>CM076576.1:529780377-531241643 GCA_034641835.2 Pinus albicaulis | reverse complement strand
ACACTTTCAAGGGAGGTTTGGGTTCCCTACCAAATGTCAATGTTCCAACACCGACTGCTCTAACAATGTTGTCATCACCAAGTACTACCTCCATATCAATATCACTCTCTGATAGCTCTGAGAAGTACTCCCTGACTCCTATCATATGACGAGAAGCACCATATTCAGCATACCAAACACTAGAAGATGCTCTGCTAGTAGAAGTAAGTGCACACTCCCTTTAAACCTGTATGGTAGGTGATCCTGCACTGGAGGCCTCACAAGCTATGAATCCAAACTCTCGAAAAAAGCTCTCTGAGAAGCCCTCTATCTCTGCAAAAGCTGCCATGGTTTTCTCTTTCCCTTTATTGTTTTTCTTCTCTAGACACACAACAGCATAGTGTCCCATCTTTTGACAATTCCAACATTTGACTTTGGAATAGTCCTTTTCTTTGCTCTGCTGCCTGCTTTTACCTTTTCATTTGCCTCTCCTATTTCTAATAATTACACCTCACCCAAAGCCCACAAATGCATGCCAAAAATTAACTGTTAGGATATTACATGTCTTATAAACATTAGGGAATACATTGAATGTTTCTTTGGTACTTTGAATGAAAAACATCTACCATCTACCAAGGGGTGGGATGCCATTCCACTTTTTAATGGCACCTGACCTCCAGATTTCCTTGACTTCCATGGCAGCTTGTGCTAATCAAATTTCCCCCTACTAACCCACAAGGGCTTGGAGAAATAAAACCCTGGTGGGGGCAACAACAACACCCCACACAAGCTTTCTAAATAGAGATTAGAGTCTAGATATATGCCACGTTTGGACAATAAACACTAGACAAATTAGTTTGTCAAATCCTTTTAGGTAGACACTAATTAGCTCGAAGACACCTTCAACACTCTATTGAGGTATAATAGATGATATTTTGGTCACTTGTGAACAAATTCATTCTTTAATTTACAATACAATCAACGAACCTGATCTTATTAGATACAATTTTAGAACAACAATGGCCAGATAAGTCGCATTAACTCCACCCCTTCACCTGGAGAAAACTGATTTTTCAACGTTGGAAAATTTCAAGACATATATTCATTGTTCGATGTTGAAGACAGTACATATAAGAGATGTAGGCATACTGCAAAAATATGTCAAGCTGAGTATTGTGCAATATGTTTATCATAATATAGGGTTTGCTCAACTATAAAGAGTGGGGAGGGATTCTGTCAAGCAGGATATAGGTTCTTTGTTTATGTAATGTGATCTTTTGGATGCCAATGAAATAAGACGGACACAGGAGCTAAGGAAAAGAGACGATATTAAACCTGAAGAACTGAAATAGATGCTATTAATCTGAAATAGCACGAAAAATGTAGGAAATGGACCATAAAAAACACTAGTGTGCCCATCCTAAATTTACCCCCCTATCCTTTTTTTATTACTTGGTTAAATGATTTGAATAGTCTAAAATTGGTTAAAGTAACTCCTGAAATTACAGTTACACACCAGTTACGCTGGGATACACCACAATGGAAGTACAAACTTGATTACAAGCTCTCCAGATCTACTTTACAACTTCAAGAGGTAAGGTAAATTTTGGAAAGCATAAAATTCTCTTTTTTCTATTCCCAATTTCAGTTCCCCAGCTTCAATTCCAGACTTATAGTTCCTCCACCCTCTATGCCCCCAAGATGGTATTGAAGAGACCAGTTCAAACATTCTACGATTATTTATGGTCTTCAAGTAGTAGGCAAGGTAGAATCACCAATCCAGTATCATTGTCAATAGTGTGTGCTCCTAAACTGGCATGAAGTGTAGGTCCGGTGGAAGACCCAATGTCACTCCCAGTAGTGAAAGGAGTAAAGAGCCTATTGGACCTCACACCTTCAGATGAGCTTTGGAAGTAGATTATCCTTTTTTATGCTTCAATGATGCACACCACCTAGAAAGCCCTCTTGTTGCCTTGCTACTTAATTACTTGAATGCCACTGCAAAAACCCATGAGGATAGCTGGGCCTTGGTGGTCCTAAACCTTTGATTTAACCCAAAGAAGAGGGTCAAGGAATGGAAGGATGTTGAGATCACAAGAGAGAGGGAGAGAATTGAATGGATAAACCAACAAGTCCTACAACCTGCAATAAAAGAGTGTGTGTGTGTGTGAGAGAGAGAGAGAGAGAGTGAGTGTATGGCACTAAATAATCCCTTGACAAAGTGTAACTTCCAGCTTGAAAAGAGAAAGAGAACTTAAAATATGGGTGCCTGTAGGCTAAACAAATCAATCACTAAATGAATCAATATGATGCTACAAATAACTCATGAGATATGTATTTACAGTGTACAAACAACTTATAAGGTTTGGTTCCTTCACCACTAGACAGTTATGGGCCCACAATTGCCTAGGCCAAACTTGGCCACCTAAAATAATATACAATAAAGTGACTAGGTCGTTTGTTAAACTATACAACTACGTCTTCCCATTGGTATTACTACGTCTTCCCATTGGTATTACTACATATTTTCATGGCCATGGATATGTCAATATACATCAAGAAGACAACTAATACCAGTAGGAAGACGTAGTAATTGTAAGATAGTCATGTACTCCATCACAAATTAGGAGGGGTAGCATGAGTGACGCGCCTCCAAAGCCAAAGGTCTTTTTTCCAACCCCAATGGTATGATTCTACATCACGTGAATGGATAAAAGATTGGCATACAACAATGTATCAAGTATCAACACTTAGTGCTATTCTTGCCTCTCCAAAATGGGAACTAAACATTTTTTGATCTACACTTAGAAGCTGAGAAAGCTCAGCTCAAGATCCTAAATATTGGGGATAAAAAACATGAATGGAATCCCCATCAAAATTTGCACCAAGTGGCCACCATATTTGCGGGTTAATAATAATTGTAGAGCCCATATGTACATATGGTTATAATCCATGTAAAGAATTTTTGTGGACACTTGGAGGACCATTAATAAAAAAAAAATCTTTATCATGCAAATCTATTTAAGCTAATCTCTAGGAAAAGTTTTCCTCCCTTGAAACATTTCAAGCCCTAAGAAGGCAAGCTGTTGAACCACTTTCTTAGCAAATCTTGTATTTCCACTATCATTTTCTAGCTCATTCATAAATATATTTATTTGAGAATCACAACAAGCAAGAACCAAATCATCCATACATGCACTAAAAGCATCTAAGGATAAAAATTCAATCAAAAAAAGCTCAACTGAATTCAAGCACTTCACTACCGCTCCTGAACCTTTTCACTTGACAATTTCATTACAAATTTGAGTAAGAAAACTCAACAATTGTGTTTTATCACCATTGAATAATATAATTTCACTATTTATTGTTGGGTATGTGTTATATTCTTTCCACGACTATGCAATGGGTATTCTGATGTATGCAATGGTCTGTACTAGACCAGACATTGCACATGCAGTGGGAGTATTGAGCAGGTTTATGTCAAACCCAGGGAAGGAGCATTGGACAACAGTGAAGCGAGTTTTCAGATATTTAAGTGGCACTAGTGATTATGGCTTGTGCTACCAGGGAAGACCAGGATTGGAAAGAATGTTGGACATTCGTGGTTTTTTTGATGCAGACTGGGCTGGAGATCTGGACCAAAGAAGATCTACAAGTGGGTATGTGTTTAGCCTATTTGGAGGCGCAGTCAGTTGGATGAGTAAAAGACAGTCTGTAGTGGCTCTTTAAACTACAGAGGCAGAATACATAGCAACCACTCATGCAAGCAAGGAAGCAGTTTGGTTGCAGAGATTGTGTTCAAGTATGGGGTTGGTACAACAAGCTATAAGGATAGACTGTGATAGCCAAAGTGCAATTTTCTTGGCCAAGAACCCTGCTTATCATTCAAAGACAAAGCACATTGATGTTCAATATCACTTTGTTAGAGATATGGTTGAAGCTAAAAGGGTGTTGCTGGTAAAGGTGGACACTTTGAAGAATGTTGCAGATGCATTGACGAAGTCTGTGAGCACTCAAAAGTTCTCTTGGTGTAGAGAAACAATGGGTGTTGAAGAATTGGCCCAATGACTAAGCTCTCATGTGGCCCCCTACGGAAAGAAAACAACAAGTGGGAGAACGTTGGGTATGTGTTATATTCTTTCCACGACTAGCCCCACGTGCTATACGTTGCGTCGGGTGCAATAGGGGGGTCACAGGGGGGGCGATAGGCCCCCCTGTCGGGGTCCGGGGCAGCGGCCCGACAAAAAAAAATTTGGTGTGCGGACCCACTCATAGGCGGACCCACCCATGTTTTGTGCATGAATTTGCACATGGTTTTGGGGTATGATGGTTTTCGTCCCTTGGTATTTTGTAGATCTGGTCAAGGGAACTACGGTTATGTTCTAATCCAGGGTTAATGGATTGGGGTTTATGTATGCTTCGGCATGTATATATATGTGTTGTAACACTAAAAGGAATATAATGAAAAATCAAGCTGTTCATCCCGATTTGGGATCCAGGGGAAAATCTTTGTGTTTATCTGTTTTATGTTTTATGTTCTCACTATTGTTTATTTTCTGTTATAAGATTCATGTGTAGATAATTTTTGTTCAGGGTTAAACCTACATTTCTTATGAGAAGCCCATTCTCCTCACAGTTCAAATCAAGAGGTAAGTTCATCTGAAGAATTTGCCTAGCTGTCTAAAATGGCCCTCCATCATGCACTTTAGTGACTGTTGGTTCATGCAAGTTTCCATAAGTCCACATTGATAGATGATTCAATGTCGTTTTATCCAACATAGATTTGATATATTATGATGTAATCAAATTTTGGAGGTCCAGGTGTAACAACAGTTTTAAAAACACACAACCCAAGATCACCTTGAGCTGACTACTGACTGGGAAATTTAATCGTCCCACAAGTAATGCAACCACTCGTTATAAGGATCTGGCAAGGGCACTGCAAATAAGAAAGCGTTGTCTTCATATATAGTTCATATCCCTTGTCTGCCATTTGATCATGCAACTTCACAACCTCTAAGATCTTGTTCTCTTTTATTAGCCCATAAATTATGGTATTGTATGTAATTATGTCAGGCATGCAGTCATTCTCATTCATTTCTTCGAGGAGAAGGGAATCTTCATCTGATTTCCCTCCCTTGAAATATCCATTGACAAATGTATTATAGGTCACTACTGTTATCTTTATTCCGCTCGTTAAAGCATCACTGAAAATCTCTTTAGCCTTATCTAATCTACCTACTTTGCAGAAATTGTCTACTAGCAAGGTGTAAGTATAAAAATTTGGCTTATAGCCCTTTTAATTATACTCAACCACTCCAGGGCCTATTTAATGCACAAATTTTATGTATTAGAAAGGTAAATTTAGAAATCATTTCAGTTTTCATTTTGTGTTTTCAAGTTAGATATTGTTTTCAAGTTTTCACATTTCTAATTTTATTGCAATGTGGTAGACTGAACGTGGCAGTACAAGAACAACCCCAGGATGGGATGATCACGGAAAGGGGCCAGCCGAAGAACATGTAAAGTGCCAACCTTTCTCTATCTTCAGGTATTTTAGTTATTTACATAATTGAAATAGTGTTAATTTTGTTTGAATATGCAGATGCTTGGCCATGGTGTGCCTGATGATTCCATCAACGAAGAAGATTTTTCTTCATCCCCATGTCCATTACTGTTGCTGCAAAAAAAGGTGTGAAAAACAAAGTTGGAACTTGAGCGTTTGGTAGATGTTATGCCTCAAACACCTGAATTAGGAATGAGGATAAGACAACTTATGACCCAGCTAGATACATATAAGGTAATAATAAAAAATCAAAAGGATATTTTTTTTGTTTTGCATGACATCAATTGTGATAGTTTGATTTTTAATATTTACATTAACTAAACTAACAAAAAAATCCTTTTGTATGTAGCATTATCTGACACCTTCTGCCCCCGGTGTTGGTGGTAGTGGGACACAAAGGCAAGAGATTGCCAAGGAACCCTCTCGTACACCTTCTACACCTTTAGATGGCAGCCAAGAAACACACCCTGCCCAAGAAGACACCTAGCCAACCGCTAAACGTGTTGGCAGTGATGAGGATGGTCTGGCCGACTATATTATTGTGTTTCCTAGAGCTACACGTGTCACCTCCACGGGGACCATTGATGGCACGTTTTTGGTGAATGATGAAGGTGTTCCTATAAAGCATGTACAACTCCTAAGTAAGTTTTAATATTTTAAATATTTCATGTACTCTATCTAAAACATATTTTATCATGATTTTTATTTTTAAATTAATGATAATATATTTTTCTATGTAGGAAACAATGAGTTCTACAGGTTTTTGGAGAGCAAGGCATTGGTAATTTTTGGCCCAACCATATGCAAAAGGTGGAATTCCCAGAATTCCAACCTGAAAAAAGAACTTCTAGATTATCTATAATCCGTTTTTGGGGTTGGCACATTTGATAGAACAGTGGTCGCTCAGGTAGTTGGAAAATATCTAAAATATACTAGGGACACCTGTAGGACACAATTTCAAATTAACTCTAGATACAAGTGTCCTTTCACAATTCCAGAGAGGAAGTGGAGAGCACTCATCGATGACGGAAAAGAGAAAAAGGCCAAGAAAGAAGGAAAGATGCTAACTGGACCCACAAGGTAAATTACAACTTTAATTCAATAGCTTTAATTTTCTCTATGTCTAAAATAAAAGTGTGCTACGTCATATTTGACTTCAAGCTTTTGATGATAGGTTGCCTGACACCTCGAAGGCTATCAAATCTAGGATTGAAAAAAAAAAACATCACAAGCTAGGCCAGGGCGGCTACTTGAAATTAGCCACAAGAATTGTAAGTAGCTAAACATATTATAATTGATTGTATCGCCTTCCAACATTTTTGTAATCCCATCAAATAAAATTAAAAATACACAATCATATGTAATGTAGGAAGATGAATTTGGAATGTTAACCACAGAAGAAGACAGAGAGATCGCTTTTTGTTCCGGCTATCAATCCGTAGTTGAACATCGTAGAAGCTTGGGAAAGGTCCCAAGATCCATAATGCATGATAAGGTAAAACGTTAACCTTTCAATATGTTTGTTTTTGTCCATAAATTTAATGTCTAACAACTTTGTTTAAATCATGGGAGCAAAACTTTCAACGAGCCAAATAACCCAATTGTAGAGCAGTGTGTTGAGAGTGAAATATTGCTAGAAGTACAGGGTGCTCACATGCAACTTGATCATTGTAGTGGGGAATAGGCCGACAATGCTACTATCAGTGAGGGCCATGATGGTAATTAATTTCCACTTATAATTTTTTCTAATTATACCTTGATGGTTACGTTTTTTGTTTAAATGACATAGAATGTTGTACTTGAGCATCCTAGCACCAGAGAGGAACATAGGGAAATGGTTCCAACAGTGACAACTGGTGCATTAGGTAAACAATCTCATTGCAATTTTTTTTATTAATATTATCGAACTAGTTCAATGATATTTAAAAACTGACAATTAAAATTTAATATTATCTATTTTTGTAGGCGATGCCTCGTCACTACGTGAGACCAGACATCGTGAGTACGCAACTAGGTCTGCTACGCGGGAAAGGCATGAAACAAAATTAGAGGAGAATGATGTTGATGATGTAGTTAGGAGCTTTAGAAGTAGGAATAAGAAAAAGAAAATTTGATAATGTAGAATATTATATTATTATAAGATAAATGTTACCATACTTAGAACCTTTTTTGTGTTATATAAAAACTCATTTATCATACTATTTTTATGTCAAGCACTTTCAATGTTTTCTTGCGTACTTTTTGTTGCATTGCTTTTTTATTATTTATTGAATATTTTTTTCCTACTCATGAAAGTAAAAAATGAAATATAGATTGGGTATTGGGGAATTGAGAGTGATGTGCGGGGGAGGAGCCATAAGAGCTTCCATCTTCATGTGGTTGGCCCTGTTTAGTAGAGAATAATTTATTGGAGCGATTTAATCTTGGAGCAAACCTCCCTCGATCCAACATAGCAACAAAAAAGTCACTATTGACTTAGTTGCTACTCTTTCAGATTGTGGGAGGCTTGTTCCTAGTTCAGGCGACTTCAATAAATTGTTCTTGAAACGAAGAGGGGCTTATTCAGGTATGTTTTGAAATTGTCAACACATGTTTTTAACATTATCATAAGAATGCATCTTAGAGTAAAAAATACTACATCAATTACTTGTATTTATTGTATAGATAATTATGGATTTTGAATGACTTGGCAGCGCAGGTACAAATCCTCTTGCATCATGAGCAATATAACTTGTCAAACAGGGTCATGTCTAGGATCTTTTTTCTTGTGCACTTGACCAGGTTTGTAGTGTCACATTTTGTAAATTCCTTTACAGTTCATAATTCAATATAAAGCTTGTTCATGATTATTATCTGGTTTTTTGCATGTGTTTTTTCCTCTATTTTATTGTAAGTTTGAACATGCTTTTATACATTGAAACTTTTTTTTTATATACTATTTTTAAACTTGCTTGTTCTAGTTATGGTGATATAACCACCATTGTATCGTATCTGTATTATCGCATTCCCTTGTGTTGTAGTTAGGTACAAACGAACTCTAGGTGCAGGTTAGAAAGTTGGACCTAGATCTAACAAATTACATTGATTACTTGAGTTTTTTCTAGGGGTTAGTCCATGTACGTAAAATGATTTCCACCTAGGATTCAAATCTCCCCACTCAGCCCTGTCTTGCAAGGTTGAAGGGTTCACCCAACACAAGGTTTATCGTACTAAGTGAACACAATGAGAGCTCTGGTTTATGTCTGTGTGTGTAATCTCTGTGTGTGTATGTGTGTTGGCTCACACACAGACACAACATTGAGCCGTCAAATATGAATCTCAAAGGTGTTTTTCAAAATATAAGCGCACATGGGCATTATTGAGCCAAAAATGCCTGTATATTTCCTTCTCATGAACAAGTATCAATGTGGAAAATCCATGAAATATAATTATTTCAACTTTTTCACGTAATTCTTCCACATTTTCCCAAAAAAACACATTGCCATGTGCTCTTGTTTTCTCATTTTTCTAAGCAAGGAAATGGGAGCATGTTATGCTATTGATGGTGAAGGTTTTTGTGTCTACCTGTAGGTGCCCTCCCACTAGTACATTTGGTCAAAATTTTGATACTTTAGTTCCAACACTTTTGTCATATTTTCAGAAATTTCCCCAAATTTTCTCAATTTTTTAGTTCCGACACTTGTGGTCTTTGAGCTAGACCAGATCCTCTGAGCTCCTACTTTTCATCAATGTTGTAGAACCATTAAATCTGTGACATGGCTCCCTTCCCATTAATCCCTACCTATATAAATGCTAGGATAAGTGCGGAAGGTATAGCCAAAAGAATGGATAGGTTCTTAACAATAGTACATTTGGCGGAAATTTCGACACTTTAGTTCTGACACTTTTGACCAAATGTTTGAAATTTCCCCAAATTTTATCAAATTTTCAAATCCCGCCCCAAAATTTCACTATACCGATGTTTGGAGACAAGTTTTGGTATTGAGACACATAGAGATAAGTGTCGGTATTACGACGTTTGTAGAAAAGCGTCGTAATTGCGATGAATTGCAGAAATATTTCGGTATTGTGAAACTTAGATAAAGTGTCAGAATTGCGACGTTTCGAGGAAAGCATCGCTATTGCGACAACTAGGGGAAAACTGTTTCTATTGCAACGTTACAGAGAGAAAGTGTCGCTATTGCGACGACTAGTAGAAAGCATCTCTATTGCGAGGATGTGGGGCAAAATGTCACTATTGCGACGGTTACAGAGACAAAGTGTCGCTATTGCGACGTTACAGAGACAAAGTGTTTAGGAGGCAAGTTTTGTTAGTGTTTAGGATGGCTCATTTGAAGCCATTTTTTTAATGTAAGCATTATATAATGTTAACCATACTTTTTGTAACCATACCCATCTTAGGGTTTAGGGTTTGGGAGTTATATTTTAGGATAGGAACAATGTGACGGGTCATGTGATCGGTTTTATGGTTTAGGAACAATGTTTCGGGTTGTGTGAAAAATGTTTAGGAACAATGTGTCATCACGTTCGGGCGGCCTATTTGCCGTTTTCTCCCTGGTGGCATAGTTCGGTCGGGCGCGTCGTGTCGCGTCGTGCAAGGTCGCCCGACCGGGCGTGTTCGGGTCGGGCCATTTTGTTCGAGGGCGCCCGTATCAGTTTTTCTAAGTTGTGACTGCCCAGGTGCCTTGTGCATGTTTGGGTGGCCCGTTTTCCATTTTCTCCCTTGCGGCATCATTTGGTCGGGTGCGCCATGTCGCACCATGTGAGGTCGCCCGACCAGGCGTGCTTGGGTTGGGTCGTTTCCTTCGAGGGTGTTTGTATCAGTTTTGCTAGGTTGTGACAACCAGGGTGCCTTATGCATGTTCAGGTGGCTCGTTTGCTGTTTTCTCCCTTGTGGCATCATTCGGTCGGGCGCGTCGTGTCGCGCCGTGCGAGGTCACCCGACCAGGCGCATTCAGGTCGGGTCATTTCGTTTGAGGGCACCCGTATCAGTTTTGCTAAGTTGTGACCGCCCGGGTGCTTTGTGCATGTTCGAGCAACCCGTTTGTTGTTTTTTGCCTTGTGGCATCGTTCAGTAGGGTGCGTCGTGTCGCGCCATGTGAGGTCGCCCGACCGGGTGCGTTCGGGTCGGGCGACCGTTTTGTTTAAGGGCGCCCGTATCAATTTTGCTAAGTTGTGACTGCCAAGGTCCCTTGTGCTCATTCAGGCGGCCCATTTTCCATTTTCTCCCTTGTGGAATTGTTCGGTGGGGCACGTCGTGTCGCGCTGTGCGAGGTCGCCTGACTAAGCACGTTTAGTTCGGGATATTTTTTCCGAGGGCGCCCGTATCAGTTTTGCTAAGTTGTGACCGCCGAGGTGCCTTGTGCACGTTCGGGCAACCCGTTTCCTATTTTCTCCGTTGTGGCATAATCACTCGGTTAGGCGCGTCTTGTCGTGCCGTGTGAGGTCGCTCGACCAGGCACGTTCGGGTCGGGCCGTTTCGTTCGAGGGGGCACGTATCAGTTTTGCTAAGTTGTGACCGCCCAGGTGCCTTGTGCACGTTCGAGCGACCCATTTGTTGTTTGATCCCTTGTGGCATATTCGTTCAGTCAGGTGCGTCATGTCGCGCCGTGTGAGGTTGCTCGATCGGGCGTGTTTGAGTCGGGTCATTTCGTTCGAGGGCGCCCGTATGATCAATTTTGCTAAGTTGTGACAGCCCAGGTGCCTTGTGCACGTTCAGGTAGCCCGTTTTCTATTTGCTCCCTTGTGGCATATTTGTTCGGTCAGGTGCGTCTAGTCACTCTGTGTGAGGTCGCCCGAACGGGCGCGTTCAGGTCAAGCCATTTCGTTCGAGGGCACCTGTATCAGTTTTGCTAAGCTGTGACTACCCGGGTGCATTGTGCACGTTTGGGCGGCCCGTTTTCTATTTTCTCCCTTGTGGCATCATTCAGTCGGGCGTGCCATGTCATGCCATGCGAGGTCGCCCGACCGGGCACGTTCGATTCAGGTCGTTTTGTTCGAGGGCGCCCGTATCAGTTTTGCTAAGTTGTGACCACCCAGGTGCCTTGTGCATGTTCGAGCGGCCTATTTGTTGTTTTCTCCCTTGTAGCATATTCGTTCGGTTAGGCGCGTCTTGTCACGCCGTGTGAGGTTGCCTGACCGGGCGTGTTCGGGTCGGGCCATTTCATTCGAGGGCGCCCGTATCAGTTTTTCTAAGTTCTGACTGCCCGGGTGCCTTGTGCACGTTCGAGTGACCCATTTTCCATTTGCTCCCTTGTGGCATCGTTCGGTCGGGCGCGCCATGTCACGTCATCCGAGGTCTCCCAACTGGGCGCGTTCAGTTCGGGTCGTTTTATTCGAGGGCGCCCATATCAGTTTTGCTAAGTTGTGACCGCCCGGGTGCCTTGTGCAAGTTCGGGTGGCCCTTTTGTTGTTTGTTCCCTTATGGCATATTCGTTTGGTCAGGTGCATCGTGTCACAACATGTGAGGTCACTCGACCGGGTGCGTTCGGGTCGGGCCGTTTCGTTTGAGGGTGCTCGTATGATCAGTTTTGCTAAGTTGTGACAGGCCGGGTGCCTTGTGCACGTTCGGGTGACCCGTTTTCTGTTTGCTCCCTTGTGGCATTGTTCGGTCAGGCGCGTGATGTCGCCCGACCGGGCGTGTTCAGTTCGATCCATTTCGTTCGAGGGCGCCCGTATCAGTTTTCTTAGTTTGTTACCGTCGGGGTGCCTTGTGCACGTTCTGGTGCCCTATTTGTTGTTTTCTCCCTTGTGGCATCATTCGGTCATGCGCGTCATGTTGCGCTGTGTGAGGTTGCCTAATCAGGCGCGTTCGGGTCAGGCCGTTTTGTTCGAGGGTGCCCATATCAGTTTTGCTAAGTTGTGACCACCTGGGTGCCTTGTGCACATTCGGGTGGCCCGTTTGTTGTTTGCTCCCTTGTGGCATCATTTGGTCGAGCGCGCCATGTCGTGCCATGTGAGGTCGCCCGACCAGGCGTGTTCGGGTTGGGTCGTTTCATTCGAGGGCACCTGTATCAGTTTTGCTAGGTTGTGACCGTTAGGGTGCCTTGTGCACATTCGGGCAACCCCTTTGTTGTTTTCTCCCTTGTGGCATCGTTTGGTCGGGCGCGTCATGTCGCGCCGTGCGAGGTAGCCCGACCGGGTGCATTCGAGTCAAGTCGTTTCGTTCGAGGGCGCCCGTATTAGTTTTGCTAAGTTGTGACCACCCAGGTGCCTTGTGCACGTTCGGGTGACCCATGTGTTGTTTGATCCCTTGTGGCATATTTGTTCAGTTGGGCGCGTCTTGTCGCGCCATGTGAGGTCGCCCAACCGGGCGCGTTCGGGTCGGGCTGTTTCGTTCGAGGGTGCCCGTATTAGTTTTGCTAAGTTGTGACTGCCCGGGTGCCTTGTGCACGTTCGGGCAGCCCATTTTCTGTTTGCTCCCTTGTGGCATATTCATTCAGTCAGGCGCGTCATGTTGCGCCATGTGAGGTCGCCCGACTGGGCGCGTTCGGGTCGGGTTGTTTCATTCGAGGGTGCATGTATGATCAGTTTTGCTAAGTTGTGATAGCTCAAGTGCCTTGTGCACGTTCCGGCAACTCGTTTTTTGTTTACTCCATTATGGAATCATTTGGTCGGGTGCGCGCTGTCACGCCGTGTGAGGTCGCCCAACAGGGCGCGTTCAGTTCGGGCCGTTTCGTTCGAGGGTGCCCATATCAGTTTTGCTAGGTTGTGACTTCCAGGGTGCCTTGTGCACATTTGGGTGGCCCGTTTGTTGTTTTCTCCCTTGTGGCATCATTCGGTTGGGCGTGTCGTGTCGCGCCGTGCGAGTTCGCCCAACCGGGCGCGTTTGGGTTGGGTCGTTTTGTTCGAGGACGCCCATATCATTTTTGCTAAGTTGTGACCACCTGAGTGCCTTGTGCACGTTCGAGTGGCCCGTTTTCTATTTTCTCCCTTGTGGCATATTAGTTTAGTTGGGCGCGTCGTGTCGCACCATGTGAGGTTGCCTGTCCAGGCGCGTTCGGGTCGGGCCGTTTCGTTCGAGGGCGCCCGTATCAGTTTTGCTAAGTTGTGACCGCCCGAGTGCCTTGTGCATGTTTGGGTGGATCATTTTTCGTTTGATCCCTTGTGGCATCATTCGGTTGGGCGCGTCGTGTCTCACCGTGCGAGGTCGCCTGACCGGGCGTGTTTAGTCCGGGTCATTTTGTTCGAGGGCACCAATATTAGTTTTGCTAAGTTGTGACTACCCGAGTGCCGTGTGCATGATCGAGCGGCCCGTTTGTCGTTTTCTCCCTTGTGACATCGTTCATTCGGGGCGCCTTTGGCCATTAACCTAACCCCCATTTAACCCTAAACCCCCAAACATCTAACCCTAAACCCCTCAAACCCTTAATCTGCTAGGGCAGTTACCTTGATCTCTTTTAGGGAGCGTTTGTTGTATGCTCCCTTGTGGCATATTCATTTGTTGAGTACGTTGTGTCCACATTTGTGTGATCGTAGGCAAGGTGCATTTGAGTTGGGTCGTTTCATTCGGCGCATGTGATCATTTTTTGCTAAGATTGTGACAGCTGGGTGCCTTGTTACTGTTAAGGCGGCCCCGCCTTTCAATTTGTACGCCTTTGGCATATTCATTTGATTGAGCACGTCTGAGTACGCACGGGCGCGGGGGTCATGAGCGGGCGTGTTCGATGGAGCCGTTTCGAGGATAGAAATTGCCCATATGATCGATTTTGATAAGTTGTGATAACCCGGTGCCTTGTGCACGTTCGGGCGGCTTTATTTTCCATTTTCTCCCCCTTGTGGCATCATTTGGTATTTCGCGATGTCTCGCCGCGTGTCGGTACGCTCGACAGGAACGGTTCGATTCGAGCAGAAGCTCGTTCGGCGCGTATCGATTTCTTTAGGCTATGACCACTAGGGTGCCTTGTGCATTCGGGTGGCCCCATTGCCTTTTTTCTCCCCTTGTGGCATCTCGGTCGGTCGGGCGCATCGTGTCGCGTCGTGCGAGTCGCTTCGAACGAACGCGTTCGGGTCGAGGCCACATTTTTTCGGGCGCACAAGTATCGATTTCTGCTAAGTTGTGACCGCTCGAGTGCCTTGTGCATGTTCGAGTACGTTTCTTGTTTGCTCCCTTGTGGCATATTCGTTCGATTGGGGCTTCGTATACTTTCATGTGGGGTCACAGCTTGTACCCGAAGCGCGCGCGATTTAAGCACGTTCGGGCATACATAGCTGGTTTGAAAGCTTATTTTTTGACACTTGTGAACTACAAAGGAATGTTTTTCGTGTGAAGTTTTAAATAGCTGCCACGGTTTTTATCCTTTAAATACTGAAGCCAACGGTCCCTTTGTCTTGATTTGGGAAGGTTTTTAAACCTTTTGCTCTTTGGAAATTCCTTGGTTTACCTTTTGAATAAGAAGTTTTAACTACGTTTTGAAGAGGGCCTACCTTTTTGAAACGATGTTGGCGGCCCAGGGTTTTCTTCAACCATGTTAACATGTAACAACCTTTTTATACATATTTTGAAAAGGTCAGCTCTGTTCACTTGTATATAGGTTTAAGAAAGGTGATTTAGCAATTTTGTCTCTTTGGTGACAATTTAACACGGAAACTCCAACTTTGAATAATACCCCAATGAACTATGGACCATATTTTGTCATATTAACACCTTTGGTGACACTTTTAACAAGGAAAGACCATTCCAAGCTACTGTCCAAAGAGTATTGCTTCTTTGTCATTTGCGAGAGATGGCTTGTCTTTTTCAGCTTGGTTGTTAACCACGCCTCTGAGTGTTTCATCGGCTATTCTTCCATTGTAGGTGCCAACATTAGATTTGCATTCATTTGGGCCTAACATCATTTCTGTTTTATCAAGAAGGGCGCTTCTTTTTACAATCTTTCCCTCTTGCTCAAAATGTATCAATATGGTGTTTTTCGACGTAAATAATGAACATGCCTATATTTGTCTTAAGATATTCTCCCGAACTCGAAGGTATGTCAAAGCCCCCTTTCGCATATTATGAACAATTGTTTTGGGTTGTCGTGCCTCTCTCGAGAGATAAGGGCAGGATATTCTTTGTCAACTCATGATAATCCTATTTTGAAGAGACACCCTTTTATGATTGAAGCGGACCCGATGCTTGCAGAAACATAATCCTGTGTGTCCTTTCCTGTGTAATGACTCATCTTATCACCTTATTTCAAAATTTATTTTGTTGAGTACATCAAGGCTGTCTTTTGACAAAATCTTGTTAAGAATAAGTTTGACCTCCTTGGATTTGCCGGTGGTACTTGTTGCTTTCCTTTTGGTATATTACCTTGTTTCTAAGTCAAACGAGACCTTAGAAAATAAATTAATGCTGCGGCCATACTTATGAATGAAGGAGGCCTTTCACTTGGAAAAATATCTGAAGATTGTTTGATAAACATGCTTGACAAGGGTTCATACTCATGATGGCAAGCAAACAAACTTAAAACATTAATGCTTATACCTGCTGCCTATGACCATTGCTTTGCTTCGGAAAAAAACCCTAGTCAATGTATTCTTTGTCTCCTTCTTCATTAAAACACATCTATCTCTGAGTCGATTGCAATTCTTTAAGTCAAACATTGGCCACTTACTTCCTCTACTTGTAGATAGAGGAGGTGCCTTAAAACCCTACCTTGTGGATGAAGGGTTCTTGCTTGAGGCAAGTTACAATCTTGTTGGCGATGTTATTTTCTTCTCTTATTTTTCGGTACGAATGAAATATCGAGGCTTCGATGAAGATGACACTGCCGAGATGCCCCTCTAGGGCTCATGATCACATTGAGGAAACGGTGTCTTCTCATGTAGAGCCAGAAATTATCTTCACGGAATGCGCAGCATGTTTCACGTAGCATAAGATCACGCTGATGTAAAAAACACCTAAAATCGGCTTGAGGTCATGGTCTGTGCATTGTTGAGACTTGAGGGTGTATCGTGCGCACGACTTGGGGGCACGTGACTAACTTTAATAGCGAGGTGGGAGGTACGCTTGTGGTGGTCTCGCGGTCAGAGTTTTTGGCTCTTCTGATGGTTGCCAAGGGTGAAATACTGTCGACGCCACTTCCCTAACCTTGGGGAGGCTTTTTGAACGATTTGAGTTGTCTTTAGAGGGCACAGTGGCAAGCAGCGCAAGCTGAGGGCTAGGTAAGTTTGATGATGAGAGTTTCATCTTGTCATGGGCGGTCGAAAAAGTAGGAGGGTGAAAAGTTTTATGGGTGTTTTACGGTGCAGAAAAATATGACAAATTTTTGGATCGGCTGCTAGAAAACTTGGCTATCGAGAACTAGTCATCACTAACGGATGAAAAATACGTGACTATGGGTGGCTCCCATTTAGGGAAGGTAGCTCATTGCCCAAAGGTGTCAAAATTTCAGATCTGCGGCTTATGAAGACGTGCCTTACATTGGCGCAATATTTCATTCTTCTTTGATGCTATTCCCCGAAAAGTGACGACGCAATTCGCATGTTGATATTTCTACCTTTATCTTTCCTAACATGTATTATTTTTAGCGCATTTGAACTAGCGACCTTTTTGAAAATGTATATTTTTCTTTTTTAAATGAACTATCTAAATCTACACTTATATATGCCGAAATTTGATTAAGTGATGAACTCCTTGTCAATCTACCTTCGTCGTTAATTTGTCAAGATTAATTTGTTTAGCGGGATTTTTGTTCTCTGTTCTAAAACACGAAATTTAAATATGATCGAATTAGGATTAGGCGGTCTGATTTGTCATGTATTTGCGGCACATGAAAGACAAAAGCTGCACACAAATATTCCAATACGCAAGGAAATCTAAACGAGCTAAGGTGTACGATGTGTTTTCCATCCCTCGTTTCTCTCTTTGGTTTATTTGGGCGTGTGGAACCAATATCTTTTCCTAATCTACTCTATTGTGATAAGTCAATCTTACACAATGTTGACCATCTTGTTAGGTCACTAACTTATCGGAGGAAATTAAATTTAAACATGTTCGGCTATGATTAGGCTATGTAATTTGAACAAGACATTCAATGCTAGTAGCGGCATTTTAGACTTGCTGCGCTTTCCGAAGGACTATTTTTGGAACATGGGGCTTTACCATTGCTTTTTAGAAACTACCCTCTTTTTCTACTTTTCTTGTTTTTTGTATTTTGCTTTTTCAATTTTTCTTCAAACAATCTAAGGCGGAAAGATGCTCGCAAGGTGAGCTTTAACTATCTACCTATCCTAGCTTAAACTATACATCATAAACATTTGGTGAACTCTTCTTTCTTAAATGTAAACTGGTCAAGTAGATGATTACATAGGTGATTAGTTTAGTTCTTTCTTGATGCGAGAAATAATGAAAAGGCCACTCCCCATTTGGTTTGTTTAAGACGATGGTACTTAAGTTTTTTTCTCATTCTTGGAAACGACTTGTTCTTGATGAACCCACTACTCCTTCCATATTTCTCAAGAAAACAACAAATGGATCTTAAAATAATACAGTCTGAAAGTTGAATGCTTATTACGTCGAGACTACTCTTTCTTCCGCCGCTATATCTAGGACTCTCTGATAAAAGCAACTCTTCCCCTTGGCACTCATGATCCTGGGGTACAAATTCATCATATATTGTAGTGTAGTTTTCTTTCCAAGGCAGTGTCTTTTGATAGGGAAGGCTGAAAACTATGTGAAGGTCATCGGGGATGATGGCGAGGATACACTTTGACGATGAAATTATCTTCGAAAGGATAGTGTGACAACTCCCATGTGTTCATCAACCTCTGTTCTTTGTACGCAATTTGTAACTCAATGGAACTTAGTGGTGCAAATCTGGGCGAAAGATTCTATGTCTAAAATGATTTCCTCAGCATTTTCAGGAAAAGGCTTCTCATTTACAACATGTCAAGAATTTCATCATCTCTCAACCTCATCATCACGGTAGCTATGGTTACAATTGTGAATGCTTATCTACGGTGGTGAGAAGTGAAGTAGAGAAAAGAGTACGAGACTCCTCACTCACTTCTAAATTCTCAAGACTCTTCTTATCGATGTCATAGATGACACGTAATGGTTGCTCACTTTCTCAAGTTTATGAAAGCTGACTTTTCCCAAAATCAAAGCGGGTCTTTTGCAAAGGAGATTGAGTTCTTGTTTGGAAATCATAATCATCAACATATTGATCAAACATTGGAGAATCATTAACATAAGTAATGTCACCAGCCATGTATATTGGACTATCAGTTCTTTTTCTTCAACCAGTTTTAAATCTATTTTTCTAACTTATGATGTGGAGGATTAACATGAAAAAGATTAAGTTTTGGTTAAATAGGTTTCGATTTGTCTGCATGTTTATAATTTGATCTATTTCCTCTTGATTAAAGAAGAGTATTTTTCTGTTTTTCTTTGAAGTAGGCAACAATTTCTTCCATTTTTTGACAGAATTGATCTTGTAGTTGAATGTCCTCTTGTATTTTACGAAGGAAGATGGTGTTATTGGTTTGACCTTTTCAAAGAGCTCTTATGGATATTCTCTTATTTCTTGATAGATTTCATCTAAGATCAACTCTTCTTGGTCATCTTGATTGTTAGCTTCGATGAAAAATTATGGACCTCCTCTAAAAACTCCTTAGGATGCCAATTTCCCAAAGCATTTTTCCAATACTTACAATGTGTTGTGTGAGGTTTTCGGTATCACAACAATTTTCAGCCAATGATAGAATGGAAAATGTCCTATATAGCATTTACAAAATAATTTGTGAAATCCTTCAAAGAAAAACAATTAGGGTTCTAGGCCTTGTACCATTCTCTTGCATTTTCCTTCTAAATATGCCATGAACATTTTCATGAGGCGATCCCTCATGCCATTCAACCTTTAACCCCATACATGTATGTGAAAATTTATGAGGTGTGAAAATAGGTCATCAACATTTTTCATCTTGAAAAGAGAGTAGGTTTTTAGCCCAATCTCGTACATAGGCATTTTTGTTTGGGAATCCGAGATATATGTTCTCTATCGCCGGAGCATGTCTCCCTCTTGTGTCCTCGGTGGAGAAATTGAACCATGCGCTCCTCCCATCGGCATGATTGGGATTACTTAATGCATTCCTAGGAGACTTTATAAGGACTAATGGGGAAAAAGGCCCTCTTTGAAGCTGAGTAAATCCACCGAAATTGGAAGGTTTTCTTGATTGTTTCGAAGAATGTAGCTATGGTCACCACTAGTAACGAAGGAAAAAGCCAAGCTGAGAATTGTTTTGAGGTTTTTACGAGTTTTATGTGCGATGCGTAGTTTGTTTAAAAAGTAACTTAAACTTGTTTCATCACTTTGCTAAGGTGGTGAGAACAAAAAAGTTATAAATGATCTTGTGGATGCTTGCTTGTTTAAGTATCTAAGAGACTAAAATTATAGGTTTTCTAGGCTGTCATATCGGTGTCCCACCATCTCCCGCTATGTTAGTGAGCGATGGGATAGGTCGATCGGATAGTAACTGAAAGTTAGAAGTAAAATAGTAAGGCCCTCTTTGGAAACTAGTGGAGTCGCCGAGTGGATTTTTAGTTGTTTTGCGGTATGTGTGTATGGTCCCACCACCAATATTGTCAAAAACCAATCTAAGGGATTTTTTTGGGGTTTTCTAAGTTTTTATGTGCGACCTAGTTTGTAAGTGTTATAAGCTTTGATTCATCACTTTTGCTAAGATGGTGAACGAAGAGTTTACTCTAGAAGTGATTCTAAATGTTGATAGTCTAAGTTAAATGTTGAAGGACTAAAGGTATAAGAGTTTGCTAGGCCCATGTAGCAGTAAGTCCCACCGTGATCGCCATTATGTTAGGTTCCCGTGATTTGGCTAATTGTGAAGCCAAATGACAATGTAACATCAAACAGCTTTGAAACCCAAGACCTAGCCTTCTTGGACTTAGAGAGGAGCTCTCTCTATAAGTGTAAGGAACCTCTGTGTTTGTTTATTGTGTTATGATTTTAGGCTATGTGAATTATGAAAGTAAGTTTTTGGTTTTTTAAGTTGTGAGGATGAAAGCTGATAAAATATATAAAATAAGTAACAAGATGTTAGATTAGCGTGGGCTATGGGGTCAAAAGGTCGAAAAGGCTGACAGATGACGATACAAAAGTTGTTGAAGAGCTGGTTGATTCAAGGTAGAAAGGATCTTTGGGAAAAAATGGAGTAAATGGACATCAAGTTTGTGAACAACAAAAAGGATTTCAGCATAACTAGTTTAATAACGGACATAAACATGGTAGGGAAAACCATTAATGTCTGATATAACTATAAGCTAATCAACCACATAGAAATAACGTTGAGCCATGTAGAAGTATAAGACCCTCTAACACGGAAATGGCTTTCGAGAATTTGGAAAGCACTTAAAGGAATACAAACACCTCGGGAAACACTATGAGAATGCCTAAACATAGTGTCGAGTTATTAGGCACTTTGAGCAATGATTTGTGAATTTTAGGCAAAGAGGGCTAGATTGAAACTAGGCCTCCTTGGTTTAAACAAAGTGATAATCTAATCGATCAAAGAGAAATTTAATGGATGGAACTATAGCTAGCCATGAGTAGCGGGGGCGTGCCGTAAGTCCTTCTTAGCATGTACCATTGAGATGAACAAGCAACGATATCCTAAATATTGAGCAATCGAAATTCTTTAATATTTACTTGGGAAGAAGAAAACAAAGAAAGCTGTGAAGAAACAAGAAATTTGAGGTGCCTCCATGAGCATACATCTCAAATTTGTTCTCTCTAATCTATAGCAACCAAAACACATGTATTCATGAATGAAAACTAGAAGAAAACAACAAAACGAAGACAACATATGCCATTCTACAGTCTTGGAATCCATCGACAATCATGTCATTCATCCAGAAACATCAAGAGGCAATCCAAGCATAACACAGTATTTTTTTCCAAAGCTCACATATGACCATATGTTGCTTCTCTTCTCAAGAGACTGGCCTTGTTTACAATGAAAATCCTTTAGAATATATGGGCTCAAGTGAGGAAAACCTCATGGTTCGACTTACATCTGTTGGCCTAATCAAAATATCTAAATTTGTCTTAAGGGCTTTGCAAAGCCCAAGGCACAAAAATATCTCACAAAATATATAAAATAGCTGCTAAAAACGGAAATTTATATTGACTTTACATAATCTTCTCATGTGCTAAAAATAGCTTAACACATGGGGAAATATCGATTTTTGAAAGGTTCAAAAATTACAAAAATACTTCATAGTTGCCATCAGCTGAAAAGGTCCCCTAACTTGTCAGAATGCAACATTTGGCAGCCTTCACACGATGTCGAAACGCGAGGCTCATGATGACTCATTAGAAAACTCTACGAGTGTCTACTTTCGCGGAACAACTGAAATTTTTATAATCTGATGCTCGAAAGTCTTCCAAAACTGTCACCGTGTGTAAAAAACCAGAAAATTACGATTTCCTGTGATAGATCGGGCCCCGAGAGTGTGTAAAAGTGAGCATTTTTCGCCATTTTGAGGGGGAAAATGATCTTCAAATGTCTGAAAATTGCTGAGAGTTGTGTTCATGAAATTATGGCATCCAATGATACCATTTTCCTCCTTTGAAAAAAATCCCCCCAAAATAGAAATGGCGAATTTCATGAGTTTTTGACAAAAAACTCAAAAAATGCCAAAAAACCAAAAAATTGTCAAAAAGTGCCCCAAAATTGGGAGTGCATGACCCTCAAGGGTCCTTGGAAACATGCTTTCAAAGCTGAAGCCAAAATGTCAAGTGTTGATGTGTCCTTCTTCTTTTTTCCGTGTTGGCGCCTCCCTTTACTTCCTTTGGTTTCTCTTGAGTGGCCTTTAACTTACGCGTGTGAGAACAGCGAGTTTTAGCTACGATAATGTTTTTTCATCTTCCTTTGTAGCTCTAAGTCCCTGTTTGCCTTCTCAAGCTTTCATCTCCAAATGTTTATTGGCTCTTTCTAGTCATGCCTCCTTATTTCTTTCTCTAATCTCTTGCTCAACGTAGTGTAGTGAGGGAGTGGTTTGAAGAAGGGCTTGTTCCTCTTCCTTTTGCTTTTTCAAGGGCTTTTTTGGCCCTATGGTTCTAGGCCTTTTCCGCTGGTCGTGTCTTCTTCTTTATCTTCATCAAACTCGCCTATGAGCTCATCTATCCTTGCTTGTGCTTTAGCGACCTCTTGTGCTTTCGGTAGCTCTGGTAGCTCGCTGGACTCATGCATGACCTACGTGGGCACTCATTCTGGCTCTTTGGATCGCATGAGAATTTATTGAAGTTCCTCGCCCGAGTGAAGGTCATTCTCCAATACCCATTTGGCATCTCTCTATGGATTAAGAGATTTTTCAAGAATACGGGCCTCGTTGTCACTTTGTCGTCACTTTGAATTGAGATGGCAGCAATGCACCTCCATGCTCATGACCTTCTCCCTACCTTTACTTTCCCTTTCCCCTGCAGGCTAGTCTTGCGCTCTTCCTCTCGGCTACAAGTCAATGGTGAGCCTTTTGGGCAACTCTCCGTTATGCTACGACTCTTGTTACATTTAGAGTGACAACCTTGGTGCACTCTCTTCCTTGTTGTCTTGGGTTTAGCCTTTTCGGGGGGAGATAGTGCATGATTGCTTTGCCTTTGTCATCTTGTTTGTCACTCTTCTTGGAAATTGCCCTTCCTCTTGAAGTCTGTTAGGTATCTTGAGGAGGGAGCTACATCATGATGAAGGGTGTTGTTTTTCCTCTTTATGTTGCCCCTGTCTCCACACAACATCATGAAGTCACACTCAAAGCTGTTGCCCTCGTTCACGTAACATCATGCCTGCTGCCGTAGCTTCAGCTTCTGCTCATCTTGTGATTTCAAGTCGTGCTGCTCGGCTGTCTTCTTTGCTGAAACCGCTGTCCTTCCTCACTAAATTGTAACTGTCGCCGCACTCTTCTCTTCTTGCTCTTCGCTGTTGTTCACTTGCATCCTTTCGTCAAGCTACTTTGTCCCTCCATCATTTTCTTCCCTGCGTTATTCCTCATCTTTCTCTTCATGTTTATGTCCTCCTCTTCTTGTTGTCCACTTCCTCTCCTTCTCCACGCAGTCTCTTCGACTATTAGCGGTGAATCTAGGCATGCTAGAGTAGGTACCCCGCTAGAGAAGGTAGAGTGGCGATGAGTAGGCAATGTGGGAGATGTGTGGACACGGAGGAGCACGGTGGAGAAATCCGGTGTGACTGATAAAAACATCCCAAGAAACCCCTTTCTTCTACTGGGCATGATAGAGATGATGATTTTAATCGGAGAATGATGGAAAGAGAAGCTACTTGCTTTGCAGATGGAGAGTTTCTTAAGACTAAAGCTGTGCCATTTTTCTCAATGCTTTTGCATAAGAAGTATGGAGAGATTGAGGCTGCTTAGTTCTAGTGAAGTGCATCAACGGTCGACGATGTGGTAGGCATAAACTAAGGAAAATCTCCTTTGCACGAAGTGAAATATTTCATTATGATCTTCATAAAGAGAGAGCATAGCTGGCAGTTAAAGATGAGAGAAAGGAAAAATAAAGGTGCATGCTTTCTTCGTGTTTCAAAAGCTGATGTGAAGGGCTTGTAGTCATCCCAAGTCTAGATAGGGCTTGCTTGAACCATTTCTCACCAATGTAATGGGGATTTTAGTGGCTTTTCGGATACAGAGCTCGGAGAGAACTTGAAATCAAGGCCTTCACCTTGGAAATGTTTTCCTTTTGAACTCTCAAGGTGCACGAGTGTGTTAAGGGCGAGAAACTTTTGATTTCTTGTACCCTCCTGCGGCAGAAATCCAAACAACCTACCTCGTGATATTGAAAAGGATAGATGGGTGTGCATTGACTTCTGAGTAGAAATTGGCTCATATCTCTTGTGTAAACCACTTTTGCTATCTTGCCTCGGGACGTATATTGACTTGGATGCGCTCCGTAAACACCACACTATCTCAAAGTTTGTGAAAAATGTTCTTCAAAACAATCTCCGTCCTGTACTTTCGTCAACTCGCTGTTTCATTAGGGCAACGATGATCTTGGATGTAGCTTAAAAATGTCCCTTTTTTTTATACAAGACCCTGTCTCTTCAAAAATCACCGCGCTTTCCCAATCTCTTGAATATCAATCGACCCCGATATCGCAATAGAAAACACGGTAAAGCACACGATCGACTAAAGTGTCTTTATACGGTCCCAAAAGTCACTTGTGTGTATAAGATAGATCAATCGGGTCTTATTGTGCTTTTTTGTGATGTAGAAAACCAAGCTTTGTAGTATTCAACAATAAAACTTCCCTTCAACTAAAACACCGCCCTCTTCTGTGTGTGCCTTTCAACAAATATTTTCAACAATATGAAGACGAAACGGTCAAGGAGGTATCTACACGGTTAATAGTTACTTTGTGTAAAAGAGATAATAGGATGGAGTTTTGTAGCATTTAACTTTCAATGATTAACTCTTTTTCAATAAAAATACGCTTTCTTCTTGTCTATGCAACTTGACCAATTCTAACACATAAATAGTAGTCACATATGCATTATACACGTATCGATTACGATCAATACTATGTGTTTAAGGGACAAGGTGACGGAGTTTTGAAGATTTTTTTTAAAATTGTCACAAACAATCTTCTATCCCTAAAATCATAAAAGACTCCTCTCACACAAAAACCGTTCTGTCTATACTCTCCATCTTGCTCCTTGCACTAATTTGATCCACACACCTTCGATCTGTACATGGCAACTTTCTCGCGATTTCAAACAATGCACATGGTCGACAAATTTAACCTCGTTTCACCACGTATAGTGAGGGAAAATACGATAGTCTTTTAATAAAAATAAAAGCTTAAAAGCATTTGATGTTTTCACCGATTGATAGAAACACAACATTTTGTTTTCACACCTAAAGCTTAGCATCATGGCCTTCTAACCCTATACATCACTTGATAGACTTTTTTGAAAAACCAGCGGGTGCATAAAAATACCTCCACAAATCGAGAAAAACCTTTTGAAGAGCTCGAGCAACCTTACAAGTGATTTGGAGCGTTAGAAGCTTGTCTACGGTAGTACGCGGCACTTTTGGCGATGGAAGAACGCTCGCGCGCAAGCCTTTGTTGTCGAGTCAACATCGTCGGGCCTTGTGACTCACGGCTACAGGAGTCGCCGTGCGGCTAGCACGGAAGTGCGATCGCGCACCTCGTTGTTCTTTGTGTCTGCAGACAGAGGTGCCGCGGCGTGTTGCACGGGGAGCGCCACGCGATAAACACGTTCAAACTTCGCAAAGCAGGTTTGAAAACTCTTTGTTTACGGCCTTGTGAGCGCAAAGGAATGTTTTTTTCGATAGCTTGGGGATTTCAAAAATGACTTTTGCCACGTTTTTATCCTTTTGAAATGCACATGAGTCAACGATCCTTTGATAGTTTTCTTCGGTGGGGAGGGGTTTTTTAAACCTTTTGCTCTTTTGAAATTCCTTGCTTTGTCTTTTTGAATACCTAAGAGTTTTAAAGCCCCTACGTTGAGAGGGGCCTACCTTTTGAAACGATGTTGTAGTGAGGGATACGCTTTAAACCATGTTAACATGTATCAACCTTTTTATAAAAAACAAACATATTTTTCGAAAAGGAAGTTCAAAACTACTGTTCTAGCCTATGCATATAGGTTTTGAAAAGTGTGATTTACGCTCAATTCTTGTCTCTTTGATGACAATTTAACACGTAAACTCCTAACTTTGAATAATACTCCCCAATGAACTATGGGACCATCTTTTGTCATTGTTAACACCCTTTCATGACACTTTTAACAAGCAGCAGACTCATCTCAAGCGTTTATCAAAGAGTGTTGAAAAATGCTTTATCATTTCTGCAAGGAGATGGCTTGTCTTTTTCAACTGTTGACAACTTCTACATCTAGGTGTTTCCTCGACACTTTCTTCCAACTTTGGGTGCCAAAATTAGTTGCATTCATTTAGAATACGTCATTTTCATTGTTTATACCAAGAAGGGCGCTTCTTTTTACAATCTTTTCCTTCTCATCAAAAATGTATCAATATGGTGTTTCCGGCCCTTAAATAATGAACATGCCTATATATTTGTCTTAAGATATTCTCCCGAACCCGAAGGTATGTCAAAGCCCCTCTTTGCATATTATGAACAATCTGTTTTCGGGATTGCTAATGCCTCTCGAGGAGATAAGACCGGATATTCTGTGTCATCTCCATGATAATCCTATTTGGAGGACACCTTTTTATGATTAGCGCACTGAACAGTGCTTTGAAACTATAATCTACTATTATGTCCTTTTCAGCCCAGTAATGACTCATTTTACCACCACTGTTCAAAATTTATTTTGTTGGAGGCTGTGGGACTGTCTTTCTGACAAAAATATTGTTAAGAGATAAGTTTGACACTCATCGGATTTGCAGGCTAGTGCCCGTTGCTTTTCCTTGCCAGTATCTTACCTTGTTTCTCCGACTCGAAATACTGGGGACCTTGAAACCATTAATGTTCGCAGACCATCCGCTTATGAATGAAGGAGGCCTTTCACTTGGTGGAAATATCCGAAGATTGTTTTGATAAACATGCTTTCGATACGAGTTCCTTACTCATGATGGCAAGCAAACAAACTTGAAAAACATTAATGCTTACTACCTCTCTGCTGACCATTACGTTTGCTTCAACGGAAAAAACCCTAGCTGGATGTGTTACTGTCTCACTATTCATTAAAACACATCTATCTCATAGTCGGTTGCAATTCTTTAAGTCAGAAGCATTGGCCATCGCCCTCTACTTGTAGATGCAAGGGAGGCGCCTTTAAAACCTCTTCTTATAGTATGAAGGAGGTTCTTAGCGAACGATATTACAAGTACATTTTGGCGTTGTTGTTTCTTCTTCTACCGTCTTTTCGGTAGTCGAATGAAGTTGCGGGGAGCTTGATGAGAGATTCTTTTGCGCGTATAGGATACCTCTCGGGCTCGATGATCACATTGAGAAGCGATGCAATGTTTTCCATGTGAGAGCGAAGAATTGTCTTCTGAGATGCTTTTCGACATGTATTTCTTGTACTTGCTAGAAAATCCGTAAATAGTGTAAAAACACCTAAAATCAGCTTGAGATCATGGTCTGTGCATTGTTTCGAGACTTAAGGGCTGTATAAGTGGCGCGACTTGGTGTCGACTACCTTATTAGCAGTGGTGGGAGTATTTGCTGGTGGTCTATCAGCTGGGATGGAGTTTTTTTTCTTCTTTGATGGTTTCCAAGGGTGAAATGCCTGTCAAAGCGCCACTTCCCTATCTTAGGGGAGGCTTTTTGAATAGATTTGGATTGTCTTTTTAGAGCTGATGGCGGAAGACTATATATGTCATCTAGAGGCTAAGTAGGATTTGATGATGGGGTTTTCATCTTGTCATGGTGGAGTGAAAAGTAGGAGGGTGAAAAAGTTTTATGGGTGTTTTCCGATTTGAAATTACGACAAATTTTTGGATCGAGTTGCTAGAAAACTTGAAATTTGAGAACTAGTCATCACTAACAAATGAAAAATACGATGACTGAACGATGGCTCACATTTGGGGAGGGCGTGCTCCTTTTTAGGAGGTGTCCGTAATTTTGATCTACGGCTTATGACAGTTTACGATGCCTTACACATTGATTGCAATATTTCGACCTTCTTTGATGCAATTTACGAAAAGTAGCCGTATGGGATGATTAGCATCAATGATATTTCTACCCACCTCACTATCTTTCCTAACATTTTTTCTTCTTTTTTTGGGCGCATTTTGAACTAGCGACCTTTTGTTTGACTAATGCATATTTTTCTTTTTGTAAAATGAACCTATCTAACTCTACACTTATATCTCGCTGGGATTTCAGATTAGCCGGTGAACTCCTTCCTTACTCTACCTATGATAGTATCAATTTTGTCGATATTAAGCCTGCTGACGGATATTTTTTGTTCTCTCATTCTAAAACACGGAAATTTAAAAGATGATCAAATCGAGATTAGCGGTCTAATTTTGTCATGTGCTTGCGGCATGAAAGACAAGTACGCACACAAATATTATTCGCGAAAAGAAATCTAGAAAAAGCAAAGCATAAGGTAGTACAATGTGTTTTCCATCCCCTGAATTTCTCTCTTTAACGGTTCTGTTTTGGGCGTGTGGAACCAGAGTATCTTTTTCCTTAATCTACTCTTTGTGATAAGTCAATCTTACACAATGTTGACTATCTTGTTTAGTCACCTAACTTATCGACGAATTAAATTTAAACATGTTCATCTATGATTGAGCTGCTAGATAGCTCGAACAAGACATTGAAGTACTAGTAGCGGCATTTGAGAGCTCTGCTCTCGCTTTCCGAAGGACTATTTTTTGGAACATGGGGCTTTACCATTGCTTTTTAGAAAGTCTGCCCTCTTTTTCTACTTTTTACCGTTTTTTGTATTTTCTCGAGTTTTTCACTTTTTCTGTCAAACAATCTAAAAGTCGGAAAGATGTATGCTAGGCGAGCTGTAACTATCTACCTATCCCTAGCTTTAAACTATACATCATACACATTTGGTGAACTCTTCTTTTCAAACTGTAACCAGATCAAATGGATGATTACATGATGATTCACGTTTAGCTTTCTTTCCATGATGCGAGATAATACTGAAAAAGCCACTCCCATTTGTTTGTTTTTGGACGCAGTGATGCTTAAGTTTTTTTCCTCTTTCTTGGCAGCAACTTGTTGCAGTAGGAACCTATTACTCCTTCATATTTCTCAAGAAAGAAAAAAAACAAATGGATCTTGGAATAATACACGATCTAGAGGATTGGATATATGTGCTTCATTCGAGACTACTCTTTCTTCCACTATGCTATCTAGGACTCTCCTGCAAAACAACTCTTCCCCTCGCTCATCAGATCACTTGAAATGTCGGACTCATCATATATTGTAGTGTAGTTTTCTTTCCAAGCTGATGTGTTTTGATAGGGCGGGCTGAAAACTCGTGTGAAGGTCATTAGGACTGATGTGCATGGATACACTTTGACGATGAAATTATCTTGAAAGGATAGTGTGACAACTCCCATGTGCTCATCAACCTCTATTTCTTTTATCCAAAATTTGTAACTCAATGGAACTGGTGGCTGCAAATACGGAGTAAAGGGAAGATTCTATGTCTAAAATGATTTCTAAACACATTTTCGGGAAAAAGGCTTCTCATTTACAACATGTTCGAGAATTTCATCATCCTCCTCAACCTCATCATCGAAGCTAAAACTGCTCGTATTTCCAATATGTGAATGTTATCTTCGATGGACGTAAGTGAAAGTAGAGCAAAAGTCCTGAGACTCCTCACTCACGTCTAAATTCTCAGACTTCTTCTTACTCGATGTGTCATGGAATGACTGTAATGGTTGCTCACTTTTCTCGAAGCTATGTAAACTAGAGCTTTCTCTAAAGAAAATATAGCTGTCCGCAAAGTTAGCTTCTGTTTGGAAATCATACATCATCAACATATTGATCAAACATTGGAGAATCATTAACATAAGTAATGTCACCAACCTATGTATATGTGAGTCCGTCGAGATTTCTTTTCTTCAACTTGATTTACAAAATCTATCTTTCTCGACTTATGATGTGCGGGATTAACGGAAAAAGATTAGAGAAGTTTTTGGTTAAAATGAAGTTTCGTAGGTCGAGTTACATTTGTGTTATAATTTGATCTATTTCCTCTTCGATTAAAGGAAAGGTATTTTTCTGTTTTCTTTGAAGTAGGGCAACAATTTCTTTCCATTTTTTGTGGAAGTTGATCTTGTGGCTGAATGTCCTCTTGTATTTTTACGGGGAAGAGGCAGGATGGATCGTTATTGGTTTTCAACCTTTTCACAGAGAGCTCTTGTGGATCTTCTCTCTATTTCTTGATGGATTTCATCTAGGATCAAATCTTCTTGGTCATCTTGATTGTTAGCTTGGGTAAGAAAATTATGGACCTCCTCTAAGAAACTCCCTCACAAAGTGGTGCCAATTTCCAAAGCATTTTTCAATGCTTACAATGTGTTGTATGAGTTTTTCATAGTGATCACAGCAATTTTCAGCCAATGATAGGGAATGGAAAATACCTATATAGCGTTTACAAAATACTTTCTAGGAAATCCTTCAAACAAGGTGCTAGGTTCTGAGCCTTCATACCATTCTCTTACATCCTCTTCTGACTGTACCCATGAACATTTTCATGTGCGGTCCTCAGTGATACCCAACCTTTAACTCTTCTTCCATACATGCATATGAAAATTTATGAGAGTGCCATAAAAATGGGTCATCAACATTTTCATGTTGAAATAGAGAGTAGGTTTTTAGTCCCAATCTACATCTCTGTAGGAATTTTATGTGGGAATCCGAGGATATTCTCTCTTGCTCATCTGAGCATATCTCCTTCCGTGTCCCTCGTGTGGAGGATTGAAATCCATGTTGGCTCCTGCGCGGTCATGATTGGGATTACTTAATGCATTCCTAGGAGACTTTATAAGGAATAATGGGGAAAAAGGGGCTCACTGGAGGCTAGTGGAGTTGCCGTGTGGAGACTTGATTGTTTTGAAAAGATGATAGCTATGGTCCACCACCGATACTAAGGAAAAAAGCCAAGTCCGGGAATTGTTTTGGGTTTTTACGAGTTTTATGTGCGGTACTATGGTTTATTTAGTATTCTAAACTTTTTTCATCACTTTGCTAAGGTATGCGAGAACAAAAAGAGTTTATCGAAATGATCTTATGTGAATGCTTGCTTGTTTAAGTATCTAAAGGACTAAAGAGTCTATAAGAGTTTGCTAGGCTCATCATGTACTCGGGTGTCCCACCATCTCCCGCTATGTTAGTGAACGATGGGATAGGTCGATGCGGATAGTAGCTTAGAGTTCGGTAAAAGAAAATAGTAAAGCTCTCACGGGAGGCTAGTGGAGTCGCCGAGGTGGATTTTTAGTTGTTTTACGGTATATGTATATGGTCTACACCAATATTGTCAAAAAACCAATCTAAGGGAGTTTTTTTGGGGTTTTCTAAGTTTTTATGTGCAACCTAGTTTGTCAGAGTGTTATAAACCCGATTCATCACTTTGCTAAGATAGTGAAATGAGAGAGTTTTACTCTAAATGATTCTAAAGGGTGATGGTCTAAGTTAAATGTTGAAGGACTAAAGAGGTCTATAAGAGTTTGCTGAGGTCATTATGTACTCAATAAGTCCCACCGTGATCATCATTATGTTAGGTTCCCGTGATTTGGCTGATTGGCAAGCCAAAAGCAGTGTAACATCAAACCAAGCTTTGGAGCCCAAGGACCTAGCCTTCGGGGACTCGAGAGAGGGCTCTCTCATAAGTGTAAAAGGATATTATGTGTTTTCTTATTGTGTTATGATTTTAGGCTAGTTATGAAGTATTTTTTTTGGTTTTTTAAGTTGTGAGGGATGAAAGCTGATCGAAAGATATAAAATAGGTAACAAGATGTTAGATTAAGCGGGCTATAGGGGTCAAAAGGTCAAGAAAGCTGTTAGATGACGATATGATGATGCTTGAAGGGCCGATTTGATTCAAGGTAGAAAGGATATTTGGGGAAAAAATGGGAGTAAATGGACATCAATTTTGTGAACGACAAAAGGATTTTCAAGCATAACTAGTTTAATAGCGGACATAAACATGGTAGGGCAAACCATTAATCATGCAAAATGTAACTATAAGCTAATCAATACATAGAAATAAACATTCAAGCCATGCATAGAAGTATAAGACCCTCTAACTCTTTGGGAAATGGCTTTCGGACTTTTTTGGGAAAACACTTAAGGAAGAAAAACACCCTCGAAACACTATGCTTGGAATGCCTAAACACGGTACTTCAAGTTATTGGGCACTTTTAACAACAAGATTTGCATAGTTTTAGGCAAAGGGGCTAGATCGAAACTAGGCCTCCTTGGTTCGAAACAAAATGATAATCTAATTAATCAAAGAGAAATTTCATGGATGGAACTATAGCTAGCCATAGGTAAGCGAGGGCGTACGTAAGTCCTTCTTAGCATGTATAAAACCAAGAATGAAACAAGCAACGATATCCTAAATATTAAAGAGCAATCAAGAATTTCTTTTAATGTTACTTAGGAAGAAGAAAACAAAGAAGCTATGAAGAAACGAAATTTGAGGGTGCCTCCATGGGCATGTCTCAAATTTGTTCTCTCTTGATCTATAGCAAGAAAGAAAACATGTATTCATGAATGAAAACTAGAAGACAACAACAAAGTAAGAGACACTATAACATTCTACCAAGTCATGGAATCCATCAACAATCCTTCATCATTCATCCAAGAACATCCAAGAGGCAATCCAAAAAGCATAACACAAGTATTTTCTCCCAAAGCTCATATGACCATATATTGCTTCTCTTCTCAAGTTCATCCTTGTTTTACAATGAAAGCCTTTTGGAATATGTAGGCTCAAGTGGGGAAAACCTGCATGGTTCAACTTGCCATCCTATTGGCCTAATCAAAATATCTAAATTTGTCCTTGAGAGCTTTGTAAAGCCCAAGGCACAAAAATATCTCATAAAATATCTAAAAAAATGCTAAAAAAGAGAATTTAATTGACTTTGCATAACTTCTCATGTATAAAAATAGCTAAACGCACATGAGGAAATATTGGTTTTTTAAAGGTTCAAAAATTACAAAAACATTCAAAATTTACATCGACGAAAAGGTCCGACTGACTTGCCAACAACATTTAGCGAGCCTTCCACGATGTTGAAACGAGACTCATGATAGCTCATTGGAAATCTGCTGAGTGTCTACTTTCCGGAAAAAACTGAAATTTTTATAATGGCGTGCGGAAGTCCTCCAAAACTGCACTTGTGTGTAAAAAATCGAGAAAATTACAATATGGCGATGACCGGGCGAGTGTGTAAAAAGCGAGCATTTTTCGCCATTTTGAGGGGGTGTATAAGTGGTGTGACTTAGAGCCGTGACTAACTTTATTAGCGAGGTGGGAGGTCCTGTTGTGACTTTGGTGCTCAGCGGATGATGGAGGGTTTTTCGGCTCTTTGATGGTTGCCAAGGGTGAAATGCCTTAAAGCGCCACTTCCCTAAATTAGGGGAGGCTTTTTGAACAGATTTGGATTGTCTTTTTAGAGCTAATAGGGCAGACTATTATGGTTTTGAGGCTAGATAGGATTTGATGATGGGGTTTCATCTTGTCATGGGCGGTGAAAAGTAGGAGGGTGAAAAATTTTTATGGGTGTTTTCCCGCGCTGGAAAATATGACAACTTTTTGGATTGTTTTGCTAGAAAACTTGGTGCATGAGAACTAGTCATCACTAACGCAGGTGAAAAAATATTGATGAATAACATGACCCATTTTCCGTTTGTCTCCCTTGTGGCATATTCGTTTATTCGAGGTGCGTCAGTCGCGCCATGCGAAATCGCCCTGAACTAGGGGGCGCGTTCGGGTCGAGGTCGTTTTGTTCGAGGGCGCCCGTATGATCAATTTTGTTAAGTTGTGATGAACTTGGGTGCCTTGTGCACGTTCGGAAGCTTGATTTCCATTTACTCCCCTTGTGGCATCATTCGGTCGGCGCGCGCGATGTCGCGCGCGGTGTGAGATCACCCGGCCATGAGCGCGATGGGTTTCGGCCCGTTTCATTCGAGGGCACCGTATACGGTTTACTAGGTTGTGACCGCCGGGTACCTCGTGCACGGTCGGGCGGCCTATTTCTATTTTCTCCCTTGCAGCATCATTCGTTCGGGGCGCATCATGTCGCGCGTGCGGGCATGCTTCGACCGAGCACGTTCGAGTCGGGCCGTTTTATTCGAGCGCCCATATCGGTTTCTAAGTTGTGACCACCGGGTGCCTTGTGCACGTTCGAGCGACTCGTTTTCTATTTTTCTCCCTTGTGGTATATTCGTTCGATTGGGCACATTGTGTTGCGTCGTGTGAGGTCGCTCGACCGAGCATGTTCGAGTCGGGCCATTTCGTTCGAGGGTGCCCATATCACTTTTGCTAAGTTGTGACACTGTAGGTGCCTTGTGCATGTTTGGGGCGGCTCGTTTTCCATTTTCTCCCTTGTGGCATCGTTCGGGTCGAGCGTGCTTTGTGTCTCGCCGAGTGCGGTCGCACTGTCGAGCACGTTCGGTTCGGGCCGTTTTGTTCGGGCGCTCGTATCCATTTTCTAAGTTGTGCACTACTGAGTGCCTTGTGCACGTTCGGGGCGGCCCATTTGCCATTTTTTTCCCTTGTGGCATCGTTCGTTCGGGCGCACACACGCATTAACCATAACCCATTTTACCCCCCTAAATCCCAAATATCTAACCCCTAAACCCCTTAACCCCTTGATGTCGCCTTGGCCGGTTACCTTGATAATATGATGGTGTATTCATACTCCTATACGAATAACCAATAAAGGGTCGAGAAGACCATGACGATATGTTGTCAAGTTTTATCTTATCCATCTACAGGGGTAAAGGGTCGATTTTTCCAGTAACTCACTTTGCTTTTGATCTCAATTTTGCTAATTGCTTCTTCTCTCATATGATACTCGAGCCTTTGCCTTTCTCTACCCTTCTAGTTATTCGTAATAGTGTCATAATGAGTGCTAGCTAACTTCTTTGGAAAGCCTTCCTAGCACACAATACTAGGTTATGAGGGTATCTCAATTTTTTCCAATTGCTTCCTTCTCTCATATGATACCTGAGCCTTTTCCTTTCTCTTCCCTTCTAATTCCGTAATAGTGTCATAGTGATGCCAACCAACTTCTTTGGAAAGCCTTCCTAGCACACAATACTAGGTTATGAGGGTATCATGTGGTTGTGGGTAATGCCATTATTACCATGTGTTTGTGAGACTAATTAGTAAATTTTAATTAAATTTACTAATTCATAATTAATTAATTGATACATAGATTAAAGACCCCTAATTAATCAATTGCCTAATTAATCAGGTGATACCATTAATACATGATTAATCATAATTAATCAATTGATAGAATTAATACATGACTAAAGATCCCTAGCTTAGCCTATTTTTTTAAATTCCAAAAAAATTAGCCTAATAACCTTTACCCACACGCCCTTTTTCCAAAAATTCTTACCAATCGATTTCATTACCCACGCGCCCTTTTTCCAAAATTCTTACGAATCAATTTCATTATCTACTTGCAACGGTCGCCGAGAGTTCGATTGTTGTTCAAACCGGTCGATTGACTCGTTGGTTCGAGGGGTTTAGTAGGTTCGGGGGGTTTAGTAGGGGACCCGTTGGTTCGACCACCAAGATGGTACATACACCAATCCTTTGGCGTAATGTCCCACAATGTTTTTCTACTGATTGCAAATGCTTTGTAGATAGGTGCATTTTATTTTGTTTGTAAATTACAACCATCCTCAAAATTCATGTCGAGACAACGGGTAAAGACTAGTTTGGGCACAAGAATCCCATATGTCATATACTCTTTGTGTGAGAAACGGTGCAATACGACACATAACCATCATGTGGTCTTGCGTCTTTAACAAAACATTCATTTCTCACTCATTGCGGAAGCTTACATTGCCTTTGGACAAAAGAATGGGCATTTGTGTTTCTTTTGGTAAGGGTAAACCTTTTTTTTGATGCATGGGACCACAAAGACCAACTCGCATTATGGTGGCAAATCACAGTGTTAGCTTGGGAGATTAACTCACGTACATGATCGGGGATCTATGCGATTGCGGTTTGAACTTAGGTCATTATTGTTGATCAACATTTAACATAAGTCACTTTGGTGTGATTAAATGGTTGATAAGTCATATCGAATAGTGAAACATTTGAGGAGATGGGCTGAGTTAAAACAAGGCGAGAAAGGCACAAAGGTTCAAAAAACCAAAGGTGGAAAATAATACTAAAAGTACGGAGGTATAAAATTAAAAAGACATCGGAAAATATAAAAAGGTACAAATGAGCGGTACGAGAGAGCGCAAAGCAAAAGTGTTAAAAAGAAATGTTTGCTCCACAAATATGCGCACAAGGGAATGCAACAAGGGCTAATTTTCGAGGGGGTCGAGTGGCGAGAGGGGGGAAAGACCCGTACGACGAATGGAAGTAACACGACGTGGTGGGGACCCAAGGCCGGGGTGAAGTGGCAAGAGTGGGACCCCAAGCAAAGGAGATGACGTGGCGATAGAAAAACGAGGGAACGAGGGAGATGACGTAGCGAGCTAACGTGCGGGACCCAAGGATCGGGTATGCTATGTTTCGAATGCGCCTTATGGGAAATATGTTCAAGAATATTCGGTTTTATACGGTAAAAGGTAAGGTAAATTCCTTTAGGTTAGTCGAGTATGAGGCTCGTACTAGTATTAAACCCAACACGCGGCGCCCACGCACTGCGGCACACCCTAATCCCTACGCGACGCGTGCTCGCCTCGCCCGGTGTCCCGTGTAACGCTTGCCTTCTTTCGTTTTACCCATCCGTCTTTTTTTACCTCAAAACGCCCGGTCCGGAGATAACGAGTTCTCCCGTATTTTTACTCCGCAGTGAAAGGGTCGCGGTCTGCTAGCTACGGCATATACCGCAGTAGGAAAGAGCGTCTGGTCTACCCAATCATCGTCGAGACTTCACTGCGTCGCTTTCTCGAGCGCATTTACCTTTGCGTTCGAGTACTCGTCATTCATACTCCCTCTTTTTTTCCTTTCGCTTTTCAAATTCTTGTATGTCGGCTATGGGGAGAACGCCCCAAGAAAAATGAACCGAGACCCCCTCGAGTCAGTGAATCCGGGAAAACCCACACGGGTTCGAGCCCCTCTAATCGACCCACAAGTGGTATCGTGACACCTAAATACCCATTTTGACATCCGCGACATTAAGCCCGAGCTTTTTTAGACGTCATGTTGTGAGACAAAGACCATTACTAGGGTAGTCATGTCTCCCGGGCTGTACCACTAGTGCCCCTCGAAGTTCACTGCTTGGTTGATTTTATCTCACCAGCTCGGGAGATGTTTTCGACGAGCATCGGGCACCTTCACCTCTCCTCGGGGGGAACAAAGTTTTTCTTTCCTTTCCCCAGATACTATCAACGCAAGCCCTCAGCTTTCCTACCCGAGTGCCACATATATCGATTTCGGAGAAGCGACCTTTTCCACTCGAGTTCACCAAATGACCATGGGAGACCCGGCAAGCCATTTCATCTCCCTCTATAACCGCCAATCGGGTTACTTCTCTTCCTCGCCGCAGGAGCCTTTTCCCATTAAGTTTGTTCGAAGAGGAAGTTCGGCCTATCCTCTCTCATTCCGCCGGGCCTTTTAGGGGTAGGGAAGTCGGGAAGAGATTTCTCACGGTGTGCGTCCATTTCTTGTGGCTCATGTCTCAAAAGGGGGTAGTATTGGATATTCACTGGTTTCCTTGCCTGACGCCATTCGAACCCGAGTTCGGGGAGCTTCCAGAAAGCTTGGTCGATTCCGTTTTTGTTCAATGGTTTTCTATCTCTTCTTGTACTGGCTATGCTAATAAATTTGAGGGTTTGGGGTTAGACAAAAGTATATCGTGAGAATTCCCAACATCAAATAGGTTTTTCGTCGGAATTTCTCTGTGTACGATTACCTAAGGGAGAGGGTTATTCTAGTTTTGTAGAATAGTTTCATGTCATTGCTACTATACCATTATTCATGACTCGCCTTCACCTAGGGTCTTTCCAGAGATGAAAAGGCTGCTGCAGAGCCGAAAATCCCCGAAGCACCGAGGGATTGGTTTCTGATTCGATGTACTACTTTGAAATTTGGGTCTATGGAGCCGAAGTTTCCTCACCATTGCCAGGTGTTTCTGTTCATCGAGTTTTATGCGCTCGACACATCACGGCAGGCCCTCAAGGCCGATCGGCTCCATTTCGTCACCCGAGAAGGGTTACATCACGAGGGCTCCCCATTGAAATCGGCCCTTTTGTAGTGAACTCGAGACATGTCTTCCCAATCGTTGAGAAAATGCGCAAGGTACGGGACCTAAATGGGGAAAAAGTTGGGCTTATGACCCTCGAGAAATTATCTCGAACAAAAGAAAGAAACAAGTCACGCGCCTTATATGCATGAGCGGGGGCCATTCATGGAATGGAGGGCTAATCTCGAAATTTGCCTTTGGTTTCGCAAATGGAAATAGATTCATACGCTACGGGGAGGAGAGAGAACGTTAATAAAGACACGGGCGGAGAAGAAGCGGGGTACCTCGGGGAGCAGCTCCCCCCTCACAAAAAGCAAAAAAAGCCTCCGCGAGTGCGAAGTCATAGGAGAGGGAACAGCATCGATGAACCCTTCACAATGTGTGATCAATTGGATAAAGGCGAGGTCGATAAAGGTGCTAAGAGACAGTACCACTTCTTCCGACTTCACGAGAGGTCACACGAGGCCATCATAGAGCATACCTCACCGAGGGAAATTGAAAGGGATCGGGCAAATAAAGCAATCGAGAGATAAATATAAAGCTAAGTTGGGAGGGTACGTTGATAAATATCACACCGGGCTCTGCGCCTCCATGAACGCGGACACGAAAACATGGTATTATCTATGGCGAAGTTATCTTGGATCCCAATTCGAGGTGTCACTAGCTATCGGGTGCTCGAGTATACGATCGACATGAAGAAAGTGCCCGCAAATGACATGTGTGATCTATTCCGGTATCGTATGTGATATGATGAAAGATGAGCCCGGTACGGGTCACCATTGCGGCTGAGGAAGTTGGAGCAAAAACATGAACGGTGAGGGGACTACCGAAAAGTGAGCGGACACGGTACCGTCGCGCCCAAGAAAAATCGGTACGCTTCCTCCAAAGGGACCTAATCGAGGAAAGGATACGGAGGGGGAACAAACCCACGGTGGCTTTGATTGAACGAGCTGCCGAGAAGGAGGTCGCGTCGACTAGGGTAAGGCCCGCATACCGGCCCCCACCATGTCCAAACGGTACCGAGCCCCGGTGCAAGTAGAGCGAGAAAAGCGGTGTCCGATGGCTGATCAAAGGAAAAGAGGAGAAAGAAAAATTAGCTGAAACAATCACCATACTGTAGACTAAGGCGACGGAGTGCAAGCTGAGATGGGACTCACACGGATGCCGGCCGACGGGTCGCTTCGGTCGAACCGACTCGCCTATTTGAGCAATTGGTCGTGGCTAGAGCTAAAAATGAGGTATTGGAAAAGCGAGGGCATCCACGACGAGGAAAAATATCACAAATTTAGAAAACTCTCGGTCGAGAACACTATAAGAACAGAGGAGGTTGGAGAAATAGAGCGAGAAAAGAAGACGACGCCATTAGCAAAAAAACAATCGTCGACATCAAAATGCGTCTCGAGGGGAAACCTCACCCCTCCTTGAAGCTAGGAGTATAATTTGATACGATATAATCTCGTGGTGAGTGAACAATGGGGGCTTCTTAAGGACGATGGGAGAGAATAAGTACGCTATACCCTATCTCGGTAGAGAAGCTGGGAGAGCGGACCTCGATTTGTCCAACGGGGCCCGACGTACCAAAGAGTATATTTCATTCTCGAACGTAGGCTGATTAGATGACATGGAGAAGCATGGTATTCCAAGCCGATTTCACGGAGGCTATTGAATGTCGAAAAATCATCAACAAAGAGATGGCCCCGAGTCGCGACCTACGAGAGCTCTCCAACGGTGTGGTCGCCAACGTGGAACGATTCGACGCGATATGGGGTGAGATGCGCGATGCTGGACTTCCTCCATTAAAACCCCAACCACTCCTTCGGTGCACTTGCCTTTGACACAATATACGGTGCGCTGCCGCAAGAAGAAAGAGATCGAACCAACCTCCCGGACAGGTAAAGTCCGCTCGACTCAAGGTCAACATGATAGTTTCATTCCTTCGAAAAGAGTTCACCCCTCCTCCATTTGATAAAACACAAGCTTCCCTGCGGGGCGAGGTTTCCACATCCTCACGAGAGGCCTTTGTCGAGTGGAGAGGTTCTCGCGCAATGCCCGAACTAGGCTGCAGACGATCGACAGGTGCACTCAATTTACGAGCCGATGCGCGAGTTCATCGCCTGCGAACGTGCCGCTCACGAGAATCGACAAGCTGCCTCAACTCTTCACGACCTATGATATCTTGTCAACTCATGATTTGGCCTCAACGACCTATTTACTTTCTTTTACTAGATTAGTTTCTTTTAAGTTTTCGAGTAGGGTTGTTTGCCCCACTCCGACATTTTACTTTTTCATCAAGCTACTGTCCAATTTTTTGTTTTTAAAAAACACGACTGACTTTGCTGACTATCCATGATGAGAGGCCCTGATTCCTCATCATGAATTTTGCCCTGTTTTGAGAACGACCTTTAACAAAATTTTAGTTATGCGAAGAAGATATTTTTCCAAAAAATATCTTCTCGCTGAGATAGGAAGAAGCCTATATAAGCAAGATCAAATGAGAAAAAAAAGGTTCCAGTTTCCGAAGAAACTACGTAATGTAAAAGTTTTTTTGTATGCTTGTAGTGGAATTATCAATGCAAATACACAGAAGCTCGTGGGGTTTCGGTGAAGAGAAGTTCTAGTTATATGTAGAGATTCCGGTCTTAATGCTATATAGTTCATGACTCTTTCTTAGTGATATTGTATCATTGTTCTCTACACTTTGTTTTCCATTTCCTTTTATCATGTCTTGGAATCGAGTGACTTGCAGTCAGTATGAATTTATCGTCTGTTTGATACTCATGCTTTATTGATCTATGTTGCTTTAAATATGGATCATACACGATATGTCGTTCACGCTCTAACACATCGTTCATATTTCTATGTATTAAACATCGTGGAGATATTTACTCTTCTTTTAGACTGATTGATATGTATGGATTTTAGTTTCTAAGCCCATATTATATTGAAATATGTTTTTCAGAGGCACCATTTCATTGGTAGATTAGTACTCCCCTTTCACTTTACGCACAAATATTTTTTCTGTTTAAAATACCTATATGTCCTTGAGAAACTGGCCCTCTGCGATGAAAGTAATGTCTAAGTTGTTTTGAAGTATATATGTATTGAAGATTCCCTTCTTGTCTTTATAGTGTCTTTATAGCTTGCTAAATGCGAAGGTAGTTTGGTCCCATCCATATGATGATGCTTTGCACAAGTTGAAAAGGTAGAGAGTCCTAAGCCGATAATGAGCACGAAATATACTTTTATACTCCCCTATCTGTTTAAGATGTCTAAGCACTCTGATCTTTGGCAACTCAAGGTTGTCTCTAGGAGCTACAACAATTATCATAGTGGTTCATTCGGGTCTCTAACTACTAGACCGGACCACGATCAAAAAGGATATAATGAGCGCGGTGCATGTTACAACCTCAAATTCATAATTTCCCCCATCAAAGTGAAAATGGTGAGCATATTCTGGTAGGAAAGTTTCATGCCTCTACGGATAGGGAAAAGGAATCCATTCGCATTGAGATGTTGAGTCCTGAGAGGTCGGCCGAAAAGAGTTTTAGATCAATCAAAGAGTTTGAGATAGGTGGACTCACGACTTTGTCCAATGTTGAAATGTGCGAGAGCAAAGGCACATGAGTTCTGTTCTCGAGTTCCGGCAAGGTCAGCCTTTAAATGATAAATATTGGGATCACTCAGCCATAAAACCATAATTCCTAAATGTACAATCCCCTCTTGCTATTCTCCATCGATAATCCTCTGTAACGATTTCAATATACACAACATGTTGTAGGATAGAAATCAGGGCGAGGATTGTAGAAAAATAAAGCAAAAAATGGCTAAGTATATTGGAGTATGAGATAATGTATATAAAATTTGTAGTAAATGTGCTCTTGTCGTTTCATATCCCGTAAGAATTGTCTTAGATAGAGTTGTAACACTCAACCTAATTAGATATTCCACGTACGATGATATTCCATAAAAAATCGTATCAGATGTTCCAACTTGATTGTCTTCTTATGAATAGGGTATGAATTGGACTTGATAATGCATTCTCATAAATTTTATTGTCATATATTCAATGAAGTAGCTCACAAAATAAACACCTTCATTTCAATTACACCAAGGACAAATAAATCATACAATAACACAATCATTAACCGAGCTTCCATCCCAATTAACCATAAACAAATGGCCACAATATCATACCTACCTATACTTTTCTTTGTTAGGTACTTGAATGGTCCAAAAAAAATAGAAGCCTTAGAGGTATCTCATGGAGCAAGGTAAGATGCTAGGAAATAAAATCTATTTGTCACATAATCGTTTAAGTTAAATTGAATACATCTTGAAAAAAAACCCTTCAATATCCTAAGATAGCTAAAATCAAAACTCTACAGACCAAAATGTTTTTAGTAGTGCTATATGATCAATTATAATCTCTATCTCAATTAATCGTAAGACTCCCGATTTTCTATACCTTTGCTAGTATTGTTGTTGGGTATTTGACATCAAAAAATTAAATCACATTCTAGATAAAAATCTAATTTAAAAATCACCATTAATAAATACAAAAACCCGTGACCAATGGTTGAGTATTTCTTCTAGTAAACCTATCACGTTCGATAATTATAATAGTCTTTAATGATATTGTACATACCTTATGTGGCCCGAGCTTGCGGATAACTCTGTAACTCTGAAATATGCAAACACGAGTGCTTAACACATTTTCGGACTTCCATAGTAACTAGAAATACGATCACCATCACGTAAATTCCTCTCTTGTTTTGGCTAGTGCATGTTGGCCACGGTAGGGACCTCCTAGATAATCTCAAAGCTAAAACATGAATTCTAACTTGCCAAAACAAACTTAGATGCTGTGTAATAGTGAGGGTAAAACAAAGGCTAAAAGGTGCAGATTTACACTTAAATTTATGTTTTTAAACTCATTTTCCTTTTTTGTGTTTTCGAGGAAAATATCAGCACTGTATTCCATGGGTGGTACACAATGTGAACCTGCCCAGTTGTAGGGGTTGAGTGAGACACACAACATAGGAGGCCAACGTGTAGTATCGATTTCAATACCTCCTCCATTTAGCTCGAGGAAAAAAATCCACTTGTGCCAGCCCACTAGACTTGAAAAAATGTTTTGAACATCTTGTACCATTTAGAAGAATATCATGGCCCTTTTCTGACATTTCCAATCCCTAGAAATTTTACAAATGTGAAATGAAGTAATCCAAAAACTCTCAACATAAGCTTTTTGTTTCGGAAAGCAATCTGTCAGAGGTGATAAAATGATTTTTACAATAGCATGCGGAAATTCTAGCATCCCCTTTTTTGCATCAACTTGATGATTGTTTCCGGAAAAGTCAAGAGAAGCATGATAGAGCTTGTCTTTACTTTGTGAATCATCATTTGTTTGTTAGAGGGCCCCCTCCCATGGCATGGCCTTCGGGTGGATGGATTTTTCGAAAGTTTGTGGCATTCTACGATGCTACATTCCACATTGTGCAGTGACAAAATCTAGGAAGCGAGAAAAAATTGCTTGCCATCTTCAACTAATTCATCAAATCCATAGCTTTGAATTTACGGTTTTCAAACTCTCATCACTACAAAGAGAATTTTTGAGGAAGAGGATACGACGATAAGAAGATGCGGCATCCATGGCTTTCATCGCGACTAGCAACGGACATTTCACACACTTAGATCCAACAACGGACTCACTCAAAGTGACAAAAGATCAAGGAGATTGTTTGCCACAATAGAAAAGGCTTCGGTAAGCTAACTCACTTGAGCTCTTTAGAAAGCAGTACAAAAATTTTGCGAAAGCATACGTCTTGGATCTCTTCATATAGATAAATAGTCATTTCCGTGAAGTTAGAGAATTAGACCATTTCTCAAATTTTTGTTTCGAATCTTTGAATAAATGTAGATACAAATTATAAACATTCGCCTTTACTAGGACCTGTGTCACGAGACTTAAAACATTGTCCTCTGCGATTGACTTGAGAATGGTTGCGGCTATCCTGAGTAACAGAGCAATCTTGCACCAACTTTCTACGGTATACGTTTTTCCCATTAGTACTGTGCAAATAGGAAACAAACGGAGATAGTTACAACGGACAATTAAATTTGAAAGGTTGATGAAAAGAAATTGAATCTCTGATGATAGGAAACTAACCTTGCTAGATGGATTTTCAATCATTGTGTTTCTAATTCGAATGAGATATGGACCGCGATTTGATCTCGTATAATGCAATCATAAATTCTCTATACAAAAAGGTATGTCATAAATTGCTCTTAATATTCTTCATTTCATCTTGTCCTTTGGATTATTTCCTAATGTGGTTACTTATACAACTCAAATAAAAGGGCTTCCCTAATCAACCCATGATTGACTTGGACTTCACCCTCCTCAAACACTATGCATTTCCTACTAGTGTCTAGAATTTTGGCATGTTATGATGTGGGTAATAGAAGGCTTCTTGAATGAGTTACGATTACGAAATAACATCGAGAATTTGGTAGGCACTAGAAGGAGAATTTACAAGAGAAGTCAATCAAATATTTAATAATGCATATGTTGAATTTTTTTTTATAGGAGGAAGTCAATCAAAGATTTGATAATGGCTACTTAGTCAGCATGGTGGTAGGCTCAAAAAAACTTAAAGGTGTTTTATATCATGTTCCTAACGGAGATAGTATTGTTAAAAAAATATGCAATGGTTTCTCACTCTTCAACTATATTCAATGGTTTCTCACTCTTCAAAAAGAACATGCATAGGTAGACGGGTAGAAATTGTTACAATGATGAGACACGTTCAGACACTTTAGTATAAGTAAAGCGGGTTGCGAGTGCTCTCGAGGTCCATGGTTGAGTATATGCTATAAGATGGTGATGTATTAAGTAGCACAAAATGATAGTCGCAAAGTCTCAAGGCTTCTAAGATTAAGCATATGGTATTTTGAGATTTTGTTTGTTCACAAGTCCATTTGTTTTCCCGGTATTTTCTAGACATTTTTTTGACGAAATTATTTTTCTTCAATAAAGAAAGCTGTTGGTAAAATATATTGTGTACTGTTTTTTTGTATTGTAGAGCTTAGTAGTAAAGTATTCATTATGGGAAACTTACACTTGCACTAGAAAATTGATAGTGATTTATATACCTATCATCAGTTTAACGTCATATAAAGGATCAATAAAAAGCTGTAGGTTTAAAAATCGGTCTACCAAATGCATTATGATTACTGATTGACGTTAGAGTCTACAGTGCTCATCCTAAAATTTGGTAAAGGCTTCAACAATAGAGTTCAAAACAATCGAGAAATTCCGGTTAAATACAACATTATCATCCAACCGGTACTTGCCACTGTTCTCACGAAACTAAGGGTCGGGAAGATACATGATATCCATTTTGACGGTGAAGATGTTGTAAACGACTTTTAGCTCGAAAACCAAACCAAGCGAGACTCAAAGAATAATCGAAAGGTTGAAAACATGAATGTGTATAGGTTTGTCCTTGGAAGCCAAGTTTAATACGAGAAAAATAACTACACATATGTGGTTGCATCCTGTGTTCATTTCCAATGTTTGTAGTCTTGATAGAAACTAGTAGAAAATATATTGTAGAGGCTCGGATCAACCGATATAGCAGAATGTGATTATGTTGTTTCTTTTCTAGTGTTTTGTTTCAATTTTTTTGTGATTTATACACGACGAGACTCAATAATACTAAAGTTATGAGGCTGATTTGTTTCGATAATTAATATCCCTTTTGAGATTTTTCAAATTTCACTAAAAAATAACCCCGAGTTTAGTCTCATTGTCAACTCATCTCTTGTTTGGGTGCCTTAATGTGCAATTACATGTTTCCCGAGATCTGAATTCAATGCAAGGCATATTTGAAACTCTAACTCTCTGTCTTCCGATGTCTTATTAGAAATTATTTCAGTTTTTTGTTTTTGTGTTTTCAAGTTAGATATTGTTTTCAAATTTTCAAATTTATAATTTTATTGCAATGTGGCGGACTAATCCAAGAGCGTGACAAGAACAACCTCAAGACGAGGGTGATCGCGAAAAGGGAGACGCGAGAAGAACTTGTAAAAGTGCCAACATTGCTCTATCTTTGCAAGTATATTAGTTATTTACATAATTGAAATATTATTAATTTTTTGTTCAAATATGCAAACACCTAGCCATGGTACGCACGATGATTCCCCTATATGAGGAAGAGATTTCTTCATCCCCCATGTCCATTTCTCTTGTTGCAAAAAAAAGTCGTGAAAAGCAACGTTGGAATTTGATAGTTTGGTAGAGCGTGCCTCAAACACTCGAAACGGGAAGCGAGGATAAAAAAAACTTATGACCCAGATAGCAACATATCGAGTAATAATAAAAAATCAAAAGGATATTTTTTTGTTACTGCATGAGATGGGATGTGATAGTTGATTTTTAATTTTTACATTAACTAAATTAACAAAAGTTCTTTTGTATGTAGTGTTATACGACACTTGCGAACCCAGACATTGGTGAGTGCTCGAGACACAAGGGCAAGAAATTGCCCAGAAACCCTTTCCGTACACCTTCTACGCCTTTAGGTGCCGACGAAGAAACACACCCTACCCGAGTAGACACCCGACTAACCCGTTGAACGTGTTGGCGGTGATGAAGGCTGATATGGCCAACTATATTGTTGCGTTTTCTGGAGCTACATGTGTTAGCTCCACGGGCACCATTCATGGCACATTTTTGGTGAACGATGAAGGGTGTCCCTATAAAGCACATACAACTCCCGAGTAATTTTTAATATTTTAAATATTTCATGTACTCTATGTAAACTATATTTTATCATGATTTTTATTTTTTAAATTAATGATAATATCCTTTTTTGTGTAGAAACAATGATTTCTGCAGTTTTTGGAGAGAAAGGTGTTGTATATTTTTGGCCCAACCATACACACAAGGTGGAATTCCCAAAATTCCAACTCTAGAAAAAAATAACTTCTAGATTATCCCGGAAAGAGGCCTTTTGGGGTGGGCACATTTGACGAACGGTGGTGGCTCGGGTAGTTGGAAAAATATTTGAAATATACTAGGGGACACCTATAGGACGCACTTGCAATTTAACCTAAAAAGCGTCCTCTCACGGTTCCATAGAGTGAGTGGAGAGCACTCATCCATGTACGGAAAAAGAGAAAATGGCAAAGAAAGAAGGAAAAATGCTAGCTGGACCCCGCAAGGTAAATTACAACTTTAATTCAATAGCTTTAATTTTTTTCTATTTCTAAAATGAAAGTGTGCTTTATGTCATATTCGGCTTCAATATTTTTTGATGATAGGTTGCCTAACACCTCGAGAGGCAACCAAAGCTAGGATTGAAAAAAAGGGCCATCACAAGCTAGGCCGGAGCGGCTACTTGAAATTAGGGCACGCAAGAATTGTAAGTAGCTAAACATATTATAATTAATTGTATCACCTTCCAATGTTTTTGTAATCCTATCAAATAACATTAGAAATACGCAATCATATGTAATGTAGGGTGATGTCTTTCGGAACATAAACTATAGAGGAAGATAAAAATATTGCTTTCTATTCTAGCTATCAAGCCATAGTTGAACATCGCAAAAGCTTGTGGTAGGTCCCAAGATCCGAGAATGCTGATAAGGTAAAATGTTAACCTTTCAATATGTTCTTTTTTCGTCCATAAATTTAATGTCTAACAACTTTGTTTAAATCGGGGGAATAGCACTACTAACGAGCCAAATAACCCGATTGTAGAGCCAAATGTAGATGTTCCTCATGTACGGCTTTGGTCATTGTAGTAGTGAACCGGACCGACGTAAGTACTCACTATCGATGAGGGCCATGAGCGGTAATTAATTTCCACTTATAATTTTTTTCTAATTATACCTTGATGGTTTTCCTTATAACATTTTTTTGTTTAAATAATGAGAGAATGTTTCCCTTGAGGGATCTTACCACCGGAGAGGAAGACGAGAGAAACGAGTCCCATGGGGTGACATCTGGTACACCGGTGTAAATAATCTCATTGCAATTTTTTTTTATTAATATTACCGAACTAGTTCAATGATATTTAAAAAAATGAAAATAAAAATTTAATATTATCTATTTTGTGGCGATGCCCCGTCACTAGATGAGACCGGACATAGTGACTACGTAACTAGGTCGAGCGGTGTGGGAAAGGCACAAAATAGGGGGTAGAGCACGATAATCTCGATGATGTAATTAGGAGCTTTAGAAAATAGGAAGAAGAAAAAGAAAAATTGATAATGTAAAATATTGTATTATTATAAGACAAACATTACCATACTTGGGAATGTTTTTGCGTTATATAAAAACTCATTTGTCATACTATTTTTATGTCAAGCACTAATTTCAATGTTTCCTTGTAGTACTTTTTTGTTGCATTGTTTTTTTTATTAGTTATTGAATATTTTTTTTATGCTCATGAAAGTAAAAAATGAAATATAGATTGGATGTTGGTGAAATTGAGAGTGATGTGAGGGAGGGGCCATAAGAGCTTCCACCTTCACGTGGTGTCTATTTAGTAGAGAATAATTTACGGAGAAATTTAATCTTGGAGCAAACCTCCCTTTCGATCCAACAGCAACAAAAAATTCACTTTCGTGGACTTAGTTGCTACTCTTTCGGATCGTGGGAGGCTTGTTCCAAGTTCATGCGACTCAATAAATTGTTCTTGAAACGAAAAGGATCTTATTTAGGGTATGTTTTGAAATTTTTCAACATATGTTCTAAAAATTATCATAAGAATACATCTTAGGGTAAAAATACTACATCAATTACTTATATTCGGGGGAAAATTTTAGGGGCAAATTTTAGCCCAAAGGTGAATTTTTAAGGGATTTTAAATTTTAATATGGCGAATTTTTTAAATATAAAACCCATTTTCTATAGTTTTATAAAGTTAGCCCAATAATTATTTTAAAAATAATTAATTATTAAATATTAGCCTACCAAAATAAATTTCTACAAAACTGAAAAAATAATATTCGCCCCCGATTTTCTTTGTTTGGAGCAGATTTCAATGGCATTCGCCTAGATTTACTGGGTCGGAGAGAGGAGTTGGAGTGATTCGCCCATTTTTTCCCTGGTTCGTCTGAATTCACTGGGTGAAAGAGGTGGTTGGGGCTTGGAAGGGGCGTGGATGTTGGATGTGCAAAACAGATCGATGGAAGGAGATGGAAACTTACAACATCTGGATGCATTGACCGATGATAGGCTGCACACATTGACGAGAGGGCAACTAGTTCGCTGGTTTTAGGGTTCTGCATTGACCGATGATAGGCTGCACGCATTGACGAGAGGGCAACTGGTTCGCTGGTTTTAGGGTTCCAAGGTCCAAGATAGCCCATTTCCCCGGTGCCATGGAGCTAAACCTGCGCCGCGAGGAGGAGTTTGGGAAGTGGTGTTGGCCCTTGGAATTTGTTTTGTTTTTTGTGTGTGGGTTGCGCTTCTGCATTCCTGTTATAGTTTTTTTTTTATACAAAAAGCATGAATACCGACATCGAATCCCTACTGTCTATGAGCACTAAGAAACCTAGCAAAAGAGAAGAGAAAATGCTCTAATGCTGCAACTCAGTATCTTCACAGGCTAGATGAACATCGCGCTGCAGTAAAGGCTTTGGCATGGTGTCCTTTCCAGAGCAATCTTCTGGCTTCCGGGGGTGGTAGTGCAGACTGCTGTATTAAGTTTTGGAACACTCATACAGGAGCTTGCCTAAATACCGTTGATACCCATTCTCAAGTTTGCACATTATTATGGAATAAGCATGAACGTGAGCTACTGAGTTCACATGGATTCAGCCAGAACCAGTTACCTTATGGAAATATCCATCGATGGTTAAGATTACAGAGCTTACTGGTCACACTTCTAGAGTACTGCATCTAGCAGAGGTATTCATTGTATTGATCTATGGCTAAATCGTTTTTGTGTTGACAACCTTTTTTTTTGTGCTGACAGCCTTTTTTTTGTTTTGTATTTTCAGAGTCCATATGGGTACACTATTGCATCGGCTGCAGGAGATGAGACTATTATGATTTTGCTTTTAAACTGACAAAGGTCAACCCTGGTCTAGGAGATATTTACTGTCTGCTTACAAATTTTCAACCAATTTATGGTACTAATTTGGTTTTATACTCCAGTTCATGACACATGCATGGTTTTTTAGTGCAGGTGGTGGAGGAGTTACTTCTAGCATCTCCACATATTATAGAATCCACGGATTATCAAGGAAACACAGTGTTACATGTGGCAGCTTACAGTGGTCACTTTGTCATTGTTAAGAAACTCTTATCATCTTTTCCACCACTTCTACTTGCGACAAATAATGATGGAAACACTCTCTTACACATGGCTGTAGCTGGATTTATAGCCTCTGGCTCTAGGTTACTTGATAAGCAATTAGACCTCATGAGACATTTAATCGCATGCAAAACTATATTTTTGCCAGCTATTGTTAATTTCCAGAACAAGGAAGGAAGAACTACAATGCATATGGCTGTCCTTGGAAAGGTGATTCATGAAAAGCTTTTGGAACTACTCTTGTCAGTGCCCGGGTTAGATATCAATATTTGTGACAGAAATGAAATGTCTGTTGTTGATGTGCTGGAACTGAACCTACTATCTGGTATAACATCAGAGCATTTGCTTAAGAAGTTGGCATCAGCAGGTGGAAAAGAGGTGCAGTCCTGGTCTACCTCTTTAAGAAATGCCAATGTTTCTTATGGAAAGATATGCTATTCAGATAACAGTCCAGGCACATCATTCATATCTGCAGATACAGATATCAATGTATACACCCATATTGAAGATGTGTCTGACCAAGAAAAAGTTAACAGACTTCTTGAAGTATCATCAATAAGGCTCGGTGCCCATGCGTTGTTTGATTGCAATGACAGTAGAAAGCATTATGTAGGGAAGCAAAAGAAGCCTTTGGCATCTAACCCGGAAAGATACAATCTTGCAACTCTTTTTGGAGGGTCTAATGGAAAAAAGACTACCCCAAAGCAAGAAGAACATATAACTCAGAAAAACAAACAGGACACGGGAAACGAGTCTAAGCCACTCACCAAAGAAAAAAAAAATCTCGAAATAATGCACAGTAAGGAGTGGATTCATGAACGGAGAACTTCTGAGATGCCATTGTCTCTGAGGAAAAGGTTCTTGAAAACTCCATTAACGGTCAATCATAGTGATTCATTAAGAAGGAAATCTCCACAGAGTCCATCAACAAAGCACGGGATTTCAAATCATTGTGGGAATGATTTGATGGTGTAGTTTCACCTGCAGTTTCATCATCCTGTTCACCATCTAGGTCATTTTCACAATCTCCAGGAGCATTCTCACCATCAATAAGTGCAATATTCAAGTGCTTCTTTAAAAAAAATGGGTCCATGCCAAACTCATGCAAGACTTCTGTTAAAGATGGTTCAGAAGATGATGACAATGTTCCAGTTGGTTCTGACCGAAGGCCACCACAAGGTGCTATGAATCAGTATTTTTGTTTTGGAATTGGAGGTCTGCCTGCTGAAAATGATAAGTCAATACAGAGAGCAACACCTGTGAATAGTGACTTGGGTTAATTTGGGCAGTTACCAGATTGGCTAGAATGCCCACAAATGGTTTATTCCATGATTTAAGTGCCAATACCTAGGTTGACACAATTCATACATCAAGATCACCGTTTAAACTCTGTCCAATATTTCATGCCATAATGAACAAGATTGGTAAAAAAAACTTAGTATTTACAAGATGAATGATTCCTCTAGTAACATCCCGCATTGAAAAAGGTTTTTGAAGGTTTTTAACAAAAGTGAGATTTAAGTTACAACTACAGACTGATCACCAAAATTTTTAGTGTAACTCAATAGTAATAAGGACTTTGGCAACCTCATAAATTACTGTAATGCCAATAAATCAAGTTTTGGGTAGTCCGTTTTCTTAATGGTGAAACATTTGGCATTTTCATAAATGATAAAACAGTCAATAACCAAATGCCTAGGCTACACGCCTAGGGAAAACTAATCAAAGCTAAATGGCATTGGCTTTGACAAGAGAAGTTCTCTTATTTTATCTTCTTCTCTTTGTACAATTGATAACCCTTCCTCCATGTTTGGTGACTTGGATGTCATGCTTTTTGGTTCTTTTGGACTTGTGAATGTGAGCTTCAGCTATGATAAGAGACTATTGTTTTCATTTTTGGAATTAGTTGTGTTTATAGATTAGAAATCAATATCCTGTCTGAGTTCACATGAAAAATGCTTGAATGTCCATGCTTTTTCCTGAAATTTGACTGGTTGGAAAATATTGATTTCATCTTTTTTATCATTTCCAATACAAAGAAAATAGGAAAAGAAAATAAAAAGTGTAACGTTGTTTGTTGGTCTTGTTCACCCCCTTCAATTGCCTCAATAGTTTCACGCAGGTAGTTGGAATAAAATTCAGTAGGGTTTTCGGATGATAGATCTGGCCATGTTGCAGGACGAAATTCAATCCACCTTGTACCTTGACTGCCAATCACACACAATGCACAGACCATTCATACAAGCAACACAACACTAACTTGCAATCTATCCAGAACTCAGTGACATTAACACACAGTGTAGCTCTCCTTAACACTCCCAAACACAAATACCAGTCCCAATTATTTCATTCACTCTTCTTTTGGGACTGCAAGTATAATCAGAGTTGCAGTTTTCTGAGCTACTATTTTTCTCTATCCTGCCAATATCTTTTCTTATATGGACAATGTTAGTTTCCACGAGCTCATTTTCCTCTATGAGCTTTTCTTCTTCACGTGCATCATTGCACACACTGCCTGTACCTACAGCGAAAATAAAGAAAATGTGAAGGGAATTGACCAATTTTGACATCCACCTATTCCATAGGTGCTCTCTCCATCAACACACTTGGTTGCAAATCAGACTCACTAGTAATTGTGATGATGCACGAGTTGTGAATCGTTGCTTCTTACTGAAATCTTTCCACTGCAATTACTACTTACAAAATTAATTTCATCGTAATCTCTCTGTATGTCCAATTGTTTAGCACTTTCTCTATTATTTTTGTTATGAACTCCTTCATGGCTCTATCTCTCATGGTTGCAAATACAATCTCTCCTGCAATGTTCAATTTTATGCTATAATAGACCTCCATGCTTGACTCTGCACATTCTCTTCTGCTCTTCTTCTTAACATTTGCAACCATCAATGGCATTGTTAGGTTAATCCTTGAACTCAGTCAAACATATTGTAGGTGGTTTATGGTGCTTGGTTTACTACAACATGTAGTATTGGCCCATTATATCCCATGTAATGAAGCCTATTTAATGGTTCAGTGTATTCCATTGTAAAAAGCACTTCAAGTGGTCTATGCTGGCTGGATTGGCCAAGGGTAATGAAGATATGTTTTTGTGATTTTCCCAAATTTGGTTTTTCACATTAGATTGGATCTTTGATCTATCCATGCATACCTGTGTTTATCTCTCTTGTAGGTGTAAAATTTAACTTGGTATCAGAACCCATTGAGGCTTGGACTCTATAGAGAGAGTAGTTTTTGGTATTGCATGGACGTCAGTATTGCTGGGAAAAACACTGAGAGGGGAGTGAATCAATATTTAAAAACTCACACGGACTTTTACTTTTCTTTACCGATTTCTATACGCGACTTTAATTATTTCTTCAGAGGATATTGCATTGGCAGGCAGTTTTATTGGGGAATTCCAGACGTGTGGTTTGAGATTCCCTTGGTGGTATTTAGCATTATGTAAGAATTTCAGCTTTGGTTGTTCTCTGTAGCTTCGCTGCAAGTATGTTTTTGAGAATGAGATCAGTTCCTTCGTTGCCTCCCATAATATGTGGAGAGAAGAGGTATGTATGCAGCTGCTGGCTAAAGGTCTTCTATGGATCAAGGATGCCAAGTTATTAGACGTCCATGAATTTTCTGATTTTATCGCTGTTTTAGTTGGCTTAAAGAAGAGGATGTAAATGTCATTGTAAAAACACTTCCACTTTTCCTTTTCTTCTCTGATGTAAATATATATTTATGAATATAAGGAGTATCTTTTACCAATATAGAAAAACTGATAAAATATGAAAACAGAAAAGAAATTTTGACTTTTAGCAAATAAGCCCTCTTGAAAGATTTCAAAAGCACATTTTAATAGAAGAAAACCTTTAAAAGAAGTTCAAACCTTTATTGTCCCAACTAATGGGGAGTAGAAGAATAATAGAAAAATGCGTTGCAACCAAGTAGACTCAAACAGAAACACAAAAACTAGTATTGAAAAAATAGATGGTTCCAATCAGTTGTTTATTTTTCATCAACTATTACAGAGATGAAAAAATTTTATGCTTCATTCTCATCTTGCAGAATGAGAACCTTCGACATAAATTTGAGGCAAATTCCACCAGGGCATGAGATATTAAAGAAAGCATCTGACGATCTTAAATAATTGAAACATAGAGTTGGAATTCTAAGCAACTGAACATCAGAGAGTATCAACATGTCATTAAGGTAGAATCAAAAGGTCTCAATAGAAAACAAAGGCAATTAGAGGATGCAAATATATAAAAAAAAACAAATAATGGGGAAGACTTGTCAAATTCAACAAGTCCTGTGATCAATACAAAGTAAAATTTTCCAATGGAATAAAAAATCAAACAACTCGTCCTAATAATGGTTGCCCCAGAATGGTTCGCTGTGTCATGGAAAAAGCCAGAAGATAATGGAAACTTGAGAAATCACAACCTGTGGAGCTGTTTTGGTTTTAGGATATATAAGAGTGCCTTTGGCCTGGTTAAGTGGTCATGAGTTTGGATTGTCTTTTTTTATTTTTCTGTATGGCTGGCTGTTTTTTAAACCTGCATAGAATAGCAACTCGGTATTAGTTAATGGTTGAAGTTTCATAATAAAAATAGATGGCTTTAATCAGTTAGTGGTTGACGTTTTTGAATCAGTGATAAATATGGAAAACCTTTTGTTCACTGGAATTTTAGACTAAAAAGAGGAAGGGCTGCGTTTGGGTCTTCTGATGGTAGGAAATAAGAGTTTTTTTTTCTCGTGGCTCCTATGGAAGTTCACTGTCGTTAATGCTGAAAGCACATATTAGATCTTTCTAGGAAATTTTCATCATGTCATATTTCAGTCAATGTGTTAGTGAGAGCTTTGAAATAGCTACTAAGTTAGTCACATGTAAGCGCCCATAGGCTTGGGATTAATGGTGGGGAGTGAGGTTCCATTCCCATGGGCTCTTCTGTCAACTTGAGGTAGACCGTAGCCATGGGCACACCTAGAGGTATGGGTCAATCTAATGTGAATGTATGGTGCCACCCCTGCCAGGTCTACATAGCCATATTAAGGACCAAATCCCACCCACATGTTCTCATCAAAGCCTGCCATTTTTTTTCCATCAGGCTTGGTATAGTGGTAAGAGGGACTGATTGCCATGCTACAAAAAAATGTTCTATTCCCTAGAGAAACAAATGTGAATGGGTTTATTGCCATAAGTTAGATCCTAATACTTGCTCTAGAAGTCTATTTATGGTGTGGCAAAAGGTAATCCGGGATTCCTCATGTGATGCATATCAAGGGCTCTTGAAATACACTAATATTAAACATATTACAGTGCTCGAGATGGCAAGTTCTGATAGCTAGCGCAGTATTTGAAATGCTCTATGATACATACCATGGCCCTTGAAATACATTATTACATATTAGCAGTTACAGAGTTTGGGACACTATTATATATCAACAATGTAGATTTAGAATAAAAACAAAGACCCTGCTTCTCCATATCCATATCCACAATAGTTTGATGCATCTTACAGCCATCCGGAGACCTGATTTGCACATGAACTTGTAGATTTAGTATATAAGAAATACTGCAGAATTTTGATTGAAAGCAATTATTTCAAACACAAAAACAGAGACCCGCTAATTGAAATACCTGCGTAAACACAAGTACATGCCAAAGTACTTGATTGCACTATGGGTGTTGGACCTTCATGACAGATCCAGAGGTAAACAAACAAAGTCCCACTTTACATTTAAGATATAAAAAAAAATTGCAGATTCTGGCCCTCAGCTGGAAATTATAGAGATGTGGGAAAAGTAGTATTTACGAGAATATTGAAGAAAGCAGTACTGATCTAAACATGGCGATTATTTTAAAAAAAAATGTATAACAACCCATCCATTCCAGTTGTCTTTATCCATTGCAGAAAAGTAATCGGATTGAGCATAATCTTGGATTGAGCATAAGCAGTAGAATCCACACAGGTTTGAAGATTAAATAAATTATTTGTTTTGGGCAAGGACATGTATTTCACTTGAATTGAATGCCCATTACGGAATTCTATGAGCCAGATAAGTATGCAATGACTTCATATAAGTAGACTGGTGAAAAGAGGTTCAGTTTTAATGTGTAGAGCAAATGCCAAATTCTTTATTACGCAGCAACACATTACATAATGCAATTTCTCATATGACCAAAGTGATTGAAGTCCTTCAACTCATGTTACATGTAGGGTTGCAGACTAGTCCTAGTCCTTGTACACTATAATTTTTTTTTTTCAACAATCTCAGAGATTTTAAAGTAATAGTTGAACCCAAACCAATATAACATCACCATCCTTTCTGTCAATTGATTTCACTCCTGAGCTGCATCCTACATATTTAAAACCAGTGATGCAGCTCTCAGATCAGTTATGCTTGGGAGGGTGGGTTTTGGGCCCATGGTAGTCAGCAGTCAAGGATGGCTGATTTATTCAAATCAACAACATTGATCATCTTTCCTACCAAGCTAGTCAACTCATGAATTTTGGAGGTTTCTTAGTGTGTATGCATTGAACTGGCACCTGAGGAAGGACAAAGTGTCTTAGACTTTGAATAAAAAAACATAACCATTCAGTACCTAATTGTATGAAAGTATGTTAAAAACGGACATGCCAACTTAGTATATATCTCCCTCATACAAAATTACATAGATCTCCCTACTTAAGTTATTATTGCAGAAATGATTATGTGATCCAAATAACATAAGTACTGTAACATCGATATTCTATGGAAAAATCTATTTCAATCTCCATGTAAATGGGATGGTTGTTTAAAGCAAAACATGGAGGAAATATTGACTGACTCATGCGATCTCCAGCTAAGAATACCCATCAAAATATGAGAAAAGGGTACAGAGAAGGTAAAGTTCAATGCAGAAAGTAAATTAATATAAAGTGAGATGTAATCAACCAAGGGCCTCAAGTATCTTTTTGAAAGGATGAACTATGAAATTTCTTCTCTATTATTCTGTCCTTGCTTGTTATTTTAGTGTCTGTTAGTGTCGATTCCAATCCCCTCAGCCTTGTTGGTATTTAGCAATAGCTTGCAAGATCCATTCCCTGCCATATGGAAGCCAACTTGGAGATATAATCAACCATAAAAATAAAAATGACAGTTACTATTTTGAATTCCATGAACAAGTATTTGCTCATATCAACTTTATTTAATATTGATGCTTAATTCTAATGACCAGAATCTATCAACATTCAAGGGGAAAACTTTAGTGCAATAAGCCTATAGCCATAGAAATCTAGGATCAAAATTACAAGGTGATCAATGAGCCTAGGATTTCAAATGGCACTTGAAACTTGGTCCCTTTCGTTGAAGTCTTACCGCAGCTGGACATTCAAGATAACACATGACTCAATCATGGAATTTTAACACAGGTAACTCCATTTTTGAGAAATGATGAGCCCAATAAGTGTAACCATCATTACCTTCACATTATTGCCAGGAATTAGCAGAAGGCATGTTTAAACTTTAATCATGATGTTTGTGACAGAAGCTATCGAAAGACAAAGAGCTCAAATATGTTGATATGAAAAACAAATGGCGCATAAGGCGTGTTTAAACTTTAATTATGTTGTTTGTGACAGAAGCTATTGAAAGACATAGAGTCGGAATCAGAATCAGAGTTCATGCGATTCTGTTTCAATTCCACTGCCATCGTGCAACCCTCCTCGTGATGATGGTGTGAGGGCTACTGGCCTTTCAATCACTGGTGAAAGCCAGTATCAGAATCAGATTGTGTGCAACTTGACATTGACTACAATGTCACATTGCAGATCTCCTGATGATGAGGATGTGAGAATCACAGGCGTTCCATGCCCTAATGAGAGTCGAAGCCAAATCTAGACTCCGAATCAGGATGCTCCAGCATGACCATAAATTGAGTTCTGCTGCAATAATGAAGTTGTTATGGTGGATGCCAAACAGGGGCAAGGTATTGATGCTCCTTTTCATTTGGGTTGAATTTAAATATATAAATTTTGTGTATGTAGACATCTGTATCTGACTAGTGCAAGACCTGAGAGATTAGAATTCAGATTTGAGCATCAATGACTATTGCAAGGCTACTATTGTAAAATTGTCTCTTATTTCAAAAAAAATGCCAGCTATTGTTGATTCTCTTTCTATTTGCAATTTTAAGGCAGCGTTTTCCACATAAAATCAGAAAGAACTTCCTTTTTTAAAAGGGTTCTAATGGTTAAGGTACTAGTATTCTAAGCCTATAACTTATAATATATGGGTTTACTTCTCGCACTTTGATATTTGTAGTTTTTAACTGTATTTGAAGCTTAAGGTTACTAGTACATTTTCGAGTGATTGTTTATCAAGTTAAGTACTCCTCATTGAATGCCAAACCATTTGAAAATGAAATGATGTGGGAATTCCAACAAGTTTGCAAACCCGCAAAAGAAATTTCATGATTTATGGAAGAATGGGAAGACTTATGAATCGGATTAAGTGGAGGCGTTAGCTACCATAATGCACGGCGTCTTGGTTCAAATATGATACTTAGAAGAAAGGGAACTTGACAAGTTGTCTATGTTAATTCACTTTATGGTGATGATTCTTGGGGAATACCCCCATACTGGCTTCTTTTGGAGGAAACAACTTACAGAAGAAACATAACTGGATGGTTCTCTCTCTTTGATTCTCTCTATTGCTGAAGTGTACAAAAAAACTTACTGTAGCCTTTTCAGAATACATAATGGGTAAATTTCTACAAGTAGATGATCACATGCTCAACTCAATGACTGAATATTATGAGCATGCCTTTTAAGAGTTCACATTGCATTAGGAGTTCAACAGTGCAAACTTGGTTCTCATCTAGATCTATCTGTCTCCCTTCTGTTCCCTTTATATATCAATGTAATTGGTTCAATCTAATGCCTTTTAAGATTTCACAGTGGATTAAGAGTTCAACAGTGCAAACTTGGTTCTCATCCATGTCTATCTATCTTCCTTCTATTCCCTTTCTATATCAATGTAATTGGTTCAAGCTAAAATTTTTAAGTTAACTATATATATGTATGTGTTGAAGTATTGTGCACTCAAGAAGGACTACTTCCATTATCTATTTTTTTTATTTGTTAAAGTACTGTGCAGTCAAGAAGGACTACTTCCATTATCTCTTTTTTCTTTCTTCCATCTCCCAAAATAGGAAATCTTTGGACCTATAACGTTTTTCCCCTCTAAACTGGTTTCCAAGCACAACCTTTTCAACCTCTTAATTTTCCCTTTTATCACTATCGATAAGTGCAATGGATATTCCAAAGATGGATGTTGGACATTACATTATAGAGAAGCATCAAATGCCGATCATGGTAGATTAAGGAGTGAAATAGATATCGATATCTAACAGTGTGATGGATTGCATCTCTTTGATGGCAATTGTACATCCTAGTTACACAAAGATTTGCAAACTATTCTCCATTAATATCCAACTCGGGAAGGATCTTGTGAATTTAGTGTTTGACATTGGAAACCAATGAGATATAATCTCAAAATCAGTGATAAAGAAGCATAATTTACGTCCAATCATGCATACTTAACCCTAACCCTTGGTTTTTCTTAGCATGAACAAGTACTTGTTGAATGTGCATGTAAAAGTGGATTAAGTTCCCAATCTCTATATATAATGTAGATGAAGTGGAGTTTAATTTTGTTTCATTTGATGTCTATGATATGATATTCAACTATTCATATCACTGGGATTGAGATAGTCTATCATCAATGCCTAAACAAATACTAGTCAAAAAAGGCCAAAATTACTCAATGACCACACAAAAAATATCCAACTCCCTTGGTGTTAATTCAACCACTAAAGGCTAGAGGCTAATAAAAATCTTCAATACAGTTTTCTTTAATAGCCTTGTGAGCATAGGATAGTGCCACTCTCTAGTGGTCAACCAACAACAATACCCCAAGGCCTTGTTGGATACATATCCAGCACACGTGAGAAGTTAGAAGAACAAAAGAAGTTGGACAAGTTATTGTAGCACTATTTCAAGTTGTTATGGGAACTATAGAGGATGCCTCCAAGCCATGCAGTCCAACACATCAATGAGTTGCAACATTTTTTTATGCTATTGAATGAGTCACAGTGCAAGGATTTGTTGTTGGAAAAGTAGGAGATCAAGAGGTAGATACAAGACTTAATAAATAATGGCCAAATATGAACCAACTCATTGCTTTGTGGATCTGTTATTTTTTCTTTCCGAAGAAGGATGACACATGGAGAATGTATTATTATCTGTTGAATAGAAACACCATCAATAAATGGTATTCATTGTCATGCACCAAGAACCTAATCGATTACATTCATGAAGGTAAGTATATTAGTAAGCTAAGTGCTACATCATGAGAAAAGTAGGGAATATGCAATTTTCCTCATTTTAAGTCACTTTCAATGGAACCGAAACTTAAGTAGATAGGCAATAGCTATATAGTTTATGTTTCAGAAACGCTGCTTTGTTTAACAGTTCCAGCTAAAAAGGCAGAGACAGATAGATCGTTAGGTTTTCAGTCGATTTTTATCTACGTTGGTGACTTGGAAGGATGCTTATTTTCTTAGGACGGTGCAACATATAATTGGGGTATCACCAATTGGATATTTTTCACTTCAATCCAGTGTCATTACCAATTTTATTTCATGGAAATGATAATATTTAGATAGATATAAAAATTTTAAGATTAGGGAGGAGTTGAAGTTGTTCACTATCTTATACTTTCACTTTATTATATTTTAAACAAAGATTAATGCTCCTCTCACGAACTAGGTACATATTCCGTAGAGGTCATTGAATATGCATTTTGTGGATAGTTTTTTTGAAGGTTTCAGAGGTAGGCATGAAGAGAACAAAGAAATTTTCAAGATAACTCACAAAAGTTGATTATCAAACCACCCATTCTTCCAAAACATTTTGTATTGCCTCAACTTTATCACCTACATCACCTTTATCTCACATGGAAGATGTGTCCCCACTCCTTGACGTTACTTTGCACCTCTCGGTGCAAATGCTAGTATTACTTGATTTTCCATGCTTATGTGGAACATGGTCAAGAGAAGGAACTATAACAACAATGGATTTTCATGAAAGCTTTATAATATTTTCAAACATGAAAGTTGTGATGTGTTACTAAGTTTCTTCATTATTTTATAGATCAATACACGTTAAACCAACTTTACTCCTTGACTGGCATTGCATTCAACATTGTGCACAAGTATGTTTTAAATGTATCAATCAAAAGTATGATTTTATCTATATTTGATAATTCAAGTTGAATACATCATACAACACATAGGAGCGCTATGGCTATGAAGTTCAATATGAAATAATCTATTGGTTGCTACTATTACTATTATATAAGGGGTGCTCTTCCAATGGCCATTTACTAGCTATGTTAAGAAGGCTTTGTGGAATTTTTATTTACTATAAGATTATGTATAGTTGAGTTGCAGACAACTAAGTAGAATTTGGTAGGAAGTTTGGAGTATGTGTAATTCATAATGATCTTGTCTTCTCTTCATTGATGAATTTTCAATGTGTGAGTTTTGACCTAAGCCATTGCATTATCAATGTGTCAAGGCTCACAACTCGACCTATATGCCAACTACTTCTTATGATCATTCCTAGGAACATGAATCCTAATTTTTGTTGGTTTAAAATTTATAACAAGTTTTCTCTATCATGGTGGTTATCTCAAAATTTATTTAAGGTACCATGGATCTAAATTTCTTATGAACTTTCAACACTATAACAAAATTTGGTGCAAATTGTTGATCAATTGTCACTTGGTTAGGGTTATAGATGTTAATGAAAATTTTGTGTGCGTGCATGAAAGTTGGGTGCAAATGCACAATGTTGTGTAGCATTAGTGTGATAAATATGGGATAGTGCAAAGCATAGTTTTTAAGATTAGTCTAAGTTGGCTCGTACCTAATCAACTCAGTTAAGTTGATTGTTGGTTGAACGGTTAATTGTTGGTTCAATGGACATAAGATCTTGTAGGCACAAATACCAAAGGGAAAAATGGATCCCATCATGGGGTACTCTTTGTAATTCTCCACCACTGCTACCTTCCATGCTTCCTCAAATTCCTCTCCAACCTCAATATCAATGCTAGTAGTAGCATGAGCAACAAGACTACGCTTAGCAGAACTAGAAGAACGTGTTTTCCAAACTGCACGAGAACTACTTCCCTCACGAGTCACCATGTGCCATGGTTGGTCTCGGTGGTTCTCTTCCTTCAACTCCTAGTTCAACTACTATATCTTCATTGGAACCAACACCCCGAACTCCACTAGACAACGATTCACCATTTTGTAGTAGTGATTCGCCATTTGTACTGGTGATTCGCCATGATTTTACCAAGATATTATAATCTCGTGAGAGATTCGCTAAAAAATTATATATACATATTATATAATTAATAAAATCACCTTCCATTTTTCCTATGTATCATGGGGATTTGCCCATTTATTATATATATAAATTTAGGGGGTTCTCTTAAAATTTTCCGTTCAGAAGATAAAATACATTTTTAGATCTGTATATCCCTCTTCATCATTTTCTCGTGGGTGCATCATAGATTCGCATCTATCATCAAATCACATTCTTTCTTATCTCGTACATACTTCAAGAGTGAAGTATCCATTCAAACCCGTACTTATGCACACTCTTTCACTATGAATTTTCTCCTTATATAGGTTTAGCCTTTGTCAATACCATGAGCTAAAACCACACAACTTCTAATGGTATTCCTTGACGGGATCAATAGATATTCAAGCGCTCAATACAATGGGTCAATACCATGGTAAGAACCCTGGATTTATAACTTTAGATAACAATTAGGCATATACGACTTTACACGTACTTTTCCGCGTGCATACGCTACTTCGCCTTAACAAACTCCGCATATGCTTTGTTTCACACACTTTTTCATCATTGTTCGTCTCATCGATATTTCTTTCTCTCGGTACTTTCCGAGCTACTTGTAGAACATCGCATTTACATCATTAATAAACTCATCAAGCATCAAGAACAACTTCATTAAGTAGGTTGCCATCATCTTTGATTGCGGTTGCCTCAAGGACAACATCAGATCATACTACAACAATTCCCCTTTGGAATTGATGGCACCACGATGGTGTTTGATCACGATCACATGTATATAGGATACAATAAGCATAATGATATTCTCCCCCCTATTCAAAACACCATGTCACTCTCCCCTTTGACATCAAGGCAAAGGGCAACATCAAAAACCAACACAAGGTTTTTCTCATCACTTACTACATTTGCGTAATTCCGACACTTGGTTCCGATGCTTTCTGAACAAAATGCTCCAAAAAGTTTCCAAATTTTTTCCATCCTGGCCCGAAACTGCCGCTATACCGACGTCTATAGAAAAAAGTGTCGCAATACCGACACTTTAAAACGTGTCGCAATTGTGATGTTTGGAGGATGACGTCGCAATTGCGACACCATGGCCCAAAGCATCGCTATTGAGACGTACTCCAAACGTCGCAATCGACACACAATGTCTAGGTGTCGCCATTGCGACGTTTGGAGGCACCCATCGTAATAGCGACGCCCTTCTCCGCCCGTATAACAACACTTATATGATTCGCACATAAAAATACGAAACTTATATGCGCGCTTGCCACAAAATTCAAACTATATGCGCGCTACACAAAAATGATTTTTATTGTTTCGTATTCGCAATAGCTACACGAACGTCTAATATCACACACGCATTCGCTCTCGCTCTTGTAGAACAACATTTTCCCCTCGCATTCGCACTCGCCCTCTGGTAAAACAACATTTTCTCGCATTCGCCCTCGCATTCGCTCTCTCGCCCTGCGCAACAAACATTTGCCCCCCGCCCTCTTGCAAAATGGTAAGTTCTCATCGCGACCCTTCCTCCTATAGTAGGGTTGACTTATTCGGGTTTTTTGGTCACATCCCCATCGAGATCGTGTTAGGCCGCAGGGTTCGTAGATGTCAAGAATCAAGATTCAATACTCCTCTATTATCTTCATCACCCAATACAAGATTTAAAATTTTCCCCAAAGAAACGCTTATTAATTTGGTAGCCATTATTTCTCTCGCTTTAAAAACCCTACATCTAAATGAAAACAAGCATTACATTTCAACTACAAAAATATATTAGTGTTCAAATGTACATGTGTGCTACATTAACGTCTAATATCACGTGCGCATTCGCCCTCGCCCTCTTGCACGAAAGATTCGCCCCCGCACCTCGCCCTCGCCCTCTGGCACGCATTCGCCCCGAGCTCTCGTTAATAGCATTCTCCCCCGGATCGCCCTTAGCCCTTCGTACGTATTCACCCCCGCACCGCCCCTCGCCCCCGGGCGTGCACGAGCATTTGCCCCCGCATTCGCCCTCAGCTCTTGCAAAATGGTAAGTTCTTACCGGGCAGTGCCCTTCCTCCTATAGTAGGGTTGACTCTATTCTTTGGGTTTTTTTGGTCAATTCCATTGGATTGTGTTATTAGGTCGTATGGTTCTTCTAGATGACAAGAATCATGATTCAATACCCTCTATTATCTTCATCACCCAATACAAGATTTAAATTTTTTCCCCAAAGAAACGCTTATTAATTTCATGCCTAATATTTCTCCTCGCTTTAAAACCCTACATTTAAATGAAAACAAGCATTGCATTTCAACTACAAAAATCTATTAGTGTTCAAATGTACATGTGCATCACTTGTGTAGGGTATTCCTTTTCCACTTTCACATTATCCAAGAATTTGTGCAGTATAGTTCATATTTTTTGTGATTTAGATTGTCTTGAAAAAGGAAAGGTAAATTATTTTCCCATGGAAAAAGGTTTTCCCTTTTATAAAGGTTTGGACTTAAGGGAAAATTTATGGTATGCCTTTCATATTATGTAGTTTAAATTTGAATTAACAACATTATTCTACATGAAAATATAATTACCTATGTGATGTCCTTCATCACCACCAAAATTATAGGGTTTCAATTTCCCAGACTCTAACTCATCCGATGCTAAATTTGTGTTCTCATTGGTGGATCACTCTTCCTACCGTACTCTCCTTTCCCTTCCGGATCTTGTCATACTTTAAAAGTCATCAATGATACATATATTATTTCGTATCCCAAAAGGCTTTATAGTAGAACATATTGTGAATTTTTTTTGACACTTGAGGATTCTTTTTTAGAACCGCAACGCGTCTATGCTATCAAAGTTATATATCAAGCAACTTGTCCTTAATAACCACACTATGAGGTAGGTTAACCAGCTTTGAACTTGTCAGACATAGCATATGAAGTTGTGTGATGAGTCCATATCACAGGTCTATTATGGTGACAAAAGTGAAGACACGTAATGATAGTTATTATGTTAACATTACTAGAAACATTTCTAAATTATCCATGCTATCAAGATGTCAAAATTCCGGTGCATTAGGTGTCAATACCGTAGCCACAGATAATAATAATAATATAAAAATCACAACTTTATTCTTGAAATATGATTGTTACACATTGGTAACCCAGTTCATGAGTTACTATCACCCAAAGATTGCAAAACAACCAAAAAATATAAATTAAACCAACATGAGAATCCAACTAAGCGGTTTTCGACAAAATCATGCCACAACTCGGCATTTTGAAACTCAATTTGAATCCATCATAAGTAATACAATGCAAACTCTCGTATGGATTTTCAATGCATGTTTGCATGCTGAAGCACTTATTCTCTATTCAGATATCATTTTTTAAATGGAACCATTAGTCAAGCCTGTCAGCCCTTTTTATGTGAAAAATTTCACTTATTTGAGAGCTCTTTTTTGCTCCACCACCTCCATAAACCAAAGGTTAAGCAATGGGTCTCGCCCCCCACCCAGGGGTCTATATTCTCGCTCGCGCTCCGGGTCTTGGGGGACTTCTAGGGGATGTTTCCCCTCACGCCCTCACGCCCCCCGCACACCCTTTCACGCCCCCCATGCCCCCGACCCCCCTTCACGCTCACGTCCCCTCACCGCCCTTTTTAGTTTATGGTTTCGTGTTAAAAGTTGATGTGCCACTTAGCATTTTAGAATCCATGATTCGATTCGTATGGTGACATGGCCGATCTTGATATATTCTTGCGTGTTGGATGCGTAGACTAGTGGGGCATTAACTCGACATTTATGCTCATTTATCATTACGATGATATCATTGATATTCATATGTTAGTTTTATGTTTTATGTTTCATATACATAACTTATTTCCGTGCTTAAGTTTATGTTTTACTGAGTTGTAAACTCGTTTTTACCTATTTTGAATCTTGATATAATATGTCATATGATATCTTAAAACTTTATTTTCATTGTACATTGTTAGTAGTTACATTAATGATTATATAGTTACAAACTTACAAACTTACATGCATGATTAAAGGATGTATGTTTTAACTTTTTAACTTAAATTTGTTTTCCAATTATATGATTCATCATTCATCGATTTGTAATTTTATCATTTATGATTTATCTTTCACAGATGAAAGTGTATGATGACCGTATATACATTCCTTGCAAAATAGTTACATTTTTAAATATTAAATTTATACTTTTATGACCCCCTACGTCCCCCCACGTTTCCGAAATTGGTAGAGCTTTTGCATAGGCCGCTCCCGCGCTCCCCTCGCCCCTCGCTCCCACCTCCGTGGACTTGGTGAAATACTGCTACAAACATATGCAAACATATATCACAAGATCTTGGAATTCCATTACATATGTATAAAGCAATGTTCCCATAATCATGCCCCATCACTAATTTAAGAAATTTCCATCGAATATCAAATTATGGAGGGGGGACTCTTTTCGCCGCAACATTTGGCTCAAAATCGTGACCATCTCCGATGAGGTGGTTTTATAACTATAGACATTTAGTTAGTTAGATTAGTGGGCTTTTTCTCCTTCTCCCGGCCATGGAGTCATACACAACATCCATCACAAAAAATCGTTCTTGTTCATTCTCACCTTGAAAGTTGCAAAAATTCATGCCCTAATCGAAACGACACTAAATTTGAAAGATATAATAAAAATGCAAGCTAGAAGTGCCCTATTAATACAAAGGCGAAAACCTTCCTACCTACCCTAACCGAGACAAATTTTGACTTAAGAGAAACATGATATTTCCTAAGATGATCCAACAACTTGTTAAATGTAGGACTAAATCATACTTGATTTCCAGTGAAACATGCGCATGAAGAGAAAAAAGTGCAGAATTAATGGAAAATCCATACATGCTACTTATAAAAACTACACCGAAAGGTCAAAAAATACTTAAGGCCTTAACTTAATTTGAATCCAAAAATGACAAAACAGATTAGTAGCACAAGAGTGGTGTGGGTGAACAACATAAATAAAAGTGAAGATACCTTTCTCAAGATGTGCCTTTGTCACCGTTGTATGAAAAAATGTTTTCTTTCCCTTTATACATGCAAGAATGTATTATAGGTATGGTGTGTTCTAATAGGAGAAGCCTACTTAAATATATCAGCCCAGGATTGGAATGTTTGGGTGCCTTAATGTGCAATGGCACAAGCTTCAGATCGAATTCAATGCATGGCATATTTGAAACTCTAACTCGCTTTCCGTGTCTTATTAGAAATTATTTCAGCTTTTCATTTTGTGTTTTCAAGTGATATTGTTTAAGTTTTTTACATTTATAATTTTATTGCAATGTGGCATCGATCGTACAAAGGTGAACAACCTCGAGACGAGATGATCAAAGTGAGGCTGGTGCTAAAGAACACAAAGTGCCGCATTTCATCTTCGTGTATTTTAGTTATTGCATAATTGAAATAATATTAATTTTTTTCAAATATGTACACCCAGCCATGGTACGCTCGATGATTCCCTCTTGAGGAAGAGCTTTCTTCATCCCTATTCTGTTGTTCTTGTTGGAAAAAAAGGCACGAGATGCAAGGTCGAATTTAATATTTTCGATAGACGCGCTCAAAAAACACCGAAACAAGAGAGGATACAAACATTCATATATGTGCCTAGAAAGATATCAGTAACAATAAAAATCTAAAAGATATTTTTTTATCTATGAGATGAATTGTGATAGTTTGATTTTTAATTTTACATTGACTAAACTAACAAAAAGTTCTTTTGTATGTATGCCTCTCGGAATTTGTCGTAACCCGTGTTGGTGGTAGTGGGACACAAGGGCAAGAGATTGCCCAACAACCCTCTCGTACACCTTCTACTCCTTAGGTGCTAGCCAAGAAACAACACCGCTCTGCTGCACACCTGTGTACCAACCGTTGAACGTGTTGGCAATGATGAGGCTAATATGGCCAACTACATTATTGCGTTTCCGGAGCTACACGTGCCGCCCACAGGACTAATAATGGCACGTTGTTGGTGAACGATGAGGGTGTCCCTATAAAGAATGTACAACCCCCGGGTAAATTTTAATATTTTAACTATTTCATGTACTTTATCTAAAACATATTTATCATGATTTTTATTTTTAAATTAATGATAATATCTTCTTCTTTTTTGGTTTTATTCTCAGGTAGGAAACAATGAGTTCTGCTGTGATTCTGGAGAGCCATGCATTGGTAATTTTTGCCCGTTCATACGACAGTAGAATTCCAAGAATTCCAACCCTCGAAAAAGAACTTCTAGATTATCTAGAAGCCTGGCCTGCAGACATTTGACCGGTATCAGCTGGCTCGTAGTCGGCAAATATTTGAAATATACTGTGTGGACACTTCAGGACGCAATTGCACCGAACCCTAGATAAGGAGCGTCCTCTCAGCTTTCGTAGAGTGAGGGAGAGAACTCATCCATGACTTAAAAGAGAAAAGGCAAAGAAAGAAGGAAAAATCTAAATCGGACCTTACAAGGTAAATTACATAACTTTAATTCAATAGCTTTAATTTTCTTTATGTCTAAAATAAAAGTGTGCTACGTCATATCTGATTAATCTTTTGATGCTAGGTTTCCCGACACCTCAAAGGCAACCAAAGCTAGGATTGAGAAAAAAGGGCCATCACAAGCCTTGGCTAGGGTGGCTACTTGAAATTAGCCGTAAGAATTGTAATTAAGTAGCTAAACATATTATAATTAATTGTATCGCTTCCAACGTTTTTAATCCTATCATATATGATTAAAAATACACAATCATATGTAATGTGTAGGGTGATGACTTCTAAACACAAACTACAGAGGAAGACAAAAATATCGGCTCGTTTTGGCTATCGTTCGTAGTTGAACGGTCGTTGGTGTTTTGGGCAGGGTCCCAAGATCTAGAATGCCTCGATAAGCAAAACATTAACCTTTCAATATTTTTGTTTTCACCATAAATTTAATGTCTAAAAACTTTGTTTAAATCGTGGAGTAGCACCACCGACGAGGAAAATAACCCGCCGAGAGCCGATGTAGATGATCCTCTCGTGCAACCCGATCATTGTAGTGGGGACCAAAATGACAATGCCGGCGATTTCAAGGAGGGTCATGACGGTAATTAATTTCCACTTATAATTTTTTCTAATTATACCGATGGTTGTCCTTATAACGTTGTTTAAATGACAGAGAATGTTTTCCTCGAGGATCTTACCACCGTAGAGGAAGATGTGGCACAGTCTAACGGCGACAACTCGGTGCAATTGCAATAATCCATTGCAATTTTTTTTATTAATATTACCGAACTAGTTCAATGATATTTAAAAACTAACAATTAAAATTTAATATTATCCCGTTTTTGTAGGCGATGCCCCGTCACCGGATGAGACCGTACATCGTGATAACGCAACTAGGTCACGTTTACAATCGGGTGCAAATTGCAAATAATCTCATTGCAATTTTTTATTAATATTACCAAACTAGTTCACCGGGATATTTAAAAATCGACAATTAAAATTTAATATTATTCGTTTTCTGTAGGCGATGCCTCGTCATTGGATGAGACCAGACATCGTGACAACGCAAATTCAGGTCACGGCGATAAATCGGTGCAATTCGTAAATAATCTCATTGCAATTTTTTTTATTAATATTACCGAAATAGTTCAATGATATTTAAACCGACAATTAAAATTTAATATTATTATCTGCCAGAAAGCGATGCCCCGTCATCGGGATGAGCGCGTACATCGTGAATACGCAACTAGGCCGGAGTGTGGAAAGGCACGAAACAAATGACAGAAAGCATGATGATATTGATGATGTAATTAGGGAGCTTTAAAATAGGAAGAAGAAAAGGAAAATTTGACAATGTAAAATATTGTATTATTATAAGACAAACAATACCATACTTGGAACGTTGCGTTATATAAAAAACTTATTTATCATACTATTTTTTATGTCAAGCATTAACTCGTAATGTTTCCCTACTTTTGTTGAATTGTTTTTTAATTAGTTATTGAATTTTTTTTATGCTCATGAAAGTAAAAAATGAAATATAGATTGGGTATCGGGGAATTGAGAGTGATGTGGAGGGGGAGGGTCAGGAAGAGCTTCCACCCTTCACGTGGTTGGCTCCGTTTAGTAGAGAATAATTTATTGAGCGATTATCTTTGGAGCAACCCTTGATCTAGCGTAGCAACAAAAAGCCACCATGACTTAGCTGCTACCTTTTCTTGCATCGGGAGGCTTGTTCCAAGTTCATGCATCTCCAATAAATTGTTTCGAAATGAAGAGGAGCTTATCTGCATGTTTTGACATTTTCAACATATGTTCTAACATTATCATAAGAATGCATCTTAGAGTAAAAAACAAGAACAATTATTTGTATTTATTGTATAGATAATGATGGATTTTGATTGAATCAGTAGTGTTGGTGTATTAATCCCTTCGCATCATGAGTTAAACCCAACTGGTGGTCATGTCCGGTGATATTTTTGCTTCGTGCGTCGACTGTGTTCGTAATGTCACATTTTGTGTTCCTTTACAACCATAATTCAATATTAAGCTTGTTCATGATTATTATCTAGGTTTTTGGTATGTGTTTTTTCATCTATTTGATTGTAAGTAACTATGCATGTTTCATCACTATGATTTCTCCCATTACCACTCCCCAGGATGAATCCGACTTTACTGTTACATAGGTTACTTTTATTGTTACTATGATTTCTCCATTTATGATTTCATAGGTTATATCATGTAAAGTTGTCAATCTCTGGTGTTGGTGATGAGCTTTAGTTCTCCAAATTTGGGGCTTTTCCTATATTTTCTCCTCATGTCATTCTCGCATCACCGTTGTTCGAGCATGCCAATTGTCTACCACTTGTACCAACTGCACATGTCAATCTCCTCGAGTGGTGCCACATTTCACCTATTTTCGTGAGAGTTTAGGGTTTTCTAACATAGCTTCGAAATCCGATTCATACCGTTTGAATATTGTCACATAATACTTATGGCTTGGATTGATGAGCATGTTCTCAATGGTTGGTTGATTCATAAGAACCACCCATATAGTCATCTGAGATATTTTTAAGGTTTCTTGGTTCCTTTTCACCGTTTCTAGTGGGTGGGATGGTGTGGGGTGATCCATCAATACCGTGCTCTTGTAGTAGGGAATTTGTTTTTTGGGGATATAAAGGAGCATTCGAATTAGATATCCTACTGGATGCATTCATGATGGGCACGAGAGGTCAAGAATTTAAATTAAAAATATGCAACCTCTAGCATGGCAACCTCGATGTCGCGAGAGACACCGGTTAAAGATTGTTTTTGTGTTGGCCTTAATATAGTTGTGATTTCTTTCTATTATCTTAATGCAAATATATAGTCCGGTCTCATTAAATGAGGATCGTGGTTGTATTTCTTTGGTTGTTTCTCTCTTAATGCTCCGTGTTTCCAAAAGTTGCGATAGTTGTTTAGTTTGCCCTCGTTACAACTTAAAAGTGGTTTTAAAGAATGGGAGTCATGTTTTTGCTGTCTATACTAATATGAAGATCTTGTAATTCTATATTTAGCATAAGAGAAGATGCATTTCGCTTTGGCGGTATGACAACAATTGCCACATCTACCTCATTGGGTAACAATGAAAGGGGAAGAAGTTGGGTGCAATGTTTGGATAATTATGGAAGACAATTGTCTTCTTCTTTCAGTTTTTTCTGCACTCCATTTTTAATTGCTCAAGAAAAAGAGGGACTCCCGAGATTACGCGATGAAAGAGAAGGTAGTTAATACAAGAGCTATGGAAAAGGGGAGTTGTACTTCAACAAGGATGGCTCGTTGACAAAAAAACTGGGTGTCGCAGAAAAAAATTATGTTTAAAGGAAGGTCACCTCGTACGTGTAACTTCACCGTTGGGTGATCTTTCTTGTCCACTTATATTCGATTTTAATGTGTTATTTTAATTTTTCATGGAGGGTTGTTTGCATATGGTCCGATATTCAATTGCACACTTATTGAAAGCATTGTCAATTTGTCTTGCAGTGGTGAACAAACTTGTCGATCTTGTTGGAGTCACCCTTGGGGCGAAGGGAAAATGTTGTCTTGGAGAGAAAGCATGGTTCTCCAAAATAGTTAATGATGGTGTGACAGTAGCTACAGAGGTAATTTGTAGATGTGTGCTCCGGTTTTCTTTTTTTAACGTTGTATTAGTTCCCCCTCTTAAAATGTCTTAGATTTGGTAGGCATAATTTGCAAACGCAAAGGTGAAAGGAAAGATATTTGTTACCTGTGCTGGTTCACTTGGCCTATGGACTAGCCACATTAGGAGTAATGCATAAAAGCTTTTCACAACAATAAAGGAAAGGGTTATGTACGAGTCAAATTTTATTGTTATTGACAATGTAATGAAATGTATCTCAATGCTATGGTTTTGGCTCTTTATTGGTTGAATTAGAGGACCCGCTGAAAATATTGGGGCCAAGTTGGTAAGGCAAGTCGCGTAAAAACAAATGATTTAGATGGGGATGGAACCACAACATCTCGTTGTTCTTGCACATGTTGGAATATTGAAAATTTCTAGAACAATGAATGGAGAATAAATCTCCTTCCCCAATACGTAGAAAATAAAAATTTTTCGGCAGAGACAGTTTCAATACTTTGAAACAAACTTCTATTCCCTTCAATAACTCAAAAAAACTATTACACTACTTCTCACACCGAGAGGGATTACAAAATTATGATCGCTACAAAACGCAAAGGTATAAATCCAACTCACCGTTCGTTCAAAACAAACATACTGCCCCCAAAACACCGTGTTTTTCTCGCATCGTATTGCATACACACCAAAAAGTTACATCACTTTTCTACTTTACACACCTACTGTAATAAAAAAGTTTACGTACCGTCTATAAAAAACTACCAAGATTTTTTTCGACCTTTTTATTTTTATATGGCGTAACATATAAAACATATTATAATAAACCTCTTTTTAAAAAAATAAAATTAAAAACTAAATTCTATGGCCCACCTTTCATTTTCGCATATGATATATATATAACATACAAGTTTAAAACATATGTATATATTAAACTATAAAAACATTAAAGAACCCTTCTCGTCGGACTTCAAAGTCCGACGAGATTGAATTTCAAACCAAATTCGCGTTCCAAAATGGGATGTCGTACGTCCGCCTAATTTAACTCGACCTCAATCCAATGTGCCCTATAAAAATTCGGTCTCAAGCTTTCGTGTTTTCGTATTCCTTCAATTTCATGCGATCCAATATTAATGCTCTGTGTCCTCCTTTGAATTTACAAAACCTGGCTTGTGTAAATTTATGTTTGTTTAATTTCAAGTTGGTGAATTGCGTTAATGCTCGTTGTTAAAGCGAAATACAATCCCGCATGCAACACATGCGGCCCGTTCACAAAAAAAAAAAACTTGCAAGAATTTTAAATGCTGTCGAATTAAATTTTTGGATGGCATGCAAGCAACCTCCAAAAAAATGTTGTCGGGCCGCATCCGTCCTTCGCCGCGTAAGTTGAAGTTAAAATTCAATAGCACAAGGTTTAATAAGTGAGGGTAGCGAACTTTACGATAGTACTGATTAAGATCATCTATTCATTTTTGTGTAGGGTCTTATGGTGTTTGGTTTTTTAGTTTTGGGTTGGGCTTATTGAGTCTAAGATAGTTTTTGGAGGAAAAATTGCTATCGTGTATTAAAAAATTTTGGTTCTTTTGTCAAAATTTATGAGCTTGTTAGGAAATACAAACTCGACAATAGTTGTATCTTAAATTTGTGGAAAATAATTTGAAATGAAACCTTTTAGGTTGTTGCAGTTATGCAAACCCCATTCAAATTACTGTGAAATTGACAAGACAATAAAGGCCCTTGTTTTTAACTCAAAATTTTTAACAAAGGAGGTAAACGCTATTTTCGAGTAGGTCAAGTTTTTCTTTTTGGTCGATGGTTTGGTGTATCTAATTGAATTAGTTGCCTAAGGTATTTTTGGTTGCAAAACTTTTCATTTTTCATACGGTATTGGCCTTGTGGAATACATTTGATTGTGTGGTTCTATAGATCTAATAACATTTGTAGTTGTTTAGTTTTATGGCCGAGGTGCAATTTTTATTATGGAAATAGTTGATGCAATATTGTCATTTAATCCTTACTACACAGTAGCATGTTGAGAAGTTTCTTGTGAAACATTTGGTATTCAAAATGACACCTTGATCCTATACGAAAGATCAAGCACTTGACTTCAAAATTCATATTCAAAGTGTGCCAGAGCAATTCTTGCAAAATTTCAAATATTTATGTTGTTTTTTAAACCATTATCTTTTTCATGTACGGAGGCCGAAAATGTGAAAAGACTTTGGTATGAAACCAACTCTGGTGAATAGTTTCAAAGACAAATAACCACTTCCAAGACATGATTTAGAAGTAGAACAAATGTGCTTATGAAGCATAGAAAGATATCCTTGATGCATTGTCAATGTTTGGCTAGGGTTACTTTTGAGAAAATAACCTCATTCTGTGAATATCGATCTTCAACAATACAAGCAAATGCCGTAGAAGAGAGATCATCGTGTGACGCAACAAACCGAAATTGGACCCCCAAGGAGAGCCGGTGTGTTCACAATCGCTCCGTCGCATTTTCCCTCGGTGTACCCCATTCTTTTCTCCGTACCGAGTCTAATTGACTTCTTTCTTTTTCGGGTTTATTTATCAAATTCGTATAACTTGATAAATAAATACTATCCACAATGGTTGGACTTTAATTTATATTCCCGATTTTATATTGTCTCCAATCCTTATAACCAATGTTTAATTCCTCAACACTTTGTATTTATACTTCCACGCTTTTTTAAATAAATAACTTGTAATGAACTTTCGGCTCTATACGACCACCTGTACCCTTACAACAATCACGCTTCCGTACTTATGCTAATTATCCGCCAATCGTTTAATTAAACAATTTCATTATACTCCGGCCTCAATTTACATATCAACCAATCAAACACTCAGACTGCATCCGGCTATCCTCCACACACCTTAGTTAACCTCCTCGGTGTTCAACGTGCGACCACCGTCCGGCGGCCCTTCTCCAATCAACGACTTCAAGTACCTCGCCCGCTTCAAACATCGGGTTTAACGTGCGATGGCGCGGGTTAAACCCGTGTTTTTCCGGTCACTTTCGTCAGCCGGTCGCATTCCTTTGCGGAATAGCTCGCGAATAGAACATCACTTACCCGCAAAAGTGTGCGATATGGGCAACCCGCTTTTGTGATTCCGCTCGTGGTTTTGGTGAGGGATCGACCATTGCAAGTCCGGGTTCCGCTATCCTTTGTTTGTTAAATCATGTCCAATCCTGCCTAAAGTTCCGAAAGCACAACAATTTTGTCTCTTTATTGCTTTCGTGATTTTTATACTAACAATTTTCACGAATTTTGCTCTTCTGCTACGTACCTCGCCTTGATATTTTTACATAAAACATTGTTCTCAATAATTATTTATATAACTTTTTCCCGTTGTTTAGTGTGGTATTCCCATGATTTATTATAAATATGTGTATTATCAAAGAAAAACCAACACAAATTTTATAAGATGGGATCAAACAAAAATTGTTCTTAAGTCGAGTTCACGCACTTCAAACGACGATAAACCATAATTATACTCAAATTCCGCGTTCCAAACAGCCTGGCCGACGTCGGCTAATTTTGTGACGCGAATTTCTTATCGACCCGCTCTAATATTTTACGGGGTCCGGATTTCCAACGCGCGCAGCGCCCAAACAAAGATCCGCTCCAATCAATTTCGCCACATGTCCTCAATAAAACTTGCCCCCGCTCCCCGGCCGCGGGTGCATTCGATGGCGTTTAAGGTGATGGGACATGCGGATATGGCGTATTTCACATCAATCGCATTAACGCTAATGCTGTTCAATTAAGTTTTCGGCATCAAATCCGCATTAATTAATTTTTAACATCGTTCAAGACGGACCTCCACTCCTCTTAGCGATTCGCACGCCCAATTTGATCCCATTTTCCGGCTCTCATTATTAATGATCGTAGATTAATTATGACGGGCGTCTTTGACTGCATTGCAGACGTGGTCGACAAAATGGCATTTAGCCATGGTTTTTCGTACAAGCCATGGCCGGATTACACCGCTCGCTAACCGTGACGATAAGGAGAAGTGGCTCGCTGTATCGCCGCCTAGACCTTGTCGCATATTTGCATTTCTCTCTCGTTCGTATCCGTCCGTCTTCAACCGTTGACCCACCGTTTTGTCTCCTCTGTGCCCACCGCGGCCGAGATCGCACCCATGCCTCGCGTGTGTCACAGGATGCGTTGTCACAGGGGAGCACCAGTGTCAACCCGCTCGAAGTGCTCCTCCTGTGCGCTCACCGCAGTCGACTTCCCGCCGTGCTCCGGCCAGATTATTACTAGGTCGATATCCAAATACTAGAGTGGGCGGTGGTCGCTTGTAGTAGGATCCGGCCACCATATGGATTCCGCCGCTCCCCGGATTCCCCACCGCTAGTTCACCTTCTCCCACGACGCACACCGGCGCACCCCTTTCCCTTTAATTTCTCTCTCAACCGCCCGACGAATCCTATGGCTTTAGTCACCGTGGTCTTCCGCGAGGAGGCCCAAACGGAGAAGAATGCACCCGTACGGCGGGTCCGAGCTCGGAAAAGCCGGCCAGCATTCGGGCTCTCTCGTGAGGGGAGCCGTGGCATGCATGTGGAGTGTAGCATCAGGCGATCCCCGGACCTCCGAAGGATGGTGCCGAATCGGGAGGAACCACCGTGAGGAGTAGTTTGGTTAATTTTTTTTTTCTTTTGCTAGCAAAGTTCACTAATTGGGCTGCTTTTAGTTTATTTTACCGTGCCGGACCTTTGTAATATTTTTTGAATTTCGTAATTAAACGTTCAAGACCTGCTTCCGTATGAGGGCATTTTTTAATTTTTTGATTTTTTTGATGACAAATTTGCCGCGAGTATGGCCAAGCAATGTTTTTGACTCTGTAATTTTTATTCGCAATGTTAATGTCAGATTAACTTTATCTAGAATTCCTTACGATTAGCGCGTTTTTCGATCCGTTCGCGGGATTTTGGGTACTTTAATTTGTATTTGGAACAATGGACGCTTGTGATTTATCCGTTAAGCGACTGCTTCCACATACTACTATTTCACTTTCTTATAGATGCTCTCGGGCATATTTGAATGCTTTCTCGCATTGTCGACAATCTCCATGTGGACCGAAGCATCGGATTTTATATCATGTCCCCCGTATGTGACATGGGGTATTTTTCATCATTTTCGGGGTGGGACTTCCACTTCTTTCCGGATGGATATTTGGGTTCCAATCTTCGTATGAAAATGTAATGACTTCATGGACTATTTTACTCACATAATATATTCAAAATAGTGTTTTTTCTCTTTCCGAAAAAAAATGATTAATGTTTATCATCTCCGCCTTCAAAACTAGCGATGTCATTTTAAAGTCACGGGTTTATTGATATGGTCTCGATGGTATTTTTATATTTTGGACATATCACACTCCTCACATGATTAGCGTTTTTCTCCTGCTCTCAAGGATTTTGGGTACTTTAATTTGTATTTGGAACAATGGACACCTTCCGTACGTACTCTATCTCGTTTCTTTACTATTCTACATACCTGCTATTTCACTTTCTTAGTAGATGCCTTGGGCATATTTGGATGCTTTCAGATTGTCGATAATCTCCATGTGGACCGACATCGGGCTTTATATCAAGTCATTGTATGTGACATGGGGTATTTTTCTATCATCGTCCGGGTGGGACTTCCACTTTTCTCGGATGGATATTTGGGTTCCAATCTTAAGATGTGAAAATGTAATGACTTCATGGATTGTTTTACTTCATACAATATATCTAAAAATCGTTTTTTCGTGAAAAAAAAAATGATTAATGTTTATCACTTCCGCTTTCAAAACTAGCGATGCTGGTCTATGTCGTTGGTTTATTGATATGGTCCGATGGTATTTTTATATTTTGACATATCACACTCCTCACATGATTAGCGTTTTCTCCATAAGATTTTGCACGAATTTGTATTTGGAACAATGGATGCTTCGTACTTATCCGTTGTTTTACTATTCTTACGATTGCTATTCCACTTTCTTATAGATGCTCTCGGGCATATTTAAATTCTTTCTCGCATTGTCGATAATCTCCATGTGACCGCGATCGGGTTTTATATCAAGTCCGTATGTGACATGGGGGTATTTTTCATCGATCGTCTGGGTGGGACTTCCACTTTTCTGGATGGATATTTGGGTTCCAATCTTCGCATGTGAAAATGTAATGATTTCATGGACTCGTTTTACTTCATATAATATATTCAAAACAACGTTTTTTTCTCTTGTGAAAAAAAAGATTATCAAGCTTATCACCGCTTCAAAACTAGCGGCGTCGGTCTATGTTGTCGGTTTATTGATATGGTCCGATGGTCTTTTTATATTTTGGACTTATCACACTCCTCACATGATTAGCGTTTTTCCTCTCGCTATGTGATTTTGGGTACTTTAATTTGTATTTGGAACAAATGAACGCGTACTCTATCCGTTGCTTTACTATTCTACATACCGTTATTTCACTTTTCTTATAGATGCCTTCGGCATATTTGGATGCTTTCGTATCGTCGACAATTCCATGGACCGTCGTTATTGGGTTTTATATCAAGTCCCCGTATGTGACATGTATTTTTATATCACCGTCTCTGTGACTTCACTTTTCCGGATGCATACTTGGGTTCCAATTCCCCGTATGTGAAAATGTAATAACTTCATGGATCGTTTTACTACATAATATATTCAAAACAACGTTTTTTTCTCTGCAGAAAAAAATGATTAATGTTTATCACCGCTTTCAAAACTAGCGATGTCGGTCTATGCGTTGCTGTTTTATTGATATGATCCGATGGTATTTTTATATTTTGGACATATCACACTCACATGATTAGCGTTTTTATCCGTTCAAGGATTTTGGGTACTTTAATTTGTATTTGGAACAATGGACGCGCATTTCCATTCGTTGTTTTACTATTCTACATACTGCTATTTCACTTTCTTTATGATGCCTCTTATGCATATTTGGATGCTTTCTCGTATTTGTCGATAATCTCCATGTGGACCGTTACTCGGGTTTTATATCAAGTCCCCGTATGTGACATGGGTATTTTTCTATCACCTGCTTGGGGGTGGGACTTCCACTTTTCCGGATGGATATTTGGGTTCCAATCTTCGATGTGAAAATTTAATGACTTCATGGACTCGTTTTACTTACATAATATATTCAAAACAACGTTTTTCTCTTGTGAAAAAAAAAAATGATTAATGTTTATCACTCGCTTCAAAACTAGCGATGTCGGGTTCAGTGCTAGTTTATTGATATGGTCCTGATGGTCTTTTTATATTTTGGACATATCACACTCCTCACATGATTAGCGTTTTCTCATGTGGTTTTGGGTACTTTAATTTGTATTTGGAACAATGGATCGCCAGACTTATCCTGTTGCTTCTACTATTCTACATAACGTCATTTCACTTTCTTATAGATGCTCGGCATATTTTGGATGCTTTCTCGTATTTGTAGATAATCTCCATGTGGACCGTTATCGTTTTATATCATGTCCTCGTATGTGACATGGGTATTTTTCTCTATCATTGTCCTGGGTGGACTTCCACTTTTCCGGATGGATATTTGGGTTCCAATCTTCGTATGTGAAAATGTAATGACTTCACAATCGTTTACTTCATATAATATATTCAAAACAATATTTCAATGCCTTTTAAAGTTTCATTTTTTTTTTTTTTAAATTGAACCCTCCATCGGTCTACCGTACCCTTGTAGACGTCGGAACCGTGACAACCTAGAAACGTCGAAGAGAGATGTCGAAAAACGCTTTCGACTACTCGTCGAATTATGACAGACAAACGTCGAAGAGCGACGGCCCAAAACATCGACCACATCGTCGGTACTGCGACATCTTTGCTGTATCGTCGAAGAGCCGACGTCCAAAACGTCGACCACGTTGGCTTCCGAATTGCGACCGTTTACAAGCGTCGAAGAGCGACGTTCCAAAAGTCGAACCACATTTCATTGGAAGTGCGGCGCTTACAACGTCGAGGCGCGACGGCCAGGGAGACGTCGAAGAGTGATGCTTGTTCGGAAGCGTCGGAAGAAGTGTCGATAGTGCCACACTTTTACGTGCGTCGGAACCGTGACGGCATGACAAAACACTTCGCTTGTCCGTCGAATCGTCGCTCTGCGACGACTATGTGTCGAATAGCGACGAATTGGTCACGTACCGCCAAATTTTCTAGTGCATGTAGAAAGAAGAGCGTTGTAGATCCGATGTGCACCGAAGTTACCATGCTCCCCCCCCGAGTTCATGCTAAATTTTCAAACATATTTTTCAATGAAGTACATGACTCTGACCATTCCTATCACCAAGGACTCAGAATACATCAATGATCCAACCAAGGGATTTACATATGTGACACAAGTACCCAACCAAGTGGGTTTACACCTTTGATCAAATGCACCAACCAAGTGGGTTTACATATTTTTAATTGTACCGCTAACCAAGTGGGTTTATAACCTAAGCTCACATGATCGAATATTACACTCTACATCACAGTTCTATCATGACTCTTTTTCCATCAAATTACAAATATGACCTTTTGTAACAAATACCAAAAATACCCCAAGAGAAAGATCATATATCGCAGTCATCATAATGCCAACAATGCATTACTCTCAAGAAGAATAATGAGAATGCCACCAATTAATCCTTTCCACAAGACCAATGCTCCCTTAGCTTGTGCATCCCGAAAAATTTCAACATCAAATCGTCAAGGCATCTTTATCAAGAAACATTAGAGACCTAAACAAAATTATGAGTACCGGAACACCACTAGAGATATCAAACTATACCTATAAAATTTCCGTTAAAAAAAATGCCGAATCGCAGAAATTTGTCAAGAAATCCACCCATACGCGTTTTGTATTAACCCGTGTATATACGTGACTATCGTTTAGAAATACGTATCCATTTTAATCTTCCGATTTTTTGATCAACCGATCTCCCGAAAGACGAGATTACTCTCCACTTTCCCTCGTCCGAGAAATTTTGAATGCTTCGGAATATATGAGAACAGATAGGACAATGTAGCTATGTTTTCAAGGTCATCCAACAATTGTAGCATAAGCCTATCAGTAACCAAGTCTTCAAGCTCTTCGTAGCATCAACATATTCTTTCCAAGAGGAATTATCATTCCGTAACAACTTCTTCACTGTACAATATGAGTCAAGCAATCATCCAAGTGCTCTAATATCACCAAAATCTTCAAGAGATTTATATCATGAAGCAACATGTGATGGAATTATGTATAAAAGGTCCTAACCGTAGCAAAAAAACTCTACATGATCTATTCATATCTTCGAATCATAAGACTTCCATCTCATCCATGTGTGAAAGCAAGGAATACTTCTTCAGCAAAGCAACAGGCTCTGTCCATAAACTCATCATAATAAATCATGTATCATGTCATCTTCATTTAGAACCTAGACATGGGCGATATAATGTCGATAATGCAATCATTAATAGTCGCCGATGCTCCCCCGAACCTATGCTCCCCGTTTCGAGTCGTCATACTAATTTTCTTATCATAAATGCATACGCGTTCGTGTCCACCGGAACTTCGTATGTATACGCGAATTTACTTCATTAAACCCACGTATGGAAAGTGAAATACTAAAAATTTCACACTCCTTCTTCTCCTCCCCCCCCCGAATTTGTACCACACCGTACCTTTCTTTTTCTTCACACCGCATGCACCGTCGTAAATAAACATAAAATCAACCATGAGAATCATCATACATTAAGTTGCCCCGTGATGATACATTACTAATCTCTATAATGTATCTCACATCATTCTCGCGCTCATTATGAGAAGTAAGCTTTAGAAGCGGATGACCGCAAAAGAGGGCAAATATTCCCTACGTTTCTCGACCTGCCTTCCCCCCCTCTGTACTTTGCTTGAAATTTCTTATCGTGTGCCGGAAGTTCTCCAATTTCTCGCATCTATTCATCCCGTTCTTTTCTACATGTCCATACTTACAAGTATAACATCTTATGTGACCGTAAAATTAAGCATAAGGATCACAATGTGTTGCTCCATTCTTCCTTCTATTGCAATCACCGCTTTATGACCATACTTGTCGCATGAAAAACAATATCCCTTGAAGAAACTAGAGTACCTTCTCGCGTAGAATCATTATTAGACCTAAACAATTCTTCTCGCAATTGACCGCAACATGCCCATAATTATGACATTTAAAGTATCTCAACATTATTGAATGATTTCCTTTTGAGTGTTCATGATTGTCGTGTTGATTCTCTTTTTTGTTTCTTTCAACCCTTCGTGTTTTGCATTGACATCCTTTCGAGTCTTTAGCACTTCCTTGTGGCGAGATTCTCCTTTAATGCTTCATGAAAACCAACACCAAGTTTAATAGTACAGAGATCTTCGATTACCAAGAATATTGTCCAGAATCTTAGTACTATCTTGAAACCTCAAGAGTTTATCCTTTTCTTCTAATTCTATCCCTTGAGTATCTTACTTCAACCTCCACCTCAGCATTGTTTCTTCATGCTTCCTTCGACCTTTTTCCTTCTTCTACTTCGATCATTTAATTTTAAAACTTTCTTCTTTCAATTCATTCTCTTCGTTTCTTCAATAGTTTGTAAAAGTTCTTCATTCTTCTTATTAGCTTTTTCCGCATCTTCTTCGAGGGAGATGATTTCGCTTCAAGTCCTTTCTTCAAATGATCGTAGAAGTTCTTTATTCCTTTTGTTCGATGCTTCGAGATCCGCTCTCAGAGATGATTTCTGCTTCAAGTCCTTTTCTCTTCAAATGATTGTAGAAGTTCATCATTCTTTCGTTTCGATGCTTCGAGATTCTGCTTTTCGTGGAGATGAGTTCTTTCATTCTTCTTTTATTTGATTTTTTCAAGATCTTCTTTTAGAGACATGATTTCTGCCCAAGTCCTTTACTTCGACTGGATACATTATCGTACATCCTTTTTCACTAGAGATCAAATATTTGTAGGCCGATTCCTTCTCATTAAATATTCTTTGTTGATCTTTGATAACTTCTTCTAGGTCCATAGCATTACTTCCACTATCTTCACCATTGCTTGCACAAAGAATAATATCACAAGAACAAAAAATCACTACATGTTTCATCTTCATTTTCTCACGTACATGTTTTCTCGAGATATCTCTTTTCCTTGAGTAGCCTTCTTCTTTTTCTTATTTCCCATTGTGACTTTATCTCCTTCAAGCGATCAAGCTCGCAGTATGACCGCTCTCCGATACCAATTGTTGGGAAAAATATCGAGAGGGGGGGGTGAACCGTATTTAAGGCCGACCGAAATTTTTTTACTTTTTCTTTTCTCTAAATCCATACGCTACTTTCTTGAAACCAACCTGCGTATACACGCGGATATCCTTCGAAACTCGCGTATATACGCAGATCTTATTAAGTTATGTGTATTTAATTATTTACTAGATCTATGCATCATTCATTCATCATATGTTTAGTTAGCAAGCATGAACAGAATAAACCATCACACAAGCAACACACATGAACACCGTGATTTAAGGTGGAAACCCAAGTCGGGAGAAAACTACCAATCGTCGTCGTTCTCGTCTTTTCAATATTTATTATAAAGAAAATATCTTACAACAATGTACTAGCGCACTACACGCACGCAGCACTCCACCGCAAGGCTACAACCTTCTCTCGTTTACGTCAGCCTTTCCGGAAGGGAGCGACAACCCCTCGTACTCGCTTACCATCCTCTTCCGGAAGGGAGCTACGACCGCCGCTCTCGTCATCAGCCTTTCCTAGAAGGGAGCCACGACCTCACTCTCGTTTACCACCCTCTCCGATGAGCTACAACTCCTCGATCGGCGTCACAACCCCCGCACCACTCAAGGACCACGTTTTCATCAATTTTCACACCGGATCCAATAGCTTCCAATAGAACACAACTTGCATGCCACTTTTCATCATATTTTCGCATCGACCCACTCCACACATTTAAGCTCAATCATACATCAAATCGAAACTTATACCCTTATCAATTCATTCAATGAATCATAAAATCAATCAATCAACAACTTCCGATCTTTTTCTCAACATGGTCGCAACATAATCAATATTCGAAAAACCCAAATCCGTATGAATACATCGTAGACAGATAGCATTAAAAACAAAGAAACAGACCGACATTTCATACCACATACTTCAAGAAAAAACCCGTATTAACATATGCGCTTTTACTTCACCGAACCTCGCGTATGCACTTACGTACCAACCCGCATACTTGTGTTGCATTATTCGTAAACCCTTTTTCCCATAACACGCTTTTGTTGTACCCCGCGTATACACGCGCGATTTTATCGAAGCGAACCCCGCATATACATTTGTAATTTTTCGTGGATCGGCGCTCTTCGTATCGGTAAACAACCCGCATTTCATCCCCTTACTTCGTAAATTATTTTTTCGCCTAATCTCTCGCATCTAAAAATTCCATAAAAATGTATCTAGAAGATACAAATACATTTCGTATCTAAAGATCCCTTCTTCATCATTTTCTTCATGGGTGCATCATAGATTTAGATCTATCATCAAACTCATATCTTTCCATTCGTACATACTTCGCAGTGAAGTATCCATTCAAAACCCGTACTTATGCACACTCTTGCACTATGAATTTCTTTTTCTCCTTATATAGGTTTCTTAGCCTTTGTCAATACCAAGGAGTCAAAACCACACAACTTCTAATGGTATTCCCGGGATGGGATCAATTATATATTCAAGCGCTCAATACAATGGGTCAATACCATGGTAAGAACCCTGGATTTACAAGTTTAGAGCGCAATTAGGCATATGCGACTTAGCACGTACTTTCCGCGTGCATACGCTACTTCACCTTAACAAACTCGCGTATGCTTTGTGTCACACACTTTTCATCATTTTTCTATCCCTTATCGATATTTCTTTCTCTCTGGTGATTTCCGAGATACTTGTAGAACATCATATTTACATCATAAATAAACTCATCAAGTATCAAGAACAACTTCATTAAGTAGGTTGCCATCATCTTCATCAAGTGGGTTGCCATCAAGGACAACACTCTACATCATACTGCTAACAAGACACATACGAGTGCACAATGTGTTCCATTTGTCTATGCTAAAAAGATACATACAACATTCGAAGCGTGTACGATATCGTAGAATATTCAGAATGGAATGGGAATTAACATCTCTAAGGAAGACAAATGATTGTTTATTAATTTAAACTTTTGTTGGTTACAGTCGAACCGTATAGAAAATTCATGGTACAACCTCAATGTATTTCGTAATTTTAGAGAAATAACGCTCCTAAGTGAGCCATCACTCAATTTAAAGTGCAATGAATGCACTCTTTAGCCCGCAGGAGGTGATCGAAGATGAAAACTTTGTGCGAAAGGAATATCCGTAAATATTCACCTGAATGTCATAACACCAAGGACGGTGTTTATCTTAAGTGGGGGAAGATGTAACACTGGAATTTAATGTCATTTAACTTAAATACATTTTTAATTTAGACATTAGAGTTATTTTTAATTAATAGGATTAACAAGAATGTTAATCAAGTTGTGAACTAAAGGTTTTCTTTGAATAAATATTTAATTATGGTATGTTTTCATAATTTCGATGGTAAAATTTTTCCGTGACTCCAAACAGTCGATTGCTAAATATCGTTATTTACCTTTTCTCTAGGATAAAAGGAAATCCTAGAGGAGGAACCATATGTAAGTGTGATAAGAAACAACTAAGGAGCCGAAAGGAGAGTATCTAGACAGTGGAAAACAAGTGAACTTCGTTACCTATTATTGGAGATGAGACCTGATAGGAGCCTTGAGGTCCATGTCCTTGAAACACTACTATGCAACTTACCAGGAGAGCACGAGGGGGAGCTAAGGATGCCATTGCCTTCTCTCAAGGTTACAGATACATATCAACTTTACTTATTTGAGATAAGTAAAATAGACCGAAATAAATGAAGGTTAATCTTTAAAAATATGTTTAGTCATGTAAATAGGAATTTTGTATATGAATACTCGCTTTACGTGTAAGAATAGATTCCAAGTATGTGAATGTTTATTACAAAGATTAGTAAGGATTCAAAGGAATGTGTTTTCAAACAATTTTATTTTCTTAAAATTACTTCTTTAAATGAGATTTATGGGAAAAAATAAGTATTAGATAATATTTGACAGACCAATAACCAATAATTGGTTGGATGCTTAGTCCCCAAGGGAAATGAACCTCAAATAGATAGTTTGTCCTATAAAATGAGAAAAACTAATACACAGAAATGAGAGTAAAACCTCTCGAGGTGGTCCGTCCACCCATGAAAAGTATTATATTACAAGAAAATATAACAAATTTTTCCAAGGAAATCAATGACATAGAAATAAAGCACCGAAATATAAATACCAACATTTAAATAAGAATATACAATACCTTTTTTTTCTATTCTTAAAAGATAGGAAATACATACAGAGAACATGTATACTCAAAGAATTAAGAAGAACAAAGATCTCAGAAATCGAAGGTAACTTCTAGGATATAACCCTCTTCTCGAATGAGAGGAAACCCGTAATAAAATACGTGTCTAAAATGTACATATACAAAAAATCCGTAGCAAAACTTTGAAATAGAGACATGCAAACCGAAAGGTAGAGCAAAGACATAAAGGAATTTCTAAATGAAATAACAATTGAAATGGTCTTCGCATATAACCATAAATACATTTAATAACCAGGAAGAATACCAAGTGAGTCGCATTCACTAAGCATTACATATATATTAACTTCGAATAAATATGGAACCAAATTACGCTTAAAATACTTCGAAAACCCTTACATTCCAACTGTCGTGGTGGGATGTTGTTGACACACAGAAGAAGTTACTTCCTACTGTGGGAAAGAGAAGAAGAGCACAGAAATAACTCACACATGAGTAATTAACAAAGTGAAACCATTATGTATGCAAACACAATATAACACCGATAATCTCATGTCAGGCGTGGTAGCCAAATAAAAAACTATAAGTTTAATGACACCTCGAAAATACCCAAACCCTAGAAAAAGGGTTGATTCAAACTTAATAGCACATAGCCTTATGACCCCCGCTATTAAACCTTGGAAGAGACTTCGAGATGAAGAAGGAGGCTACCTTGGAATGAAATTGTGCACTTCTAAGGAAGAGTCATCGGTTGGGTATGCCGAGAGAACTCAAAATATCGTGTACAAAGAGTCAAGATTTTACTTTCATGACAAGCAAAAGGACCATTAACATGAAGATAAATAAATGTAAAAGTTGCAGTGGAAATGTAAATGATCTACCATGAATAAATAACATAGCTTACCTCGAGATGAATAAGTATTGATTTCTTCGCACATGTTCCATCATTTAAATCGTGATATTATGATTAGAAAACGAAGATAAATGAATGAATAACCATACGGTCGAGAAGGGAAAATATATAACTCACCATTGATTTAAACCCGTGATAGAAAACCCTTCACACACATACCACGTTCACATAACATAGTGTGATAGTGTGAGCACATTCTCATGGTGATGTTGTCAATGGAATGGTGTGGTTTGCAAAATGTTCCCAAAAACCCTTAAATTCGTTAGATTCCAATGTAGAAATGATACACACCGTAAAATAAAACCGAGGGCAAGAGAATAATGAAAGGGTAAAGCATATATCACCAGAAAATTTTACCCAATTTCCGATTTTGTCACTTCGTCGCTATTCGACATATAGTCATTGCAAGAGCGACAAGACGAGGTCGCGACAAAAACGGGTTAGCCATTACGTCACAATTCCTGCGCTTTGCTGGAAGTGTTGCAATACCGACACTTTTTCTATCGTTTCCAAACAACCGTTGCTTTTTCGACGTTTTCCAAAGTGTCGCACTTTGACGCTTGCAAGTGTTTCAATACCGACGCTTGCTCAAGAATCGTTGCACCCGATGCTTGCTCAAAGTGTCGCAATACCGACGCTTGCTTAACTATCGCAATTTCGACGATATGTCATCCGACATTTAGAACGTCGCTCTTCCTAAATGTCGCTCTTCAGCAAAGCGTCGCAATACCGATGAAAGGAAAAAATTTGCAGGTTTAAAGCGTTGGAAGATCGACGCATAGGAAGGCCGCAAGAGTGATGAAAGGAAAATATTTTGGTAGGTTGAATGCGTCGGAAGACCAGAGATTTCGCTTAAGAAGCATCGCAAGAGCGACGAAAGGAAAAATTTTCATAGGTTGAAAGTGCTCTAAGACCGACGCTTAGAAGCATCGCAATATCGATGATGTTAAAAATATTTTTTTTAAAAATTATTTTCACACAATCGATTTATTTACCGAAGCATTTCACATACCTCTTTTTCGTACACTAATATAATCTCGGTTGGCACAATAGGCTAGTCTCTTCTCATGCAAAACAAAGGTTTCGATTCGTATATATTCCGCATCTGAATCCACACATAATTATCACTAAATGATACTACTCTTAAAATAGTCCTTGCAAACTGGTGATGGCGTAGAGTATCCTTGTTATACATCCGTGATCCGCATTCATTTGCATCCCACATATTTTATCCTCAACACCAATGGATGTGCTAAAAATATTTAAAAAAATTGAATGGTCTTCCGGAACGTTTTAAAAGATTAAAGAACAGTCGTTAACAATTTTTGTTTCCACAAGAATTCATCAAAAAATGGAAAATGGATATTTATTCACTTTGTCCTACCACACACAATATATGAAGTACATATTTTGAGGTATTCGCTTCCATCGATGACAAGAGTCTCTATTCTTTCAAGTATAGTTACTAATGCATTTGCTATTTTGTTGGAATCGTCCCTACAAACTCCTTGTTTCGCATCCATGACCGATTAAGATTATTGTTATAAACACTGGGCATTAATCAATCAAGGGTCGTATACAGAGGCCTCGCGCATTTTGGTACGAAGGTGTTTTCCCATGATAAGACGATATCTACGCAGAATTAGCAGATAAAAGTATCAACGAAGATCAAGGGCAACGCAACGGTACAAGGCATTAGGCCAATTTCATATCCCACGGACACAAGGAAGTTCGACGATCGATGGTAGGATTAGACGAGTAGGTACACTACTTGAATCCTATTTCTCCTTCTAATTTTGCTAATAAATCCATTTTTCGTACCGAGAAAAGATGTTAGGCTCGTTTGGTATTGAGAAAATACATTGTGGATTTGTTTGTTACCGAGAAAAGATGTTAGTTTCCGTAAATTCATCTAAATTTGTTGGAATTTTGATGTAAAATGATGGAGAAGGATCTTTAATCAACATATGTTTATTATTTTTGTTTTTAATTTGATTATGGAAAATTTCAATCATGGGTTGTCGACCTTAAGCTTGTGGATCTAGTTAAAATAAGGTAAAAAAACTATTCTCGTATAAGTTGAGACTGTTGGGGAGTATGTCGAACCGTGTCCACGATAGTTTCAATGTAGAGACAAACAAGTTTAAGAACTTGAGCTTTGCTGTGCCAGGATATAGGCGCCAAGACAAGATCCGCCTATCCGTGGAGGAAATATATGGTGCATGCTCGTGTACCGAAACAACGGTTTATGTTTTAATTGTTTTTGAATTCACTACCCTTTCATATTTTGGCTGAATAAGCTCATATTTGCACATCTACCGCCACTCTCTCACATTTTGCATGCCCCGGTTATCTACACAATCATTCCTTCCCACCTAATAAAATGTCATAGGTGGCCCCATGCACTTTCAGTTCGTCAATGGCTCTCATGGCATGATATGGTAAAATGGCTGCAAACAAAGATGCAAAGGAAATGGGCTTACTGGAGCTTCTCGTGGCATTTATGGCCATCAAATAATGGAAATAGATATTTATTCACTTTTTTCCGGTTCTACACACAATATTCGAAGTACATATTTTCGAGGCATTATGCTTCCATCGTAGGACAAGAGTCTCTATTCTTCTTGAAAAATGAGATTATAAAGGATAGATTGAGCGACAGGATCGTAGAAGAGATTAACAAGTACAAAACCTTGGAGAGGTATGGTTTCCACCTCCACAATGGAAACACAAGTATGATGCATCACATTTCCTTTCAGACAAGCATACCGTTTCGCTCTGGCCACTCCATGGAAATATAAATTCTTACTTGTGTAAATTAATCCGAACTTTACAAGAGATTCAAGATTTAACATAAAAGATATTAGTCCCATGTTGAAGCAGAAGAATTCGGTGCCACCGTAAATAAAAACCCGCACAAAGTGACATTCAACCCCCGAAAAATGATTTTAGGAATATTATGTGCAATATGAAATTTATTCTTAAAATTTATAAAACAACTAAGAATCCAAACGATGTGTGTTACTTGTGACGATAAAGCGTGCAACATTCCCATACTTGGTAGCATCAATAAGATATGGTTGTACACCATCAATCAAATCACTTGTATCAATATGGGCGTCAATATCGTATAGGTAGCTACAACCTTCTATCATTGCTACCCGAATAGTAGTAATTTAGAACAAACAAGAAAAGCAACAAGGGGAAGTTAAATAGAAAGTATTCGCTAGGAGAACCATTTATGATGAAGAAATAGAAAATTTAATTTAATACAAGATAAAAAATTTACCTTTTCTCCTCTTTATTTGCTTTCGATCATTTAAGACCTCTAAGGTATTCACAAATGAATGTCCTACGGAAATTTTCGTGCGTGCTCTAATCTCCTGTACCTAAAATCAAACAGAAGATGGGGATTTGTAAAACATTGAAATTGCATCATCCTCACAATTGTGGTTTATTGATAATTTTGAAACCAAGCTTTTGCTTTTTGAAAATGTATCCGACATTAACAAGTGAAGTTATTTACATTCTATACCATGATTACATTTCAATAATGCTCCTAATGCACTACCAATACTAGAACTTCAATAAAATCAAAATAACACCTTGCGTTTATTTTACATATCAATTCCGACTTGCACTTTTCCGTAGCACCCGGTTTGGGCATTCTTTATTACACCGCACATAGAGTTGCATTCATATACCAAGAACTTTCCGGAGAAAAATAGAAATTAAAGTAAAAAAAGATAGGCTAACCACTAGAACTACGATGCTAAACCTTAGCAAATAGTCATTACTACCGAAGTTCACTACACATATCGACAAGAACTAAAACACAATGAGAACAAGAAATTTCCGTGGTTTTTTCATGTTTTCGGCACTACGTCAATGCCCCGCACAACACAATTGAAGGATGCCCACAATGGCCAAATTATGGTAAAAACGGACAATGAAGATGCACAATTATTTACATCAATGATAGGCCCTCAAATAATCCATAAAGTTGTATGCATGAGGAATAGTATGTGACAACTAATAATGAAGTTTTAAATCGTATTGTTAAGAATGCCTACGGATAGATAAACGCATACCATCATAAAATAATATTAGATTGACAGAATTTTCACTTTACAAATCATATGTAAACATAGCATCATGAAGAACTCATAGGAAGAGGATTTTTTTATGGAGAAGTAGGAGTGATAAGTTGGAGGAAGGGTAGGTATAAATTGGGGTTAGAGAATTGATTTCCAAAAATTGATGGGAATGTCATGGATTAAGGGTAGCGGATGCCGATTCTAATGATTCTAAATATGCCAAAGATGTTGGAGGGCACTTCGGTAAGCATACCCCACAGGATGCATTCCCACCATATGATGCTACCTCGCAACTCTAGTATTTTAACAACTTCTAGAGATTATTCATCCAGGGTATCTTCACATTGTATGGATTCTCGTTGTATTAGGTGAAAAAGATACTTGTTTGCCGCGAAAAGTCGATAAGCATTGCCCTCGAGGAGAAGTTTGGAAAATGATGAAGCCGTATTTACCACCTCAAAAAGAATTCATTGTGCTCTGTGAGGCAAGTTACAAATCGAAGGCCACATAGCATATCCATTCCATGCTAGTTAATTTTTTTTTTTTTAAATGAAAATTTCCGGTGGTGACCTTTTTTAAATATGCTCGTTATTTTTGTGCTTACAAGCAAAGCTACTGCATATATTAATACAATAAAATTAAACAAATTCAAATGAATCGTGCATACTTAAACTATGATTAGCATATATTTTTGTGAGCATCATACTATATACTGCATGAAAAATTGAAATAAATCTTTCCATGGTAAAACCATGATTAACATGTCTTTGGTTGGCCTCACCTTCGAATTTTGATCGACACCCATTTTGCCTCGTATCTATCACAAGTCGCATACATCTAGAATTTGGCTTCCTCGGGCACAAATTGGCTCCTCTCCTCAAGCCTCGTACATACTAAAATTTCCGAGTGACTCTTTAAATATGCTCGTTATTTCGTGATTTTCATATACAAAGCTAATAGACATATTAATACAATAAAATTAAATAAATTCAAATGAATCATGGTGCATACTTAAACTATGATTAGCATATATTTTGTGAGTATCATAATATATAATGCATGAAAATTGAATAAATCGTCCATGGTAAAACCATGATTAACATGTCTTTGTCATGTATTCTTGTACTTTGACTTTTGATCGACACCCATTTTTCTTGTAGTATCTAATATGTCGACACATCTAAAGCATTTGGCTTCTCGCGACACAAATTCTATTTCCTAAGCCCTCGCATATATCTAATATTTTGCTTCTTGTGACACCAATTGCCTTCTCATTCACTATTACGCTCTTCAAGAAGGACTGTGGCACAAATTAAACTCAACAGAGACACTGTAGCAAGTACTTTTGCGTAAATTATTTTACAAGAAATATATATACACCACTTGTTTACACTTGACAACACTTGTTTATTTATACCATAACAATGAAACACTTGTTTATTTATACCATAACAAAGAAAACACTTGTTTATTTATACCATAACAAAGAAAAAACTTGTTTATTTATGCCCATAATAACATGTGCATGTGCCGACAAGAGTGATGGAGTTTGAAATTTATATAACCTACAAGAACAAGAAGGTGGCACAAAGTGGTTGGCAAAAGGAGACAAAATAAGAATCGTCGAAAGAAGAAAAATCGGCTCTAGGAAAGCAAGGCGCATCGCAGATTTGCTGGGAACTAGAAAGGAATTTTTTGTACTCGAAGCGTACAGAAGATCAACCGAAAGAAGAACCAAAGGAAGAGAAGGAACTCACAAGAATCACAAGGAAAAATGATGATAAACATCATGAAATGCAGCTTAACTAATAATTCCATGTGAGCATCAAGGAAAAGATTGTGTTCCCCGATAGAGACATAGTCTCCTTTATAGAATCAACAAATGCACAATGAAACCACTCTAGCATACCTTATAAAATAAATAGGATCAATAACAAAAATTACTCAATGTCTCAAGATCTACAACAATAACAAATGTGTACTTCAAAATGTTTCAGATCCGTAAACTGGAAATAAAAAATTACTAATACCGCAAAAGGTCTTGTAAAATAAGCAGAATACCGCCAATTGCATGGAAGCTAGTATTGCAAAAAGTCCGATAAAATAAACAGAAATAGTAATCTAATGCAAAAATTCAAGAATGTGTTCGTCAATCATCACCAAAAATCTCATAACATGAACATACCCAACAACATTTACTTCAATGGAAACACATTTAATGTTGGCCTTTCCTTAGACCAACGTTGTGGACTCGTCTCGGTCGTAGATGAAGAATGGGACCGTGTTGTTGCAAGGATTGGTGTTTTGCTTTTTGGGATGGGCTTCTTATAGCATTGAAACAATATCTTCATCGATGGTAGGTCCACTGGAGCACTCACTAGTGCAGAGAGCCACTGCAAGTACCTTGATCATCTCTTCGTACCGAGAAACTTGGAACTCTAATACTTTGATCTAAGATCTCTACCATCCCTTCCTCGGGTCTCGAACTCTTCTCGACCTGGCCCACAATGTTGGCACCTTCTCCAAATTCTCGATCCATCGCTTTCCACTTCAAGAGCTCTAAGAGGACAACCCCCAAAGTTTTATATGTCACTTTTCTCAAAGACTTGAAGAGTGTAGGCATATTCTGCACAAATACAAAAGATGCATAGACTCATGAAAATCCGAATCAGACATGACCGTAAGTTTGATGGACTTAATAGATTGCTACCATCCTCAATTAATGGGGTAGTACAAGTCTCTCGTTATGTTTAACATACAAATATCTGTGCATATATTACAAGAGAAAATCATGGGAGAATTTGATCGTCGTGTAGAAAACAATGAATGCTACCTTATAGTAAATTTAAGATTTTGTACTAGACTAGGCTAAAACACAATTCCATACCCATTAAACACTCGTAATCTGTAATTTCTCGCAAAAAAAGAGGACTAAATCGAAGCAAATAAGGCTCTCTCGCAAGTAGTTCCTTCAGTGGAAAACAGGGGGCCCAAAATACCCTTGGCTTAAGAGTTTTTTCATGATCTCCCCATATTTGTTTTTTTGTTTCTGCAAAGAAGCCTTGCGCCCCGATGTGGGTGACACCGCTTCATGGACATAGTTGATACCGTATGTAACTCACATGTGCCTTCATGCTGTTAAGAAGAAAAACAAGATCAAGAAGAGTTCTTATGAACAAACATATAATGTACCGTCTCTTTCATCCGTGATTCCATCGGTGGAGGAATTCTAACCCGATTCTTACCCCTGAAAGATCCCACCGGTAGAGCCAACGTAAGGTAGGCATAAACCAACCAAATTCCTCATTACACCAATGCCAAACCGATGGGGGAACCATAGAAAGATCCCCATTGGAGACCTGCTTTTAAAATATTGCAAGGAAAATCCACATATACTTTTAGCATGATGAAGTCACAAGCTATTCTAAAGAAAATTATCATAGCCTTGTATTGTACTACAAAGTTATGTACACAGATGAAAATGAATATCCAGGAATCATGTTTCATATTATGCAAAAAATTGCGTGAAGTATGTGGATCTTTTATACTTAGTACTTACTAAAGCTTGTCGCAATACTACCCATGCCCGTTATTACCAAGTCTCGAGTCTTCCAATATCCAACAAGGAATGCACCACGTAACGTATGCGACACCCTATTGGATCAAAAACATCTTTCCATCATAATTTCTCCTTGCATTGAAGACTTTAGCATGGTACAAATTGTGTGAAAAGTCGAATTTCCCATGTCTCCCGAGTGTCGACCCGAAATAATAAGATGTAAGATAAAGTGAAATGATGAAATGTTTGGAATGACGATAACTTTTGGTTTTTATTATGAATAAGACCAACCAAAAATCATAGGACAACATGAATGTTTAATTGAGTACTAATATCTTTCCCGTGAACAATGTGCCCCGAAGTGCCTCTTCTAAGAGTCACTACCTCGAATTTGTATTTTATTAAGATTACCATTTCAATTCCGCAGAGTTTGCGTTATACCTCAAAACAACTAATAGATTGCAACACAATTTTAATATATACTAGAAGCAAAACTCGGCCCAAGTTCGCAATACGCTCGATCATCTCAATGGTGATCCAGGTCCAACAAGTGAAGCAACTTCATTTTCGTTTGTGGAAAATATGTTCCCGCGTAATCCCGCGTTCCGTAAGATGAAAATCCATATTACTAAATTACGCATTGCTAAGATAATTTAACTCACCAAGCATTATTTAGTGATTCAATTTGCGTAGAGGCCGACCGCAGCCCTCTCTTCCTATAAAATTCCCTGCAAGAATAAGGATGTTGCATAATCGAATTGAGTTCACAAGGTTAACAAACATTTCAAGGGAAATTCTTCATTTAAAACAGGTTGCTTAAATGAAAACTCCAAGAGGAAATCTAGAAATGCAACCTCAAGAAAAACCGTACAGTGAACATTGCAACTCCCCGATATGTAAAATGCCTCGCAGGTTTTACTTCGACAAAGGCACTTGCATCTCCTTGGCAAACAATATACAACAACCAAATGAAATTAGTATACAACAACCTTAACTAATGGTTCTCTTTATTTTCGACTCTTCACTCCATGGTCTTCCGAGGAGTGTAGCTTTATAGATTGTTATTGCTTTTAATTATGCTCAAAGGATGGCTCTCCTTTATGTGCTTTTGTGAACTCTTCTATTGATCCATCCTCAAATTTCTATGTATCGTGTCTTTAGTTGCCGGATAGCAACATATAGAGCACCTCGGGGCCGGTAGGTTATAAGGGTGGACTTTTGGGTTAGTTTTAGACACCAAAAGGGTGCACTTCATGGGATAGCCTTATCCTTTTTCTAAGTGAAATGGATGCAGAAGCAAGTGAATGAATATCAACCGAGGTGTTCGTGGTAAATAAAGCATTCATGACCGGTGAAGGAGATAAGACACATTTATCCACGTAGATTGTTTCATAAGTTTCCTTGTTATCCCTACCTCGGACTCTCGTTTGTGGGAAAAAATTCCACAATCGGAAGACACTCCGAAAAGAACCCTAGATCTCTATGGTAATATACTCTAGATCTAAAATTCATTGAAAATCTTTGTAGATCTATGAAATATTTGTTGTAAATTCTATAGATGTTTGTAGATCTTAAACAAAATGAGTTTTTAATTTTGGATTTAAAATGGCTCTTCAATGTAAAATTGCCCAGATAACCATATAAATTTGGAGTTTTCTTTGAGCCATATAAGTGTGTGCATATAGTTTCTTTCAACCATTATGGATCTATTTTTGAATCTTTGTTCTTTTCCTCGTCAGAAAGGATCGAGCCATCTAATCGACTAGTTGCTGATTCTATTTTAAAATTGCCCAAATTGTGAGATCCTGCAAATTTCTAGTTATAAAATTGCAATTTTTTTTTGGATCTCGTTAATTCGTAATACGAATTATAAAGTTGTAGATTTTTTTTGATTCGTATCCGTATTACACTTGCTGTTGTGAAATGAAATGATCTATCCCATCTTCAATTGGATGAACTTATATCAATGTGTTTTCTTATTTTACCAAGATTTCACCTCAAATTTTCGTATACTCAAACTTGTGCACTTGCATGAGTTTACCTAACTAAATCCAAAGCTTAAAACTTCATGAAACCGGGTGGAGTCAAATTCATGCAAGCACAAACACATATTACACATCCTCTTTGAAACTCATCCAAAAGAAACACCGGAAGACATATAGAGAGAACCTTATAGCCTAACAAAGCAATCTAATGGAATTGACCAAAAAAACCCAAATAGGTCAACCCTATTTACAGAAGGAAGCGGGCCCTACAGAAGAACTTATCATTTTGGTAACTAGCCGTAGGTGAATGGCCGTTCGGCAAGAGCCGAGGGTGAATGCGCACGTAGTTTTTAATAAAATCATTTTTATTTACATTTGATTTTTGCATTTCAAATGAGCACGCATTTCAAATGAGGCGATTTGATTTTGCACTTCAAATCATTTTTATTTGGAGAATTGTTGTAATAGCGAATGGTGAAGACAGTGAAATGTATTCACATTTGGGAGGAATCGTCGCAATATCGACACGGTATTCTAAAGCGTCACTACGTTTAATTTAATTAAGCGTTGCAACTGCGACACTTAGTATAAGTAACAGAATTGCGACATTTGGAGGAAGCCGCAATAGCGACGCTTTGGGGCATAGTGCTCGCATTGTGATGGATTCCTCAAAACGTCGGCATCATGGCACTTGTCTCTAAACATCGTTATAGCGACGGTTTTGGGTGGGATTTGAAAAAGTTGAAAAAATTTCCGTAGTTCTCGACATTTGGTCAAAAATGTCGGAACCAAGTTCGAATTTCTGCCAAATGTACTAAGAGTACGGCAACTTCGAAGAAGAGCCACAAGCTTACCATAGCCAAACAACGCGGGAGATTGACAAGAGGGTTTTCCGGAGTTGCGCAGCACCTGCGACCGAAGAAAAGAACCAAATGAGAAATGCATCTAGGGTTCGACATAGGGAGACAACCTAACCACCCTAGGGACCTTATCAAAAATTGATCCGTATATCAAATCAACGTATGGATGGTTTCCCAATTGTCTCCAAAAATCAAATACTTCGTGTCAAATCAAAGCGTACAACGGATTCGTAGGGAGTTAAACTTATATTCAATCATTTAATAATTTATGCCAACAACCTGACACCTAAACCCAACATTATTATTTTTATGACGAATATCTAATGTTATATATGATCTCTCGATCGTTTATAGGTGCGTGTGATAGCATTAAGAAATGGACTCAAAACCTTCAAATGTTTAATGTTTATATTATAAGGATTATGGTTAATTGATTGTCCGTATGTGAAATAAATATGTTTAGTATAAATGTGTATAGTATAGGTCTTATTTATTGTCACAACATTTCTATTGTTCTATGGTATATGGCAATCTAATCCTTAGCATTGTAATTATTCATTTCTCAGTTGATTATTAGATGTAATGTGTAGACTTGATTGTCACGATTAAATAATTATTATTTTTTAATTGTGAAAGGTAAATGTTATGAATGGAAATTACACCACCTTAATATAGATCCTAACCGCAATATTATTTCACTCTTCGCATTGTCATTTCCACAGAGATGCTTCCTCATTAAATACAATTCTACACTTTATTTGTGTTAAATTTATATATTTATGGAGAGAAGTGATTATCTCTTTTCACAAATATTATTTTACTCTTCACAAAGTTGTCATTGTCGCGTATATGCTCTCACAAATAAAATTCCCACACTTTATTTCTCGTTAAATTTATATAATTATGGAGAGAAGTGATTTTTCATTAGGGGCAACATTATATTAACTAGATTAAATTTTAAATTTTAAATGTTAAACATTACTTTTACATTTACAACCACATTTCAGAGAGTGAGTCAATGCATGTAGTGTACTCAAATACAAGGATTCAAATTTATTAGATTTAATAATATTAATATTATAATATATTAATATGAATATTATGTTAGTGATATTTATTATTGTCAGAAATAGGCTCCTTTTGTGTCACCTTTGTAAATTCTTTCCAATCCTATCCCAAGTTGTTCTTGCTGGGGGATGTTAGGATATTCCAACACAGATAGAAATAGTTAAGAATAACTTAGTCTAGGTGGAGTTAGGTATGTGTTTCTTTACTATGTACATTTGTAACTATAATCCGATGGTCACGATTTGCAGTGATCCCATTCTCTCTTCCCCGTATTAACGTACACTCGATCTATGGATTAACACTCAATTGGTCCATGATCTCTATTTAAAGATAAGGAGGGTCATTTTTCGTAACCGTTTATGAGAGAAACATATGTAAATTTTTCTTTATATTAATAAATTCCCCCGAAGTGGCCCGCTGCTTAAAGCATGGACCGAAGCTTCTCTTCGAGGGTTTTAACCACGGATAATCTCTACTAATTAGTGATCTATTTGTGAGTGGTGACTTTGGTTTTTTATCTAAGGAACTTACCTCGTAAATTCTCACATGGTATCAAAGTATTTTGAGGGTTGTATCCATTGTTGATTAAAATCCAAAGCCGCTTGAATTTCATGCAAAGTGCCATTTTTACATCTACTATTTCCCCGAACATTTTCGGGCCCGGAGAACTCGCTCATCACCGTGTCCCAAGCATCCGTTACGTTGAGGAATGCCTTTCATTTCATGCAAATAGTTTCTATTTGCCCAAGTTATGTTACCAGATCCGGAGGTATAAAGTATCTCATTATGCTTATATTTGTTAGTAGTTCTACTTATTTTGTTCCTTCTATTTATTTTAGTTTTTTTTAGGTTTTATTTATTTTCCGCATCTATACCCTCTTCTCCGTGTATGCTCTTTGCTCTATGTGCTATCCAACAAATTATAACAGAGGAAGGGATTTTTTTTGCTACGTATGTTTTTCCTGCTACCTTGTGCGATCTCGTGAAATCAAAAATAGTGAAAAAATAGATAAAGGCGTAAGGCGAATCAAAATCTACATTCTTCTCCGTAAGGCTTGTATTTCTTCTTTTTCTCATATTTTCATGTTTTTTATGGTGAAAAGCACGCACATCGAAAAGACCAAAAAAAGAACGCCCTTCCTCCTTCAAACAATGCGATCCTTTACTATCTCACTGGTGAGAAGTTAGTTTATGAGAATAGAGGTCTTGGGTTCAAGTTCCCTTTTCTCAAGATTCTTTTCAGAAAAGTTTTTTTTTTTAAGGTGGGATTTTTTTTTTTAAAGTTTAACTTCATCATCAATTTCAAACCATTCCCCGTAACTATTCGGCATCTACAACTCAGCTTTTTTCAAAAAGGCACAACTTCTTCATCCGAAGCCATTTTTCAGCCATTTTTTTAATGAGCCCAATTTTTCGAGATCTTTCCATTGGAGTGCTTAGTTTTAGATTTTTTCAGCTTCATTTAAAAAAAAAAATGAAAGTGTATGCTGGATTATTATTCTTAACAACACCAATTATTTCCAATGGCTACCTCACATGGTAGATATACTTAGAAGTAAAGGGTTTTGTAGAATAACCACGGGATACGAACCAAACCTTCCGAAGGAGATAAAGTCGCTAAATGGGAAAATAAAAATATCAAGCATGCAGGGTCGTATAGGAATGTTCATTGCTCAAGATCTTTGATTTCATATCTTTGACATTGACACCCTTCATGAAGCTCCTCGGAAAAGCTAAATACTGCCTTTGGCATTCAAAATAAACTGCACAACCAAACCTTGAAAATAAGTTGCTTGCTTTGGACCCCAATAATTTCTCCTCTATTGAAGATTTTTGTCCAAATTCAACTTTAGACCTATTTTAGAAGGTTGTAAGGTAAAAAAGGAAGACAGTAGCCTTATCTATTGCATTCTTGCTAAGCTTGGCCATGCATACTCGTATTTCTTTCCACTAGAGAAGTCATAGTTTCTTCAAGAACCACCCACAAGAACCCTCTCTTTGATGCCTTTTGAAATTATTTGATAAGAGAACAAGAAAATCTTACACCTTAGTCTTATCACTCCTGGAAACACCTCAAGAAAGCCTGAGCAGCCCAACAACAATCATATCAAAAGAATCCCAAGAAGTAGTATCCTAAAAGTATGGTTCGAAACCAAACAAGGGTCCTAAGCAATCAAAATTACAAAACGTAAAAGCAACTCACCAAAATGATAAGGCAAAGATAAAAACAAAGGAAAGAAGACAAATACACGTTGCAACTTTTGTAATCGTGATGGCCATATAGAGTCCAAATGTTTTAAGAAGATGGAAGCCTGTGGTTGTTAATGAAGAAGCACAACATCAATTTGGAGCACTCTTCACCTTCATATTCAAAGAATGGCACTTTCTCGATCATGGTTGTCGGGGAGCATCAAGATCTAGTTATACATTAAATGTATCTTCTTCTTCTCATTCTCATGAGTGGTACATCAATCTTGAGTTTTCTTACCACATGGCCAAAAATAAAGCCATGTTTTCTTTTAAATGATTGTAACACCAAACATATTTATGTTGGTGATGATAGATCTTTAGTGTTAGATCCGGAACCATATTCATCTAGATAATGGTCAGCTTTAATGATGTACTATGTGTTCCCATCAGAATGCAACCTTCTCTCGTTTATTAGATAACTCATTCGTGTGAAAGAAAATAGTAGAATTATCACCTCATGATGTTGTAATCAAGGACCTCAAATATCCTGGGGATATTACCTTTAGCTACCGCATTGCTAATGATTCCACAAGGTTGTATAAGTTGACAACTTTGGGTTATCATGTCTTCCATCCATTTTTTTTGCTCATAATGATGAAGTGAGAAAAATTTGGCATGAGCAATTTGGTCATTTAAACTATCGCTTTCTTCAAACTATATGTAAAGAAAATATGGTGACAAGCCTTCTCCTATGGTATCTTGCCAAGATGGTGTTTGCTCCGGATGTGTACCGGGAAAACATCATCGGGATAGTTTTGATAAACATTCCTTCCGGATGTAGTACTCGGAAAACATCATCACGATAGTTTTGATAAACATGCCTTCGGGATGTACTCATAAAAAATCATCGTGATAGTTTTGACAACATGCTTCTCGCAATAATACCGCCCCTTTGTAGCTTGTGCAATAAGGATTTATGTGTCCATCGTTGTCTCTTTCTCTCGGTTGCAAGTACTTCTTAACTTTCATTGATGATTTTTCAAGACGCACTTGGTATACTTTAAAACTCAAGAGTGAAGTTTTTAACATTTTTCGTCTTTTTAAGGCCTTTGTTGAGAAACAACTGGACATCAAATTCTCAAGTTAAGATCAAACAATGGAGGAGAATATGTTAACAAAAAAAATTTATCAACTTCTCGTATTGAGGATGGCATTCAATTGCAACATAATCTTCCATATACTCCACAACAAAATGGTGTTGGCCGAAAGGAAGAATCACTCCAAAAGAAATGGCTAACGTATGCTTCAATCTAAAGGACTTAGTCTCAATTTTTAAGGTATAATTAATCGTGCAAATTACACAGTAAATCACACTCCTACTAATGTTTTAAAGAATATAACTCCAAAATAAGCTTGGCGCTCAATAAAACTGTATTTAAAGTCACTTTTGTGTTTTGGAAGTGATGCTAGGGCTCATATTCCATAGGAGAAACATAAAGCCTTAGAACCTAAGAGTGAAAATGCATTTTTCTTGGATATTCTAAAGATGTCAAAGGATACGTAATTATTCAACCAAAATAAAAAAATATAATCATTAGAAGAGATGTAAAATTTGGATGAAAAATTACCTAATCATAAGCTCAGTTCGGCGGTGTGCCACCTTGGTCCGTGAGCTCGATTCGACATGTGCCACCTCTCTCTTCTATTTCTAATAGCATTCTTCTAGTTCGCACATGATGAAAGCAAGGATGAAAATCCTCCTCCACCTCTGAAATTATTCTTTTACTCCACAACTTCCAATATGGGTCCGCTCATCAGATGCACAGTTCTTCTCGTGCAGGGGACTCGTCGATCGACAACGTACATGCTCCTAGTTCGAAAGATCCTTCCTTATTGGCTCAAGTTCCGCAAACTCGATCCGGTAAACCTTTGAAGAAGCCTCCGATCATCCGATTGGGATGAAGCTGGCGAATGAAGAATATCGTTCCTTATTGGCGAATGATACTTGGGATCCCGTTCTCTTCTAAAAGGAAGAAAACTTGTCGATGCGTATGGGTTTACAAAACAAAGTTTGGACCGTATGGAAAAGTGGACAGACACAAAGCTCGTCTTGTCGCTAAAGGATTTTCACAAGTTGAAGGAATTGACTATACCGAAACCTTCTCCCCATGTTTCAAATGAATTCTATCCGCCTCGTTATTTCCCTCTTTGTCGCCTTTTTAAATGGGAAGTCCATCAAATGGATGTTAACCGCTTTCATACGGATATTTTGCATGAAGAATCTACATGGAAAAACCTCCCGGCTTTATCCAAAATGACTCTAGCCTTGTTTGTCGCCTCAGAAGTCTCTATGGTCTAAAACAAGCCCTCGAGCTTGGTATGCCAAAATGGATAGATTTCTATTATATAATGGCTCTTTCATGTGTCATTTCGACAACACCTGCTCACATACCCGAAGAAAGTGGGCAAGTCCTTCACCATCCTTGTTTCGCAGTGTTGATGATATTATCCTTACCGGGTAGTGATCCTAACCATATAAACCATGTGAAGTCTAGCCTCAAAAAGAAGTTTGAAATGATATACTTAGGACACTTGCATTATTTCTTTCGGTCTTCAAGTCTTGCAATCCAAAGAAGGTATTACCCTCTTCAAAACAAGTATGCCTCCGTGATTCTCTACACCACTTTCAGCTGATGGAAGACCCAAGCTGTACCTTCTCCCTTTCAAACCGGAGTCAAGCTTTAATACTTGTACTACCCCCGAATTTGATGCTACCTTATACCGTCAAATTTGGTAAACTTTTTGTATCTAACCCATACCCGTTCGACCTTTTCCTTTTTGTTGGTCTTGTCGCCGCCGATGCACCAACCTCATGAAAGTCACTAGAAAGAAGCTAAAAGAATACTTCTCGATATATTCAAGGCATGGCTTGGGCTTCAGATTCATTACAACGCAGGAGCATCTCCATTGTTTATTGGTTTCACCGATTCTAATTAGGCCGGGTGACCCGATTATCGCAGTCTAATGTAGGATATGTATTCACTCTGGTTCAGACCTATTACATGGTCTTATAGAAACAAAGTGCCATCTCTCTTTCTTCACAGGAGCAGTATATCGTGTACAGCTTGAAGCGCAAGGAAGCCATGGCTTTGTCGTATCCTCGTGTGAATATCGTCTTCATCAAGAACATCCAACTACACTTTGGTATGATAATTAGAATGTCATTCAAACATGTAAAGATCCAAATAACATCGCATATGAACACATTGAGCTCCACATACACTTCATCGAAAGCTCATTCATGGTCATGTTCTTGAAGTGCGTATTTGAACCAATGATCATAGCATTTATATCTTTACAAAGGTTTCGCTAATCAAAGTTTACCAAACTTCTCGATCCATGCTTGGAGTTCAAGAAATTTATCATTAGGGGGATAGGATATAATGCCTCCTTCCTTCTCCTATTTTTTCACCTTTAAATCCTTCAATCCTATCCCAATTTGTTCTAAGGGGACAGCAAGATATTTTGACACATAGGAAATAGGCTCCTTTTTGTGTCACCTTTCACAAATCCTTCAATCCTATCCCAAGTTGTTCTTGGGCGGGGGGATGTTAGGGATAGTTCCGACACATAGGAAATAGTTAAGAATAACTTATTCTAGTGTAGATTTAGGTAAAGTGTGTTTTTTACTATGTACATTTGTAACTTATAACCGACACCTTCTCTCTCAATATTAACGACACTTCTTGATCCGTGGCTTAACACCCTATTGGTCCACAAGATCCTATTAGAAGAGTATGGAGGTTCATTTGTTTGTAACCGTTTATGAGAGAAACATATGCAACTTTTCTTTTTATATTAATAAATTGCTTGAAGTGGCCATGTTGGCTCAAAGCCGTGGACCTGCCTTCTTCGAGGGTTTTACCATGTGATAATACCGGTACCGATTTTTGATCCTCGTTTGTGAGTAGTGACCTTGTTTTTTGATCTAAGGAACTTACCCCGTAAATTCATACACGTAGCCATTTTGAGGGCCGCATCCGTTGTTGATCAAAATTTGAAGCCGGTTTGACCGCATTCTAATCGTCATTTTCTAGATCTACTATTTCTCAACATTTTTGGGCTCCGGAGAACCATTATGTTGTGTCATATATCCGTTCCAAAGAGGAACGCCCTTTTTTCATGTGAAAATAAGCTAGTTTCCCAAGTTATGTCGCCTAGATATGAGTGTATGCGATTGTTTTTGCGCTATATTTGTTAATAGTTCGCTTATTTCGGTTCCTCCGTTTATTTCGATTTTAGGTTTTATTTATTTTCTCAATCTATACCCTCTTTCGTGTATTCTCTTTGCTCTATGTAATCTCGAAAATCGTAAAATGTATGATTTTTTTTTGCTACGTATGCTCTTTTTCCCCACGTCTTTGTGCAATCTCGGGAAATCAAAAAATAGTGAAAAACAGATAGTTTCCAAAAGAAGGCTAACCAAAAATCCAACATTTTGTTGTAAGGCTAATCCGAAACGAACATTTCGTCAGGTGAAGGCTCGTACGCATTTTATTTTTTTTTTGCTAGGATTTTTGTGTTTTTTTAAAGGTGAAAGCACACACACCGAAGACTAAAAAAAAAAAAAAATTCCCTTCTTCCTTTCAAACAATTACAGCATCCTTTTTACTATCTCACTTGGTGAGAAGTTAGTTTATGAGAATAAAGGTCTTTGGTTCAAGTATCTTTCAAGCTTATTTAAAAAAAAATTGTGAAGTGGGCGGGATTTTCTTTTTAAATTTGAAGTTCATCATCAATTTCAAACTCGTTACCGTAACTAATGAGCATCTACAACTCAATTTTTTCAAAAGGCATAACTTCTTCATCCTAAGCCGTTTTCGAACCATTTTTTTTTTAATCACCTCTAATTTTTGATAATATATTTCCATTGGATTAGTTATTTTCTAGTTAATATCTAGATGACCTCTCTCACAGATTACATCCTTAATTTTCCGCTAGTCTCACGCCTCATTCCTGCCTCTTACGTACATGTGATGATGAGATAACCGATTTCATGGATGATGAGACCGATTTCCTTGATTATCCGTGCCTTCCTCCAACTTTGGCTTATCTTCTTCCATGGATTCCTCCGTTGGTGCCTTTCCCCGTATTACCCTTTGGTTACCACAGTCGAACTCTCTCACTATGAGTTCATGGTATCATTCTCTAGCCGTTATTTGCAATCCTTGTTTTACCGCTAGCAATTCCATCATTGTTGGTGAAAATGCTAGTTCCATCACGTATACCCATGACCGAGCCCCGCGAATTCTATAATATGCTACTTTCTCTCGCTCGACTTGGGCTTCCTTTAGATGCCCCGTCGTAGTTTAATTTCGTATACCCTATCGTAGGTATCTAGAACTTATCCCGAGGGGTTTCTTAATTGTTTCGTTTTCCGTCATTAGCTCCAGCTAGCATTTGAGGATTTAGGTTGAGAATAGCAAGGATATGAGCCTCATTTGAATTTTTTTTCCTACCAACTTCCATCCATTTCTTTACTAGGATGGTCTCTCGCATGTTTTCGAAGGATCGACCTCGCCGCATTTCTTCTTTTTTCCTTCTCTCATCCCTAGAGATCTTTTGATTCATTTCTTTCAAATAGCCCATAAGAGAAATCCCATCGATACCCCTCCAGGTTCGTTAAGGACTTCACAAGAATATCCCCCCTTTCCTCCAAGTTACAATAGTCTCGTTTAATGCTATATTGTCCTCGCTGGGCTTGTTGTTAGCCAGAGATGTTCAAATCGCAGTGATTCGCTCCGTGCTTAGGTATTCGATAGGTGCCTCAATAATTTCATCCTATTTTTACACATTATGCATAGAGAAGGCCATGCATCCTTTTTTCCGCAACTAATCTCAAGGATTTTACTATGCCTAACAAGCCAAAGAAAGTATTCTATTTTCGCCAATGTTTAGTCGCTCGATTTTTTTCCATAGTGGTACCGATATACTCGTGTAGATTATTAGATTTAACATAATAGCCTTTCTTGTTTTGTGAACATACCTTATTACGATATCCCCATCATAGGATGTCTTCTCCATTTGCTACTAACATTTTTTTGGTTTTCATTTCTTTTTTATAGTTATTCCATCGATGGGTTTCGTAGCATTTGGCCACTATTCCTTAACTTTCCATTTTCCATTTCTATTCCATCTCTCACTCTAGTAATTTGCTACAAAACCATATGTTTGGTTGGCTAGTGAAAAGTGAAGATTTCTCCTAGGTCTGGAAACGATCGAATAATTTTTCTCATTGTCAGAGTCTCTTCCCAAAAAGGGTTGTGTTTCCTCCTCTAATTTCCCGAAGTTGTGCTCACAAATGAAATTCCCATTAATGGTCGCTAAATTCCAGATGTTGGACCTTTTGGTGTTGTGTTACTTTTATCTTGCCTTCCGTAGTACCCAGGCATTTCATATTTCTTTTCCCAAATAATTTTCCATAAGTCCGCACTCTTGGATCCATCTCCACTACGCCCAGCTCCCATCACCCGGTTCAAGACATATGGGTCCCATAACTTCCAATCCTCATTTTTTGTGAGTTTCGTGAGCTTGTCCTAGGAGAGAGTATTTGGCTTGCTGTGTTTGTTGGAGAGTCTCCGTCACACTTTTTTTTTAAATATCGGTGACTATATTAGAGCAAAGTTTTAGGGGCGTACCAAACTCAGAGAATCGGTATAGGGATAGATCAGAGAACATATCATAGTAAGAATAACCTACTAGGAGCATTGAGAACCATAAAGGCCTAATTTCGGAGGCAACCCTGAATACAAACTTTAGGGGATCTTTCCAACCCGAAACCCTCGACTAATGATGAGGGGAATTCATAAATATGTCATGAACAGAAATCCCAACTTGAATCCCATTTTTGCGAGACAGAATCTCTCGAGATACAACATTAGTATTGAAAAGTATACATTTTATTTATCATTATTTATGACAGTGATGGAGGCCTTCATAAAATCATTTAGGAACATACAAGATGGCCTTGACTTTGCAAGGTATCTTCGATGCATGAGCATAATGTCGTCAATTTTTTTTTGATGAGATAGGGTTAGATCAAGCCCCTAAAATTTTAGCCCTTCAATTGGACTCCATGAATCTTAGATTTAATGTGATGACCAAGGCCTTAAGCATCAATAATAAAATTAAAAGGGAATAGGGGATCACCTTAGCGAAGTCCTCGAGTGACATTGAAGGGATTGGAAGTGATACCATTAAGAAGGATTGAAAATTTAGGGAGGAAATGAAATACATTATCCAGAATCCATCTTCTATCAAAGCCAAAGGCTTCTGCTAATCGCTTTAAAAATAATACCAACTTAAATGATCATGCTTTAGAAATATCAAGTTTTATCATCATACCTTTTGGCTTTAGGGTACGAAGAGTCAATAGCTTTTTGCACCATGACTATTCCATACAAAATTTGTCTTCCTTTCACAAATATAGTCCGTTCTAGAGAGATAGTGTCTGGAGAATAGGTTTTTAACATATGTTAACCATGATAGTCTATAGAACATTATAAACAATATTACATAAGGCTATAGGTCCGAAACCCACTCGTACATCTCGTGTTTTCCTTCTTAGGAATTACAAAGAAATAAAGGTGGAATTTAAGGTCGGATAGACCCGACGTGACTGCCCCGGACTCCACAACCGGGCCCCATAAAATCCCAAGCGACTTGAAAGAATTCCATTGTAAAACATTAGGGACCGTGGGCTTTATTTTTAGGCAGTATTCTCTGCGAGACCTATTCAACCTCTTCTTACAAGTGGTTTCCAAGGAGAGCGAAGTTTTGACCTCTACTAACAATTGTTGGCATATTTATCGTAATGCGGTCAATAGTCGACTGTGTTCAAGAGTATATCACCGAAGTGGTTCACCAAAAGGGTTTCCATCTCATTATGTTGGAGTGAAATCGTACTTCGTTGGGTCCTTTAGGGAAAAATATCTAATTGTGTTGTCTTCTCGATCATTTCCTTATGAAAAATTTTGTTTTATCCCCTTCTTCGAGCCATCGAACACGGATTTTTTCTTTCCTTATGTTGGAAGTATTCTTGCTTTCCGTTCTTCTAATTCTTACTTAGAATGTTTCTTCTTGGAGGAATAGTTCTTCGCACCTTCCATTTGAAATCATCCGTTGTTGTACTGATTCGGTTCTCCGGCAGCCCTTCTCATCATGGATGTTTCCAAACTCATTTTTATTCCATTTTTTAATCTCATGTTTTAAATTTTTCAAACTTAGTCATAAGAGTGCATCCCTAAGCGCCCGGATTTGATTTGCCTCCCACCACCCTTTTCTTTTATTTTTCCAAAAAAATTAGGTCCCTTAGCCAAAAGGCTTCAAATCAAATGACATTTCTTCTAGCATTCTTTCATGTCTACCTCCATGCTTATCTGGCCAATGATAAGACCCCAAGGTAGGAAGGATAGCTACTTCATAGAATACATCCGTGCCTACTAGAGCTTTAGAGGCTGGAATATGTCCATTCTCATGGCCACTCGATGAGAAACCCCTCTTCTATTATTCCAAGTAAACTTACAATTCATAGTAGGGATATCCACTAGCCTTAAGTCCGTGATTAGGTCCCTAAATAATTCCATCGACTCCTCTCCGTCCTTAGTCCCCTTTTTCTTTTCTATCGCATTTCGATCATATTATAATCCCCTCCCAACAACCAATATTTCCTAAGATGTATATTATTCAACGTTTATAATTTTTTTTAGGAACACATCTTTCTCCCGAATATGAGGTCTACAAACAAAGGAAATTAGGATATTTTTCCTTCGTTCCAATTTTTTCTAAAAATGACCTCGTAAGGACAAGGCAGACCGATCCATCCATCTTCCATAATCTCTGTAGGATTCCACAAGACAGTTATTCCCCTCCGTCCTACCACATGAATCTATTTCAATTACTTCATAAATGAGGTTTAGAGAATTTAAGTATATCTTCCAATTTTTCGACCTAAGACTTTTGTTTCGTATCATAATAACTTGAGGCTTTTATAATCTTAACTTGTCTTTTACTATATTTGTTTTCCTTTTCTATTTAGACCTCTTATATTCCAAGAGATCACTTTCATTGATGAACTTTGGAGTTGTTGGAATATCGTTGTTAATGGTATTATGTTTTAATTAACTAACATTTCTCCTACCATTTGGATCGAATCATGAGGTTCTTCATCCTTTCTTTTACTTCCTTTAGATTAGGCATTGGTTTCCTTAAGGAGGATTTTTCTCGAGGATATTATCTATTTATGAGATCGGGGGATGTCACATTGCTCGCATGTTTCTATACATTCTTTGATCCTCCGGGATAAAGTGATCACTGGCAGATTTCTCCATTCGTGCAAAGAGTATTTTTTAAAAACACCTCTTCGAACTTAAATCCTTCTATTTTGTTCCATTTCCATCGGTGATTGTTCAACGTTGGTCCTGGATCTTCCCGCCCATTCGATTCCGCGTGCCTTTGCTTAGCTCTCTAATTTTTCTACGAAGCCTTTCATTTTTCTTCAATAGGACTTTCTTCTCCTCCTTCGAACTTTCCGTTCTTGTAATATCTCATATATATTTTGTGTACTCTTCGTCTTGAATTATTATTCGATTTTCTTGTTGTTTATTATTTTTTTTTTTTTCTAGTGACAATTTTGAATCCATCATCTTTTGTAGGTGACCCTTCGCCTCCAATAAACTTCGTACATGTTCGTGTTATTCAATGGGAAAGTTTTATAAAGGCATAAGTATTCATGGCCTCTACTAAACAAGAATGGGATATGTTCATAATCCGTAAGCCGATTCTAGATTTTTCCTTCATATTCGGGTTATATTAACTCGAAGCGGTTCAAATATATTCATATACACACATATGCGAGCAAAAGAGGTATACCGACCTCGAAGCGTTATTTTAGCAATTTTAACAAAGCTACCGAGGAGTTTTCAATACCTTTCTAAAAATTTCAGGATCCTGGGTCCACTCTAATTGTGAATAGCCTAACCCAAAAACCAATGCTAAACAAGAAATGTTCTTGATCAAGGTTATAACATTCCCTCCCGTTGCTGCTGCCAAAAAATAAACCCTAATTGTAATAAAGTAAGGACTTCAAAGATCTTTTCTTTATCAATAAGATTGCTAAATATAACTTCGAAGAACCCTTCCGTAACTAAATTTTAAGTCGATATGACCTCGGGTTGTCATTTTTCTCATATCCATTTGAGTAAACATTTTTTCGCCAATAAATGCCCATGAATTTTCATATTAATGCATGGTCTTCACATAGTTCGTACTCATCTAATTGATTTGTCGAACAATGAGTCTTGGTTTTTTCGTGTTGCTCGTTACAAAACATTGCCCTCTTATTTTAGCTTGCCATTCTCGCTCACATCAAGACCGCATTCCCGCATGGAGCCTCCTTGAGACCATTCTTGTTTACCACCGTGTTCCCCTCTCCCATAACATTTCGGTAGGAGGGGATCGCTCTCCCCGACGCAACAACCATTACTCCACCACGCGGGGCCCCCCCGATCGACCCCTCCCTCGTACCGCCTTCCTCGAAGGGTGTTAAAAATTATCCTCGAACCCTACCACTCCTCAAACATTAACATTCTTCGTTCTCCCAATTTTTTATTTTTTATTATTACTTCCGTTATCTCCATTTTCCATTTTTTAATCAAATTTTATTTTATTACTGTTTTTCCGTTTTTTGTTTTTTCTATTTTAAAATTAAGTCGACATTAGGTTTTTTTTTTTCTTCATATTATTTGATTTATTTTTTCATAATATTTTATCCTCTTTCTTATTAATTCAAAATAATTTATATTTAAAATCGGTATTAAAATATTTTACTAAATTAAATACTAAAATATTTTACATAATTATAAGAAATCTTTTCTCGTTATTTATATATTTTTTTTTAATATTATATGTCAACTTCATATATATATATATATATATATATATATATATATATATATATATATATATATATATATTACACTACTTTTTTATAATAAAATGATTTTTTACCAAAAATAAATTTTATTTAAAAAATATTGTTTTCTAAATAATATTTTTACTTAAAATATCTAAATTAGGAATATAAAAATCTAATTAGGAATAATACATATTTTTTTTATTATTAAATTTTTATTTACGCGAGATAATGTATATATTATTTACAAAACCCATACTATACGATAGTCCTGTTGAGTATGCTCCAACAATGAATTGACAAAACAATGCTAAAATCCTTCTCGAGATGAGTTTTTATAATTACAAGAGAAGAAAAAGGATAGGAACAAAGAGACAATTTGAAACCAAAAGAAAATTATAAGACTAAGCCCCACAAGAATAGTTACAAGTGAAAGCAAAGGCTACATAATGCACCAAGGCAATAATAATGGTTACATGTGGAAACCCAGAGATAAACACTAGCAACCGAATTACCGAGAAGATAACCGACAATAATAAACAAGAAGAAGTCATGTATTGAATAGTAATAGGACCAAATAAAAGATCGATTACACCGAACCGTCAATCGCCATGAAGATGTCTTCCTCGCTACTAGAGGTCAAAGTTCCTCAACAAAAGAATCATGCCTATCCACCCCATATGGGCTCTCCGTGGGAGTATTTCCCCACAAAATTGGACGACCTTGTGGGTTGTAGGAGGAAGCACCTGCCATTTCCTTCTTAATGCTTAGCAAAAGGCCTCCGACGTGCGGCGCTTATTTTGCATAGAAAAACGATGGTGTCTCGGGTAGGAATTTACACCGATGGAGGCCCTCCACATAAAAAAAAATTTTTGTCATCGAGCATATCTATCTTGTTCTTTTAGAGTCTGAAAATCTCATTTGATCCCACATGGCCGCACCCATGGTGGTTTTGAGTCGTCAGTGAGAGCTCAATCGGATTTTGCTATAAAGGTTCTCTCATCTTGGGTAAGACCCAGGGTCGTGGATCCATTCGAACTCTTGGTTCACACTTTCAATAGTGACCCGATGCTTTTAAGATCCCTGTACCGATCTTCCACATTTTCAATGCGCTCCGGGTAGCGGGGTTGACAGTAGCTACCGAATAGGACAGTATGACTCTTTTGACCGATGTTTCGGCTCGGTGAGAGGGGTAGAATGGGTTGATTCAAAGATGAAATACGTACCCACGACCGCAACCGAAGATTGTCTAGGAACCATTCCTATGGGGAGAAAGGAAAAGAGAGTGGCACCGAGCCGTAGAAAGAACCAGGGCAGAGAGACCTCGAGAAGCCGAAACGCAGAGGGTCAAATGCGGTAATCGAAGATGGTTTTTTTGAACAAGAGGGTGGTAGTAATACAGGGGAATAAGAGACCGTGAGAGCACACATACATGAGGTGGTAATTGAGAGCGTGGTGGAGAGTGGAGTGTTGTAGCATTATGGAAAAACCAAAGGTGAAAACCTTGATGTGACCGAAGGGTGGCGAGTCAGTGAGGGAAGAAGTGTGCCAACCATTAAGATATTCTATGCAAGCGTTGGGATTATGAATGGTTTTTTGGATCATTAATAATGGATTTTTCCGCAGGAGGGTATCGATTTGTCATATAGCACACCGAAATCCACACACCTATTGTCCACAAAGTTTTGAGACATAAATTGTTGTTGGTACTTCGGCCCCCTCCTCTAACTTGTGCCAAGCCATAGAGTGCGTATGTTGTGGCACATTTTATTATTATTGCAATATGGAAAAATATTCTTCTATACCAATAAATTTTTATTAAAAAATAAATTTTAAGATTTAAAAAATTCACTTCAAATTATTATTATTACTTTAAAAAAATTTAGATTTTTCTTTTTAACATTATAAAAAAGAAGGTATCTCAACACGAATTCGTAATTATTCCTATCATAATAGAAGAAAAGAAGGGTATCTGAACATGACCTATTGTTACGGTGGAAATGTCACCTCCCAAGGTCCTAGGTTGAAATACCTGGCCGTAGCAGGGGCAGCGTCATCACAAGACGGACTCTAATTACCAACTTCTACGCTTTAAACTAGAAAGTGAGGATTGAAGATCTTACCCATTTATCCTTTGATTGTAGTATATCCCACAGGGTTCAAACTCTACAACTCCTCATCCTCCAGAACTCGAAATCAATCAAGAACAAGCATAAAACCTAGTTGCATATCATATATGTCTCAGATGTTATCAAATTAGCATACATGATCTCATAAATATAACATGAAATAAACTATTCAATATTATTAAGCATGTATAGGAGACATATAACACATGAACATCAGTGAACATGATGGTACTTATTTTATTTATAACATGTATAGAAAATAGTAGTGGAGAAATCACCCCGAGATCTGCCACGACCTTGAGCAAAACTGCCTTCCTGGACTCCGTCCATTCCTAGCCTCACAAAGCTTCTTCCATAAAATGGTGCACAAAGGATATCACATAGAATGAGGGTGATCATCACAAGGAAACAAGGGTTTCCTAAAAACCCGGGAAGTGCAAGAGGCACAGTGGGAAATATCAGACTTGACTGTGTGGCTATACAAAGTATAATATCAATGGTATTCTCTCTCCCTCCTTAGACCATTCCTCGAGGGGTATTTATACTTCCTCAAATTAGTTTTTTTTTAGTTGGGGAAAAGTAAGTCCACCAGATGTGGTATTTAAGTTATAGGAAAACCATAAACCCCGCCCTCAATAATAAGGAAATTTTATATTTTTTAATATTTTAAATAGCATATGCGGGTCGGGCTATGGATGGACTCACGTGTGCACGCACAAAAAATCGCGCAGTCACGTATGATTTTTTAAAATATTGTCTTTTGAGAAATGTGACCAAGTCTCGAATGGGCGGGCTGCTCAAGGTCAATGCATAATTCATCAAGTATATAGAGGTGATAAATGATGATATAACAGACACACCAATATATGAGGCCGTAAGGGTACATGTTGGCCGAAATGTATTATGTGCATAGAAAGAACCTTGCGAGGACTAGAGAGGACTTAACCAGATTGCACTCGCCAAAAACCAATGATGGAAATTAGAAAGATAGCTCATGTCCCAGGTGGGCATACCCATGATTAGTGAAAGGAAACTGCGATGCTTATCAAGTATGGAGTGGATCCAATATGTATAAAATTATAATCGAAATGTAAAGCATAGTGAATCATCCGATCATTGCCCTAAGTATAAGTCAAAATCATGTCCAAGTATCACATATAGAAGATTTATCAATGATGCCGCATAGATATCTCATCACCGAAGTCACAACCCAATATCCAAGTACCGAATCATAAGTTTTGGAACAAAATGGTACAACACACAACTTAGGTGCCACAAGATGTTGTTGTGATGAAACTACAACATATAAGGGTGGATGGTATCAATCGGTAGAAAAATCGAAGGAGTCACAAAAGTGAACCAAAGCATGTTGATGCGAACCCGAGGTCTTCACCGATCACCATCTAAAATTCTACACAATGGGAATAAATGAGTTGAGGTCGACTATGTGAGAAGCACTTATTATCGGTCATTGATATATATTGTTAACCAATGTGAGATGACCCATCGATAATGAAAATGAGTGTCAAGGTGCCTCAAAGACAATCTAAAAAATGAGTTGAAGTCGAACACTTGAGAGAATCTATCAATCGTGAGCAATTGATGTATTCTCACCGTCAATAGTGAAGGAGTCTTACCATCAATGACCTAAAGCCCTAATGCACATACAAAAGACCTTCAATTTTATTCGTGGAGCAATGAGTTGGAGTCGATGGGAAAATATTATCTACTCGAAGGAAGGCATTAAGGCATCCCACATCTTCTCAAAGACGAGGTAGCTTCATAGGCCAAGATTTGGAAGGAAACAGACGAGGAAAAGTGAAGTAACCAACCAAGTACGTTTTTGGTATGCATAAAAATGGGGCTAGCGCGAGATGAAACCCTCCGAACCAACCAACAATGAAAGTCGAAAAAGAGGCGAGATATCCACCGATAGGGTCAAATGGAAATCAAGGTACCGCATGAATCCCGTGTGATAATGTAAGCTAAATTCAAACACAATGGAAAACACTCACTCAAATACCCATGATGTTGATCAGCGTCGAGCACAAGGTCACCTATCAATGTAAATAGGGCCGTGGTGCGGTTTCAGTTACCTCGAGCAATATGTCGAAGTCGATAAGAGACAAATCCTGCTGCTGAAGAAGTCAATTAGACCTTCTCAAACCAGCACAAGCAAAGGACCAAATAGTTGATGTGATAGAAGTAGATACCGACAAAATAGGGATGGATGACCGAAAATGATTCAAGAGACACCGCAAAAAGGTCGTACTCCGTGTTAACTTTCGAACAAAAACATGACTGATTTTGACTATGGTAGAAAATAATAACTCTGTATAAGTTTGTCATGTAGGAGGCATAAAAACCCTCCATATGATTGGAAAAATAACCAACCTGGGAGTACTCCGATAAAAAGGTTATGGCTTTCTCCTAAGTCAAAAAACAAAACCATCCCAAATGGAGAAAAAAGACTTGGAATTTGTGTGCTTTGTTCAAGGGCTATTACCAACCCGACACCGTAACTTCAATCAAGTATGGAAGTACCGTCCCATTCCCACTCTTTTTCAAATATTTAATTTTTTTGTCTTTTTTCAAATATTTAATTTTTTTTTGTCTTTTTTTCATATTTCAAAGCCTCAAAAGAATAACAATTCCTATATTAATCGGAGGAACGCAGTTTTCAGAACATATGCACCAGTTCCTAGATAGAAAACCCTATGCTCAATGCAAGGTGGTGAAAATTGGTAAGTGACACCTCAAAGGAATGTTCCCCCATCCATGGGTAAAGGTGTTGTTGCAAAGGTTAAGTGATTGTATGGTTAAATTGTGCTTAAAGACATGGTCAAAGAGGGCTTAAACATGAGTCCAAATGAAGCTTCGCTAGCGTCAAGATAAACAAGTAGGCAATATGAAATGCAAGAATAATAACTTGACAATAATGGAGCTCTAAGGTAAATGGAAAATAAAGATAGCGAAGAAGAAGAAGAATTAAGCTTCAACGCATAAGTCATGCATGGACCAAATAGACCGCAGCCTGACAGCGATTGTAGCATGGATACAAATGCTAGCTAGCAATTAACTAGGAAGCCTATGTAAAGGATGGTTTTATCACCAAGTCACAGATTTAAAAAATTGGTAAGGAATTGCTAAATATTCATGACATGATGAAGGACTTATGGCAAGTGATAAGAATGGAGGCTAGTATGCATAAATGCAACGGAAATTGACCCCCTAACCCATATTCTAGTTCAAAATCGAATGCATGCCATGACATGTCGGTCGCGGATTCAAGAAAATTGGAAATAACTCAAAATCACTAGAATATACATGAAAACAAATTTTCCCAACACTTACAAGCCAAAATATTAAACAGCCTTAATCGAATTCAAAAATAAACACAAACGAAATTTACGAAAAAAAAATTCAAAGCCTAAATGAATAAGCATTTATCTCACAGCTATCATTTTTTACATATGTTAAGTCGAAAAAGAGCTTCCGAGCAAAAAAACTCTTTATTACAAATTAGAGCAACTAGCCACCAAATTAATTCAAACCGCAAGGTAAGCCTCCTATTCATCTTTTTTATCAATTTCATTCCTATTTCAAGAAATTTTTTGGATTTTAATTGGGAGGGAATATATTTTTTTGAAACCCTCACGTATACGAGGTTCTTCATGAGAACTCGGGGTTGCGGATAGACAAGCATCGTGTCCGAATGAAGTCGCATACATGTTGTTTTTAATTCGTTAAAAATTGATATTCATCGGGTCAATAGATGAAATTGTTCAAGATGACTATCATTGGAGGGAAAGGGAGCACAAGGTAACAGACAATGAAGTCGTGGAGGACCAACAATCATTAGATATACTTCGTGGTTGCGTTTATTAAAGTTTTTCAAAATGAAAAATATGAAAACCAATACTTGATTTCTGATGTTGGTCATTATTGTAAACCAAGGAAGGTCGTTTTTATGATTGATAAGATTTCATTGAGAATTGAGCTCGGAAGACATCTATTTTACCACCGGATTCTTCCGGAGGGGGAGAACCGTTAGATTTTCGTTGCCAAGCCCACCGGAGGGCTTATTGGGATGATCATGTCTGGTATATTATGTAGAGGGTGCAAAGAAGGTGGGGACTCGTATCCCAATCAAGGATGTACGGGACTTGTACATGAAAATCCTTCTTTTCACTTCGCGCAGTGGCAAGGTCAACATCTCTACACTGTGCTCATGCACTCATATGAGTCTAGCAAGGGACCGGCTTCTGCCCATCCGTATGACCGTGCACAACCTTATTAGATAATATGAAGAAAAAAACTAACTTCCATCTAGCGTAAAGGAAAAACACTTTGGATATGGTACTATTATGCCGATATTCTTTCTTGAGAGAGTCCTGTGGCTTCTCAACGTGCGCATCATCTCCTCTACCGCAGGCCCAAGGATCCGAGGATAACCCAATGGGTAGAATTGATGAAGAGACCGGGGGAAGCCAGTTCCCTAACTACATGGCATGATGAGTTTCTTCCGTTGGTGGGAAAAATAAAGTCATCTCGCGGAGGACTATCCCTATGTCAGATGGATTTTAGAGCAGTATCTTGATTTGGTTCTTCCAATTCAAGCAACATGGGGTGCAATTGGTAAGATTGCAAAATGATTTTTTGATTATGTGATATATTTGATTTTTCACATTATATGAAAAATGAAAAATTGTTTTTGATAGGACAATATGAATTACAAAATTTAGTGATCATGATGCGATATGGGACTAGAAGTACCGCAGGGGCTACCCAAGAAATAAGCGCTTTTATAAGGCGAGAAGTGATGATGACGAAACTCAGAAGGACCATCCATGCCATCCGAAGAGAAACTCTGGAGAGTTTAACTCGCCAAGTACCCATTAAAACTATAGAGGATCTTCGGAGGCTATCCAAAAGGAGGGTGGTTGGAGTACCACGAGATCGGGGTGCGCTTATTCCGCCATGTAGCTACTATTATTGCGTGATTTCCCGGAGAGAAGTAAGGTGGTCCTCGTAGATAGATTTAGATTTTACTCTGACAGATTGTATAATTACTTTTTATGACAAACATGATCGGGCATAAGCCCTAATTTTGTAGGACATGATGTTCCAATTTTGTATATTTTGAACACTTCCGATCTATATATATATATATATATATATATATATATATATATTGATTTTATATGATGTTATTGTCCTAATGTACAACGATGAATGATTTTTTGATATTTTTAAAGTATTGAATGATTAATGTTCCAATCAAGTGCTTGATTAGCTAACGAGTCCGCTAACCAATTATCGCATCGAGGAATATGAATGAACACACAATTGAATTGAACGTTGTAAAAAACGTAATCTAAAAAAATAATCGATGCAAAAATGGGTCTCTCGACACGATAGGTGTCGTTTTAATTCGTAATCCAAGTAAACTACTAACGAATCAACACCAAGAGATATTGCTCGAGAGTAGGTTGACCATCATGCTGTATTCCGCCACATTTTTTGAAGTAGGACCAATGCATACACCCCTTTGAGACCAACAACGTCGATGGATAGTGAATTACCCAAGCCGCGTGCTTTCGTGTTCTGGCATGTCTACCGGCACCATCGACAAAGCCAAAATGACCATCTCTCATCCAATAATACCTACCCAAACCGTATCAAAATCATCAAATTCACACCAAAAATTGAAAATGGTATATGTACAAAACTACTAAGAAAGAAAAGGCTAGCCAAAACCTAGGCATAATACTTCTTCTCAAATAGAGCTCATTTCTAGGCTATGCCACTTTGTTCATCAAAAATCAACCAAGGCATAAGCTCCCTTTTTCAGACCTTTTCGACGATGAAGGCGCCATACCACATGGATTTGAACTTGCTTCACTTCAATGAATCCTTCTCTTGGGAATAAACCAAGACAAGGTCACTTTCGTAGAAAAAAAAACCTCAGGATTGGCCACCTTATCGTACCGAACCTTCAATCGTTTCTTATGTGTCTCATTCGATTTAGTTGCATCCGGGCCGCTCATTGAGATGTTCTAGATGGATAAGGTGTTCTTCGATACAATAAGTGTCGTGAAGAAGTTCAACCCGCTAGTTTAAGGAAGGAATTTCGCATTCAATATGAAACATAGATTCCATCCCATAAACTAGTTGAAACCGAGTGAAACTGGCCATGTAACTTTATGTACATCCGCATGCCCAAAGTGGTACAACATGACGTGCTAATTGGATCTAGTTTTATCAATTGTATATTGAAGAATATTCTTCAAGGATTCGTTAACGACTTTAACTTTCCCATCGGCCTCGTGACAATAAGGAGATGAATGCCCTAGTCGAAAACCCAATTTGAGAGCCAATTCAACCATCATACGGTTTTGAAAAATGGCCGCCATGGTCGTTAGAAAATCTCTTGCAACACTAAAGAAAGAAATGACTTGATTAAATGGAATAGATTTTGTCTCACCATCATTCCAAAAAGTAGGCATAGCCCTCAACCCACTTCGTAAAGTAGTCTACATCTACAATAATGTACTTATGGCCTTTAGCTTTAAGTGTGGGGTTACAAGTAGTATAATCAATACCCCACTTTGTGAATGGAATAACAATGATGATAGGAAAGAGAGGAGTTAGACGAGCGAACATCTTCCGAGTATAAAATTGATAGGGATGATACTCTTTGAGTTGTACCTCAACACAATCTTTTGAAAATTGAGGGCAAAAATTATCCGCACACAAGATTTTTTGGGCTTTTAGCAAGCCCGTATAAATGACCACCACAAGTTCCACCATGGAAATCATTCAAAGATAAACCTTAGCTTCTTTGGAGAGTTAAGCAGCTGCCTAAGGATTGAATCAACCTCGTGCCGACATAGTTTCATTTATAATCAAATAAATTTAGCTAATCGACGCAACCGATGCCAATATTTCAAAAAGCTAAGGGAAACTTCGCAATCGAGACAAACTATGAGATCTCCATACCAAGGATCCCGAGAAGAAATGAGAAAAATATGTTCATCGTGAAATTATTCTTCATAAACAATCTCTTCTCCAATAGGAAACAAGACTGAGATCAAACTCTGCAAATAACAATCCATCATTTGTATTTTCCCCCAATCACTCGCCATCGAGAAAAAAATGAAATGGATTAACTACCACCAAAACATAAGTTTTGCGAAGGAGGATATAATGTCTAATCCACTAAACCACATTAATAACTTCCAAATCTAGCTTCTTAACCGAAAATACCAGATTTAAGGACCCACTAAACCTCGACTAAGGTAGTATACAACATTCTCGCAAAGAGCATCATCTTTCTTTGAACCAGAACCGATTCTCATGGCACGAGATATATGAGGAAATCCTCGCTTATAATCAAGTGGACTCAATAATGGAGAAGAGGCCAATTATTTTTTTAAAGCATCGAATGAACGTTGAGCAAAGTCATCCTGCAAATGGAACTCCTTTTCTTTTAACAACCTTATAAATCCCTTTGTAATTCTACATAATTCACAATAAATCTCCTTCCGTAAGAAATTGGCTTTTCCCCCGTATAATTTGAAGTTGATGGATTGAAGAAGGGGGAGGAAATCCATATTGTTTCAACCTTGAAGGGATCTACTCGAATCCCTTTCGCGTACACGATGAATCCCAACAACCGACCGGATGTGACAAGGAAAACACACTTATTAGGGTTCAAACCTAATTCTTATAATACTAACATCGTTCAAAAACTTGGCGTAAGGTGTGAAGGATGATTAATCCTTCCTGAAGAACGAGGCACGAAATCGTCCAAATACGCCGATAATATTTTTTATGTCGGGGAAGGAATAGACACAGCCTCGCTTAAAGGTAGCTCCAACATTTTTAAGGTCGAAAGGGACTTTTTGTAAGCAAAAAGGTACCCTTATGAAAAATAAAAGTAGACTTATGCTTATCTTCAAGATAGACAAGGATATGATTATATACCACAAGAGAAACTGTCTAAGAAGGAGAGACCCTATTCCCTTACACACTCATCGATAATTTGATCTATAAATGGTGTGGGGTAATTATATTTAGGACATGCCTTATTCAAATCCCTAAAATCAATGCAAACTTGGATCGCTCCTTGTTTCTTGTCCATGTGAACCGGATTCGAAACCCACTCGCTAATGGAACAGGTGCAGATGAAACCCACTTTTGCGCTTTCTCAACCTCGCATTTGATAGTGGCAGCCTTCCTAGGGCCGACCGAATGAAGTTTATGTTGAATAGGCTTAGCATTTTCGTATTTCTTGATCTCATGATGGACACACAGATGGATCTATACCGAGAATTTCCTCATAAGGCCAAGGAACACATCCTAAAATTACCGAAAGAGACCGCAAGTCGAATCTCTTCTCGGGGAAAATTCACCCAATGAAGACATTCTCAACAATGTTGGGATCTCTCGGAGATGTTCACTAGGCAGTAGTAGAAATGACAGCTATGTCTTTAGAAAGCGACTCCGTGCCGGTGCTAAGGGGTCTACGTATGGGTAGATAGACCGTATGACCGAAGGCTAGAAAAACTCGTTTCAAATCTTTAAGCGGTGTCCGCAGAAAATAGGACCGATGATGCAGAAATCTACCCTAACAATCTTCACACCATTCATTGCTTTAAGGATGGCCTCTTCTTCGTGTTGGAAATATGGTACTTGCATAATCCCGAGAAGATGAAGTAAGAGTCAAAGCTGTAGTGCCACATCTCCATCCACCCTCCGTGAAAGAGAAACTCGTATGGAGTCCGAGTCATCGCATCCATAAGCAATCTTAATCGTAGACATAAGAAATTACTCGACCCCCTCGACCTTCTTTTCTAATGTGGTGTAGGGAGAGGAAAAAGGTCCAAGGGTCTCAAAAATAATGAGTTTGAAATAAATCCCTTTCCGAGGGGAATCCTGGAAGATGAAATAACATGGATATGAACCGAAGGAGGTGGAAAATCAAAAGTATCCATCGAGATGTATACATTCGACCCCAAATTCTCGAAAATTTGTCATATCATTCACCAAGGGAACGCCGCAGTTAGCGAATGCATTTAGATCTATAAGAGAATATTCCATGTGATCAATAGTGACAATCCTCCTTCGTGAGGGAAACATAAAATGTGAAATAATGAGGAAGAAATAGCATCCATCTCATAACCAAATACCCTCAACAAAATGTTGTAGTTCAGATTTGCATCAACTATCTCGACCTCGATATTGATAGCTTTATGCCCAAATACGATGGGTAAATCTAGAACAACTTCCACAAAAAATTGCGGAGAATGACCATCAAACATAGTTAGAAGAGTAGAAAAAGAGATACCGAAGGAGATCCAATAGATTTCTGATGAGACAAACATCACACACGTGGAAGCACCTCATTAACTATTGTTCGAAAGATATTAAACTTATGATATGTAGACTTAATTTGAGAATCCATATGATGAGGAAGTCTCTTTTTTGAAAGTCGAAATGTAAAATGTGACTACTAGAGAATTTTTAAATCACACTGTAATGGTAATGAGAAATGCACTTTTCGTGTAGGACACGATCGAGTACCTCTAACGCAGATGGCACAAGGACTTTGAGCCGCATCTTCATGTCGGCAAAAGGAAGAATCGAGCAGTTTGGGCAACCGTGGCATTATGATCGATCATCATACGCTTTGTAGACCCTTTCGGCATCCGAGGTATAGACTCAACTACGTATCTCTATATGGAGCGGCTTAGCATTATTAGGAGCACCTTTAGCTTTTGAAGACTCACTTCACCATAATCATGATATCTCGTAGTGATTTCTGCATGAGAACTCACTGTGTATATGTTTGATGGATTTTTTTCCATTCCTCGGTTTCCCGGTTACGCCCTCCGCATTCACATTCGAGCCAACAAGCTATTTCTCGCTCTTGGGGAAATGGTTTTTTAACACAACTTGGGATCTAGAAGAAACTTGTCGAGTCAATGTAAGCGTTGAGCATCCTAATTTTAGGCGAGGTGAGTGAGATGGTCTCTAGGGCACAACTCTTGTAAGGAAAATTAACCTTTATTTTTATTATCCCTTTTGCCCTCTCCAACATTATCATTGGATCTCATTACCCCTTCCCATCCTTGTCTTTATTATTATTATTCCATCCCTTTCTTCTTCCCATCGTATCGTTGATTTCCGTAAGTTAGAAGTTTGAACAACATTAATAGCCAAGGGTCGAAAAGGATTTGAAACTAAAGGCGTATTTGACCCGAAGGAGCAGATTGTATAGACAATTGCTACAATTGATTATTAGGTTAGCCGCACCACTATCGATCATACCGATAAGTCCGTCACTACAAGGAGCAAAAGTTTTGGACAAATCAAGTTTTAGTGAGGAGCATCCGCAAATATTTTATTAAGGACCCCATACCGAGAATAGATCAGTTTCTAGCTTATGAGTCTTCTAAAATAGCCTTTCTTCGAAAACATCCCTAAAAGGGATACATCCTTTGAGATTTATAGTCACAGAGATTTCTAAACCATTCGAGAAGGAACTCATTCAAAATTTGGAGTTTTCTTTGATTAGCCTCTTTCTTCTCCTCCAGCCCCTCGAATATGATCGTGTCGTGAGTTGCTTTGTCTTGGTCGAAATTGGCCAAGAGATTAGTCTCCGCATCATAACGGACAAGAAAATGAAAATGGTTTAAGAACATTATAGTCAACTCAAAAAAAGTAGCAATACCTATTGTGTTAGCTCAATGTACCATTTCATGTATTCTAGCTAGGGTTCATTGAAATAACCTCAACCTATCGAATCGTCCATATGAGCGAATGAACACCATAAGTGGAAAGTTATGACATGGTCCATCGGACCTCACTAGTCTTCCTCCAAACTTTGGAATGTCGAGGGTAGTTTAGTGGGGACCCTGGAGGCCAACTCCGGACTATATCGAATAGGATTGTTTGTCAATTTCGATAGATCCGGAATGTTTAAAGTTTCGTGAATGGCAAGCGTGGAGGAGCTCCGGGAATTCCATCCCCCATAGGAAGGATTCCCACATTCGAAAATAATAGCTTGGATTTGTTGAGGCACTAGGTTTCCAAGATGTTTTTCATAGAAATCTTCTAAGCCATAAGAGAAGCTCTCTCGTGACCCGAACATTTGTAGAAGGACCCCTTCCTCATTGTAGGGTTACTATAAACAGTATATTCCCTTCAACCGACGTGTTAAACGAGGAAGAAACCCCTCGGGTAAGGGTTCCACAATAGTAAATGAGTGAAAATCCATGAGAAGCACCCATCGAAGGGAAAGGAACATTTCCTTGTTGATAGAGAAAAACTTACTCCAAATTTCCAACTCGTAAAAGGTGGTTCCATCCCGAAAACATTAGAGCTCTCGACTTCCGATGAAAGGATTGAATCCTTGATTTTGAGACGTGAAAGGTAAATGTCCTAAGGAAGGGTTCGAATGAGGAATATTCCCACCTTTCAAAGGGGAAACCCCGAAATGAAGCCGATCCACTAGCCACAGAAGGCATAGGCCTCGGGAGAGCGCTCAAACAAAGAATAGCGAGGATAAAAAGAATCACACTAAGGCATTCCAAAATAAAAGGGGCCGATCGAGAAGCATATTCTGGTTCTTCCACTCGAAGATGGAATAGAAGTAGAGCCAAATATAGCGCACTAGAAGTGATTGTTTAAATGGAAATAGTGCCTCCTCCTTCAACTAAAAGAGGAGTATGACAACTTGTAGTGCCTACAGTCAAGCCGTGTTCCCATTGTGGCCACTCAAAAAGAAAGGGATATGAAGGAAAAGGGATAGTTTTTCTCCGAGACTCGTACCTAATGTATAAAATGACGTTAGGAAAAAATAGCAGAAGAGGAGATGAAGGAGTCTCGTGAGGCTAAGGAAATTCTTCAACTTCAACTTCTTTACCTAAAAACAAGAATCTAGAGACGAGTGGAGTACTCTCTACAATAGTACTACCTAAGGACCACCTACGTAAAAACCAAGCCCGTACAGTAGGATCACTATCCGTTGCATTCAAAACCATAGGATAAAATCACCCATCGAATTACTCCTTTGTCTCTTCTTTGAATAAGGCTCGGCAATTTGCCGAAGAAACCCCCACGAAGCCTTCTCGATCGACAGCGAGGTGATCGTCAACCACTTTTATGAGATTAATTAGACTTCAAAAAATATAAAAAGATAAGAAATCTTAGGAGCAAAAAAGAGAACACTCTATAAAAATCCCTAATGCACAGCTAATCAAGTGGCCTTCAGGTATTTCCACTGTGATTAGGACTGGACACCAAAATACAAGAAATAGAACAAGAGGACATTCCGAAAATATTCTTTGGGGTAATTACGCCCCGGTGCCTATTAGCGAAGGTAACAGTAAAAAATTATGCTAACCCCCCCCCGAAACAACCTTGGCCGGCAAGTCCGAGCTTCGGCAGGTCACCCTCCGGCATAATTTGCGAGTGATGCAACATCTATCTCACATACCACGGGTATTCCCACCCACCACTTGTGTGGTCCCTAGAGAGGAAAAATAAGGAACCAATCCATATTGGTAGCTAGGTGGAATGGTATTAGGTCAAGATTCATCAAATAGAAGAGGGGGTATCTCTCATCTCCTCGACTTCACTCTCTCGCTTAACTTGTTGGCCAGATAAATCGTTCTTATGACATCTCCTTAGTGGTCGAAGACAATCTAGCAACAAACGAAACAACCAAGTTTGTCTTTCTCTAAATATATTCGCGTACAACAAATGCTATGAAGGTGTCGATCCTACCTTAGATCCAAATGCTTATTTGTAGTCGTAAAGGCAAGTACGCGTCAAGAATCGCTTAAGTGCAACAATAGTCCTTGTCGTAACAAGAATCCTTCCGTCGCAACAGCAGTCCAACCTGTCCGCAACAATGATTCTGTCGTCGCAAAGTGTGTCTGTCGCAACAAAGTGTCGTCTTTTCGTCTGCCAATCATAAGCAAATGTCATAGCACGTATACCGAAATAATCATAAAACATACCTATCATAGTGATCAAGGAATCTATGAAATAAATGATCAAACGATAACTTATTTGAAAGTAAACAATCGAATGACAATTTTATTGAGAAAAAACATAACTTGATTGTATTAATCTTAAAATGTACAAGCAAGAACACAACCTTAGCCTTGATGTTTCGAAAGGCTCTTCCAGGGGTCCAAACGTGGGAGTCTCCTCTATTTTTGATGAAGTCTTGCACTCTTCCTCCAGGAGCATAAAGAAAGTATGTGATCTCTCCTCTCAAAAGCTCAACGAAGAAGATTTCAAATCTTAACAACACTTCAAACCCAAATCAAATTTACGCTTGAAACTACCCTTTGAAGGCTGCCAAATGCCTCCTTTTATGGAGCAGAGTGAGGAGGTTAGGATTCCACCTTTTGAAAGGGATAGAATCATCCTTCAAAGGGATGAGCTCCTCACATCAAAGGGATTAGTTCCTTAAGGTGAGGGATACATGCACCTTAGTAAAGCGTACTCATCCCCAAAAATTCTCATCTAGAACCTTCTAGAATTGACCTCAAACCACTCACTTTACTTTCTCGCCTTTTCCGAGCTATACAAGAGTCCGCACCTACAACACAGCAGAAAGTGCACTTTTAGACCGCAGGAGAGCCGAACATTAGGTGCTAGACCGCGGTAATGTATAGAGAAAGTGCGACACGAAAGTTTAGGGATTTCAGGAACTTTTTCTTCCGCGCTGCGTGGCTTTGGACATGAGGAACCACAGCAGTAAGACTCTATACAGAGGAGGTATGTATGAGTGTTAATGAGTACGAGCGCATACAAGCATGTAGTGTCAAGGTGACAATCTTTTAGTGTAACGTATTTGCTAAAGTGCGAAGTATGAAATAGATGAAGATGAAGTCCGTCATATATGAAGAGTGAAGTACTTTGTATCGCTTTCAAGGATCTTTCCGCAGGACACCCCAAAATGGAACTGCAGTAAAACATTCAATGAAAAATTATATAATATGTAAACATATCATCGTGGAGGCAGGCATTCCCATACCTCGTATCAAAAACTAACCAAAATTGTTCTCGACACGAAATGATTTTTAATATTACATCAATAGTGTAGACACACAACATGGGCACGAAAACGTATCCGTAATGAATAGTTCACCAGTATAATAATAGAAAATCCTCGCACCGACGTTAGTGGAAACTAGATCCGTGGTCTCGATTTTCTACTTTCCCAACCAGCACGATCTCTATCCATGCGTATTAAATGTGTTGAAGTCGAACACGGTAGAAACTACACTTTGATCACTACCAATGATGCAACCAACAGCGAGCGGGAGAGAAAACCAACCAGTAGTGTCAATGGTTTCGAAAGTACTCGCAAGACAATCCTATGAAATGTGAATGAATGAGTTGAAGTCGAACACGACACGTAAATCGTCTCGATCGAAGGTCACGATGTAACCTCATCTGTCGTATAGGCGGAAACCTCGCTATCGATGAAAAAGGTGCAGATTTCATACCGACGACTCGATCAACCTCCTGAGGTAATGAGCCGCCTGCCGATAGAAAGTGATCCGTCGTAGAGAAAGCCCACAACACGAAATCACAGATCAAGTTTTGAAAATATATTGGCAAGGACCCACTCGTGATGGTCAAAACGAAGACCCATATTTTGCGTGCATGAATGGTTTATTTTGAACCGTCTCTATTGGAACACATAACGCACAATCGCAGTAGGAGCTTGGTGACACTGGACCCAAAGCTAATACCCAAAACCGCAAGAAGACTTTTGATGGTGGTTTGACTAACTCGTTAGGGCAAAGCGATTTCTCAAACCCAGGTGAACAAAAAGTGTCGTGTTCAAGAGTGGTTAATCGCTCGAAAATCAAAAATGTAAACAAAATGTGCTCATTTTTTCTCTCTTTTTCACCATTTCCTCGCCAGCACCTCTTTATTGGACAAGCTGAGGAGGATAACATTTGCTTGTTTATAAGCCTGTCTCTGATGAGTCCAACTTAGTTTAAGATTCGAACCTCAAAGAAGGAGTGTAGCCTGTTCGTTTAAAACTGAACAAAGTCCTTTAACGTTAAATTTTAATCTGGTCCGGAAGATAGGAAAAACTCGTGTAAAGCTCAATTTTAGGGGAGTCGCATGAAAAGAAAAACTTTAAGAAAACTCCATGGGTGTACTTTTTCACAATTTAGTCTCTGTAGCCCGAAAAGGACAAAATAATGCTGGAGAGAATTCTACCGACCAGTACTTTAGTCAACGTATACTCTTTTTCGTAAATAGTCCTTTTTCAAACTGCGAAAGAAAGGGTAAACTTATACCGAAGGGACGATCATTCATTTAATTTAACGAGACCGAATAATCGAGCACTCGGCAATCTTTTCATGTCTAGAGTCCGAAAAGGGCTTTAAAAGAGAACCCGAGCTTTCGATTTTTCGTAATTTTCAAGAGTCCGAAAAGTGATAAAAGCATACTCAAAGCAGTTTCGCTTTTTTCTCGTAAATTTTAACGCAGTTCTGAAAGAAAGGGATAAAAATGCACTCATGGTTTTCACTTTTTTCGTAAGTTTTAACAAGTTCGAAAAAAGTGATAAAAATGTACCCCTGGTCGACTTCTTCAATTTAATTTTACGAGCGTGAAAAGACTTTAAAGAACTCGGCATTTTCATGTGTTTTACGCAGAATGAAAGACAAAGAAAATAATCTTCAAGATTTTCATGAGTTTAACGAGTCTCTCGAAAATAGCCGAAATTGACCCTCAAGATAGGTTTCTATTTTTAAGCAAAAGCTTGGAAACAAAGAGAAAACTATGCTTCAGAGTGGTTTCATTTTTACACAAGCTTGAAACAAAGAGAAAATCGTGCATGATGCGCCAAGCGTAATCTCTAGAGCTTCGAAGTCGCTGGGTTTCACTTTTACACAAGTTTGAACAAGAGAGAAAATCGTGCTTGATGCTCCCTAAGCGTTAATCGACAGAGCGCATGCTCTCAAACTTTCATTTCATTCAACTAAGTAGACCGTCGGTAATCAATAGATGGATGGAATTAAGGTTCAATTTACGAGATCATATGAAAGACCCTATACTCCAAACCGTAAGAAAATTATGCAAAACTAACCTAAATATGACTTAACATTTACGAGACCTTAGTCAAAGACTCGACTCAATTAGGAGGATTTGTTTTCATTTTTTAACAAGCTTGACTACGAGAGAAAAATATGCCCATGGCAACGTGTTTCATTTTTTAAACGTAGGTTGACACAAAGCAATGTGAGAATTATCCTCACCTACATGTTTCATTTTCTCTTAACGAGGTTAAGTCACAACAAAGAACTTCCGCCCTCAAATCTACTCTCACAATCTACCTAAATAACCTCACCGATTCATTTTTTAATGAGGTTAACATAGGAAAAGAAACTGCCCTCATACCGATTCATTTTTTAATGAGGTTGACTCGCACAGCGGAACTATCCTCTAACCAATTGATTCATTTTTAACGAGGTATGTGACACGTGAAAAGAACTGTCCTCGCAACTACTTATTTCTAATCTATATTTTCTACTCTCTACAATCTCACCTCACATAACCGACCGATTCATTTTTAATGAGGCTGACACAGAGAAAGAATTGTCCTCATACTCGATTCATATTTTTCAACAAGGTTGACCAAGAATACGGAACTATCCTTCCGACCAACCGATTCATTTTTTTAACGAGAGTCGTACACAAGAAAAGAAATCCTTTCCTCACATGCGGCTGCATCTCATTTTTATAACGAGGTTGACACAACAAGGAACTATCCCTGACCACCGATTCATTTTTTAACGAGGTTGACATAGTAGCAAGGAACTTTTCCTCGCACTCACCGATTCATTTTTTAAACGAGCTCGACATGCGTAAAAGGAACTCTCCTCACACACCACTCGATTCATAACGAGGTTGACCCGAAATAAAAGGAACTTTTCCTCATACTCACCGATTCATTTTTTAACGCAGGTTGACACGTGAAAAGGAACTTTCTCGCACTTTCACCGATCATGGCTTCTAATCGGAAGAAACACATGTCAATGGACACACCTTGATCGTGGCTTCCTAGAGGTCTTCATCGTAAGGAAGAATAGTTCTCTCGGAAGGAACACATGTCAAGGGACTCAAAAGGGATAACAACATCGCGTTCAACAATCCCATAGAGTTTTCCATGTCAACGCTCACCGGATCTGAAGTCATGAAGTCGATGCGAAACAAAGTGAGAGTGCCTCTTCCACTTCCAGAATCGAACATGGGACTAGTTGCCACACAATTAACCCGGCAAGGGTAGATACCACTTTCGAATCAGGAACATTTAGGGGCTGTCATATTATTGGTAGTAGAAACAAGACTAGGGAACGAAAAGTCGGCTCCGTCAGCCCACAATATTTCCATTGTGAGAAAGAGCACTCACGTGAAAGAGTAAGCCCATACGACAAAGTCTCATCGCACAAACATAGTCTCGCCCAAGGAGTAAATTGAAACCGAGGGCTCTCGAACTACCATAAGATCAACACGTACATTTTTACCTTCCAGAGCTAACAGAAAACTTAGGAAGGGATCCTTTCCTGCCAGGTTCTACCACGTGGTTCTCGTTAAAACCTTTCGTATTCCTCGTGTGTAACAGGGACAAGCCGAGGGGGAACCCAAAGCTTTTCCAAGCAGCATGAGGATAAAATACCACCGGGTAGCACCTTCATCTACCTCGTGTGCGGTGTATGTCCCTACCACCAAACTTCACAATGATTTCGAAAGGGATGGGAGGAAGGAAGACGAGGTTCTATCACTATTCCAATCAAAGGAAAATACCTCGCGACTTGGAGCTTCCGTAGAAACGAAAATGCCTCTCGCCGTAGAAGACTACGTGTAACAAGAAGAACTCGTAGCGTGATGAAGTTCACTCTCTACAAAGAGAGTGGGATTCGAACGAATGTGAAATCGACCGACCACTTGATCAACTAATGGATCATCAAACCTCGATTGATATGAGATGCACTCTCCACTGGAAGAGCGGGATCGACTATATTTGAAATTACCGTATCAATCACTCCGTCAGTCTGACTCAGTAGGTTGGGAGAAAAGCATGCGAGAACTGCTGAAAATTTCACAGAGACACAGAAGTGTTTTCCAAACACCTTGAGGCTTCATCCATGGAGAGGGCAAATGTGAGTTTGATGAATCTCTACATAAATTACAATAGAAACCTAACTTTACCCTTTTTCGTAAAACCGACTCATCATAGGCTGATGGATCAACTCGAAAGTTGATGAAATTTTTTCCGACCATACTTTCCAAGACCTTTTGAAAGCACCGTGACAATTGATATGAAGTGGTCACTTTACAAACTCGCAAGCGGTATTTGGGTTTACGTATGCATGTTGAGGTTTCCTCGCCTATCAACCAACACTTAAAGCACCATGGCTGCTGGTTGACTTATTTCTTATCTTGCTTTTCTTTCTTCTTTCTTTTCTTCCCTTTCTTCTTTCTTAGCTTAGTCACCCTAACACTAGCAGGCCAAGGCTTTTACCAAGCGAAGAGGAAGAAATGGAGGAAGAACACATGGCGAAGAAGGTAAAGGCTCAACATAAGGTTGGTGATGCTGATGGCGTAACTCCTCGTGGACGTGTGAAGCATCCGTGGCTAGAGGTGGAACAATTGGAGTATTCGAGGGCCAACGAAGTCGAAATAACCATATCGTGTAAACCTATTGTAAATCAGTAATGACAAGTAGCCATATAAGGAGAACCAACATTTCCAAAGCAAGGAAAAAGTACTCAGGATTCTCATTAAGTAGGTTCCTCGCTTTGGTAAATTCTAGAACATGCTTTGCCATTATATTCAACTTCAGCAAGAATTTTATTAACAATTTAAAACCTAAAATTAACAATTCACAATTCACACCGTAACAATTAAAATTCACAATTCACACCTATGGTCTCTAAAAGTAAAAACAAACAAATTAACACGCGCTATCAAATCTAGGAGTCAAACCACACACAAACAAGAACTTCCCGTACTAAAAACAGTAGTTGGTGATGAAATCCAACATCGTAGAATTTAATAAAGGGCGGTTGGAAATACTTACCCCGACAACTCGCTTAATGAAACAGACCGGCACAAGTTTCTTCACAAAACCATCTCGAGTGAAGAGAACCCCGCAGAGTCCAAGTGAGTCTAGTTGACGCTCTGTCTGTGCACAAGGAGATCTTTTCCTTCACCGTCACCTTAGGAAATAATCTTAAGCTTATGGACACTAAGTGTTACCAATAGTAACAAATACAACTCGGGGGAACATTCTACGATCCGACTCGCGAGCAAGGGCAGAGTAACAAAGCTCAATCCACTTGAAGGCTCGACATGTTTAATCCAAGGTTTACCGACAAGTGACCCTGTGCTCCTCGACAATGGTTAATCCTAGGTTTATCTGTTTTTAATGTGCGCAAAATCTTCTATCTTCCCAATGAAACATAATTGATTGTCTCAAAGGTTTTGATATGACCTCGTGATTGACTTCTTTAAGAGAAGCTCTCGTATTGTACCAATTACAATTGAATTTATTTCCTACCACAAGATTTATCTACTTGTTTGTTTTTACTATCTTGGAGAGTTAATTACTCCCTACTCCAAGATACTAGCCTAAGCTAGATTGGTGAAAGAGCCCTAAAAATGTAAACAAATTACTAGATGAATTTTAATTAAGCGATGTGTTATTTAGTCGTTATTACTCAAAAGGGTAAATGGATATGAAACCAATGGTGTTATGACCCGACCTAAAACTAAATGCACCGAATATGATAATGTAATCTTTTTCAATTCGATGAATCCTAACTAAAGTAAGGAGAGTTTCCATCCACTTCCAACAATGCAAAAATTGATCACTAAGAGAAAATATAACAAATTCTCTAATGCACTAATTTCATCAAGAAAAACTAATGCAAATCAATCCAAAAACAATTTTTTATATTTTTGTGTTTTTAAAACAAGCATAAAAAACATCTAAATTCAAATCAAAGAAAACTAATCTAAATCTACAATTGATTTTTCGCAATGTAAACTATGCATTGTAATCTATGCACAATCACTGAAAGTATGCAAATGTAATCTATGCACATTTTTCATTTATATTTCCGAAAATGAGAATTCTAACTATGCAAATGTGATCTATGCAAGAGAATTCTCAAACACAATATGGATTCTAATGTGATCTAAGAACCAATCAAGTGCAAGTCACAGAAACTCAGTGAGAGTTCCAAAGATCAAAAAACACTCAAAGGCGATTAACACTCATACACAATTTAGGGGGAATTTTTTTGCAAAAACAAAAGCAAAAGGATGGAAAATTGTGAAAAGACCTAGACAAACCTCTAAGTAATGACCAAACGAAATCAAATTAAGAATTTCTCAAAAAAAGAGACTCAAAACAACCAATTAAATCTAGAGATTGATGAGATGAAGAATCGCTGAAAGAAACTCATAAACAAGAGATTTTTTGGATAAAAATACAGTACCGGGTAGATGCTAAGAATCCTAAAATTAAATCTAAACTAAACTAGAAAAAAATAAATCAAGTTTTTCAAAAAATTTAACAAGATCCGTAGGTTCCCTTTGGCAATGTGTGGTCCCGCACCGCTTTACTTAACGAAAGTGAGCAATCGCCCGCACCGTTCAAAAGAACAAAGTGCGGTCCCTTTGAAAAGTTCAAGAAAAACGTAAAAGATTTCAAAATTTTCAAAAACAGAGAAAACCTAAGCTACCCAGGCAGATATCAATCAATCAAAAACCAGGAAAAACTTTTTCTCAAATCAAAATAAAAGAGAACAAAAAACAACAAGTTCTTTCCCCAGCAGAGTCGCCAATTTGTTGGCCGGATAAATCGTTCTTGCAGACAAGACCGATCTCCCTAGTGTCAGAAGAAAATCTAGCAACAAACGAACAACTACGTTTGTCTTTCTCTAAATATATTCGGTTTACAAATAAATTCTATGAAGGTGTCGATCCTACCTTAGATCCAAATGCTTATTTACGGTCGTAGTGCTTTCATCGCATCAATAATCCTTCCGTCGCAACAAGAGTTCTTTTGTCAACCTGCAATCACAAATAAGAAAATATTAAATAGCACCTGTATAAAAGATAATCATAAAACATACCTATCATAGTGATCAAGGAATCTATGAAATAAATGATCAAACGAAAGCTTATTGAAATAAACAATCGAACGACAATTTATAGAGAAAAACAAAACTTGATTGTATTAATCTTAAAATATACAGAAGAACCTTACAACCTTAGCCTTGATGTTCGAAAGGTCTTCCCGGGGTCCGAAGCAGGATTCTCCTCTACTTTGATAAGTATTGCACTCTTCCTCCAGGAGCACAAAGAAGTATGTGATCTTTCCTCTCAAAAGCTCAGCAGAAAGAAGTCTAAATCTTAACAGCACTTCAACTCCAAAAATCTTCTCTTCTTAACTTAACCCTTTGAGGCTACCCAATGCCTCCTTGTATAGAGCAGATGAGGAGGTTAGGATTCCACCTTTAAAGGGATAGAATCCTCCTTCAAAGGGATAGGCTCCTCACATCAAGGGATTAGTTCCTTAAGGTGTGGGATACATGCACCTTACTAAAGCGTACTCATCCCCATAAAATCTCATCTAGAACCTTCTAGAATTGACCAAAATTCAACTTTTTCACTTTACTTTCTCGCCTTTTCGAGTTTTACAGGAGTCCGCACCTATAACACAGAGAAAGTGTGTTTTAGGTCCACAGGAGAGCTGAACATTAGGTGCGGGACCGCAGGTAATGTATAGAGAAAGTGCGATACCAAAGTTTAGGGGATTTTTAGGAACTTTTCTCCATGTTTCAGGGCTTGACATGAGGAACCAAGGTTGTAAGACTTGTAGAGGAGGTATGTATGAGTGTTAATGAGCTCATACAGTTAGCAGAATATCAAGGTGACAATTTTTAGTGTAACATAACTCTCTGGAGGTAGAGCTTTCCTTGTCCACTTAACGGAATTGTATTTCTCTCATTAATAAACTTTCTATGTTTGATAGTTTTGAGCAGCCTTGGAGAGTTAACTCTCCACTCACCTATTCCAAGGCCCTATGACCCAGCTATTTGGTGTATGATTAATGAAAATACAAAAAAAAAAATATAGTTCATTTTAATTATAGAGTTTGATTTTAAATGGTTGTTACTTAAGTCAAAGGTATACAAAAGTGAAACTGATGGTGTTTATTGACGTAAAAGAAATCAATGAAAACCTACTACATGCAAATGAAATATTTTTCTTTCGATGAAAAGAGATTTCTAAATGGGTTCTACGAAACTAAATAAGCTAATACTTGTTTTTCTTTTCAGTTACTCACTCTTCGCGCACTTCATAAAACTATAAAAAAAAAGACTAAAATGCTTTAGTGCAACTAATGCAAAAACTACCAATTAAATGCAAATTCTAGGATTACTAACTAAGGAAGAAAAAAGAGTTTCTAGGGAGAATCGGTTCAATCACTTTTTACAGTTAAGCAAGGCAAATCCCAACAAGAACTCCTTTGCATATAAGATGCCAAAATACACTTGATATAAAGAAGAGAGAAATCTAGAGAAAGACTCCTTTCAAGACCAAGAAAACGAACCAACAACAAGAAACTAACAAACTACTTCAAAATGTATGAAAACCGTAATAAGGAAACCAAAGCAAAAGAAACAGAAAATAAGAATTTTTTTTTGGCTTTTCACTTTTAAGGAAAGAAAAAAGATTTCAAAGAAACAAGCACAAAACTACTCAAGAACTGGAATCAAGAAAATGAGACACAAAGAGACTTAAAAATGCATAAGCCAACTATGCTACTTTCGTAGTGGTAATAAAACAAGAAATAAGAAGAAAAATACCCATGAAAATAATTCAAAATAGTAGTACAGAATCCCAACAAACAAAAACTCAAAAACCAAGAAAAGGTCACTCCAAGATTCGCAAGAAGGCTAGTTCCAAGAAGTCAAGAAAACCAAAGAATTCAAATATGAAAAAACCAAAAGTGAAGCAATGCATAAGGCAATCATGAGCAATAAAGTAGAGGCTCACTGTTCCGAATGGTCAGAACAACCAATAACTCCAGGAAGAGGTCTTGGTGCTACTGCCACAATTGCAACTTCACAAAATAGGAAAAACCATAAAAATGACTAGGTATTCACAAGAAAAAGAGAGAAACTGGCATACAACCACAAGAAACAAAGTATAGACACACAAAAGGTACCACAGGAGTGGCCAATCATAGACAGGAAAGAATTACAGGGCCTCAAAATTCAGATTTTTAAAATTTACTAGGCATACACAGTTTCGTTGTGTGCAACACGCATGTATACTCAACTGTAACCAAAGAAACATGTGTATACAGGGGTTATTTTGGAGAAAACAGACGGCCTACATGACTATGTACAACCAAAGTATCATATATAAACAGAAAAAAAAAAAAAAAAAAAGAGATTCAGGCCTAATCAGAAGTTCAGGGCTTCTTCCTGGTTGGGAAAAAGACTTACTAGACCGCAAATGTGATTAAACTGTCAGGGAACCCACAAGACATATAAAAAAATCCGAACTAGGAACTAAATGGATGTAATCCCCAGTGGAGTCGCCAGTTCTGTTAGGGGAAAAGTCACCCTAAGGTCATGGATTGAAAGACATAATAGAGCAGGGGCATGTCATCACAATTAAGACTCTTATTACCAATTTCTATGCTTTAAACTAGAAAGTGAGGATTGCAGATCTTACCTGTTTATCCTTCGTTTGTAGTAGATCTTGTAGGGTTCAAACCCCCCACAACTTTGCATGCTCCAGAACCTGTAAATCAATCAAGAACAAGCACAAAACCTAGTCATACAACATATATGTCCTAGATGTTAGCAAATTTACATATATGATTTCATAAAGATAACATGAAATAAAATATTCAATATTATTAAGCATGTATAGGAGACATATAACACATGAACATCAGGAACGAGATGGTACTTATTTTATTGATAACATGTACATAAAATAATAGTGGAGAATTCACCTGAGATCTGACACGACCTTGAGAAAAATTGTCTTGCGGATTCGTCCAACCCTAGCCTCACAGAGCTTATTCCATAAATGGTACACAAAGTATGTCACATAGAATGAGGGTGATCATCACAACGATTTCCTAAAACCTGGGAAGTGCATGAAGCACAGGGGAAATATCAGACTTGATTAGGGCCATAACAAGCTATAATATCAATAGTATTCTCTCTTCCCTCCCTTAAGCCATTCCCTTGAGGGGTATTTATACTTCCTCAAATTAGTTTTATCAGTTGGGGAACATTTAGGCCACGGGTTGGGGTAGTTAAGTTACAGAAAAACCATAAACCCTTCCTCAATAATAGGGAAATTTTATATTTTTTAATATGTTAAATAGCATATGCGGGTGAGCTATGGATGGACCTGCGTGTGCACGTCGAAAAAATTGGGCAGAGTCACGTATGGATTTTAAAATATTGTTTCATGAGAAATTTGACCAAGTTTGAATGGAAGGGTTGCCCAAGGCCAATGCATAAGTCATCAAGTATATAAAGGTTATAAATGATGCTATAACACCTATGCGCTAATTGACATTTGTGAAACTAAATTTGTAAGTCTACTCATCAAATGTTATAAACATTTACACAATAGTTAAAAAATAATTTTCTTTTATATCCTAACTTAACACCCTAACATAATAATTGAACTCTTCTAAAACTGTACCTATGCATGCAATTGAAATACTAATTACCTCAAGATATAATGCATAAGATTGATACTATTTTTTCTTTAACCCTTGGGATAAACCCACTAGGTATGAATCTGCATATATATATATATATATATATTGTTACATTTTCAAAACCCATGATATATCAAATTATCGACCTATCATAACTCCTATGATATTATGCATGAGACATCACATGGGAACGAAATATATATAAGTGTTATCATTTACATTAATATACTTAAAATCATTCATGATTTCATTCTGCATTGATTTTTTAATTTAATTCCCTGCCATCCGGTCGCATTAGCATCACTGTGGTAAGATTGTTTGGTACAATTGTTGATTATTTTAATGAGGGTTTTAATAATCCGCCTTAAGGATGGGCATACCCAGTTGACATGTGGGCGTCGCTTAGTCCTTGGATCTTCATCAATCAATGGATGGGTGTGGGTTGGGGGTGGTTAGGGTGTAACCCTACCCCTCCCAAACCTTAACCGCTTCATTTGTGTCGCTCCTCTGCCGGCTTTGCAACTTTCACCGCCATGGCTCTTCCTATTGTTGTTCTGTTCTGTGATGAGGTAACGACCCTCTAACCCTTACCTATCTCCACCGTGATGACATTATTTACCCATTGTTCGAAGCTTTGCACATTTATTGCCTTCTTCTCGGTGCTGAGGGGTTTTATCATTTTCATTTTCAGTTCTATGTTTTTATGTGTCTGCACTCTGGTTCTACCAATATGCCGAAGCTTTGTCCTCCGTCTGAGGCCTTGCTCCTGTCGAAAATGCCCGTTAAAACTCGACGAACCTAGCTCAAGTGAATTACTTCATTCCTGTGGAATGTTAATGGCATAAATTTGCATTTAATTTAATATTTTAAATGTGTTTAATGACCCTGCGCCATATTCGTTCTTTGGAGGTCTGTCATATCTGTTTTACTTTACAATTGAGGTAAATTTCTTAACGATGGTTTTGTGTTTATTTGTGTCATTTCTATCTCATTTCATTCTCTGAAATTCTTATGAGAAATTTATATTAAAGGTTCTCACCTTTGTTATTGTTTTCTTGCAGGTAAGCTTACTACCAAACCCTACCTTCCTCTGTCAACAATCTTTGGCTATGACCAGCCTCACACAATATTCCAATGTTGGATTCAGGTACCTCTACTGGATCTATCGAGTTATTCGCAAATACTTCTGGAACCATTTTAATTATATATTGGAAAACTCAATATTTTAAGTTCTAGTCTAAGCTTCTCGGGTTTTTATTTACTCACCTTGAGCTCTCTGAGGCTATCTGCGAGGAAATTTTCTTATTTTGAGATTAGGGTTTTGCAATTTTCCATAGTAATGGAGTTTAACCCCATACTGTTATTTCGAAGGCATTATTTCACTTACTATGTCTTGCTACTAGTTCCATAATATCGACCTTGGCTCTTTGTACAATTTTAACTGATCATTTGTCTCTTTATATATTTGTTCACATCTTTTTTACCCACAACGTTTATGTTATTTAAGCCGAAACAAGCATTTTTCCATGCAAGTGAATATATTACCGTATCTTTCTTTATGATTCTGCTATATAATACAGTTTTACCCCTACGAGGGTAGTGAATGGTTATCTCATGTTTTTCCTTCGCGATTTATGGCATGATTATCCTCGTTGAATTTTTTCAGGATATTTATTTACTCTCTCATGATAATTGTTGCTAAAGATAGCTTATAGAAAGATTATTTGTTGGATATATTTATATTGTACAATTATCATAATTATGTTCCTTACATATTATGATTTCAGTATCTTTTTCTGCACATTTCATTCTTCTCTCAGAGTTTTAACTCTTTTATTGTACTTATAATGTATTACATATTGAGGTTAAACTATTCAGTTCTTTATGTTGTTTTTGAGTTAGAAATTTGAACTTCTACTGTTCGACCATTGTTTACAGTAATTTCTTTCTTATTTTTAATAAATCTTAGGTGTCCGGACCATATGATTATAAAAGAGGGTTCTCGTCCTGACCCTTAGTCTATGTACAATTTTCTCCTCCTCAAAGCAGACTGTTCTATCTAGGGTTTTTCCTTTACTCCGGATGGAACTAACTATTATGTCAGTATTTTCTGTCATTCTAGAGTTTCAAAATAATTTACTGAACTGTCCATTTATAGTTATAACTTAATTGAATAATTATAAATCTATAGCTACTGTGATATTAATTAATTTATTACAGAATTACCACATTCCCATTCATAGTATACAGAGATTATTTTTAGAGTAAAGTACTTATAGAAATAAAAAGAATACTTTATGCTATTGTTTTCAACTTCATAGTACCTACTTCAAATAAATAGAGTTGATGGTTTCCTCCCAACCATGAGAGAGGCTATTACGTCCTCTTATCCCCCCGTGCTCCTCGTCAGAGTGTGATTGTTTAGTAGTTTTCTCTACAGAGAGAGACCTCAAGACCGTCGTCTAGTCTCTTCTTCCACTTAAGGTTTTTATCAAAGTTCCACTGGCTCCAACAAGCTCTAGATACTCTCACCTTTTAGCTATCTTAATGTCTGTTTCCTTTTTTCAAAGTACCCCTTTTCCTCATCAGGGTTTTCTTTTTATTCCCAGAGGAAAGGTAACTATCAAGTAAATTCTTTTAATCTAAAAACTCTCGTAACTTTGACACTTAACCATTAATTTATGGATACCACTCCATAATTAATATTTACAGAAAATAATAATTAAACTTTTGTTCATAATTTTCTTAATATATTAATTAATCCAGTTTAACTTAAACAAGTCTAAATGTATCAATTAAAATATCATAACAACTCAAATCCAAATGTTACATCTTCTCCCAATCGAGGTAAACACCGTCCTCGATGTTTTATGCAATTTCAGTGAATAATTACGAATAGGCCTCTCGAATGAACCTTTCATCTTTCCAAGTAATATCTTCCAGGCCAAAGTGCTTCCACTACACTTTAACTTGGGTGACAGCTCGCCTCCAGAGCGTTATTTATCTCTGATCGAGAATACGCTGAGGTTCTACCAAAAATTTGTTGTCCGATTCGACCTACAACCAACAAAGATTTAATTTAGTCAAAGTGATAATTATCTTCTTAGGACTCTTAGCTTTCAATTCAAACCTACCTGAATGTTCTGCCAATGTATTATGTGCTTTGGATCATGCACATATATTTTCAATAGGGACACATGAAACACACTATGTACCCAAATATGTCCTGGTAAAGCTATTCGATTGGCTACTTGTCCCACTTTTTCCAAAATTTGGAAAGGTCCACAGAACTGGGGGGGAGACTTGGCACAAGTATTCTACCTCAAGGTGCTATTCTTGGGTATAATTCTCACATAAACATGACCACCTACTTCAAATTACTATTAGTTCCTCTTCTAATCTGCATACCCTCTCTGTCGATCCTTGGAAGCTTTTAGATTTTTTTTGGATTTTCTTCACTTCTTGTTCCATCTCAGCCAACATTTCAGGCCAAAGAGTTAGCTTGGTATTTAGGCTACTCCAGTAATGGGTGTTCGACATTTCCTGCCACATAATGCTTCAAAAGGACTCATCCTGAGGGATTCTTGGTATCCATCATTGTAAGCAAATTCCACGAGGTGTAAGTAATCCTCCCACTTCATATGTTTCTGCATTACATACATCCACAACATTTACTCCAAAATCGGATTTACTCTTTTTGTCTGACCATATTTCTGTGGATGGTATGCAGCACTGAATTGAATTTGCATGCTTAAACCAGTGAACAAGGCCTTCCAAAAAGCAGAAGTAAATTTTACATCTCAGTTTGAGATAACTGTTTTTGGTATGTCATGTAATCTAAACACTTCTCTCATAAAGATATCAACTATATGTATAGTTTTATAATTTGACTGTACTGAAATAAAGTGAGCTATCTTGCTCAATCGATCGACCACAACCATTATTAAGTCATTGTGTCGCTCTGTTTTTGGTAGGCCTATGATAAAGTCTAACAATATGACTTCCACTTCCATTCAGGCACGGGACTAGGTTGCAACAGCCCTGTTGGGTGTTGATGTTCCACCTTGAAATATTAACATTCCAAACATTTATTCAAATATTCAAGGATACTTTTACGCATTCACGACCAAAATTAGTCTTTTCTGATTGTTGTTAACAACTTTTGGTAAACAGGGTGTCCAGACTAATCACTTCGATGATATTAATCTAAGACTAGTTTCTTCAAAATCATTCGATTAGAAATGTATATTTTCCCTCAAAACATAATAACTGATCATTACTAATCTTGTACTCTATTTTCTTTCCTTTCTCTTCTAATTGTTTCGTTTGCTTCCATAAAAAATGATATTTTGGATCTTGTTTCACAACCTCCTTCACTTGTTCTCGGTATTTAAATTCTGCTTGGTTAAAATAGAGTTCATACACATAGTGTAATTTTCTACTTAAAGCATCAGCGGCACGATTTTCTTTTTCCTTGACATTTTGAATTTCAAAATCAAATTTGCTTAAGAATGTGTTCCACCTAGCTTGATGAGAATTCAAGTCAGTTTTCTTAAAATAGTGGTCAAACTACTTTGATCAATTTTTAATACAAGTATTTTTCACAAAAGGTAGTGCCTCCATACCCTCAATGCATGCACTAGCTCTAGATCATAGGCATAATACCACTGTTCATGATATTTCAACTTCCTAGACTCGTATGCCACAACTTTTCCATCTTGTGTCAGTACAACTCCCACTCCTTCTTTGAAAGCATCGGTGCAAAATTCAAATTCCTTGTTTATATCAACGACCTTTAATACAGGGGCTGTAGTCAATAATTGATTTAACCACTCAAAGCTGGTTTGGCACTCGCTGGTCCATTTAAACACTCGTCCTTTTCGATGTAATGAGGTTATAGGGAAAGAAATCTTAGAGAACCCCTCAATAAAACACTGATAATAGCCAACCAACCCCATGAAAGATCGTATGCCTGCTACATTCTTAAGTACTTTCCATTCCATCATAGTTCTTATTTTTTTAGGATCTACTTCTATACGTTCAACAGAAATAACATGGCCTAAATACTGAATCTTATTTTATAAAAATCACACTTATTGAACTTGGCATAAATTTTATGTTCTCTCAACATTCTTAACACTGTATTTAAGTGTTCTTTATGCTCCTCCATGGTCTTTGAGTAGATAAGTATGTCCTCAATAAATATTAAAACAAACTTATCCAAAAATGGATGAAAGATGCCATGCATTAAACTCATAAATGTTGTTGGTGCGTTGGTTAAAAAAAATGGAAAAACTACAAATTCATAGTTCCCATATCGGGTACAAAAAGTTGTCTTGTATATGTCTTTGTCCTTTATCTGTATTTGATAGTACCTAGATCTTAGATCTATTTTTTAGAAGACATTTGCACCTTTCACCTGATCAAATAGATGGTCTATTTGTGGCAACGTGTATTTTTTCTTAACAGTTAGTTTGTTAAGTTGTCTATAATCCATACACATTCACATAATACCATTTTTCTTCTTCAGGAGCAGTACTGGTGCCCCCCAAGGAGACACACTAGGAAAAATGTATCCCTTATCTAGCAATTCCTTTAATTTCAGTTTTAGCTCAGTTAACTCAAGTACACTCATTCGATATGGTGCACGTGATATTGGTGTTGCCCCTTGCATTAATTCAATGGTGCAATTGATGTCCCATTATGGAGGTAAGCCTGATATTTTTTCTAGAAATACATCAGTAAAAAAATTGTACCACAGATATGTTCTCCATCATAGGGGTCTTATCTTTAGAATTAGCAAATCCCACCTGAATGGCATAAATCTAACAACCTTTTCTGATGCATTTTCCCAACTGAGACGTAGTAATAGGACGCAGCTGAAGAATTTTCTTAATTCCTTGCAATTCTTAGCAGGTTCCATCTTCTGCCTTGTAGTAAATTATTTTCTTTTTGCAGTCTACTAGTGACCAGTGCACTTCCAGCCAATCCATTCCCAGTAAAATGTCATAAGAGCCTAAAGGTAGGGTATTCAATACCACATTTATGTGTTGGTTTCAAATCTTTAGGGGATAGTTGGAAACTTTAGAATTAACTCTCCTCTTGGTCCCTATGGCCAAATGTACCAGCTAGGGGTTTTTAAACTTCTGGCTCTACAAATCACACTTCTCTACTATCTTGGGATTTACATAACTTAAACTGGCACCAGCATCAACAAAAATTGAAACAGTTTTGGAATACAACTTACCTTCTAACTCAACCATGGTTGGTTGATAACATGCTTGTCGATCCTTAAGCGCCTCATTAATTCTTGGTATATTTCGCACCACGTCCCCTACTGTATATGCCTCTTGCAAGTTAGCAACAATCTCGTTCTTTCCATGGTGAGGGAAGTTCTTATAGTAATGTGATTCACTACATATCCATCATTATAACAATGGCTTCTGGATCATTCCATGATGGGATCTACTTGAAGCTTCTATGGGTCGCTCTTCAACTAGCCACTTGGTATTTTGTTGATTTCTTCCCTGCTATTTATTTGTTGTATTTCTGGCAGTATTTTTATAATTTCCAGGTCTGTTGCTCCTAAAATTGGAATTATTTTTATGTACCTTCTTTGGCGGCCAATTTCTACCAGCTTCTTCGTTAGGGGCATATTGAGGTTTAAAATGGGCCTCCTAAGGAAATTATAAAATAATAGTGGAAATAATAAAATAATATTTGATTACATCATCAAATTTTAGAGAGAAAAAAGAAAAAACTACTTTTTCAACTCGTTTTTTAAACTTATCTCCCAATGTTTTTACTCAAATTTCAAGTGTGAGTACTCATTGGATGCAAAATTTAATTCCTCATCTAAGGAGTACCCATGTTGCATACTTTCGATGTATCCTACTACAAGAAAAATGAGAAATACATTAAAAATGTGATTGCAGTACCCCTGTTGCATACTTTCGATATATCCTACTACACGAAAAATGAGAAATACATGAAAAACGTGATTGCAATCACGTTTTTCATGTATTTCTCATTTTTTGTTTATTAGGGTCCATCAAAAGTATGAAACATGGGTATTCCTTGGATGAGGAATTAGATTTTGCATCCAATGAGTACTCCCACTCGAAATTTGAGTAAAAAATTTGGGAGATAAGTTGAAAATATGAGTTGAAAAAGTAGTTTTATTATTTTATTATTTTTTAATTTTCTTACCCTTTTACTGAAAAATTGGTGAATCATCCCCCATGGTTGACATCATCATCTATAGGATTCAAGATGATGATGTCAACCATGGGGGATTATTCACCAATTTTTAAGTAAAAGGGTAAGAAGATTAAAAAATAATAAAATAATAAAACTACTTTTTCAACTCATATTTTCAACTTATCTCCCAAATTTTTTACTCAAATTTCGAGTGGGAGTACTCGTTGGATGCAAAATTTAATTCTTTCATCCAAGGAGTACCCATGTTTCATACTTTTGATGGACCCTAATAAACGAAAAATGAGAAATACATGAAAAACGTGATTGCAATCACATTTTTCATGTATTTCTCATTTTTCGTTTATTAGGGTCCATCAAAAGTATGAAACATGGGTACTCCTTGGATGAGGAATTAAATTTTGCATCCAACGAGTACTCCCACTTGAAATTTGAGTAAAAAATTTGGGAGATAAGTTGAAAATATGAGTTGAAAAATTAGTTTTATTATTTTATTATTTTTTAATCTTCTTACCCTTTTACTTAAAAATTGGTGAATCATCCCCCATGGTTGACATCATCATCTTGAATCCTATTGGTTCTCATAAAGTTTATTTTTGTTGTACATTTTTCTTAGGAGGCCCATTTTAGACCTCAAAATTCCCCTAATGCTTTCACCTTGGACTGTTAGTAGTCCATGCGTGCCTTTCGTATCACCTTGTCCATGGTTCTTGGATTTACAAACTCGATTATTTCCTTCATATGGGAAAGTAATATACTCAGGAATCATTGTACTTTGGCTTTTTCATCTTTCAGCTATGGTACGTATCTTAATAGGGAAGTGAATTTTGTAATGATTCGTCCATTCTCAGTTGTCCCAATCTCAAATCGTGAAATTCTCGAGACTTTTCATCGCAAAAGCGCACAGTTAAATATTTATCCTTAAAATAATGTTGGAATTCATCCCAAGTCACATTTTGGTCTTGGATTCCTTGTACGTTTTTTACTTCCTCCCACCATAATGTGGCATTTTCCCTCAGCTGATAGCTATCCAAGCGAGCTTTCAGTTTACTATCATATTCATAGACCTGATAGTATTTATTCATGTTAATTATCCATGCCTCCGCTACCTCTTCTGCCTCTCTGTCGAATGTACGCAGTTTGATTTTTCGGAATTCGCCTTACAATTCCACTTTTTGTTTTTTCATCTCCTACTGATTTGAGAAAATTCCTTACTCGACTTCATTATAATTCCGGTTCTTATTAATCCACTGGGTGTGGCTAATTTCCGGCTTATCATTAATTTTTTACTGTTGTTCACCCTCTTCCAGAGTATTTCTTTCAGGGCTAGGTTGAGCTATTTCTTGATTTTGTTTATTAGAAATACTTTTAAGGATCCTTTGATGTTCTTGCATTAACTTCTCATTGTCACTTTTCACCCGAACCATCTCTTCTTGCAATTTTTGTATGGTACTCAGTAGTGTATTGGTTTGTCGTTGTTGTTCTTCGAGTAGCTTGTTGGTTTGTTGATGTTGATCCACACTCAACTGCACCCACATTTCTAGATTTATTTCTTGGTTAGTCTGGGGAGGTTCTTCCCCTCTAGACCTGGGAGCCTAATGTATCGAGCCCCTCCTTATTGTACTCTATCAATTTCTTCTTCCTATTTCTGTGCATAGTTTACACATCAAATTCTTATTTAGGTGACCCAACTAGGTCCCAGCATGTGAACACTTCTCTGATACCACCTATAACATCTACTCATCAAACGTTAGAAACATTTACACAGCTGTCAACAGTAAAAAAAAAATATTTTATATCCTAACTTAACACCCTAACATAATAATTGAACTCTTCTAAAATTGTACCTATGCATGCAATTGAAATATTGATTACCTCAAGATATAATGCAAAATATTTATACTAAATTTTCCTTAATCCTTGGGCTAAACCCCCTAGGTATGATATATATATATATATATATATATAGTTACATTTTCAAAACCCATGATATATCAAATTATCGACCTATCATAACTCCTATGATATTATGGACAAGACATCACATGGGAATGGAATATATATAAGTGTTATAATTTACATTACAATACTTAAAATCATTCACGATTTCATTCCACATTGATTTTCTAATTCAATTCCCTTCCGTTTGGTTGCATCAACATCACTGTGGTAAGATTATGTGGTACAACTGTTGATTATTTTAATGAGGTTTTTATGATCCGCCTTTCATATGGGCATACCCAGTTGACATGTGGGAATTTATTACCCCTTGGATCTTCATCGATCAACGAATAGTTGTGGGTTGTAGGTGGTTAGGGTGTAACCCTACCCCTACCAAACCCTAACCGCTTCATTTGTGTTGCTCCTCTGTCGGCTCTGCAACTTTCACCGCCATGGCTCTTCCTCTTGATGTTCTGTTATGCGACAAGGTAATGACCCTCTCGCCCTTACCTATCTACACCATGATGACATTCTTTACCTATTGTTCGAAGCTTTACACAATTATCACCTTCTTCTTGGTGCTGAGGGGTTTTATCGTTTTCGTTTTCAGTTCTACTTTTTTCTATGTCTACGCTTTGGTTCTACCACCATACCGAAGTTTTTTCCTCTGTCTGAGGCCTTTCTCCTGTCGGAAATGTCCATTCGAACTCGACGAACCTAGCTCAAGTGAATTACTTCATTCCTTTGGAATGTTAATGGCATAAATTTTCATTTAATTTAATCTTGTAAATGTGTTTAACCATCCTGAGCCATATTCGTTCTTTACAGGTCTTTCATACCCGTTTTACTTTGCAATTGAGGTAAATTTCTTAACCATGATTTTGCGTTTATTTGTGTCATTTCTATCTCGTTTTCTTCTCTGCAATTTTTATGAAAAAAATTCTATTAAAGGTTCTGACCTTTGTTATTTTTTTCTTACAGGTAAGCTTGCTACCAAACCCTACCTTCCTCTGTCAACAATCTTTGGTTACGAACAACCTCACAAAATCTTCCAATGTTGGATTCAGGTACCTCCGCTGGCTCTGTAGAGCTATTCACAAATCATTCTGGAACCATTTTAGTTATATATTGGAAAAATCTGTATTTTAAGTTCTGGTCTGAGCTTCTTGGGTTTTGATTTACTCCCCTTGAGCTCTCCGAGGATATCTGCGAGAAAATTTTCTTAATTAGAGATCAGGATTTTGCGCTTTTCCATAGTAATGGAGGTTAACCCCATATTATTATTTCGAAGCCAGTATTTCACTTACTATGTTTTTCTACTGGCTCCATAATATCGAGCTAGGCTCTCTGTACAATTTTAACTTATCATTTGTCTCTTAATAGATTTGTTCACAACATTTTTACCCACAAAGTTTATGTTATTTAAGCTGGAATAGAAATTTTTTCATGCATGCGAATATATTACCGTATCTTTCTTTATGATTCTACTATATAATACAGATTTACCCCTCCGAGGGAAGTGAATGGTTATCTCATTTTTTTCTTCGTGATTTATGGCATGATTATCCCTGTTGAAGTTGCTCAGGATATTTATTTATTCTCTCATGATAATTATTGCTAAAGATAGCTTATAGAAAGATTATTTCTTGGATACATTTTTATTTTAAAATTATCATAATTTTGTTCCTTACATATCATGATTCAGTAGCTTTTTCTACACATTTCATTCTTCTCACAGAGTTTTAACTCTTTAACTGTAATTATAATGTATTAAATAGTGAGGTTAAACTATTCAGTTCTTTTTGTTGTTTTTGAGCTAGAAATTTGCACTTATACTATTCAACCATTGTTTACAATAATTTATTTCTTAATAAACCCCGGGTCTCTGGACCATCTAATTATAAAAGAGGGTTCTCGTCCCAACCCTCACTTCGTGTACAATTTAATCCTCCTCAAAGTAGACTGTTCGTTTCGGGGTTTTTCCTTTACTCCTGATGGAACTAACTGTTATGTCAGTCTTTTCCCTCATACCAGAGTTTCAAACTAATTTACTAAAATTTCCATTTACATTTATAAATCATTGAATAATTATAAATATACAACTAATGTGCTATTAATTAATTTATCACAGAATTAGCACATTCCCATTCATAGTATACAAAGATTCTTTTCAGATTAAAGTACTTCTAGAAATAAAAAGAATACTTTATGTTATTATTTTCAAGTTCATAGTACCTACTTCAAATAAACCAAGTTGATGGTTTCCTTCCAACCATGAGAGGGACTATTACGTCCTTGCTCCCCCTGTGCTCCTTGTCAAAGCATGATTGCTGAGCAGTTTTCTCTGGAGAGAGAGACCTCAAGACCGTCGTCTAGTCTCTTCTTCCACTTCAGGTTTTTATTAGATTTCCATTGGCTCCAACCAGCTCTGGATACTCTCACCTTTCATCTAGCTTGTTGTCTGTTTCCTTTTTGCACAGAACCCATTTTCCTCATCAAGGTTTTCTTTTTATTTCTAGAAGCAAGGTAAATGTCAAATAACTGCTTTTAATCTAACTACTCTGGTAACTTAAACACTTAACTATCAATTTATGGAGACCACTCCATAATTAGTCTTTATAAAAAATAAGAATTAAACTTTTGTTCATAATTTTCTTAATATATTTATTAAACAATTTTAACTGAAACATATTTAAATATATCAATTAAAATAACATAACAACTCAAATCCAAATCCAGACTAAATCCAGAATTTTAAAGATATACCAGAGAAATTTAAATTGGAGGTTAACATTAAAAATAAAGAGTACCATAGTTATTCGATCTATATCCTCCATTTTCACGTGGACGTCGCCACATAATTAACCATCGCATATGATCATGGATATAGTTAATGTAACGCTCGAATGGCCATGGTCAAAGCTATGCATGGACATAGACTAATAGTAATGGTTAGAATTCGGTGTTTATGGTTGATATTTATATTTACAAATCTAGGGAAAACCTTCCCCAAAAATCTGATTACGTAGATTTATTTTAACTACGAATTTAATATGAGTTGAGAAAGATCAAATTTTTTTACGTGTAAATTTGTTTTAGAGTAAAAAAAAAAATTGTATTTGTTTATTGTTTAAATTGTATTTTTGAATGTTGTAGAGATTATATAACATGCGCATTGAACCACTTTATTAACGCACATTAAACTGGGTTTTTTGTTATTAATATATTTTTAAGTATACTTCAATATTAATTCATATTAAACTATTTTATTCATAACACACATTGGATATTTTGTTCAACATTAAAAAAAAAAATTTTAACATATATATATATGAAGTCAATATCACATGTTAAAATATTTTTGAAGAGTATAAGGTTTAAACATCTTAATTTATTTTATTTTTTACTTCTAATTACTTTGCATGAAATTATATTAGGTCATATGAACAACTAATTAGATATGCATAGCCAAAATTGCTTTTCTATTTTGAGAATATTTATTTTTATTTTAAGAGGGACGAACATACTGACACATTGCCTCTTGACTCAATAAAGAAATGTATTCAACTTATTCAAAGTAAGTGTATATTATAGATTGGTTTAGTACAAAGATATAAGATAAAACTTGTAAATAAAGATATAAGTTAAAACCTGTAAACAAAGATATAAGATAATGTACCAGGGAAGATGGGAAGAATTCTGCCTCTTAAAATTTGAGTTTGAGAAGCTTGTACTCTAACCCATAGCCATGGCTCAAGAAGGGGTTAAAGAAATACATCATGCCCAAAGGAATTATAGAAAGGGGATAAGAGAATAGATAGAAAGAGGCAATGTTAAACTCGAGCAAGGATTATGAGAAAAGATGGAAAGATCCACGTATCTTAACATTTAAGTTAGAGAAACTTCTACTCCAAGTCAAATCTAAATGATGGCTCCAGTAGGAGTTGGAGAAATATTATGAGAAAATAGAGACAAAGATGCAACATTTAATTTCCATAATATTTGAGGAAAGATAGAAAGGCCAGTCTCTTAACATTTGAGTTCAAGAATCATGTAATTTAATATGAACCTAATCTATTTAATTGAGAGTTTTGATATTAAGCGATCCTCTAGAATCCCATATGAACCACATGTACTCTCCATCTATCTAAATGATGGATTAGTAGGATAACCTACTAATAATGGATAGTTTCAAAATTGAGTGCCCCTCTAGAAGCCCAATTATGCATGTGTCTCTTCCAATTTTTTTGAATATTGGTTTAGTGAGATAATATAGTGCTCCATAACCCTTAGGCTTGAAACAAAAACTAGATATATAGAGATTATAATTGCAATAAATAGATATAGGAGATAAATAAGTTGAAATATGTAGAAAAAATCCTTGTATTATGAAAAACAGAAAAAACTGAGCAATTTTAACTTGCCTCTTAAAGTGGGGTGATATTTCATTGAGAAAATATCCAAATAAAATAGTACTCAATAAAAAATTCCATAGCTTCCTATTCTCTTTAAATATATTGTCAATAGAAAAATCCTAGCTACTTGTGATCTCATTATTAATAAGTAATAAATATCTCATGGGTCTTATAAAGTGGACCCTTTTACATTTAAAAACTATCCACTACCATATAATGCACCTAATTCAAAAAGGATGGCCATTTTCATTAATTGAATTACTCTTAGGAAACCCAAAGATAGCTATATGATTTCTTCTGGTCAACATATCAATGAATATATTGACAAAGCAGTTCGACATGTTCTTTTGTGCCATGTAAGTTATGAATTTTTGTTTTGAAGGCTTAAATCATGGGAGAAATGTGTTCTAGATAACATATTATCAGAGTTTTACAAATCACAATTGATAATAATTTTATGAATAATTCTCTTGGAAGAGAAAAATGAATGGATTCCTGCTCCCAGATTTTATTTTCACAGGCCCGACTTTAATTGTTGCAACATGCTTAATGTAGAATTTTTTTTTTTTTAGCTAGACACTTAGATACAAGAATATATTTAAGAACTAAACAATCAGAAGGGATTGTATATTTGAAACAGGGTTAAACTAGGGGGTACTTTGTAAATATTTTCACTTTTTCTTGGTACAATAACTTCTTGAAATTTTCTCCTATGTGTTTTTCCATCTTGTAGGTGTTACTATTAGAATACATGTTCTCCTGATTCCATGTACTTTTCCTTATAGGGTGTCCTTGTAATTAAAGTGAAAATAATGTTGGACTAGGATCCAAAGGGAAAGAAAGGTCCTACAACACCACTGCCCGACTTGGTCACTATTCATACTCCTAAAGAAGAGGAGGAATTTGCTGCCAAGCCACTTCTTGGAAAGGAAACCGAGATACTTGTCTAGGTCACTTTTAGTTCATTACATACAACATTTATATTCAAGCTTATATTCTTGATCCATCCACATGAATTCAATTCTGGTCATATTTAAATGACTATAATGTTTGTTTGTGTCTTATAACTGTAGTGTTGCATCAATGTCGCTCAATTTTTGACTAATTTTTAACTTCAATATGATTGTTGATGTGTTAAGGGAGGCTCCTTAGTTCCCAACGTGTTAAAGCTTGGTGCATTGTAGTTTTTCAAGGATGTTAGTCTATTTGGAAACAACCCTTATTATTCATATTTGAAATTAATTAAAATTTCGAGCTTGGAATTTTATTTTCCAGTTTTCTCCTTTTAGGGAGGTTAAGATAAGATGATAACATATCCCACCTTTAAAACCACTGTTGTCCTAAAAGTTGGAGATATGGAAATTGTTGTAGAATCACTACTAGTTACCATGTGGGATATTTTGACCACATAACTATCCACTATATTAGTAATTTTTTGAGCATATGATAGTGAAATTAATGCTCTTTGATATTTAACATTACCTCCAAATGGAGCCAAAATAAGCCTCCCTCATTAAGCTCGGGTAATATGGTTTGCACCTACTTAGGTCCCATGAAATTCTTTAGATAATACACATGAAAGACTAAATGAATCTTGGAATGTGTTGGAAGAATTATCTTGTGATATGATTTTTCAATGCATTGGATGATCTTGTAGGGCCAATAAAACTTTAGTGGTATTTTTTTGCAATTTTTTATCTTTGAGTGATGTTTTTTTACAGGGTCATCATATCTTGTTACCATGTATACACTTTAAGAGGATTTGTATCTTATTAAATAATTTTAATGAGTTGAAATATAATGTCACTTTCCAACCATGAATGATTGACTTCTTTCAACCAACTTGGCATTGATGAAGTTAAGGAAAATAACTATATATATCCTCCACAGATTTCTTGCATAAATAATAAACCACCATATTTTATTTATCCTTACTATACAGAACATCACAATTATACTCCAACATCTTAGTGGCCAAATTATGTTACTCTCATGATGAAGAAATTTGTTGAAGAAATACTTGAGACCATGATCGTTGGTCTTGATTTGGAAACACATCCCTTTGAGATGCGGGTCCCATGTTGTAGAAATTATACAAAAAGCATGCATATCATGGATTCAATCCTATCTAACAATGTAATAAAGTTAAATATTGAATTGCTTCTACAAATATTTTACAGAATAAAAAACACAATCGCTAATCAGATGAAGTAAAGAAGAAAAAAATCAACCACAACACAGATAAATTCCCGGACAAAGCTTGCTGCTCAAAACCCCACTATCTTCTATTGTATATTCAGCACGGAATCATGAAATAATTACATACAACTCTTCTCACAAGATCCCTCCTATACTCAGCTAATTGTCTCCCACTTTCATGGACAAAACTGGACAACACTTAGCCAATTCTCAGCCTCTAAACAAACCGCCTTGCTTGCGCAATCCCTGATGAATGGAATCCCTAAAGAATAGGAATTTTTGCCTTCCTTGACTACGCAAGTATCATGGGCACTCCAATGGGTGTTTGGTTGCATGGGTTGAACCCAATAATCCTACAAATGATAGTCAATTTCCCTTTCACCTAGATCTCAATTGGGTCTCCACTAGATCTGACATGCATGCAGCTAATAATAGTAAATCCTCAGTTGCATGTGAGATCACTAATTTTGAATTAATTAATATTTAATTCATTTGATCTCTCACTAGTGTATCTAACAGTTACAACTAGCACAACTGAGTTTAACTCACTTAATTGAGTTAAACTTATTACAACCTGCATTAACTAATGCACCACTACACTTCGAACTTTGTTACAACTAGAATTATTCTGTATGCCTCACCAACTACCTATAACTTGAAATGCATGAGCTAACTAAGTTTATCGCTCTCAGTTAACTATTACAAGTTATTTTGAGAATAGATTACATTTTATTGTCCATCTTAATTAAGGGATAACTAAAATACACATGCACCCAATTTAGCACCTGTGGGCACCACCCTAGTGTAGGTGCTTAATGCACTAGGCATGGATTCTGAAATTTTCTTGTTGAATCTCAACACTCCCTCTCAGCTAGAAAGGGATTATCCTTCACCCCGATCCTATCTCTATGGTATTCAAATTTTCTCCTGGTGAGCGCCTTCGTCACACTATCTACATCCTGATATTCCATGGGAATGTACTAAAGCAACGTTATTCTCCTCTGCACACAATCTCTGAGATGATGGCCGGATATCTATGTGCCTGGACCTATTATGAAACACAAGATTAATCAAGAGTTTAATGCAACTCTTATTATCATAATGAATCATTGTTGGATCCATCTGAGAACCAAAAAAACCAACCAAGATATTTCTCATCCAGATATCCTCACATGCAGCTTGACTTTCTGCCATGTATTATGCTTCTGCTGAACTGAGTGCCACAGATCGATGTTTCCTACTGTACTAGGAAACTATAGTTGATCCTATGCTAAAGATCCCTCTGAATGTGCTCTTTATGTCTGATGGATTTCCCACCCAATCTGCATCCGTAAAGCCTTGAAGCTTCAATCCCTCTGTCCATTTGTACCATATACCATACTCTGATGTGCCCCTCAGGTATCTCAAGACATGCTTTCCCGCCTTCCAAAAGAGCTTGGTAGGCTTAACCATAACTTGACTCAGCTGGTTAACTGCATAGAAAATGTCTGGTCTGGTGTTCATACATTAGTGAACCAACTAACTGCCTGTAGATAGTAGCATCCACTACCTCTCTAGAAGTAGCATCCTCTTTTCTCCAATTTCCTAGAAGAGGAGTATCCATAGGTTTGCAACTCTCCATGTGAAACTTACCCAGTATCTCCTTTGCATACTTGCCTTGAGACACAAAAATTTCACCATCCCACTGCCATATTTCAAATCCAAGGAAAGAATGAAGGATTCCCATGTCCTTCATTTCAAACTCCCTTACAATATCCTCCTTGCATGAGTGTATCAGCTGTTCATTGCAAGTCAAAATTATATCATCAACATAAAGAAAAATAATCAATAGCTTACCCTCAACCACAATATGGTACAAGTTTGCATCTACTTCACTTTTGGTGAAGCCCAGTCCAGTGAAATAGCTGTCTATCTGAGTGTACCAAGCACAAGGTTCTTGCTTCAACCCGTACAGTGTGCTCTTGAGTCAGCACACATGCAACTCACTATTGAAGATATCGAAGCCTTCAGGCTGCTCTATGTACACCTCTTCCTCAATGATCCCATTGAGAAACACAATTTTCACATCCATCTGATGAATGTGCCAACCCATTTGCGTTGAGAGTGCAAGGATGGATCTAATAGAAGAGTACCTTGCAACAGGTGAAAACGTCTCATCATAATCGATCCCCTTGATCTGTGAGAATCCTTGGGCCATAAATATGGCCTTGTATTTCTCCACACTCCCATCAACATCTTGCTTTACCTTGCAGATCCATCTCAATCCAACCACTTATTTGTCGACCAGTCTTAGGACTATCTCCCATGCACTGTTCTTGACAATGGAGTCATACACCTCCACCATTGCATCAACCCAAGCTGGTTGTTGCACTGCTTCCTGAAAGGAAGATGGTTCAGTCACAATACATTTTCTCATAAGAGCCATGTATCAAGTAAACTTGTCAGGAGACTATTTTTGTCTGCGTTGTGAAGTAGGAGCTCCTACATTCTCTGCAGCACCCAGTCTCAATCTATCAGCTTCCGTGGTGCGCTTTCTGCCATTTCTGATGGATGGATCTACATGAGTGTTTTCCTCCACTCTATGAACCTCCTCATATGGTTGCTCCACATCTTGAGGCTCATCCTTGGGAAACAATAGTTCCTCCTCTCCATGCAAGTACAACTCCCTTTCAAGGGAAAACCGCATGGATTTATCCTCATGAAATTTTGTATCCCGTCACACAACAGTCATTCTGTAGTTTTCCAAATACACATGATAGTTGTGGGGTGTTTCAGTGTACCCGACAAAAATCCCAATCTCATTTTTTAGTTTCAGCTTCTTCCTGGCATCCTTGGTCACATGCACATAAACAGATGAGCCAAAAATATTGAAGTGTGGAACAACAAGTTTCTTACCAGTGAAAGCCTCTTTAGGTGTACTCATGCCAAGTATCATATGAGAACAATGGTTCTACACAAATATCGTAGTGTTGCAAGCTTCCGCCCACATATGCATCGATAGGCCTTGATCATGAAACATCACTCTTTCTGCACCCACAATCATTGTATTCTTTCTTTCTGTGACCTCATTCTACTATGGGTTATGAGGCACTATTAGTTCTCTTAAAATTCCTTCTTTGTTGCAAAATTTCTTGAATTCATTAGAGATGTATTCTCCACCATTATCACTACTAAGAGACTTCACTTGCTTTCTCGACTCTTTCTCCACTAGTTCCTTAAATTCAAGAAACTTAGAGAATATCTTATCTTTCTTCTGCATGAAGAAGATCCAGCACTTACGAGAAAGTTCATCAGCAAATATTAAATATTACTTATGTTTTGTTGTCCAAGCAACAAAGAATGGTCCACAAAAGTCTGTGTGAACTCTCTCAAGGATCCTCGAAGCTCAGTTCTCCTTCTAATGAAAGTTTTCCTTTACATATTTTCCCATAGTACATCCCTTGCATGTGTCTGATTGTGCAAGTGTACCCCCGGGAAGACAAGTAGAAATATGTTGCATGAATTTCAAGGATCCATGGTGAAGATGGCCCAATCTCATGTGCCATAATTCTCCCCCATCTCGACTCACCACTTTGTCTTCCTTGCCCATCATTATTGTGCAGCCGTCTACCTCCAGGTTTTAGAGATTCTTAACTCGAATACCTATCCTCTTAGTTTTTCCGGTTGTTTTGTGTCGCAGGAAGGCTTTTCCTTCTCTAAAAAAAAACATCATAGCCTTTATCCTCCAACACTACAACTAATACTAATTTTTTCTTCAAACCTGGTACATGCATTACATATTTTAATTGAAAGGGTTTACTAGACTGCCTCTAGAAGGTAATGGTACCAATCGTGGTAGCACTATACCGCCCATCATCACCCATTTCAATATGCATCTGGAGATCCTTCTCCTGCAAGTCACTGAAAAGTTCCTTGTCTCCTGTCATGTGAAAGGAAGCGCCATTATCCAAATACCACACAAATCCCAATGCACTTGATACCATGCATGTGATCAATGAGAATTCAAGTTGAAATTGTGAGGCCAAAGCCTCACCAACTGCAGATCCTCCAAACTTCTTGTTCTTATTCTTTTGTGGATAGTTAGTAGCAAAATTCCCATGCTCGTGACAGTGAAAACACTTCACCTTGGACATGTCCTACTTCTTGCCATTTTTGGACTGGGATTTGGAATGGAATTTCTTCCCCTTCCCCTTCTTTGCCTTGGTAGCCAAAGCACAATCTTCTTCATCTTCATTCTTAGATGAAGATCCATTTATAGTGTTTTTTCTGAACTCTTCCTGCACCAAATCTGACCACAGTCATTCCCAGGTTCTTATAAAGTTTATTTTGGTTGTACAATTTTCTTAGGAGGCCCATTTTAGACCTCAAAATTCCCTTAATGTATGTCCTCCAGTAGATGGAAGGCTAGAAAATTTTCCCTTCCATTGACAAAGTCTTGATAACTGTGACAACTCTTGGGAAGTCCTAGGAGAGCCTAGCTCACCAAATCATCATCAAAGACAGTTATACCAATGCTCCCCAATTCATCTCAAAATTGGACAAATTTTGTTAGATATTTTGGTATGGAGCCACTGTTCTCCATCTTGATCTTCCTGAGTTTATCTGTGAGAGCCAATTTCCTATGGTTGTTGCTGCTCTGGAATAGATTCGTCAAAGCCTTCCACATTGCATATGGTGTGGATTACCCATGGAGGCTTGAGACAATGTGGTCTCGTACTCCCTCCAATAGGATCCTCCTTGCCTTTGCCACTTTATTTTTCCATGCATCAATATTTGCAGCATCTGTCACAACAAGTTTAGGAACATCATTGTCATTGAATTCCTTGAATTCATTGTCTTCGAGTACTGCGTCCATCCTATCCTTCCAAGCAATATATTTTTAGCTACCCTCGAGTGCATACTCCAACCTCAAGCCATTGAAAGCCATTTCAATCTTGAATCATATTTAGCACCAAGAAAGTCTTTCTGCAAATTTGAATTCTATCCAGTCACAAACTCAATTCCTCCAATATTATTGTGATTTCCTGTGCTCTAATACCATGTAGAAATTATACAACAAGCATGTATATCATGGATTCAATCCGATCTAACAATGTACTAAAGTTAAATACTTAATCGATGCTACAAATATTTTTCGGAATTAAAAACACAATCGCTAATCACATGAAGTAAAGAATAATCAAATCAACCACAAAAAAAATAATTTCTCGAGGAAAGCTTCCTGCTCAAAACCTCACTATCTTCTATTGTATATTCAACTTGGAATCATTAAAAAATTACATACAACTCTTCTCACAAGAGCCCTCCTGTACTCAGCTAATTTCCTCACAATGTCATGGAAAAAACCGACCAACACTTAGCCAATTCTCAGCCTCTAAATAGCCTGCCTTGCTTGCATAATCCCTAATAAATGCAATCCCTAAAGAATAGGAATTTTGAACTTCCTTGACTACGCAAGTATCATGGGCACTCAAATGGGTGTTTGGTTGAATAGGTATAACCCAATAATCCTACAACTGATAGTTAATTGCCCTTTCACCTATATCTCAACTGGGTCTCCACTAGATTGGACATGCATGCAACTAATAATAATAAATCCTCAATTGTATGTGAGATCACTGATTGTGAATTAATTAATATTTAATTAAATTTAGCTCTCACTAGTGTATCTAACAGTTAAAACTAGCACAATTGATTTTAACTCACTTAACTGAGTTAAACTGATTACAACCTGCATTAACTAATGCACCATAGCACTTCAGACTCAGTTACAACTAGAATTACCCAGCATGCTTCACCAACTACCTCTAACTCAAAATTCATGAGCTAACTAAGTTTATCACTCTCATTTAACTATTACAAGTTATTTTGAGACTAGATTACATTTTATTGTCCATATTAATTAAGGGATAACTAAAATATACATGCACCAAATTTAGCACCTGTGGGCCCCACCCTAGTGTAGGTGCTTAATGCACTAGGCGTGGGAGCTAAAATTTTCTTGTTGAATCTCAACACATGTCTCCATCACATGAAGGATGACCATAATCTTTCTCTCATATGAAAATTTACCAAAATTGTGGTTACACAACTCCTTATTTATTATTTCTAAGGGGAACCCTTCTTGCATCAAAGTCACTCCAAGTCCTCTACATATGGCATCACATTCTAGGGAAAAAGTCTTAGTAAAATTTGGCGCTACTAATATTAGAGTAATGCATATGGAATCATTTAAAGATGAGAAGGTTTTTTTGACTCCTTTCTCTATACAAAGGCATTCTTTTTTAGCTAGAAAGTTAAGGGAACAATAATCATTCCATAAATTTTCACAACTTCCTATATTAGCATTAAAATCCTAAAAATCCATTTAGGATCATCACCATCTTAGGTAAATGTCAATATTACATAGCCACAACTTTATTGGGATTTTATCATAATCCACCTCGACTAACAATGTGACCAAAGTATAATCAATAAGCATCAATATCATCAACAACAATGCCTATTTGGCATAAATTTTCAAACATCCTTGGTCATAAATGTCATATTATAAAAAAGAATAAGGGAATTTTACACACTAATACCAAGTAATATAACCTCCATAAGATTTCTTACACCATTGCCACCATTGTGAAAATTATGGATCCAAATATAAGATCCCCACTTCTAATCTCTATAATTCATTAGTAATCCCATGGAAAGAGAAATATTTTTCCAATTGGGTAATCCAAACTAAGGGATATGAACCATAAAACATATTCATATCTACCTTTTGAAATTTGTTCCATGAACTATGAATTGAAAAAAAGGGTGACAAGTATTTAGAAAGAGTATATAAGTGTCTTATGTTTCAGTTTTGAATATTCCTCCTGTGTGGGATCAATGTGTGTATCCAGTAATGGATAACCTAGTGGATAAAATCAATCCCAACAACTAACCTTGGTTGTTCATATTTTCAAATTTATATTTAGCCAAGTAATATATGCCAAAAACATTGGATTCAAGTTATTAATGCTTAAAAAGAAAAGCTTAATTTTGGTTCTCATGTTTTCCATGTTGTGAATATGGACCATGGGACCTCCCATGGTTCCATTGAACTTGTTCAAATCTTATCTTACTATGATCAATGGTTTGAAAGAAGTAATTTTAGATATACCATGGGGAATTTATTGTTAGTTTCATATAAAAAGGGTTACTAGAGAGGTAGGCTCACACAATCATCATGGAAAAATAAATTTTTGAGATAGATATCCCATAATGATGTTGTAAAATTTTTATATTTCTTTTTCAAATTCTAGTGGGATTATTGATCGATATTGAATAATATTATAGTGAAAAAAATTCAAAAGTCCTTTTGGATGTAAAGACATAGGAATTCCAATGGTTGTTTATAGAGGCTAGGGTTTTTAGGGTCCTTATAATAACATCGAATTTTCAAGTGATATATCTATTTGACATACCAATGTTTTTCAAAAATAGTACTCAATTGAATCTTTCATAGCACCAATGAAGGAAGATATACCTTACTCTTGGTTACACTACTAAATATCCTAGTATGTGAGAGTGATATCCCCAAGTTTTTTACTTGATGTACTATAGAAACATGATGGTCTTAGGGTCATGTAAGGCTACTTTTAGGTTCACTTAAAGGGATTCCCATATAATTTAGGGTAGATGTAAGATAATTTCATATATAAGTGGTTCTTAATGTGGTACTACTCATAGGGGTATGAACACATGTTACAAGGGTGTCCAAGAAAGTGATACAACTTGTATTTTCTATGCATATTTGATAAAAAAATTGTGTGGTTTTCCCAAAATTTGGACGAGATCATATTAACACAATAACTTAATTTGTCAATTCAAGGTCCTTTTAGACTTTTGAGGAACTCTATGCAGTATACATTGAAAAAGGTCTCTACCTAGATCAATAAAATTTATACTTGCTCTAATCTAATTCGCAGCATGGAATGAAAATATACTTTCATATTATATTATAATAAAAAATTAAAAGGATAAAGAAAATTTCCATTTTCTAACATAACTAATGGCACCTCATATGTTACCACTGCTGAAAGTTAAATTCATAACCCAACACAATGGCCTTTATTTTAAGTGCTAGCTAAAAATGAGTTGATTCTATAACACACCAATGCTAAATAAAAAGGAACCAATATCATTCACAGTATTTGAAATAGCTATTGACACCTCATATGTCACATCTATTGAAGTTTATATTCGTAACCGAACATTTTTTTATACATACTAAGTCCTAGTCGAAAATGAACTAGTCATGTAATGCACCATTAGCTAATTTTGTTTCATGTTAGTCATATAAAAAGTAACAATGAAAATGTTAATTTTTCATAGGGCTATGTTGTTCTTTTCTTTTATAATTTCATTTCTTCATTGACACATTAAGTTCACCCCATAACATCATAACATTTATTCATTGACCATTGTTTTATAACACTGTTGATTATCTGAGATTTCTTCAATTATTCAGATTTACATCATTTTTCATCAACATATGCAACAATGTAGAAAGAATAATATCATCATCATCAATGCAGAGGAACATAAAGGAAAAATAGAAGAAAATAATTCACACATAGAGACACTAGGATTGGTCGGAGACCAGGGAAAATCCCACTATGGGGAAAACCCTTTAAAATTATTCTTCTTATTAGATCATCATCAAATGATTCAACAAAAGAGAGTACAATGAACCATACCTTCACCTATGCAACTAACCAAAAAAACAACTACAACATCTATGAAATGAACCTAACAATATATATACTCAAATCTATGTTTATAAATATTGTAATGAATTGTCATTGTCCACAGAATCTGCGGTCAACTGCCAAACACTGCGGTCTAAGAAAAATATTTCGAGGACCGATATTTCATCTTTTAGATCCTGGTTGCATGGAGGAGGAATTTTGCAATGAATATGGCTTCTAAGTTTCTCCCTTAAGCTTATCATGCGAGCGACTAGGATCAGATATGGATTGCATAAACCCTAATCTCCTAGTCACATGGATTAGGAGTTTTCCATGTGTCTGGAAGGCTCTAGTCACATGAACGAGCTTCTATACATGTGACTATAGTCGAATCCTTCCTATTTTATGCCTGTGACTGAGACCCAAAACTCTAAATTAGATATGTGAGCTTTAGACCCTACAATTTCACCTCAGAGTGAACTTGATCCTCCATGGATGAGCCTTAGACCTGTGCAAGCCAAAAACTGAGATAGAAGAGTGTCTAATTTTTGTGTCTAAATTAGGTAGAGGACACTTGTATTTAAAGCCTTTCAAGGTGGTCCACTTTTGTTTAGGTATGATCTAATCAAATATGCACATGTGGGATTTTCTTCATTAGTACACTTTCCCTTATCCGATTTGAGTGATATTTAGGTCGATTTTGGTCCTCTTGAAAAGAGGAATTAAATGAAATCATTATCTCCATCAAGTGAGCTCTCCAAAGTGGAATTTACCACAATTTCATATTTTTAACACTCCCTCTCAACTAGGGAGAATTCCACCTGTCAATCTCTGACCATTGATAACCATGACATCCTATCATCATATCCTATCGAGTCTCAAGTAACTTCATGTATTTTCACATACCATATTAATTCATATATTTCTTATTCTTGTGATTTTCCCTTCTCACGTGATGAAAATTCTCGAATCTAAAAGAAGAAGAATTTTTTACCAGAGGGGAGCTTAAGATACTGCCCTCTGTTCATCATGCTATTACCTAATATCTCTATCAGCGGGATACTACCCAAAATATCATTAGTGGGGAGTCAATTCACATCATCATCGGAGAGCGTATCATTAGGGAGAACATCTCAACCTAAAAACCATTGACAATAAGGAAGGTACTATTGGACACTCTCACCTCATGTCCATGACAGTGGGGAGGTCCTATAAGACACTCTCACCCCATGTAGAGAAATAGGATATCCAAACACACATGGGAGCACATATCAACCCTAGTATCACATCGAGGAGCTCATTATCGACCCAAAATCACATAGGGGAGAAAATATTAACATAATCCTATTGCCTATTGATCTTCCCATCGATGACTCTAAGCAGTCATGTGGTAGAACACCTACATCATAATCCAGCTTGGATGAGATATCTAACTTATCAAGAGGTAACGATCACATGCCTCCAAGTCTCCTCAACCCATTGGCTAGATGAGGAGGGACAATCCCAACAAGCCCTGATTATGGCTATGATTCCAACTAGGGTATACTCCGCAACTACCAAAGGTGGGGGAGATACTCGAAATTTCAAAACAGATAAAGATCACACACATCCCATGGGTGATATATAGGGGAGAAACAACTATGACCCTACTTTCCAGAGTTCCCTCAACCCGAGGAGCCCTTCATCTCAATTCTACACCCTGGGAGCTCAAAAATTAGAGAAAGAGTTGGCTCAATGTCCTCGATCAACACTGATCTCATCATACTCATATCTGGTATCAACCTAATCATCAATTATCAATAAAAATTCTCATGTTCATACATGACATCAAATCAAATATCACGTTAGAACATAAATAATCATATAAATCACAAAAGGATACCATATTCATCATCCCTCTCAAGGAGGTGCCAAAGACAAGCCTAATCTTGTCTTGTACAACTACATTGTCTCAATATATGAAAATATCTTAGTACCAACTATATATGGGATTATCTAGTCGGATCCAACTTTTTATCATCACAATGTGTCCATGTTGTAACCAGAACATTCTCAAACATCTCTTCAAAAATATTCTTCATCTTGACTAATAGCTAGCCATGCTAGTAACATCGTGCTCAATCTCGGTCCTACGTAAATTCATGGACCTCTCATCCAAAAATGTCATGGAAGATATCATACTAAATCAACACCTAGATGCGATCATCAATAATAATCGAAACATTATCGGTGCATCCATGTAGTCACTTATCATAGGAAGAATATCTCAGATCAATAATTTATCATCTCATTAAGATATCTCAAAAGGTGCTTGGTGGAAATACAATGTGTATGAAGTGGCTCAATTGACTCAAGTTCTATGGATGTTCAAAACGAAACATCAATGCTTCAATTAACTATCGGTTTACAAGTTGAGTTCAATACTATTTCTTCACAACATCTTGAAATTCAATCAGAGTGTCCAAGGATTTCCATTTCCACTTTCCAATACTTCTTCAATAACTTTGCAATATAGATTTTATTTTCCCAACCTCAGAAATTGATTCATCATGCCATTATTTTTCACTTCAGATACCATCTCCCGCTTACTTAGATCAGCAGAGGCTCATCCCCTATCAATAGTAGACCATTAGTATATAAACCAAAAACAAAATCAAATTTATACATTGGAACACTTCTGAATTAGAGGATTAGATCAACACATCATCCCGACTTCACCAAATAATTGTCAATGCAGACATATACAGTGTTCTATGTAGTCATAACACTTTTACAAACCAATATGCTCAACCTTAAATAGATAAATTTTGTACAATAAAATCAACTAAGTCATCTCATCAAAGTTTAATATCAAAATCATTAATATCACAGTATCAATTCATTAGACATAGTGATAGGTAGGGATCTCATCAATTCATGACTTCATCAATTTTCATGCTAACAAATATCAAACCAAACTTCATCAAGTCATTCTCATGATCATAATACAAGTCATTTCTGCCACTAGATGTAAATGCATACACCAAGGATAATTCATGCACGTTCCATCTTCATACTAAATCACAACTTCAACTATTGTGCTAGGAACAAGGAGGTCAATACAAAACCATTATCGAATACCCATATAAGTCATTGGAAGTCACTATGATCATATGTCATCGTCATTAAGGAAAATCATCAATCGTCAAATCAAATATTAGTCATTAGGTCAAATCCATATTTGTTATCATATAGAGATATATAGTACAAAACGTATCTCAATCATCAAGTCAAAGTTCTGAGCCATTATCAAGCATCATGTCAAAAATCCAAACATGTGCATCTATATTAATCATCCAAATCATGGAAAACCCTTGTAGCACAAACTTCAATCGGAATGACACATGCATATCCCAGGCACCTACAAACACAAGTTTAGTCTTCATGTTCATATTATAGTAAACATTCAAACTTCCTTGCTCATAAAAATTTTAGTTGTCTTCTTCAAGTCTATAGGACTGACATCCTTCAGGTGAGCATATGATTTTATGCAAAAATATTCATTTTTATGTTCAGCAGGCATAGTCGCACTCATAGGCCTTCCTCGAGCAATTGTGAGATTACAGACGCACCCTTCAAGGTGTATGCAAGAAATCATTAGGGGAATTTTGAGGTCTAAAATGGGCCTCCTAAGAAAAATGTACAACCAAAATAAACTTTATAAGAACCAATAGGATTCAAGAAAATAATTTCAACCATGGGGGACGATTCACCATTTTTTAAGTAAAAGGGAAAAAAGAGTAAAAAATAATAAAATAATAAAACTACTTTTTCAACTCATATTTTCAACTTATATCCCAAATTTTTTACTCAAATTTCGAGCAGGATTTCTTGTTGGATGAAAAATTTAATTCTTCATCCAAGGAGTACCCATGTTACATACATTCAATGGACCCTACTACACGAAAAATAAGAAATAAATTAAAAAACGTGATTGCAATTTCATGTATTTCTCATTTTTCGTATAACAGGGTCCATCAAAAGTATGCAACATGTGTACTCATTGGATGAAGAATTAATTTTTTCATCCAACAAGTACTCTCACTCAAAATTTGAGTAAAAAAATTGGGAGATAGTTGGAAATGCGAGTTGAAAAAATAGTTTTTTCTTTTTTCCCCTTAAAAAATGATTATGTAATCAAATATTATTTTATTTTTTCCACTATTATTTTATAATTTCCTTAGGAGGACTATTTTAGACCTCAAAATTCCCCTAATTTGTGGCTTCCCAATTGCCAAAACCTAGATCAAGACTATCTTAGTGCCTCGGTCGCACCCTTGAGCTTGCTTCCATGCAACATGAAGGCTACAATCACACCTATATGCTTTCTTCTGTGTGACTGAGCCTCAAGGTAAGGGAAAACTATCTCTTCTCAAATCATGGCTTTGCTGCAGATTAGCAATGTTAGATATTTGACTATTCATGCCCATAAATAATTTTTCGACGATAAAGAGTATATAATGTAAATAAAAATAGAAGGAGGAATCTTATGGAGAGGTTCTCCCTTTGAATGGGAATCCGCTTCAGTCATCTTCATTTATGCCATCAACCTGTCTATCATGCATCAACGAATCTGTTAGATCATAAAGTTAGACCATATCCACATATTCATCATGGTTATATCATGTTAGTAGCTACTTCATCATGGCATCGTCAATCTTTCATCAAGGGATAGAGTCAAATGATTAGGGAAATAGATAGATGTAACATCACACTTCAAAGTTCATAAACACTATATTTCTTCCATCAAGTCAATCCATCAAGTTAGGGAATTCAATTTTATCCTATGCCATAATTACTAATCACATTAAAACATAATCATAGTCAACAAAATATCATGAATATCAATCTCATTGTTATACTTCTATCATCATGGCTACCATGATTTTTACAAAAAATATCAATAGTATCAAGTTTCCATTATTTTTTCTTTTTTCCCTTTAAAAAATGATTATGTAATCAAATATTATTTTATTTTTTCTACTATTATTTTATAATTTCCTTAGGAGGACCATTTTAGACCTCAAAATTCCCCTAATTTGTGGCTTCCCAACTGCCAAAACCTAGATCAGGACTCTCTTAGTGCCTCGGTCGCACCCTTGAGCTTGCTTCCATGCAACATGAAGGCTACAATCACACCTATATGCTTTCTTCCATGTGGCTGAGCCTCAAGGTAAGGGAAAACTATCTCTTCTCAGATCATGACTTTGCTGCAGATTAACAATTTCAGATATTTGACTATTCATGCCCATAAATAATGTTTCAACGACAAAGAGTATATAATGTAAATAACAATAGGAGGAGGGATCTTATGGAGAGGTTATCCCTTTGAATGGGAATCCACTTCAGTCATCTTCATTTATGCCATCAACCTGTCTATCATGCATCAACGAATCTGTTAGATCATAAATTTAGACCATATCCACATATTCATCATGGCTATATCATGTTAGTAGCTACTTCATCATGGCATCATCAATCTTTCATCAAGGGATAGAGTCAAATAATTAGGGAAACAGATAGATGTAACATCACACTTCAAAGTTCAATAACACTATATTTCTTCCATCAAGTCAATCCATCAAGTTAGGGAATTCAATTTTATCCTATGCCATAATTACTAATCACATCAAAACATAATCATAGTCAACAAAATATCATGACTATCAATCTCATTGTTATACTTATATCATCATGGCTACCATAATTTTTACAAACAATATCAATAGTATCATGTTTCTGCTAAACTAACCACCAACTTAAATTACGAATTAATTTAAGTTAAGTGGATTTTAGTTGCGTGGTTAGCGCTAATGGCGCAATTAATGTTGGCGCTCCGCCCTGGTCGCGTTGGCATGGTCATATTGGGAGGGGGCTAGTTCCCTCCTCCCCCTACCGACAAAAAAACTACAAATATTTAAATATATATGGTGTGAAATAGATATTAAGAACTATTGCGTGGTCTATTGGTAGGGCTTGGTGCTTGTGTGGGGGAGGTCGTGGGCTCGACCCTGACCTTCGCCCTTCCTCCGACCTATAAATTTTGCACCATATAAAAATTACGCACCCACCATTTGAAATTTGACCATAATGTATAACCTTTGTAATATGGTCTATAAAAATCATGCCAATGTAATGTTACAAAGGTTAATAAAAAAATCATGCAACGTAATTTTTTATAATATGACTTTGGATTTATTAAAATTTGTGGATTTAAAATATTAATAATATAAAAAGAAATAAATGAATATTTATATATATATATATAAATATATTAATATAATATATCATTTTTAAAACCATATAAAATATTAATTATATATATAATATATTAATCCAACTTTTAATATATTTAAAAAAATAAATTCCCACATATAAATCATAAACCCACATTCAACCTTGGAGGACATTGGGCGATTTTTACCTTCACAAACCAAAAGTGAATCCTGCAGTGAAACTTGTCATAGTCCCCTTGGACTAAAAATTGAAGAAGATTTTCTGCATGCTGATTTGATTTCCATGTCATCAGTTGTACCTGTTCTACAATTTTTTTTTTTAAATTTACCTGTTATGAACGGTGATCAACATACCATAACTCCTTCATACGAACTCAATTTTCAACAAAACGAGTTGCGTTGGATTCCTTGCGACGGTACGGTCATTGTGGTTCTAGTTTGGTGCAATTTTGAGCACTTTCATTTTTGAGCAAATTTTTGCCCCTGATCAAGATTTTGATCACTCCTTCCCACTGACATGATTTTGGAACCATAAAAGTTGGTTATCTCATAAGAGTTGAACTCTCTTCTATTTCCAAAGTTCTATCATCTTGATTATACTTAGAGAAATCGCTTTGACAACCTCTTGTCCACTGGCATGCCTTGCCTTGCCTTGCAAATGGCTTGGCTCTTCAACCACCATTCTCCTTTTGATGTTGACCCAATCCAACACTTGTTGGCTACTTGTTGATATAAATCTTTTGTTGTACCGAATTGATTCCTCGGTGCCCTCCCATTGAGAATCATGTTCCTCCTTTGCACAATGAGTGAAATAGAACAAATAGCTTCCAACATCAGTAAAAACAAGAAAAAAAGTGACCATTCTTTTACCTCCACGGTTCCAAATTCCCCATTGGAAGAATTCATTCGCCATCTCCTTCTCTTCTTTGCCTCAACACAAAATGGTCTACAATGGTTGTAAACTTTTTTTTTACATCTTGTCACAAACAACACATCATGCAAGAAACAACTTGAAGACGTATCCTCTTGCTCCTTCAAAGCAATTAATCATGTGAACATTGCCCTATATGCTTACTTCCTACTGTCAAAATTCATTGACGAAACACAAGCTGAAAAAAACATGCCTCTTCAAACAAATGATTCTCAAGTCAAGCATAAGCATGTGTAACAATTTGACGATTCTTTTCGCAAAAAAAAAAAAAACACCTCTCATGAAACACTTCGTCAACATCTCATTTTCATATTTGGAGGCAAAATCAACTCTTCCAAGATGATATGACATGCATGCACCACACAATCACCAACACAAGCCGATACTCATGCATGTGAAAACGATCAACACTCTCAAGTTGACAACATACATTTAAACAAAGAAATCGACCACCACAATTCAATTGCTCATGCATGTTCAAGCACAATGAAACCATCAAAATTCCACTATTCATAGACACAAACTCTCATGCATGTATACAATTCTTCAACTCTCTTACAAGTACAATCATAAGTACAAGAACCCCATTCATATGTACATGTACTTAAAGCTGAAATAAACAAATTTTGCTGCAATAAAGTGAGTCAACATACTCCACTTTCAATCACCTTCTTGGCGTAAACATGAAACATGCATTACATTGGAAACTTAAATGCATCAACATCAAAAGACAGCAAAGCCTTAATTGGATAAGAAATCTAACCATCTCTTACCAAAGCATTTCAAGGGTGCTTCCTTCAACTACATATCATCATCATGTTAATCATCTTGAACCACATCGATTATGGAATTTTCTTTTCCATTATTTCAATTCTATTTCTCCACCTTCTTCAGATGTCATGGATGACTTGTTGGATACAAATTCCAACTCCTGTCTACAAGATGATCTTGCTTATGACAATGAGTGAAAAAAATTTCCTCTTATTTTCAACATGGTTTGCTTTGTCTTTGGATTTCTTCCTCCTTTGCTTCAAAAGTTTCTTGTGCATGGATATCTTCTTCCAACACCTCAAAAAATTATGGTTATCCACACCACGAAAGGAACATACGAACTTTCTCCAAATCTTATGTAAGAATTTGCCATTTTTATCATAATCAAAAGCAACTTGATTAAAAGAAGATTTATACCTTGAAAATTCACCTTTGTCACCTTCTTGAGGAGGTTAATTTCATGAGGTAGTGGCTCTCTTCATAATACCAACAATTTATTCAATAGTTTTAGAGCTTTCAACATCCTCTTGTTCACCATTCTCATTAGCTGCATGCTTATGAGCACCTTCTTGCAAAGTGGATGTAAAACTGTTGCACTCCACATAAATTTAATCTTCACAAGCTTAAGGTAATGAACATGAAATGAAAGTCCTTCTTGGAATACCTTCATGTGCCTCCTTGTCTTTATATCTTTCTCCATCATGTTGTCCATAACCAAGACCCAAATACTTAGGCCTTTCCTCAACAACAATTGGCTTAACTATGTCGTGTGCATGTTTGCCTAATCCTTTACCTTCATAGCCCATCTTCATCAATATTTTGTACCCTATTCATTTAGTGTGTCTTTCAAAAGAACCTACACATTAATTTTGAGAGGAAATTGAAGATAAACTTGAATTTCATACCTCTTTTTCATGTACATACATGGATAATGCTTCCTTGGCATCATGGAGCCGAGTCTCCATCTCATGAATCTTTTCAAGGTTTTGATTTGCAATATGGAGTTGAGTCGCCATCTCATGCATATTTTCAAGAAGCTCTTGCTTCTCCTCCTTCATGGAAATCAACTGCTCTTGAAGTTTAATTCTCTCCCTCTTATCTTCATACTTATCTTGCATCCTATCAATCATGATGTAGAGTTTCTGAAACATCTCTTTATCAAAGAGTTTTTGTAAGGAAGATAGACTACAAGAATTAGTTAATGAAGCTACCATCACACATGCAATGAAGAAAAAAAAAATTTATTGTGATTTGATATTTGAATTCTCAATCTTGACTTCTTTTCCTTCACACATAAAGTTGGAAATCTGTTAAATTTTCCTTGCACAAATTCAACAACCAATAGCTATAGAACCAATAGATAATTCTTGGCTAAAATGAGCTAAACTTTTGCTCTGATACCAACTTGATCTGAATATGGGAAAAAAATTTATTTCTATGCAAGCTCCCTCATTAGTATTAAAAATGTGTTTAAGGATCATCTCATGTTAACCATTTGTGAAGGGGTTTATGTGTCTTTGATGATCAAATTATGAGTTAATTAACAATTAAAAACTCATGAAAAACAACTGAAATGAAGAAATATAACTCACATCAATCACATAACACAATGGATGACGATGGAGTTCACCCTTCCTGGGCTACATCTCCATGGACCTGCTTTAACTAGTTAGGCCCTCTTGGGATTATGAGTCAAAATTATGATTAAAAGCGTCTGTGATGCTCCAATAGATTTTTTTACTGCTCCATTAGCTTCAGAAGCATGAAAACCCCAAAAATGACTATTTAATCTCTGAATTTGCTTACTAGCTCCTCTAGGATTGACCTCCAAACCTAGTGGCCATGGGCTTGTTTAATCTCCAAAGTGAAAAAAGCAAGTTCATATGTGCTCCAACGCCTCTATAAACTATACCATTGTGTTCATATCATCAAATACATTAAAAATTTACTATTCACTCATTGAAATTGGCCTTCAACTGATCTGGGCATGGCCTTCCCTACTGGTGGCCTAGGGTTTCAAAATTATTCAAGTGATCAAAAACACCTGTAGATGAGCTCCTCTGCCTCTTCAAGCTATTCCAATGGATTCAGAGCATTCTAATATGCTAAGAATGACTTTTCCTTATCCCAATTTGGTCGAAAATTGCTCAAGATAGTCCCCATTCAATACTAGCCTAGAAAACTACCACTAAATCTGGCTAACTGCCAGTTAGCTCCACTAATTTTGGAACTGCCACCAAATTTGGCGCTCCGCCAAACTAACCACCAATTTAAACTGTGGATTAATTTAATTTAAGTGGATTTTAGTTGCATAGTTAGCGCTAATGATGAAATTAACGTTGGCGCTTCGCCCTAGTCGTGTTTATATGGTCGTATCCCCCTTGCCGACAGAAAACTACAAAGATTTAAATATATATGGTGCACAATAGATATTAAGAACTATTGCGTGGTCTATTAGTAGCATTTGGCGCTTGTTAGGGAGAGATTGCGGGTTTGACCACACCCTTCCTCCAACCTATAACTTTTGCACCATATAAAAATTATGCACCCACCATTTGAAATTCGACCATAATGTATAACCTTCGTAATATGGTTTATAAAATGCATGCCAACGTAATGTTACAAAGGTTAATAAAAAAACATGCCAACGTAATGTTACAAAGGTTAATAAAAAAACATACCAACGTAATGTTTTATAATATGACTTTGGGTTTATTAAAATTTGTGGATTTAAAATATTAATAATATATAAAGTAATAAATTAGTATTTATATATATTAATATATTAATATAATATATGATTTTTTTAAAACCATATAAAATATAAAATATATATATCATATATTAATCCAACTTGAAAAAAAAAATTCCCACATAAAAAGTATGAACCCACAAACCAAACTGGCGAATCTCGCAGTGACACTTGTCACAGTCCCATTGGACTAAAAACTGAAGAAGATTTTCTGCATGCTGACTGGACTGCCATGCCATGAGGTGTGCCTATTCTGCAATATTTTTTTTAAAATTTGTCTATTTTGAACAACGATCAGTAGACCATAACTTCTTCATCCGAACTCGGTTTTTAACGAAACGAGTTGTGTTGGATTCCTTGCAATGAGACAATTGTTGTGGTTCTAGGTTGGTGCAATTCTGAGCATTTTCATTTTTGAGAAAAAAATTTCCCCTGATCCAGATTCTAATCACATACAATAATGTTTCCTTCACTATTTCAGCCAACTCTATGAGTAATCAGGCCTAATAGAGACTATTCCATCTAGGGCTTCATGAAATATGTCCCAAGTGCTTGAGCATCTTCACATTGACCATGCTAGGGTTTCTAGATTTCATAACTCAAATCTTTTTCATAAACCAAGGTTTGTTTCAAACCCTAACCTTATAATATCCATCAAACCCTGATACACAAATTTCCTAAGGTTTTTTTCAAGCCCTATAATTATTCTAGGTATCCTCCATCTTCTCTTGCATCCATCAAAGGTATCTCCATGGAGGTGATCTCCATGAGTTTTCTTAAGCTCAATTCTGATACCATGCTAATTTTTCATAGGGATATGTTGTTCTTTTCTTTGGAAATTTCATTTCTTGATTAATACATTAATTTCACCCCATAGCATCATAACATTATTCATATTTACATCATTTTTTAGAAACATATGCAACTATGTAGAAATAAATATATTATCATCATCAATGTAATGGAAAATAAAGGAACAATAGAAGAAAAACATTCACACATAGAGACACCAGGATTGGTCAGAGACCAGGGAAAATCCCACTATGGGGAAAACCCTTTAAAATTATTCTTCTTATTACATCTTCATTAAATGATTCATCAAAAGAGTATATAATGATCCTATCTTCATCTATGCAACTAACCAGAAAAAAAACTACAACATCTATGAAATGAACACAAAAATGTATATACTCAAAAATATGATTCTAAAGGTTGTAATGAACTATCATTGTCTATGGATTCTGTGGTAAACTTATAAATACTACGCTCACTGAGAAAAATATTTGGAGAATTGAAATTTATTCTTTTAGATCCTGGTCGCATGGAGGAGGAGCTGTGTGAGTGACTATGGCTTCCTAGTCACACCCTTAAGCCTAGCATGTGAGTGACTAGGGTTATATCTTGACTACAGAAACCCTAAACCCCCAATCACATGGATGAAGAGTTTTCTGTGTGACTGGAAGGCTCCAGTCACACAGATGAGCTTCTATATGTGTGACTCGTTCGTGTGAGTACGGTCAAATCCTTCCTATGGCGTACCTGTGGTTGAGGCCTAAAACCCTAAATGAGAGATATGAGCTTCAAACCCTGCAATTTCACCTTAGGGTGAACCTAATCCTCTGCGAATGAGCCTCATACTTGTGTGAGCCAAAAACCAAGATAGAAGAGTGTCTCATTGTTGTGTCTAAATGAGGTAGACGATACTTGTATTTATAGCCTTCCAAGGTGGTCCACTTTGCTTTAGGGCCGACCTTATCAAATATGCACATGTGGGATTTTATTCAGAAGTACACTTTCCCTTATCCGATTTGAGTGATATTTAGGTCTATTTTGGTCCTCTCGAAGAGGAATTAAATGCAATCATTATCTCCATCAAGTGAGCTATCAAAAGAGGAATTTTATTGCAACTACATATTTTTAACAGAAAATGCATAAGTGATTCAATGCAACCATACAAAGTAACTAAGCAATCAATATAATCATATTTAGAATTGAAAATTAGATATAGATGCACAAAAATAAGATTACCACAATCCCTTACCATGAGTGATCCCTACCTAAGGCTCGGTCTTTTCTTGGTCTCACACAATTACCATGACAATGTGAAATTGGAATCCGACATAAAGAATTCAATCACTCTATTAAGTTCATAAATCTATCGTTACAAAATTAAATTGCTATAACATTAAATTAAAAAAACAACGTATATATCCCTTGCATGAGGTGATTACACACATATATACATGAATGAGGGGCTTTCCACATCATAAAGGAGACACATGCCCCTCAAATAATCTGATATTAGTTTAAACAAAATAAAACTAAAAAATCATAAAAATCCTTTTGATTGGCTCTAAGACATAGTAATTGGTTTAAAAAATGATTCCCTCATGCAGTACCGAACTAACTGATTCCTATACATCCCTACATCCTTTAAAATATGTAGCTTCAATTACATGGATCCTATAACATTTACCTTCTAACGCATAGATGCATAAATATAATCAATTTCATGATATCCTCATGGCTCTATCTATGGTTAAACCCTTATTTTCATATGTCCATTATGTCACAAGAACCATTTTTTTAAATTTTGGAAATAGGGTTTAAAGTCTCTCTAACACGCAAATGTAGACTAGGACTATATTTTTTCGACCTAAAGTTAATAATCATTCTCATAGGGATTTTAGGTTAGAAAAATTACTTTAGGACCAAAGTAATATGTTTCTATTGTAAAAAAGGAGTCAAATATAGGCTTATGATATCCCCAAGCTGATTTGGTTACATGTAACCTCGATACCCCAACTTGTTTTCTTCTGAAACTCTAGTATGTTATTCACACCAGTCAAAATTTAGGGTCCATAGTCTCCTTGGTTATAGTAACCTTGTGCTCAATCCAAATATAACCAGTGCAGCCATTCATCTTCTTCATTTCAAGTACTCATGCCCTTTTCTCCTCTTCATGAGAGATCAAAAGTGCTTCCACTTAATGTGCCTTTGATGTTTCATAGTATTCTAATATACCTGACCTTTGATGATGCTGAATGGCCACAATATTACCTAGATATTGCAATTACCTCTATAGGTCATGTTTTATCATGTGGGGTAAAGGATACTCATGATGATAAGAAAATGTTTATGGAGAAAATGTGTTAAAAATAGTTGAAATGTTTCAAATATTTTTAACACAGTTTCCCTAGAAACATTTTCTTTTTTGAAGATTGCAACAATAAAAAGTGAAGGAGGCATCCTGAAACATCATTCTTGATCCTAGTTGGAAAGTGATCACCTAAACTAGGTGGGGCCCACACAGGTGATTTTTGGCGCAAAGTCTATTTTTAGACTATGTCTATTTTTAGACATGTCGATCATATTCTATGAGTTGCAGGATGCTAGTTGTGGATGGTTGGTCAAGTTGGAAAAATAGATGGACTTCTATTTTTAGACATATTGGGCAGAATCTATTTTTAGATTGCCAGTCTAAAAATAGATATGTCGAATATTAATAGCTCTTAATAATATTTGGACTATAAACATTATCTTATTCTCTTGGAGCACTTCAGTTAAGTGCACAGATGTGGCACAACAGCTGATAGAAGGAATTACGCTATTCTTGAGGGTTAAGTGGAGCTATTTCATGGAGACTTTAGTTAGAACTCATGTGAGAGAGTTTGGTGGAGTTATTGAGGTAGTTGGTGGAGTTGTGTTCAGTTTAACTTAGTTAAACATAGTTGAGCTAGTTGTATCTAGTCTAAATGATTGATACACTAGTGAGAGTGGTGTGAATTAATTATTAATTAATTCACTAATTATTAACTCATTAATCAACTAAAGAATACATCAGTTAACTACAGTGCATGGACAGTTTCAGTGGAGACCAGTGAAGAGGTAGGTGAAAGAGCATTGTGACTATCAGTTGTGACTATAGTGATGCATGGTTTGCATCCAACACTCAATAGAGATGCCTTTAAAGACTGCGTGAGCAAGGCTAGGGTAATACAATTCTCATCAAGAGGCATTCTTCAACAGGGATTGCGTAGTAGAGGCAGGCTAAAGGTTGGAAAAGATCGGTGCATGGGATTTGCAAGATCGGGCCTGATTAGTGTGTAGCAAGTGGAGATTATATTGAGAGCCTGTGAGGAGATTTGTACTATGATTGTTACATGATCTCCATGACATATAATATATAGATAGTTTGAGGTTTTCAGCTTTAAGCTTTCCCATGAAATACTGTGTTCATATGTGTGATTGTTTATGGTTTTAATGTGTGCATGCAATTGATTTTATTTCCGCATGTGATGATCAATGGTAGAAGAGATTCTGTATTGTGCATGAAGATAAAATAGTGTGTGATCAGGAGAATCTCGGTGGATAAAATATCAGTTATTCAAATTTCTATAGTATCATTGCGATACTAAGTCATTGGAGCAATTGCAAAGCATTAAATCGATTGATTTTGTATTAGACGACCAGAGGGAGTTGGCGCTCAAGGATAAACTCAGGAAAATAAAAATGGAGAAGAATGACACTATTCCGGTATACTTAAAAAAGTTTTTCCACTGCAGGGATGAGCTTGCGAGTGTAGGATTTAGTGTGGATGATGAGGAATTGGTGAGCTTGGCTCTCCTTGGGCTTCCGAAGAGTTGGCATTCTTATCAGGACTCTGTCAATGGTCAGGAGAAATTGCCAGGATGGGAGCGACTTTGGTCGGATCTTGTGCAGGAGGAGATAAGGCGGGATACCAGGGATGGATCTTCATCAAAGAATGATGATGAAGAGGATTGCGCTTTGGCTGCCAAAGCAAGGAAGGGGAAGGGCAAGAAAAATGCTTCTCAATCCGGTGTGGATGGTAAAGAGCATGACATGTCCAAGTATGAAGTTTTCAGCATTCGATGATGGGCATTTTACCCGCATTTGACGACTGGAACTTAAGAAGAAGAGAGAACAAGCGAACGCTGGGCTGCAATAGTGAGGCTCTTTTGGCAATTTAATTTTGAATTCTCATTGATCGCATGCATGGTGCCTAGTGCATTGGGATCGGGGTGGTATTTTGATAGTGGTGCTTCCTTTCACATGACGGGAGATGTGAATATTTTCAGTGACTTGGTGGAGAAATATCTCCAGTTGCATGTTGAGTTGGGCCACAATGGAAAATACAATGCGACCGACATTGGTACCATTACCTTTCAGAGGGAGTTAGCTAAACTCATTCTTTTAAAAGATGTAGTGCATGTTCGAGGTTTAAAGAAGAATTTAATCTCAGTCGCAATGTTAGAGGATAAAGGGTATGATGTTGTCTTTAGTGAAGGAAAAGTTTTCCTTCGGTACAAATCAACAGGACAAGTCAAGAAGGTTGGGATTCGAGCTAAGAATCTCTACAGACTTGAAGTAGATGGGATTTCTCTGGACTTCATTGGGAAGTGCGAAAACTACTTCTGGTGGCTTTGAGGGGACGGAGGTTGCATGCAGGTAAGAGTGAACCTCGAGATGTGGAGCAGCCATAAGATGAGGATCATGGAGTGGGAGAAACCACTCACTCCCCAGAAAATTGTCCCAGATGTGACTGGAAAGGAGGTATCACGGCTATACCACCAGGTGAGAGGTGGGGCGACATGCATGATTAATCCCAAGAGGAGATTTCTGGGAAGGATTCATGAGATGGTGTGGATCTCATGAATTAAAACTGGCTATGAGGTGCCCACAATGCAGCAGTAGCACGATCAGTTGGATTGATGCAGGCAGATCAAAGTGACAGTGTCGGATACTAGAGCACGGCTCAGAGTTGACAACAAGTGCAGAGTGCATGGGTGCAGAGTTCAATAGCGTAGTGGTTCCTAAAGACATGTGAAGTAGCTAAGCAGAAGTCGAAGACTTTGATGATAGATGCATCAGATTGATTGAGTTGTTTGGAGCCTATTCAGTTTCAGAGGAGTTGCAGAGCAGATGCATGGAGTTGCATGGCACTTATGAAGGTTGCAGGGCGAATGCATGGAGTTGAATGTCGCATGCAAAGAAAGCCCTTTCTTGTTGAGAGGGAGTGTTTAAGATTGCAACAAGAAACAATTAAGGAGGCATCCTAAAACATCATTCCTGATCCTAGTTGGAAAGTGATCACCTAAACTAGGTGGGGACCACACAGGTGATTTTTGTCGCAAAGTCTATTTTTAGACTATATTTTTAGACATGTCGATCATATTCTATGAGTTGCAGGATGTTATTTGTGGTTGGTTGGTCAAGTTGGAAAATAGATGGACTTCTATTTTTAGACATATTGGGCGGATTCTTCTTTTAGACTGCCAGTCTAAAAATAGATATGTCGAATATTATTAGCTCTTAATAATATTTGGACTCTAAACATTATATTATTCTCTTGGAGCACTTCAGTTAAGGTACGGATATGTCTGGTGATAGAAGGGCCATATTCCTGAAGGTTAAGTGGAGTGTTGCATGGATACTTGGTTGGGCTCATGTGAGAGATACAGTTAAGATCAGTTCACATCGGCAACTAGGTTGTGTTGAGTTTCAGTTTAACTGAGTTAAACATAGTTGAGCTAGTTGTATCTAGTCTAACTGATTGATACACTAGTGAGAGTGGTGTGAATTAATTATTAATTAATTCACTAATTATTAACTCATTAATCAACTAAGAATACAACACTATTAGATGAAATAGGTAACTGACCTCAAAACGGGAACTCTAGCCCAAAAAGACTCAAAAAACATGAAAAAACACCCCAAACACAAAAAAAGTGTATTCCAGAATGCACTTGGTTTTTTTTGAAGGTCAAATTTCAACATTTTATAAAATTAATGCTAAAAAACAAAATTGTTTGTTGAAAAAAAGGATTGAAAAAAACACCCTCAAAACAAAACCAGTTGATGTTGGAATAACAAAAAAAAATGTGTCATAATTTTGACACTTGTAACAATGGAATTAAAGACAACATATTAGGACATTTTTTTAAAATCGTAAATTTCTAACATTTTTGATAGATGATGTTAAAGATAAACAAATACATGTCCGAAGGGCTTATCATTTCGAACAATTTTCATCCATGTTGTTAAACATAAAATATCTTGACTTTAAACAACCCCAAAATTGTAATTATTGTCAACCATAACCTTAAAGATAAAATTTGGTAGCACATAAAAAACCTTAATGACAAGTTGTAAATCTAAAGTTTTTTCAATCTTAAGTGTTCAACATACTTGAACAATGAAATTATGGAGAAATTATAAGACTTAACAATTTAAAAAAAATGAACAAGTAAATGAAAAAAATTATCATTGAACGATAAACAAGTAAGAGTAATTTTAATTTTAAAGAATAAAAAATTTATCTTTTTTTCAAATCTTAGCATAAGACAAATTTAAATATAATTTCAACCAAAACCTAAAAATCAAGCATCAAAACAAAGTGTTCTATTTCAATGATGCATATAATTATTAAAACTTTTAAAAGTATCTTATACCAAATGGTAACAATACATAATATCATGGTAATATCACTCGCATAATCTAAAAATTCAACATTAGTTTCTATTTTCTATTTTACTTATAATTAAAATATCAACATTGGTACATTGAATATAACATAAATTATTTTTTGTAATTTATTGTTGCATTGTCGATATTCTAAAGAAATGAATTCTTCATAATTAAAACATATAATCCAACAAACATAGAAATGTCTCATAACTTCATGAAAAAATGAGATGGAAGTCAAAATTTTTATTTCAAGTTACCATGCAAACATCAATTACATAAAAGTGTCTTAGATAGTTATTCAAAATCAGCCATAGGTTCCGGCACACCATCATAATCTACATCTTCGATTGAATGGCTCGATGCGGATGAAGATGATTCATATTCTTCTCTTTCATCAACTAGTGCTCCATCCGAGTCAACATGCATGCCCACCATTTCAGAAGTTCAAAAGTCTTGTAGATCTACATCTACATTCTCGCAGAGTCCCATTTCAACGAGTAATTGTTCCGGTAGCAATTTCTTCAAAATATTTATGGTCCGCAACCGAAGAGTTCCTCTCTTTGTCAAATTGAATTCATACACAAGTATGTCAACATCCTCCAATTTTAAGACATACGTGCGGCAACGATTTATATTTGTGCCCTTTCTTTTTTCTCTTTCCGCCAATTCTTTTTTCCACTACCATCTCTCGGCTTGTACACACCACCGAAAGGGTGGGTACTTGTGGCATACCAATGTACATCAACAGACTGTAATCTCTTCATTTTCATTAATGACCTTTATAACCTTGGCAATCCGGAATGGATAGCCAAGTGGATCTTCATCTGCTAACACCGTTATCATGCAACCCTCCTTAAGATCCTCGCACGTAACCCCCTGTAAAGGTCTTCCATGGCTTCACGTTGTGCACGTGATCTTCTAGAACCAATATAGATTTCTCTTTCCTCTACTCTGTGGGGAATTAATAATAGCTTGAGGCCGTTGTTGTTCAACATTGTGTGTTTCCCGATGTTCATGTTCATTTGGCATATTTTGTGGCAAAAAAAAAGGAGTCTTCACAAGCGTATCCCCATTTATTGATCTTGAAATCATATCACTTTGATTACCGAAAAAGACTCCCACCAAACCGAATCAGATGACATCGAAGTATTCATATGTATCTCTAATACATATTTTAATTTCCTCTAGACATTCGAATAATTTATGTCTCTCTTCCGCCTTTACGTGCATTATGGAGTTCATAAACCGATCTGTAATAACAATATCTTTGATGAAAACATTGGACGCTCCGGAATGAACTTCAAAAAATGCTAAACCTCGATGATGGTCCCCATTCTTCAATAGTTGAATACTTCTTTCCCCCATATAAGTGTTATCCCATCAATTTTTTTGATACGAAATTGATGTTGGAAGCTAATGTCGTTAAGTTGTTCAATGCATTTCTCCTCACCATGCGATCCAAAAATAAACCTTCGCATGTCAATAGTTTCTTCCAACACATGAAAAACAGGCTCTGGAATGTACGATTTCTTAATACATTCAATTAATGATGGCAATCTCCCAACACCTTTCCTCCTCAATGTTACTAAAAACGACTGAACATTTGATCAATATGATCATGAGTATGCCCAACAAGAAGGAAACCAACCTTTATCTTTTTTAAAATCCCCAATTCAACGAGCATGTTTAGATACCCAGAAAAAGAACTTGATTTTTTGTTCTCACGACTTGTGTTGTCTAATTGTAAATACAAAACTTCGGGAAGAATCCCGGACCAATGAGTAAACACATCATGGATTATAGTTATGGTCAGATTTGCATCATTGTGAATATTTGGAGTTGTGAAGAAAACTCTTGGAAACATCTTCTCATTAAATACCATACAACCAACCAAGTGAAACTCGAATGAAATTTTCCTCCCTCGTAATTTTTTTTGGCGTGCGGACAAAATGTGGAAGAAGTGTTTTTTTTTGTCCATACCATCAATTATCAATCCCCGGATATTTATTTGGATGATCATAACACTTCTTTCGATGTTTATACAACTTTTTCCTTTCACTTGTTTGTTGATTGCGATGGTCTTGAAGTTCTTTGACAACGAAATCTGTACATAAAATAAAAAGAAACATATGAATAAATATATTTTCATAGTTGATAAGTATCAAATTTTAAAAAAACAATGTTTTGAACACATACCTCTTTCCGCCCCTTGACGTTTATCTCTTTTTTGCTTTAAGAGAAGCACATGTGCTGCAAATCCCCATCCTTGTCTTCTTAGGAATACGAACATTGTTGAATTCAGACTTTCCATATCCTTGTAAAATAAGAATATGTAATAAAATTACCAATTCCTTCAACAACTTCTGCATAATCTTTGTATAACATGAATATTTCTCGTCTCGAGAAATTATCCGGAATATGTATTGTGTCTTTATTTGGCATACACTCTCCATGATTTGAAAAGAAGTCTTTCATCCATGTCTTAGCGTATTTGCAAATGGCCCCACCTCCCGAATAATATGTGGGATCCCTTTCCAATCTATCCCTGGATTCTTGACAAATGACAATTACCAATTGAATACAACATTTTGAACGTCTTTTCGCAAAGAAATACATTCCCAATATGATAATCATAACTCGCTAGTGTAGATTGCATGCAACCCACTAAATATGAATTTTGCATGCTTTTATTCATTGACATATATGTTTTCCTTTTCTCCAAAGCAAAGTTGAAATCCATATTTTTTCAAGCAATCCCTTAGACAACATTCACTTGAAATCAAATGAATGACATAACTTCTTGTCGTGAGATATTTTGTCCTCGCCCTTGTATAGGCTGGAATGCTTTGCATTGATATGAAAAGGGCTACTCCTACTCCTAGTTGCAATATTTGCTTGCAACGGCTTCATCATTCCGTCATCCTTTGTAAAAGTAGTTTCATCACCATTAGGAGGAATATTATCCCCACTATCATCATCCTCAACATAGTTAAGAAATTCATCAACATCATTGCGTGGAAAATTTTCTTTACCAAAAATTTTCTTTACCATCATCAGCTGAAGAAAACATTTCACAAGAATCATCGGCACTTTTGTAACCCCGACTCAAAAGAAATTCTTCACCATATTGACCCATGCTTTCAAATTCTTCCCTGGGAGGATTCAATTCTTCATCACCATGAGTGTCTTTGAAATGGTCACTTGGAGAAAATGAAATATTCAGATATGTGCCTCTAAAATTATCATTCGCAAGAAACTCTTCATCCTCCCCTTCCTCGGTGGTGCTCTCATAATCCTTGGGATTAGGCATAAGTGGAAGCTTTGAATTTGTATTCACTAGAATTTCTTCATCCCGCCCCTCCCCTTCCTCATCGAAGCTCTCATAATCCTTAGGATTAGGAATAAGTGAATGCCTTGAATCTATATTTATTGGAAATTCTTCATCCCCCCCCTTCATCGATGGTTAAATTATAATCGTTATGATTAGGATGAAGTGAAAATTTTAGCTTTGGAAATTCATCCCCGTCTTCATCGTTGGTGCTGGCATAATCCTTAGGATTAGGACGAAGTGGATATTTTGACGTTGCAAATTCTTCATTCCCCTCTTCCTCGATGGTGTCGACATAATCTTTAGGATTAGGACGAAGTGCATATTTTTGACTTTGCAAATTATTCATTCCCCTCTTCATCTCGTGGTGCTGACATAATCCTTAGGATTAAGACGAAGTGGAAATTTTGATTTTGGAATTTTTTCATCCCCCTCTTCATCGTTGGTGCTTGCATAATCCTTAGGATTAGGACGGAGTGGAAATTTTGACACCGTAAATTTTTCATTTCCCTCTTCATCGGTGGTGCTCGGCATAATCCTTAGGATTGGGATGAAGTGGATGTTTTTGACTCCGAAACATTATCATTCCCCTTTTCATCAATGGTGCTCGCATAATCCTTATGATTAGGACGAATTTGATATTTTGACTCTGGAAATTTTACATCCCCCCTTTTTCATCGGTGGTGTTGGCATACTCCTCGGGATTAGGACGAGTGGATATTTTGACTCTGCGTATTCTTCATTCCCCTCTTCATTTGTTGTTCTCACATAATCCTTAGGATTAAGTCGAAGTGGATATTCTTCATCTCCCTTTTTCATCAATGGTGTCCTCATAATCCTTGGGATTAGGACGAAGTGAAACTTTTGACTCGGGAAATTCTTCATCATGCCCTTCATCAATGTTGCTTTCATAATCCTTAGGATTAAGAGTAAGTGGTATAACTGGCGCTCGATTTACAGAAATTTCATTTTGCTGCACCTCATCAATTTTGTTCTCATCATCTTTAGGATGATGACCAAGTCAATTTTTTGACTCTCTATTCATGGTGAATGAACTCCTGTTATATTCATCACTCTGAATAGAGTTATTGCGTGATGAAGATGTTGATGTTCTAGAAAGAAAAACTTCTCTATCAGAAGAAATAATGGATTTCAACAAGAATAGGTTGAATGATACAAATTCCTCTCCCACTTACAATATATAGCTTAAAGACTGAAAATTTCCCTCCAAATTTTCCCTCCAAAAAATTTCGGGAAAAAATTTCCCTCCAAAATTCCCCCCCAAAAAAAATTTCGCAAAAAAACTTTCCCTCCAAAATTTTCATTTCAAATATTTGGTACAAATATTAGTCAAAAAAATGTATTTAACATTTTTTTTTAATAAACCATTTATGTTGAAATATTTTACCGATATTTATATTCAAAATATCCACAAAATATTTCTATCATGGATGCCTTCCAAACTAAAATAATGTTTTTATTTGAATTATTTAACATTGACTAGATGTAAGTATTAACTATAATATTACTATAATACCTACATGCAAATATTAACTATTTTAACTATAATGACTACATGTAAATATTTTAAATTTTAAATTTTAAACTTACGTTATATTCATCCGAAATATATTTCAAAATTTATTAATAAACTGTTGGTCTTCAAATATTTCACCATACTTTCTATTCAAAATATCCACAAAATATTCCTTTCATGCATGTCTTCGAAACTAAAATAATTTTCTTATTTGAATGGTTTAAGATTGACTACATGAAATTTTTTTCAAAAATAACATGTAAATATTAACTATTTAAACTATAATATTAACTATAATTAACTACATGTACATATTTTAGATTTTAAAATTTAATCCCATGATTTTAAACATTGATTACATGTAAATATTAACTGTGATAACTAAATGCAAATATTAACTATTTTATCTATAATATTAAATATAATTAACTACATGTAAGTATTTCATATTTTAATTTTTTAATCTAAGATTATATTTGAATTATTCAACATTCAAGTACATGTAAATATTAAATAAAATATTAACTATGATAACTACATGCAAATAATAAGTATTTTAACTATAGTATGAACTATAATAAACTAAATGTAAATATTTAAAATTTAAAATTTTAATCCCACATTCGTTAAACAGTAAACCAATCAGACAATATTCGCTATTTAAAAAGAATGATTCAGTGGAGACCAGTGCAAAGATAGGTGAAAGGGTAAGTGTGACTATCAGTTGTGACTATAAGTGATGCATGATTTGCATCCAACACTTAGTAGAGATGCCTATAAAGACTGCATGAGAAAGGCTGGGGTAATACAATTCTCATCAAGAGGCATTCTTCAGCAGTGATTGCGCAGTAGAGGCAGGCTAAGGGCTGGCAAAGATTGGTGCATGGGATTTGCAAGATCAGAGCTTGATTAGTGTGTAGCAATTGGAGATTTTACTGAGAGCTTGTGAGGAGCTTTGTATAATGATTGTTACATGATCTCTATGACATATAATATACAGATAGTTGGGGGTCTTCAACTTTAAGCTTTCCCATTATATACGGTGTTCATATGTGTGAATTTTTATGGTTTTAATGTGTGCATGCAATTGATTTTATTTCCGCATGTGATGATCAATGGTAGAAGAGATTTTGTATTGTGCATGAAGATAAAATAGTGTGTGATGAGGAGAATCTCGGTGGATAACATATCAGTTATTCAAATTTCTACATTCTTCTCTCTATGAATTACAACTGTGGAAATATGCATTCGAAAACTAAAGGATACTCACATTTGATCTTCGGGATTTTTATTCCATTATTTAAATTTGGATAAATATTGGGCATGATTAATTGAGTTGTTAGTAATGATTTTGGAATTATGTATGATTCCTTTATTGTTTATTAATTATTATCAAACCACATGAGAGACTCGTGTAGGAATATCTATTGTTTGTTAATTATTAGCAAACCATATGAGAAACTTGTGGATCTTATTTATTGATTATTATTTTATTTTTAAACAATTGTAATGTATAAAAAGAGTTATCTTTAATTTCACAGGAGAGGACTCTTAGAGTAATGTCCAAGTCATAATGGAATACTTTAATTATTAAGTTTTTATTATAGTTGTAACTTATAATTTCCATAGTTTATGATTTGATTGATTAATTTAATTTATTATTATTATTTTTTACATATTATTTCCTATGAATATTTATGAAATAGTAAATTCTTTCAATTAAATTGATTAATGTTTTCAATATAATAAGTATTGGTAAATATCAACACTCTATTCTATGGAGGCAAGGCCCACTCTAGTAGAACATAATGCTACATAATTTAGGTAGTTCTCTTTTTAGTTGTATAATTTAGCTTAGTTATTTATTAATGTAGAGTTTATTTTATTTACTTCCATAATTAAATTATGTTTATGTGATTTTATTTATTCATACATGGTTGTATTTATTTATTTAAGCAATTGATTATTCATGTTTATTTCTAATTTGACATGTGTGCATTTCATATTGGTTTGCATTCATTTACATTGTTAAATAAATGTTATCAACACATTATTACATTTTTTGGTTTGAGTGAAAACACATATAATCTTGGAAAATATTATTCCTTTCATTCTTACATGTGTGGTTTGTTTTACATGTGTTGGGGGTTGCAACATTAAGTGTAGAAATTATATACAATATGCATGTATAAATCAGGACTCTCCTGATCTAACAATATTTATCTTCTTTCTAAATACATAATCCTTCCACTATAATTCTTTTGCAGAAATTTAAAATCAACAATTGCAAAACACATGAAGCAATAAAAACACACACAACACAGTTGTTTAACGGGAAAGCCTGAAGCTGAAAACCCCAACTATCATATATTGTGTAGCATGGAGATCATGTAACAATCTCATACAAAGCTTAGTACATCAACTTCTCAGTACAATCAATCGTCACACACTAACATAGAAGAAATCTGCAAATCCATGCACCAATCTCAACCCTCTTACTAGCCTGCCTCCACTACGCAATCCAAGTTGCTTACAAAGACCAATTCGATGCAATCCCACTCTCCTTTATTGTGTTGTTCTCATTGGCATCTCCAATGTATATGTAGATGAAATTAATGCATCACTAGTAGTCACAACGGATAGTCTATCTCACCCTTTCACCTATCTCTACACTGGGTCTCCACTAGATCTGACATGCATTGTAGTTAACTGTTGTATTGTTCAGTTGATTAATGAGTTATTATTTTTGAATAAATTAACTAATTAATTCACTCCACTCTCACTAATGTATCATTCAGTTAGATTAGATACAACTAGCTCAATTGAGTCTAACTGAGTTAAATTGAATACAACTCCATGAACTACTCTTCCAACTCTGTCATAACTTTGCCACTTCAGTTCTAACCAAGTCCTCCATGCATGAACCACCAGTAAACCCTAGGAATTGCGTAATTCCTTCAACCCACTGATTTGACAAATATTTATACTGAAATTAAGTGCTCCAAGAGAATAAGTTGATATTTAGAGTCTGATTATTATTAAGAGCTAATAACAATCGACATGCATCTATTTTTAGATCAGCGATCTATAAATAGACTTCGCCCAATCTTATAAAAATAGAATTTCATCTATTTTTCACATTTGACCAACCATCTACAAATAGCATCCTGCAACTTATAGAATATGCTCACCATGTCTAAAAATAGACATACACCTAAAAATAGCTTGTGTGGGCCCCACCTAGTTTAGGTGATTATTCTCCAACTAGGATCAAGGATGATGTTTCAGGATGCCTCCTTCACTATTTCTTGTTGCAAACTTCAACACTCCCTATCAACAAGAAAGGATTGTCTTTACATGCGACATGCAACTCCATGCATTCGCCCTGCAACTCTTGCTACAACACTTCCAAAACTGAAAGGCTCCAAACAACTCAATTAGTCTAATGCATCTATCATCAAAGTATTCGACTTCTGCTTAGCTACTGCACATGTCTTCAGGAACCACTGCGTTGTTGAACTCTGCACCCATGCACTCTGCACTTGCTGTCAACTTTGAACCGCGCTCCAGTATCTGACACTGTCACTTTGATCTTCCTGCATCAATCCAACTGATAATGTTACTGCTGCTCTATGGGCTACTCGTAGCCAGGTTCAATTCATGAGATCCACACCATCTCAATGAATCCTGCCCAGAAATTTCTTCTTGGATTATCCATGCATGTTGTCCCACCTCTTACCTGGTAGTATAGCTGCATGCACTCCCTCTTCCCATCTGGCACGAAATTTCTCTGCATGAGTGGTTTCTCCCACTCCATGATCCTCATCTTGTGGTTGCTCCACATCCCGAGGTTCACTCTTACCTGCATGCAAATCCTGCTCCCTCTCAAGCTTTAATTGCATGTCTTTCTTGCACTTCCCAACAGTAGGAAGCTCTGTAGAAATCCCATCTACATCAAATCTATAAAGATTCTTCTGCATCTCCAGTTGTGGCTACTCCACAACCTTCTGAGACTGCTTCTCAGACTACAACTCCCTCTCAACCACCAATTCACTAACCTATACTTTGCTCCTCAAAGCTTTGCATGCATCTTGTACCTCAATGCATGTAGATTCTTGGCTCGTGCACATTGTAATTATCCAGTCGTCGCAAAATTTTCTAACAAAAGAGTTGATTTTAAATCGATGATATCTCACTCATCCGAGCTCTGATTCGACCGATTTTTTTTTTTAATTTGGGTATTTTTTTGCAAGGAATCCAAATATGCTATTTGTTCATGAAAATATTTCACCAAAAATTTCAGATATTCTCTGCAAACTCGCGCACCCAAAAATTCCTGCTCTCATTCCATGTAGAAAATCTATAACACAGCTCTGATACCATGCAGAAATTATATTAAATATGCATGTATATATCCGAACTCTCCTGATATAACAATATTTATATTCTTTCTAAATACAGAATCCTTCCACTATAATTCTTTTGCGGAAATTTAAAATCAACAATTGCAAAACACATGAAGCAATAAAAACACACATAACACAGTTGTTTAACGGGAAAGCCTGAAGCTGAAAACCCAAACTATCATATATTATGTATCATGGAGATCATGTAAAATTATCATACAAATATTAGTATATCAAGCTCTCAGTACAATCAATCGTCACACAGTAACATAGAAGAAATCTGCAAATCCATGCACCAATTTCATCCCTCCTACTAGCCTGCCTCCACTGCACAATCCAAGATGATTACAAAGACCAATTCGATGCAATCTCACTCTCCTTTAATGCATTGTTATCATTGGAATCTCCAATGTATATGTAGATGCAATTAATGCATCACTATTAGTCACAATAGATAGTCTATCTCACCCTTTCACCTATCTCTGCACTGGGTCTCCACTGGATCTGACATGCACTGTAGTTAACTGTTGCATTGTTCAATTTATTAATGAGTTATTATTTGTGAATTAATTAACTAATTAATTCACTCCACTCTCACTAGTGTATCATTCAGTTAGGTTAGATACAACTAGCTCAACTGAGTCTAACTGAGTTAAACTGAATACAACTCCATGAACTACTCTTCCAACTCTGTTATAACTTTGCCACTTCAGTTCTAAATAAGTCCTCCATGCATGAACCACCAGTAAACCCTAGGAATTGTGTAATTCCTTCAGCCCACTGATTTGACAAATATTTATATTTAAATTAAGTGCTCCAAGAGAATAAGCTGATATTTAGAGTCTGATTATTATTAAGAGTTAATAATAATCGACATGCATCTATTTTTAGATCAGTGATCTATAAATAGACTTCACCCAATCTTCTAAAAATAATATCTCATATATTTTTCACATTTGACCAACCATCTACAAATAGCATCCTGCAACTTATAGAATATGCTCACCATGTCTAAAAATAGACATACACCTAAAAATAGCCTGTGTGGGCCCCACCTAGTTTAGGTGATTATTTTCCAACTAGGATCAAGGATGATGTTTCAAGATGCCTCCTTCATTGTTTCTTGTTGCAAACTTCAACATTAAACCCACTAGGTAGAATTTTATTATTTGAATTTCACAATTATGATCCTTAATTTCCTACACGCGTGTTTACTTCCCTATAAGAGTGTTTACTTTCTTGAAAGTGTGTTTACTTTCCTATAAGTGTGTTTAATTTCCTATAAGTAGCTTTAGTCACATTAGTTTTGAATTTGCATAACATTTCCAAGCTTGTGAACGATGTATACTCTATCCAAAAAAGTAATCATTTACATACAAAAAAAAACAAACAGATGAAATTAGGAAGTATGAACTGCATATATCGTGCATGGTAACTCACAAGTCTTAGTTTGACAATTAAATGCATAGTATCTTGGTTGATTTTTTAATTAATTAGAAGGTAAATTAAAATTCTTTTCATTGGCCACCTCATGATGGCCTCCATCTTGGAAGGATCTATTTTCATCTCTCCTCCACCTCCCACATACCCCAATTGCACAAAAGACTATTGTGAAAAATCACACTTCCTGTTATTTTCTAGCACCTAATGATTCTTTAATGTCTCTAGCACTTGCATCAAATGTGAGATGTGCTACTCCTAGGTAAAATTGTATACCAGTATATCATCGAAATATATAAGAAAAAACAAATCTATAAAAGGACATAGAATATCAATCATTAACCTCATAAACATAGCTAGTGAATTGCATATCCCAAAACACATGACTAACCACTCATCCAAACCTTTCCTAGATTTGAAATTGGTATTATAGGTATCATATTATTTGTCTCGAATCTAGTGATATCTAGAGTTTAGGCCAAGCTTGGTGAACTACTTTCTTACTACAACTTATTTTACATATCATCTATCTTGGGAAGGGGTTACTCGTTATTGAGTGTAATTTTATTTAACACCTTGTAATATATATACATCTTCCAAGTCCCATTCTTCATTGGCACAATGATGATGGGTGACCCACATGGTGATGTACTCGATCTAATGACATCATGTTCTAGTATCTACTACAATTTCTTCTTCACCTCACTTACTTCTATAATACACTTCTTGTAAAACCCAATGTTTGGCATTGGGGAGTCTAGAAATAGTTGGATCTCATGCTCCACTTCCCTCTTGGGTAATAGCCCTTTAGGATCTCTGAACACATGCATATAAGACTATACTAACTCTCCAATATGTTTTTTTCTGTTTCTTATACACCCCTCTAAGGATGAATTTTCTATCAATGACTCTTCAACAAATTATTTTTCACTTAAAAATTGTAAAACATATTTCTTGCTAGAATTGGTCAGCTTCTTAAATTGGTTGGAACTTACCAGTGAAATTTTCGACTTTCCCTTGTGCGCGTTGATGGTTAATGATATCCCATCATTAATGGGAAAATACTGATTCACTCTCTACATGAATATTTAATCCCACATGTACGTATAAGAACTTCCAAACATCATTACACATACATCGAGGGGAACTACATGTAGTTCTACTTTATCAATAAAATCAATGCTAATAACACATCTACTTTTTCATTGTTTGGTTACTTTTGTTTCTGCATCCTTATTTACCCATCCCAATGGATATGGGATTGGATGATCATAAACTTCAAATATCAATTTTTTTACCAACTCTATTGCAATGAGATTCTCCAACAATCCTAAGTCAAATAGAGCATTAATCTTTGTCTTCTTGACATATAATTTTATATGGAATAGTTTGGTATTTTTATTCTCTTCCTATTGTTGAAGGATACTCATATTCACCTCATTCTACATTGATGTACACACTATATTATCATCCATATTAGATTTTCTTTCAACCCAGTTGCTAGAATTAGTAGCCATGAAATTCCTCTTATTTGCATCTTTCTTTTTGTTCTTTAAATTAAGCTCTAGATGCAACTTCTAGCGCTTCTCCTCTATATGATCGTCAATGTTATAGTGATTAAAATGATTGTTGGGATAGTTGAATTGGTTCTTTGTTTCTTTTGTATTTTTATCTTCCCCCATTTCCACTTCTTTTTCCCATCCTTAGAAGCATCCTAGTTCTCCTTCTTCTTCAACTCATTTGATTTCCCTTTCTTTTGGCCTATGTTCTCTAGCTATTGTGCCTGTATACAAGCCTTGTCCATTGATCCAAGTTTGAAAAACATCACTTTCTTTTGAATATGGTTGTGTAGATATCATAGATTCTTGAGGAGTATATCAAGGTTCCTTGGGGATTAACCTAAAATTATGGCCATATTTCTAAATTTGGTGGTGTACTTGTATATATTCTACCCTTGCCTCTGCTTGATGTAATGCCACTAGATCTTCTAGTCATCTATGTACATGATAGGATAAAATTACGAATTTATGAGGCTTTTGAAATCTTCTATCTTAGTCACTAGATGATCTCCCTCCAACCTCAAGGTCTCTGTGTGGCTTTCCCACCAGGTCAAGCGATGGCGATCTAATTTCAGCTAAGAAAATGATTTTTGTTTTCTCTTCCTCCATATAATGAACGCTAAAATAAACTTCTAATCGTTGCAACCAATTATTTAATTACGGAGTGTAAATCTCACCTTTATATGGCTTGATATCAAAATTTTCTTCCATTTTGAATATGGACTATGATTTTTTTGTAACACTCAAATTGGGTTGATATTTTTTGAGTTTTTTCTTTGGTTCATTCTCTATTTCTTCTTGATATCCTTATCTCCCCTCTAATTGGACCTGTACATTATAACCCATATATTCTCTAAATAGCTTGATATTATTGGTTAGGGACACCATTAAGAGTCTCACATTATAGTTTATGTATGAAAATTGTGCTTGCAGCTATGCAAACCTCTCCTCTACTGGACCATGAGGGTTATTCACAAATTCATTCTCCATGACTAGGGTTTTTTTATTTTAAACTTAACCAATTTGGATCACCTTAAACTAATCATAATATACCCAAAGAAACATGGTATGATACCAATATGATCCGTAAAATTCTATGGATGTTCAATTAGACAGTTTGTCACAACAATTATGATAAAATTATGTTTAAAATCCAAAATCTACACTATGATGGGTTATTTATCCTCATATTTATGTATTTGTCAAGTATTATTTATTGTATGCATGGAAATGATAATTATGTAGAAAATAAAGAAAATAAAAATAAAACTCACAAACTACAAATTAACACTATATATAACTGGGAAATCCTTTCAAGAGAAAACCCAACTGAAAGGTGAAGTTGATCTTCTCACTTTTTCTTAATGGAAAATGGATGCAATTATAAATAAGTGATGCATGTGGACCTTGGGATGATACAATGCATAAATCATCTCTATTTTATCTCTCCCTAGCCAGTCTCGGCTACTCTACTAATCTATGGCACAAAATGCACTCGAATAGAATGGATCCCCTTTTCCTCCTAATGGCCTAGTTATAACATAGCCCAATAGTCTACCGGTGGTTAAGCTTGACTTCTTTAAATCTTAACTAGAGTTAAAATATTGATCCGTCTAGAGTCTTATTTATCATGATCATGTGGCTAGCCCCTTTTCCATGAATAATGGGGCCTGATGTGGCATCCTTTTGAATTATGGTAGTCAAAACAAAAAGGTTAACTTCTGAGTGGCATACATTTTGCATATGAACTCCAATTGAGGTGATTCATATGCCATTGGAAATGTACCTTTGTGTATAAAAACAAAAAAATGTGTGGAACTTAATATTTTACCCCTTTTCAAACACCATTTGATGCCTAAAACTACTCCTAGAAGGTTTTAGACCCCAATTTTCTAGAGTAGATCCCACTAATAAAAATGGTCTTGTGAGATGATTCCTCCACTTTTTCCAGTACTTTGAAAGTATCAATATGGATGAAAAACAATATAATTATCCAATCCATATCAACATGGGTGTAGGGACTTTAAAAAATTAATTTTTTTCTTCTCAACGAGATTTCTTTAACAAGTAATATTAAAAAAAAATCTGTTAAAAACCATTATTACATTTAAAATAAATTTGATTGATGGTGAAGAGAAACTAAAAGATATTTCTTACCAAAAAGAAATATAACCAACACTTTTAATCTAGAAATACAATTCAACTTTTCTAAGAAGTTCACAATATTCGATTGTATTTTGGAAGCAAAAATAACTAACTAATCAATAGCATATTAAAAATACTTTGCAAAAATGATTTATTCGTTAAGGTAAAAAGGTTTCAAATTGATAACCAAAGGTTTCATTTATTTCTCATGTAATCCGTTCATGAAAATATTCAAATTATGTTAGGGCTCCACATTAAATCTAACAGTAGAGGTTAAAAATGCATTTAAACTTTTAGCACATCTACTAGGTTGAAAGGAACTTGGAATCCAAATGTATTTGTAGTACATCAAGTGTGAGTTTTCATTTTTGGGCATATCGAGAGGTGGTATGTGGTGAAATGTATACGATATCTAGAAATATGGAGGATCCAATGAAATAATTTTTTTTGTAAATCATTATATGCATATTAAAGCAATAATTGAAAAGGCATCTAGTATCTAGGATATTGTTATGCAAAATTTTAGTCAAATGATCTGGATCTCCATATTTTTTATAAATTGGGATGGGAAATATATGTGATATATGGGCATCTTGGATGTAACAACGAATTCCAATACCACAAGACCTGAATCTAGGTATCATATGAGTGAGGTATCGTGAAAATGTATCTAGGATATAGACATCTGGAAGATCCATAAGAGAATTATATCAAATTTTTTTAGGTCTGGATACGTTTTGATTAACACACAGTAACTTAAGAGTAAAAATGGGGCCAAAGTCTGACGTATATTCATCGGTTATTCGACTCATTGTCGTCAACTATCTGACACATTAGAGTCATAGTTTTTCGTCGGTGGGATTTCATCGAATAATCGACACTTCACTAAGTTTCAGATATTTGACAACACTAACATCAAATATCCGATGCCCAAGATGGCCAAAAGTGCGTTTAATCATCCGACACTTCGCAGTTGGATATTCGACGTAAATAGGCACCAGATATCCGTTGCCTAAGATGCCAAGAATGTGTTGCATCATCTGACGCTTTTAGGTCAGATATTCGATGCAAAACACCTTCATTTCGTCGAAAATTTGGTGTCAGATAATCGATGTAACAATAATTTAGTGCGACACGAGTTTTATGGATATGATGGCTGTTTCCGTTGGTATGGAGTGAGATATCTGATGGTATGGAGTCGGATATTTAACAGTCATGATTTAAAAGTAGAGTATCCGACGAGAAAATGAGCATTTTATATATATATATATATATATATATATATATATATAATTTACGTATGGCATGTTCCTTATCAACCTTAGGATGGGGGCACTTGTCCTTCCCTTCAACATCCTTAACCATGAACTAAGTTTGGACTTAGTTTCTTGTTCAAAACAAGTATACATATACATTTTTTTTACAATAAGCAACATCAATTGAGACTTGTGGAATACTCCAGATTTCATATCTCATGCTTGGGAATTTCTCTCTCTAACATAGTTTTGTTTCAATGCTAGTGCACTTTTTTAGTGTTTCTTTTCTATTTATACTACAGGTGTTTGGGTTGGAATTTTGTCTCCATTTGATCCCCTCTTTTTTATTGTGATCTAAACATAGGTAAACTATGTTCAAATTATCCTATACATTGTGATATAGTTGAAACAAGACAAATATACAAAATGGGCATTGACTTTTAACACTCTTCTTAATGGACATTTTATTTTCCTTTTATACCAAGTATCTCCCTAAACATTTCAATTTTTCCTTTTCTTTTATGGCTTAGTGATGATATTTTAAATAGTGGTGATGCCAACAAATTTCCTAAATTTTATCTTCAACATACAATTGTTTCATCTTTCATATGTTATGATGGTATTACTAACAAAATACAAATATATAAATTTGGAATTGATATTTAATCCTCCCCTTAATGGCCTTTTTGTTTTCTTTTAATTTCAAGCATATCCCTTAATATTTAAAATTTATTCTTATTTGTTGGCTTAGTGATGATATCTAATAGATGATCTTGAGTTGTAATCAATTCAATTTCCTCGCTTTTCACGTATTATTTGACATAGTAGTGATGAGTGTCTCAACATTCTTTTAGATTATGCCAAGTTATACTTAAACTAAAATTAACGTCAAAATATCCTAAAATGTCCACCTGGTGGACCTATAAGAGAATTTTTGTGAATGGCCTGCATTTATGGTCCTCTAGGGAGTGATCAACAAATGGATTTATATGTTCCCACTAGGGGGGAGAGTGAAAACTAGAGATAAGGTGAAACAAGGTGGAAACTACCCCAAAATTTGAGGCTGAAGTAGAACTCATGGTAGTAAAGAAGTAGTCATTGATCAAGGTACAAATTGCAATTTCATGTTGATGTTGTTCTCAAGAAGCTCTAAACATATCCCTACTTGCAAACATGGTTCAAGGAAATGTTGCAAGCTAGGACGAAAACACATCAAACTCCTAAAATATATTTTACATTTAAGGGAGTCTTTAAAACAAAATGAAAAACGATTAAATAGTACTATCAATGGCCAAAGGAAAATTTCATTTTAAATTGAGGAGATAAAAGAATCTTTCTATATACTTAATCTCAATTTCACAAGGTGAGAATATTTATAAATACAATTGGAAGATATAGGACTTGTTCAAGGTGCTATATTGCTAGACTCGCACAAATTAGAAACATTTTTATGTTGATAATGTTTTGGAGCATCGTAGATGGAAAGGAAATGTGATGAAAAGGATACAAAAACTCATGTGTTTACTATTATTGCAATCTCTATTGTCCAATAACAAGGTAGTAGGTGCACAATCTTTCACATAATTTATTAGAATATAAAAACATATGCTCCATTTAAAGTTTCTTTCATAGTTATTTCCTCTATTTTAATGTCTTGACTCTCAACTATTCAGACACCCATTTTTAAAAACACCTAGATAGAATCAAAACATAATAATGGAAGACATATTACCCTCATATGCTTCTCCAACTGAAAATTTCATGTAAGCTTCTTAACTTGCTTCTCCAACTTGGTTTTAGCTTCTTGGAGTACTCCAGTCTCCAGAACAACCTATACAATGAAGATAGTCACAAAAAATGATGAAAACACATTACATTGCAAGCATATGTTCTCAAAGTACAAAGAGAAGATATGGAGACAATCAAGGAAATGAACTGGAGACACAATATTAGATGCATTACAACAACCAGCTAAATAATAAAATCAAAATTGGTTTGTGATGCATAATGTTCCCTATGATAAATCTAAGTAAGATGCATAATTCATATTTTAACTTTCTTTGAAACCTGCATCATCTATAGGACCTCTTCCACCACGTAAAAAAAAACAATTGAATTTAACCCATAGTTTAATCAAAATTAATTAAAGAATTTGTAAAAAATGTTGGGCTTTTAAGAATTCACTTTCTTCGTTGAAATATGTCCAATATGAAATTTCTTAGTTTTCTTGGGTTCTCATGGGATAAAGTAATGAGAAAATGGCATCCCGCACATATTACAAATAATTTCCGCAACTACTATTTTTTTCATTTAGAGGAGACTTTGATAAGATTGTTGATCTATTTTTTACTCAACTTAAGACTAAATTCCATAGTCACTGTACTTCAAGATAGGTTATTGAGAGGTAGCAATATGAAAATATAACTTTGATAGGGAAGATACTATTAGCTGGAATTTTCAATGATGAAAAGATGAAAGTGATGCATGAGATTGATGACCTCGAACTTGTCACATGAAGAAAATGGCTCTATGATACTAGGAAAGTAGCAGATCAGTATAATGAGATGCGAAGGAAAGAGGGAGCCATGAAAAGCTAGTAGTTGTTACTCTTACAAGACGAGTTGTAAGACTTGTGGTGTTGACTTCTCAGTTTGAAAGGAAGTCAGGAATCTCCTCTGAATATGAAAGGGTGTAAAGGAGTCTCCTTAGGAGATGGGATATATTCTCAATATAAAAGGAGAATAGGGATATCCTCTATGATTGAGAGGGAGTGATGATGGATATTTCTTCTCCTTGTGTGTCATGCACTAGACCAGAAATAACAACCATAAGTCTTAGTGAAGGCCATAATGAAAGAATGGTGTCTAGAGGATTGGATAAGAATCTAATATTGAAACTTATTATGGATTGTATAATGCAGGAAAAATAATTTTAGGACCAAAACTCTTTGAGGATGGGATAGGTGTCCAAGATAATAGTGCTTGAAGAGGAAGATTATTATTTGAGGATTCAAGTTTGGGAATTCAAGATAAGAATAGTCCTAAAATGACATACCTTGTGAACATCCAGATGGGATATGTTCCTTGGAGATGATGTGAGTTATCACACATAAAGCCTCTCAACATAATGTCTAGTTAGGCCTCATAAACAATGTTTTTCATGATGTTGACTCTTAGAGTTGGCCTCTCAAACCGACTCTTCTAATGAGAGATTTTCAAAGGAAGTCTTGTCCTTTTACTAGTTAGACAATTATGAATACCTTCCTAGTTAAAAGGAAGGGTTGGAAACTGTAACAAGTTTTGGTGTTCATAATTGTCATTTGACTCATCTCATGATGTAATTATTATGTAAAAAGCATAATGAAAGATAATGTAAAGAATAAAAATAAATTATTTTTAGAGCATGGGTTTTATGCTCAAGTTATTTGTCATTAGATCTCCTAGGTTTTTCATGAGTCAGAGAGTAATTTTCAGTTTAAAATACCCATTTGGGCACTTGTAACAAATAAAGAATAAATATTTTTGTAATTATAAGTGTTTAGAAAGGCTCCCAACATCAAGTTGGATGAAGAAGAAGAAGGATAGTGAAGAAGGAGGAAGTCATAGAACCATGCGAAGGTCTAAAATCTGACCTATATTTTTCACACGTGTGAATACCCTAAAGTTTCTAGGGTTTCCACAAGTTTAAAAATTACAGGATAATTGCAGGTTGTTTTGTGAAAGACGAGAGGCTATAAGAGCCTTGTTTTTGGAAGATCTATGCTTCGTTGTCCTTGGTAACTTTTTTATTTGTCTTGAGGCATATCTTCTGGTTGGTTGGATTGGTTTTTGGTTAGAGGCCTAGTCTTGGGTTTGGTATTGGAAATTTCCTTTGAAAGTGATTCTATAAGAAGATATTTATTCCTAGGTTTTCCCCTTGGAGGGGTTTTTACCCTGGCCTGGAGCCTATATTTTTTGTCAATTTTTTTATGGTTGTGATATTTATTATTTTGGAATTTAATTGATTATAAGAACACAAACAAAATCAAGAGCCAGAATAAGATAATGTCACAAGTAAGTGTCATGTAATGGAAAATGGAATTAAAAGCTTAATCGAATTTCCAACATCCCTCATCTTGCTACTCATTATATCAACCTTGTTCCATAAATTATGACTAGATAGTTACAAATAAAAAGAAATAATACAAGTTTGAATTACCATTTCTCATACCTTCTTCTATTAGTGGTAGTATGTTCTTTCTAATCTCAAGAAATTTGTCAGTTGGAAATACCAAGTTGTACAATAACCCCCTTTGAAATAGAGAATAAATGTCAAGTCAGTTCAAATATATACCACTCATATGACTAAGTTCATTATGAAAAAGGAGTGCATTGTGCAAAAGAAAAATGGCACCAACTTGAATGTAACTGACCTTGAACAACTATGGAAATTAAACTGTTCATATTTATTTCCAGACTCAGGTGTAGATATATTTTTCTATAGATTTATTTCCAGACCCAGATGTAGATGTATTTTTTTGAAAATTTGTTTGTTATACCTGTTTAATCACTATTTTTCATATTTAAATATTATCTATGTAATAGAGTATATGAAATAAGGGAATAGGTTCAAGCAAGTGCAATGGAAAAATGAATAAATGGACATATTTTCAATATTTCTTTATAAAACAAATGCCTATTAACAATAACAAAAAATTGAATGCTAAATGTAATATTACTAATTTGATCTATTTTCTTCTGATATTTGTTCCACTTCAACATCCAAATTGATACTAGTTTTGCTACACATATTCATGGGACCAATGAGGCAAACTTAGATTAAATTTGGCCAAATATTAAATTTAATTTCATGAATAAATAATAATTAAAAACAATTGAGTGCATGAATAACTAAATGATATCCTCTTTGTTTTGAGAATAAATTGTTGGAGTAGTTTAATCTTGGATCAAACCCACCTCTACTCGACGAAGCAATAAGAAAGTCAACATTGATTTTATTGTTGCTCTTTTGGATCAAGAGTGTTTTTCTCAAAGATTATTCAAATCCTAATTTATTCTCTATTGAATAGGTCTAACCATGTGAAGGTGTAATATATCATGGCCCTCGCCCTCCTCACATCACCCACAATTCCCCAGTACCCAATCTATCAACTAAGAAATAGTTGAAAGCAAGACATTAAGATACATAAATAAACAAATAGAAAACATTCATTTATACATACATACATCCACACACTATTTCATCTCAATGAAATTTATCAAAAAAAACAAGTTTACATAATATGAAACAAGGTCATTCTAATTTTCTCCAATGGAAAAAATTGCATTTTTTTATTAAGATAGTAAAAAGTTACACATGCACATACTATAGGAAATTCAACCTGTTAGTAAAAATTGTGGTACTCAAATAACCATGATCTAAATAAATAAGTACACTCATTTATTATTATTTCTCTTTCTCTTTTTTAGGTATTTCGCAAGGACGTCTTCTTTCCCTTCAGCTATTATGGCCTTTGTATGCCTTAATCCCGACCTGGTCATGAGACTATGCTGCTCCATGGGACGCAGATCAAAAACTGCAATAATAGAAAAATGTCAAATTCATATTTATTATTATTGAATGTTTTTTATTAATAAAAAGAGTAGTAGAGTGTTCTTTACCTGCTTCAATAGTGGAGGGATGAAAGTACTTTATAACGTTTCCATATGTTCCTCCTCTTGTCTAGCCTTATCTTGTACATGCTCTATAGTAGAAACAATAAATGTTATAACTATTACACCATTTTCAAATATTTGTAATTGTAATCCATACTACAATTTTCCTATAAAACATGAAATACCTCCAGTACCAAGCTAAACAGTAGTTTCAAGAAGCAGTACACTATCACTGGGCTCATGTGTTGTATCTACATTGCTTGCCTGGGTTTTACAATCAAGCACATTACTTTATGGCCAAAAAATAACCAATATATTGCACAAGTAATAATTTATAAATTATATTTGTTGATTTTATTTACATGAGTGTTAGGTTGGGTGCCGAAAGACTATGAAGATGCCAAGCTTGTCCTATGCTAAACCAGGACTTGATAGTTGTGCTTGTAAGAAAGCTTGAAGTCTTCCTCCATGGAAACCTCCAGTGAATTGTGATCCCTACAATTTTACATGAGAACATTAATTTTTCTTCCTTTCTGATATTATATTAAAATTGTTAATAATTTATAATCTGGATGAAAATTTTTTTTTTATACTTACAATTTTTGCAGCCAGTTTTGAGTAACCATCCAAGCCAAGATGATGCTGCTCATGTTTAGCTATTTTAGCCTTCGTGGATTTAGATGTATCTAGGATCCTATATGAAAAATATTTAAAAAATTAATGAGATTTTGAAATGATCATAAAGAATCATAATTACATTATTAAAAGTTCCTCATAAATTCTTGGTTCGGGTGGTGTCTTCCCTTATTTTCAAAGTGCGTTATTGATTGCATCTTCCTTGAGGGATTTCCAATCCCTTTGTGGAATCATCGGAGGGCACTCATACTAAATTTATTTTTTAAATGAACCCTATACTGATCCCACATATATTTTAAATGTAAGCCTACCTTCGAGGTAACTCCATTTTTGTTGTACTCCCACTGAATAACTTAACCATATTGTTCATAAGTTCATCTTTCAACTTGGAACTTCAAGATTTCCAGTTTTTCCAAATGGTGGACCCAAAGAGTTCCGAGGTTAGGTCATACAAGCACCTATAAAATACATCATTTCCTACAAAACGATATTATCATTAGTTTAAAATAACCACAGACTATACGTAAATTTCAATTAGATTGTACTTAATATTTAAAACACTTCTTAAATTCATGGAAATTTCTCTAACTTCATGGGGACATGGTCCTCATCTAAAAAAATTTAATTCGCAGTGTTCACGTGCTAGTAACATGGGAATATCCAGGAAAACTAACTTCAAAATGTAAGATGGGATCATGCTCTACATCCACAACATCATGTGCAGTTCTTAGCATATGTTGTTCATGGGGGTGTGGATCCTAGTGTGTGTGGTTGAATAGGTGTACCGGTCTCTATGAATGGTGTGCCACCTAAAGGTGGAGAATCTACGCTACTACCAATGTTGACCCCCATAGTCTCACCATAATAAGGATCGTACTCCTTCAAAAACTCCTGTAAAATAAAGATTTTTTTTATAAAGGATGAGATAAACAAAATCATAAATAAATAAATGGGATAATTAAATGATTTTCTTACTCCATAGTGATAAATTTGGGCCTTCAAGGTTTTTATTTGGCCTCTTCTCTTCTGTTTGTGGCTAAATCAGAATTAAAGAACCGAGTTTCTTGTTAAATTTCGTTTGAAGCTTCCTTATTGTTTGGATCATATTGGTTCACAAAAATATTGCTTCTTCATTGAGCACTTCCTGAGGATCATCTATAGATAGCTCTGAGGTTGGTTCCTACCCCTTGTCACCATGTTGATCAAATAAGTGTAATTTGTAATTTTTTTCCACCATCCACAACTATAAACATTCAAAGATTTGAAATTGATGAAACATTTTAGATCAATTTTAAAAAAAATCAAACAATTCATCCACTATAAATCATCATTACATTAATAAGAAAACCACTAACGACATATGTCTAAATTTATCTAGAAATGTCATGTTATATCATGGCCAATATAAAAGGTTCTAAATTTATAAAAACTTCATTTCAAACAATTATATTAATACATGTACCATATTTAAAACTGTAACAAGTTTCTTTCTTCATAATTTTCATTTGACTCTTGTCATGATTTACATCTATGTGTCTATTAAAGGGAGAAAAAAATGATGTAAAAGAATAAAAAAATAAAATTGGAGCATGGGTTTCATGCTCAAGTTATTTTCCATTAGGTCTCCTAGTTTTATCATGAGTCAAAAGAGTCATTTTTATTGTAAAAGACCCTCTTGGGCACTTGCATCAAAGAAATAATTTTTTTTATATGGAAATGTCTAGAAGGCTCCTAAGAACAAAGTTACAAGTCGGCCTTCTGAGGGTTATTTGAGCCTTAGGAAAGGCTATATAAAAGAAGGAATTCAACTTATTGACACACACATCAATAAAATATATTCTTGGGTTTGATCTGCAATGGATAAGGAATGTAAGATTCCTTGAAGATAAGAGAGGAGGCTATCGAAGGAGGAAGAATCCCTAGAGAGAATGTGAAGGTCTGAAATCATGTTATCCATTTCTCACACATGTGAGTAATATTGAAGAATGTAACTAGTTTCAATCTTCACAATTGTAATTTGTCTCATGTAATGATGTAATCTCTATGTATTGATCAAAATAAAAATTAAAATGTACAAGAAAAATATTTATAAAGCATGGGTTTCATGCTTGGGTCAATGGTTAATAGGTCAAAGAATCCATTGTATGCTTATAGGGTATGTCATGAATCAAAGATCATCATTACATTATAAAAGTCCTTTAGGGAAAATGTATCAAATAAAGAAACATAATTTTGTATTTTAGAAGAGTCTAGATACTCCAAAATAATGAAGTTGGACAACTAGTAAAGTTAGCCTTAAGTAGGCTTGAAGAGCCACTCAAAGGCTATAAAAAGGGATGACTTCACTCTCCTTAAGGGTAGATAAGAAGCCCACATATTTATGTTGGAAATATTGAGAGGGGGGGTGAATCAGTATTTATTTCAATTAGAGCATTAGTTAATCTTCAATTATTATCAATGTTTATACAATGATAGCAGCAAATAAGAGGAACACAAATGCGCACAGTTTTTAAGGTGGAAACCCACTCCAGGACAAAAACCACCTAATTCTTTTCTAATAATTCTTTAATATTCAATTCCAATTGAAAATAAAGCTCCAACTTCCTAGAATCTAGAAAATCATTCTTCTCCAGCTCCCACTGGATGGACACTCCAATACCCAAGATTCTTCAGTAGTCAACTGAACGTATGCCCCAACACCCAATGAGCTACAACTCACCCTAGCACCACCCTTCCACCCTATAGAAGAATAAAAGAAGAATTGACTCCCGTACCAGGGAAAATGGTCCACTTTACAATGATATAGAATGCTGTAGAGGAAGAAGATATACTAGAACATAACCCCAACTTTGACACAACCACCTAATGATGATCCTAGACCTCCCAACACTGCCTCTTCAACCCTTGGTAGATAGATACTAGTACAATTTGTACAATAATGTATTTACAATGACTAAGTACAATGATACCTTTACAACGATTGTATGCAGTGCTGCCCACTTGAAGACTTCATATGATGAACTTCTTGCTGCTGTTATGCACCTTGGTTTCTACTCTTGTCATGCTACCCTCTGGTGCACCTTGCTTTTCTTTGTTGCCGTAGAAAGTCTGGTCCTTTGCAACCCTTGACAACACATGATCTAGCTTTTTCTTGCCTTCTAGGATCTCAATATTGAATCTGGTGTATCTTTGTTATTTCAGATCCTCAATGTATGATTTTTAGTCCTGTAGTAGTCCTTTGAGTCTTCTTTCCAATGCCATAGGTCTGACCCAATTTGGATTCTTCAAGAGAGATTTATGCCCAATCTATCACAATGCCCTAATTATGGATTGTTTCATCAGAGCGCACTTGTACGGCGTGCCACGTGTCTTTGTTTCTTCATTTGGATCTGAAATTGATAGAGTGAAAATTAAAGACTGTGCACTATCTGCCACTTTTTACATAATTCCAATCCGATACTCAGAGAGAGAGTTATGACGATTTTACCAAGGTCACTTCTTTGAGATGAATTTCAGGAGCCTGCAAAAACCCTGACTTTCACAGATCATATCTCTACAAATATTGCGCACCTTTATCTGAAATGTTTACTGCAGCTTCCTCAAGATTTAAGATTTTCCTCATAAAAATTTCAGCTTTTGAACCTTTGTATAAAAAATGTTAGAGCAAAAATTCCACGATGACCTGTTTCAGATGGCCGAATCCCTTGCATAAGGAGGAAATGAAGATCACAATTTATATGAATGCTTAAGTTGAGAGGGGCTTCAACAAGTGAACGTGGGAGGGATTTTAGGAGCTTAAAAAATATTAATTGGGCACTGTTATGCCCCAACCCCATGAGGGTTTTTATCCCCACCAAACGGGGTACAAACCTCAAACATGAATATCTCTCAAACCATGAAGAATTACATGGCGTGCCATATATCAACGAAAACATCTCGACAAGTAGAAACCATAAAAAGCATTATTGACCCAGAATATATTAATTTGGTAGGTCAAAATTCCCATGCAATATTCGGTTAGCCCCTGGTGCTACTTGGGTTGACATTAATGACAATCGTTGATCAATAATCTCCCCCTTTGGCATTGATGGCAACACAAGTACTCCCCCTGTGATCATGACACCTCTTCCTACAACATTCTCTCCCCTTTTGAAATCAATGGCAAAGGGTAACTCCAAGCCTTACAACTAATCATCTGGGACTTTGTACACTTCCACTGTGCCCACAGCCACAACCGTCCTGCGGACACGTAATCACTTGCTCCCCCTTTATATTGAAAAAAGGAGAAAATCTAATGAGAACTTGGAGAATCGCAGCGGCAAAGATATTCCAATGCTGGCGAATATTTAATATGTGATTCTTTTGGTGCTGCTTGGAATCTTGCTACTTGTCCAACTGCTTGCATAACATCTGGTCGAGAGGTTGTTACATATAGAAGACTACTAATCATAGATCTGTACAACCTTTGATCCAAATCCTTAGATGAGTCATCTATGCTCAATTTGCATCCTGTTACCATTGGAGTAAGGATGGGTTTGCAATCTTCCATTTTAAATTTCTTGAGCATTTCCTTGATGTACTTGGCTTGACATATAAATATTCCTTTCTCTTGCTGAGATATTTGAAGCCCTAATAAGTATGTCAGCTCACCAAGTAAAGAAATCTCGAAATCACTTTGCACCTTTGTAGAAAACTTCTTACTTAGTCGATCATCATTGCTACCAATTATTGTATCATCCTCTTTAGCTATTAGACATGCTTTGGTTGCTTCATCTAGAACATATATGTCATTTGGAGCTCGACTTGCTGTAGCCACAATTTCACCATACACGCCTTTCCTGATTTCACATTTCGTGAATTTGAATAGTATTGTGTGTCCTTGATCACACATTTGTCCAACACTAAGCAGATTGTGATTCATGTTTTCAACCAATAGAACATTCTTGGCTAGAGCTTCTTTGCTTCCAAGAGTGACAGTACCTAATCCTATAACATTTGAAGATCCATCATTTCCAAAGGACACGGTTCCGTCCTTCTTCTCTTTCAGAAATACAAATTTATTTCTATCTCCAGTCATATGTGTTGAGCAACCACTATCAACGTACCACACATCTTTGTTCTTTTGAGTCTTGAAAGTGAGAGCACAATTATCATTCTTCTTATTCTTCCATGTTTGTTCATTCTGTGGCTTCGAAGATCCTTCTGGAGGATTTTCAAGTCTGCAGTCTTTGGCTATGTGTCCAAAGTTTCGACATTTCTAACATTCAATATTATTTCTTAAATGTTCAAATCTATTGATGTTTCGCTGATTCCTGGGAGGTACATATTTGACAGATCTCCTAGAATTGTATTCGTTCCTAGGGTACGTGCGACATTCTACAGCTTTATGACCAAATTTTCCACATGAATAATAGTAGCCATAAAAAAATATGTTGGTACCTCGATGGAAGTTTTCGTCGAGGAATTGTCTTCCAAGTCTATTGTTGCGAATCTTGTCCAATGAAGTCTACATGCATGTCAGATCTCATAGGTTCATTTTATTTTGTTGTAGAAGGTCCTGCTTCTTCTTCTTTGTAACCGATGCCAGTTTTTTCATTGAAATATCATTGATTTTCGATGAGTTCTTCCAATGCCCTTGAGTTGTTGGCATAGTTTTGGATAGTTTTTCCTTTCTTCACTTCCTCACGCAGCGAGACTACTTCGACTTCTAATTCTTTCCTTTCTTGGTTGTTTTCTTCCAACTTCTTTTGAAGTGACTCTTTAATGCATTTATGTTCTTCAACTTCAATTTTGAGACCTTGAAATTTTTCTTCAAGAGTTTTGGAGCGAATCTTCTCCGCCTTGAGATCTTTTATAAGCTTGATTGCTTCCTCATAAAATTCGTCTATGGTCCATCCTTCTTCTTTGTTGTTTGATACCTCTTGCTTATTGTGCTTGGACATAAAAAATACTCTCCCATTGGCTTCTTCTTCACTATCATTGTCTTCATCGGATGATGAGCTATCTTCTTTAGAGAGAAAGTTCCTTTTGGATCCTTGCTTGTTGAATTTCTTAAAGACTTTATTTATTTTTGAGTTGCCAATACTTTTGTTTGGACATTTTGCTGCAAAATGCCCAACCTCATTACAGCTGAAACATATCAATGGAATTTTACCTTTGAATTGTCACTTACCAATTTGTAGTTTTCTCGTGAAGTAAGCATATTCTTCATCTGAAAGACCTTCTTCATCATCTCCCTTTTCTTCACACTTGTAGGTGCATGTATTTTCAATTGAAGGTTGTGTATCCTTATTGGTTTTCTTAGACGCAACGAACGAAGTTTCTAGATGCAAAGTACCCTCTTCTTCATCAAGTCTCATTTCATATGCTATGAGAACTCCATGTAATTCCTCTTTGCTGAGTTTTTCCAGATTTGCACTGTATTCTAAGACCGATACCTTTGGGTTGAAGCTCCCTGGTAATGTTCTAAGAATCTTCCGTATAATAGTTTTCTTGTCAACTGGCTCTCCCAATCCTTCCAGAGTATTGGTTATTTCATCAACGTATTAGAAGTATGCAGCAATGTTGCAATCTTCTTTCATTTTGAGTTGCTCAAATTTTGCTCTATAGATTTGAAGCTTTGCTTCTTTGAAATTTGAGTCACCTACATATATATTCTCAAGCTTGTCCCATATATTTTTGGTGGTTTTACAACCCAACACCTTATGATAAGCAGATTCAGTAAGACCACTAATAATAATATTCTTTGCTTTTGCATCATTTACCAAATTCTTCTTACCTTGTTCATCCACGGTTGATGTAAATCCATTTTGAACAGTGTCCCATACTTTGTAACATTGTGCCAAGAGATAGACCTCCATTCTTCCTTTCCAAAGTGCATAATTATTTTCATTGAATAGAGGTACACCATTCTTGGTATGCTCCATGACCTCCTTCCAGCTGTTAAATTGTTATTGAAGGAACCAAGATCTGAAACCAATTGTTGGAAATACTGAGAGGGGGGGGGGGGGTGAATCAGTATTTCTTTCAATTAGAGCATTAGTTAATATTCAATTATTATCAGTGTTTGTACAATGATAGCAGCAAACAAGAGGAACACAAATGCGCACATTTTTTAAGGTGGAAACCCACTCCGGGACAAAAACCACCTAATGCTTTTCTAATAATTCTTTAATATTTAATTCCAATTGAAAATAAAGCTCCAACTTCCTAGAATCTAGAAAATCATTCTTCTCCACTTCCACTAGATGGACGTTCGAATGCCCGAGATTCTTTAGTAGTCAAATGAATGGATGCCCCAACACCCAATGAGCTGCAACTCACCCTAGCACCACCCTTCCACCCTATAGAATAATAAAAGAAGAATGGACTCCCATACCAGGGAAAATGGTCCACTTTACAATGATATAGAACGATGTAGAAGAAGAAGATATACTAGACCATAACCCCAACTTTGACACAACCACCCAGTGATCATCCTAGACCTCCTAACACTGCCTCTTCAACCCTTGGCAGATAGATACTAGTACAATTTTTACAATAATGTATTTACAATGACTAAGTACAATGATTGTATGCAGTGTTGCCCACTTGAAGAATTCATATGATGAAATTCTTGCTGCTGTTATGCACCTTGGTTTCTGCTCTTGTCATGCTACCCTCTGTTTTACCTTGCTTTGCTTTGCTGCCGTATAAATTCTGGTCCTTTGCAACCCTTGACAACACATGATCTAGCTTTTTCTTGCCTTCTATGAGCTTGATATTGAATCTGGTGTATCTCTGTTATTTCAGATCCTCAATATCTGATTTTCAGTCCTGCAGTATTCCTTTGAGTCTTCTTTCCAATTCCATAGGTCTGACCCAATTTGGATTCTTCAAGAGAGAGTTATTCCCAATCTCTCACAATGCCCTAATTATGGATTGTTTCAGCAGAGCGCACTTGTACGGCGTGCCACGTGTTGTTGTTTCTTCATTTGGCTCTGAAATTGATATAGAGAAAATTATAGACTATGTTCTATTTTATAATTTTTACAGAATTCCAATCTGATACTCAGAGAGAGAGTTATAATGATTTTACCAAGGTCACTTCTTTGAGATGAATTTCAGGAGCCTGCAAAAACCCTGACTTTCACAGATCATATCTCCACAAATATTGTGCACCTTGACCTAAAACTTTTACTGTAGCTTCCTCATGATTTCGGCTTTGACTCATAAAAATTTCAGCTTTTGAACCTTTGTAGAAACAAATGTATATTGAAAATTCCACGATGACCTGTTTCAGATGGCCGAATCCCTTGCATAAGGAGGAAATGAAGATCACAATTTATATGAATGCTTACGTTGAGAGGGGCTTCAACAAGTGAATGTGGGAGGGATTTTAGGAGCTTAAAAAATATTAATTATGACTTTTCAATGACCCATACCCCAACCCCATGGGGTTTTAGCCCACTAACTGGGGGTACAAACTTCAAACATGAATATCTCTCAAACCGTGAAGAATTACATGGCGTGCCATATATCAACGGAAACATATCGACAAGTAGAAACCTTCAAAAGCATTATTGACCCAGAATATATTAATTTGGTAGGTCAAAATTCCCATGCAATATTGGGTTAGCCCCTGGTGCTGCTTAGGTTGACATCAATGACAACCGCTGATCAACAATCTAAGCTTGTGTTTTTTTGGTTTGGAGGAGGAGTGAAGGATTGTAAGAGGATAGTCAAGGGCATGCGTAGGAACCTTGATCTATCTTGTAAGAGACTTAGGGTTACTTCAGGTCTAATATGAATGAAAGATCATTTTTATGGTGAATGCCTATGATGATGTACTTGAATATCTCTTCGGTTATATGTTGGTCTTCTTATGTGGTTAGAGGAAGTTAAGGTTCCTGTTTTTGGGTCTTGGAAGTCTCATTTGGATTTATTCTATAAGAGGAGAAATTTATTTTGGGTTTTCCCCTTGGAGGGGTTTTTCCTTAGCTTGCAGCCTATATCTTATGTTCATGTGATCTTTATTGTTTTTCCATTTATTTGATGATGAGAACAAAATCTTAATAATAAAATAATAACTAAATATCACAAGTAAATGTCATGTATGGAAAATTTTAAGTTAAATATGATGCCTTTATTGATTTTGCAACATGGAATCAAAGGTAAGGTCAACACATTTGTAGCTAAAGAGATCATTGTGGTTTGAAGACTTACAATCTCCTTGAGGGCCAAAATTCTCTAGGCCTAGAATAGGCCTATTTTATTCATTGTTTTTCTCCATCCAAAACCCTGAGTTTGTATTACAATAAGGAAGATCACTTTCTAGGAAACTATGATTAGCTTGAAGTATGGGAAGTCTCAACTAAATGTCTTCGTGAATGAAGACAAGATGAGAGTGATGTGCAAAAAGATGACCTAGAACTTGTCTTGAGAAGATGGTTGCATGACTTGTGATACCAAGAAATGAAACATGCTTGATATAATAAGATGCATAGGAGAGATAGGGATCCATGCAAGCTTTGAGGAATTTATAGGTGAATGAAAGACAAGTAAGATAACCTGTGGAAGTCTGGAATCTTCTCTATATTTCATAGGTAGTAAAAGGAGTCTCCTTGAATAGAAGTAGGATATCCTCTCTTTTTGAGAGTGAGTGATGGTGGATAGTTCTTATTGTAACCCGAGAGACAACCTTTGGCTGAAAGGAGGTCAATGCCTAGGACATCCAATCAATTTAAATAAATACATTTATTTGAAAGTATCTGAACATCTCTATCCAAAGATAAACATTGACGTGTAATGTGATTTTAATTCTTGGAAAGATAAACAAACTCTCAATATGGCTTATGTATCTATGACTACAATATTTCTGAAGTTGTAGTGTAGTAGGAGAAATTTTAATAATAAAGATTCAATGCATACTGGTAGTAAAGAATCCAATACAAAAAAATATTAGCAGAAAATATGGAATAAAAGAAGGTGAAGTGATGAAATTGTGGAGTTCTTATTTAAGGTATATTTTCATAAAAGTAAATAGGTGTCTTTTTTCTATTCTTGAAACATTGATAAATATGTTTATAAACATAAGCTCTGGCTACTTCATAACACAATTTTAAATGGAAGAGTAAACACAATGAATGAGTTGTAGAGAGGGAAAATACATAATGTAGCCAACAAATATTTGGAATCACTTGAAAATTTTTATTAATATCCAAGAAAACTTCAATACATTACAAAGAAAATTATATAATCTCGAGGAATATTTTTAGAGCCCCACACTGTGGTCCCTTTATTTCTTTTAAAGATATGTTACATATCAAAAACAATTGAGTAACTCTCAACTAACTTTACTAGTCAAACTCCCCTTAAACATTTAAAACTATTACAAAATTACAAAAGTGAGATTTCCAAAATTTTCATAAATATAGTCATTTAGATTGTCAGGACTCTTGTTCTTTTGATGTAGCTCCTTCTTTTGATGTAGAACCATGTTCTACAGCTCGAATTTTTAATGGAACCATAAGACTTTGACTATTGTTCCAAAGTGTTATATCTGGAACAAGAGACTGGACCGTTATGTTATAAGCCATCTTTATATTAGTCAAATTAATGTATTTTGGATTTTCTATGAATAAAGTTTTTACCTACCAAAGTAATTGAAAATATATTTGCATGTATTTCACTATGGTTGAGTCCTTCAAGGTTGTAGTTTTTTCATGTGATGAATCCACTTTTCTTTTGGCCTCTACTAAAAGTGATTCATATTTCTCCTATGAAAGAATATTTCCATGTTGGTCCCAACATTTTGACAGTCCTACCCTAACTCTTTCATGAAAGTTGGAATCAAAGAGTGCCACTAATTTTTTGACTTCTCCCAATCCATTCTTTGCTTGTTTTTTATACATATTACTCTGAACCATTATAATAATTTCCATTACTACAGTTATTTATCTATAACATCTAAAACTATCAAATATTGGAAAATTTTGCATTCAAATAGTAAATAATTTTTTTTGCTATTTGTGTGCTCTCCAACACTTTGTCTTTGTTTGGAGTACTAATAATTTGAGAGAATTTTATCATAGCCCTTTACACTACATAGACATTTATATGGTCCCATATGGATCATACTTGTTGTATTATGTCATCCCAAAATATTTGTCTTGCTTGAATTAAAGACATGCCTTTCAGTCTAGCTTTCAGCTCTTTAATTTCTTCATATGCTACCTGAAATTTAGCATTCATCTAACTTTCATTCTCTTTCGCTATATTTATATGTCTTTATTTTATGTTCAATACTCTTTTAGTATCGTCTAAGTCATTTTTCAATTTTTTCAGTTCATCTTATGATATCTTCAATTCATTCATAACTCTGGTCAAATTTTCTATGGGATCCTCTGATTCAACTGAGACCACTACGGTACACACATGTTTATCCATCTTCTTCTGTAACTCTGTAAATTGTTGCTTGAGGGACACAAGCTCTTTATTTATATCAAGATACTCCTTTGTCAAGATTTACTTTTTCCTCTCTACTTGGGCCAATTTTACTATTTGCACATGCTCTAAAACACACATCTTCAACTTATTTCTTAATGATTAGACTTTTGACCATGTATTTTACAACAAAGTTTGAATTTTTTCTCTATCTTTAAGATTCACTCCTAATTTGACGATCAACTTTTTTAAATCCTCATTTTGAGTGTGCAGAGCTCTAGAATTATCTTATTCTTGTTTAATTTGATTTATTACCTTGTTCAAGAGTGTTTCTTCTTTACTGGATACCAAGGATGTGTTCCCAAGATAGTTATATATCAATTCACTAGTTTACTTATGAAAATTTGTTTTTTCATGTAGAGGAATATGTTTAGCATTAACAGCTAAATTTATTGTTTTGAAATTTATGCCTGATGAAATAGACTGAGAAGTTGGATGATTCAAAGATAACTTCAACTAATTCCTTTCAAGGTCAATAGTTGATAGGAGTTTGGTTTGGTAACTTGATACACACTGAGCCTCCAACTATGTTGCAACATTATTTTTTATTTTCATATTTATCCCCTTGATCTAATGGAATTCCTTTTGTAGAGCATTCATGGAAGAAGTAGTCTCCTCATTAGTAGGAATTGCGGATGAAGTTGAGAATTTTGTATTCCCAAATTCACCTAGAAACCTATTTTGTCTGAAGGCTTTCCAATAAACTGAGAAAAGGATTTTTCTTATCTTTCTCCTCCTTGAATCTTGGTTTTCTTGTTGGATTGTAAATACTCATTATCAACATCCATAAGTTTTGGAGCATTCCTTTTCAACCTTTTTCCCTTTGGAATAGGGGTTTCTACATCCATTTTTTATTGTTTGTTCTCTACATCCAAATTTGCCAATATTTCTAGCTCTAGTTTTTCTACATGGGTATATGGTGCACAAGTTATTTCTACTCTTATTTAAGAAATGAATTGATAAGGATCATAATCCCACTTCTCCCCTTTTTCAAATACAAACTCCTTCATCATTATTTTGACTTCTTCTGCAACTTTCCTATTGTTCACAATGAAAGGGACAACTATTATAGGTAGCTTAAACATATAACCTTTACAAGCTTGGTAAATGGTAGAGTAGATTAGGGAGTTCAATGTATGTGTAGTTGGAAATAATTTAGAGACTACTTGGAACGAAATATGAAGAGATATTATTGATTTAATACATTAAGATGTGTGTGGGCCTATGTGTTTTTCTTCATTTATAGTCTATATGCATTATAATTCCTTCATTGATGATTCTTCTAACAAAACTTGGATTTATTTTATGAAGGCTATGTTTGAATTTTTCATGTTGTTTTGGGACTCATATATTTTAAGTCAATTTAATATTATAATTTCCCATAACTATCTGGAGTTAGATAACCACATTATAGAACATGCAACATGTTATTTGACTTATAAAATACATGTTGGTTTTGTAGATTATTTCACTCGTTAAAATTTATCAAAAACTACCCTCACTTAGTTATTTAAGCATTTTTCAATGCCTCATGTTTCTAAAGGAGCTTAACATTGTTGCAATTATATTGGAGAAAATCCTAAGAGGGGACAAGGTAGTTCTTTAGGAAATATTGATAGTGGTTGAGCTTATATTGATACTTGGTTGCACGTTTCTTTGTTTAAGGAAATTTGTTAATGGATGAACTTAAACTAATATTTGGTTGCATTTTCACTGTTTAGAATTGAAACCAATATTTTTTCTCTATTTTTCGTAGGATGATGCCTTGCTAGCATTTCAGCTAACATTTAATTTGTTTGAAAATGAGGATAAGGGTTCCCTGATAAATTTTAGAAACCAACTTCATGAGTCAAAGAAACAAGACACTAGAAGTACATATGTGGGACAATATTCATCTATTCTAGGTGATGTTTCTAATAATGGGAACAATATTTTGGCTCAATTCCTTGGTGCAATGGATACCTTTGAATATGTCCAAATGATAGACGACGCTATTTTTGTCAATGGAGTTGATAATTATATGGATCCATTTTAGGGAAATGTATCTGTCAATAACCAAATCTAAAAATACCCTTTCACAACAGTAATAATGGTGTCATGAAAAAAGTAAAATAAGAAGCTTATATTCTTCACTTATATGTCAAATAACTTCACATTTATGTTTTTACTTGTGTCAAATTAGCAAGACATATATGGTTGTAAATAACAATTCATAAAGAACATATTTAATTGAATCGAATTTGGAAATTACACAAGTTTTGGAAAATTGAAAAATTAATTAATATTCTCGAGATATTCTCAAGATGAAGTACATATACGCATCATGGATTGCTCTCAATTAAATTACAAATCCTCCATGTGCTCCAAACCCTATCTAGGGTGAATCAACAAAACCCTAGCAACCAAGAAGATCTAATATGCAATAATCACTCTAACATGTCCTCCAAATCAAGAGGTCTTATCTTCCTTCTCTTCTTCAAAATTCCATCCTAGGGTTTGATCGCAAAACCATAATATCCAATATCCAAGGAGTAAACCCTAACCCTAGACCTGTAGAATGCTCCTTGTGTGTAGCATGCACTAGAATGAATGAACATATTTTAATGGAAACAATCCCCTTCCTCTATTTGTATAAGAGATAAAGAGTGGAAAACAATTCGATGTGAGACTTACAAGTGCTTGTAGGCGAACACAAGAGAGATGCTACTCGTACCATGTTTGGAAATTCATCTTCTGGATTAAAGTGACCAAATATTTAATAACAATCCCATTTACTTCAAGACCCCTTCAAAATATTTTATCCTTGTGGGCCTCGGTGTATTGATTTTATTTTGTAAAACATATAATATAATTTATTGTTGTTTAAATACCTCGATATTGGAAATACTCCAATTATTTTGTAATTTTATTTTTTCCAACGGACGGGCTAATGATGGATAGGTTTCTATTTTTACCAATTCTTGGCTTATTTATCTATTTATTTTTTTAAATTTAAAATTAAAATTGGAATTCTAGATATGTCAACATTAGTACTTCTTAATGCATGAGATTTTCTAACCCAAATCAATATTTTTTTTTAGTGCAGGTCATATCTCTTCATCCTAAATACCATAAAACAGTCTGTTGAAATGCGCAACAGTGCATGCCACAGTGTGACCATTTATTCCAATGCTTTGATGCATGATGGAAAAATTGTAGACACTTTCCTTAAGGAAAATCTGGTGATTCAACTGTGCTTTTATATTTACAATAACTACGTCTTCACATTTAACTGTGTTTCTTACATAATTTTGTTTTTATATTGTGGTATTTTATGGTTTTTATCTATAGTTTTGTTACCAGGAATGGTTGTGCAAAGCCAAAAACTGGGAAAAATTCAGTATTATGGTTGGCTTGGGAGTCATTCACAGGAATCATCTTCAATAATTTCGTTCTTTGAAGACTCCTTATCTTCCTTAGAATGGTTCTAGTGGATGTGGAAGTCCCTTTTCTGAGAGTGGAGGCTTATATGCCTTTGGACTCATACATGAAATCATGGAGAAGGGATCAAGCAATTTCTTCGTGAAAGCTTATGCATTGAAAATATTGAAGTAAGTATTTCATTTCTTTGCAAATATGCACTATTTTATAATAAAAAACTTGATTCACCCTATTTTTCCATCATTTTTTGCTCTAAAGGGAGCCATTATAGATGTATGCTAGAATTTCTATAGGTAATTCAACATGGTGCATGCTTAGATTTGGGATTGGCAGCTTTAGGAACTGTCGATGAACAAATTTATGAGGATATCAATAATATTCTCTATTTAGATAGTTCATTTGTTGGGTAAGATGCAGGTATTAGCACAAGTCTCCTTATGGTTGGGATTACAATTGAAAAAACTATTGAAATTATTGCATATACACATGACACACAACATGAGAATATTCTTAGGTATTATTTTTTTTATGTAACAAACAAATCCACTTTCAAATATTATTTTACTTGAAGTTGTTAAATTTTATTATTTTTTCTCTGTCTACTTGGAAGATAAAATTCCAATTTAGAAATTACATGCAAGTTTTTGGCACTTTGAATACCCCTAACTATTTATGGAAGAGAATATGAGGAAGATACACTTATTCAGCAAATGACACGGGATCAAGATCCTATTTTTTTATATTGTGGAATGTATGCACTCGCTCTGGCATACTATGGAACAACCAATAACAAGGATATCTAATGCCTTCTCCACTTTGTTGTCTTAGATTTCAATGATGATGTGATATCTGTAGTGTTGGCCCTTGGGTTTGTTTTATACTCAGAACCTTAGCAGGTTAATTTTCTTTCCATGTTCCTGATTCTGTGCATTTCGACAGAATTATTTTTTTTCTGGTTAGAATCATAAGTGGAATTATTTTGCATAAATATTTAGGTAGCATCATTGTTGTTTTTATTTCCTTGTATTTATTCTTGATCATCGATACAATTCTTGATCAATTTTTTTATCTTTTGAGTTGTTGGAGGACTTTCCATCATTCTCAGGTAGTATTGAAAAAATTCTTTCACTTGGACCTATAGATTTTCCTCCTTTCTTGATATTTTCAATTATGGACAAGGTCTTGAAGTCTATGGGTCTCCTCTTTCATCACAATACCCCTGCGCTTCAAACACAACTTCATTTTGTTTCTTCGCGTCGAACTTAGGAATTGGTACTACTTTTCCAAATTACCTCTCCTCTTCTTAGCAGCGGTTATAGTAAGCGTTGTAGTGTCTTTGTTTTCTATTATTGTGCATCTCTTCCAGTGCATGCTCTTCCTCTTGTGACTACTCTAAAATTAGAAGGGTGGTCCTTTGCATCATGTATCTCAGTTGTGACCATGTGCACATTTACTACTCTTTTGGCCTGTAGTTTTTCTAGAAGATCGGGGAAATATTCTGTTTTGTGTTATGTGTTATAACAATACCCACATAGAACTCATATTGAACTCAAGCCTTAGTTCCAAATCTTTTCACGTGCCCAATATCTCTGAAATTGAAGCATGTTGGTAGTCACCTCCTCTTTTGAATCCTCCTATATCACGGGCCCCAAACCATCTGTTGCACGCAGAATGAAAATATTGTTGCGTTGCTTGTGTATTTGTCTACAACTAAAAATTTCCTTGTTGAAATGTTTGGGCCTCCGTCGCCTATCAGTCTGCTCCTTGGACTTGGTATGTGTTAGATTCCCTCTCCTTCATTAGTTCCAATGCTCGACATGCTTGAATTTCACATCCTATACTTTTGCATAACTCATAGAATGGAGTGTGGTAGGTTGTTTGGTATTTCTTTATCAAGTAGTAGAACCTTGGATTATGTCCCCACTAACGACATAGCTCAAAATATTATACTTATCCTTCTCTAAGCAATGCATATGGTTCCCCTGCCGCAACATATGTATCCATATCTGGGCATTCATTTCTCAAATTTCCTTCTTTGCGACACATAGTGCACCAAACATTTTGACGCACATCCTTCCCTTTCCCCACTTCTTCCTACTAGCGAGTCAACACTACTAGTTGAAATTGTACTTGTTCCATCCTGCTAATCCTTCTACTCCACCATGATTTGAGTATAGTATCATTGCTATTTCCAATGCCTCCAATTGCGATGTCACTCTTTGATGAGTGAGAGGTATCCTTATATGAGGAAGGATTACTCCAATAAACCATTCCCTATGCTATGTGGCAAGAATTTGAAATTTTAACTTATCCAACAATATCTTGAACCTCTAGTCATAGTCCTAGACTGGTTCTCCTTGCACTTTTTTAATTTCTTTGATGTCGTCAATGAACTAAGATTTGGACTTAGGGTTTTGAAATTCCTTTAACAAGGCATGATTTATCTCTAACGAGTTCCTTGTCTAGCTTTTTGGGGTCGTTTCTTTTTATTTCATATACCAAGTTGAGGAAAAAATTAACCGGAGAGACATTATCTTATTTACCGAGAGAAACATAAATCAATCATCAACAATAAAACATAAAAAATGCACAAAATATTTAACCGGGAAAAATCCCAACTCAAGGGAAAACCCATCCAATGAAATTTCATTAACCTTTGGCCAAAACCCTAGCTAATCCAGCCAAGTAAGCCTTCACCGCTCACCTCCAGGTCTCGCTTACAATGAAGTTTTCCCAGCCTTTTATAGACTCCATTACATGCAATACCATGGTCATAAAACCATGGGTGCACAATACCATGTGCCCCAAAACTACTCAATTGTTTAACCTAGTCAACCTTGACTCTAACCCTGAGTCAATTTACCTAACATTCCCCCCTTTAAACTTGACTTGGGGTTCCTTGACTAAATCCAGCCAACCTTTCCAAGTGAGTCAACCCAACCCTGCTCAATCTGACCCTTACCCCCTTCAAATTTTTTACCTGGGTATCCGTTGTTAGCCCAACATCCCCCTATCACTTAGGTCTAACCCAGACTTTACCAGTGATTACCTAGGGGTATGCATGCCTCATGATCTAAATGTGTATTTGAAGAATAAGCCAAATACACATCCCCACCTTCATCTGAGGTAGTTTTTTCCTCTGCATAAGGAGCATAATCAGATCCCTTTCCTTTCTCAAGAAATTTAGATCTGCAGTCCCTTTTGTAGTGCCCTTCCTTTTTGCATTTCCAACAAACCTTTACAAACTTTCCTGGAGATTTAGATCTCCCACTCCAAAAATTATTTTTGTTTCTGTTTTGGGACCTTCCTCGTATAGATAAGGCATCCCATTCTAGACCTCCATATTTCTCTGTCTCATTTCCTCCGCCCGCAAGGCTAAGACAATTTCATCAAAATTCAAGGTAGTTGCATTGAAACCTAGTGCAATAACCAGATTGTCCCACAAATCTGGTAGATAACACAAAAAACTAATGCACTTATCTGCATTTGAGATTTTACTATCAATAGAAGACAACTGACTTACCATAGTATTGAAGGTGTTCAGATGCTCTGTCACTAATTCTCCATCCTTCATCTTCAAGTTATACAGCTTTTTCCGCAGGAACAATTTATTCACTAGAGACTTAGATTGGTACAAAGTCCCTAGCTTGTCTTGATACATTCAAAAATATCGAATCTAAGATACACAATCGTATTGTTCTCTTTGCCTTCCGATCCAACTTCTTCCAGTATTCATATGACATTTTCGTTGGTTTAGTACTCGAATCTACCACGATCCACTGATCTTTATCCACCAACAGATGCTCCATCTTAAGCCTCCAACACTTAAAACTATGACCATTAAATTTCTCAATCTCTGATCTCTATCTTTCCACTGCTTTCCATATTATTTCACCACAAGAATCGATCCCATAAATCTCCCACTGAATAGGGTATACCATAGTCCTGAGAAAAAAACCCCTCAACAACAAAGGTTTACCCTTGAAGCTAAAACAACTATGATACCAAATGAATAAAAATGTAACCAGAGAGACATTAGCTTATTACCGAGAGAAACATAAATCAATCAGCAACAATAAAACATAAACAATGCACAAAATATTTAATCGGGAAAAACCCCAACTCTAGGGAAACCCCATCCAATGAAATTTCATTAACATTTGGCCAAAACCCTGGCCAATCCGGCCAAGTGAGCCTTCCCTGATCGCCTTCAGTCTCGCTTACAATGAAGTCTTCCTAACCTTTTATAGCCTCCATTACATGCAATACCATAGGCCGAAAACCATGGGTGCACAATACCATGTGCCCAAAAACTACATGATTGTTTAACCTCATCAACCTTAACTCAAACCCCGAGTCAATTTATGTAACACAGGTTAACACTCTATCTCTTAATGTTGTTTCAAGTTGTGCAATCTTGGCCTGGTCATATGGGGTATGCTTCGTCATCCAGACTACTTCACATGTGAACCAGTGATGCTCAACATCGTCCCTTCTTGCTCACCCCATTTTGTGTGGAAACAAGCCTCATAACCATTTCATCTTCAACACCTTTACTACATCTAGCTACTCAACATTGAAATGAGACATTTACCATCCCCTCACTTGAGTGTGGAAATGTAGTGCATATCCTAGCAATGGATTCTAGTGTTGTTCTATCGAACTTACTAAGTTATTCCCTAAAATATATGAATCATATAACCTCCATATCAAATATTTTCATGTCAATCCTAAAATTTTATCAATGCTTATTTCCTCACCAAGATACAACTCAGTTTTATATTTTAATGGTTTCACACACCTACAATTTTCCTCATCACTTATTTATGTTGTTTAATTACATGAACAACTGGTTAAATCCCAAAGATGGAAAATAGATTAAGGTCATACCTATGATTTCACTCCAGAAAAATGATTTTGGTTATGCATATATCTCTTATAGTGATGAAGATATAAATTTACTTGGTGAACACTTATTACCAATGTGTTCTTGTGCCAAGTGCCAATGCATGCTGGTGTGTACTAATGAGTGATAAGGAGTGCCAGGGAATGAACAGGTGTGACAACACATGCCAGAAATTTCTAGGGAATTCAAACATGCAATAGAGTTCCAAGGAATGAAAACACATGATGTTGCATCCAAATAATGAAAATGGATTCTAGGTTCCAAGCAATGCCAATCCATGCTAGCTAAGGAGTGTCGAGGAGTTATAGGGCAACACAAGGGAGCAATAGGTTAAAATGCATGGAAATTAACGAATAAGATGGATGCCATGGATTACCTGTGAGTGATATGGTGTGATAGGGAGTTACAAGGAGTGCTAATGTGTGTCAACCATGCATAAATGTGCTAGGTGCTAAGTTGTGCCAAGTTCCAAGTCATTATAGTGTGTTCTGATAGGAATGACAACACATGATGGTGCATCCGAATAATGCTAGTGGATGCTAGGTTCCAAGCCATGCCAATCCATGCTAGCTAGGGAATGTTGGGGAGTGCTAGGGAAACAAAAGGGAGCATTGGGTTAAAATGCATGGAAATTAATGAAAAAAAGGGATTCCATGGATTAACTGTGAGTGCCATGGTGTGATAGGGAGTGCCAAGAAGTTCCAACGTGTGTTAGGCATGCATAAATTATCTAGGTGCTAAGTTGTGCCAAGTTCCAAGGCATTCTAGTGTGTGCCAATACATGTTAGGGAGTGCCAAAATGTCCTAGGAAAATATTCACTTTTGAAATATAAGAGAAGAAGACATATATACTAGTTAACTCTCAAAACATCTTCAAGGAAAATAATGATAGTATAGCACAAAATGGACATGGTTTGTACTTAAGCTTATGTAATAGAAATTACAAGTGATAGTTAAATTGTATATAAAAAAAAATTATGAGATTTAATAATGTTTATTATAATTTTTGGATGTTTTACATCATTGGAATGACATCTTAGTTGTCATCATATGTGAAATTTTATATGAGTTAATATGATTATCGTTTCGTTCCATATGTTGTAATATTAGATATGTAACAAAGAACTTAATTAGTGAATGAAATAAATAATAAATTTTCATTCTAAATGTTTTTTTTTTTTTCGGAACAAGGATCTTTTAGAATATCAGAATGATTCTCATCACATAGATCTAGATCATGTTGGGTCCAACGTTGAGATGGAAGATTATTCTCATGATGACAAAAATACAAATGAAAACGAGGTTGATGCCAATATAGATGGAAATGATGATGATCATGATGATCAATATCACGATGGTGATGATGATGATGTAGTTTTCGGTAGCATCCAATGAAATTCATGATCATATAGACTAAATCAAAGATCATTTTTTATATATTGTTATGATGTTGATTTTCATGGTTACTATCATATGTATCATTTTCACCACCTCCAATACCATATTATTGAGTTGTATATTTTTAACATGTATCACTTTGACTAATATCATTTGGACATGATGTATCATATTGACTTGTATCATTCTGTCTTACATAATTTATCATTTTTATTTATATCATTTATACATGATGTATCATTTTGTATTTATGTCGGTTGTTGGACATGTATCACTTTCACATGTTATTGATCTACTAGTATATGTGAATTTTGATTATTTTAGTTGTATATGATGATGACATTATCAATATTTACTCCTCAAATTTTATATATTGAAAGTGGTTGATGATCTAAATGCATATTTATTACGTATGACAATTTTGATTTATTTCTCATGGTGGATGTTGTCAAATTCGCTTAAAGTTAAAAATATTTGGCTCACTTGTTTTAATTATAGATGATGATCATGTTACAATAATTATATTTTTATTTTATATATACTCAGTGTTATAGATTCTATTTTTGATGTGGATTTAATAAGTATAATGATGTTGTTAATTTGTATGGATGTTTGTTTCCACAAAAATTATTTATAAATGTTGTCCTATAAATTATTTCAAATTCATTCATATGAATTATTGTATAATCATATAACTTATTTAAAAGACCTTATATATTTAACTAATTAAATTGAAATAAAACAACACATTAATTTAACTGTATGAAAAATAATAATCCTTTTTGGAAGAAATAAAAGAAGCAACAATGGAAGCTAGATTGGAATCAAAATTGGAAACCACACTAGAAGCGAAACGGGAAGAAAAACTAGAAGCAAAGAAAAAAGAAAAACAAGAAGCAAAATTGGACACAAATCCTGGTGCTAAACCTGGTGTTGTCCCTAGCACTATTCCCGATGCTTTGAAGAAAAAAAAGGGAGAAAGAATGGAAGCCAAATTGGAAGCCACGTTAGAAGAAAAATGAGAAGCAAAACTAGATGCAAAACTGGAAGCCAAACCAGAAGCCAAACTAGAAGCAAATCCTAACGCTATTTCTGGAGCTATTCCCAGCTCTATTCCTAATGCTCCTTCCAACGCTATTCCCGACGCAATTTTTGGCATTATGCCTGACACTATTTACAGTGTAATTTCCGACGCTATTTTTGGCACTATTTCTGATGCTATCTCTAGTGCTATTTTTCCGACGATATTCTAGGTGCAATTTCTGGCATTTTTCTGATGCAATTTATGGTGCTAAATCTGGTGCTATGATAAACATTCCTGATTGCACCCATTTTTGCACCGGAAAAGGTGTCCAATTAATGAACTAAAATACACTAAATTCTAGCACTATTTTAGGCACTATTTTCTTGTTCTATTTTAGTGATGATTAAAACATTTTTTTGCAAATTGTGGCTCCTATTTGCTGCTAATATGTAGAGGAGAGTTATAGATATAGATATTTCATTTTTAGAATAGAGTCTGGCTTGCTGAAATGGTTTTGTTGCAAGGTTTTTATTAGGGGATATTTTTTTTTAGCTTCATTTCATGTATTTTATATGATTGCATGATTTTTTATTGATGCTTGAGTGTGTAGATCAAATGCCATTTTGTGTTGCTATAGGGTTTGATGAGTTTTTTTCTAGATAGTTTGGTTTTTATTTGTAGATTAGTATTGAGGGATAATTTATTGTATTTATATTTATCTTGCCCCTTATAAAGATGTTTTTTAGAGTGAGCATGAAGGAGGATTGATGTGCGGTTTGGATATTTATGTTTTTGGTTGTTTATATTGATGTTGTTTAGAACATTTTATTGCTAGGGTTTGATAGCAAAGCTTAATCTTGTTGAGAATAGTGTCATGGGGATCAAGTCTGAATTTTTTGAAAGGATTTTTGCATATATTTTGTGGAGGAGTGGCCTCTAGCACGTGGTGGCTTGCTAACTTGGAGAAGTGATTATGTGCTAGTGGTGGTTAGCAATAGTATTGCGAGAGTGGTGATTGGATAATAGTTGGTGGTGGCCATTAACTAACTATGTTTTGGGATTGAGTCTTCTTGTTGGTGGTGGCTATCTAACTATGTTTGAGGTCAAGTATCCTAGCTGGTGGTGGCTAGCAATCTATGTAAAATATATCATTTGCTTGACACATAATAGAGATTCAAAGAAGAAAAATAACAACAAGGGTGGTTTTTCTCCAAGAAGTGTTTCCAACATATATATTTGTGTTCTCATGTGTGTGATTATCGTATTGTGCATTTCTACTTTTATGGTTGTTTTGGTTTAGTTTCTCACATGATTAGATGCTACGTGATGATATATTAGTGTGTTTTTTGTTAGTTAATGCATGAATCATTTCAAGTTAAAATTGGAAAAAGAAATTCATTAAGTCACACTACTGATTCATCCCCCTTCTCAGTAGCACCCAAGGTTTCTAACAAAATCATTCACACTGAGGGGAAGAGACTCTTCTGACTGATATTCTTGCTTCTAAGGGCCCTTCTTCTTTTTCTTATTCTTACTGTCGTTCTTGACTTCTCCATTTCTTCCATAAAATGCTTGCAATTTTTCCCAAATATCCTTGGAAGGTTTCATATCTATTATCTTCTCTAGATTTGCAATATGGATATTCTCATAAATAACGCACCTTACTTGTGAATTTTGTAGTAGTACTTTTGTTGGGATAAGATCCTTTCCTCAATCTTCAGAAACCAGTTTCCAAAGTCAGATTCCTAAGCCAATAAATAATATTTTACCTTTTTATTTCCATACATGTTACTTTGTGGCAGTGAGGATAAATACTCCCAGAGGATTCATCCTAAAAAAATAAAAATAAAAAATAATCCAATTTTTTACCAAAATTCACCAGATCTACTATTAAGCTATTGAACTGCAACTAAGATCCTATGATCTGCTACCAATTTTTGGAAGCATGAAAAATATTGAGAGGGGAGGGGGTGAATTAGATTGTGCCCTTATGCTAATATTTTATTTTTCTAACAAAATTAACTTAATAATTCATTAAATAATAAAAAACACATCAAACATTAACATATCATAAAATGTGAATCATATGAACATAAACATAGTAATCATCAAGAAACCATAAGAGAAACAATGAACAACACATAAATCATACACATAAGGACACAAGATGTAAGGTGGAAACCCAAAGGGTTAAAACCATTGTCGAATGTTAGTATTCATTTTCGTCTTTCTATTGATATTAAAATCTTCTTTCATAATGTACACTGGCCACCACAAATACGCAAGCCACAACTAGTCAATCCCATGAGCCGCTATTCGCTACAGGCCGATACCTGTACGAATTTTACAAGCCACCACTCCCATGATATTTGTAGGCTTCCACTTGTTGGATGCCCCAACACCCAAGTATTTTAATTCACCACTCCCAAGTTCTTAAGCCACTAACTGAAGGATGCGACTACACTCTGTCACAACAAGCTACCACTTTCTTGGAAAGCCACCACTCACCCACTAAATGCCCAAACCTTCAATCTCTTTCTAGACCTTGTTTCAAAATATTTCCACTGGGCCCGTGATCTCTACAATCAAACATTTGTGAGCCACATTTCATCCAATTTCATACTGGACTCACTATCACACTATTATCAACAACACCTAAATACAAACACCTCTCTCGTTATAACAACCTCTCCCAATTAATCAACCCTCTCTTAATACATCAGCCATTAGCATCAATACATAGGTCTCCCAACACACAATCTACTCATGATAAAATAATCACTACATGGTAGCATATACCTCTCATAAATATGGCCCATGCAATACATAGTAGCACTTATACATCAATAACAACATACAGTGAATACACTTAGCCATATACTCTTTAACAATACAAAACAACAAATAACCATATACATACTAACAACAAATATGAAGTATCATGGCATTCTTCTATCAAACACCATCAATCATGATCTGAGCACTATACATAACTATATGTACATATTCTGATTAGGTCTCTAGTTTAACATACTCTAAGGTGTGCTCTGTATTAGATCACATCCACGAATCACCATCGCTCCACCCAACTTTGGCATGTGCACTAATTTCTCTTCCATCTTCTCTCTATCAATTCAACACTCTACATTACCTTCAGCCATTGATCTAAAAATTATGCATACCTCTCTTCAGCTCATTGATCTATGTCCTTATGCATATCAACCAACCATCACTTTATATTTTTCAATCAATCCACTTCATGTGATCTGCTAATTCATTATGCACATTCAATATCTAATGCATGAAATATACTCTTCAGAAAACAAATGCAGAACTTGTCCAAATACAATGTCTATAACTTCACTCCATTCACATACTCTCCAACATTTTGATCGATCCATTTCATGAACATTTTAACCATGATTCCTAGCACTCTATTAATTAAAAAAATAAACATTGAACAATGTGATCCCATTCCTTCTTGGAACAAATCAACTACAAATATTATATATATCACTATACCATTACTTGAAGATTAATTGTGCTCACATTTCAATTTCGACCAAGATTTTCTATACTTGTTGGAGACCAAGTAAATAGAACATTTGAACCAATTCTATGGGAAAATACAAAGGTATGGATGTGTGATATTTCATTTCTACACCTACATGCATCATCATTGGTATAAAATTAACATCTAGGGATGATCATTGTGGGGATTGTGTGGGCACCCAGAAAGGTTTTTGAGATCCTCAATTTGTGCTAGTTATCATCCCAATGAAGTTGCTCTATATCAGAGAATATCAAACTTTATTTTCCTATAAAATTATTCTACTAATATGTTGCTTCCTCAAGCACCTCCAAGACCTATACCACCTCTACAACACACCATAAAATCAACACAATCCCATCCAAGCTTGTTGACATCAATGCTAATCTCAAGTGGTTGATTATCTCTAAGAGTTGACATCAATGCCAACACCATGTTTCCAACAAATATATTCTCATAAGCCAATTATGTTTTAAATATAAATATTAAGTAATATATAATACTATATACCCTCTGCCTCACGGGGCATAATCTTCATTGTAATCTTGGAGAAATTGTGTATTTGTAGTCCTTTTCTAATAACAATGAAACTCTCATGATTTGTGTCTTTATAAAATTTCTCTTATTATCTTGTGAACTATGTATTCTTGCTCCTTGTTAAGGAGGAAGGACCCTCCTCTTCAGCATTCATTGTCGAGATAGTAAGATAACATAGCAAGGTATTTGGTTTTCTCTCGATTTCTTTTATGATTGTTTTACTATTATTGTTACAGACTCTCATAATTCATTGCAGTTATTGATTTAATTGAATTTCAAAATATTGATCTATGTCCTTCATGTAGTAGCATATTCCTGGATCGATCCACTCGTTAATCCATGCATTATATGTTAATGTATTGTTGCATTTCGTAAATTCCAATTGATGAATGGATGTGTCTCTTACAACTTGATTACTCATATTGATTAAGTGATGTTAAAATCATTTATTTATTGAATGAAGTGTTGAGTGATGAGTTTCTAGGAGTGTTGTTTTCCTTTTGCAAGAATAATTAAGTGCTCAAGTGTGCTCAAGAATAAACTATTATTTAGTGCTAAAGTGTCATTTTCTTCGCTTTCGCAAGATTTAGTGGGTACTACTAGATTTATCCAGATTTCCAGATTTAGTGAAGCTCTAAATTTATGAGGTGAAAAATTCTTTCTTCCTTGCCTTAAAAATTTTACTGAAAATAACTTGAACATACGATATTGGATTTGAGTACCATTTGCACTATTGGAATCAGGATGACAAGCTCTTCGATCTTGTCCTAGTTTTGATGAAATCCAAAGACTTCAACTTTTGAGCCTCCCCAGACCCACCTATATCATTAAGTGACATTATTATATCATATCAGTAACCAAAAAACACACTCCTAAAAAAGAAAAAAACTCTACGAGATAAACAAGCAGTCAAAATTTGTCTAATAGTCACAACTAGCTGGATATGGAACTCAGTTTCGAAGGAATATACGATAAATTTGGCCAAAATGAGACAATTATGATTACCCTTGAGCTTTTCCCAAACCTTAGTAAGAAGAGGCCAAGTATGCTTGTGAATATGAGCACCCTCTCAAAAAAACAAATATGGAGTAAGTTCACCTGTCTAGGTACTAGGGAAACCCACCCTACTCACCTTATGTAAGTCCCTAGGAATATGGCCAATAAGTTCACCTCAAATCAAAGACACCACTAGGGGGGAAATATCGTAGATAGTATGCTATGTGGGTAGGATACCTAAGTCACTGAAGAAGCTCCGTAATCCTTGAAAGGATCCCTAATACACAAAGTACCCATAGAAATGCAATTGAAGGCACACTACCTTCTTTCACACTCCTATGTTGTCTTGTGTTTAACTCTTGTGTTAGATGATCGAAGGCCTTTTGTGGCAGTGCCCGTGGGTCCTCCAAGGGATCCTAGGATGCATTGGTGGGAATCTATGATGCCCTGTGGTGGAGGAGGAGAGGCGTGTCGCTACTAGGATGTGACAATTGAGGCGTGGTTCGAGTCTAACCCGCAGATGTTTCTAGACTACCCGTACTTGGGGATGGACTTTCAAGGGGACCTAAATATGAGTCTTCCTGCAAGTTATGCACGGGGCCCGGAAGGTATGAATTTTAATTATTTTCTACATTTTTGAGGATTTTTATTATATATAGATCTATGTGTCTTTGATGGTGACACTGATATGATTTTTGGTTTCTCTTGTAGATCTGGGTTCCGTAGGGCATCCTACTGCCTGCTTGGTGGGTCATAAGCCCTTGAGGAGGGTCTTACTAGGGGTTGGTCAGGCCCCAGTTGGGGGGCAGAGTGGTGCAGAAGGCCCTTTAGGGGAGGGTAGTAGCGCTACAGCTTTCGGTGGGGATGTTTCTCTCCTTTCCCATTTTGAGGCAGCCGAGGCACGGGTAGGGGCGGCCGAGGCATGGGTAGCAGTGTTCAAGGAGCAGTTGGCTTCTCCCAACCTTAGAGTGCTTATACAGTAGGTCTAGCTGACTCATGGAGTTGGTTAGAGAGGTTGACCCAGGGTATGTCGACCCAGGGGTTCTTTGATGATTTGGAAAATGTTTGGCTCGAGAGAGGGTGCATCGCTTGACTTTACACTAGGAGGCACTTGTGGTTTTGTCTATTGCACCTATATTGTCACTGGGTATAGCCGTGGGTCCAGAGGACCCACCAGCCAGGGTTCAGCCCTAGAGATTTTTGTATGGTTATGGAAAGCACCCATTATGAGGATGCTTCCCTATTTTGATGACATGTATATTTTTGGTTAACATGATGGTCAGGGACTTGTTTAATATACTAGGACTCATGTATTTTTTTATGTATATATGTGATATGTATATTTTTGCAGCTCTTATGATGTGTCTATGGTTATTATTTGTTTTTATGATGGATTTTATGTACCTATGATGTATATTTATGTTATATGCCTTGCGTTTTATGGATGATGGTCTATATGAGATTCATCCTAGTCTAGGATATGGTTAGCTATGTGATCGGCTATCTGGTCCTGATTTCCTAGTATATGTGTAAATGTAATGTGATAAAAATGACAACTCAATCATCGTGCATGCAAGTATTTCCTAAATAGGTTTGAATTTCATACTTCAAAAACTTGGTTTAACTGCGATACCACTAGCTAGGAATCAAGATAGACATGATATGGTGAATTTCCTGGTTGGAGGCATTGCTCAACAACTTGATGGCTGCATCATATTCTTCTTGATTATTGGTAGCTAATCCGATACATAATTTGTTGGTGAGGAACGGTGACCAGTCAGGAGAGTATATGGCCTAGGAGGATGTTGCTATATTTTGCAACCATCATGAGGCTCCATCAGGGAATCCAAAATAGTGGGTGGGGGGATGATCCATCTGTGACACAAGAGTATTTTTTTAGAACAAGTACTCGATGATTGTGATCATCTCTAAAATTATGCTACATGCATATTATCTCTAAGGCCAAGACTTCATGCCCTTATGGCTGAAATTTTTTGAGGTAGAGCCCATTGACGGGGTTAGCTAGGCATGTACCGTCGGGCTAAGATAAGATGTATGCTCATTTGAGGAAGAATTGTTTTATGATGTAAGGATTCTTCCATAATGTTTCAAACTCCTAAGGCTTCTTTTGCCACATCGTAGTGGAGGACTACCTCCCACTCTAAAAATGAGCAAGGGGTGATGTTGCGGTCGAATGATGTTTTTACCCTTTTCTTGTGTGCTTCATTATGTTGGAGAGATTCTCGTCGATTTTCGTCGATGAGTTCTAAATATACCAACTGTTACTCTAAAGGATGGGTGTCATTGAGGAGTTCTATAGCTACGTGTAAGTTGGGGATTTCATGTTCAATGGGAATCACGGCCTCCACTCTGTATACCAATTGAAAAGGTGTGAATCTTGTTGAGGATTTAACTATTGTGTGAAATACGCACAGGGCTGAAAATACCATATGGTGCCAGTTAGTTTTATGGTTGTTTGCCATACATTGTAACATTATTTTGAGTACTTTGTTAACAACTTCTACTTGACCATTGGACTTGGGGTAGTATGGTGACCCAAACTCTTGTGTGAATCCTAGATGATGGGATAGCTCTTGGAATATTTCGTTTTCAAAATTCTTTTTGTGGTCAGAGACTAATTCCTTAAGCACACCAAATCGTGCGATGACATGGTTGAAGAGAAACTGTGTTCCAGTTTCTGTCGTGTTGTCATATGTAGGCACGGCTTCTTCCCACTTGGTGAAATAGTTGATGGCTACAATGATGTATTTGTGGTTTCCATACGACACAGAGTTGCAAGTAATAAATTTGATTCCCCATTTGCAAAAGGAATTTGCTACAATGACTCGGTGCAAAGGAGTGGGAGGTGCTCTTGCCTTGTGGGTGAAGCATTGGCATCGCTCGCACCGTTCGACTGCTTGAATGCAATCATGGAATAAGGTGAGAAAAAAAATAACCAGCTCGTAGGAATTTTTTGGTAGTAGCCATAACTAAGAGGTGGTCACCGCAAGCGCCACTATGGCATTCATTTAGGGCTTGCTCATCTTGGTTGTGTGTGAGACATCAGTGTAAAATAGTTTCAACACCTCTTCGATAAAGGACGTCCCCCATGAGGAGGTATCGGGGGGCCTAGTGGCCCATCCGCCTTCGATTGTCATGGGTGAGTTGCAGCTTGAAATTTTGGGTTCACAAGAATAGCAGGATGTTTTCGTACCAAGGGTCCTCAATCATCACTAATAATAGATGTTTATCTGGTAATGAGTCATTAACTAGGGACCTTGAGTTAGACTTGGAAGTTCAGTGATGAACTCGGCTAATATTAATGTTTTTTTGCTCTTGGGGGAGTTAAATTGCAGGTTGAATTCCTGCAGTACGACTACCCATCGAGTGTATTTGTGGTTCAATAGGCAGCAGGTTAGAAAATATCTCATGGGGTTGATAGCTTCTATGACTGTCGTAGTCCTTAGGATGATGTAATGCCAAATTTTTTGTACTGTGTGTACTAGGGTTAGGGAAGTTTTTTCTTCCAGTTCGTATTTTAAAGAAGGGAATAGGTTCTTACTAAAGTAATATATTTTGTGCTCTTTATTATCTAGCCCATCTTGGACTAATACCCCAGCTATAGTTGTGTCTAATGCTGATAGGTATAAGGTGTAGTCTTTGTCATAAGTGGGTGGAAAAATCAAAGGGGATGAAGGCAATGCGTATTTTAGTGCCTCAAACGAATTTTGATCTTGATCATCCCATTTGAACAGAATGTCCTAATGGAGTAGGCATAGGAAACCTTGCACACAAGTGGCATATATGGGGACAAAGAGTCGTAAGAAGTTGGCTTTCCCCTGCAGGCTTTGAAGTTTTTTTATGTTTTTAGGTGGTCGCACTTCCTTTATTGCCTGGACCTTGAGGGGGTCAACTCTAATCCCTTGTTGGGATATGATGAATCCTAATAGTATACCTGCATTAATGCAGAAGACACACTTGAGGGGGTTCAAGTGTAGGTTGTAGTGTAGGAACTGTTGGAATACCAACTGTAAGTCCTCCAGATGGTCACTACATTTCTTGGATAATACGGTGAGGTCATCCAAGTAAGTTAATATGAGGTGAGCCAGATCGTGGAAGATATAATTCATGGCCTGTTGGAAGGTGGCTCTAGTGTTTTTAAGGCCGAAAGGCATAAATTGGTATAAGAACATGCCCCAAGGGGTAGTAAACGTTGTCTTGTACTGATGAGTGTGCCAGATTTGAATTTGATTGTACCTTGAGAATATGTCCATGAAGTACAAGCCCTCATGAACGACACAAGCATCAATGACTTGGTCAATAAATAGGGTAGGGTAGTTGTCCTTCGGACAAGATTTATTTAATTCTCAAAAATTGGTACAGACTCGGATAGTGCCCTGTTTTTTTATGACGGGTATAGAGTTGGAAACCCACGATTTGTAAGCGATTGGGTAGATGAACTCAGATTTGTGAAAATTTTCAATCTCTTGCTTGATTGCTTCTGCCTTTTATGGGTGTAATTGATGCTACTTTTGGCAGTCTAGTGATACGTCAGGCCAGGTGTCAATGTGGTGTTCTATGATTATGGGGCTAAGCCCTTGCATTTATGAATAATCACATGCGAAGATATCCCTGTACTCTTGAAACAATTTTGTATAAGGGAATACCTCTTTTGGGGAGCATGTTTCCCCTAGTGATATTACCTCGGTTTTACCTGATTTTCTTGAGATATTTACCTTAATGGTTGGTGAAATATTTGACATATTCCCTTCTTTGAATGCATCGGGCGTTGGGATAGGGCTTTTGAACCAGTATACCTTCTGAGATAGGAGGAAGTATTTGGATTCAATGGCATATATATCTTGGGTTTCTGGATTTCTATGCTCGAACTTTTTTTCTAGAAGAACAGACGAGCGTTAATTAATTGAGTCCCACGGACAATCCAGTTCTTTCATGGCCTCTAGAATATATTTGTCATAGTGAAACAAGATGTCCAAGGGGGAATTGGTTTGTGCAAGGCCGTGAGGAATTGGTTCGGGCCTAATGGTGTTGGTTTAAAAACATGAATATGATTATGTGGTTGATATCGTGGAACCATACGAGGTTGACAGGGTGCAGACGGGTTGGGTTTGCATCATCGACGATACTACTACTATTGTGGTAGTTGTAGCAGTCTCGACACTAATGAAATATGAGAGGACAACATGAGTCATGGTTCCCATGCATGATGAGATGAATCGTATATGGTGTTGTGTGTTGTCAGAGTTAAATGGTGGAATAATTTCCATTATGGATGTTTGTTTGAGAGAAAAATTGTGCTCTTCTGGCGATGTACAAAGGGCACACACACATTCTTGGACTTTGAAGTTTCGTTGAATGCAAAGGTGCTGAAATTTTTTCATCATGGGGCACATTTTTTTTCATGTTTAGGGCCCATGCAAATGGTGCATGGAGTAAAGGTTCCTATCGAGTAGATGGTGTGAGAACCAACACTACTCCCCATGCCCAAAGTGGATGCTTGGATATGATTGGGCATTGGGGCATTTTTGTGCTTCTACCATCTCCAATTCTTTGGTCTTGGTTGGTGTGGCTCCTTCAGGGAATTAAAACTCAATGCTTCCCTTGCCGCTCGTAACCTTGGGAGGTATTCACAATTCATAGTGTGGTGGAATTGCGAGCAAATCCTGCAATAGCAGCGTATGATCTTCTCTTGATTAGAGAGATGGGTCTGCAATATGGTGGTGACCATGTAGATATTTTCGTTGAGTTTCTTGAGTTCCTGACATCGATTGACCATGTGGTCCTTTCTATCGCATATAACACATGTTGTTCTTGGATGGTTTTGTGCCCTGCTAAGATGATTGGTCGCCTTAGCCTTCCTAGGGTTTTAGTGACGATGGGGGGAATGTTGCATTGTGTCGGGTTGCTTAGGTTCGAAACTAATTACATCTAGGTACTTGGTGACTAATGAGCGTATAACGTATAACATAGGTCGAAAATGGGGGATGTAAGTACAATGTCCAGCATTATGGTTTTCGTGACAAATCAAAAATGAATATTTCTTTTAGGTTTTCCACTCCTTTTTTACTACTAGAGTAATTGGGTACCATTTGCGAAGTGATCGTAAATCTGGGCATTTAGCAATCAAACGATTGCATGCATTGCACAATGAGCAGGCTAGGATTATTCTTAGAGGGCAGTTGGGGGTGATAATCTGCCCCCTTGTTAGACATTTTTCTGCTGATATGAAGAGGATGAACCTGGTTGCCTCATTCTCTTGGGTTGTCAAATTTTCCACTAAGTATGTGATCTGTCTATTGTGGCGTGATGGGTTATGGCCTAGTGTAAATAATTCAACACCCAACGAAAGGGGGGATGTAGAGAAAACGAAGAACCGGGTGGTTATTTGAACACACTCGGCACGAATATTGGACTCCACGTAGGCCATCATAGTACATTGGGTTGACCGGGTACCATATTTGAAATAACTCTAGCGCATCACAGTCAGTAATGAAGTGATCTCGTTCATCACAGAGTGTGCAGAGCTGGATTGGAGCTTGAGGACAATTATAGGGAGGTGGTCATTCATGTGACTGTCTCTCTGCTAACATGTACAATATGGTCTTCATTGCTTCCTTCCTTTGAGTTTTAGTATTGTTTGTGGATTCCATGTCCAAGCAGGCTAAGTCAGGATTTTCAGCGATGAAGCATCACATGAAATCCAACATAGATTGGAATCGATAGATATGGGGGCAACGACGTACGTGATGGTTTCTCTGAAATATCTGACACGTATGTCATTGATGTTGTTAGGTCCCTGTAATTAGCAAGGTTGGAAAAATTCCAACTACAGGGGTAACATCAAACCGCTTTGGGATTCAAGGATCTAGCCCTCCTAAATCCAAAGAGGTATCTCTCTATAAATGAGTTTAAAGATGTGATCTTTAAAGTCTGAAATGTGGTATTAGGCTAGTTATGAAGAGCATGCATTTTTTTATTTTTTTTTGGTTGGGAAAAGACATGATGAAGGTGAAGGCAGTTCAAAATTAAGGGTGAAGATGTCTGCAAGTGAAGGAATGAGTTGGCTGATAGAAAAAGGAAAAGATAGTTTTAACCCATTGGGCTATGGAGTCATAGGAGGATTTTAATTGGACAACAAGGTTCAAGAAGGATCCATGGCGCAAGTCACTTATGTCAAAGGATCTCTTAAGGTGATTTATGGAGTGAAACAAATAGGAAGTGGAGAACAAAACAAAATGAAGAACAGTGCACAGTCTAATATCAAGTAAGTGCTTTTAAACTATCTTGCTTTCAACATGTGCTTAGAGAGACAAAACATAAAAGAATTATGTGATTAGGTAAGTACTTTTAAACTAGCCTGCATTGAAGTACTTTGAGTTTAGAGAAACAAAAGTAAAAGCATTCTAAGATCAGCTAAGTGCTTTTAAACTAACCTTCTTTGAAGTACTTTCATCAAAAAACATTCAAAAATAGTTAGAATAGCTTAAGATCAGGTGAGTACTTTGAAACGAACCTGCTTTCAGCATATTCCAAAGGAAAACATTGATGATCAACATAATGAGCAATCTAGATCAGGCAAGCGCTTTGAAAACAACCTGCTTTAATATACTCAGTATTAACAAGAGAAAAAAATAGAAAATAAAGCTTTCAGTAAGAGTAGGGTACTACTGAGAGTAAGTCCTAGCTCTATGTTTGCTGTTCCTTATGAGAGAAAATGAACAGAGTGAAAACTTAAAGAAAATAACAATTGACAGTGAGGAACACATCACCATTGACACAAATCAGGATCCCATAAATCAGCAACTTGTATTTGATGTTCAAACCAGTTACAATCAGCAAGCCCGGAGGGTCTCTACAACTTCAAACTTCTCATATCAGCTTATTTATCTTCAAATTGCACACAGTGCATCAGCAGCTTCAGAAAACCATTACATGCATTCAGATGTCCAAAGACCAACATTTGCTTATGTTCTACAGAGGTATTTATAGAGAAATGAGGAAGTGGGAGGATTTCCCAAGGATCAAATATCATTAATTATGTAATAATTTCTAACTCTGCTCCATAACATCTGTTCCTGCCTTTCGAGGCATAATGATCGAAAGATGTGCTTCTGAACTGTTCTTAATATTCTAAAATGGTTCTGCCGACAATTAGAGATAAGATTCTTTGATTTGTATTAATTGTTCAGCTGTCTTCAGGTAAACACCTCTTGTTCAGGTAATGACTAAGCTTCATTGATTTCTGTGAGGCTGCAGATGTCTTTAAGAGCTGGAGAGGGTTCAATTGGCCTCTGCTTATGGCGGTGGAGGGTTTCTCAGCTCGACAGATGTCTTCGTCTTTCCCTAAAACACCTTTAATTTACTTGAGATCTGTGTTTTGGGTCTTCAAGCTCCTGTTCTGGTTCATTCTGTCTTCGACACTGATACTCTTTGATCGACACTTGATTAACTGTGTTTTCTGGTGTGCAGGGTTGTACAGGGGTCGAATGGCATCAACGCCTCATGAATTGATTGATAAAATGCGAATTAAAAACCCTGCAAGTGATTTTGTGGTGAATCGCAGGCGGGAGGGTCGTCACCCTCGACCTGTGAATTTTTCTTCAGCATGGCGGAAAAAACCATTTAACCCTGCAAAAATATGAATAAAAATTATAAAATCCTGCGTGCATGGGCTAACTGCTTCAGAAGGCACATGGAGAGAGCGTGGCCGGTGGATGGCATCATCCAACGGTCGAGATTGATCGGGAAAATTCAAAGAGACGGTAGAAGAAAAGTTTAAATCAGAATCGTCGATCGCGCAGAGATCAGCGGTGGGAAGCGAAGGTGAAAAATAACGTGGAGGAGTTGGTTTTTGGAGAAATCGGTTTAAAAACCTTTGTTTCGGTGAAAAATAGTGTGTGGGGTTCGGGGTGATTGTGGGTCGTCGAATGAGATCGGCCCACACGATCAACGGTGGAGATCGGGCGCCAATAAACTATAGAAAATACACCCGGACATCAAATATACAATTAAATCATGTTAAGTAAAGTTCTCGGGTCTGGAAATGCTGACTGGACGAGGAAAACACGGAGACCCGCCCAATAGAAATCTGTTGCATGGATGTTGATGTGGCGCTGGGAACGGGCAACAGCAGGGCATGCAATCAAATCTGGACCGTCGATCTCAGGAGGAGATAGACGGTTGACGACGCGTCGGAGGGCGACAGACGGTGGACCAGGGGCACTGTTTGCCTAGGTTAACTCCCGCGCATCTTTGAGGAGGGACTACCGTCAGATGGCCCACCCCAGATCGAACGGTGCACAACAATATCGCGTTGGATCTGTGGACGAACATTAACACACGATGGGGGGGGAGCGGTTTTCAAATAGTGTTGGTACCATGCGTCAACCATTGTATGGAATCGCTCCGAAATGAAAAATACTGCCAGCCCTCAGAAGGCGGTGTGATGGATACCGCCGGTTTCTGCACAGTGTTTGGCGCGGCGGGGACCACCGACCACAATAGGTTCTGCACCGTCGATCAGCGGATCAGATCGACAGCAGAGATTAGTTTGGAATTTTGCACCGGCGGAAAAAAAAAATTCATATTAAATCCGACAAATTTAATATATAACCAAAGGTTTTAAACTTTGGGCAGAAATATTTATTCAAAATGGCTTGGCGCCCGATTGCAGGGCCTGTGGGTGCATGGAGAAGCATATGACCGGGGGTTATAGAGTTAGGGACTTAGCCCAAGGGGGCTTAAACCCTTAATATGAAAATGTGATTTTTTTCATGGATCTTCAATGGTTTTCAAAAGGTTTTGGGGGTTTCGATAAGGCCAAAAAGGATCCTAAAACCTTATGAAAGGGATTTTGATGAAGGGGAGATGGAAAAATTATGAGAATGAGGGATCTTGATGGGGAACAAGAGAGTCAAAATGAAGGTTAGTTTCTGAGTGAAGGAAGGGGAAAAAAGGGGATTTTGCAGTAGTCTTTCTCATGGAATTCAGCAGAATTTTCTGAGCTTGAAATGGGAACAGCAATGAAGATTGAAACAAGGATATGATGTCTTCTAGAGGCTTCAAGAGATACACTTTCTACAATGAAACTGTTCCTTGAAGGCTAAACAATGTTTTGGCCACCTTTTGATAGAAATTTTTTTATAGGTGGCCAACAGTGGCTCCACTTGGGGATGGTGCCTTCCTAAAGGCATCAAGAACTTCAGACTTGCATTCTCTGGGGGGCTGATCAGTGCCTTATCCACTGGGCTGCCTTCTTTGCTTGGATGCTCTTCTTTTTCCTGAAAACATATTAGCAACCATGGAAAACAATGGATCTTCATCAACAAGCTTTCTACCTACCAAATCCTACTGATCTAACAATCTTTCTTCATTTAGAGTGCACTTAGATTGGCAAACTCTTTTACAACATTTTTTTTTTTTTGAAAACAGGAAATCTAATCTATTTCTACTCCTTATTTCTCCATGGACTCAGATTAAACAGTTGAGTCCATATAATTCTCTACCTAATATACTATCTGTTGGGATTAAACTTTCCAACATATTTTATTCTCTAAATTCTACAACAAAAATTTAAAAACAGTCAAGTCAAGATTAAGTTGTTTGACTTGCTGTGATCCATGGCATAAAAAAAAAGTTGCACATAGATATTTATTTTGTACACAATTTAAAACAAAAAATGGAAGGCTCGAAATCTGAAATTTGAAAGCACTTCCTTCACCTTTCATACAGCTCTAATTTCCTCTTGATTGAACTGTTCTTTCTTTTTCTCTGGTTCAGATTTTGAGCTGATTAGAACCAGATTTACCTCTGTTTTGACTCAGAATAAAACATAGTTTGGAGTCAATTCTTGCTTGGAAACTTAGGTTTAGGTTTTGAGCAAGTTTGAACCTTTAATTTCTAACCTAATCTATCTACTGATAAGCCAAGTTTAAACAATTTGGCAAATCAAATTCATTATCCTATCAGCAGTAAATTTAAAACTAATTAGTCAAGATTAGGCAGTTTGACTAACTAGGAGTGTGTTTTTCAAGAGTGGCATTTGAGCTTGCACACTTTCAGATTTGTTTATCTTTTTGGTATGGGGCTATACCTTTATTTTTTTATTTATTTTTACAATCTGCCTTCTTTTCTTTTCTTTTTTATTATTTTTGTATTTTTTCCTTTTGTGATACTGAACAAAGCAATGGTATTTACAATGGAAATGAAAGCTTCAAAATTGAATTCAGAAGTAGTAATGCTTAAGAACCCTGCCATTGACAGGACCCCCAAACAGATCTACGCCATCTAACTCTTGCAGAAAAAAGGCATTTGGACCAATGGTGGACTGAATAATGTAAGGACCTTGCCACAAACAGTCAAATTTTCCATGTTTACCCTTATCCTCTCTTCTGGAGTCCCACTTGAGTACCTTGTCTCCAATGTTGAAGTCAAAATCTTTTGTTCTTTTGTCAAACAACTTCTTTATATTCTCTTGCACCTTCTGAGCTCTATTGTAAACCTCTTCCCTTATCTGCTGGAGATGTATTGTCTGATTAATCCTCTTTATCTTGCTGTCCTCTTCTGACTGTATTTCTTGGACTAATTTTATCACTGGTACACCTAGGCTGGTAGGAAACACTACATCTGCTCCATAAACAAGCTGGTAAGGGGAAATTCCAATGGACTTCTTTATGGTCAACCTGTCTACCCACAAAGCATGAACCAACTTGTTATGCCATGATTTTTTATTTTCCTCAAGCAGCTTCTTGATGATTTTCACCAAAATTTTATTTGATGATTATGCTAGCCTATTACCTTGAGGGTAGTAAGCAGTAGAATGACCAAGTGTAATCTGATACCTGTGACAAAAATATATCATCTTTTTGGAACCAAAAGTAGCAGCATTATCAGTAATAATCTTCCTAGGACAGCCAAATCTAGACAGGATATGATCTTCAAGAAATTTTATAATGACAGAATCTATGGCATTCCTAGAAGGTATGGCCTCTATCCATTTGGTGAAGTAGTCAATGGCTGTGAGAATCCATTTGTGTTGGGCAGATGAAGCAGGATGGATTTCTCCTATGAAATCTAGGCCCCATTGTTGAAATGGAGTTTCAACAATGATAGGTTGTAATGGTAAAGGGAGGAGTTTTCTTTTGCCTTCAAAAATTTGGCATTTGTGACAAGAAACTATCATTTTATGAACATCTTGGAAGAGGGTGGGCTAGTAATAGCCAGCTCTAAGGATTTTATTGGCTGTGGTTTTCCAGTAGAGATTACCTCCACATTCTTCTTCATGGAATTCATACTTGATCCTCTCTGCATCAACTTCAGGCAAACATTTAAGCAATAAACCATTAGTATTTTTCCAATATAAACATTCATTCAAAATGCAATAATTCCTAGCTTTCAACTTTAAAAACCTTTCCTTTGTTTTTTATAAATCAGGAGGAGCATTAGGATTTGTAAGTACATACAAGATATCAGTGTACCAAGGTGAGCTTTGAAACTTCTCTTCCACAGTGGGAGCAGGTAATTCTTCCTGTTCATCCAAGGCATCTACCATGTTGATGTCAAGGGCTTGTAGATTAGTTTCAGCCATTAATTGAGCTAAGCTCTGACCTTTAATGAGTTTGGTGGGTTTGATTTCCAAATCATACTCTAGTATTGCTGCAATCCATTCGCCCCTCTTTCCATCTGGGTCTTGTGACAAGATGCATTTTACCACTATGTTAGGCACATAAGCAATGATGTGAGAATGTAGAATATACACCCTGAAGTCCTTTAAGGCCTTTACCAAAGCATAGGCCTATTTTTCCATTATTTTATATTTCAAGGGTGCATCCCTTAAGGCCTTACTGAAAAAAGCAATAGGTTGTTCCTGTCCCTCTGGGTTTTTCTGCAATAGGATAGCAGCCACAGTATGCTCTGAGGCAAAGGAAAAAATAAGAAAATCCCTTGAAAAGTCAGGGTTGATCAGGACAGGTGCCCGGGTGAGTGCATGTTTTACCAATTCGAAGGATCTTTTGGCTTCTACAGTCCATTTCACTCCTACTTCTTTCTTGAGCATATTAGTCATGTTTTTAAGGAGCTCTGCTAAGTTGGGAATAAACCCCCTCAAGAAGTTAATTTTTCCAATAAAGGACTGTAATTATTTTATGTTCCTTGGTTGGCTAATATTTAGTATTCCCTCAACTCTCTTTGGATCTATTTTAATCCCTTCTTCTGATATGATATGGCCAAGGAGTTTACCTTCCTGAAGGCCAAACATTGTCTTTTCGGGATTTAAAGATAACCCAAACCTTCTGCACTTTTCAAGGACCTTTCTTAAATTTTTCAGGTGCTCTTCATCAGATTTGGAATAAACTGTTATGTCATCAAGGTAAATTACAATGAAGTTCCCTATCTCCTCTGAAAATGCAATGTCCATGGCCCTTTGGAAAGTGGCCCCAACATTCATTAATCCAAAAGGCATTTTCACATACATGAAAGTGCCCCAAGGAGTGGTGAAAGTTGTCTTGAGTTGGTCTTCTGGGAGTACTAAAACTTGGTTATACCCTGAAAAACCATCTAACAGAGAAATCCTCTTTGAACCAACTACCCTTTGTAGAATGTGTTCCATTTTGGGTAAAGGGTAATTTTCCTTTAGGGAGGCTCTGTTAAGGTTTCTGAAATCAATGCAAAATCTGATTTCTCCTGTCTTTTTCCTCACAGCTACAAGGTTAGAAACCCAATCTGAAAACCTCACAAGCACTATGATTCCTGCCTCATACATTTTCTTTATTTCCTTTTCTACTAGAGGCAGTTGTATTGGATTAATTCGACGCAGTTTTTTCCTAAAGGGTTTTTGGTTTTCTTTCAATGGGATCTTGTGCTGGATGATTTGTGTATCATAGGCTTTTAATTCTTCATAGCTCCAGGCAAACACATCAACAAACTCTTTAAATAAGTCAATGAATTTCTTTTTCATGTCTGTTGACAATGAGCTAGCTAATTTAATCATTTTAGGCTGATCTTTGGTGCCTATGTTGCATTTCTCAACATCAGACTCGGTGTATTCTACAATGGGTTTCTTTGCTACGTCGTTAAAATAAAACAGGTCTTCTAATGGTGCTAACCCCCAACGTACGTTCTTGTCCTTTGACGACAATATCTCAATGTCTTCGTTTTCTGTGTCCTCGTACTCTTCAGTATGAGTTCCAAGTTTTTTAGTTAAGATGTCATTTTTCACGGAACCGGATAGTTTATCTCCTTCAGGGGACTCTTTGTTGAGGCAATTTTCGTCAGATTTAGAAAGTGAATCAGATAACTCAAAATCATTCCTGCCAAGTAGGAAATCCTCTATCTGTTTGTCACCCTCGAAGACCTGCCAATATTTTTCATTATCTGGCACTGCAGGTCTATATTTTGTTTGAATGATGATCTGTTTATCACCAGGTGATTTTTGACATGAACTAGCAGCATAGGCCAGCCCGTTTGCAATTATGTTTTGACTTCTTGGGACAAACACGAGCTCATATCTTGTAAACGTGTTTAGGAAATCTATGGCATTATTTCGTTATACCCTTAGTCTAGGATGCTTAACGGAATACTCTCCGTTTAGTTGTTTGATGACTAATTCTGAGTCTCCCTGAACAATTATCTTCTTGGCTCCTAGTTCTTTCAATAGACGCAATCCTAGGATAAGAGCCTCATACTCTGTGATGTTATTGGTGCATTTGAAATCTAGCCTGAAAGCATGGCATTCAGAGTAATTGTTCTCAGTGTCGACCAACCATACCCCAGCTCCTGCACTCTTTTTAGTGCAATACCTGTCGAATTTCATGACCCATAAGGGTTTGTTTGTAGGGTTAACATCATTTTCATCCCTATTGCATTGTTCATCATTATTTTCTATTCTGGGATCTACAACATGTTGTGCTGGGTCTTGTTCTTTAGGATTTTCATGGAGTTGAGTGTAAGGGGTAGTCTGTTGTTTTCCATCTTGAATTTGTTCACTCTGGTTCATTGTTTCAACACAATGTTCAAAAGTTTCTCTCTTGTTTTCTTCCATATCTAGAACTGCCATCATTTCTAGATTAGGGGCCTCTGAATGGTCATCTGAGTCACTATGTTCTGGCTCTGACTGCTTTGTGGATTCATTATTGTAAAAGATAAACGAATCCAGGTCAATATGGATAGAGTAAATGGGAGAATTTTTAGGCTTTTCTGGGCTACTGACCATGAATTTCATGTGTGACTCTCTGTATAGTCTCCTAAGATGGCTAAAGACAGGAATAGTGGCATATGTTCCATCAATTTGTATGGTACCTTGCAGCTTGGCACCCCATGATCTTAACAGCAACATGCCATACTTAGGAGGCACATCAGCCACCACAACATCCATCACCATGCACTTGGCTGGGATTTGTGTCAAACTCACACAAAGGTATTTGAGTAGACCCAGACACTTCACTCTGTTGGAATCAAAAGAATATAAATCCTTGTAAGTTCTGGTTATTTCTAGTCCTAGCCTTTCCATTATCACCTTTGGCATAAGGTCGTGAGAGGCTCCAGAGTCATGCATAGCATTATGCAGGATCTTGTCATGAACATTTAAACTCACATAAAAGGGGGGAACAGGTCCCTCTTGATATATACCTTCAATATTAGGACCAAAAATGAGCTCTGGCTGGTCATCATTAAGATTTACTGTATCATTATTGTCCTCAATATTTAAAGCCTTCAAAATTTGGGTCCTATATACACTCTGGGCAGCTAACTCAGTTAGGGGAACAGAGATTCTGATCTTTGAAATTTCCTACTCAATGCTGAAAGGAATTTGGCTCTTCGAAGGACTTGTCTCAGCCTTACTAGCTGCCAGTCTATCAGCAACATTAGCTTGCTGATTTTTTCTATTAGTATTCGACAAAATGGTCTTAACAGGAGTGCTAACTGAAGTGGTATTACTACTAATGTCTGCACTCTGTTTTTCATTGTTTTGAGTGCCCTTCTCTCTACTTTTATCAGAATTTACAGTCACTGTTTTATCCTTTTGTTTGACAATTTTAGGCTTGGTTGTAGTGTTGTTTTGTGAAGATTTGTTAAAGGTTTTGGCATTGAGAGTTTGTTGACTGTTTTTGCTTCTAAGGTCATATTCTTTTTGGGACTATATGATGACATTTTCCATGTCTTGAAAATAACTTTCATCATCATCTCTGTTGTCATCATAAGGGGTATAAAGACCCTGTTTTCTACCATAATGAATATCAAATTCATCATTATCTACTCCCAGCATGTTGATATCATCTTCCTCTGTTATCTCATCTGTTTCCTCAACCTCACTTATATAGTTTTGATGAAAATGAGGAGTGATCAGTTGATCATCTTCCCTAGGTCTATTTGGAGGTTGGTTCCTTCTAAAATTCTTATTTTGGTTCTGGTTTTTGTTTTGAGGAGCAGTTTGGTTTTGACTTGCTTGTGCTCTCTCAAGGATGCTTATTTTCTTCATCATATCCTCCATCATTTTTTCCATCTTTGAGTTGGAAGTAGAAGGTGCATTTTCCTCTCTAAAGGACACTCTCTTTTCAATTTTCATTCTTGCTCTCTTCTCCATCAAGTTGACTTCCATAGAAAGAGCACCCTTTTGCATATCTTCAAGAGTTGCAAAATCTCTCTCTCTCAGTTGATAGGCCATCTCGGGGTCAAACCCTTCAGGAAAATTGTTTAAAGCTGAGCCCTGTGGGGGTTTTAGTTCTGGGGAAAGTGCATTATACACACTATTGAATCTAGTGCAATAAGCTTGCACACTTTCCCCAGCGTCTATATGGAGGTTCTTGTAGTCAGAAAGGACTTGGAGAGGGTTTTTCTTTACTTCCCATTTGTTTAAGAATGTTTGATGGAAGGCTTGGAGATCATTAATACTATGGGGGGTTAAAACTTTAAACCATTTTCTTGCTTCTCCCCCTAAGCTCTGAGCAAATAATCTAAGCTTGACAGAATCATTATCAATTTCATTTCTATCAAAGTAGTCATTCATCTTATCCACATGTTGTGATGCATTTGTAGAATTGCTAGCATCATACAATGGAATTTTAGACTGATAGTCCTGTGGAAGATTGACTAATGGTACAGGAAGAACTAAGGGATCATACCATGCTGCCATGATATGTGGTGGGGGTGGATTCACAGGAAGGAAAGTGGGATGAAGTGGGATGGTTTGAATAGTGGATGTAGGATGAACAGAAATGGATGGACCAGGAATATATTGCTGAGCTAATCTTAGATGAGAGACACCTGAGTTGTGAAGAAAATGTGAATCAAGAGGTGTTGTTTCTCTGCTACCAAGATGTTCACTTGTTTCAGGAGATGAAAGTGAAGACTCAGAATATGACTGACCTAAGTCACTAAGAAACCTAGTTCTAAATGGATTTACTAAGTCAGCTTGTGATTGTGGTAGAGCTGAAAGATTTTCAGGGACTGAGTTAGCTCTCAAGGGTGATCTGAAAATAGTTGAGAGTTTAATCCTAGGAGACATCATAAGGATATTTTATGGGTTATCAATTATCTCAGGTGGACCAGGGTCAGGATAGGCTCTAGTGTGAATCTTTCTAGGAGCCAGTATGCTGTGTTTTTCAGACCCAACTTAAACAAAAATAGTTTAACCAGATATGACAATCTTTAACAGGTCAACTAATCTGTTTATACAAATTTTAATCCTACAGTCCTCTAACTGAGTTTGAATGATATTACAATGATAGGGTTCTTCCCAGTGGAGTCTTAAGGTCTGTTAAGGATTGTGGAGTCGCCAAGTGGAAGTTTTTAGCTCTTTTGGAGGTAAAAGGTTTAATGGTCCACTAATCTTTAAAAGGTCAACTAATCTATTTATACAAATTTTAATCCTACAGTCCTCTAACTGATTTTGAAGGATATTAAAATGATAGGGTTCTTCCCAGTGGAGTCTTAAGGTCTATTAAGGATTGTGGAGTCGCCAAGTGGAAGTTTTTAGCTCTTTTGGAGGTAAAAGGTTTAACGGTCCACTACCATGTTTATTGAATACCAACCTAAAATATTTTGAGGTTATTTTCTGAGTTTCTATGGTTGTATGGAAAACTAAAGAGTCCATAAAAGCTGGCCAAGAAACTATGAACTCAAAAAGTCCCCAGTGGAGTCGCCATTATGTTAGGTCCCTGTAATTAGCAAGGTTGGAAAAATTCCAACTACAGGGGTAACATCAAACCACTTTGGGATTCAAGGATATAGCCCTCCTGAATCCAGAGAGGGATCTCTCTATAAATGAGTTTAAATATGTGATCTTTAAAGCCTGAAATGTGGTATTAGGCTAGTTATGAAGAGCATGCGTTTTGTTTTGTTTGTTTTGGTTGGGCAAAGACATGATGAAGGTGAAGGCAGTTCAAAATGAAGGGTGAAGATGTCTGCAAGTGAAGGAATGAATTGGCTGATAGAAAAAGGCAAATATAGTTTTAACCCATTGGGCTATGGAGTCATAGGAGGATTTTAATTGGACAGCAAGGTTCAAGAAGAATCCATGAGGCAAGTCACTTATGTCAAAGGATCTCTTAAGGTGATTTATGGAGTGAAACAGATAGGAAGTGGAGAACAAAACAAAATGAAGAATAGTGCACAGTCTAAGATCAAGTAAGTGCTTTTAAACTATCTTGCTTTCAACATGTGCTTAGAGAGACAAAACATAAAATAATTATGTGATCAGGTAAGTACTTTTAAACTAGCCTACATTGAAGTACTTTGAGTTTAGAGAAACAAAATATAAAAGCATTCTAAGATCAGGTAAGTGCTTTTAAACTAACCTGCTTTGAAGTACTTTCATTCAAAAAACATTCAAAAAAAGTTTGAACAGCTTAAGATCAGGTGAGTACTTTCAAACCAACCTGCTTTCAGCATATTCTAAAGGAAAACATTGATGATCAACATAATGAGCAATCTAGATCAGGCAAGTGCTTTGAAACCAACCTGCTTTAATATACTCAGTATTAACAAGAGAAAAACATAGAAAATAAAGCTTTCAGTAAGAGTAGGGTACTACTGAGAGTAAGTCCTAGCTCTATGTTTGTTGTTCCTTATCAAAGAAAATGAACAGAGTGAAACCTTAAAGAAAATAACAATTGACAGTGAGGAACACATCACCATTGACACAAATCAGGATCCCATAAATCAGCAGCTTGTATTTGATGTTCAAACCAGTTACAATCAGCAAGCCCGGAGGGTCTCTACAACTTCAAACTTCTCATATCAGCTTATTTATCTTCAAATTTCACACAATGCATCAGTAGCTTCCGAAAACCATTACATGCATTCAGATGTCTAGAGACCAACATTTGCTTATGTTCTATAGAGGTATTTATAGAGAAATGAGGAAGTGGGAGGATTTCCCAAGGATCAAATATCATTAATTATGTAATCCTTTCTAACTCTGCTCCATAACATCTGTTCCTTCCTTTTGAGGCATAATGATCGAAAGATGTGCTTCTGAACTATTCTTAATCTTCTAAAATGGTTCTGTCGACAATTAGAGATAAGATTCTTTGATTTGTATTAATTGTTCAGCTGTCTTCAGGTAAACACCTCTTGTTCAGGTAATGACTAAGCTTCATTGATTTCTGTGAGGCTGCATGTGTATTTAGGAGCTGGAGAGGGTTCAATTGGCCTCTGCTTATGGCGGTGGAGGGTTTCTCAGCTCGACAGATGTCTTTGTCTTTCCCTAAAACACCTTTAATTTACTTGAGATCTGTGTTTTGGGTCTTCAAACTCCTGTTCTGGTTCATTCTGTCTTTGACACTAATACTCTTTGATCGGCGCTTGATTAACTGTGTTTTCTGGTGTGCAGGGCTGTACAGGGGTCGAATGGCATCAATGCCTCATGAATTGATTGATAAAATGCGAATTAAAAAACCCTGCAAGTGATTTTGTGGTGAATCGCAGGCGGGAGTGTCGTCACCCTCGACCTGTGAATTTTTCTTTAGCATGGCAGAAAAAACCATTTAACCCTGCAAAAATACAAATAAACATTATAAAATCCTGCGTGCATGGGATAACTACTTCAGAAGGCACATGGAGAGAGTGTGGCCGTTGGATGGCATCATCCAACGGTTGAGATTGATCGGGAAAAGTCAAAGAGACGGCGGAAGAAAATTTTAAATCAGAAACGTCGATCACGCAGAGATCGACGATGGGAAGCAGAGGTGAAAAATAACGTGGAGGAGTCGGTTTTTGGAGAAAATCGGTTTAAAAACCTTTGTGTCGGCAAAAAATAGTGTGTGGGGTTCGGGATGATCGTGGGTCGTCGGATGAGATCGGCCCACACGATCAACGGTGGAGATCAGGCGCCAATAAACTTTATAAAATACACCCGAACATCAAAAATCCAATTAAATCATGTTAAGTAAAGTTCCCGGGTCTAGAAATTCTGACTAGACAAGGAAAACACGGAGACCCGCCCAATACAAATCTTCCACATGGATGTTGATGTGGCACTGGGACTGGGAAACGACGGGGCATGCAATAAAATCTGGACTGTCGATCTCAGGAGGAGATTGATGGTTGAGGACGCATCGGAGGGCGACAGACGATGGGCCAGGGGCACTGTTTGCCTAGGTTAACTCTCGCGCATCATCAGGGAGCGACTACCGTCGGATGGCCCGCCCCAGATCGGATGGTGCACAACAATATCGCGTTGGATCTGTGGACGAACGTTAAAGCGCAATGGGGGGGAGGTTTTCAAATAGTGCTGGTGCCACGCATCAACTGTTGTATGGAATCGCTCCGAAATGAAAAATACCGCCAGCCCTCAGAAGGCGGTGCGATGGATACCACTGGTTTCTGCACAGTGTTTGGCGTGGCGGGGACCACCGACCACGATAGGTTCTGCACCGTCGATCAGTGGATCAGAATGACGGCAGAGATTAGTTTGGAATTTTGCACCGGCGGAAAAAAAAATTTCATAGTAAATTCGACAAATTTAATATATAACCAAAGGTTTTAAACTTTGGGTGGAAATATTTATTCAAAATGGCTTGGCGCTCGATTGCAGGGCCTGTGGGCGCATGGAGAAGCATATGACCGAGGGTTATAGAGTTAGGGACTTAGCCCAAGGGGGCTTAAACCCTTAATATGAAAATGTGATTTTTTTCATGGATCTTCAATGGTTTTCAAAGGGTTTTGGGGGTTTCAATAAGGCCAAAAAGGATCTTAAAATTTTATGAAAGGGATTTTGATGAAGGGGAGATGGAAAATTTATGAGAATGAGGGATCTTGATGGGGAACAAGAGAGTAAAAATGAAGGTTAGTTTCTGAGTGCAGGAAGGGGAAAAAAGGGGATTTTGTAGCAATCTTTCTCATGGAATTCAGCAGAATTTTCTGAGCTGAAATGGGAACAGAAATGAAGATATAAAAAAGGATATGATGTCTTCCAGAGGCTTCAAGAGATACACTTTCTGTAATGAAATTGTTCCTTGAAGTCTAAACAATGTTTTGGCCACCTTTTGATAGAACAAATTTTATAGGTGGCCAACAGATGCTGAACTAAATTGCTGGTTAAACGCCCTTAACTTGGGGCACTTTGTGACTAAGTGGTCAGGCTCGTGACATAGTGTGCAAACTGGGACATGCGGTATGGCCTTTGTTTGTCGTCTCTGAGCCATTGAAGTGATTGTATACGAGCAAGATGTAGGATCCTCTCATATGTACATTATGGTTTTAGGTTCTCCCTTGTCCATTTGCATGGGTGGAGCTAAGGGGTCCTCTTAGTAATATTGTTCTAGGGCTTCCAAGGCATCCCTATATCGTGGCATCTCTGGGCAATGATCGATATAATTCCCATAATGGTCACATATGGTGCATGCATGATTGGTGCATAATGCTTTCCCTTGGTTGTTTGTGGCCTGTTCCTTTTTATGGGAATTCAAAGTCGCGTCATTTATTTCGGTGTGCAAAAATAGTTTCAATTCATCTAAATCTGGGAAAATATTAGTAGGATGACCTAAAATATCACACAATGTACAAGGTTGTAATTCCCTAGGTAATTTGGGGGTTTCAACTTTCTTCATTTTTTTTTTGTTGGTCGCATTAGTTGGCACTACTACAGGTGTTTCGTTAATTGTTGTGACCTCTTAAGGGGCGATAGGGGTTATTCATCTACAGGTGATGCCTAGACTTCCTAGCATGGTTGATGGGACCAAATTACATATGGGTATTACGAAAGCCATATTCTAAAATGGCATAGTTTCCATTACTTTTTTTGACACAAAACCTAGTGGGGGGTATAAAAATGGGGTTTGCGAAATGGCTTGGGGTAGGAATGTCATTCCAATGGCTTCGGCCTCCATACTGGCGGTTTCTATGTCTAGGCTATTTTGGTGTTTTATGAGAGCATCATGCACACCGGTGACCCCGTGCTTTCCGGTACTCCCTCTAGTATAATAGGGGGATATCCTAGGAATGACCCTAATATGGATGATGGTTTGAACTAGCTAGGGCTGAATTCAGTATACCATGTAAGGGGTTTTGTAGTTGTGTCTATGTATGGTAACATGACATCGAGGGTTGTCATGGGTTTCTTGTCGTATTTCTTTTCGTAGTATGTGAGGAGGTCGATGGTGATGATCTGATCGTCATGGGGAAACATCATTACCCTAAATACAGAGGACGCGACTACAGTCATGGCATACATATAACTCCGCCCGAGGAGTATATTGTAGTATAGTTGTGTGTCTAAGACCTCAATGTCCATAAGAACTGTCTTTCTGGCCAGGTTTACAGGGACATTTTGATATACGTCGATGGGGGCTTAAGGGAGACCATCATATTCTCTAAGCATGATGTAAAATGGTTTTAATTCGGGTGATCCTAAATTTCTCCAAAATAATTTGGACATTATACATGTGGATGATCCTTCATCGACAATGCATCGATGTATGGTGATGCTTTGAATTGAAACTGGTATTTGGAAAGTGACCAGAGAAGGAAGCCTCGGGCTTGCTTTGTCTAGGTCGAAAACCATTAGGCGTGAATCGGAAGGATCGATTGCACCTAACACAGAAAATAAGGCTTTTCGTTGTCGTGGGCATGATTGCAAAACTTCCAAGGCTGACATAGCAAGTGGTGATTGTGCTAAATCATATTTTATGTTATAGCTATGAGTAGCTTTAGAGTGATTTCCTATGCATCTAGTTGTTCATTTGATCGTTATTTGAAGGGGCTCTATAGGTACTTTGGAAATGGTTAACCATGCAGTAGGTGCACTCGTACTCATACCTAATGGGTTGGTTCCAGGGGTGTATCATAGTTCCTATTCCTTGTTTGGAAGAAAAATTATTCACCAACCATGTATATCTTATGATTTCCTCCTCTAGTATCATTTGGGGGTGGTTTTTGTTTTTGGGTGTTAACCATTCCTTGGTGGGGCTAAAGCTCCTGCATTATAGCAGGTTGTTGAGTAGGTCCCCCTTTTCCATGGTTACCCTGAAGTTTTTTCAATTCGGGGAGTTCGAGACAGTGGTGAGAGTAATAGCCATATCCACCACATATGGCACAAAAAGTATTTTTCCTAGAATGGGTCTCTTTTTTTTCCCTTGGGAGTTACTATTTGGCTCTTGGTTTTGATTTCAGTTGGGGTTTCCCATAGACTGAGATTGCGAGGGACGTTGTTGATTACTACCTGCCTATCTAAAGTCTCCCTTTTTCTTATTCCTAGGCTTATTTTTTGTAGCATTTGGAGGGTTATTGTTGTTCTCCTGGTCGTAATCCTGTCGGTCTTGATCTTGACATGGTTGCACTAGGTTCACTGACGCATTGTTTTGTGGTGGTGGATTTTGGGCATGTAAAGGGGGATATAGGTTCCCCTATCCCTGATTGGTGTAATATTGTTGGGGGGGCTCTCTTATATTAGCATTCCTATTTGAGTACTTGTTTCCCTGCGAGGGAGGGTACGAGCCTCCCTATTGTTGATGGCATGGTATTACCCTATTCTTCATATTTTGCAAAGGTGAAAACTGACTTTGATGGTAGCCAGGTTGCGACACGTTCTAGGTAGAATCGCATGAGTATCCTAGGCATTGGATATTTTTGCCTAGGTGACCTTGAGTCAAGGACCCTATCAAACCATCTGCAGTATTCGATGCACCTGGTAATTCTTTATAAGGTTACAGGTGCGGGTCATTCGGCACAACATTGTAAATATATCCTGACTAGGTGTAAATGAGTTCAAGTTGTTGGGCCTTGCTAATGGCGTCCTCCTCAAAGGTATGTTTCTGTTTTGCCACGTATTTTGAGATCTCGATTCTGAGAGTTTTCAAAAATAATTCCATCAACACTCTATCATCAAGTTTGGCTTTACACAAATTGCGACATCGTCTCCATTCATGGAGATGGTCTCATATATGGCCGACTGGCATTTGCCTAAAATGAGTCAGTAGTTCCATTCCTGAATCATGATGAATGGGTAGCTGAAAATAGATGAGGAACGCAATAGCGAGGGTGCTAAAGGTTCCATGAGAAGAAAAAGGCTGCTCGACATACCATTTCGCCACAGACCTTGTTAGGGTGCATTGAAAAAGTCTTAGTCTAATATATCATTAATGATACTATTGGATGAACACCACAGGTGGAAAGTCATAATATGATTTCCTGGGTCTTTCACTTGCTTCCTGATCCAGGAGGATTGTACAGCTCCAAGTACAAGTGGCTTAAGTACAAAGGCTCAAAAATCAAAGTGTCATAAATGTGGCAAAATCAGTGTCAAGTTGAAGATCTCATCTCTCTTATTCCAACGGTATAGACGCCACTCAATTCTGAGTTCGTATGGAGGAGTTAGAAGCAGCCAAAGTTTATGTGTTGAATTGGTGATGTGGCAGCTTAAGGACACGGAAAATTTGTATAAATCTAGCCACTGGATTTCGGCCAAATCCAGCCAGATTCCAGGTGAATTTGTGGGTTAGTTAGTTTTACTCCTTCAGTCAAATTCTAGAAATTTTAAAAAGGGCAGGTTGTTATTATAAAATAAAATAAATATATAACAAAAATGGTAAGGCGAGCCATGACCCCCACCCTACCCCAACGAAAATATATATTAAATATATGTCGACCAATGACCATGACATCGTCGCCCACCGTATATGTATTAAGCCAAAAAAGTAGGTGGGGCACGGGCTGTCAACCCCGCTGCCCCCCCATACCATGATACCACATGGCATATGATTAATGGGCAGGCCGCCCGATATGGGTCTGACCCCCCAACCTCCTTAATGGTGTCCTCATTTAAATATAATGTGATGCATATTAAAACCAATGCCACCTTTTTATGGAAGGGGCGAGGTTTAACCACCCGACCCCCTCCCTCAAATGTTGGATCTCAGCCAACTCAGCTAGCAGCTCCCTTGGGGAGTCCGCCCAACCTCCACTTATTTAAGCATTCACTTCAGAAGTGTGCCCAGGGAGGTGAGGAGTGGCACAATTACCGAGACAGAGTGTAACCTTGAGCGCCTTGCAAGAGGGGGGCAGAACCATGAACTGAGCTCATTTCTAGAGGGCCCATATTTTTCTGGCGACATAATCAGGTAAACTTTATATCGATTCAGCACCTCTCAGCGACATGATTTCAACGGTGTTGTTTGTTTCTTCATCAAAGGTCTCTAATTCTTGGGCACTTTTAGCTATGGAGGTATAAGGGAGTAATTTTTTATTGATGCTTGTACTTTCATTTTATTTTTCACTTAACAAAAGAGAGCCTCCCCACTGATTGAGCAGGCCCGAAGATGTATTCCCTTCTGGACGAACTCCATTATCAAGTTCTTGTCTTCTTTGCATGATTTTATGTGCTTCTCTCTTCTTATGTTCATTCCTTTTAAGTTTCATGGTTAAGATGCAATTTTACATGCAATTCTTTAATCCATCTTAAAGCTAAAGATTTTGGATCAAGTGGTATTAGAGAAAGTCTTTGTATATGTGAATTGTATGTTTGTATGCTAACTAGAAACAGGCTACGAAGAGGTGAAGGGAAACTAAAGTATTTTGATCCTGAAGCAGGACGTGCGCATCAAAGAAGAAACATGGATGACGATGCTAGAAATGAGGAGGAGCTAAATTTCCACAAAACATTCTACACAATGGAAAATAGATTCGAGAAGTTGTTCTCAAGGCTTGAGAAACTAGAAAGCGTACGGGAAAATGCTCTAGAAGGACAAGGTTCAGCGCATGGAGATGATGGAGGGGATCTACCTCCTTCATACTTTATGAGTGGAAGTTCCTCTTCTTCTTCTCACCATCATCATAGGAATTTAGGAAATGCATCTAAGAAACCTTTCTTTAAATTAGATGTCAAATTTGATCTTCCCACGTATTGTGTTGAAAATAATGCATAAAATATTAACAACTAGATTAAGTAGATTGAAGTCTAATGTAGGATTCAGCAAATCAAGGAGGACGAGGAAAAGATCCATTTGGCCTCTCTTCGGCTGAACGACATTGCTCTTGTCTGGTGGGAGAGAAAATTGCAAGGCAGCCAAAATGTTGGTAACCTTCTCTCCCCATGGTCAAATTTTTTTTTTGCATTGAGAAACCAATTTTACCCTTTGCGATATAAGCAAAAGGAATTAATGGAATGGAAACACCTCAGGCAAGGCAGAGGTAAAATTGTACAAGTCTTCACTGAAGAATTTAGAAAACAAGCATTGAATTTAGGAATTTCATTAGATTCACGAGAGATTGTAACTAAGTATATTGGTTCCCTGCATAATTACATAAGACATTCATTATTATTGTTTGAGCCTCCTACCATCAATGAGGCCAATTTGAAGGCCATGCATCTAGAAAGCAAGGGAATTCATGAAAAAAATGACCCCCCAAGAAGAACTGTAGCAGCCAAAAGAAGGGGAGAAAGTCCCTCTTGTACACATTGTGAGAAAGAGGGACATGATGAAGAAATTTGTTGGAAGTTTCACCCTGAGTTGAGACCTGAGAGGAATGACAAAAAGGGGAAGTAGAAGACTGCTACCACCGTGCAGCAGAACCAAGATTTTGAATCAGAGGAAGATGAGAAGGTCATAGCTATAGGATTTGCACGAGGTAGACCAATTGACCTGGGGTTTGATTCCGGCAATGAAAAGAAGCTTGTAGCCTTCGGGATCACAGCAGAAGGACCCATAGACTTGGGTTTTGATTCGAGCGATGAAGAAAAAAATTCAATAGATATTGTACCAAAGATGAAAACAACACTTACTGTGATAGAGTTCCAAGAACTTGAAGAGATTAATCAAAGCATCCAAGAAAAAAATATTGAGTTAAGATGGCTCCTATAGGAAGCAAAGGAATAAAAACAAAGGTTAATACACTACTTACAAGCTAATAATGAGGCCTTAGAAAATTTGCGACATAACCAACCTGAGGTAAAAATCAACCCTTCAATTTCATGTACTTTTCATGATCATGAATTCGCTGCTTTTGAAAAACATATTACAAGGATCGGATCCAAACTGCTGAAGAAGATGGGGTATCAGGGAAAATTCCTCGACATCAATGGCCAAGGCATCATAATCCCCATTGAAGTAGAGGAATTTCCACATCATGCACGACTCGGATACACCAAGAAGGAAGTGGGAGAAAGCTCCAACATAGATAGTGACCAGCCAGTAACAGATGATGAAATCACTTCCTCACAGCCCAGCGATAGTGATGGTTCCGTGAATACTTATCGGAGGAACACCAGGGGGAAGTGCTCGAAGGCGACCCAGAAATTTTGGAGAAAAAAAAAATTTGTAGTTGTTGCAACGAAGTGGGACACCACCAAGCCACGTGTCCAATGATCCATGCCCCAAAATCATCGATAGAGGAGCCAAAAGTGAAAATTTTCAACAAATGAGTCCACCACATTCATGGTGGTCTACTTTATTAAGTTGGGTTTTTTAGAGGTAGTAATTTTTTATGGCCACAATTGTAAATCATGCATTGCAAGGAAATGTAAATGTCATGGTGTGTTTCCCATCACTTCGAAATGTGACGATCATGTTTTGGCATTTTCTTATGAGTAGTTGAGGTATTAGTTGTTTTTATGTAACCCTTGGATAATGATTATGAGCTATAAACTCTTGGCAAGTGAGGGGTTGTTGAGTCATGTGTGGGTTGTACATTGTTTCAAATGATGTACCAGATTTGTGTACAGGTGATTGAAAGTGTGGTTTTGAATGGAAAAACAATGTGTTGGGTGTTTTAATGATTTTGGTGGTCCAAAATCTCCTCAGTGGGGAGGAATGATCCAGGAGGATTGTATAGGTACAAGTACAAGTGGCTTAATTAAAAATACTCAAAAATCAAAGTGTTAGAAATGTGGCAAATGTAGTGTCAAGTTTAAGATCTTGTCTATGTTATTCTAACGATGCAGATGACACCCAATTCCAAGTCTGTATGGAGGAGTTAGAAGCAGTCAAAGTTTATGTGTTGACTTGGTGACGTGGTGGCTTAAGGAGGCAAAACATTTTCAAAAATTTGGCAACCGGATTCCGGCCAACTCCGGCTGGATTCTGGGAAAGTTTGTGGGATAGTTAATTTGACTCCTTCAGTCAAATTCTAGAAATTTTAAAAAGGGAAGGTTGTTATTATAAAATAAAATAAAAAATTATTAAAAAATGGTAGGCGGGCCATGACCCCTGCCCTACCCCAACAGAAATATCTATTAAATATAGGTGGGCCAACAGCCATGACCCCGCCGCCCACTGTATATGTATTAAGCCAACAAAGTGGGTGGGGCGCAGGGCTGCCAACCCCGCCACCCCCCCCCCCCCATACCATGATACCACATGGCATATTATTAATGGGAGGGCCACCCGATACGAATCTGGCCCCCCAACCTCCTTAACAGTGCCCTCATTTAAAAATAATGTGATGGGTATTAAAACCAATGCCGCCTATTTATGTATGGGGCATGGTTTGACCACCCGACCCCCTCCCTCAAACCTTGGATCTCAACCAATTTGGCTAGTGGCTCCCTTGGGGAGTCTGCCCAGCCTCCAATTATTTAAAAATTCTCTTAAGAAGTGTGCCCAAGTAGGCAAGGAGTGGCATGATTACCGAGACAAAGTGGAACCTTGCGCGCCTTGCAGGAGGGGAGCAGAACCATTAACTGAGCTCATTTCCAGAGGGCCCAGATTTGTCTAGCAATAGAATAAGGAAAATTTTATATGGATTCTGCACCTCTCGGCGACATGAGTTTAGAGATGATGTTTGTTTCTTCGTCAGAGGTCTCCAATTTTCGGGCACTTTCAACTATGGAGGTATAAGGGTGTAATTTTGCATTGATGCTTATACTTATTTTATTTGCCACTTAACAAAAGAGGGCCTCCCCACTGTTTGAGCAAGACCCGGAGACATAGTCCCTCCTAGACGAACTTTGATATCAATTTCTTGTATTATTTTCATGATTTTATGTGCTTCTCTCTTCTTATGTTCATGCATTTTAAGTTTCATGGTTAAGATGCAATTTTACATGTAATTTTTTAATCCGTCTCGAAGCTAAATATTTTGGATCACTTCCCTTCGAATTTTGGTATATCTGAAGGGAGTGTCATGGGCATGGGAGGCCAATTAATACCATGAGTAATGGGGTCATTAGATAACTTTTTTAGATCTAGAATATTAAGAGATGCTAAGAAGGGTAACTGAGTATTGACTTCCATTGTACACAGTGGAAAAATAGGTGCCTGAAAGTGATGGTTTAGGGGGGGTGCCTGGGGAATATTACCCTATGGTGTGTCTTGATGAATATTATGCTGACTTCCAGAAGGGGTAGCACTCCTTTTCCGTCTAGGGGTCATGGGAGGATTTGAGTGTAGTGACCATGTTGGGGTTTCCACTAGTGTGGTGTTAGGTGACCCTTGGGGGTTTCTAATCACATATGCCCTGATAAAGGATGAACCGATAATGGTGGAAGTGTGTCGTCTTCAATGCCTAAATGGTAGGAGACCTGGTACTCCTCCCTCTAATGGGGGGAGGTCTAATAAATTCCTAGATCGACGAGGTTCCATTGGGTCCATTATGGTGTCGACTAGCTTAATCTTGGTGATATTTTTGGTTTGCTGGAGGAAGGAATATTTTTATCAAAGAAAATATGATCACATGCCTAAAACAAAGCAAAAAAATAAGAGGTAATTTTTCCTTTAAATTAGCACTATGTGATCAAGTAAGAAAAAAATGTGGTTTTTTTTGTTTTTTGTATGATAATCAAAATCCTATATATACCTATTCGTCCTTACTTTCTCAATGTAACTAGGCCTTGCGAAGATGTCTTATGATGGGTATTGGGGCTAATGTCCTAAAATAACTGGTGACGCATTCTAGCAGCTGAACGATCGACCAAGGTAATGGTAAGAGGATCAAGTGTTGCCTGCACTGTCACTTATAGAGAAGGATGCCCTAGTTTTGGTTGCTAAAGTACCGTCGTCCCTCGTGAGAATTAGAGTCTTGAGCTTCTTGGTAATTAGCTACTAGTACCGAGCACTATATGAGTCAGGTAGCCATAAAAAGTACCACACGCACTGGGGCTAAGCTTAACCCCCTCCAAAATGGGTCTCTTGTAATGCTCGGGCATTCATTCCATGGGCAGATAGATGGATTTGAAGCTCCCTAAAAATTCAACATCTATGTTTCAAAATGTGTTATTACCACGGTGGCTTATTGGATGTCTACCCCCGATGGTCCTAACCTAAACAAGAATTTCTTTTGTGGCCGTTGTGGGGAGAATTTAGTGAGTTTGGTTAGTGATTATTTTTAAAGATACTCAATTTTCTTAGGGTGTGCCTTGGTGAAGTAACTGTAAGAAGAGGATAAGGGTCCCAACACACTGGGTTCATTTTGGTACAATGCTTACCGATGCTTCGTGTGTGCTTTGGAGTGTACAATCACAAGTGTAATGAGATGTGGATATGCGGTGATCCTTTACAATCCTTTTCTAATTACCCTATGTGTGATTATTGTTGGAAATGTTTTCATTGATGGCAAAGGGGATGGCAAAGGAGGAGTACCTGAACCAGAAATAAGGCAAAGTAGCAGACATGAAGTAGAGGCAGTTGTGTAAGTAAATTCAGTTGTGTATGTAGAAGGATTGGCTTCAGTATTATATGGATATCGTTGACCAAAATTCTATGTTAGGGGTCTGTGTGTGATGTTGATAATGCTCTTCACATATTTAAGCGAAGTTGAATTATGATTCACTCTTTGAAGTATATGGATTTGGGTACAACGATGTAATTTCGCTCTATTCAAAGAGAAAGATTGGAAACTGTTAATCCAGTGAAATCGAGAATAGCCCTGAATTCTGTGAGATGTACATTGTCTGATCTATTCTGTATGAATAATATTTCAAGTTCCTGTGATTATCTATGTGAATAGAACTCTGAAAGTTGAGGGTTAACCTGGTACTCTATATGAAGGGAGAAATCAATGCAATTTATCACATTTGAATTTTATTGAGCTTGTAATCGATTACAAACCACAGAAATTGAATACAGAGGGGGATTGGCATCGGTCCTATTCAATTGGGTGAAAAAAGGTTTAAGGACTGAACGAAATCATAAGAACCAGAACTATAGGTGGATAGCATAGTGCACTTGAGAACCATAGGGTTTCAGAGATAGAGAATCTAGCCCGTCTGAAATCTTCAGAGAAGGTCTCGCACAAGGCACAGTGCAAAGACAAAGCGGAGTCAATATGGAATGGGTATGTAGGAGCGTCTTGTTAAAATGTAATGGACCATTGATTAAATACAGAAATGCATATATTGTGTGGACTTGAACTGGCACAACGGAACCCCGAGCTATAACCAGAACCTCGAGCGAAGTATATATATACAATGAAGGTGCGAAGAATTAGAAGTGGAACCACGAACAGAACGGAACCTGGGAAAACAGTAAGGGTAGTTTTGGGAAAGCAAACCAGTAGTATCGTGCGGTGACTAAGGCGGTAAGTGGATTTCACTTTTTGAACGCGATCTATGTCGTTGACAGACACATGGAGAAGGGTGGTATAGTAATACCGCCCCCGTCGCGTTTTTTCTGTGCATTAACCCTCATGCAATAAATTAACGCAATATTTGTTTCAATGCGTCAGATCATCCAAACCAACGCGACGAGGCGTCAACCGTTGGATATGAGCGGGAGTTAACCACCGAGACCCACTTACATCGCGCATTTTAAAACTCTCACCATTTAATTACGTGATTGCAGTTAGATGTGCACCCAATGGATGGTTGGATTGCGAGAGTAGGTGGATCATTGGATCCAAGCGGAGTTTCATACACGATAAGCAAGGTACGTTAAGTAGCTGTGGGGCCGAAATTTCAATTTAATATATGTTTTTGATATTCAAGGGTGAGCGCAGTGATAACTTGTTTATTATAAATGTTTCATGACATAATATGGTATTATGGTTAATGACAAAGCCGCGAGCGCATAGGAGAATGGTAACTCTCACCATTTAATTACGCGATTGTTGTCGGATGTGCACCCAAGGGATGGTTGGAGTGCGAGAGCAGGTGGATCATTGGATCCAAGCGGAGTTGCATACACGATAAGCAAGGTACGTTAAGTAGCTGTGGGGCCGAAATTTCAATTTAATATATGTTTTTGATATTCAAGGGTGAGCGCGGTGATAACTTGTTTATTATAAAGGTTTCATGACATAATATGGTATTATGGTTAATGACAAAGCCGCGAGCGCATAGGAGAATGGTAAGCTATGACCATTATTACATTGAGTTGTGACAAATATTAATGGTTTTAACACTTGACTCAGGGAATATGCATACATGGTGATATATATATTTATATATTGTGATAAAGTCGAAACCTATATGAAATGAGGTGAGTGTTGGGCGTATGTTAAAGTTAATACATGGGTCTTCACATTTGGTTGGGGAACATATATATATGTTGGTATTAATACATGTCGAGGTATATATATATATAATGTTTGTAATGATTGATTGGTGAATATATATGTATGTTGGGTTGGTGTATAAAAGGCGAACATTGATTCCAAAAGAAGGTCAAGCCGAAGTATGAAATTTCAAGGGGCATTTATATGAAAATCAAGCAGAAGGTAACAATATATTGAATTGTATAACCTTCGAATATTGACCCAAGCCCTGAGGTGGGGCCAAATGTAACTCGAATTAGTTAATTCGAATACGTATGAGTGGGTTGTAATATAGTTCAGAAAGTGAATTAAAACATTGGTTGGGTTTATTAAAGGAGCACATTATATGCATTGTGGGTTTTTATAACCTTTTGAAGAAGTAGGTTCTGCACAATAGTTAAATTACCAGCTCAGGAATTAAACATTGGAGGTTGCTAGATTGTGGGTTTATTTGAGGTGAAAAATTGGGATGCATTTTACATACATGACAGTTTGATAATGTGACTTTGAATGGGTACCTCGGCATCACTCCGCATACACTTATTTAATTTACAGCACAATAAAAATGAATGGAGAGACATATTTATATGCAGAAGACTTTGAGAGTTATTGGGGAACTAAACTAGTAAAACTGTTATATATACAGCAGATTCAAAATTTCAGTGAACAGGTGAATATGCATAGGAATGAAAATGTGGTTTTGATAGGTGTACATTCACATGCACCCAAAATTGCAGTAAACAGTAGAGGTATGCAGAGCAGTTACGTAACAGCAACAGAAAAGACAAAAACCAGCAAGCCAAGGGCCAGAAAAATGGCTGAGTGAAATTAATGTGTGTAACTGAAATTGTGAATGTAAATGTCTTAATTGATTTTATATTGTTTTTTATGCATTGGCAAGTCTCTGGAGGAAAACAAAAATCCCACTGTAATATTGAAATTTGTACATATTGTTATATTTCTTCTAAATAATTTGGACAAAGGAATGAGAAGGCAAAAGACAAAGAGTCATGGTTGTTCACTCCAAATTCCATGTGGAATACAAACAGTCATGTGATGAACTCTATATATGATATCACATTGATATGCATATGATAGGCTAGAGAGTGAGGTAAGAGAATGCAGAAATGAAGCAGTAAGGCAGAGGAGAAGGAGGAGCTGATAGAGAATCCAAGAAGATGCTGAGATGATGTAGGGCAGATATGAGGACTGATGGAAAGCAGAAGAGAAGGTACAGAACAGTGCTAATATCCAAGGTAAATCAGCAAGTGTTTTTCTTTTGAAAAGAGTAAGGAATTTGGAGCTTCCTTATCAAGTTGTAGCTTGATAGATGTCAGTTGTAGCTGACTGAGGTGGGAGCCTCCTGTAGGTTGTAGCCTGCAGAAAATATATGGGAGTTGGTGCTTCCACATCAAGTTGTAGCTTGATAAAATGTCAATTGTAGCTGACTGAGGTTAGAGCCTCCTGTAGGTTGGTGCCTGCAGAAAATTGATGGGAGTTGGAGCTTCCTTGCAAGTTTTAGCTTGCAAAATTGAGGTAGGAGCCTCCTGTGGGTTGGAGCCTATAGAAAATCAGTGGTGAGAGGGAGTTGGAACTTGCCTTTACATCACAACAATAATAATATGTTTTTTTCTCCCTTTATGGGTTTCCACTTATATCTGGTGTCTATGTGCATGATGTCTATGTGCTGATATGGTATATCTATTATGTTAATACTTGTTGCTCACATATTAAGACTGCTGGTACATTATCTAATTTTCTTATTAATTGCTGCTCACAAATAAAGATTGCTCACGCATTATGTTGATCATGAAATGAATGTGTTAATAAAGTTTAATGAAAAGTTTGAAAAGCCCATGAATGTGTTAAACTGATTCACCCCCCCCCCCCTTTCAGTTTAACTAAGGGTTCAACAATTGGTATCTGAGACGGTTCCTTTGGTGTAAGCTTAATAGCTTGAAGGAGATCTGGTTGAGTCATGGACTATCAAAATGTACCTCTGTTGAGTACAACAAACTTTCCTGAATGGAGAGATAAGGTTAAAACAGGATTATTGGCTTATGAACCTGAGGTATGGAAACTTGTATGTGATGGTTACTGCACAGACTCTCCCTCGGTGCAAGAACAACATAGGAATGCCAAGGAAAAATGTGTGATATTCAACAATCTTCATCACAAGGATCTTGAGTTAATAATGGATTTAACCTTTGCAAAAGAAATTTGGGATAGATTGCATTTCATGCATGGAGCAGACACTAAGGACTGCATTGCCAAGAAGGAGAAGAGAATTAAGAAGAATAAAAATTCATGTCAACAAGAAAATGTTCAATCAAATGAAGTACCTGCTAGTGTGAATGGAGATAAGAACCATGAATAAATTACAGCTGAAGAAAAAGCCAAACTTGACATTGCTTTGACTGAAATAGAAAGATTGAAGAATTAAAACAAAGACCTTAAGATAGTGGTGCAAATATGTGATGAGAGAGAATATGAAGATAAGAAAGAAATTGTTGGCCTAAAGACACACCTTGAAGAAGCAAGGAAAATAGAAGACACTCTGCTGGAACAAATGAGAGAGAAAAATATGGAATGTGAAAAATTGGAAGAAGAAGTAGTGAGCCTAAGAAAGAATTTGGAAAAGGCCCAAAGAGATTTATTAATGAATACTCCTCAAATGAAAATCTCTAGACAGTTGGACCAGATTATAAAGGCCCAAAGGTCACCTCTCATAAAGGTTGGGATAGGATATGAAGGTGAAACCAGTAAGTCCAAGGTTGAAGATAACAAGAATGTCATTTTTGTAAAAGCTGTAAAGGACAGTGAAGCAGCTCAGCAAATTCCTACAGAAGAAGAAACCAGCAAGAACAGGATCTGTGAAGAAACAAACAAAAACAAGCAGCAACATGGAAGGACAGAGAATGAGAGGATGGAACAGTCAGCTGAAAAAGGCTCTCACACTCCTGAAATTGAATTGAACAATTGGAAGATGTCAAAGAAGGTTCTTTCCTCCTATGAAAAATAGCACATGTTTTTCTTGTCATAAACCAGGACATATTGAAGCACAATGTAAGACAAGACCTATCAAATTTAACTAGCAAAAGATGCAGCAAATTAGAAGAATACTTCAAGCAAAAAAATGGAAAAGACAATCTTTCCCCAGGTACACAAATCATTTCCATGGCTACTGTTATGCATGCAATAATTTTGGACATAAATTTGTTGATTGTAAATTGTATTCAAAAAGGGGAATAAAATATTATACATCAGCTCAAACATACCTTGGAAAAGTAAGATGTTATGTATGCCTCAAGCTTGGTCACAAAGAAAAAGACTGTAATCTGCCCTATACATTCAAGAACTCTAGACAGAGGGTGGAACCAAAACAGATCAATCAAAAATATGAATCAAAAAGAAGAGCAGACATTATGATGAACCCCAATAAAGTATGGAAGGAAAAGAGAAAGGGGGAGCCTATTATCTCAATAACATAATGAAAACATCCTAGTCTCAGGGGGAGCTACTCTAGGAAACAAAGAAAATATCCAACCAGTGATAAATATGAAGCAACATCCCAGGGGGAGAGCAGTTCATAATTATTCCCCATGAAAGTAGTCTAAGAAGAGCTCCTTGGAATGAGAACAGCTATAAGATCAAGAAGGGAAAGGAAATTCCTCTAACAGAGAACTATAGAGGAAGAAGATTATCTGAAGTATTAAATAGCTGACAGAGTGATGGAAGAAGAGAAGGCTGCAAGAAGCCTTGGTAGTAAAGAGAACATCAGCCATGAACAGCTAAGAAGACATCAGCACATTAAGTGATGATCACACTGTGCATCATACTGCTAGAATTAACAATGAATCACATTAAGAAGGATTAGCAAGAGAAGTGCCTATCATCATTTCATTACATCTTTCATCTATGAAAATTCCCCTTGGAGGAATGAAGTTAAGTGAGTAATAAATCTTTGAGTAATCAGCCCATGAAGACTCATAGAAAAGAAATTGAGGATGCCTTCCAAAAGATCTTTGTATTAGAATTGTTGATTTCATTTTTAAAGCAGCAATGATTCTGGAGCAGTCTTATAAAGAAAAATGCAATGACATTTCTGTGAACAAAATGACAGAATAAGAAAATGGTGAATGATGCCAAGATCAAATTCATGATATTGATGACTGTTGGTGTGAATAGTGGAAAGCTCAATAGTAGAATTCATGAAGGATGTCTTAATTATGAGTTAAGGTGAAAACTGAAGTTAAATCTCTGCATAGTTTATCAAATAAATATTAATGGGTATTAGGTACAAGAAGCAGGCCTATCAATAAAATATCAAGTGTTATCAGTGGAGCAGCAGTATGGTACAGGTCCTCAGGATCAAAGGATTAAGGCAAGACTACATCATGTTAGTATCCCAGCGTTATCTACAATTTACAATATAAAAGGATCAATGAACAGTGCAAAAGGATCATTATTTTGCTTATACTTGAAGCATTATATTGAACATTGAAGTCAGCACATATATACCTTCAAGTGCATGCCCTCCCGAAGTCAGCACATATATATCTTCAAGGCCTCCTTTTAAGATTATTCATAAACTATGTGAAGTCTGTTGGATGAGATATCAATCAAACAACTTGAAGATGTCTTTGTTGGAAATCACCATGACAGAATAGTTAGAGTATTGGAAGTATGAAAGACTATTTGTGTTAACCTAACAGTTGAAGCTCAAAATTCTATTATTGATTTATCACAAGCATACTTCAACAAAAAGGAATTTCTAGTATTTCACCATTTAAAGAGAGAGTGATCATTGACATACATACCCCCTTATGTCATAAACAAATTTCATGATTGATAAGTGGGACTGACAAATACACTGAATGTATCTAGCCCCAAGGGTTTGTTTTGAATGTACATAGTGCAAGCAGTAAAGTCATTTGATCTCTTAGATTAAATTCTAGTTGATTCATTGGTCATAATAGCAACAAGGACCTTTCATCAATTAAGTGTAATATCATTATCAGCATCCTGGACCATATCATTTCCAACAGACAGGAAAAGTGATCCACGGCTATAAAATATATATTGGCATCATCATCATAATTGAATAGATGTTGTATTGCAGATGAGTATTGCAGAAGAAGATAGATTCCATCTACAATCTTCCTCAACAGATATGGATTCCTGATGAAGATTATAATATAGACTGAAGTATAGCTGAAGCAAGCTTGATATGTCACATGGAACATTCATAATCTTTAAGTATTGATCCATTGATGCATCTCTGATTAGACAAGGCTGGTACAAGGTGTTCTATTCTTTACTTTTAGCTTGTTATAAGTAAAAGGAGTATGTACTTTGATTTGTATCAATTTATAGTGTATATTCAAGTTCAATAAGTATAAAAAGTGTTTTCTCAACACCAGCCTGGAGCAGCTAGGTATAAAAAGTCAAAAACAAAAGGCCTAAACACATCTCAGAGAGAGGAAATGAAGAGATAGAAAGCACACTAGGAAATGTGCAACCCTTTGCCATTGATGTCAAAGGGGGAGGAAAAGCAAGCAGAGGAAGACCTGGAGGAAGCATTGGATTATTGGTGGATGTGTTGCCATCAATGCCAAAGGGGGAGACTATTGGAAATGTTGTCATTGATGGCAAAGGGGATGGCAAAGGAGGAGTACCTGAACCAGCAATAAGGCAAAGTAGCAGACATGAAGCAGAGGCAGTTGTGTAAGTAAATTCAGTTGTGTATGTAGAAGGATTGGTTTCAATATTATATGGATATTGTTGACCAAAATTATATGTGAACTATGAGAACCAATGATGTTTAAACTCTGTAATAGGGGTCTTTGTGTGATGTTGATAATGCTCTTCACATATTTAAGAGAAGTTGAATTATGATTCACTCTTTGAAGTATATGGATTTGGGTACAACGATGTAATTTCGCTCTATTCAAAGAGAAATATTGGAAACTGTTAATCCAGTGAAATTGAGAATAGCCCTGAATTTTGTGAGATGTACATTGTCTGATTTATTCTGTATGAAGAATCTTTTGAGTTCCTGTGATTATCTATGTGAATAGAACTCTGAAAATTTAGGGTTAACCTGGTACTCTATATGAAGGAAGGAATCAATGCAATTTATCAAATTTGAATGTTATTCAGCCTGTAATCGATTACAAACCACAGAAATCAAATACAGAGGGGGATTAACATCGGTCCTATTCAATTGGGTGAACATAGGTTTAAGGACTGAAAGACATTGTAAGAACTAGAACTATAGGTGGATAGCACAGTGAATTTGAGAACCGTAGGGTTTCATAGATAGAGAATCTTGCCCGTATGAAATCTTCGGAGAAGGTCTCGCACAAGGCACAATGCAAAGACAAAGTGGAGTCAATATGGAATGGGTATGCAGGAGCATCCTGTTAAAAGGTAATGGACCATCGATTAAATACAGAAATGCACATATTGTGTGGACTTGAACCGGCACAATGGAACCCCAACCTATAACTAAAACATTGAGCGGAGTATATATATACAACGAAGGCGCAAAGAATTAGAAGCGGAACCACGAATAGAACGGAACCTGGAGTAAACAGTAAGGGTAGTTTTGGGAAAGAAAATTGGCAGTACCACGTGGTGACTAAGGAGGTAAGTGGATTTCACTTTTTGAACGCGATCTATGTCGTTGAAGGACACATGGAGAAGGGTGGTATAGTAATATTGCCCCCATAGCGTTTTTTCTGGACATTAACCCTCATGTAATAAATTAATGCGATATTTGTTTACATGCGTCAGCTCATCCAAACCAACGCGACGAGGCGTCAACCATTGAATATGAGCGAGAGTTAACCACCGAGACCCACTTACATCACGCATTTTCTGGGATTTAAAACTCGCGCCATTTAATTATGTGATTTTCGTCAGATGTGCACCCAAGGGATGGTTGGAGCACAAGAGCAGGTGGATCATTGGATCCAAGCGGAGTTGCATACACGATAAGCAAGGTACGTTAAGTAGCTATGGGGCCAACATTTCAATTTAATATATGTTTTTGATATTCAAGGATGAGCGCAGTGATAACTTGTTTATTATAAAGGTTTCATGACATAATATGGTATTATGGTTAATGACAAAGCCGCAAGCGCATAGGAGAATGGTAAGCTATGACCATTGTTACATTGAGTTGTGAAAAATATTAATGGTTTTAACACTTGACTCGGAGAATATGCATACATGGTGATATATATATTTATATATTGTGATAAAGTCGAAACCTATATGAAATGAGGTACGTGTTGGGCGTATGTTAAATTTAATACACGGGTCTTCACATTTGGTTGGGGAACATATATATATGTTGGTATTAATACATGTTGAGGTATATATATATATATATATATATAATGTTTATAACGATTGATTGGTGAATATATATGTATGTTGGGTTGGTGTATAAAAGGCGAACATTGATTCGAAAAGAAGGTCAAGCCGAAGTATGAAATTTCAAGGGGTATTTATATGACAATCAAGCAGAAGGTAACAATATATTGAATTGTATAACCTTTGAATATTGACCCAAGCCCTGAGGTGGAGCCAAATGTAACTCGAATTAGTTAATTCGAATATGTATGAGTGGGTTGTAATATAGTTTTGAAAGTGAATTAAAACATTGGTTGGGTTTATTAAAGGAGCACATTATATGCATTGTGGGTTTTTATAACCCTTTGAAGAAGTAGGTTCCGCACAGTAGTTAAATTACCAGCTCAGGAATTAAACATTGGAGGTTGCCAGATTGTGGGTGTTGATCATAATCAGCCTCCTATAAATTTTTCACAGGCAATCTAGCTTAAAGCTCTCAAATCCCCTCTTTCAGCCTTGAAAAATCATTTTTATGCCTATCGTTACCATTTCCCGCCTCCAAATTACATTATAAAAGGCAGAAAACCCCGCATGTGAAAATATTTAAGGCCTAGCACCTTTCGGCTAGACCCCTGCACCTTTTTCTTCCGCGTAACCCAGTGCTGGAACCGAGTGAAAAAGCACTAGGTGCTTATCAAGCAAATGACTGGGCGAAATATTAGCCGTCGATCTTCGCAGATTGGACGGTCTTCGTGAATCAGCATTGCGCTCGTGGCCCACTCCATTCATCGCTCAAATCGTTTGTGCACTATCCGATCATCCTGCCAAATCAATGGTCCGCAGTCTATTTACCCTTGTGGTTCCCACGCCCAAAAACGTTGTCCAAAAACTGGTGGTATTCATTGCACCACCTTTCGGAGGCGGGCGATATTTCTCAAATCGGAGAGATTCCATACATCGCTCGCTGCGTGTCTCCGCGTACGGCTCCAAAACCCTCCATCGCGCATTATTTCTCGATCAAAGTCATGGTGTGATATTCAGGACAGTTGTCCGATCTGGAGGTCTTTATCCAATGGTTGTCGCTCTTCGAAGCTACATGGCATTTAATCACAGCATATTCAACCCCTGGCCCACTATCCGTCACCCCCCTATGCATCCTCCACCATCGATCTTCACCGAGATCAGACGGCCCTCATTAAACCCACGCCACGCCATTGACCAGGTCCTCCTCCACGTCACCATTCGACGCATTCTCTTCCACCTTCCTTATATCTCATTCTAAAGGTCAAATTCAAAGTTGTTCATCTGCTATGTTCCGCCAACCTTCTCCATTGCCACCTCCCACCGTTACGCTGCATTTCTTATCATTGCCCTACATTTCTCGACCTATCCACCATGCCGCGATGTCTCACCATGATCCCCACTGTGTTCACCTTCCCGTGCATGGTTTTCTTTAACGAGTTTGCGGATTTTGCAAGTTTACAGCGGCGGAAAACTATTATGATTCACAGTCTCTATTACTGTGATAGAGAGCACGTCAAAGGACCATTTTTCAGAGCTGAATTATGAAGAAATCCCCGGGAAGGCAAATCGATAAGACTTCCATTAATGAAGCGGGGTTAAAATCTGTCAAACCCTGCAGGGACATTCAAGGCACCAATTTCGCAGATGAAGATATTAATGGAACAGCAGAGAAATATCAGTGGATGATTGAGGAATTCAACATTCAACATTGACGATTTTCAGCCGTGACTCAGGGTTTAGAAGGTAGAGGGTACAATGCACCAGAAACAATACCCTTCAGGCTTCATTTCAACACCATTTTCTTTCAAGAAAGGACGGAATGTTTATGTGATTTCTCTGCTTTTCCGTGTTCCTGTAGAGATTTATACCCATTGCATTTATTTCAGTTAGCAGGCCACAGAGTACAAATAGCATTACAAATTCATCGAGCAATATGGGTGTGAACGTCTCCGCCATTTTTTTTTAATGATACAATTAAATGTTCATCACCTACTCCCTTTTTCGAGCTTTCTTGTTCTCCTATAAAGCTCCCAAAGAACAGAGGATTTGAGGTTCCAGATTTTATCAGAAAATTATGCAGTGAAAGGCTTTTTGTATACATTTTGTAAAATTCTTGTATGAAGGCTCAAAGCCCATAGGGTCTCAGTGAGGAGGAGTTCCATCTGTCAAAGAGGATTCTGGTCTTTGGTATTTCACAGTCTGTAACTTTCTCTTATGTGTTATTTGAATAGGTCATTTCATTTCATCCATCTTTCCTGTATCATGTTTTGCAATGCAAGTGGCTCACTGATTTTTGGTATGGATTTATCCTAGTTGATACCCATGCTTGGATTATTCAAGCGCTTTAAATATGGCTCATGCATGATATTCTGTTCCATTATTCATCTAAACCATACTTCTTCTATATCAGTTTCTTTGGGAGGGTGTTTTTAAAACGCTATTGCCATGTATGGATTCTTAGATTGGTAAGCCCATGCATGGTGGTATTGTGTATCTGGATATCAGCTCAATGTCAACTAATATCTCCTCCATATTTCATTCACTACATACACCTTCTGATAACTTATTTCTGTGATGTATTTCTGAACCGACCCTCTCTACAGTAAGTTGTCTCTGAATTGTCTGTTACTTTTATATTTGAGTTTTGCATATTGCCTCTGCAATATCCTTATTTCTGTGTTAGTTTCTGAAGGTCTTGGTCCCATTCAGATGAATTTTCCTTGTTTTACAAGAGATATCATGAGAGCTTTTATTGATAACTTCCTCTGTTATACCATATGCTCCTTGCTATATAAGATGTCCTAGGCACTGGTCTATCACAACTCTAGGTTGTCTCTAGTAGCGACAACATCTTTTTGGCACCGTTGCCGGGGAACGAAGTTGAGAAATTTTAAAATCCCTGGGCCTCGACAAAATCTAATTCAATCTTCAAGTAGGTGAGTATGGAGAGTTGAGAGTTGTAGATCCCTCACCTTGGCGACTCCACATTTGTTATTTGATAAATCTATTTGCAGTCCTGGCTCCTTGAAAGCCACACCTGAGGTCAGATACGTCTAAGCCAAAGAAACCTTCAGTGTCTGACCCTGAAAAGATCATACATAGAAGAAATTGGAGGGAAATAAAATCAATCCACTCTAAAATCCTTGAATTTTCTATAGAAGACTTTCCATCCTCTTCTTCTCAAGAAGCTCAAGTGCCAGATCCCGGCTCCACTGTGGGAGATACCGATTACTACTATTCAGATAGTCCACCCTGAGGAGGCTTCAGAAATAAAGTTAATTTTCACCCTACTCTTGAGGTTGAAGAGGTAAAAGAAGTTACTGAAGTATCTTCTATTAACAGACCATTATTCCCCTCAATACCTCAGCCTGTTGTTCATTATATCCCTATTATTATTCATACTCCACTTCCACCTCCTCCTCCTCCTCTTACTCATCAGACTATTGCACTACCTCCACCCCCTCCAATGGAAAATGTTCCAGGCTTCTTGCTAAATAAATATGCCCCTCTGGCATTTCCCCAAGTGTTGAATGATTTTCCACAGGATTATTTGAAGATTTTACCCCGATTCAATGGGGAAAATGAGATTGATACTCAAAAACATCTTGAGGTCTTATGTGCTTTTGCAGAGAATTTTAATGTGGAACATTTAGATGTGGTCTTACGGCTTTTTGTCCAATCTCTTGATGGTGAAGCTCGAAAATGGTTTAAGACATTGGCAGGTCGTTCTATTACCACTTGGGAAATAATGGAAGATACTTTTCTCAGAAAATGGGGAGAGAAGAAAGACCATGGACATTGTCTTACTGAGTTCAATACACTCAAGAAAAGACATAATGAAGGGGTGTCAGAATTTATCAAGAGATTTAATAAATTGTATTTGAGTCTTCTTGCTGTTATGAAACCTCATCAAACTGCTGCTAGAGTTGTTTTCGTAGCAGCTTTTGATTCAGAATTTGGTTTCTCTCTCAAAGAAAGAAAACCTGCTACTTTGGATGATGCTCAGTCAGATGCACTGGAATTGGAAGCAAACTTTGCCTCCACTGGAAAATCAAAAGGAATATCTGAACAAGATGCTATAAGGAGGGGCAAAGAGGAGGTATCTACCTCCTACTAAGACAGAGACTCAGCTAATGACAGAATTGAAGAAATGAGAAAAATGATTAAGAACCTTTCTAGTAAACTGGTCAAGCTTGAACTGGAAGCCAAGAATTGAGCCCCCAAGAACTTCCATAATGCTCAAAACAGAGGTTACAATCCTCAGTACAGGAAACCACCCCTGCAAATATTTCCAAGGGAAGCAAAGGAGCAACAGGATCAGGTACCACACCCATTGTACCTAGAAGGTCCAGTAGATGATTCTATTGAAGAAATTTCCTATGGACTGGAGGATGCAAATCTTGCCTTTTCAAATAGTGATGGAGAAGAATGCCATTTGCAAGGAAATGATGGAGCTAAGTGCTCATTGCGAGAAGAAGAAAAGCCAGAGACCTAGAAGATGTAGAAATTGATCATTATTGTAAACAATTTGTTGATTTTATGAAAGCACAGTTCAATAGAAGATATGATCTCAGATCTTCTAGGAAGAGGACTCATACTCAAGATCAAGAAGAGGAGCTACCCCAAAAGGAAGCACCTACTCAGAAGGATTCTACAGTGCAAAAAGTCATAGACAAAGGTAAGGGCCCTCTAAACAAACCTTTGCAGTCTAATGATAAAATTCCTTCTTCTCCAAAAGTATTCATTCCTCCTAATACCAATTCTGTTTCAAAAGAATTCAAGCACTCTGCTGAAAATAAAGAGTCAAAAGAGGTTGTAATAGAGAAGTCTTCCCATGTTTTCAGTCTGCAAAAGGAACTTGAGAAAGTCAAAATCCCAGTCCCCTTGACTGAACTATTTAAGCAACCTGCATATTAATCTCAAGTCACCTCTTTCATGCTCCCTCCGGAAGCTATACTCACTCCAGATAGTCTCAACCTTAAAGAAGAAAGACCCATGGTTGTATTTGGTCCACATGTTGAGGAATTAGATTCTTCTACTCCTCCCTTTTATGTGTCTCTAGTGATTCATGACCTGCTATTACATAACTGTATGTTAGATTCTGGAGCTTCCCATAATCTATTGCCTTTGTCAGTCATGGAACAACTAGGATTACAAAATACCCGTCCATACAAGGACCTCTATTCATTTTATTCCAAAAGAGTTAAATGCTTGGGGATGATCAAGGATTTGGTGGTCAACTTGGCCCAAATCCCAGCAAAAAGTGTGGTAATGGACATCGTGGTGGCTGACATCCCAGCTCACTTTGGAATGTTACTATCGAGGTCCTGGGGGACAAAAATTGGTGGGTCAATTAAGTTGGATTTAACATATGCCACTATCCCAGTTTTTGGTGGCCAGGAGAGGAGGTTATACAGGGAGACTAGATTTTTCAAGATGGTGACCAAGGCAGATAACTTTGTTAATTCACCAGTCTACAGTAAATAAGGATATTTCTCATGCTTGATGCTGGAAGAAGATCAAGATTATGCTCATGAACCATCCTTCTGCTAGATCAACACTGAGCAGCCCTCAGAAAACCATGAAACAAGAATCTGGACACTTCATTTTGATGGAGAAAATTCAAAAGAAGGTAATGGAGCTAGAATATTATTGATTTCTCCTACAGGAAAATGGGTTCCATTGTCTTTCAAGCTAGAATATGAAGCTACTAATAATGTGGCTAAATATGAAGCACTTCTGTTAGGATTGCAGACAGCCAGGAACATGAACATACAAATCTTAAAAGTTCTGGGAGATTCAGAGTTGGTGGTTCGACAAGTCAGGAATCAGTGTCAGACCAAACATCCTCGGCTAAGGGCTTATAGGAATGAAGTTTGGGACATGGTGGAGAAATTATTCTTGGCGTTCAATATCCAGTTCATGCCCCGAGAACTGAATAGGATGGTTGATTCCCTTGCTGTGGCTACTAGCACATTTCGTCCACCTCAGAACCCTCTTTTAAGATATGAAGTTGAGGTGCGTTATCGACCGTCAATCCCAGATAACATCAAGCACTGGTAGGTATTTGAAGATGAAGAATAGATGAAGAGATTCTTGGAAACAGTGAGGGAATTCTCCAATATGGAGATTGATACTGAAGAAGAGGTTGAGTCTGAAGATACTTCAAAAAGAAATTGGGAGAAGAAAGTGGCAGGTAATAAAGTGTTGCAGTTAAAGGGAAACATTATACCTAGAGGGTTGGTGCCTTTAGAAAGATTATTTGACAAAAATTATTTCCCACTGTAGTCAGGCAAAGTGGTAGAGGAAAACCAGGTAGAGGACCTGAATTTGGGTATTGATGCTAACCCCAAAATTGTAAAACTGTCCAAGAAAGTCCCAGAAGAATATAAAAAATCTATATCAGAAATTATTTCAATCCTACAGAGATGTGTTTGCATGGTCCTATCAGGACTTGAAAACTTTTGATATCAGTATAATGCAACACAAAATTCCACTGAAGGGAGATGCAAAGCCTCATAAGCAGAAGCTCAGACAAATAAATCCCCTGCTGCTCCCTTCCATTGAGAAGGAAATCAAGAAGCTATTAAAGGCCAAAATAATTGTGCCATTGAGGTACTCTGAATGGGTGGAAAACCTAGTCCCCGTCCGGAAGAAGAATGGGGAAATAAGGCTGTGTGTGGATTTCAGAAATCTAAACAGAGCATCCTTAAAGGATAATTATCCTATGCCTAAAATGGATCATATCCTGCAGAAGGTGGTTGGAGCTTCTAGGATTTCAATGATGGATGGATTCTCTGGTTATAACCAGTGGCTGTACTTCCAGAAGATCAAAAGAAGACTGCTTTCACCACACCATGGGGTACATTTATGTATGCCAGGATGCCTTTTGGATTGATTAATGCAGGGGCCACTTTTCAGAGGGCAATGGACATTGCTTTTTTTGGGGAGCAAGATAAATTTACGGTAGTATATCTTGATGATATCACTGTATTTTCAAAGAATGATACTGAGCACATTGAACATCTGTGCAGAACCTTTGAGAAATGCAGAAGGTATGGTCTCTCTCTAAACCCTCAAAAGTCTTTATTTGCATTAGAAGAGGGAAAACTTTTGGGACACATTGTGACTAAAGATGGGGTGAAAATAGATCCTAAGAGGGTAGAGGTTATAAATGGTATTGCTCTTCCCAGAAATAAGAAGGAAGTGCAAGTATTCCTAGGGCGTATTAATTTCCTGAGAAGGTTTATTCCTAACTATGCTGAAATAGTTAGACATATTACGAACATGCTGAAGAAATATAATGAAGTTAAATGGTCCCAGGAATCACGAGAGGCATTTATCAGGATAAAAAATGCTTTTGCAAAATCCCCTGTGCTAGTTGGGCCAGATTATGCTAAACCTTTCATGATCTTTTCTTTTGCATCACCTCATACAATAGCAGGAGTTTTATTGCAGAAAAATGAGGAGGGGTATGAGCAGCCCATTGCCTTCTTCAGTCAGGTGCTCCGTGATGCAGAATTAAAGTATAACATATTAGAAAAGCAAGCATACACCCTAGTAAAATCCCTCAAAGCATTCCGCGTATATATCTTACAGTCCCATATCACTGCATTTGTGCCTACAGCTGCTGTAAAAGATATTCTTATTCAGGGGGATAGTGAAGGAAAAAGGGGGAAGTGGATTGCCAAGATACAAGAGTATGACTTAGACATCCGCCCTACTAAGCTGATAAATCGACAAGGGTTGGCCAAGATCCTATCTAAATCAAACTATCAAGATTTGGGTATAAACCTGTCCATCATGGCAGGTGAGGAACCTGAGGAGAAAGACGAGTGACAGGGAATTGGGGTAGTCACTCCAGAAATACATGTAAAGTACCTCACCAGTCAGTGGTACAAAGAGATAGTAGAATATCTCCTCACACTCAGCTGCCCTCCAAGCTGTGATAAAGCTAAATACAGAGCACTAAGATTGAAATCATAGAAGTACATAGTCGCCAATGGCCGGCTATACTGGCAAGATCCCTCAGGCATCCTACTCCTGTGCCTCACAGAGGATGAGGTAAAGAGTATTATAGCCGAATTTCACGACGGAATCTGTGGGGGTCACTACAGCTAGAGGGCCACTGCTCACAAAATCCTGAAGGTTGGTTTTTATTGGCCCAAGCTTTTTGGAGATGTTTTTGCTCAGGTTAGAGCTTGTGAAAAGTGTCAAAAATTTGGTGAAAGACAAAAGTTGGCACCTCTGCCCATGATTCCTGTGCACGTGGATGAAACATTTCGACAATAGGGAATCTACAGATACTGTGATAATAAAATTCATGGAAGAAAACATCATATCCAGGTTTAGCTGCCCTGCCAGAATAGTGACTGATAATGCACAGACCTTCAAGTATACAAAGTTTGTAAGCTTTTGTCAGCAGTATAACATCACACTAAGTCACTCTACATCTTATTATCCACAGGGAAATGACTTGGCAGAGTCTTCCAATAAAACCCTGGTGAGAGCATTGAAGAAGGCTATAAAGGAAAACCAGAAAAATTGGGATTCCCAGTTAAAATTTTCTCTGTGGGCCAATAGAATTACCAGCAAGAGAGAAACTGGAAAATCCCCATACGAATTAGTATATGGGAGGGCAACAGTATTTCCTATTCAATTAGCCCTACCAGTAGCCCGATTCATGCAGGAAAGTCAAGAAGAGCCTGATGATATGATCAGGAGAATAAACCAGCTGGTGGAATTGGAAGAAACACACAATCAAGTGAATCAAAGGCTAACAGAGTATCAGGAGAAGATGAAATACCTTTTTTATCAGCATGCTAAAGGCAGGAATCTGCAGATTGGTGATCTGGTGCTCAGGTGGGATATCCGGAGGGCTGAAAAAGGAAAACATGGTAAATTCAACCCACTCTGGTTTGGTCCTTTCAAAATTGTGGAACAGAGAGGTAACAATACTTTCAAGTTGGAAAATTTGCAGGGTGATTTGCTTGATGCCCCTGTAAATGGTCAGTTTCTTAAACCCTACTTTCAGTTCTGATTCAGGAAAATACCGTCTGGTGTATTATATTGTATATTAGTTTCCTGTTTCGTTTTTGTTTGAATAATGTGGGTGTCGTGATGAATCATGAAGTTAAAAAGTAGAAGCACCAATGGGCAGGGTCTACATAATAGATTATATGGTGGTCTACAAAGTTCTTGACACGCTCAGGGATGAGCATGCCGTCCCCAAGTGGAGCCAATGTTGATCATAATCAGCCTCCTATAAATTTTTCACAGGAAATCTGGCTTAAAGCTCTCAAATCCCCTCTTTCAGCCTTGAAAAATCATTTTTATGCCTATCGTTACCATTTCCCGCCTCCAAATTACATTATAAAAGGCAGAAAACCCCACATGTGAAAACATTTAAGGGCTAGCACCTTTTGGCCAGACTCCTACACCTTTTTCTTCCCCGTAACCCAGTGCTGGAACCGAGCGCAAAAGCACTAGGCACTTATCAAGCAAATGACCGGGCGAAATATTAGTCATCGATCTTCGCATATCGGACGGTCTTCGTGAATCAGCACTACGCTCGTGGCCCACTCCATTCATCGCTCAAATCATTTATGCACTGTTCGATCATCCTGCCAAATCAACGGTCCACAGTCTATTTACCCTTGTGGTACCGCGCCCAAAAATGTTGTCCAAAAACCAATGGTATTCATCGCACCACCTTTCGGAGGCAGGCGGTATTTCTCAAATCGGAGCAATTCCATACATTGCTCGCCGCGTGTCTCTGCGTATGGCTCCAAAACTACCCTCCATCGCGCATTATTGCTCAATCAAAGTCACGGCGCGATATTCATGACAGCCGTCCGATCTGGAGGTCTTTATCCAACGGTTGTCGCTCTTCGAAGCTACATGGCATTTAATCACAGCATATTTGACCCCTGGCCCACTATCCGTCGCCCCCTTACGCGTCCTCCACCGTCGATCTCCGCCGAGATCGGACGGCCCTCATTAAACCCACGCCACACCATTGACTCGTTCCTCCTCCACGTCACCATTTCACATGCCATTCGACGCATTCTCTTCCACCTTCCTTATATCTCATTCTAAAGGTCAAATTCAAATTTGTTCATCTACTACGTTCCGCCAACCTTCTTCATTTCCACCTCCCACCGTCACGCTGCATTTCCTATCATCACCCTGCATTTCGCGACCTGTCCACCATGCCGCGCTGTCTCACCATGATCCCCACTGTGTTCACCTTCCCGTGCATGGTTTTCTTTAACGAGTTTGCGGATTTTGCAGGTTTACAGCGGCGGAAAACTATTATGATTCACAGTCTCTATTACTGTGATAGAGAGCACGTCAAAGGACCATTTTTTAGAGTTTAATTATGAAGAAATCCCTGGGAAGGAAAATCGATAAGACTTCCATTAAAGAAGCGGGGTTAAAATCTGTCAAACCTTGCAGGGACATTCAAGGTGCCGATTTCGCAGATGAAGATATTAATGGAGCAGCAGAGAAATATCAGTGGATGACTGAGGAATTCAACGTTCAGCATTGAATATTTTCAGCCGTGACTCAAGGTTTAGAAGGCAGAGGGTACAATGCACCAGAAACAATACCCTTCAGGTTTCATTTCAGCACCATTTTCTTTCAGGAAAGGACGTAATGTTTATGTGATTTCTCTGCTTTGCCGTGTTCCTGGAGAGATTTCTACCCGGTGCATTTATTTCAGTTAGCAGGCCATAGAGTACAAACAACATTACAAATTCATCGAGTATTATGGGCGTGAACATCTCTGCCATTTCATTTTAATGATACAATTAAATTTTCATCACCTACTCCCTTTTTCGAGCTTTCTTGTTCTCCTATAAAGCTCCCAAAGAACAAAGGATTTGAGGTTCCAGATTTTATCAGAAAATTATGCAGTGAAAGGCTTTTTGTATACATTTTGTAAAATTCTTTTATGAAGGCTCAGAGCCCATAGGGTCTCAGTGAGGAGGAGTTCCATCTATCAAAGAGGATTATGGTCTTTGGTATTTCACAGTCTGTAACTTTCTCTTATGTGTTATTTGAATAGATCATTTCATTTCATCCATCTTTCCTGTATCATGTTTTGGAATGCGAGTGGCTCACTGATTTTTGGTATTGATTTATCCTAGTTGATACCCATGCTTGGATTAGTCAAGCGCTTTAAATATGGCTCATGCATGATATTCTGTTCCATTATTCATCTAAACCATACTTCTGTTATATCAGTTTTTTTGGGAGGGTGTTTTTAAAACGCTATTGACATGATGGATTCTTAGATTGGTAAGCCCATGCATGGTGGTATTGTGTATTTGGATATCAGCTCAATGTCAACTAATATCTCCTCCATATTTCATTCACTACATACACCTTCTGATAACTTATTTCTGTGATGTATTTCTGAATCGGCCCTCTCTGCAGTAAGTTGTCTCTGAATTTTCTGTTGCTTTTATATTTGAGTTTTGCATATTGCCTCTGCAATATCCTTATTTCTATGTCAGTTTCTGAAGGTCTTGGTCCCATTCAGATGAATTTTCCTTGTTTTACAAGAGATAGCATGAGATATTTTATTGATAACTTCCTCTGTTATACCATATGATCCTTCCTATATAAGATGTCCTAGGCACTAGTCTATCACAACTCTAGGTTGTCTCTAGGAGCGACAACAGTGGGTTTATTTGAGGTGAAAAATTGGGATGCATTTTACATGCATGATAGTTTGATAATTTGACTTTGAAGGGGTACCTCGGCATCACTCTGCATACACTTATTTAATTTCCAGCACAAGAAAAATGAATGGAAAGACATCTTTATATGCAGAAGACTTTGAGAGTTATTGGGGAAACAAACTAGTAAAACTATTATATATACAGCAGATTCAAAATTGCAGTTAACATGTGAATATGCACAGGAATGAAAATGTGGTTTTGACAGGTGTACATGCACAGGCGCCCATAATTGCAGTAAACAGCATAGGTATGCAGAGCAATTATCTTACAGCAACAGAAAAGACAAAAACCAACAAGCCAATGGCCAGAAAAATGGCTGAGTGAAATTAATGTGTGTAACTGAAATTGTGAATGTAAATGTCTTAATTGATTTTATATTGTTTGTGATGCATTGGCAAGTCTCCGGAGGAAAACAAAAATCCCACTGTAATATTGAAATTTGTACATATTGTTATATTTCTTCTAAATAATTTGGACAAAGGAATGAGAAGGCAGAAGACAAAGAGTCATGGTTGTTCACTCCAAATTCCCTGTGGAATACAAATAGTCATGTGATGAACTCTATATATGATATCACATTGATATGCATATGATAGGTTAGAGAGTGAGGTAAGAGAATGCAGAAATGAAGCAGTAAGGCAGAGGATAAGGAGGAGCTGATAGAGAATCCGAGAAGATGTTGAGATGATGCAGGGCAGATATGAGGACTGATGGACAGTAGAAGAGAAAGTACAAAACAAAGCTGATATCCAAGGTAAATCAGCAAGTGTTTTCTTTTGAAAAGAGTAAGGAAGTTGGAGCTTCCCTATCAAGTTGTAGCTTGAGAGATGTCAGTTGTAGCTGACTGAGGTAGGAGCCTCCTGTAGGTTGTAGCCTGCAAAAAATAGATGGGAGTTGGTGCTTCCACTTCAAGTTGTAGCTTGATAAAATGTCAGTTGTAGCTGACTGAGGTTGGAGCCTCCTGTAGGTTGGTGCCTGCAGAAAATTGATGGGAGTTGGAGCTTCCTTGCAAGTTGTAGCTTGCAGAATTGAGGATAGAGCCTCCTGTAGGTTGGTGCCTACAGAAAACAGTGGTGAGAGGGAGTTGGAGCTTGCCTTTGCATCACAATAATAATAAGATGTGGTTTTCTCCCTTTATGGGTTTCCACTTATATCTGGTGTCTATGTGCATGATGTCTATGTGTTGATATGGTATATCTATTCTGCTAATACTTGATGCTCACATATTAAGACTGTTGGTACATTATCTAATTTTCTTATTAATTGCTGCTCACAAATAAAGATTGCTCACACATTATGTTGATCATGAAATGAAGGTGTTAATAAAGTTTAATGAAAAGTTTTAAAAGTCCATGAATGTGTTAAACTGATTCACTCCCCTGCTCTCAGTTTAACTAAGGGTTCAACAATTATTCCTTGCAAAAATAATGATGTGCGGATTATGGGCAGTCTACACATTGCCTAGTTAGACTGTGTTTTCACTATAGGGAGATGGAAAATTGTCTTAGGAAAGTGTTCATTTACATAACAAGGATCATCATGAGGTGCAAAGATGGCAGAGATTACTTGCTTTATTTTTGACATTTTGGCCCTAGTCCCAATTCCTAATGCAAAATTGAACTAATCTAATGCAAAAATTGAAAAATAAACTTGAATTATCTAAATATATGTGGATATATGGGCCATATAATTTATGCTAGTTATGTTATGTGTTTTGTATATTTTATCAGCAAATCATTTGTTCAGACAACATGTGTGGATTCAAGGCCACTTGCTTTTTCCTACTTAAACTATGCATGATTTGCAAACAAAAAAAAAAAAACTAAAATTAAAGCTACTTAGTTGCTAAGCTAAATTCTAGCAAATAAGAGTCCTAACTAGTCATGAAATACCAGAACATGGTGATAGAAAAATTTTTATGGGTTTCCAAGCACTTTACAACTACGAAAAATGGCAAAAAAAATGAGCTTGTTTCCTACCGCACGACTTATCCTCCAACAGGTGCGAAGCGTGTATTCGGGAAAAATGAAAAAAAATCCTCCTCTTCTGGAAGAAATTATCACTGAGTGTGACTAAAGGTGCTGAGAGGATGCATGGGTAATTTTCAGCAAGCTAAGCAAGAAGAAGGACCTACATCAACAACCATTAACTCAAAATAAAGAATCTAGTGGAGTCACCATTCCTATGGTAGTGTATTCGATGCATGAGTGGAAGAAATACACTTTGCTTAGTAGGGAGGTTGCTTACCAACATAAGAGTCACAAGTAAAAATGGTTTGTCAAATGTTAGTGGAAAAAGCTCAACATCTAATAAGCTAAGTTAAAAAGGAAACATAGCATGCTACATAAACAATGAAACAAAAAACAAAACAACATGCACAAGATACAAGCTCAATAGAGCAAACACACTAATAACTCAACAATGGAGAGCTTCTCCCATTATTAGGTGCTAGTATTAGTATAAGATAGAATCCTAAATCTCTTATAGTAGATCCTTCATGCTACGGAGCTCCAATATCCAAGGCAAGGGGGTCTCTTCCCCTCAAGTTTTCAGCAATCCTCTCCTCCCTCTCAAAGGATGGTAGATAGACGAACATGTGGTGAACTCTTCTCTCTTGGATTGAGATGTTGGGTGGAAAACAACTGAACCCTTCCAATCCTCCTGCTATTGGACAACACAAGCTGGTTTGCTATGGAGAAGTTTGTCCAGCATAATAATGTGTTTCCTATTTATCTTCCCAAGGCTACATTTTATAGACCATTTTAAAATTTTCCCTCCTTCTCTTGGTCCATGATGGATGGTGACACAATAGTGGGGGTATGATTCCTTTTTTTGCTGCACTAAAGCCTCAAGGTGGCTCAAAGGTGACTGTACTTGGTTAGGTTGAGTGAGAATATTTTTCACCAAGTGTGCCAAGTGGTCCTGGATGGTGACATTTCGTCATCCCCAGGACTTCGCAACTATCGAATAAAAAGCTACACTGCACGCTTAGAGCCAATGTTGTTTGTGCACGGTCCATAAATTTTTTCCTCTAGCCTTAGGAAAAAATATATTTTTAGCTCCTCCTAATGTATTTCTTCCTTGGAAACCTTTATCTGTACCTTCTACTTGACATTTTTTATGCCTTTTACCCGTACAATTTTCCAATGTTAACACTTGTTGTCATAATACCTCTCAAAAAATTAGTTTTCCTAAAAATATTTCTTGAATTTTCTCCATGTTAGTTCATTCTCTTTGATTCCATCGACATTTATCAGGTATCCCCACCATATTTTAGCTTTTCCCTTCAAGTTGAAAATTTCCAGCCTTTCCTTCATGTTTTATGATTAAGAAATGGACTATGAAGTATTTATTTAAACCTAATAGTCAGGCTTCTGCTTCTTCACTCTTTGTGATCTCTCCATCAAAGTTTGGGTGGTTTTATTTCTTGAACTCTTACGGTATTAGGTTTTTATCACTCCTTTGTTGTTGGTGTCTTCTCATTGTAGAAATGGACAACTGTTCATGGCTTTTCATATATTTTTCCGAATTGTTGAAATAGCTTCCTCCTCTTGGATCATATCCTCACTTTTTTTCTATGTATTTTAAGTTTTTTTGACTTGCTGCATTCTACCCTATTAGTCTCAAATATGTGTTTTCGTATTTCAGGTGGAATTTTCTTGGATTTATGCATGTTTATATAGCTAGATCCATAGTCATGTTGTTTTTATCTTTGTAGATCTGACAGTATCTGTAAAATCATAAAATTCACCTCCAATTTCCTTTCTTGAGATATGAAAATATTTTCATTGTCTTCTTTGCAATTCCTCAAATTGGCTCTCAAGCTTCTAAGGTTATCCATCAAATAAGGGGAATTTTCCTCTAAGTTACTTCCAATTAAATATTCTTCCTAATCATTGTTTTTTTTTCCATGTTGTAATGTACCATTATGCTTCTTATTATGTATTCATCTCTCTCCCTCTCTCTTTGTTTCCATAAATACATAATTGTCATCTCATTCAAAATAGAAACATATCAAATTGTAATCATTGGCAATTCAACACTAGTATTGTTGTTATGAAGTTGTTCATAATCAAAATCCATGTTAGTCACATATTCAAGGAAACAAAATAGAATATAAGCATTAGCAGAACATCAACTATGGGCTTAATTCAACATTCTCAACAATTAAATTTTCGATGAAATATTTTTTTTGTGTGAGTCCCTTGAGTTCTAGTGTTGAGCCTAGATTTTATACCACTTTGTAACAATCCCTCCCACCCCATTAAATTTTCTTAGGTTTTGGGAGGTGTTACCTATTTATTTTTAGCCAACCTCTAAGGTTTTTCACGAAGGTGGGTTCACATCACCCCATTTTTCAAAAAAATTCTTAAATTAGTTGTGATACCACCTTGATGATCAACTCATCATGAGCTTCTTAGAGATATAATGTTGTCTCAATCCAACTCCCGGATTGCAAGTTATGCTCAGTATAATTTTTCTAATTAAAATTAATCTGAATATGGGAAAACTAGTTTTGATGCACTAGCTCCCTCATCAATATAAAAATAGTGTGTTTAGGATCGTCTCAAATTATGCCATTTGTGAAGTGGTTTATGTGTCAAGGTTTTTTTTGTGTTTTTTATGAGAAATTTATACATTAATTAGTTGTTAAAAACTCATGTACAGAAAATAAAATGCATAGAAATAACACACAACATACACATTACACAATATGAGACAAAAGATTTCACCCCTCTTAGGCTACATCTCCATGGACCTACTTTAGCTAGCTAGGCCCTCTTGGGATTAATGGTCAATTTTATGATGTAATATTCCCAAATGGGGAAACTAGTAATATAAGACACAAAAATGGAAATTAGTAGTGTAGATCAATGCATAAACATGTGATACCAATATGGATCCATTTCATTAATCATACCAGTAGCAAAATAGTACAATATATTGGAGCACAAATCATACAACATGAACCAACAAGCCTCCAATGAGTAAATCCCCTGAACGATGAGGTGCTGCTAATAAACAAAATTCTAGAAAGTTGCTACAGCGCAGTCATGATGATCATAGCTATAGCATGAGATCATACAATGACACAAAATATCTGATTTATGCCTATAGAGATGCTATACATAAAGAAAAAGGCTCTATATCACTTTGCCTAGCCAACCCAAGAGGGTTTCCGGCAATACACCCAAAAGTACAAATGGTGAACCAAGCCCTAGGGTTGAAGATTCACTGCAGCAAAATAGCTGGGAAGATATGGCTAAATTTGATGTATAAATATGTGGATCTCCTCCAATAGACTCTCCAAGTGAAAGGCTGATCCCTCCATTGAAGAACCAACTCCCCAAATCATGCACAAAAATCACCCCTGCAACAGATCTCTAAAATAACGCAGTCATGGACTAAAACTAGGCTGTAGGGGCTAATGAAACTTGGCATGGTGCCAAATGCTGCAATAAAGCTTAAGGGCCTTCTTTTTTGGCCTCCCAATGGATGGAAACCTTCCTCCACTGAAAGCTAGCTCTGAAATGACCCAAATATACCCTCCACAACTTCTGCCCTACAACACAACAAAAATCTGGAAGAAACTATGTTGTATAGGAAGACTGAAGTTGTGGCCTGATGCCGGAATGTGGAAATGTAGCTCAATCACCTCTCTTGAGTGGGCACTCGAAGTCCCCCGAGGATGAGGGTGGGATTCCCGCTTGGGAACACGCATGCACTAAAAAGCACTGCAGTCTCCGCTAAACAGCTGAAGAGAGTGACTAGTCATAAAGACCATACACAAAATAATAATCTAAAACATGCCTTCTATGACTGCCATCCCTTTTCTTATATGATTGGTGAGATTCCTCACCTTGGGCCCCACTCATTAAAGCCACTACTTCCATGCATGGAGTCTCCCTCCAAAACTGCGTTGTCCCTCAATGAATACCACTCCTTCCATACAAGCATTTTTTATTTGGTCAATTAATTTGACCCAGTCTACATGCTCTAGCCCCTTTTTACACACAAGGGTGCTTAATCAAGTTACTAAAATGAGCTCCATTCACATTAGGAGTTATCTTATTGCTACTAAGGAGATTTCTGGGTCTCCATATCCTCTTATTCTTCTAACTAGGAAGAAAAAACAAAATTTAAGGTTCCAACTAGCTTATAGCTAATTGGGAATATTACAGTCCTCCCCTCCCAAATGTTGCTTTTCCTCAAGAAATTGTAAAGGTGAGTGCTGAAACTCTTCTCCTACTTCCTTGGTGACACCTCCATGTGATAAGCTCTTCGCATATACCAAGTGTCTCCCAATTAATCCCTCCATGATATTCCCCTCCCAAGTACTCATGAGATGCCAATGTCTCACCTCATAAGGAAGCAAAAGATCCAATATAGAAATCATGTTTTTCCCAATGCTCTCCCTAAAACATGGAGCATCTCACTCCTAATGGGCATATTCAATCCTTGCATCCTTCCTCTAATCACTCCCACAATAAGAATAAGGACATCATCAATGTATGGGATCATAACCAAGGATACATAAGCTACCATATGCAATATTGGAGGAGCATTATAGTCCCACATGTGGAACCATCACAGTATGTCTCCTGACTGCCTCAGATAATGATATAATAAGTGGTTTCCCCACCACTTGTTTGATGCCATAGTCTTCTCACATGCTTTGATAAGGTGAGTGATGTTTGGTGCCAATGGAGTACACCCTAAATGATATATAATTTCCCTATATCCTCCTAGGGAGTGGCCATGCTTAACACTGTTTATGGTCCCAAGTTGACCATGAAGTTTATAAGGAAGAATTCCCCCACTTGGAGCAATGGCCTGCACATGTATGGTAAAGGAATGCAAATAATCATCAAGTAAATCATTATGCATAAAAACATGATCCTTACCATATACTTTGAGAATACTAATGGAGTGGCTCATAGATAGGTCCCCTCCTCCATCAAAGATTTATATCTCTCCTCCATCTCCACATAATCCATGCATCTCCTAAAATGATGATATATCTCCTCTTCAAATCCTTCTCAAGTAAATCCCTCCATGATGGTATGGTATGTTATCATGGAATAAGTGTGGCTTAAGATAAAATATTAATGTGCTGCTTGTAGTAACTTCTCCTTGAGTTTGGATGCTCTAGATAAGAAGATCCTACTCTGATAGTAGATTACCCCATCTCTTACTGAATATCCCTCCTCTAATAGCTAATCATAAAGTATCATGCATGTAAAAATATCCTTGGAATAATCCACCAACAACTGAGATTTCCAATAAGGATCTATCCTCCATAGTGACAGCGTTGATGATCTATCATATAAAGCATATTTTATGTGGTTGCCCCCTTCTTTGACATCTCTCATGCCAAATTCATATACCGGGATGTTGTTATCCTTCCTTTGTTGCTCCTCCTGTAGCCACCCATGCTCAAGTAAAGGTTGAAGCTTTTGGAGGTTAGTCTTCCATGGGAAGCTATCACCTATCCAAAACTTCTTGAGTTTGGCCAAATTATGCATGAGTAGCCACCATCTTCTACTATGTGTGGAATATTTCTCCCCAAGTGAGAATATTTTCTGAGCCTCCAAAGTCAAGGAGTAGTCTCCTATCACCATGATGGTGCCATCCTCCATCCATGTAGCATCCTCTCTCAGCGCAATATGTGGGGTGAGAGTGGGTAATGATGATATTGGGAGAATTTCTCCCTCCTCCTTGAGCCTGCCCCATAATCTTTGTGTTGTATCATGACCTCCCAATGTTCCCACTCCTCCTGGATCTATGAGTGGTGCAACATGTTGTGAGACATTTCTCCCAAACTCCTAATTAGGTGGCCTCCTAGGAGGAATGCCACTAAACACTAATGTCTCATGGGCCAAAGTCATCTACATAAATGACAGGATTGTGAGGTCCTTACTTCCACTGCGCAAATCGAACTCTGTTTTCTGTGTAGAAGCTTTTTGTGAGGGATATGTGTGCATGCCCCTAATCATCTGATGTTTTCCACTCTTTCTATCCATCCACTCCATCTGCAAAGTCTCCCAATCTGTGGTGACCTTCCCCAAAGTAATCTACCACTCCACACCTAATATCACATTGGTGTCAGGTATGTCAACCACAAAAAAATTGATCAGTCAATGTATATGTCCCCATGGTGACAAATAAAGATGGAAAATAATGCATGCACTACATAGTTCTAGCTCATGGGACCCAAACCGAAAATTCCTCAAAATCATCAATGGGTATTGCCCTCATCTGCACTAGATGGGAATAAATAAAGTTGTGGGTAGCCCCACTGTCAATCAAAACTGAAACCCTCTAATCATGAATGGAACCTCGAACCCTCAAGGTCAAGTACTTGGGTACTCCTCTCAATGATGCAAGGGCCCCTCCAATTGGAGAAAATTCTCCATTCCCACCTCCTGGTGGTGGTGGATCCTCTCTTACTATCCCATCGATGTGTCCTCCTTCTGGTTCCTCTCCTTCTTCCTCCTCATCATTTGAAAATACCTCTATGTAGTGTGCCTTTCCTGTTGCACATCTATGTCCAGGTGCCCATGATTCTTGGCATGTGAAGCAAAGCTTCCTTCTCCTCAAATATCTTCGCACATCATCACTAAGAGGTACTTTTTTTTGGCCCTCCTTTGAAGGATAAGCCTTCTCATCTTTTCCCTTAGATGGGAAAGTGGGCTTTTGCTGAAATGTTGCCTTTGCTCAAGGAAAGGTATCTTGTAGATCTCTAGTCCTTTAAGTGGCATATTGAAGGGTAGTGGGTTTGGTAGATTTAACCAACCCATGTAGAGGTTCTTCTAATCCATCAATAAACATATAGACCCTCCTTGTTGCAGATAAATAAGGAACCATAATAAAAAGTTTTAGAAATTCCAAAATATAAGTTTCTAGATTACCTGATTGTTTGAGCTTAGCTAGCCCAATGAAAGGTGCCTTCAGGTCTCTTCGATCAAACCTCTCCACCAACCTCCTTGTGAACTATGAATATGCAGTCACATTGGCATGACCCAATGTACAAATTCCATGAAACCACCAATAATGTGCTTCACCCTCAAGGTGTAGCGCTGTTATTTTGATGGCCTCCATCTCTGGTACTTGGTTCAATTGGAAGTAGATGTCTAGCTTCTCTACCCATGATTTTGCAGTGCATTTTGATGACCCATCAAAATTGGGTAAGAAAAATCTGCCCATAATCCGGTGAAGATCATGATTATGTATGAACCCTCCTTCTCTATTGTGATGCCGGGGTCTCCTATTGTCCTTGCTCTGAAAAAACTCTTGAAAGCTCAAATGGTCCTTGAATCTCTAAGATTGAGACTCATACTCAAGAAAATAGTCTTCAAGATTTTCTTGTTCTTGAAACCCTTCATTTCCCGCTGCTAAAAATGTGGGCATTGTAGAGCGTTGGGAAACATGTTGCTTCACTAGATGATCACCCCCAGTGATGAGAAATTTCGGAGCCTTCTCCATGTAGAAACCCATTAGGGGATTATTTTTGTATATCCATTCTTATCTCCTTTATTTCTCTTGCAATGTCTTTCATAGTTCGAAGAAGATGCTCAGGGAACTCCTTTTCATCCTCCTCTCTTAATATGGAAGTTTTTCCCTTGTCTTCTTTATCATCTGTATAATCATACCTTTAGTTTATTCTTTTGAGATACCTCTTCTCTCTATCTGTGAGAGGATCTCCTTCTTCTGAGGACATATTGGCTTAACATGCACAGGCTGAGCCAAGATTATGCTCTGATACCACTATAATATTCCCAAATGGAGAAAGCAGTAATATAAGACATAACAATGGAAAGAAGAAATGTAGATCAATGCATAAACATATGAGACCAATATGGAGCCATTTCATTAATCATATCAGCAGAAAAATAGTACAATTTTTTGGAGCACAAACCATACAACATGAACCAATGAGCCTCCAATGAGTAAATCCCCTCAAGAATGAGGTGTTGCTAGTAAACAGAATGTCAGAAAGATGCTACAGCGTAGTCATGATGAGCATAGCTACAGCATAAGATCATACAATGACATAAAATATTTGATATATTCCTATAGAGATGCTATACATAAAGAACAAGGCTATATATCACTTTGTGTATCCAACCCAAGAGGGTTTCCGGCAATACACCCAAAAGTACAAATGGTGAACCAAGCCCTAGGGTTGAAGATTCATTGCAGAAAAATAGCTGGGAAAATATGGCTGAAGATGATGTATGGATATGTGGCTCTCCTCCAATAGACTCTCCAAGTGAAAGTCGAATCCCTCCATTGAAGAACCAACTCCCCAAATCATGCACAGAAATCACTCATGAAATAGGTCTCTAAAATAACGCAGTCATGGATTGAAACTGCATTGTAGAGGCTAATGATAAATTTCCCTGGTGCCAAATGTTACAATAAAGCTCAAGGTCCTTCTTTTTTGGCCTCCCAATGGATGGAAACCTTCCTTCACTGAAAACTAGCTCTAAAATGACCCAAATGTACCCTCCACGATTTCTACCCTGCAACACAACACAAATCTGGAAGAAACTACATTGTATAGTAAGACTAAAGCTTTGGCCTAATGCTAGAATGTGCAAATGAAGCTCAATCACCTCTCCTGATTTGGCACTCGAAGTCCCCCGAGGATGAAGGTGGGATTCCCACTCGGGAACACCCTTGTGCTAAATAGCACTGCAGTCTCCGCTAAACAACTGAAGAGAGAAACTAGTCATACAGACCATACAAAAAATAATAATCTAAAACATGAATTTTATGGTGTTGGTACATGGTCTCCTACAAAGCTGCGAATTAGGTCCATTTTGTATATTTTTTATTATATTTAGTCTAATGCAGGGGTTTGGGGTCGGTCAAAGCCCCTAATGCATTGTAAATAGGTCAAAGGGTAGACCTAGAGTCTGCAAACCATGGTTTGCAGACCACAGGAAAGATTAGGCTAGATTGTTATAAATAGAAGGACATTTTGAGTCAATGAGGAGGCAGGCATTAAGATTGATGCGAATTGTGAATTAGTTGATGTGGTTGGGTTATTGGGGAGGACACTTGCTAGCTCTGTGTGCAGAGATCCTTAGTCCTGTTGGGTGTGGAGCCTAATTATATTTTTTACTTTGTATCACGGCATTGGGCCCCTGTACCTTAAATGGGGCGGCAACACCGCCCCTAAATTAATCATTGCCATGGGGGGTCCAGGGGGGCGGCAGCGACTTTATGGAGGTCCCCCCTAGCGGGGGGTTTCGGGGACAGCGCCCCTGAAGCTAAAAACAGATGTAAAATTTCCTTGTAAAAGTATAGTAATTTCTAATCAATCTGGGCCGTTCATTAGGCAAATGATCTGACGGTAGAAGTTATGTTTAGTTTAGGGTTTTTTTTTCCCTAGAAGGAAACCCCTCGCTCTTATGAGGGTATTGTATTGTGGCTATGTATTGTATGTGTATTCTCGAAGCGAGAAATAGAGAGGGAGAATGTGAGAGAGAACATAGGATATTACAGCGGATCAGCTATAGGTTGTGTCTCTTCATTTTTCTGGATAATAGAAAGGAAGGACTGGCTGTTTGGGGTGGACATAGCCCAAACTGGGTGAACCACGTATATCTGTGTCTCTCTGGTTTTATGTGTTTTGTGTGCTTGTATTTTCCGCATATTTTATGTGTTGCATTGCTCTATAATATATAATTTTCTAACAACTGGTATCAGAGCCGAAGGTATATTTGGCCGATAAACTCACAGGAAAGAAGGGTTCCTGGTTCGATTGGGAGCAATGGCAGAAGATGGTAAGTTTAGGGTCGAAAATTTAACGGCCAAAACTTCCCTCTGTGGAAGATGCAGATGGAAGATTATCTGTATCAGAAAGATCTGTACCTACCACTGAGCAGAAAAACAAAGAAGCCGATGGCCATGACAGACGCAAAATGGAACATTCTCGATAGAAAGGCACTCGGAACAGTACGGTTGTGCCTTGCGGCGTCAGTCGCCTTCAATATTTCGAAGGAAACAAAAACAGAGGGTTTGATGCAGACGTTGGCGAAACTATATTATAAACCCTCGGCCTCAAACAAGGTATTTCTTATGAAATGATTATTTAATATGAATATATCGGAAGGTGGATCTGTTGCAGACCATTTAAATGATTTTAATACAGTTACCAGTCAGTTAAGTTCTGTAGGGGTAAACTTTGATGATGAAGTTAGAGCTTTGTTATTCTTGTGCTCATTTCCAGAGAGTTGGAATGGTTTAGTAATGGCCATTAGTAACTCTGTCTCTGGATCTAGTACTTTAAAGTTTGATGATGTTGTCGGTGCTATCCTTAGCGAGGAAATGCGATGGAAAAGCTCTGGTGAGACATCGAGTAATGCTTTGAGTGCAGAGTCTAGGGGAAGGAGAATGGAAAGAGGAAAGAGCTCGGGATATCATAGTAAATCAAGGAAAGGCAGATCCAAGTCCAAATCGGGGATAGTGTGCTAGAAATGCAGAAAGAAATGACACCTAAAGAAAGACTGTAGATCTCGGAAGGGAAAAGAAGGAGACACATAATAAGAAAACAATCATGAAGCAATTGTGACAGGTGATGTGTTACAAGATGCTTTGATTCTTTCTTTCGAAAATGTTACTGATTCTTGGGTTGTAGATTCAGGGGCTTCATTCCATGCCACACCTGATAAGAAATATTTTCATGACTATGTTCAAGGAGATTTTGGACAAGTTCGTTTGGGTGATGATAAACCCCGTAAAATTGTTGGAATGGGTAAAGTTCTTGTAAAACAACAGAATGGAAACCAATGGCTACTAAAGGAGGTAAGGCATGTTCCAGATCTGAAGAAAAATCTGATTTCAACAGGGCAGTTAGGCAGTGAAGGTTGTGTGACAACTTTCACAGATAAAACTTGGAAGGTCACCAAAGGAGCCCCGGTAATAGCAAAAGGCGAAAAGGTTGGTACATTGTATTTATGCAATGGTATTTCTAACTCTGTTAATGCTTTAACTTCCAAAGGAGCAGATGCAGCATTATGGCATCATAGGCTCGGACACATGAGTGAGAAGGGAATGAAGATTCTTCACTCAAGAAATTTGTTGCCAAGTTTGAAGAATGTTGATTTGGATTTCTGTGAGAATTGCATCTATGGAAAACAGAAGAGAGTCAGATTTCTCAGAGTTGGGAAAGAAAAGAAGAGCGAAAAATTGGAGCTTGTGCATACAGATGTATGGGGACCTGCTCAGGTATCATCTCTCGGTGGCTCTCGCTATTATGTTACGTTTATTGATGATGAAACTAGAAAAACTTGGATTTATTGTATTCAAAATAAATCTGATGTATTTGATACTTTCAAGAAATGGAAAGCTTTGGTTGAGATTGAGACAGGAAAGAAGTTGAAGTGTCTCAGATCAGACAATGAAGGTGAATATTGCAGCAAAGAGTTTGATAGGTACTGTTCAGAGCATGGAATTCGTAGAGAGAAGACAGTTCCATGAACACCACAAGAAAATGGTGTGTCAGAAAGGATGAACAGAACAATCATGGAGCGTGCAAGGTGCATGAGATTGCATGCAGGATTGCCTTTACAATTTTGGGCAGATGTTGTAGATACTACTGTTTATCTAATAAACAGAGGGCCTTCAATTTCCTTGGATGGTGGTATTCCAGAGGAAGCATGGACAGGTAAAAAGGTAAACTACTCTTTTTTAAAGCCTTTTGGTTATGAGGCCTTTGTCCATATTAATAAAGAAAATAGAACAAAGCTTGAGGCAAAATCAAAGAAATGTACCTTTATTGGATATGGTTTTAATGATTTTGGTTATCTCTTATATGATTATGAAAATCACAAAATCATTAGGAGAAGAGATGTAATATTCAATGAAAAGGTCTTGTATAAGAATCAGATGTAGGAAAAGAAACAGGAAAAAGAAATAAAGGAATACACGGTTCTTGATGAGATAACTGAAAAAGTAAAGGTGCCTGAAAATAATAATAATCAACAACCATAGTAGCAGCAACCACCACAACAGCAACAGGCACCTCAAACACCTGAAAGTGGTGTTAGAAGATCTACCAGGATAAGTAGACCATCTGAACGATACTCTCCTTCATTATATTATTTAATGTTGACTGATTCTTGTGAACCCAAATGTTATGAAGAAGAAATGCAGATTGAAAGCAGGAAGAAGTGGGAGCTAGCCATGGAAGAAGAGATGGACTCCTTAATGTATAACCAGACTTGGGACTTAGTCAGGTTGCCTGCAGGTAAAACTACATTGCAGAAAAAATGGGTTTATAGGCTGAAGGAAGAAGATGGAGGAAAACAGAGGTACAAAGCTAGACTTGTGGTGAAGGGGTTTGCACAGAAGAAAGGTATTGATTTTTATGAAATATTTTCTCTAGTTGTTAAAATTACTTCAATCAGAACGATTTTAAGTCTTGTAGCAGCGGAAGATTTACATCTTGAACAGTTAGATGTAAAGACAACATTTCTCCATGGATATTTGGAGGAAGAGATATACATGGAGCAACCAGAAGGATATGAGGTCAAAGGGAAAGAAAAATTGGTGTGCAGGTTAAATAAGAGCTTGTATGGCTTAAAACAGGCTCCAAGACAGTGGTATCTAAAATTTGACAAGTTTATGTCTAAACAAGTTTATACTAGATGTCACTCTGATCATTGTGTTTATCTAAAAAAGAAAAATGATGGCAACTATATTATATTGTTATTGTATGTAGATGACATGCTTGTTGCAGGGTCTAACATGCAGGAAATAAATGTGCTCAAAAGAAAATTGGCAAATTCATTTGCAATGAAGGATTTGGGACCTGCAAAACAAATCCTTGGTATGAGGATAACTAGAGACAGGAAAAATCGCAAATTAGCACTGTCTCAGAATGAGTACATAGAAAAGGTGTTGAAAATATTTAATGCAGAATGCAAAACCCGCTAGTACACCTTTTGCTAGCCATTTCAAACTTAGTATTGAATGCTCCAACCACAAAGAAAGGGAATATATAGTCTAAAGTTCCCTTGAAACGTAGTTGAAGCCATCAGCAGGCAATGGCTCCACAGTCTCATATTGCACATGAGCGCTACATGAATAATCCAGGAAAAGAACATTGGATACAATAAAATGATTCTCGTATATTTGAGAGGTACCACAAATCAAGCATTATGCTTTGGTGGTTCAAACATTTCTCTACAGGGATATGTTAATGCAGATATGGCAGGTGACATAGATAATAGGAGGAACACTATAGGATATGTATTTACTGTAGGTGGAACAACTATCAGTTGGGTTTCCAAAATCCAAAGTGTTGTTGCACTTTCAACAACAGAAGCAGAGTATGTTGCTACTACAAAGGCTAGTAAAGAAATGATTTTGTTACAAAGGTTTACGGATGAATTGGGTAAGAAGCATGATATGGGCACGTTATATAGTGATAGCCAAAGTGCCATTCATCTTGCAAAGAACTCAGCATTTCATTCCAGGACTAAACACATACATCTCAAGTACCATTTCATACGGTCGGTATTGGAAGATGGACAGTTGAAGCTGGAAAAGATACACACTAGCTAGAATCCTACAGATATGCTAACAAAAGTTGTAACCAAGGAGAAACTGAGAATGTGCTCAGTTTCAATTGGTCTTCAAGGATGACGATGAAGATTAGAAACAGCCAGGTCCAAAGAGGAGTCATTGTCCAGCAAATGAAGCAGCGGTGGAGTTGCTACAATCGGTCTCCAAGTGGGAGATTGTTGGGTGTGGAGCCTGATTATCTTTTACTTTGTATCACAGCATTGGACCCCTGTACCTTAAATGGGGGAGCAACGCCGCCTGTAAATTAGTCGCTGCAGTGGGGGGTCCAGGGGGGGTGGCAGTGACTTTATGGAGCCCCCCCTGGCGGGGGGTTTCGGGGGCAGCGCCCCCAAAGCTAAAAATAGATGTAAATTTTCCTAGTAAAAGTATAGTAATTTCTAGTAAATTTGGGCCGTTCATTAGGCAAATGATCTGATGGTAGAAGCTATGTTTAGTTTAGGGTTTTTTTTTCCCTAGAAGGAAACCCCTCACTTTTATGAGGGTATAGTATTGTGGCTGTATATTGTATGTGTATTCTCGGAGCGAGAAACAGAGAGGGAGACTGTGAGAGAGAACATAGGATATTACAGCGGATCATTTGTAGGTTGTGTCTCTTCATTTTGCTGGATAATAGAAATGAAGGACTGGCTGTTCGGGGTGGACGTAGCCCAAACTGGGTGAACCACGTATATCTGTGTCTCCCTGGTTTTATGTGTTTTGTGTGCTTGTATTTTCCGCATATTTTATGTGTTGCATTGCTCTGTAATATATAATTTTCTAACAATTCCTACTGTGTGCGGACCCTGTTACTGTGTGTGCTGATTGGGTTTTGGGTATTGTAAAAGGATCTGATGAATTTATGAAAGTGGAAGGTTGTCATTTCGGAATCTGCTCTATTATATCATCTATGTTATGCATGGTTATGTGTTAAGATGCGAAAGTACTTATGTTATTTTCTTATGCTGCGTTGACATCTGATCTGGATCCTTCTATATAGTTTATGCAAGAATATCTATATTAGTTGCGTTATTATTCTGTGAATTTATGGCCTGCTGATTACTGTGATTATAATTAGTATTGCGCACGTGGATGTGAAGGGATATCTGATTTGGTAATTGTGAAGTCTAACACAGCTCAGCTTGACTTACCTACCCTCTCCTAGGGTGTGGAAACCTGATTCCAACACCCTCCCATACTGCTTCGGGTGAGACTTTGACCTACGCAAGTAGGTCACTGCTGAAAGGGCCAATAGTATAGGGGTTTTTTGGCAAACCTTAACCTCCAAACCTAGGTCAGGACCCCTCGAACCATCAAATGGTTCCGTTGTCGGGACTAGGAGCATTTTGAGAGAGGGATCGAGTAATGCCAAGGCCGTATTGGAAGCCTAAAGGAAAAGAAATTGATGAATGGTTTGAAAAGCAAGTTCAGGAATTCACAGTGAAAGAAAACCGCAGTAAGGCATTGACCACCGAAGAGTGGAAGAATAAGTATATTTTCACAAAAATCTATGAGATCTTCTTTGTAACAATTGTGATTGAGCTCCAGGAGTGGCTCGCAAGGTTGGTCAAATTTTTGAAGTGTTGGAAGGACGAGCGAGTTACGCTGTGGACCCCTGAATTGATCCAACAGCTAGAAAAGACTGATAACACCATCACTCGCATGGTGAACCACTGGGTGGACAGTGTACTAGGAGGGTTCATAATAGAATTTTCCATTGATCTGTTCGTCTCCTACTCGGAAGCAGAGCAAAGATTCTTCAAGTGTTTCCGAGGTAAGTTTTCGAAGACCTTACCACTACTGATTAAGATATTACTGTGTGAAAAGAGTATTCTGTGTAGCCACACCGAATGAATGATCTTTGATCTAGATGGGAGTACGACGCGAAGTGGCAAATACTATCAGACAAACTGAGAAGGAGATAGGTATGTCTATAGTCTGGTAAGAGAAGTAGCTGCGTAGAGTCCTCCAGCCACACCACTTTCCAACCAACATAGGGGTAAGAACTCACCTACACCTCCGCCGCCACCAGAAGACGACATGGCTACACACATGAAGTTACCTACCTTTAAGGGCGTGGGGGATGAAGACATGGATCAGTTCTGGTTTGTCGCAAGATCGGTCTAGACCGCGCAGAATGTAGCTAGTGATATGGTAAAGAGGGCATAGTTGACCGTTGCCTTCGAAGGAAGAGCTTTGGAATGGTACATGGGATACATCGGCCAGCATGCAAACACGATCATTGAAGATATTAAGAATGCCTTGAAGCAACAATTCAAGAAGCCTAAGGCCTACTCTCAAATGGTAGTTGATTTGAAAGACTTCAAGCAGGGGCCCTCTGAATCTGTGTGGGAGGATGATCAGTGACTAAAAAAGGTGATCAGAGAAGGATGGTTCCAGCATGATGAAAAACAACACATGGAATGGTTCATTGCTATGTTGTTGCCTCACCTGTGCATACCTATGGATCATCAAACTTTCGAATCATAGGAAAAAGCTTTAGAGGTCGCTATGAAATTAGAAGTTGGGCCCAGAGATGATGCCCAGCTGGGCGTCCAACAGATCCAAGGACAATTGGAGGCAATGCACATGGAGATCCAGAACCTGCAAAAGGAACGAGGAGTAGAAGCTAGCCCCGAAAGATGGTGCATACGATGCAGGACAAATGGTCACACCAAGGATAATTGCCCTCTATTAGTATACTATATGCAGGTTGGGGGACCTAGGCCATTGCACCCTAGGGAAGTTATAGGATCAAGTGGGCCGGCATTATGGTGCGAATATTGTCACGTTGCAGGGCTGCACAATACAAACCACTATCCCTGCCTTGCTGCGTATGTCCCAGAGGTAAAGTAGCAATGGTGCAGGTTCTGTCGGTCGGTAGGACACAATGAATAGAACTGTCAGACGTATTATTTGATGATCAATCGAGGGAACCTCTATATGGTACAGTCGGATCCATCCTCGCCAAGATCCCTCTCAGGCGCAGGTAGCTCCCTAGCCAGGGGTAGGGGATGTGGGAGAGGTGGAAGAATAGGTCGAGGACAAGGGAAACTCATCTGTTATAATTGTGGGGAAGTAGGACACTTTGCCAGGGACTGTCCCAATCCTACAAGGCAGTCCTGGCGATACTGTAGATAGCTGGACCATGCAATTGAAGACTTTCTGATCTTGATAGCAAAGATACAGGATAAGCAGGCGACACCTACGCAGAGGGTTAAGGCTAAACTGCAAGACAAGGATCCAAGCGTGAATGTGGTAACACACAGTGGGATGGTCACCGCAGGGCCCAGGGAGAATACTGAGACCGAACCTATGATCCGGCAAGTCGTTATCAAGCAGGAATGTTTGGATCTAAGAAAGGAAAAATAAACGTTGGTTGTTTCTCGCACAGACTCTGCAGAGGCAAAGGCCTCTACTTCGTAGCTACCAAGAGGCCTCAAGGCAGGTGAGGAGGTCAAGCCCTTTTTACAGGCATGTATGAAGCTGCTATGCAACCCAAAGGCTGTGGAAAATCTTCAGGCATTAATAGATAGTTGCGCAATATGACCTATCCCCCCTCTATAAATCAAGGACGTACACAAATTATATAGATATAAGAAACGCACTGGTAGGGATATGCATTGACTACGCATATTGGTGATTACAAGATGGATCACATGATTTTGGACCTAGGTTCATATGTGAATTTATTACCTAAACAGACTTGGCAACGATTGGGGGAACCTAAGTTGGAATGGTCCACTATCTAGCTGCGTATGGCCAATTAGCAGAAGATCATACCCTTGGGGAGACTATCAAAGATCGTGGTAGATATCGCAGGGGTCAAGGTCCAGGCTGCTTTTGAAGTCATCTAGATTGTAGAAGATGCAGACCCCTACCCTATGCTTCTCGGGTTATATTGGGCCATAGATATGGGAGGTATCAATAATTTGAAGAAGATAAGCATGGTGTTTGAGAATAACGGTACCAGGGTGATAGTACCATTAGATCCTGTGGAAGGAAAATGATACACAAAGCCAGTGCGTGACGAAGAGGATGTGGATCACATCTATAAGTTAACTGCGTAGTATGAATATTGGATCAACCCCACGGTGGATGGAGTACTCTACTTGGAAAAGGACAGTGAATGCTTCTCCTACTCAGATGGGGAAATAGAGAATTGGAAAAACCGGTTGCATGATGTCTCTGTGCTATGATATCTACGGGTCATAAAGGACTTCTATTATGTTTCCTCAGAGGTAAGAGACCTACCTTATTTTGAGGGTTATGGTAATATTAAGGAATTTCTACAAGAATTCGAAGCTGAGGTTCCAAGGGAATGAAGGCTATGGGCCCTTAGGATAGCCATGCGCGGAACACCTGCGCGATGGTGGGAAACGCATGAGGAGGCGTTCCAGGATTGGAAGAAGTGTTGAGATATGATGATATTATGATTCAAGGCCCCCACTGACGTGTGAATCAAGACATTCCTTCGGCCAAAAAACCCAAGCGAATATTTGTTCGCTTGGATAGAATAGTGGTGTGACAGAACTACCAAAGAGTGGGTCCATCTGTTTATTCATGCCCTAGGACCAATTCCCGTGGCTTAGTACTTAGATGCAGAGCTCCATCAGCAGACCCACCATTGGAAGACCTTGTAGGATGAATTTTTGGGAACATTTGGGTTAATAGGTTGGCCAGAGGCGCTGAACGCAGCTCTGCAAAACATTGACACTGTGACATGGGGTGAATTGCACCTATATGTCGCACCCAAAGTACCCACATTGGAAATGTAGGTACCAAGTATGGTCAGATACCACAGCCTAGCCCCAATAGACGGTAAGGATGATCCACAAGTTATTTCCAAATCAAAATGGGATGAGACGCGCACAGCTACCAGACTTCTCAAGCTGCAAACAGATGGCATTAGGACGCACCCCACGTTGGATAAGATTGGGGATGTGGGGTTGGGAGGTAGATTTATCGTATATCTAGCAACTCCTACAACAAGGGGACAAATTCGTTCAATTCTCGACCACGTAGGATATTACAGAAATTTTATTCGAAGGAATGCACTGATCATAACACCTATGAAAGACTTGCTTACGCAGGAGACCCGGTTTTGTGGGAATGACATATTTCAGACAAATGTGTTTTTTGTGAAGTACGTAGGGATCAAGCCTGTGTTGGGGGAAGATGCGCAGGAGGCGTAGGTGTTTAAGCCAAGCATAGCAGGTAATTCGAGCGCACAGAAGGTGCGAAAACTATCCATTGGCACAATAACAACTGGTAAAAAGCAGAAGTTACTATTAAAAGGAGCAGACCACTGGCATTTAACGAGGCGAGTCTTGGGGATTTTTTACCATTTACCTGATGGAAAGTTCCCAATGAAGTGTACCCTACTGTTGGATGACCACAGGCACTCTAAAGAGGGTAGGATAACTCAGATAAGGGTTCTGTCTCACTTTCTTAGCTTGTAGTTATCTTCCTTGTCTCAAACAACCTTGAGCTATACTATTTTTCAAGTCTACACTGTTCATTTCATGTCTGATCAACCTTCCCCTTCTGACAGTAGCCACCCAGGATTGGGATTCATTTTCCAAGCTAGGATGACGACCACTAACCTTGCAGAACCTTCGGCACCTACAAACCCAGAAATTGAGGAAGTAATGGAGATTGGATCTGAGGATGAAGAAGTGCTCTCAACGTTGGTCACGAGGAAGGGGAAAGAGAAAGAACAGGGCTCAGGGAAGCCCCCAAAAGCTGCAAAATGGGCTACGGGGAAGTCTATGACTTCCCCCAGGTATTACAAGTCCCCCTGAGCAACGCCTCAGACTCAGGATGCGCAGGAGGAAGCCCAGCCCGCCAATCCAATCAACTAGTTACCTCCCTTCATCCGACCGCATAGGCCCTCAACACGTACACCAAAGAGCCTCGACGGCTTGATTACCTACCTATAGACGCCACTAACCCCGGGAGAATTCCCTGTCCTCAGTGACCCTTGCGGCAGACACCATGATGTCAAATTTGACGATCACGACTTGGAAAATTATGAAGCCTTCCCTGAGCTGGCCCCCGCATTGTACTTTGACACAATCTATGCAAACGATGGGGTCATAGTCATCCCTCAGTGCTGGGTATGTGGATTGGCTAGATTCGGGCTCTTGAACCTGCTGCAGATGCCCCACTTTGGCCACTACAACACCACGGATCGGCTAGCCCAACAGTTGCTTGCCTTAATTCACAACGGCTGCCTATGGATTCGGGACAAAGTCCCCATTGACGCTGCGCTGGTTTACAGAATTACGGGCCTTCCCATGAATGGGCCACACCCTCTGGAGCAGGTTGGAAAGAAATATGAGGGGGAAACAGCTGAATAAGTGTGTCAAACCTACCATGTGGAAAGAAATACGCAGGGCTTCATCATCCAATCTATCAGTGACCCTGCTACGCGAATGGGCACTATGTTATTAGCATGCAAGCTAATGCAAAAGTGCCGCTCGCAACAGTCCTTGCTTATGTCATTCGGCTAGTAGGTCAGTGTGTGAAGGGGGAGTGCCTCAATTGGGCTCAATACTTATGCAATGAATTCTCGACCTCGGCTGTCCCCGATAGTCTATGACAAATACAAGGGTATTGCAGCATTCCAATCCTTGCACAACATTCAGATCCGCACCCTTCAGGGTAAAACATGGACATCACTTCCTTATATGGTAGCAGACGAAGAAATTGATAAATTAGTTGTGCTGTGGCCTCCTTCCTGGAGGATAGGCTTCAAAACCAATGCAAAAGGCACCACGGGTACTACCATGACGCAGGTTCTCCCACCTATTATCATCAAGGATACTGGAGGCCCGAGCAAGATTACAAGGGAGGATTCAGACATAGCCGCAAAGAAGGAATCGCAGCCGGAACTGGGCACAAAGGAAGTAAACATCAAAGGTACCACCTCCCCCAATAATACAAAGAGAACAGGCGAGCTGGTCAAGGGGGCCTGAAAGAAACAGCATGCCCAGTGGTAGGATCGAGATGAAATGGTTACGTTGATTGAGGGAGATCTCGAACAAATAGTAGATGTAGTCACACTGGCCACAGAAGAAAAATGGGTAGCTTTAGAGGACCGACAGAAAGCTATGATCACCACCATCCACGCTGAGCTTCACACCTTGCAGTTAAAGGCAGACAAACTACAGACAAGCATGGTTTCGGGCCGGATTCCCTTGACATCTAGCATTCCAACGCTAGTTACAGAGGAAATTCGTCTCTTTTCATTACCTAGCGTCGCCCTGGTGATCAATCCGCCTGACCAGGGATTACAACTCCAAGTAGATACAGGGGTAAAGTTGAATCTATCCTAGCTACCCCACAAAGCATTGTAGGGTCTCCACACCACTATGTTTCAGGAGATTCACCATCGGGACCAGCAAGTACACCAATAACTTAGTGTGGCAGAGCAGACCATCGCACAGCAGAACGCAGAAGTGCTTCTCGCTGTTGTGCAGCAAGCGAAGCTCAAAACCTTGATCAACCAACTCTGCACAGAGGTTACAGAGGAGATCCCGGCCGCAGCCACTCCTTGGGCTAAATTTGAAGGATTTCTCACAACATTGAAGGCTTCCCGGATGGAAATGCAGGTCATTAAGACGCAGCTGGAGTAGCAAATCACTGACTTACAAGCCAAACTGTAGCCCGAGACACCCCTGGAGGTACTAGCTTAGCGCGCTGCGCTGGTGACTGCAACTACAAACACCATTACAGGATAGATTTCTCAGGGTGCCCAGTTGCTCAAAACAGCCATGCAATTATGGACCAAGGTCCAGAACAATCAATCCTCCAGAGACTAAATCCGGACTTGCGGTAGAAGGAATAAGCTTTCAAATAGATCGGGGCTACATTACCCACCTTGGTTCCTGCACAGCAGTTGGCACGATTAAAGACCAACAACACCCTACAATATGAGATTTAGGAGCTCCAGCATAAGAAGCACATCATCGAAGAACGCTTGAAGCCTTGGGCTGACGCAGCCCTCCAGCCCTCACAAGATGTTGATGTTGTTGTTAAGCGACTAAATCAGACACTAGAGAGTGTCACTGCTGCGAAGAAAGGACCAACATCACAAAATCTCGTGGATATTGCGCAGAGTGATGCTACTCAAAGTCAGGAAGTGTTGCCCCCACTAGTCACAGTCGTCAACGAACTACACGCGCAGGTGGAGACCCCACCACCACAGTGACTCGGGATGAGTCACAAGATAGTGTTGGGGGAGTGTTGGAAGAGGGTCTCTTACAAAGATACGAATCTGGTAGATTTTGTATATTTTTTATTATATTTAGTCTAACACAGGGGTTTTGGGGTGGGTCAAAGCCCCTAATGCATTGTAAATGGGTCAAAGGGTAGACCTAGAGTTCGCAAACCACAGTTTGCAGACCACAAGAAAGATTAGGCTAGATTTTTATAAAGAGCAGGACATTTTGAGTCAATGAGGAGGCAGGCATTAATATTGATGCGAATTATGAATTAGTTGATGTGGTTGGGTTATTGGGGAAGGACTCCTGCTGGCTGTGTGCATGGAGATCCTTAGTCCTTCTATGTGCGGACCCTGCTGTTGTGCGCGCAGGTTGGGTTTTGGGTATTGTAAAAGGATCTAACGAATTAATGAAAGTGGAAGTTTGTCATATCTGAATCTGCTCTATTATATCATCTATGTTATGCATGGTTCTGTGTTAAGCTGTGAAAGTACTTATGTTATTTTCTTATGCTGCATTGACATTTGATCTAGATCCTTCTATATACTTTATGCAAGAATATATATATTAGTTGTGTTATTATTCTATGGCTTTATGGTCTACTGATTACTGTGATTATAATTAGTATTGCGCACATGGATGCGAAGGGATATCTGATATGGTAATTGTGAAGTCGAACACAGTTCATCTTTACTTACCCACCCTCTCCCAGGGTGCGAAAATGTGGTTCCAACACCCTCCCATACTGCTTCGGGTGAGACTTTGACCTGCGCAAACAGGTCATTGCCGAAAGGGTCAGTAGTATAGGGTTTTGTTGGCAAAACTTAACCTCTGAACCTGGGTCAGGACCCCTCGAGCCAACATATGGCTACCATCCCCTTCCTTATATGCTTGGTGAGCTTCCTCACCTTGGGCCCCACTCATTAAAGCCACTACTTCCATGCATGAATTCTCCCTCCAAAACTGCGTTGTCCCTCAATGAATGCCACTCCTTCCATACTAGTGTTGTTGATTTGGTCAAAGTTGACCCATTCTACATGCTCCAACCCCTTTTCACACACAAGGGTACTTAATCAAGCTACTAAAATGAGCTCCATTCACATTAGGAGTGATTTTATTCATACTAAGGAGATTTATGGGTCTCCATACCCTCTTATTCTTCTAACTAGGAAGCAAAAACAAAATTTAATATTCCAACTAGATTATAGCTAATTGGGAATATTACATATGATTACATGCACCTGCAGTGCTCTAATGGCTTTTCAACCTAGTCCATTGGCTTCATAAGACCCAAAAACCTCAAAATAGACTCTTCAAGCTATGAAAATGATCTTCAAATGGTCTAGGCATGATCCCCTCTCCCAGTGGCCCTAGGATTCTTTAATCTTCAAAGTGGAAAAAACACTTTCATAAGTGCTCCAACGCCTCTGCACCCTGCACCATCATGCTCAGAGCATCTAGGAATGACTTTTCTTGAGCCAAAATTAGTCTAAATATGCCAAATTTATTTCTCATTCAATTTTCCCTACGAAAACTCCTCCAAATCTGGAACATCTATAGTTAAGTCCACCAAAATTGGTAGTGGCACCGAATTTGGGGGCTCCGCCGAATTCTTCGCAATATTAATTGGAGTTTAATTAATGCTAAACATGTTTAACTAACGGATAAGTGTGAATTTAAATGCACTAAGTGCATTTACCATAAACATGGATTAAATTTGTATTTAGCACAATAAACATGGTTTTATCGTTAATTAAACCATATTAAATGGTTAAATTTGCGTCATTAGGTTGGAGCCTCCACTACTATTCCTGGGGCGTGGTTTTGTACGATCGTGGGCTAGCCATTCGGGGCTGACCCCTTTTAAATCCACCATACCCTTTGATACAACTCAAATATAATTCAAAATCATGGATAGTTAAGTTCCAATGTGGTGGTATAGTGGTTAGTCATGTGCAATTGTGTGGGGGAGGTCATGGGTTCGAGCCCGACCTCTTCCCAGCCTCATATAAAAAAATTTCCGCCATATCACATTGGAATTTTACCTTTGAAAAAAAATAAATTCGAATTCTGACATTAACCAATTTGGCATTGGAGGGTGGGGAGGGGGTGGGGGGGGCGGGGGGGCACGTGGCAGCCTCTGGGATTTCCACGTGTCCTCTTCCCATTGTCTTATTAAAAACCAAATCAAAAACTTCCAACGAGCCTAGAGATTCTCCCAACCACAACCCAACACTTTTCATCCTATCATTGGGCGGAGGAAAACACAAATTTTTGGCCTTTGACCCTGTTTGGATTTTTTTTTTAAATTCGTTTGTTTGGCATGAAGATCAGCGCGCTCTAACTACCTCATACAGATTTTGTTTTGAGTGATACCAATTGTGTCGGATTCTTGGTGATGGGCCCGATCTAGTCATTCTAGTTTGGTGTGATTTTGAGCACTTTGAAGTTTTGGAAAATCTTTGCCCCCAATCCAGATTCCAATCACTCCTTCCCACTGACAGGATTTTGGACCCAAAAAAGCTGGTTATCTCATAAGAGATAAATACTCCTCTCTTTCCCAAGCTCTACAAAAATGCTTCTACTTGGAAAAATCTCCATGAAAACCACTTGGGTTCACTGACATGCCTTGCCTTGCAAATGGATTGGCGCTTTATCCAATGTCCTCCTTTTTCTACTGACCCAATCCAACACTTGTTGGATGCTTGTTGGTGGATTAAACACGTTTCTATACCAAAGCGAACCCTTGGTGCTTGGAAAACTAACTGATGGCCTTTCCACTGAGAATCATGTTCCTCCTTTGCACAAACATGCATTTTATGCAAGCTTCTTTTTGGAAACCACTTTTCCAAGTTAAGCCTATATGAGTGAACTACGATAATGAGTTCCCACATTAGTAATGACAAGAAAATAAATGACCATTATTTTACCTCCACGATTCCAAATTCTATGTATGGAAGAATGCATTCGCGATCTCTTTCGCTTCTTGACTTCAACGCATCAAATGGTCTACAATGGATGAAAATTTTTGGTTGCAAATTATTTTACACCTTGTCCCTCATTCCATCATCCTCTATTATTGACATGTTGCTCATGCCATGATTTGAGAATGAAGGCTAAACATGAGCCTCTCACTCAAGATTGGACCTTCCCAAAATTCTGCGACAGCTTGTCACAAACACAACCATCAATCTGAAAAACACATCATGCAAGAAACATAACTTGACGACATATCCTTTTGCTCCTTCAAAGAAAAAAATTTCACATCATGTGAACATATCCATGTACTCTTACATCTCGGTGTACAAACTTATTGACCAAACACAAATCGACAAAACATGCATATTCAAACAACTGACTCTCAAGTCAAACAAAAACATGTATACAATTCTCAACTCTCTCGCAAGTACAATTACAAGTACACAATCCCATTGACATCTACAAGTACTTAAAGAGATGAAATGATAAATTTTGTTGCAACAAAGTGACTAAACATAACTCTACTTCTCCAACATCTTGCTTCATGCAACATGCATCATACTTTTCAAGAGAAAATAAATGCATTCAATGGCAACGAAATGCATCAATCATCAAAATACATGCAAGGCCTTAATTGGATAATAAATCTAACCATCTCTTGGCAAACCATTTCAATTCTACTTCATTCAGCTTCATTTCATCATGTGAATCATCCTGACCCAAATCAATTATGGAATCCCCCTTTCCATTATTGTCAATGTCTCTTTCCACCTTCTTCAAATGTCGTGGATGACTTGTTGGATTCAAAGTCTAATATTTTTCTACAAGATGACCTTGCTTATGGCAATGAGTGCAAAACAATTGCATCTTCTTTTCAACATGGCTTTCCTTTTCCAATGGACCTTTGGTTTCCTGTCTCCTTTGTTTTGAAAGTTTCCTATGCATGGCTATCTTCTTTAAACATCTTTCAACATTATGGTTATTCAAACAACAAAAGGAACATGCAAACTTTCTCCAAATCTTATGTGAAGTTTTACCATGTTTATCATAATCAAAGGCAACTTGATTAAAGGCAGATTTATACCTTACACATTCACCTTTGTCACCTTATTGAAGAGGTAAATTTGATGAGGTAGTGGCTCTCTTCGGAATACCAACAGTGGCTTAAATGACTTTAGAGATTTCAACATCCTCTCGTTTTCCATTCTCATTAGCTACATGGTTATGAGCAACTTCTTGTAAAGTGAGTGTAAAAATTTTGCATTCCTCATGAACACAATATTCACAAGCTTGAGGTAATGAACATTAAATTAAATTCCTTCTTGGAACACCTTCATGTGCCTCCTTGGCTTTGGAGCATTCTCCATCATCTTTTCCATAACCAAGACCCAAATACTTAGCCCTTTCCTCAACAAAAATTGGCTCAATTATGCCTTGTGCATGTTTTCCTAACCCTTTACCTTCATAGCTCATATTCATCAATAATTTGGACCCTATTCCTCTAATGTGTCTTTCAAAATCACCTACACATTCATCTTGAGAACAAATAGAAGATAAAATTGATTTCATACTTCTTTTTCATGCACATACTTCACTAAATTTTCTTTGGCATCATGGAGCTGAGTCTCCATCTCATGCATCCTTGCTAAGTTTTCATTTTCAATATGGAGCTGAGTCTCCATCTATTGCATATTTTCAAGAATTTCTTGCTTCTCCTCCTTCATGGCTATCAACTTCTCTTGAAGTGTAATTATCTCCCTCTTATCTTCATAAATCTCTTGCACTATATCATTCATGATGTAGAGCTTCTGCAACATCTATTTATCAAAGAGTTTTTCTAAGGAAGATTGATTAGAAACAGTGCTTTATGAAGCTACCATCACACTTGATGCATAAAAAAAATTCTTTACTGTTATTTGATAACTGAGCTCTCAATCTTGACCTTCTCTTCACACTCATAAACTTGCACACATTTAAATTATCCTTGCACAAATTCAAAACCAATAGATAATTCTTCTAGCTAACCTTGGCTAAAATGAGCTAAATTTTTCTCTGATACCAACTTGATCTGAATATGGGCAAACTCTTTTTGTTGTGCTAGCTCCCTCATTTGTATAAAAATAGTGTGTTTAGGATCGTCTCAAATTAGCCATTTGTGAAGTGGTTTATGTGTCAAGTTTTTTTGTGTTTTTTATGAGTATTGTATGAGTTAATTAGTTGTTAAAAAATCATGTACAACAAATAAAATGCAAATAAATAACACACAGAATACACATTACACAATAGTTGATAATGGAGTTCACCCCTCCTAGGCTACATCTCCATGGACCTGCTTCAACTGGCTAGGCCCTCTTTGGATTAATCGTAAATTGTATGATTACATGCACCTGTAGTGCTCCAATGTCCTTTATACCTGCTCCATTGGCTTTATAAGACCCAAAAACCTCAAAATCGACTCTTCAAGCTATGAAAATGGTCTTTAAATGGTTTAGGCATGACCCCCTCTCCTGGTGGCCCTAGGCTTATTTAATATTCAAAGTAGAAAAAACACTTTCAAAAGTGCTCCAACGCCTTTTCAACCTACACCATCATGCTCAAAGCATCCAAATCATCTAGGAATGACTCTTCTTGTGCCAAAATTGGTCGAAATATGCCAAAGTTATGGCTCATTCAGTTTTCCCTAGGAAAACTTCTCCAAATCTGGAACATCTCTAGTTAAGTCCGCCAAAATTGGTAGTGGTGCCGAATTTGGGGGCTCCGCAAAATTATCTGCCATATTAACTGGATTTTAATTAATTCTAAACAATTTTAACTAATTGATAAGTTTGAATTTAAATGCGCTAAGTGTGTTTACCATAAACCTGGATTAAAATAGTAATTAGCGCAATAAACATGGTTTTATGGTTAATTAAACCATATTAAATCGTTAAATTTGTGCCATTAGGTTGGAGCCTCTGCTCTTGGTCCTCGGGTGTGGTCCTATGCCATCGTGGGCTAGCCCGTTTTAACTTCGTCATACCTTTTGATACAATTTAAATATAATTTGAAAGCATGGATAGTTAAGATCTGATGTGGTGGTATAGTGTTAGCCATGTGCGATTGTGTGGGGGAGGTTGTGGGTTCGAGCCCAACCTCTTTCCAGCCTCATACAAAAAAATTTCCACCATATCAGATTGGAATTTTACCTTTGAAAAAAATGAAATTCTAATTTTTACATTAACCAATTTGGCCTTGGAGGGGGGGGGGGGGGGGGCACGTGGCGGCCTTCGGACTTGCCACGTGTCCTCTTCCCATTGGCTTATTAAAAACAAAATAAAAACTACCAACAAGCCTGGAGATTCAACCAACCACAACTTGACACTTTCATCCTATCAATGGGCAGAGGAAAACCCAAATTTTTGGCCTTTGACCCTGTTTGACCCTCTCTTTTTTTAAATTCGCCTGTTTGGCACGATGATCAGTGGGCTCTAACTTCCTCATTCAGAATTTGTTTTGAGTGAAAAGAATTGTGATGGATTCTTGGTGATGGGCCCAATCCAATCATTTTAGTTTTGTATGATTCTAAGCACTATGAATTTTTGGCAAATTTTTTCCCCCAATCCAAATTCCAATAAAAAAGGGTCCACATCATCACAAGGGAACCACGTGGCACCCACATGGCCTCCATCTAGACTTTGTGGCATAGCCATGTCATTACACCAAAATTACCACTCCTTTTCATGCTTCTTGTTGCAGGTTAACAAGTTACAACAACCTAGTGGTAGGCAAGCTCCCAATGGGCAAGGTTCCCATGCTAGAACCATGACTAGGCTAGCATAAAATCCACTTTATCCATATTGGGAGTATCACAAACCTCTTAATAGTAGTTTCAAATTTTTGGAAGGGGGACGAGGGTTCAATTAATCTCAGTCATCCATTAGATATGGGAATATTGGTGTTAATACTGATTCTGCACCCCCCCTGCTCATTAAACATCAACCATGAGGGGGGACCTTAAATTGATCTAACTTTGATCTCAATTGTACAAATATTTCACCTAGATAACTTAAGTTTCCACATACCTCCCCTTCACAATTTTATACATTTTCCATCACAGTTATCGAAGGCTTGGTGTAGATGATACCTTTCCTAGTCCAATGTAATAACCATCGAGTAATCACGTCAACTAATATATATTTTCCTATCTATGTTTCCTATCAACTAGCCATTGGCCATCAAATTTTAGCAAGAGTTTGATGATTAAATCTTTGAGTGTTGATCCAATGAACACTACCTACTGAAGCCTTGTCATATCTTCATCACCCTACCGTAAAAGCACTAAAGGTCATGGAGAATCAACAAGTGTGAGGCAACCTTATTAGTTAGCAACTGTAGTAGACATGATTTCTTCACGAAAAATTTCATTTGTCACCTTGAGAAACCAAATTTTGGAGTGTTGAATGTTACAAGCGTCAATAAGCATTTGCACAGTGTCAATAACAAACAGGAAATTTCATGATAGTTTTAGTTTTTGACCACCATCACCATTTTTATCATGTTCACCGCCTCGATTTAAAGTAGAGAGAGCATTGATAGTTGTGAGGGAGCCAACAAGCCTAGCACCTTTAGTTTTGGGCCTTGGTCACATCATTGGTTCTAGGGGTCATTCTACTTAGCAATGGGTGTTGGTGAATTTGGAGACAAATGAGACTATCAACATCAGATTTTTCTTTAGAGAGTTTGGAAAGCATCAATGGAACTGTATAAAATTTAACACCAATCCATAGTCTTGATTTGACATAGGAATTATGGGATTCCCCCACCAGGAAATATGAGGGTGTATTGGATATAGGATAATAGTGGGTTTTGAGCCACCATGCATGAAGAAAGTGGGATGCATTAACATCACTCTTAATCAAGTTGAGTTGTTATTTATAAATCAAGATTTTCATGTAAATAAAAGGAATCGTGGACACATAGTTTGTTACTTCAATCATGAACATAACATTCACAAACACAATCTAGGAATTTATTTCTACTATAAACAGACAAGATAGCTGCAATTCACAAGTATGGAAGAAATATTCATAATTCAAGCATTCAACAAAATTATTAACCTATAAGGTAACTTTCCAATCCCAAGTTTAACAGTGGAATTTAGGAAATCAATTATAAGCATTTAAGGTATCCTACAATCGTGCATCTCATAGTGAACTACTTAGTTCAAGCATACAATCCATATTCATAAATACATACGATAGTTGGTCAATTGTTAGCATAACAACGAGTTTCAAGCAATCACTCATGAACGTAAAGGATTGAATAGTAATCATGAGCACAACAAGGAATATCTTAGTTTTTATTCTAACATATATACACAAATATACTTACATGTGTGTGTTAAGGTGGCTAGAAATTTAAGGAGGGACTTCCACTCTCCACCCAACCATAGGCCAAATACAATGCAACCTCTCCTATAGTTGATCACCCCCAATCTAGATCCAAATTATGAGGGTATTATTACTTAAGGGAAACTTTACACCAATGTCTTGGTAAACACTTCAATATGGAGTCCATTTTCCAAGGGTTTTATCAACTTCCCTCTAGAAGTAAGCACCACCGTGACCCACTTACTCTCCCAATTTCAATTAAAGGGATTCACACGGGATACAAATGGTGTGTTTCTTAGTCCATGAGATTGAATCGACTATCCAGGTGGTTTATCACTTGTATTTTCATAGCAAGCACCACATGGTTCTACAATCCACATTCCAGGTGGGTTATCATCTCTCTAGCAAGCACCACAATGACTCGGATTATCATGTATAAGTAGTTTATTAGCTATAAAACAAGAAAACAATTATTTTTTCATCCACTAAACCTCCCACTAACCAATTCATGCATGAACACACGATCCAATGGAATTAAACACAAAATACATGGAATAACACCTAAATTCATTTTGGACATTCAATAAAATAGCACTCCCTATGTGTTTCACAACATGGACTAACCGTCTCTCGTGGATCCTTATCTATGGTGATGCAATAGTTTAATAAAACATGCAGGTTTTGGTTTAGCATAAATAATGATACCCAAAAAGTGGTATTATAGCATTTTTGGCTTCAAGGGGATGCCTACTGTGGCAAAGGGGTTTGGCTCGAACTTGTGGTAGACCCTATCATAGTGGGATATTTGTGGGGGTGATTCTTGTGGTCAAACAAAATGGTGAGTGATTAAAAAATAGAGATTGAGAATTTTAATAGGAAATTTTTTTAGCTATGGAAGCTCAAAATGGAAAACTTGTTGGTTGAGAGATATTAGTGGATTGTTGTGGATCTAGGTATTGCACCGACAAAGATGTTAACAGAAGACTGGATGAAGTTGGATCAGAAGGAAAAGGGCACAATATGATTATGTCTCTCAAATTAAATATTACTGGTTGTGTCAGTGGAATCAATAAGAAAGTATTTGTTGGACAAGTCATGGGATTTATATCATTACTAGTCCTCGTTTTACAAATTGTTCCTATGGTAAAAGCTACATAACCTAAAGATTAAAGATCGAGACTTGATAATGAAGCATTTGAATTCCTTCAATATTGTGGTGAATCACCTTTTATCTATTGATATTAATATTTTATATGGGTATAAGTGCATTAGTCTATTATGTTCTCTACCAAAATCATGAGATAGTTTGGTTGTTGCCATAGGTAGTAATGCAAGTACCTTAAAATTTGATAAAATAGTCTCATCCTTATTGTCGGAGGAGGTGAGAAGAAAAACCATGGAGAGCCATACATTAAGCTGCCTTTTCCATTAAAGTATGCTCCCAAAATAGAAATAGAAATAATCCCTTAAGTGGGAGATCTAAATATAGAGGAAGATTGAAAGATCTAGGAAAGTTTGCAAAGGTATGTTGGAGATGTGGAAAATAAGGGTAGTACAAGAAAGAATGTAAATCTAAAATTGTAGAGAAAGGGAAGGGATCGGAATATGCTCCTTTTGTAGAAGAAAAAACCTCCTCGGATGAAGGATGGAATGTGCACTTCCCTTCTTCAAGTACATAGGTAGATCATGAGGCATAGTTGATCAACTCAAGGGCATATTTTCATATGAATCCTCATAAGGAGTGGTTTTGAAAGTATGAAAAATTCTATGGTGGTCATATTTTATTAGGAGAAAACTCAAGAGCCAGAATCATAGGATGAGGAAAATTCAAGTTGAAACTCATGGATGGAAGAATCAAGACACTCCCTAGTGTTCTTCACATCCCAAGATTACCCAGAAATTTTATTTTTGTAAGCAAGATGAGTAATGAAGATGTAAAAATAGTGTTTGAAAAGGATACATGTAGGATGGTTCAAGGATAAAATGTATTGTTGAGGGGAGTTATGATTGGAACTATGTATAAGTTTTTGGGAATAATTGTAGTGTTGGGTGAAATAGTTTTATTTTCCCTGAGAATAGAGCAGAAGAGGAAAATAATCTCGCAACTTTAATAGAAAAGATTGTATTGTGGCATCAAATAATGGAACAAATGAGAGAGAAGGTCCTTCGAGTACTACATGGAAATGGTATGGTAGAAGGTATGTATAATTGCTCTATATTTTGATTCTGTGAACATTTATTATATGGAAAGCAGAATCGGGTGAGATTCTCCTCTTATGCTAAGAGGGAAAAAGGAATACCATAGCGAGTACATGATGATGTGTTTGGACTTGTTCTAGTTCCATCACTAGGTAAATTTGAATTGCATATCATTTATGACCTCTCAATGAATACATGTATATATTTCCTCAGGAATAAATCAAAATTATTTTAAAAATTTAAATAATTTAAGGCTATGGTGGAGAATTAGACAGAGAAGAAAATAAAGGCATTGAGGATGGATAATGTTGGGGAGTTTGTGGGAAGGAACTTGAAGAGATTTGTAAAAAAATTTGTATATAATGGCAGAGACTACCCCATACACACCTCAACAATATGGAGTTATGGAAAGGATGAATAAGACATTGATGGAGAAAGCAAGGAGCATGCTCAGTGGTGTTGGATTAGGACAAGAATTATGGGCAAAGGCCATAGATACTGCATGTTACTTAGTAAATAGGTCACCCTCATCAATGTTGGATGATAATACTCCACATTAAGTATGGATTGGTAAGAAATAATATCTCACACATCCTAGGGTATTTTTTTGTAATGCATACTTACATGTTTCAAAGGAAAAATGAACTAATTTGGATAGAAAATGTGAAGGTTCATCTTCATTGGTCGTAAATGTGGTTTAAAAGGTTACATGATTTGGACCTAGAAACAAACAAGGTTGTCTACAATCAAGATTTTGTATTTAAATAAGTAAAATACATTATCAAACACGAAGTCCTACCAAGGGAGAAATAACCAGAGAAGATAGAGTTTGAACTAAAGGATGATGATTCAGACTCCACAAAAGAACAAGAATAAGAAGAAGAAAAGCCACATACATTAGTTTTCATGAGATCAGTTTGAGAAATAAGACAACTAAAAATGTATACTCCGGCTTTCAAATTTTTCTTTGTTTATTACTAATGATAACCCTAGAAGTATTAGGGGGAAAGTGGATTCAAATAATAATCTAGAAAAAGGCCATGGTTGAAGAAAGGGAGTCGTTGGACAATTATAAGGTTTGGGATCTAGTGGAATTTTTAGCTGGAAGAAAACCCATTCGCAGTGAATTGGTGTTTAAGAAGTTGAATGCAAAAGGAAATGTGGAGAAACACAAATCTATGTTAGTAGCAAAAGTTTATTCCCATGTGTAGGGAATTGATTTTGGTTATATTTTTTCTCTCATTTCAAAGTTAGCTTCTATTATATTTATTTTATTTGTTGTCGTTGCTTTTGATTTTTAGGTAGAATAGATGGATGTGAATACAACCTTCCTACATGGGGATCTGGAAAAAGATATCAATATGAATCATCCATAAGACTTTTCTATGAATGGTAAGAAAGAGCTGGTATACAAGTTGAAAAAGTCCTTGTATGGGTTGAAGCAATAACCAATGATGTGGTATGAAAAAAATTATACATATATACAGGAATTGGCTTCATGAGGAGAAAAACGGATGATCGTGTATATTTTAATATAATTGGTGATCATCTTATTTTTTTAGTCTTGCATGTAGATGATATGCTCTTAATTGTAAAAGGTAGGAAAATCATTCAGGAAGTGAAAACCTAGTTGTCTTCTAAATTTGATATGAAGGATATTAGTGCTACAAATTTCATTATGGGCATGGAAATTAAAAGAGATCAGGAAAAGAGGAAATTGTTTAAATCAGAGGAACTATATCGAGACAATATAAGTTTAATATGCAGGAAATTAAACTAGTGAAGGTACCTATTCCTGTAGGTGTAAAGTTATTTGTAGATCACCGTCCCAAGATATATGAAGATGAAGAGGATATGTCCCATGTTCCATATGCTAGTGTGGTTAGAAGTTTGTTGTATGTGATGGTTTTTACAAAGACCATATATTGTACGTGCAGTGGGAGTATTGAGAAATTATACGCCAAAACCATAGAAGGATCTTTGGACAACAGTAAAGAGGGTTTTCAGGGATTTTCACGACACTGCCAATTATGGATTGTGCTACTAAGAAGACCAAGACTAGACAAAGTGTTGGACATACATGGCTTTGTTGATGCAGAATGGGTTTGTGATATGGATCGCAGAATATATACAAGTGGTTGTGTTTAATCTATTTTTAGGAGCTATCAATTATATTAACAAGAGACATTTTGTATTGGAATTTTCAACTACATAAGTTGAATACATGGAAACCACTCATGCAAGCAAACCTGGAAAAACCAGTAAGTCTTTTTTTCATTAAATTTTATGTAAAATATATTACAATACAATATATATCTCATGGCATATGAACTACCAATCGAACCATAGTTCCATAACCAAAACTAAAAAACCATGGGAAAAATCACTATGGGCCACAAAATTTCTTTCCACAAAACTATGGGGAAAAAAACCAAAAATGGATGCAAAAAACCACCCATAAAAAATTATGAGGGTGCTCTCCATGTAGGGGGGGCTCCCACTCCCTTCATATCCCCAACCAAGGGGGGTTGAACAACCCCCCCTCGATCCACCCTTTGTACGTGGTGCATATAAATCATGCAAAGAATATAACGCATACCCAATAATTCATAAAGGACAGGGCTCAACAATTTGCTCCATAATAGCCTCAAATTCCTTCTAACATGCTCCATAGCTCCATGTGATTTTCACTAGTCTTAAATTCTCCAAATAACAACAATGAACCAACCAAGAAGAAGTAAAAGGAGAAGCTAATCAAGAAGAACCCCACTCACTTCTATGTTGTGCATACATATACCTTCTTCTATGTCCCTTCAATTTCTAAAGGAGTGTGGTCTCTCTCTTGGCTTCTCCTCCTAATAGGGAAATCTACATTGCCTTATGCTTCCATTTCCCTAGTCCAATCACATAATTGACTGACGACCAGTCAGCTCTTCCGTAATCACATCATATAAAAAAAGTTTCAGGTCATGGATTCAATTGATGTGTAACTAAATTCTAAATTTAATTCTTTGAATTTCATTATTTAATTTTTCTCTGTTAATGGCCTTTCAAGGCACTCAAGCTCACCACCCCCTGAGACTGTGGACCCATGTGTCCCTTCCTTTAGGCCATAATCAAAATTTTGTATTTAAAAAATATTTTCAAATGTTCATAAGAATTTAACTCAACTTAATTGTGCCTTTCACACTCGCATACACAATGATAATCAATTTTTCAAAAATAAGGAGAGGAAGGAATTTTACAAAGGGATAAGTGATGTGAGGCTTAAGCCTAGAGACATAACATGCTATTAGAATAAGATTAAAGTAAAAAATACATATTTTTTATTCGAAGTCCATAAAGTGACTTCCTTGAGTGCCACTTATCAAAAAAAGACACATACAAATAAAAGTGAGAGTTTTAATGCATTCCTTTTCATCTTTCTGACCTGTGAGCTAGTGATATACTCCCTATAGGGGGAGAAAGGTGTGACCTTGTGACATGATTAACCTATTGATCTTAGGTGGATTAGGGGTAAGCAGATAGGTTTCCCCAGTGTGAGGCTTATAGGGTACGTGGAGAATCTTGAGCATAGTAATAACTCCTAAAAGAAATAAGGCTTTGTGACTCTCTAGTGGGTTTGAGTTGGAAGCCTTGAAATGATAATGGAACAACCTAATGAATTGTGGGTGTAGAGAAGGACTTTCATTACATTGGGATAAGTAGGTTAATAAGGGAGGAGAATGTAGGTTGGATAAAACTAGAGTCAAGTTGTAGTAATTTACACGGTAAGTTCCTTAGATAAAAAACCAAAGGTCACCGCTCACAAATAGATCACAGATCAGTACACTAGTATTTGACATGGTTAAAACCCTCGAAGAGGGAAACAGTCCACGGCCTGAACCAACGTGGCCATTTCAGGAAATTTATTAATAAAGAAAGAAAATTTACATAAGCTTCTCTCATAAACGATTACTGGCCAAATTACCCTCAATGCTCTTTAAATAGATATCATGGACCAATCGGGTGTTAAGCCACAGATCAAATGTCGGTAATACCGAGGAGAGATTGAACCATCAGATCACTACATATCGTGATCGTCGGATTATAAGTTACAAATGTATATAGTAAAGAACACACTTTACCTAACTATACGCTAGACCAAGTTATACTTAACTATTTCCTCTGTGTCGGAATATCATAACATCCCCCCTTAAGAACAACTTGGGATAGGGTTGAAGGATTTAAAAAGGTGACACAAAAGGAGATTGTTTCCTATGTGTTGAAATATCCTAAGATCCCCCCTTAAGAACAACTTGGGATAGGATTGAAGGATTTACAAAGGTGACACAATAGGAGAAGGAAGGAGTCATTAGAGCCTATCCCCCCTTAAAAATAAATTTCCTGAACTGCAAGCATAGATTGAAGTTTGGTAGACTTTGCTTCTTTGAGAGCCTTTGTAAAGATATCGACAACTTGATCATTGGTTGAACAATACTTCACTCCAAGAACACGATTATGAATGAGCTTTCTGATGAAGTGTATGTGGAGATCAATGTGTTTCATATGCCGATGTTGAACTGGATCTTTGCATAGCTGAACGGCACTCTGATTATCACACCAAAGTGTTGTTGGATGTTGCCGATGAAGACCAAATTTAGACAGGATTTGACGAAGCCACATGGCTTCCTTGCTGGCTTCAACTGCACCACGATACTTTTCTTCTACTGAAGAAAGAGAGATAACACTTTTTTTCTTACAAGACCATGTAATCGGTCCTAAACCAAGAGTGAATACATGTCCTACAGTAGACTTTCAATCATCAAGGTCACTAGCCCAATCAGAATCAGTGAAACCAATCAAAAATGGAGATGCTCCTGCACTATAACGAATCTTGAACTGAAATGTACATCGAATATATCAAAGTATTCTTTTAGTTTCTTATTAGTGACTTTCATGAGGTTGGTGCATAAACCGAGCAACAAGACTAATAGAAAAGGAAAGGTCAGGACGGGTATGGGTTAGATATAGACGTTTACTAACAAGTTGACAGTTTAAGGTAGCATCAACTTCAGGGGAAGTACAAGTGACTGAAAGCTTGACTCCAGAATGAAAGGGAGAAGGGGTTGGCTTATAGTCTTCCATGTGAAAGTAGCGTATAATATCATAGGCATACTTGGACTGAGAAAGGGTAATACCTTCTTTGGATTGCAAGACTTGAAGACCAAGGAAATAATGCAAGTGTCCTGATGGCAGTGTGGGTGCAGGCGTTAAGGAGAGTTGCTCAAACTTGGTTACAATATTCTCTAGTTCAGGAGGAATCTAATCTTGATCTCCCTTTTCACTCTCGGTCATCAAATTCTATGAAATCTGATTTATTTGCTTAATAAAATACACATTCGGAAGCAAATTTCCCATTATCCTTTCATAACATAACAATGCACTTTTAAACAATATTAAATCTTTTTAAACAATGTTTACAACCCTTCGGAGCCTTATATCCCACTTTAACCAATGTTTAAATCTTCTGCAATGAAATATTATAATGCAATTTTATAACAATGAAAACCCTTCTTAGCAATGTATTTCCGACCTCAAACTCTTAATAAACGTCCATGGAGATAACATTAAAACCTTCGGAAATAATATTAAACCTCTTCGGAAACATTTTAATAATTTTTAAAACAATGTTTTAACACCTTTTGGAAATGATGTTTGAAGACCTTTGAAATGGGGGTTTTGGATTTCAAAACATTTAATAAAACTCCACTTCATAAATTTTCGGGTCCATACCTTGGTTTAAACCTCCACGCAGCTTCCCACGTGATTACTGTCGGATCTCTGACGATCACAATCAGACAGTTATCGCGTTCGATTGACCCCCGATCTTTATAATTCAAAAGCAATGTGAAATAGGTGGTTTTGACACTGTGATGTGTCAACACTTGATACGATCGCGTTCAAAAAGGTAAAACCATTCTCAACCCAAAACGTGGCGAGAAAACAGTGGTTTGGTTTCTGAAAACCACTTAGCCTGCAAACTTTGTTTGAAACGCATTTGAAGTCGGATTTCCGTCAGATTTCCTTGTTAACTTCAATTTTTCTCGGAAACTTCTTTCCTGCTCTATGACTTAAAAAATATAGATCGATCTATAATCACTGCCCGATCTTAAAACAAAGAAACCAAATTCCTTCAATTTTTATCTCAATCCAAACCAAATTTCACTCAATTTCTTCCGAAAACTTTACACAGAGGCTAATACATATTCAAATTCTTATCCACTCCTTTACACATAAATTAATTATGCTCCATTTCTACATAGAAAAACCATAATTTCAATGAATTCGAAGAGATGAACTCTTCGGGAAATTTCCAAGTATAACACAAATAAATAAACCTTGTAATTTTATTAAATTAGAGGTAAAAACCCTCACAATTCATTCTTCTATGGCCAATCTTGAATTCCTCCTTCTCAAAGATTACAATTTATAGTTCTTTTACATAACAATCGATCTCCTCTTGAGGATCGATTTCTCTAAATTTAGAAAAATCCCAATTACATAATATCTTCCTAAATTCTATCAATTGAAGCTAAATATGTTGAAACAAATCTAAAATTGTTCAATCCTCCTAAATACTAGTTCAACCCTATCTAGTAAAACAGTAAATTAACAGCTAAAGGTACCAACACCTTTTCTTGGAACATTTTTTTGGATTTTTGGAATAATTAATGAAGCCTTTTGTCTCTAAGCCTCATGCTGTTGCATCAAACTCCTGAGGACAAAAATCTTCATGGGCTCCTATCCATGAGCTCTTCCACAAAACTGCCCCGTTTCTGCAGCATGGTTTCTGTCATCCAGGTAGCATCATCAATTGGCTGATCCTTCCACTTGATCAAATATTGAAAATACTCTTGTCCCCTGGTTTTCTTGAACACTTTCTTTTCTAAGATCCTCTCTGGCTGTAATGTATTTGCTGTGGGTAACTGTTTTACCCAGTCAATCTGTTCTCTGTCTTATGGTCTGTCATCTGTGCCACCATCTTCATATCTGTACAAATCAGCAATATCGAATATTGGAGACATTCCAATATCAGATGGTAATTCAATTTCATAAGCATTTGTAGAAAAATTTCTCAATATCCTGCATGGTCCTATCTTTTTGAATTTTAATTCATTATATTCCCTCTTTGGAAATCTTTCTTTCCTCAAGTGTGCCAAAACAAAATCACCAACTTCAAAATTAACTTCTTTTTTTCTCAAATCTTCTCTGTTTTTGTACTTGATGCTGCTGTCTTGTAGCTGTTGCTTTACTTGTTCATGTATTGCTTGAATTTCTGAAGCAAACTCCTCTCCTTTAGCACTTCTCATTTATGCTTTTCCCAAGTTCCTCAACTCAGACACTCCTCTTGAGTGCATTCCATAAACTATATGGAATGGACTCTGTCCTGTACTTCTGTTAGGTGAATCATTATATGCATACTCTGCATGTGGTAAAATATGATCCCATTGTTTAGGATGTTCTCCTGCAAGACTTCTCAAAATATTACCCAAACTTATGTTCACTATTTCATTCTGCCCATCAGTCTGAGGGTGATAAGCTGAGCTGAAACTTAGTTTAGTACCAAGCTTCTTCCACAATGTCCTCCAAAAATGACCAACAAATCTGGTGTCTCTATCAAAAACAATACTTTTAGGTAATCCATGTAATCTGACAATCTCCTTGAAAAACAAATTGGCAACATGAGTAGCATCACTGGTTTTATAACATGGAATAAAATGTGCCATTTTTGAAAATCTGTCAACTACAACATAAATTGCATCATTTTCTCTCTGTGTCTTAGGCAATCCTAAAACAAAATCCATACTTATCATAGCCCAAGGTCTGTCTGGAATAGGTAATGGAATGTACAAACCTGCATTTTGACTTTTCCCTTTTGCATATTGACAAATTTTACAATTCTTCACATAATTTTCCACTTCAGATCTCATCTTTGGCCAAAAATAAAAATGACTTAATTGCTCATAAGTCTTATCAACACCAAAATGTCCAGCAAGTCCACCACTATGTTTCTCTCGGATTAAATTTTCTCTCATAGAAAAATTTGGTATGCACAATTGATTTATTTTGAACAATAAACCCTCTTGCAAGAAATAGTCTAACCACTGACTTCTATCTATGAAAACATGATTATAGCATGCTTCAAATGCTTCTTTTAAATCCAAATCTGTCTTATAGAGTTTTTTAAGAAAATCAAAACCTAACACTTCAATTTGACTTTCTTGAACAAGAATGCTTTTTCTACTCAAGGCATCAGCTACCTTGTTTTCTTGACCACTTATATGCTTCAATACAAAGTTAAAAATTTGAATATATTCAACCCATTTTGATGTTTTTGATTCAATTTAGGTTGTTGCATAATATACTATAAAGCATGATTATCTGAATATAGCACAAATTCTTTAGACATTAAATAATGTCTCCACTTCTTCAATGACTGTACAATTGCATAAAATTCCTTGTCATAAGAAGAGTACTTTCTTCTTGTCTCATTCAACTTCTCACTGAAATATGCTACAGGCCTATCTTCTTGACTTAATACAGCTCCAATAGATTCTCCACTGGCATCACATTTTACTTGAAATGGTTTGTTAAAATCAGGAAAAACTAAGACAGGTTTCTCAGTTATCTTTTGCTTCAAGAACTGAAAATTCCTTTCAGCTTCAGCAGTCCATTTGAATGGTTGTTTGTCCTTCTTTATGGTTTCAATGATAGGTGCATTGATCTTACTAAAATTCCTTATGAATTTTCTATAAAAACTAGCAAGTCCATGAAAACTTATTACCTCAAAAACACTTTTAGGTGAAGGCCACTCCACAATTGCCTTTATCTTCTGTGGATCCATCTTTAATCCTTTAGCAGAAAAAAAAAAACCTAGATATACCAATTCTTCTTTCATGAATGAACATTTCTTTAAATTTATCAATAACTTCTCTTGATGTAACTTCTTTAAGACATAATTAATATGTCTCAGGTGTTCTTCTTTTGTTTTGCTATAAATTAATATATCATCCATATTACTATTGCAAATTTACCAATAAATTCCTTTAATACCTCATTCATGAGCCTCATAAAGGTACTAGGTGCATTTGATAAACCAAAAGGCATTACCATCCATTCATACAATCCCTCATTTGTTTTAAAGGTTGTTTTCCATTCATCACCTTCCCTTATCCTAATTTGATGATACCTACTTTTCAAGTCTAGTTTTGAAAAATATCTTGCTCCACTCAAACAATCCATCAAATATTTAATTCTAGGTAAAGGAAATCTATACCTGATTGTTATCTTGTTGATTGCTCTTGAATCAGTGCACATTCTCCAACCTCCATATTTCTTTGGACTTAATACTGTAGGTACTGCACAAGGACTCAAACTTTCTCTGATCAAACCTTTGTCAACCAATTCATGTACCTGCTTTCTGATTTCTTCATTTTCTGTAGGAGTCATTCTGTAAGCTGCTTTTTTAGGCAAATTTGATCCTGGAATCAAATCTATCTGATGGCTGATTCTTCTTACAGGTGGTAATTCATCAAGAAAATCATCCACAATAATATCACAATAATTCTCCAACATTTCTTGAATTTCAATTGGCAAATCAGAAATTTTAGTAGAAGTAAATACTACCTTAGGTTTGCAAACTAAAGAAAAATTTACCTCATCATCTTCAATCTGCTGCAAGTATTCTTTTCCACTCAACAACAAAGCCTTTGGATCAGACTTTTTACTTGATGCATCTCCTTCTTCCATAGGTAACAATGTTTGATTCATACCATCTTTGAAAAACTTGTAAGTGTTTCTCTTTCTATCATGTACTGCTGCTTTGTCATACTGCCAAGGTCTACCCAACAATATGTGACACACATCCATAGGCATCACATCACACATGATTTTATCCTTGTAACTGCCCATTTGCAATTCTATTTCACATTTTTCCTTTACTATCAGCTAATCTCCCTTCTGAAGCCATGACACCTTGTAGGGTGTTGCATGTTCCCTTGTATTCCATTTCAACTTCTCTATCACCTTTATAGAGACCAAATTATCTGTACTGCCACTATCAATTACCAATTGACAACATTTCCCTTGAACTTTGCACACACTTCTGAACAAAGTCTTTCTCTGTGTTGGTTTAGCAACTTCCTTTGTTTGTTTCAACAAAACCTTGTTAACCACCAAAGATTCTACTTTCTCTGGCACAATTTCTTTCTCTGTTTCAGGAAACTTTGTTGCTTCTTCTCCAGTCTAAGCAACAATTGCATTTGTCTGTTTTGTCCCCACATTCTCTTTCTCTAGACATTCATAGGCTCTATGTCATAATTTGTTACATATAAAACATCTGACTTCTCCTCCTCTTCTTCTGCCTCCTCTTCCTCTGTAAGAACTCCTTCTTCCACTTGTATCACCTTCTATGGGTGCATATTGAGGTGAGCTGCTGCTAGCTCCATCTCTTGGTGCTATAGATATTCCTCTACCACCTTGACTTCCCCTTCCTCAGAAAGTACCTCTTCCTTTGGCAGATTTCTTTCTTAGGAGTTTTTCTTCAGCTTTTAAGGCCATCTGATAAGCCTCTTCTACTATCTTAGGAGACAATATACTTATCTCATCTTGAATCTCCATTCTGAGACCATTTATGTACCTGGAAATCTTCTCTGCTTTATCTTGAATTTGTCCTGCTCTTATGCTCACTTTGTAAAATTCTTCTGTGTATTCTTTAACTGTCATTAATCTCTATCTAAGATTCTGCATTTGTCTAAATAATGAAAGCTGATAATCACTAGGCAAAAAATTACCTCTCAACTTTGCCTCCATTTTGTTCCAATTCTTGATTGGCTGCTTACCAACTCTCCTTCTCTCTGCTTGCACTCCATCCCACCAAAGTGTTGCATGTCCTTTAAACCTTGTGAAAACAAACTTAAATCTCTTTTCTTCACCCATCTCTTCATAATCAAAGCATTTATTCATTTCATTGATCCATTTTATCAACTCTTATGGATTCAATCCTCCTGCAAAAGTTGATACTTCAATTCTAGGCCTGGATGTAGATCCTAAAATTGATTTAAAGAATCTCATATCAGGAGTAAGCTTAACATTTTCTTCTTCTTCTTCAGCTTCAGGTTCACTGACATCTTCAGGATCCCTCTGGTGTCTTGCTTCTATTGCTCCCAATCTAGCTTGAATATGATTCATAGTCTCCAGTACTTCAACATTTGCAACTGGTCTACCTCTTCTTCTATTAGCACCACCTCTACCAATTCTGACAGCCATGCTGGATTTCTTTTTCTGAATTTTGGAAGTCTTTTCAGTGTCTAAAAAATGCTCTGAAGACTGCTCTGATACCACAAATGATGGCAGTGTGGGTGCAGGTGTTAAGGAGAATCGCTCAAACTTGGTTACAATATTCTCTAGTTCAGGAGGAATCTGATCCTGATCTCCTTTTTCACTCTCGGTCATCAAATTCTATGAAATCTGATTTATTTGCTTAATAAAATGCACATTCGGAAGAAAAAATCCCATTATCCTTTCATAACATAACAATGCACTTTTAAATAGTATTAAATCTTTGTAAACAATGTTTACAACCCTTCGGAACCTTATATCCCACTTTAACCAATGTTTAAATCTTCGACAATGTAATATTATAATGCACTTTTATAACAATGAAAAATCTTCTCAGCAATGTATTTCCGACCTCAAACTCTTAATAAACCTCCATGGAGATAACATTAAAACCTTTGGAAATAATATTAAACCTCTTCGGAAACATTTCAATAATTGTTAAAACAATGTTTTAACACCTTTCGGAAATGATGTTTGAAGACCTTTGAAATGGGGGTTTCGGATTTCAAAACATTTAATAAAACTCCAATTCATAAATTTTTGGGTCCATAACTTGGTTTAAACCTCCACGCATCTTCCCATGTGATTACCGTCGGATCTCCGACAATCATAATTGAATGGTTATCGCGTTCGATTGACCCCAGATCTTTATCATTCAAAAACAATGCGAAATAGGGGGTTTTGACACTGTGACGTGTCAACACTTGATACGATCGCGTTCAAAAAGGTAAAACCATTCTCAACCCCAAATGTGGCGTAAAAACAGTGGTTTGGTTTCTGAAAACCACTTAACCTACAGACTCTGTTTAAATCACATTTGAAGTTGGATTTCTGCCGGATTTCCTTGTTAACTTCAATTTTTCTCGGAAACTTCTTTCCTGCTCTATGACTTAACAAATATAGATCGATGTATGATCACTGCCCGATCTTAAAACAAAGAAACCAAATTCCTTCGATTTCTATCTCAAGCCAAACCAAATTTCACTCAATTTCTTCCGAAATCTTTACACAGAGGCTAATACATATTCAAATTCTTATCCACTCCTTTACACATAAATTAATTATGCTCCATTTCTACATAGAAAAAACATAATTTCAATGAATTCGAAGAGTTGAACTCTTCGGGAAATTTCCAAGTATAACACAGATAAATAAACCCTGTAATTTTATTAAATCAAAGGTCAAAACCCTCACAATTCATTCTTCAATGGCCAATCATGAATTCCTCCTTCCCAGAGATTACAATTTATAGCTCTTTTACATAACAATCGACCTCCTCTTGAGGATCAATTTTTCTAAAATAGAAAAATCCCAATTACATAATATCTTCCTAAATTCTATCAACTGAAGCTAAATATGCTGAAACAAATCTAAAACTGTTCAATCCTCCTAAATACTAGTTCAACCCTATCTAGTAAAACAGTAAATTGACAGATAAAGGTACCAACACCTTTGCTTGGAACATTTTTTTGGATTTTTGGAATAATTAATGAAGCCTTTTGTCTCTAAGCCTCATGCTCCTACATCATGTCCTAAGTTTTTCATTTCAAAATTATTTTTGAGGCTATACTTCACATGGTTTATAAGGTTAGGATCACTACCAGTAAGGATAGTATCATCAACATAAAGAACAAGGATGAAGGACTTACCCACTTTCTTGGTGTAGACAGTGTTGTCATAATGACACCTATAAAAGCCATTATCTAAGAGAAAGCTATCCATTTTGGCATACCAATCCCCAGGAGCTTATTTGAGACCACAAGGAGACTTCCTAAGGTGAAAAACAAGACTAGATTCACTTTGGATAAAGCCATGGGGTTGTTCCATGTAGATTTCTTCATGTAAATCTCCATGTAAGAAGGTGGATTTAACATCCATCTGATGGAATTCCCATTTAAAGGAGGAAGCAAGGGAAAGAACAAGGTGGATGGAATTCATTTTGGCAACATGGGAGAAGGTTTCAGTATAGTCAATGCCTTCAACTTGTGAAAATCCTTTAGCAGCAAAACGAGCTTTATGTTTATCCACTTTTCCATATGGTCCAAACTTTGTTTTGTAAACCCATTTGCATCTGAAAATTTTTCTTTCCCTTGGAAGAGGAACAAGATCCCAAGTATCGTTTGACAATAAGGAATGATATTCTTCATTCATAGCTTCATCCCAATCTGGATGACCTGAAGCTTCTTCAAAGGTGTCTGGATCAGGATTTTCTGGAACTTGAGCCAATAAGGAAGAGGCTCTTTCGAACTGAGAACGTGTATGACGTCGATCTGCAGGGTCACCTGCAAGAGAACCTATCGCATCCCGAGTAGATCAAACCCATCTTGGAAGTTGTGGAGATAAAGGAATATCTTCAAGAGGTGGAGGAGTATTGTCATCCTCACTGTCATCATCCAAACTATAAGGAATGTTGTCAAAAATAGAAGAGTAGAGAGAGGTGGCACATATGTCGAATCAAGTTTGCAAGCCAAAGGTGCCACACCTATCGAACTAGGCTCGCAGGCCAAAGGTGCCACACTCGTCGAACTAGGCTCACAGGCCGATATATTTTCATCAAAATATACATCTCTTCTAATGATTACATTTTTGGATTTTGATTGAATAAGTCTATATCCTTTGACATCTTTAGAATATCCAACAAAAATGCATTTTTCACTCTTAGGTTCTAAGGCTTTATGTTTCGCATCTGGAATATGGGCCCAAGCATCACTTCCAAAAACACGAAAGTGACTTACATCTGGTTTGATTGAGCTCCAAGCTTCTTCTGGAGTTATATTCCTTAAAACCTTAGTAGGAGTGCAATTTACTATGTAATTTGCACAGTTAATTGCTTCTGCCCAAAAATTGAGACTAAGTCCTTTAGATTGAAGCATACAATTAGCCATTTCTTTTAAGGTGTGATTCTTCCTTTCAGCTACACCATTTTGTTGTGGAGTATATGGAATAGTATGTTGCAATTGAATTCCATGCTCAGTGCAAAAGTTGATAAATTTTTTGTTAACATATTCTCCTCCATTGTTTGATCTTAACTTAAGAATTGGATGTCCTGATTGTTTCTCAACAAAGGCCTTAAAGGCCAAGAACATGTTAAAAACTTCACTCTTGAGTTTTAATAAGTATAACCAAGTGTGTCTAGAAAAATTATCAATGAAAGTTAAGAAGTACTTGCAACCATAGAAAGATACAACAGGAAGTGGACCACATAAATCATTGTGCACAAGCTGCAAAGGGGCTGAAGTGTGCCAAGAGGCACGTTTGTCAAAACTATCTCAATTATGTTTTTTGAGTACACATATTGAACAAACACCATCTCGTCAAGATACCATAGGAAGACCTGTCACCATATTTTATTTACATAGAGTTTGAAGAGAGAGAGTGATAGTTTAAGTGACCAAATCGCTCATGCCAAAGTTTGCTCACTTCATCATTATGAGCAACAAAAATGGAGGGAAGACATGGTGACTCAAATTTTTCAAACTTATACAACCTTGTGGAATCATCAACAATGCTAGTAGCTAAAATATGTCTAGGATCTTTTAGGTCCTTAATTAAAACATCATGAGGTGAGAATTCTACTATTTTCCCTTCACCTGAATGAGTTATCTGATAAACAGATATAAGGTTGTAGGACAAGGTAGGAAAACATAATACATCATTAAATTGACCATTAATTATATGAATGGTTCCAGATCCTACAACACTAAGAGATGTGTCATCACCAACATAAATATTTTTTTTGTTACAATCATTTAAAGAAGAAAGCATGGCTTTATTTTTGGCCATGTGGTAAGTGGCTCTGGAATCAATGAACCACTCATGAAAATGAGAAGAAGAAGATACATTTAATGCATAACCAGATATTGATGCTTGACAACCATAAGCAGAAAGTGTCATTCCTGAAGATGAAGTTGAAGAGTTCTCCAAATTGATGTGGTGTTTCTTCATTGCTACTTCCAAGGCTTCCATCTTCTTAAAACATTTATACTCTATGTGGCCATCATGATTACAAAAGTTGCAATGTCTATCTGTCTTCTTCCTTTTTTTTTATTTGCTTTATCATTTTGTTGAGTTTCTCTTTCAGTTTGTGGCTGAAATTGCGTAAGACTCTTGCTTGGTTTAGGACCATTCTTTTTAGGATGCAACTTCTTAGGATTCTTTTGATATGGTTGTTGTTGGGCTGCTAAGGCTTTCTTAGCAGAGTTTCCAATATTAACAAGACCAAGGTGTAAGAGTTTTTATTTTTCTCTTATCAAAGAATCGCAAAAGGCATCAAAAGAGGGGGACTTGTAGGTTGTTCCTTGAGAAATGATGGCTTGTCTAGTGGAATGGAAGGTGGAAACAAATACAAAGTATGCAAGGCCAAGCTTAGCAAGAATGGAATAGATAAGGCTACCATCTTCCTCTTTGACCTTAAAACCTTCTAAAAGAAGTCTAAGGGTCTTGAATTTGGACAAAAAATATTAAATAGAGGAGAAATTATTGGGGCCCAAAGTAAGCAACTCATTTTCAAGCTGGTGGGCCCTAATTTCATTTTGAAGGCCAAAAACAATATTTATTTTTTTCAGGGCTACATCAGGGGTGTCAATTTCTTGGATATGAAATCGAAGATCCTGAGCAATGGACATTCTTATCAACCCTCATGCTTGATCTTGTTTATTTTCCAATTTAGCGGCTTTATCTCCATCGATAGGTTTAGTTTCTTATCCTGTGGCTATTCTATAAATCCCTTTACTTCTAAGTAAGTCTCTCATGTAGGATAGCCATTGGAAATAATTGGTGTTGTTAAGAATAATCGGGCAGAAACTTTCCATTTTTTTTTTAAACTAAAGTTGAAAAGGCTGAAACTAACTACTCCAATGGAAGGATCTCGAAAAATTAGGCTGATTAAAAAAAAAAAATGGCTTGAAAAACAGCTTTCGGATGAAGAAGTTATGCCTTTTAGAAAAAAATGTGTTGTTGATGCCGAATAGTTACATGAAAGGTTGAGAGTTGACAATGAATTTCTAGTTTAAAAAAAAATCCCCTCCCTTTTCCAAACTTAATACAATAAACTCACTTTTAAAAAAAAAATACTTTATGTGACCCACTTTTATAAATAAGTGAGAGTCACTTTTACAATGTTACTTTTACATGTGCTTTTAAATAAAACCCTCATTTTTTTAAAATGGACAACTTGCCAAAAGGCTTTGTAAGAAAAAACAACTTAACAAAAAGCTTTTTAGAAAAATAAGCTAGAGAAAGAGACTTGAACCCAAGACCTCTATTCTCATAGAGTAACTTTACACCAAGTGAGCTAGTAAAAGGATTTTGTTATTGTTTGAAAGAAGGAAGGGTTTTTTTTTTCCTCTTCGATGTGCGTATTTTTTCTGCAAAAAAACAAAAAAAATCGTGCAAAAAAAAATACAAGCCTTGCGGCAAAACATTAGCTTTCCGGTTAGCCTTACTGGCCACTATCTATTTTTCCACTATTTATGATTTCCCGAGATCACACAAAGATGCGAGGAAAGAGCATACGTAGCAGAAAAATTTCGTCTTCTTGTTTTTGATTTGCCGAGATCGCACATAGCATAGAGCAAAGATCATACACAGAGAATATGGTATATATCTGGCAATAAAAAAATATAACCCGAAATAAACTGAGGGATTAATAAATAAAACTGCAAAAAAATGCTTTATACCTCCATATCTAAAATAACATAACTTGGGCAACCAAAAACCTTTTCGCATAAAACAAAACGGGTTCCTCACTGTAACAGAAGCTCTGGACACAATGGAGCAGTTCTCTTGGCCCGAAAATGGTTAGAAATTGTATATTTGGAAAGCAGTTGTCGTATGCAGTCAAACCAGCTTCAGATTTGGATCAACAGCGGATGCTACCCTCAAAATGGCTCTGATACCATGTAGGAATTTACAGGGTAAGTTCCTTAGATCAAAAACCAAAGGTCACCGCTCAAAAATAGATCACATATTAGTACACCAGTATTTGATGTGGTTAAAACCCTCAAAGAGGGAAACAATCCATGCCCTGAGCTAATGCAGCCACTTTAGACAATTTATTAATAAAGAAAGAAAATTTACATAAGCTTCTCTCATAAACGGTTACCAGATAAATGACCCTCCATGCTCTTTAAATAGAGATCATGGACCAATCGGGTGTTAAGCCACGGATCAAGTGTCGGTAATACCGAAGAGAAAGTGAACCGTCAAATCACTACATATCGTGATCGTCAAATTATAAGTTACAAATGTACATAGTAAAGAAATACACTTTACCTAACTCTACGCTAGACCAAGTTATACTTAACTATTTCCTATGTGTCAGAATATCCTAACACAAGTATCATGGTCAACTACCTTTTTGGAGTGATTTATGGATATTAGTGTCTTTAGGAAGCATTTACCTTAGTCAAGGCATAGCCCTAGCTTAGAGGTGACTCATTGTTGAGAACTTATCAACATCGTGGTCTATGGTTGGGTGGAACGTCTAAGGTTTGCAACTAGATGGTGCTACAATCATAAGATAAGTTTTCTTCTTGTTTTTATATGTTTTATATTGTGTGTATTTATGGAAATTACATAGATTTCTCATGAATGATTTTTGTGTATATGTTTATCATGATTTTATGGTTAGATACATGTGTGCATTGTGTACAAGAAATGATAAAAAATATATGATAGAAATTGTGTGAAATGAAATTAAAGAATTTTTTCATAACACAAGTTTGTAGAGGCGGTGATGTGCCTGAGTAGGTGAATGGGAGTGTTATATGAATGGAGGTGAATCCAAGTAAGTGTTTCCATACACATTGAACAAAATTTCGTTAAACAATTAGATAAAATCCAAATGAAAGGTAGATAAGTGTTTCGTGAGTTTCTAACTAAAGGATTAGAGACATATGAATGGCTAGAAGAGAAGCTCTTGAAATGTAAACTATGATCATGCTTGAGCTTGACCACATTAGTCTCAACACATGCCTCACTAATTTAACCTCCAAATATTTTAAAAATCTAACCAAGACTTCTAAAATAAAACTTTAAATCAAACATCCATTGCCAATGCAAGACTAGAAGTGCATACACTGCATCTTCATTGATTGTGTGTGCACCTCGCCCTTTGACGTGTTCCCTGTAACAATAATATGAGATGAATCTACATAAACCCAAATCATATAATAACTATGACTAAAAAATGACTAAATTGATGACAAATAACATTATTAATTAATTTCTTGAATAAAAAAATAAAAATAAAAAACTTTTTTCATAATATAAATACTTATCTACAAAAATTAATAATAATGTATATATTTCCACCATATTTATATTAATACATTATGATTAAAATGATGTGAAACAAATCCCTATCTTATTTTCTCATCCACTCCATTCCAATTTACATGTAATATTTAATAATAATGTACATATTTCCACCATATTTATATTAATACATTCTGATTAAACCATAGTAACATGGGTACCACTCCCAAGCATTGGAGAGTAGGTACCCCATGCTCCCTCGCTTCTGGGAGTGGGTAGAAAATGCTCCAAAATCGTTGGGAGCTTCAACGGGTACTTTAGAACTTTTCGAGAGCTTTACTTCAACAAATTTTAATGTTTTGAGTACTTATTTTGAGCAGGGAAGGTACCATTTGTTTATTTTCTAAGTGATACATGTCAGGTCAAGGGGTTGGACTGCATGAGATCTGTAAAGCGACAAAGACGTGGAGATGCAGAAAAAGTTTCAACAAAATATAGATAGTTTTCAATCGTTCCTTGGCAGCGATTATTGAAAATCTTGAATTTCAACAATTGCAAATAAGTCTACTCTCTTGAAGCTTTAATAATTTCATTTTATAAATTTCCAAACTTGAATTTCGAAGTTGAATATAATATAGCATTGCATGAAATCACATAGTAATCGAGTAATAACAACATTTTTTCCCGGTTCGGGAGTCCCACATGTTTCTTTGCTACGAAGGAATTTGATTGGCAAATTGTTGATGGACTAATATTTGATTTTTTTGGCAGTGTTTCAAAGCTCAAACTTTTACATATTTCTTTGCAAGATGGAATTTGATTAGCAAATTATTGATGGACTAATATTTGATTTTTTTTGGCAGTATTTCAAAGTTCAATCTTTTACATATTACTTTGCAAGATGAAATTTAATTGGCAAGTTTTTATTGGAAAAAAAAAATATATATATATATATATATATATCTTAAATTTTAATATGTTATATTATTGTCGCTCCCAACTTAATGTTTCTAGTAAATTTGGGCAAAACTTCTAGCCATATACTTATTCTCCATACCTAAAATACCAATGTACCAAAAACTCATACAATATAAAATTAAACTACTATAAAACAAATCATTGTCTTATTTGGTCATCAACTCGATCCCAATTTTATTACATTGAAAATTTGTGAAAGGCAAAATTGGGTCATGATATCTATGCCGGAAACTTTGCGATCTCACGCATTAATTTTATTTACATTTTTCAAGTATTTCAAGGTCCCACATTATTTCAATTAGTATTGCAATGTTATTCCACGATATCGTCCAAATAAAGCAGCTCGTTCAACGATGCGATTACGCAATTATCGTCCGATTAAAGTAATATTTTCAAAGTAGGTATTGAATTATTCTCGAAACAGTTTATTTTCAATTCTTAAAGCGAAATATTAGATCAAAATAAAGTCTTCAAGTTGCAACAAAGCAATTGCAAAGTATATATTCAGCTGCTTGTTCGAATATTCGTTAAGCTAAATCTATTTATTGATTTATTTTTATTCTACGACAGTAACTTTATGATTTCTATAATGGTTCGAATATAACAATTTATTTTATTTTTTAACATTTGCAATGATTCGAATATAACAATTTAATTTATTTTTTAACATTACAATGCATTCAGGGTTAAAATAAAATAAAAGGATTGTGTTAAATTGTATAGGTTATATAATTAAATTTTGTAATTTTAAGGGATAAAATTTGTTTGAAATATATTAAAAAAAAAAATTTATTATTGGGTAAGGTTCAATTTTTATGAGAGTTTATTTAGAGTTATGGAGCACATTGAGGTAGTGATTGGGCGTTTAGATAACACCATATTAATTGCAATTGTTTATGTGACCTATACACACGTAAGTGAATAAAAGTTCATCCCATTTATGTATTAAAGTCTCTCAAGACCAAAGAAATGTTATAATTAGCTAGTTTATGGGGTTTATGAAATAGTTGCATTTGGTTTGTGACTCTTACACACACAAGTGGATGAAATCTCATCCCATTTCCCAGCATGGATTAAAGTCTTTGAAGTCCAAAGACATGTTATAATTGACTAGTTTATGGCATTTATGAAATAGTTGTATTTGGTGTAATAATGTCAACTCATTTCTAGAAATTAAAAGTTACCAATTCTCCAAACAAATTCTCATTCTCATTTGAAAAAAAAAACACAAACATAAAACAAACTACACAAAACTAAATTGTTCATAACAACTAATTACATATATATCATCCTAGATCCATCTTAATTCTTTATTTACCAAGCATTAGAGGGATCAAATCTTTTTTCACTCTAAAAGAGGTTTGCAATTCAAGAGATTTGATCCCTCTTGACACTTGGTAGATCAGGAATTAAAATGGATCTCATTATAATTATTTGTTTTTTATTAGCTTGCCCCATAAAGATTTGAACTTTGATTCTCATGATTTACATAATACTTCATAACACATTGATCACCAATTGAACTACCCCATGGCTAATTATAATTATTAATTATTAATTTCTTATTTCTTATTTTATGTAAATTGAGTAAACCAAAATGTTTTGTTAATAATTATAATTTTTATTATTATTATTATTATGTAATTTGATTAAATCAAATTGTTGAACAAAACATAAAATTAAAACATCTTGATCATATTAGGATAGAGAACATCTCTCCATACAAATATATAACTTTTAATAACAAATTTAAAATATATTATTACTTTTAATAAATTTATTTTTTATTTATTAAAAAATACCTATTTAAATATAAAAAAATAAAAAAAATCATATAATCTCATAATTATAAAATTTGTCTTTTTTTCAAACTTTCTCACCTAATCATTGGAATGACCACACCCTACCTACAAACTGACCACACTCTACATATAAAGTGTCTTTGTTTTTTTCAAACCTCCTCACCTAATTTTGGACCACATCAATCATTATAATAACCACATTCTACATACAAAATTTGGACCACATCAATCATTAGAATAACCACATTCTACATACAAAATTTGCCCTTTTTTCAGACCACCTCATCTAATTATTGGACCACATCCTACAAAATAACTATAAAATTTACTCTTACAAATCATTATTTCGGATCTTCCAAAATTTTAAAAATATTATTATATTCTTTCCAAATAATTAACAACCTTGACAACCGTAATCTTTTTCCTATCTTATTATTAAAAAAAATACACTCTTTTGCACTCTTTTCCCCATCTTCCAAAATTTAATTAAAAAAAAAAAAAAAAAAAAACAACAACAACAACAAATTTTTTTCCCTTAATGGCCCCGGCCCCGGAACCAGCAATCGATCTAAGCCTTGATTACAAAGAGGTAAGCCCAAATTTAAGTATTTTAGTAAATAATTATTTCCAATACTTATTTTTTATTTTTTCATCTCAAAAATATATTTTATAATATATAATCTTACATTTTCTATATAATATTACATTTTCTTGCTTTTTTTTATTAATTTGTGATTCTTTTCTTTGCATATTAGTGGGTTAGCCATAGCTTAATCTTCACCTAGATTGCTCACTGGATCATCCTTTTTAAGTGGATTTCACCATAAAATGATACCTGAAATTGTAATATTTTTAAATTTTTCATTTTGAAAATACAATTTAAAAATGATTCATTCTGAGTAGATCCAATTTATTAAAAATACAATTTTAACACCACATTGATTAGATTATAAAATATTTTATTTTATTTCCAGTACCAATCAAGATGATCAGAAATGAGGCCATTTAATTTTCCCATTAAGCTATTCCAAGTGGCGTATCCCTTTGTAGAAATTCAGTACCAAATTAACACTCCCCCTCCTCCTTTTGTACATAGTATTTTACCAATGCTGTAATTTTTTCTAGTAACTCAGTCCATTCTAATGTTGTACTTTTTTCTAGTAACTCAGACCATTGCATGTTTGTTTAAACTACTTTATGACTAAAAATGGCCATTGAGATTGGTTGTAACACAATTTTTATAACTAAAAATGGCCATTGAGATTGGTTGTACCACAATTTTTGTCACACATCAGATGCTACTGTGTAGTGATGTAGTATCTCACTTTTCAGAAGATCTTTCAAACTGTAAACCAAAACTGGCAGAAATAAAACAATTAACTAAATAGATTTATAGCTTGAGAGCAATTCTGAACTACATAATACATAGTTGATTAAACCATAACCATGCTATTAAGTTAGCTTTAAAAGTCTTGACACTGTAAAGAAGGTTGTTGATGAAAGGAGCTCTTTTGGAAATGAGTGCTCAAGGGACTGCATAAACTTATCTGACAAGGTTCCCTGCTTTTTATTGCTTGTAATCCTGCATCTCACTTACTCTAACTCCTTGTCCAGAGCTAAGGTTGATTGATCAAAGAAAGCTTTTGATTACCTATCAACATTAACATAATTTCTTTTTTTTGTGTACTAAAAATATTTGAGATGTGAGTAGGCGTTAAGAATAGTTGGTTTAATTGAAAATGGGTCCTTTCTGCTCACTGCATATTCTCTACAGAGTAACTATTCTACTGCTTCAGCCTCAAGATCTGTCAAGCTTCTTAAAATAGCATGACAATATGAATGCTCTAAACAGCCTTCCTCTATGGAGTTTACAAGATGGTTCCCAAAATAATTAAAGACTAAAGTTGACTTGGATACAATTTACTGAAATACTAATGTCAATCCCAGCGATAGTCTATGCACTTTGCAACCTTGTATCAGTCTTCAGAGTCAAATACCCAGGCTTCAAAACAGGTAGGTTTCACAACAAGTTGATTTCCTTTTTTAACAGGTTTCTGCAGCGAAATTGTTGATACCTCCCAGCTCCACTCTTTTCGGATTGTCAAATCCCATGGGACTGTTCCTTGTATGGAACTCAATAACTGATCTGATAAATGATATCATTGGCATCTGACTTGTTTGTTGTAACACTGCACCGGACTTGTTTAATGTAACGGTGCAAACTAAATGCAATTCTAAGCAAGTTCAATCTTCATTCAAAAGGGGACCAATTTTCCAGAAAGCAGGCTTTAAATCCTAGGTTTGCCAGTAGGAAGCAGGATCTTGATTGAGAACTAGGAAGTCATTTGCATTAAGCTCGAAATGAGTGAAATTGTATCTGGTTAAATTATGATGATTGAAAATTCATAACCAACGCAGTCCTCCTAAGCCACAGAGAGAACATGGATACCTGACAAGAACAAAGTTTTATTTAAGCCCTAATTCTCATCAGCTGCAAATCTTAAAGTGACTTCAGGCTTCCTTCTGCCCTGGATCCTACTCTGCACCATGACCATCTTGTCTCAACTTGGGCTTTGTCATAACTAAGTTAAGTCAGTGGTCAAACTTCATATGGTTCAATACTTGTCATAATACCTAGTTCTGGATATATAGCGTCTGTTTCTTACCTTTTCCTTCAAGAAGCTATGTATTTTTCACTGGGATAGGCAAAATTTCGGTTGACAAACTATAAGTCCAATTACAAACAAACAGTTTCGATAACAACATTTGATAATGGAAGCATAAGGACATATCATATGGTCCATTGATAAATTGTTCAAATTTGTTGACTGCACATTCTAAGTTCCATTCACGACTCAAGTCCTTAAGGCCGATTGTTAAAACAGGGTTGGCTCCCATTATTATATACTAATATAGTCTATTGGATCGTTCTCATCTTCTCTATTATTCCGATGGATGAGATCTCTAAACAATATAATTACACCATTCAGTGGTGCCACGAAAGTAAAAGATATAATCTTTAGAAGATTAAAAGTTGTCCTGGATCCTTCTTGTTTTAATTATTACTTTAAAATAATGTAATACAATTATACAGTTTCACTACTGAGAAATGCGAACAGCTACATATACATTAACTACAGATGAAAAAGAGATCATAAATGTAAAAGCTCAGAATATTTTTAACAAACATAAAATATGGGTTTAATAGTGTATTGATTAAAAGAAACTAGTTCAGTCTTCAGCAGAAACCAGTCATTTATAACATTGATTTTCATATGCAAAAGCCAAAAAAGGAGTTTCATTGCTATGCAGATTGAACTCAGTTAATGTTTGATTAACAAGGTCACCTTTTGAAACAGATTCATAACAGGTCCATCAGAAAACAGTTTATTTATATAATCATACATTGCAATTTGCATGTATCTTTTGCATTGTTTGGTGTCTCTGTATATATGTCTATTTACTAAGTGGAAGGCTGACACAGAACAAGGCTTGGAGTTCAAACAAATTTAGAAAGCCTAAATAAAAAACCAATTGCTGCGCACTTTTCTACACAGCTATAATCCATTGAGCCCTAAATAGTAAATAATATTGAATAGCATAGAATGACATCACTTTGACAACAAACAATAATGAAACACATACTACATAGAATGATATCACTTAGGTTGAAGAGTTGCCTTGAAATAATTATTCTCCCTTCATCAGTATCAAAAGGAACATGATTTGTATGTCTATTTACTCTGTGGAAATCTGACACAGCACAAAACTTGGAGTTCAAACAAATGCAGAAAGGCCAAATAAAATCCCTATTGAAATCACAACTCTCATATATTGACTCCTGAATAATAAATAATAATGAATCACATGGAATGTCATCACTTTCATTGAATAGTTTCCTTAAAATAAATATTCTTCCTTCATCAGTATCAAAAGGCCACATGATTCTGCAAACCAAAAATAACTGCGGGAATAGTATTCACAAAGCATGTGGACTGACAAAAGCATATGGTCATATTACCTTTGTATAACTCTGTATCCTACATGAAGCTCAACAAGGTTTTGTTGCAGGCAGACAAAATCGATTTCTTCGAGAGTTTTAAGCTTCTGCATTATAACCCAAACTGTCCTGTATGTCCCCTCTGCTCTAAGCACAAGTGGTTCCACTAACTGAAGCCACTAGGTCACCCTTTCCACTCTGAGGAGTTATTATTGTGCATGAGTGGAGTCTCAAGGCTATATGGTATATGTACCTATTGTTCTAACTATGCCCTATATTACCTGTACCAATCGAAGCAAGGTCTCAATCGATAACTTCTGGTGTTATGGCCATGAGTAAAATCTCTAGCCCAGTTAGGATAAAATAAACAGATTTTGTACACAACTATAAAAATTATAAACATAAATTCTGTATAAAGGCTTTTTACCTGGGATTAAAGCCTGCTGATCAATCAGACAAAGGTGCCCAGCCAACGAACCAACAACCAACCAGTATTCATGATTTCTGCTTTAAGCAATCCTTTAGTGATTCTGTCAGAGCACTGTGCATGGATGATGGGAAAGAGACCTTAAAAGTTCCCTCACTCCGAACTCTCAGAGAATATAACAATTCAAAAAAATTCTAATGTCATTTTAATACATGCATATTCAATAGGCCTTGAAGACAATAAGATCAAAATCCTTGCCTGGTCAACCAGGGCATTTGCAGAGAAGTGAGCTCAATAGAGCGTTAAACATCCGCCAGGGTATTGTAGCCTGCCTCACTGGTATGACATGAGTTTCAAAGTCTTTGACCGCGTGCATGTCCCAGGCGATTTTGGCAGAATAGATACCTCTACGCTCTGGAACCTAAGTGGAAGAAGATCCACTCTTTTCAGTGTAGACCCTAGGGACATGTTTGTTGCAGAAATTCCAAACCAAGAAAAGCAAAACCCTTGCCAATGGAAACCCAATGCCAAATGAACTATCACCATGCAGAATGGACAACATGCATTCCTTTATGAGTTGAGTCATGAACGCATTGTCAAATGACGCATCACTTGGTTCCTGCAGAGTTCCCTTGAAGTTTCAACCATTTAGTTCCAGATTTCAGGCACTAACCTATTATCAAATAAACCAGGAATATGCTGTAGCAATAACAGGGCACAATGTCCCTTCTCTGCCACACTATGATTAAATAGGGCAGGAAAACGCTATATGAATAATCGGACATTTAGTTCCTATTCTGGAATACAAAATTATTTTCAAATCAACCATCAATATGCCAGATGAACGACTGTCACCTAATTCCTCCTGAATTCTGTTTAGGGGTACTTGAATTCATGTAGAAATCATTGTTCTCAAGCAAATCTTTCACATATTCATAACTAAATTCTGCGGGATTTGAATCGTCAGAATGAGACTCAGAGGACCCTGATCTGGTTCTTTTTAACACGCCCCTACAATATCTACAATTGTATCTTGCAGATAATTTCTGAGCACGCTTTGAGGATGACACCATGAATCCTGAAAATGATTTCCCTAGCCTTTTTAACGGAGAAGCGAAAAGTTTCCTCAACTGACCTACTCTCATCCGCCATCCTTTTCTCTTCTCTTGAATGTGGCTGCAACTGGGTTCTTCATCTGTCACAGGATCTTCCAATTGCGCTTTGTTTTTCCGTCTGCGACTGGATAGAGAACATTTCAGTCTAGCTCTTTGTGACAGAGGAAATAATGGAAATAAACTGAACCTGTATCTCCTGCGTTTTTTATTGCTCGCCATTATTCCAATTCACAGAGGGGCTTTTACCTCTTTATGTAACTATCGATGGTATACTCATACATGTATAGATCTCTATATGCACTTTAAGACTGCTTGTAGTTACAGGGCCTGCTAATCCGGACATGGTTCAGAATAAAATCGAGGAATAAGAATAATCAATCCCGGATCTTGAGAAAGAAATTTAAATTGTAAATTCCCAATCAGAACAAATCCTGATGAAACTGAACACAGAGTCATATACGGATGTTATTAAAGTAGGGAATAAAGCAACACGCATATTGAGATTGTTCGAAGTGGCCGTAATATCTGAATACATAATCTTGCAGTCAGTTTGTGCTCAGGTGTGTATGTATGAAGATACAGAAAATACAGTCGCTGTTTTGTGGTGTCTCACTTTTCCTCGACATGGCATCGGTGAAGTTCTATCGGCCAGAGAAGAGAAGGTGCCAGAGTGTTGGAATTGCCGAACAATCTCCGCTGCTAACTACTATTTTGATCTTCTAATTACACATATTTATTAATTTAATAATAATAATAATTTTTGATCTTCTAATTACACATGTTTATTAATTTAATAATAATAATAATAATTTTAAATGGTATGGGTGACTCATATTGATTATTGTTTTGATCTTCTAATTTCACATATTTAATATTTAATAATTTTATATTTTATGGGTGGTTTATGCGTGTCAAGATGAAGTGGATGATAACGCCAGGCACGTCTTTAATTTCATTTCGTAACAACCAGATTAAGTTTGTGGCAAGGCAATGTGGGAAAGAACCTGATTTTATTTTGTAATAATTATGATGAAGTTTAGTGGACACTGTGGGGTGGTTTTTTTTTTTTTTTTTTTTTTTTTTTTTTTTTTTTTTAAGTTTGCAGTGTTTTTTTATTTATTCATTTTAAATAAAATAACATGCTATATTATATAGAATTTTTGGTGCTTTTAGTCTGTACAAAAGAAATCAAGTCTCTTGGTCACCTCAACGAGTTATAAGTCAATCAAAATTGAAATTGTTTGATTATGTCTTTCTAAGCCTTATATAATATGTATCTATAATTCCCTTAAACATACTACTATGAAAAGAAATGCTAGATAATCAGAAACAAAAATATGCAGAACTTCCTACAACTATTCATCAGATGTTTCAATCGGTGTTGGTGCTTTAGCACATGATGCAAATTCTGGAGTTGCCTTTCAATTCGACTAAGGCATACATTTTGATGGTGAACTTGCCGCTGGATGGCTTGAATGTCTCGGTGGATCTCTGCAAGGCTCAGTTATGCCTTTGGGTTTCCTCCCGCTTCTTGTACTGCCATAATGACCTTCGCCATCAAAAATTTCATGGACCAGTAAAGGTGAACTGACTATTTGAACAAAGTCAGTCGACCCCTAGTATTTCCTGGGTCTGTCACCATGGGTTCCATTTCATTATCCGGAAGGTATGTCTCCACTTTGGTATTCAAATATTTCTCCTATACAGAGATCATTGACTTAACTTGAGCCGAAGTACCGACCCCATATGCATGCAGTAAATTTGTCATGTTTTCTTGGTCTGTTTTGCTTCCCCTTCCACGCTGAGGGTTGCTTGATGAAGCTCCCTTCGCCTTGCCTTTCTCTCTCGGTGGCTTTGTTGGCTTGTCACCCCATCCTTCATTGCCTTTACTGGGTTGTGCCTTAACCATTTTCAGCTTTCCTAGACTACCCAACAACTGTGAATGCACTCGAGTTCGCACGAGAGTTAGCACCCTCCGTACAGAAGCTAGAGAGATATACAGTCGAGGTGGACCTGAAATGTCAAAACAAACAGGGTTGTTAATCGCTTTTGGCCATTTCCACATTTTCTTCTAGATTTTCACCCAATTGGGCTCACATTCGGCCCCACCTCGATGCATCCACTACTTGGGTTACAACTATTTGCATCTCTCCAAACCCCTTTGTAGGAGCATTCCAACCCTGGTTGGTCTTAAATGATCTCTAGAACCACCTGTTGAGCCATATGGATCCACAACTACCACAAAATTCACCTCTAGTTGATCTTAGGAAGCCACAGAAACCACCCTTCACACAAAAAGCCATATGAAATAACATTTTGAACAATTTACAATTTCCTCTACTCAAATTACAGACAATGATGGGATTATAAGGTGAAAGACTTAGAGGCGTTCAATCCAACACATTGTAGCTTTGTGCCACTGGCTTTTCAACCAAGCGCGATGACCAATTGTGTGAATCAATGGTTCCTCTTGTACTAAGTTGAATTATTATTGCGGTGTGGTTCATCAGTAGGGTAAAACTAACCTATCTCACGACGGTCTAAACCCAGCTCACGTTCCCTATTGGTGGGCGACCAATCGAACACTTGGTGAATTCTGTTTCACAATGATAGGAAGAGCTGATATCAAAGGATCAAAAAGCAATGTCACTATGAATGTTTGGCTGCCACAAGCCATTTATCCCTGTGGTAACTTTTCTGACACCTCTAGCTTCAAATTCCGAAAGTCTAAAGGATTGATAGGCCACGCTTTCACGGTTTGTATTTGTACTGAAAATCAAAATCAAATGAGCTTTTACCCTTTTGTTCCACACGAGATTTATGTTCTCGTTGAGCTCATCTTAGGACACTTGCGTTATCTTTTAATAGATGTGCCGCCCCAGCCAAACTCCCCACCTGACAATGTCTTCCACCCAGATCGACCGTCGAAAAGTGCCTTAAGGCCAAAAACAGGGGTAGTGCCCCGTCTCCGCCCCACGGAATAAGTAAAATAACATTAAAAGTAGTGGTATTTCACTTGCGCCGAAAAAAGCTCCCACTTATTCTACACCTCTTAAGTCATTTCACAAAGTCGAACTAGAATCAAGCCCAATAGGGTCTTCTTTCCCCGCTGATTCTGCCAAGCCCATTCCCTTGGCTGTGGTTTCACTAGATAGTAGATAGGTACAGCGGTAATCTCGTTAATCCATTCATGCACGTCACTAATTAGATGACGAGGCATTTGGCTACCTTAAGAGGGTCATAGTTACTCCTGTCGTTTACCCGTGCTTGGTTTAATTTCTTCATTTTGACATTCAGAGCACTGGGCAGAAATCACATTGCGTCAACATCCGTAGGGACCATCGCAATGCTTTGTTTTAATTAAATAGTCAGATTCCCCTTGTCCGTACCAGTTCTGAGTCGATTGTTCGCTACCTAGGGAAAAGCCCCCACGAGGGGGCATTCTACGCCTGTAGCCCAATCGGCACGCGACTACCCGCCCTCGCCGCGAGAGCAGCTCGTGCAGATTGCCGAAAACCCATGAGTTGAGAGCACAGACCCCTAGGCCCAGCCCTCAGAGCCAATCCTTTTCTCGAAGTTATGGATCCGTTTTTCCGATTTCCCTTACCTACATTGTTCTATTGACCAGAGGTTGTTCACCTTGAAGACCTAATGCGGTTATGAGTACGACTGGCATGAACGGTACTCAGTCCTCTAGATTTTCAAGGGCCGCAAAGGGATCATCGGACACTGCAAGACGTGCGGTGCTCTTCCAGCTGCTGGACCCTATCTCCGGGTGAACCGATTCCAGGGTGGCAAGTTGTTATAAAGAAAACATAAATCCTCTCGGGGCCCCCAACGACGTCTCCATATTTCCTAACGTTGCCGCCCGCCACCATGTCCTAGTTCAGGAATATTAACCCGATTCCCTTTCGATGCTTGTGCAGAGTGCACCCTCGATACAAGGCTTCCCCATCTCTTAGGATGGACTAACCCATGTCCAAGTGATGTTCACGTGGAACCTTTCCCCACTTCAGTCTTCAAAGTTCTCATTTGAATATTTGCTACTACCACCAAGATCCTAAGGGAAACTTCAGAGGAAACCAACTACAAGATGGTTCGATTAGTCTTTGGGCCAACAAATTATTGTACAATAAGGAAGTTAACCAATCGATCCATATGTAACCACAACAAGCATACGAACCGCCCCTAATTGGGCTCAAGACACCACAGACACCACCCTTTACACAACGAGCCATATGAAGCAGTGTTTTTAACAATTTACAGACTCCACTACTCAAATAAAAAACTGTAATAGGAATGTAGGACCATGACCTACCCATTTGGGCCAACAACTTACCATGCAACAGGGGAGTTAACCTGTCGAGCCATATGTGACCACAACAAACATAAAAACCACTCTTCATTGGGCTTAAGACACCACAAACACCTCCTTTCATACAACGAGCGATATAAACAACAGTTTAAACATTTGACAGACTCCACTTGTTGAGATTGCAACAAGATGATGAGCTTAGTGGAAAGAAGCCACCTTCACTAAGTGGGCCCGCAGGCTATTTTTGGCGCAAAGTCTATTTTTAGACCATGTCTATTTTTAGACATGTCGATCATATTCTATGAGTTGCAGGATGCTATTTTTGGATGGTTGGTCAAGTTGGAAAAATAGATGGACTTCTATTTTTAGACATATTAAATGCACCTGGCTTTTAGATCAAGGCCTAAAAATAGATATGTCGAATATTATTAGCTCTTAATAATATTTGGACTCTAAACATTATCTTATTCCCTTCGAGCACACTTCATGAAAAATATATGTGGCACAGAGCCGATTTAATGAATTACGCTATTCCTAAGGGTTATGGGAGCTATTGCATGATACTTCAGCTAGAACTCATGTGAGAGAGTTTGGTGGAGTCGATTGAGGAAGTTAATGGAGTTGTGCTCTCGCTTTAACTAAGCTAAACATAGTTGAGCTAGTTGTATCTAGTCTAACTTATTGATACACTAGTGAGAGTGGTGTGAATTAATTAATAATTAATTCACTAATTATAAACTCATTAATCAACTAAAGAATACATCAGTTAACTTCAATGCATGGACAGTTTCAGTGGAGACCAGTGAAGAGATAGGTGAAAGAGCAATGTGACTATCAGTTGTGACTATACTGTTGCATGATTTGCAACAACCAGTGATTGGCAACCACAAGGCTAGGCTTGCCAACCTTGGTGGTGTGCTTGGACCCCACCGTTGTGATTTTGAGTTGGTTCACCTCTCATTTTCTGTGCCCCGTATGCATCCTACCCATTGAGTTCAGGGCTCATGGGAAGTACCTCTCATTTGGCCAATGAGGTGTGGAAAAGTTAGAGACTATTAGCAAAGACTGATGGACGCATCAGAGATTGCCGTACTCTCTATCTAGGATGGCACGGCCCAACCACTTGATCTGGGATCAAGATTTGTGAGGTCTGGGACCTCTGGACTGACTATGTCAGTCGGGGGATGATGTCTTTGTGACTGACCCACTTCTGTTCTAAAATAAAGAAGTCAGCAAAGCAAGTTTCGGCGGGATGACGCACGATGTTGATTGCACTGATAGATGGAGTTCTCCCTAGTTGAGAGGGAGTGTTAAATTTGGACAACTAGGTCCAAACTCCATATTAAGATGCTCAGATTAAGAGGCTAATATTTTTGTTGGATTCCTCTTTCCGAGAGGTGTAAAATCCATATAAAATATGTCTTAATCCGATGAGCAGAACTTATATTTTGAATTTATTATTTTTAATAAATTATATGTGCAAGGTCGGCCAGTTTTGTAATGTAGGCTCGCATGCCCAACAGATGTGTCACACACCCTCATGATGGATATATATACAGGAAAAGTTGGAGAGATTTTTCATCATCATCACAACTCATATATTCCTCTCTCATCTTAGAGTACGAGCTACCAAGAAGGACGAGTTTCAGCCACACGTGTGAAGGACGAAGAGGACAAACTGTACGGCTAAGCTGAAGTACGGATTTGCTGCTGCTAGGGTTTCGCAGAAACTTTGACCAGCGTTGACTTTGGTCAACGCTTGGTCCAAACAAGCTGAAATTTGGTGGAAGGCTCGATTTATGAAGGCCGTACTACCTGGCACAAAAATCGAGGTCAAAGGGTTGACCGTTTTGCTGCTGCGTTGACTTTTAGCTTGCTGCCCCTGCGTTGACTTTTCAGGACAGCGTTGACTTTTGCAGAGTTGACTTGGGTTGACTCATCTACAGATTGAAGCGTTGTTGTGACACATGCTGGGCTGGCTGACTAAAGGAGACTTTGCTGGTTGAAGCATCCTGTTGACCGCCGAAACGAACATACACATTTTTCCTGTTTCTGATTTGTCTTCTGTAAGATCTACTTATATGTTCTATCTGCATTTTGCTTAACTACTTGTATGATTGCGGAAAGAAAAGTGAAATTGCTACTAGCATAGAACATCTACAAAACTTTACATGGTATCGGAGCTGAGGTGAAGACAAACTCAATCTATAGCAATCATCATCTGAGGAAATGGGTTCCACTAGTCTTGAATTCAAGGAGAATGACAAGCTGACTGGAAGTGATGACTTCCATCCCTGGAAGATGATATTAGATCTCAAATTAGAAGATCATGATCTCCTGGATCATGTGACAGGGAGGATTCAAGAACCTCCATCTAATGCCTCTGCTGCTGTTAGAAACAAGTATAAGAAGGGAGAAATCAAAGCAAAGCTGCTGATCAGGGAATCCATAAATAAGAGTCTGGTTGCCTACATATCCGAACTAGGCACATCCAAGGAGATGTATGACAAATTGATACTTATGTTTCAAGTAAACAATGTGAACCAAGTGCTATTCCTCAAGAACAAGTTGAAGAATATGAAGAAGGGCCGAGATGAGTCTGTTCAAACTTTCTTTCTGAAGTTGACCGAAACCAGGAACAATCTGCTAGCTATTGGGGAGATAATAGCCGATCGTGAGATGGTTCTCACCGCACTTGGAGGACTTCCATATGAATGGCAAGTATTCACAACTACTATTCTCAACAATAATACCATTCCTAACTTTGATGAGCTTCTGTCAAGATGTATGCAAGAAGAAACAAGGATGAAGGAATTTGATAATGAAAGAAATGCTGCCTATGATGCTCATTCCCGAAAGAAGAACTCTGGTGGTTCTAAGGACAAAAGAAGGACAAAGACTCAAGAGAAGAAGGGTAAATGTTTCACCTGCCATAGGCCTGGACACTATGCTAGAGAATGCCCCTTCAAGAAGGATTCTCCCGATAGTGACGATAACAACAATAATCGAAGAAATGACAAATCCAAAGGAAAGAGGAAGGCTCACTTTGGTGGAAACAATCAACCTTCTAAGAGGTCCAGAAATACCAGGTATGAGGAGTCTAATGTTGTTGATAAAAGAAATGAGTATATTCTGGTATCTGCTCTCTCAGCTGCATCTCTGCCCGACACTATGGATGTCTGGCTAATTGATAGTGGTGCCTCAAGACACATCACGGGATTCAAGGAAGCACTTTCTGACATGGTTGAAAGGGATACTAATCTAGAAATTATCCTTGGGGATAATGCCACTTATCCTGTGAAAGGGACCGGGACTGTGACCCTCCACTTGTCCCAAGGACAAGTCCTTCGTTTGCAAGATGTACTCTATGTACCCAAATTGAAGAAAAACCTTGTGTCTGTATCTGCCATGGAAGACAAAGGATTCAATGTTACTTTCTCTAATGGAAAGGTGCTCATGTGGAAGAAGAGCTTCAAGGAAGCTGTCTCAATTGGTTTTAGGGTTGGTACACTCTATCAAGTTGGAGGGAGTCCGTTGAGAGCTATGACTTGTGATACTATCCGACAAACCGAACTATGGCACCGAAGATTTGGACACCTTCATTACAAAGCCCTTCCCGAAGCAATGAAGGTGGTGACAGGGATGCCTGATTTTGGAAATAATCATGAAGGTGTATGTAAGGGCTGTGCTGAAGGAAAACATACAAGGGGACCTTTCCCCTCAAGTGTCATAAAGACATCTGAGATATTGCAACTGGTTCATTCTGATCTTTCTGGTATGTTGCCTGTAACATCTCTGGGGGGATGTTCTTACTATATGACATTTACTGATGACTTCTCTCGCAAAACCTGGATATATTTCTTGAAGAAGAAGGATGAGGCTTTCATGTGGTTCCGTACATTCAAAGCCTTGGTGGAAAATATGACCGGAAAGAAGATCAAGATTTTGAGGACTGACAATGGCACTGAATATGAGTCAAATGAGTTCAAAGACTTTTGCAGAGAAGCCGGCATTAAGAGGGAGACTACCACTGCATATACTCCTGAGCAGAATGGTGTTGCTGAACGCAAGAATAGGACTATTGTGGAAGCTGCCCGTGCCATGCTATGTGACCAGGGTCTACCAAAGTTTCGGTGGGGAGAAGCTGCAAATACTGCTGTGTACATTCAAAACCGATGCCCTCATTCCGCTTTGGACTCCAAAACTCCCGAAGAGGTTTTCTCTGGTAAGAAACCTGATGTCTCACATTTTAGAATTTTTGGATGTCCTGTCTATTTTCATGTGCCGAAAGAAAAGAGAAGTAAGCCGGATGCTACCGGGAAGAAAGGAATGTTTGTGGGCTACAGTGAGACTTCTAAGGCATATAGAGTCTATGTACCTGGTCAAAGGGAAGTAGAGATAAGCCATGATGTCACTTTTGACGAAGATGCTTCCCTGAAGAAAGTAGTAGATCTTCCTAGATTTGAAGAAATTCATGAAGAAAGGCCTGGAAATCTGGAAGAACCCCAGGATGAGACTATGCCTGATATTGAAGGGCCAATGGACCCTATTGATCCACCCCCTTCACTAGGAAAGAGACCATCATGGCTCAGGGACACCCTCGAAGATGGTGAGGGTCATGCTGCCCCAAGGGGGACATTCCGAGAAAGCAAGAAGCCGTGTAGATACCAAGGGTATCTAGCTGCCATGAGTACTATTGTACAATCTGAACCTGGATCTTTTGAGGAAGCCATCAAGCATCAAGTTTGGAAGGATGCTATGCATGAAGAATATGAGTCTATTATGAAGAATGATGTCTGGGATGTGGTCCCGAGACCGAAGGACAAATCCGTTGTCACCGCTAAATGGCTCTACAAGATCAAACATGGATCTGATGGGAGTGCTGAAAAGTTTAAGGCAAGGTTTGTTGCCCGTGGCTTCTCTCAAAAGGAAGGAATTGACTATGACGATATATTTGCACCTGTGGCACGATATTCCACCATCCGATCAATCATAGCCCTTGCTGCTACACAAGGATGGAGTCTTCATCAGATGGATGTCAAGACCGCTTTTCTGCATGGTGCAATAAAGGAAGAGGTGTATGTAGAACAACCTCTGGGATTTGAAGTTCAAGATCGAGACACTTATGTCTGCAGGTTGAAGAAAGCCCTCTATGGGTTAAAGCAAGCACCCAGAGCTTGGTACGAGAGGATGGATAGTTACTTGATGAAGCTGGGCTTCACTCGAAGCAATGATGATCCGAACCTATACTTCAAGGTTGTGAAAGAGAAGCCTCTCATTCTAGTGCTGTATGTGGATGACCTCTTCCTGACTGGTGATGACCCTCTCATTCATCAATGTAAGAGGGAGCTTGTTGCTGAATTCGAGATGAAGGACCTAGGACTGATGCACTATTTCCTAGGCCTGGAGGTCTGGCAGAGACCTGGAGAGATTTTCCTTTCTCAAGGAAAATATATTGTGAAGCTTCTGGAAAGATTTGGAATGGTGGACTGTAAGTCCGTATCGACACCGATGGAACTCAACTTTAAAAAGTTGAGTGGCAGCGCTGCTGGGCCTATCTTGGCCAATCCTACTGAGTATCGTCAACTCATAGGAGCTTTGATGTTCTTAGTGAACACCCGTCCGGACATATGTTTTGCAGTGAACACTTTGAGTCAACAGATGGTTGAGCCTCATCTTTTTCACTGGGTTGGTGCCAAGAATCTTTTGAGATATCTTCGGGGCACGATAAACCATGGGCTGAGATACACTGCCGGGAGTGTGATACTCCGTGGATATACCGATGCCGATTGGGCTGGCAGTGTGGTGGATCGTAAGAGCACATCTGGATGCTGCTTCAATCTTGGTTCTGCTTCGATCTCATGGATGAGCAGGAAGCAGAAGTCGGTGGCTTTGAGCACCGCGGAGGCCGAATACATTGCTGCTAGTATGGCCTGTTGTGAAGCAGTTTGGTTGCGAAAGCTCTTTAGTGAGCTGCTTGGACATGTGCTAGATACCACTGTGATACTCTGTGATAATCAGAGTGGGATTCGTATGACTGAGAATCCTGTGTTCCACGACCGATCCAAGCATATTGATATCATGTACCACTTTATCCGGGATATGGTACAGCGAGGCGCCGTAAGGCTCGATCATATAGGAACTGATGAGCAGGTCGCGGATATTCTCACTAAGCCCCCGGGGAAGGTCAAGTTCCTAACCTTCCGTGAGAGTCTTGGTGTCGTGGAAAGACCCTATGATGTGGGTCTTGTTGGACGATGAGCTCTGGGAGCTCTGGGGGGCTTTGGGGAGAGCTTCTTGGAGCTATGGGCAACCACAAGGCTAGGCTTGCCAACCTTGGTGGTGTGCTTGGACCCCACCGTTGTGATTTTGAGTTGGTTCACCTCTCATTTTCTGTGCCCCGTATGCATCCTACCCATTGAGTTCAGTGCTCATGGGAAGTACCTCTCATTTGGCCAATGAGGTGTGGAAAAGTTAGAGACTATTAGCAAAGACTGATGGACGCATCAGAGATTGCCGTACTCTCTATCTAGGATGGCATGGTCCAACCACTTGATCTGGGATCAAGATTTGTGAGGTCTGCGACCTCTGGACTGACTATGTCAGTCGGGGGATGATGTCTTTGTGACTGACCCACTTCTGTTCTGAAATAAAGAAGCCAGCAAAGCAAGTTTCGGCGGGATGACGCACGATGTTGATTGCACTAATAGATGGAGTTCTCCCTAGTTGAGAGGGAGTGTTAAATTTGGACAACTAGGTCCAAACTCCATATTAAGATGCTCATATTAAGAGGCTAATATTTTTGTTGGATTCCTCTTTGTGAGAGGTGTAAAATCCATATAAAATATGTCTTAATCCGATGAGCAGAACTTATATTTTGAATTTATTATTTTTAATAAATTATATGTGCAAGGTCGGCCAGCTTTGTAATGTAGGCTCGCATGCCCAACAGATGTGTCACACACCCTCATGATGGATATATATACAGGAAAAGTTGGAGAGATTTTCATCATCATCACAACTCACATATTCCTATCTCATCTTAGAGTACGAGCTACCAAGAAGGACGAGTTTCAGCCACACGTGTGAAGGACGAAGAGGACAAACTGTACGGCTAAGCTGAAGTACGGATTTGCTGCTGCTAGGGTTTCGCAGAAACTTTGACCAGCGTTGACTTTGGTCAACGCTTGGTCCAAACAAGCTGAAATTTGGTGGAAGGTTCGATTTGTGAAGGCCGTACTACTTGGCACAAAAATCGAGGTCAAAGGGTTGACCGTTTTGCTGCTGCGTTGACTTTTAGCTTGCTGCCCCTGCGTTGACTTTTCAGGACAGCGTTGACTGTTGCAGAGTTGACTTGGGTTGACTCATCTACAGATTGAAGGGTTGTTGTGACACATGCTGGGCTGGCTGACCAAAGGAGACTTTGCTGGTTGAAGCATCCCGTTGACCGCCGAAACGAACATACACATTTTTCCTGTTTCTGATTTGTCTTCTGTAAGATCTACTTATATGTTCTATCTGCATTTTGCTTAACTACTTGTATGATTGCAGAAAGAAAAGTGAAATTGCTACTAGCATAGAACATCTACAAAACTTTACATTTTGGACTCTAAACATTATCTTATTCTCTTGGAGCACTTCAGTTAAGTGCACAGATGTGGCACAGGAGCTGACAGAATGAATTACGCTATTCCTAAGGGTTAAGTGGAGCTATTTCATGGATACTTCAGTTAGAACTCATGTGAGAGAGTTTGGTGGAGTTGATTGAGGAAGTTAATGGAGTTGTGTTCAGTTTAACTAAGCTAAACATAGTTGAGCTAGTTGTATCTAGTCTAACTTATTGATACACTAGTGAGAGTGGTGTGAATTAATTATTAATTAATTCACTAATTATAAACTCATTAATCAACTAAAGAATACATCAGTTAACTTCAGTGCATGGACAGTTTCAGTGGAGACCAGTGAAGAGATAGGTGAAAGAGCAGTGTGACTATCAGTTGTGACTATAGTGATGCATGGTTTGCAACAACCAAGGTTGGAGATGCCACGAGGATTGCGTGAGCATAAGCCACTGCTCGAAGTTATTTATGAGCCATTCTTTCACATTGATTGCGCAAGAGAGGCAAAGCACGTGGCAAGAGATTGGAGCATGTGTCATAGATCTAGCTTGATTAGTGTGTAGAAATTGGAGATTGTACTGAGAGCTTGTGAGGAGCTTTGTATGATGATTGTTACATGATCTCTATGACATATAATATACGTATAGTTGGGGGTTTTCACTTAAGCTTTCCCATTAAATATCGTGTTCATATGTGTGATTGTTTGTGGTTTTAATGTATGCATGCAATTGATTTTATTTCCGCATGTGATGATCAATGGTAGAAGAGATTCTGTATTATGCATGAAGCTAAAATAGTGTGTGATCAGGAGAATCTCGGTGAATAATATATCAGTTATTCAAATTTCTACATGGTATCGGAGCTATATTGATCATTGGAGCAATTGCAAAACATTGAAGCGGTTGAGTTTTGTGCTGGTGGAATTCGAATTTGCAGCAGTGTTTTCTTGGTGTCGAAGTTGAGATGTCTTTCAACGGATTGCGATTGGAGTATGCCCTTGAGGGCAGCTCCAATTATATTGCATGGAAGGACAGGATGGAGGCGGTGCTGGATGACAATGGGTTGAAGGAGTTCATAGATGCAGAAATTCCAAAACCTACTTCTAGCGATGCTGCCGTACTTGACGCATGGCAAAAGAAAACAGCAAAGTGTTGAAGGATTCGGTTGGAAGGTGTGAAGTATCACATAGTATCCAGCCTTCATCGTAAGGCTTCTCCATTCTTGATGTGGAAAGCGTTGACAGACTTATTCCAAAGAAAGAGCGACCAGAGGAAGTTGGCGCTCAAGGATAAACTCAGGAACATAAAAATGGAGAAAGGCGACAGTATGCCCAAGTACCTCACGAAGTTTTTCCAGTGCAGGGATGAGTTGGGAAGTGTGGGGGTTACTGTTGATGATGAGGACTTGGTGAGCTTGGCTCTTCTTGGGCTTCTGAAGAGTTGGAATTCCTATCAGGACTATGTCAATGGTCGGGAGAAATTGCCAGGATGGGAGCGACTTTGGTCGGATCTTGTGCAAGAGGAGATAAGGCGAAGTACCAGGGACGGATCTTCATCAAAGAACTCATATGAAGAAAATTGCGCTTTGGCTGCCAAAGCAAGGAAGGGGAAGAGCAAGAAGAATGCTTCTCAATCTGGTGCGAAAGGCAAGAATCAGGACATGTCCAAGGTGAAGTGCTTTCACTGTCACCAACATGAACATTACGCCACTAATTGTCCACAGAAGAAGAAAAATAAGAAGACTGCTGGAGAGGCCTTAGCCTCGCAGTTTGAGCTGGATTTTTCACTGATCACATGCTTGGTCTCAAGTGTGATGGGTTCAGTGTGGTTTCTTGACATTGGTGCGTCTTTTCATATGATCAGAGACAAAGATTTGTTTACTAATCTGGATGAGAAAGATCTTGGAGTGCACATCGAAATGGGCGATGATGGTAGATATAGTGCGACCGGTATCGGTACCATTTCCTTTGAGAGGGAGTCTGGTAAACCCTTCGTATTGAAGGAAGTGATGCATGTTCCAGGATTGAAGAAGAATCTGATCTCTGTGGCGATGTTAGAAGACAAGGGATATGATGTTGCCTTTACTGAGGGAAAGGCTTTCCTGCGTAGTAAGGCAACTGGTGAGACCCGGAGGATAGGGGTTCGAGTTAAGAACCTTTATCAATTGCAGGTAGATGGCTGCACAGAAATGGCAGGCAAGGCAGAAGGAGTGGTGAGCCGGGATGATGGCAAGCTGTGGCACCGGAGATTGGGCCACCTTCACCATGGAGCTTTGAAGATACTGCATCAGATTTCTATTGGGCTTCCTAAGGGTACTCTTGCGCAGTCAGATCAGTGCAAGAGATGTACCTTGGGAAAATTTGCGAAAGCCACCTTTCATGAGAAAGATAGTCGCGCCACGACGATCCTTGAGAGAATTCACACAGACGTGTGTGGACCTTTCTCAGTAGCTTCGACAGCAAAGCACAGGTACTATGTGATATTTGTTGATGATTTTTCTCGTAAGTGCTGGATCTTCTTCATGCAGAAGAAGAGCGAGACATACTCAAAGTTCTGTGAGTTCAATGCACTGGTTGAGAAAGAATCGGGGAAGCAGGTGAAGGCTCTTAGGAGCGACAATGGTGGTGAATTCATCTCTGGCGAATTCAAGGACTTTTGCAACGCAGAAGGAATTCGAAGAGAGCTCATAGCACCTCATAACCCACAGCAGAATGGGGTTGCTGAGCTGAAGAACAGAACGATTGTGGGTGCTGCACGGGCGATGTTGCATGATCAGGGCCTTCCCATACACTTGTGGGCTGAGGCATGCAATACTGCAGTATATGTGCAAAACCGTTGTCCTCACAGGATACTTGGCATGAGTACACCCGAGGAGGCGTTTTCTGGTAAGAAGCCTGATATTTCCCATTTGAGGATTTTTGGTTCACCTGTTTACATTCATGTGACGAAGGATGCCAGGAAGAAGCTGGAGCCGACTACAGAGGTTGGGATATTTGTGGGGTACACTGATACACCCCACAACTATCGTGTGTATTTTCCAGATAGTCGCAAGACTGTTGTGCGACGGGATATCAAATTTCATGAGGAGAAAGCCATGAAGTGTTCACTTGAGAGGGAGCCACACTTGCATGCAGATGAGGAGCTATTAGTTCCTAAGGATGAGCCTCAGGATTTGGATCAGCCACAAGAAGAGGTTCATGGAGTGGAAGAGACCACTCATGCAGCGCCAACCATTAGAGGGCGGAAGCACACTATAGAAGCTGAGCGACTAGCTCAAGATGCAGAGAAGGTTGTAGGAGCACCTACATCACATCGCAGACAGAGACAGTCACCTGACCGGTATACTAGATACATGGCTCTTATGAGCAAGTGTATCGTGACAGAGCCATCCTCTTTCGAGGAAGATGTGGAGGACCCCGCATGGGTAGATGCCATGGTGGAAGAGTATGATTCAATTGTCAGAAACAGTGCATGGGAGATTGTCCCAAGGCTGGAAGGGAAATTAGTGGTGTGTTCGAGATGGATCTACAAAGTGAAGCAAGCAGCTGATGGGAGTGTGGAGAAGTACAAGGCAAGATTTGTTGCCCGAGGCTTCTCACAGATTGAGGGGATCGATTATGAGGAAACCTTTGCACCTGTCGCAAGGTATTCTTCCATATGGACGATTCTTTCTCTCTCAGCGCAGATGGGGTGGCACATTCATCAGATGGATGTGAAGACTGCGTTCCTCAACGGGCTGATTGAGGAGGAGGTGTGTATAGAGCAGCCTGAAGGTTTCGAGATCTTCAACAGTGAGTCGCATGTGTGCAGGCTCAAAAGAGCGCTGTATGGGTTGAAACAAGCACCTCGTGCTTGGTACACACAGATAGACAGTTATTTCACCGAACTTGGATTCTCCAAGAATGAGGCGGATCTGAACCTATACCAGATTGTGGTGGAGGGTAAGTTGCTGATCATTGTACTTTATGTAGATGATTTGATTTTGACAGGTGATGAACTGTTGATACACTCATGCAAGGCTGATCTTGCAAAGGAGTTTGAGATGAAGGACTTGGGCCTCCTTCATTATTTCCTGGGATTGGAAATTTGGCAGCGCAATGATGGATTGTTTGTTTCTCAAGGCAAGTATGCCCGGGAGATACTGGAGAAGTTCAACATGCATGGCTGCAAGCCTGTTGATACTCCTCTTCCTGGTGGATGGAGGAAGGAGGATGCTACTTCGACGGAGGTAGTGGATGCCACTGTTTATCGACAGTTGGTGGGGTCGCTTATGTATCTGGTCAATACACAACCCGACATATGCTATGCTGTTAACCAGCTTTCACAAGCTATGGTTAAGCCAACCAAGCTCTTCTGGAAGGCAGGCAAGCATGTATTGAGATATCTCAGAGGCACATCGAGATATGGATTATGGTACAGACAGTCGGATGAGGTGAAGCTGTGTGGCTTCATGGATGCAGATTGGGCAGGGAGCCCAACGGACAGAAAGAGCACATCTAGAGGGATTTTTAGTATTGGGTCGACAACAGTTTCTTGGTACAGCAGGAAGCAGAGATCCGTGGCACTCAGTTCAGCAGAGGCCGAGTATATGGCAGCGATTTTGGCTGCATGCGAGGCTATATGGATGAGGAAGATCCTGGTCGGGTTGTTCGGTTCACACTTAGATCCTACTGTGATATATTGTGATAATCAGAGTTGCATCAAACTCTAGGTTAATCCAGTATTTCATGATAGATCTAAACACATTGACATCCGGTATCATCATATCAGATATTGTGTGCAGCGGAAGATCATGTTACTTTCATACATTCCCACGGAGGATCAGGATGCTGATATCTTGACGAAGGCGCTCACCAGGAGCAAATTCGAATACCACAGAGGCAGGATAGGGGTGGAAGATAATCCTTATCTTGTTGAGAGGGAGTGTTGAGATTGCAACAAGATGATGAGCTTAGTGGAAAGAAGTCGCCTTCACTAAGTGGGCCCATAGGCTATTTTTGGTGCAAAGTCTATTTTTAGACATATGGATCATGTTCTATGAGTTGCAGGATGCTATTTGTGGATGGTTGGTCAAGTTGGAAAAATAGATGGACTTCTATTTTTAGACATATTGGGCGGAATCTATTTTTAGATTGCCAGTCTAAAAATAGAAATGTCGAATATTATTAGCTCTTAATAATATTTGGACTATAAACATTATCTTATTCTCTTGGAGCACTTCAGTTAAGTGCACAGATGTGGCACAGGAGCTGACAGAAGGAATTACACTATTCCTGAGGGTTATGTGGAGCTATTGCATGGATACTTCAGCTAGAACTCATGTGACAGAGTTTGGTGGAGTTGATTGAGGAAGTTAGTGGAGTTGTATTCAGTTTAACTAATCTAAACATAGTTGAGCTATTTGTATCTAGTTTAACTGATTGATACAATTAGTGAGAGTGGTGTGAATTAATTATTAATTAATTCACTAATTATAAACTCATTAATCAACTAAAGAATACATCGGTTAACTTCAGTGCATGGACAGTTTCAGTGGAGACCAGTGCAGAGATAGGTGAAAGAGCAGGTTAACTATCAGTTGTGACTATACAGTTGCATATTTGCAACAACCAGTGATTGGAGAAGCCAATGAGGATTGCGCAGTACAAGCCAGGTGGTTCGAAGTTATTTATGAGCCATTCTACAACATTGATTACGCAATAGAGGCTGGCTATCAGGTGGCAGAGATTGGAGCATGTGTTTTTCTAGATCTAGCTTGATTAGTGTGTAGCAATTGGAGGTTGTGCTGAGAGCTTGTGAGGAGCTTTGTACAATGATTGTTACATGATCTCTATGAAATATAATATACAGATAGTTGGGGTTTTCAACTTTAAGCTTTCCCATGAAATACTGTGTTCATATGTGTGATTTTTTATGGTTTTAATGTGCGCATGCAATTGATTTTATTTATGCAATTAATGATTAATGGTAGAAGAGATTTTGTATTGTGCATGAAGTTAAAATAGTGTGTGATCAGGAGAATCTCGGTGGATAACATATCAGTTATTCAAATTTCTACACCACTAACCAAATTACAGACTGTAAGTGGATTGTAGGACCAGACCATACCCATTTAGGCCGATGGCTTATCATGCAATAGGGGAATTGACACTACAAGGCTCAACAAAGCCAAACTAGACGTAGTTTCAGCAATCCAATTGCTTGATTTCAGTGGCCTTTTCAAATCATTTTCGCTACACTGAGACAAAACCTCCATATTTTTTATCATATGAGCCTGAGATACATACCCAAGTCGTCGATGCTCTATTGCGTGGTGTTCTTCCTCCTTACCGCACCTTTGCACCAACATTCCAGCTACCATTTCAGTGTTCTCTGCAATCCCAATCGCAATGGAATAACCCTTAACCAACCTATGCATGCAACCTTTCATGATTACCACTTGTATCGACGTGTGAACTGCATCCCCATCAACCTTTGACATTCCATTATTTTCCCTCCTACCTTCATTTACTCTCGGCGTGTGGTGGCGTGGGGCAGGCCGCCCACCAGCCTTTCCTCGTGTCTCCATATTCATTTCCTGGATCCACATGTGGATCTTCGCTCGCGTCACACCCTAATCAAGGTTTTTGGGTTGGTTATTAATTAGCTTAAATTTATTTTTATTTTTGATCTACGTAGTACTGAAAGAGATTAAATTTCTTGATATGAAAATATCTTTTAGAATGAAAATATATTTTATCTCTCTCGATGCTTGGTAGATCCTTAGTTAAGATGGATCTCGGTCGGTTTAATTTATCCCTTTAAATAAGCTACATCCCACATGAATGCCATGGGTTCTAAATACTTTAGGTTAATACCATGGGCCATTTTTATTTTATTTTTGTAGGGTTATTTATTTTATTTTATTTTATTTTGACTGAGTTAAAATATTTACATTACATTAATTTTTTTATTTAAATTTTATGTAATTTGGCTTAGTGAAAATGTTAAACATTACATTATAATATCTCTACTATAACTCACTTGGTTTTTCAATATTTTAATTTTTTTAGTATATTTCACTAGATTGGATGAATTTAGCTTAGTCAATATATTTAGTTTAGTTTCGTTTACAAAGAAATTAAAACATTAATAATTTTTTGGGCTTATGTGTCTAACTTATTTAGTTATAATTTGCAACCTTTCATGATTACCACTTGTATCAACATGTGACCTGCATCCCCATCAACCTCTGACATTCCATTATTTTCCCTCCTACCTTCATTTACTCCCGGCGTGTGGTGGCGTGGGGCAGGGCGCCCACCAGCCTTTCCTGGTGTCTCCTTATTCATTTCCTCGATCCACATGTGGATCTTCGCTCCCGTCACACCCTAATCAGGGTTTTTGGGTTGGTTATTAATTAGCTTAAATTTATTAATTTTGGATCTACGTAGTACTGAAAGAGATTAAATTTCTTAATATGAAAATATCTTTTAGAATGAAAATATATTTTATCTCTCTCGACGCTTGGTAGATCCCTAGTTAAGATGGATTTCGGTTGGTTTAATTTATCCCTTTAAATAAGCTCCATTCCACATGAATGCCATGGGTTCTAAATACTTTAGGTTAATACCATGGGCCATTTTTATTTTATTTTTGTAGGGTTATTTATTTTATTTTATTTTATTTTATTTTGAGTGAGTTAAAATATTTACATTACATTAATTTTTTTATTTAAATTTTATGTAATTTGGCTTAATGAAAATGTTAAACATTACATTATAATATCTCTACTCTATCTCACTTTGTTTTTCAATATTTTAATTTTTTTTAGTATATTTCACTAGATCGGATTAATTTAGCTTAGTCAATATATTTAGTTTAGTTTCGTTTACAAAAAAAAAAAAAAACATTAATAATTTTTTGGGTTTCTGTGTCTAACTTATTTAGTTATAATTTGCAAACTTTGAATATTTAGAGATTTTTTAAAACATTGAATTTATTTATGAATTTAAAAACATTTTAAATAATAAAAATTTATAATCGCATGAAAAAATATTTTTCAAAATAATTAAAAAAAAAAAAAACAAAAACAAAACATCGAATAATAAAAAAAATTCATTAATAATTTGTTATATCTAATTTTATAGTATAATTTAATTTTAAGAAATTGAGTAACCAGAAATTATATTAAAAAAAAAAAACCAATCGAAACATGAAGTCGTTAGATAATTCATTAATAATTTGTTATATCTAATTTTATTTTATTTTGTAAATTGACTTTGGGACGTTGAGCATTAATTACTTATCAATGAAGTTATATTAACATAATTGTCGTTGTGTTTTCACATCAATAAATTTAAATAATAACATCGGTCACTTAGATCTTTCATATCAAACTTTGATGATAATTGAGAATTTATTAAATTAATCAATGCTTTGGTATATGCCATTCCTATGCTTTGGTATTAAGTTTCCAACTATTTTATGAGAAATATAGTGACAAGTGTCACTATATATAGACATTTAATATATATTTGTTTTGATGGCTATCTACTTTAACCTAGGTAATAAAATTTCAAACAAAATACCATGTCTTTGCAAATTCCTATGTGCTCTTTGTCAATGCTATTATGAGTCATGACTCAATGCCATTAGGAGTCATGAGTGAGCAAAGTGTTTACGTCCATTTGTTCCACCTATAAATTTTCCACAACCACTATTGCTAATAGAAATTATATGAAAATAATCTTTACTACTTTATTAATGGCCTTTTGCTACTAGTAAGTCATTGCACTCCTTAAAAAATCTATGTGATATATTTTTTTTTTAAAAGATTCACATGGAATATATTAATTTCTTATTACTAGGTCGTTTTTCCAACTACCATGTCTTACTCTACTGCAATGTTGTTATTTCTTTTTTTATTGTTTCAATTATGAACATATTTGGCTTTAAAATCTTTAGTAACTATCTTAGGATTTTTTTCATTGAGTATCTAATGCTGCTCTAGTAGCTTCCTCACTCAAGTTAATTTGGATTTGCAAGTTGTTGTGCATAAACACAACGATCTTCTTCCACATGTATACCTGTGGTTGCTCATTAACAAGTTTCTCCACCACCTTTGCACCTTGACTATTAGCATCATTGTTACAACTTATCCACTTCATGCTACACCTGATTGTGCTAATATCAACCAAGTTGTTATTAATATCCTCAAGTACTCAATTCATTAGATTTACTTTTCCTTATGATAGTATATTAGTTGTGTACTAGTTTTCATGCTAGACACTACAACTTAACATCATTTCCACATGCAAAAATTAAGCACTTCGACATGTAATTCCATACTTTTTGACCCTAAAATTTAATATGATAAATTATGTATTTTTTTTAATGAGGTTTATGGCATAGGAGTCAATTGAATTAGGTTGATTTATAATGATCCCTTGTTATAAATATTGAACTACATTGTGAATATTCCTCTTTTGGAGCATAAAGAAAAGGCTTGAATAATGAATGCTTACTCATTCGGATTATGATGTGATTGTTATGTTTATGGTATTGTATTGGTGTGGATGTATGCTTATATAAAAACATGTATAAAAAGTAAATGTAGTGACATATGTCTACTAAATATGTTGTTGAAGGAAACAATTATGATACCACAAAAGGGGGAGAGGAAGGGGATGCATGGTGTTATGATATTGAAGCATCGTTTGGAATGACCACCTTTTATCCATTCTTCATTATAAAAATTTCCCATAATCCTTGACTTGAGTTTTTCTTTCGGTGTTTCCCCATGCTTCTTAGGAAGCTTTATGATGATTATTATTTTATTTTATTCTTTCTCTAATCAGTGTTCCTCTCCCATGTTAGGGGGTCTATACTCCACTTGGGAAAGGATGTCTATGTGAATTGCATTGTTATTATGATTGTTATGCCTACAATGGAAAGAGAACCCCATGTACTCATCGTTGGTAATATCCTACGGAAGTTGGGGATTCATTGCAGAGAACGTGAGAGAAAGTGGAATGGTATGAGAGAAAAACCATGATGGAAAGTCCACAATAATTGAAGTAAACACCATTAAACCTACAACCTTGTTATCATTTCTCATGGATAATTTTGGAGCCAAGTGTTTAATATTATAGTTTATTCCCAAAAGGCAACCAACAATAGTGGACTCTTTCTTCCTACATTCAAGAGCACTACAAGGGAAGAAAAACCTTGAGGCACTATTGAGTAGAGCAATGGAAGATCATCATTGTGTTGCATAGGGTAGTGGAAGAGATTCACATAGTTGATTTATGGTTGGATGAAGGCCTAAGGTGTTTAATAGTGAAAGTTTGACCTTATCATAAGAAAAATGAATCACATTGATTGGGATTAGAGCCCCATAGAAGCTTCCTTCACTATCATGGTCTCATGGTTTGTCTTGGGGTGAAATGCATAACACATTCCTATGGTTACATAGTAAATCACTCTTCCACAAGTAGTTTGGTGGAATTCACTTGATACCAAAAGGTGTTTGTAACTTATCTTTGTGTAAAATGCCTTAAATTTGAAGTACAATGAATGTAATTTAAACATGCAACATTAATTTCTTTATTATTTCATATCTTTAGAAGTATTTTGAAATTTACAATATTAATTTGTTTTGTTTTGTTAAAAATAGGCTCGATAATATTAATTTGTTTTGTTTTGTTAAAATTAGGCTCGATATGTATTTTGGAATTTAGTGTTATTCATTTGGTTAAAAAAGTTAATTTATACATTCCCTAAAGTTAATGGATGCATTTTCATATGTTACAAGCCATATGCATATATGCCATTATATCCAAAAACATGAATGGGTGCTAGAAATGGTTTCCTTACACTTTATGTATGTGCCAGTGTCGTATTATGAATTAATGTAGGTGGTCATTTCATTACATGACATGCAATGACATTTGTCTTTACTTAGAAATATTGATGAGATATGAGACACAGACACTATTGCATTTTATTAAATATTATTGTGTTATACATATTATCTATATAATTTCTTTAGAGGCTTGTTTCTTCTAAAATATTCTTTGTGCACCCTTTTTTATGTACTTCCTTACATATCCTTTATGTTGTCCATATATAGATAATATAAATGAACATATATATAATGTTAACATTTTTTCTTTCATATATGTATAATTGATATTTTTTTTCGTATATGGTTGATTTAAATATATGAATTTAATGATGCTTTAGATAGGGGAAAGTATGATTTAGGGCTCCAAAAAATAGTGTTAAATTTTTCAAATTTTATAATATCAACTTTTGATGCCATCTTCCGGCACTAAACAATTTACTTATCTATTTTTAATTTTCTTGTAATGATTTAGGTTTGATATAGGTTAGCATAAAAAGAGTCAATAAGTAACCATAATTCATAGAAATGGACGAAGAACATCAAGAAGGAAATATTAAGAATACTAAAGGATAATAATGAAGATGGAAGCTCAAGTAGAGAATGTGTGTGCATGTGTGAACAACCACACACATGCCCTTAGGTTTGGGGGGCATCAATAACTAAGTGTGAGGTATTTAAAGACCTCAATAAGTCTTAGGTTTATTGTATTGAATATAGAGAAGAATTTAAGATCCAAAGCTTCTATTATTAACATAGGAAAGGAAAAAGAGTATTAGAGTACATCACACACACACACACACACACACACACACACACACATATATAGTTGGAATAGGTCCTTGAAGTATAGTATGGTCATCAAGTAACTATGTTGTCTTTACAATCACATAAGAAAGCAAATTATTACATATAATCTTAAAATCATAGACAATAATTGTGTATATGCATTGCACATTGGTTTTTTACGGGAATAAGGGGAAACCAAATGGAGCTTCTAATAAGGGTGAAGATAAGAAGGGAAAATGAATCTTTCAGTGTAATTGCACCATTTCTGTCCCCCCCCCACACACCAAGGAGACTTAGTCTTAGGATTATCATATGTTATCTTATACATTGGATTAATTCTAGAAAAAGGTTTTCCCCTTAAACTGGACTATATTCATGAATTTCTATAATTTTTAAGGTGGTTTGATCATAAAATTAGGTATCAAGAGCATATGTTCCTATAGTTTCTCTCCTTAAGAAATAATGTAATTTTATTTCAAGAAACAAAATTTAAAGGAGATTGAGGAGAAAAATTGAAGTGCATGTGGTCAAAATTTCAAGTTTTGGTTCACTATAATTTGGAGATATAGCTTATTGACATTATAGTTTGTGACTAATTTGAAATTAGTCTCAAATAATTCATCTTTTAATTTTCACTATAAATTTATTAATTGAAAGTTTTGGACTTCAAACTTTTGAAAAGAAAACTAAGAGAAATAAATAAGTACACTTGGTCAAAATTTCAAGTTTCATTTAATTATAATTTTGAAGATATATCCTATGTAGTTTAGGGTTTATGACTGATATTAAAATTAGTTTCAAAAAGTGATAATTGTATTTTCACTATAACTTATTTCTGGGAGGTTTTAAATAGTGAAATTTTGTGGAGACATATTAAAAATATCATATTATAGGTTGGAAGTATTTATATTTGGATTTATTGTAATTTAAGAGATATAGCCTATGAAAAATAGGGCTTGTGACTAATCCTTAAATTAATTGTGAAATAAACATCTTGGAATTATTTCTATAAAATTATTTCGATGAAGTTTTAGACTTTGAAAGTTCAAAATATCAAGGAGACATAGAAAATGAAATGTGAATTTTTTTTCCATATTTTTACTCATTATAACTTATGAGATATATTTTGTGTTAGTTTGGGGGATTTAAAGATATTTTTATAGGGTTATCAAGCTCACTTTTATTTTTTTCCCAAATATGTATTCCAACATTTTTAAATATCATAGTGATCCATTATTCATTGAGTAAATTTTTTGAAAGGGAAGAATGCACAAATGAACTACACATGGTTTCACCTAGTTGAAAATCTCTATAACCCTTGTTAGTATTCTTTAAATTAACACCACATCAAATAATACCATTATATAAAATCTCACTTCCTCGTATGTTTAGGCATATAGAAAGTCCCATAGCTATACCTAAAGCTAGATTTATACAAGATATCCAACCACCTTTTTTCTATAGTACACCAAGATCAAAAATCAAGGAGACCACTCTATAGTGCTTACATAGTTAGGTAGTATGACTAATGGAATGGTTAAGCCTCCCTAGTTAGTTCCTTAAAAGATATTGTGTAGAGTGCCACTATTAGACTTTACATGTACATTAGAGAGCTATAACACTTGTCATCCCCTTGTCCTTAGGACCCAATAACTTTTTTCCCATGGTTCCAAAGAAAAATCTAAAAATTACTTCACCAATTAAACTTTTGGCAAGCTCCTCCATGACACTTGAAGAAAATGAAGAGATACAAAACCAACTATACAAATTGGACAATAAATCAAGGAATTCAATGATAGTTCAATCAAAAATGTTGATTTGATCAAATATTGAAAGAGATAGAATGAAATATAGAAAATAATATGGATGAAAATAAGGAACAAATGGAAAGAAAGATGGATAAGAAGTTCAAGCAATTGGAATAGAAGATGGATGAAAATAAGAAACAATTGGAAGGTTTCCTAAAAATCATCATATAATCCCTAGTTTGAAGGCTACCTAAAATTAATAATGTGACTAAAGGTACTCATGAAAAAATAGGTAGTACTCAGGTTGAAAAGCTTGCAAATAATAAGAATTTTTAAGAGGGGATTTAACTACAATAATGGAGTTACTTATGGATGGTTTCCAAATAGAGTGAACTTTCCCAAGGTTAAATTAAAGAACTTTGATAGAATAACATAGGTCTTTTCTTAGGTGGAACAAATAGAGAAATATTTTAAATTATATAAAAATATGGATTATAGGTAACAGATTCACATAACAACTTTGAACTTTTATATAAACCCATATCAATGGTATTAATGGATAGTTAGAGGAAGTCCTATTCTTATAATTATAAATGGAGTTTATTTACAATAGTAAAGTTTGGGAACAAGACTATTTCATTCAATTAACAAGAATCAAACAGTTAGGTGATATTACATATTATAATTTAGAATTTTAGGTATTGGACACAAGGGTGGATACACATAAGTGATGAACATTTGTTGGGAGCTTACACAGGTGGATTAAAAATAATACATTAAAAATGAACTTTCCTACAACATCCTAAAAATATGATGGAAGTATTCAATTTTCTCATCATATTCAAGCTAGGAATAAGGCTACACATAATTCTACCATGTGGAGTGTAATCAGGAAGAAGAGATAATTTTTGGTTCATAAGAAATCCCTACCTCAACATACCTAAATATCATAAAATGAAATTGAGAAAGAAGCGAAAATTTCAAAGGGAATAAATGTCAAGAAACAATTTTTTTTTTTTTACCTTGGAAAATAATTATGTTGATAGGCATGTTATATTTTGGAATAGGGATTTCAACATTTCCATTCTTTAAAAAATAAAAATGTATGGATGGTATATATTTAATAATATGAGAATATTCTTCATTGTATACATAATATAATGGATGAAATCAAGGGTTTCCAAATAGTTTTTCCATTTCAAAATGTATGCAATCATTTTTCCCTCGTGTTATATATTCTCAAACTTCCACTCTATCTTGACTTTACAAATCCTCAATGTTACATATTAAAATGGAATATAATTGTTTTGATGGATATCAACATTTATATACCATTTAATTTATATGGTTGTGCTAGTGATGCAAATGAAATGGAGGAATCTACACAAAGAAATGAAGAGTAACTTGTCAACTTAAAAGGGAAGGAAATAAAGACTAGAATTATGCATAAAATTAATTTAGATGAGTGTGAAATGATTGTTCATAAATTGATAGGTTTATGACAATATCAAATCCTAAATATTGTTAGTTAAATTAAGAAGAAAAAGTCCATAGTGCTTACTAATTCAAGTAGTATCCATAACTCCACTAATAAAAGATTAGCATGGCTCCTTAATTGTTTTGTATATCTAGTGACAAATTTTCAAGTTTTGGTTGCTAATGGTGGGAATATTGGCGGTGGGAAAATTATACAACATTAAATTGTATATGGGAGAATATGGTTGGAAAGCCCAATGTATGTCATTCCAATTGGAGGTGTGGATATCATTATAGGGATTTGATGGTTGAGAATATAATGCACAATGTATACAAACTATAATGAATTTTTCATGAAAAGAGATTTGAATTGAATGGAATTAAATATGAACTCAAAGGGTTATAATCTAAACTTTCTCAAGTCATCAATTCTCATAGGATGGAAAAGCTCCAAAAAAAAGGTAGCAAGGGAGTTTTTGTCAAACTTCATTTTATGGAAGTTAATAGAAAGACAAAAATATTCCATAGGAATACACATCTTGGAAAGGCACTATTAGATATTCCAAAAAAATTCTAAAGATGTACATCCTTCTAGAGATCATGAACATCAATTTGAACTAATAAATGGAGGTACCCCTAATAAAATGCCTTATAAATATCCTCAGTAGAAAAAGAAGGAGATTGAGAAAATGGTACAAGACATGTTAGATTCAAGTATTATTCAATCTAAAAGGAGTTCCATTTTAGCCCCAATAGTGATAATAAGATTTTTTTTTTTAATTATTGGATGATATGTCCTTATTATAGAGATATAAACAAAATCACCATTAAGGATAATTTCCATATCCCAAATATTGATGAGAAATTATATGAGCTTCATAGAGTTCCTTGTTTTACAAAGTTTGATCTTAAATCAAGATACTACCAAATCAGATTAAGAAAATAAGACATTCCCAAAATAGATTTTAGAACACATGAAGTGGCACTATGAGTTCTTGGTCATGCCTTTTAGGTTGACTAATGCTTCTTCTACTTTTCAAAGCCTCATGAAATATATTTTTTGACCCCAAATTAGAAAATTTGTGTTGGTTTTCTTTCATGATATACTTATATATAACAAATCATGGGAAGAGCACAATAAATATGTGGATAAATCTCTACAAATTCTTGAGAAAATTCAATTGTATGTAAAAATATTGAAATGTTCTTTTGGGAAATGAGAAGTAGAGTATTTGGGTGATATTGTTTCAAATTATGGAGTTAAGGTGGACTCTCAAAAGATCCAAGCCATTACAAAATGGCCCATTCCTAATAACATCAAGAGTATTATATAATTTTTGATAATTACATTACATTATCATAAATTTAATAATAATTATGCATGCATTGTTGGCCCACTTACATCTCTCTTTGAGAAAAAATTAGTTGTATTGATTGTTGAGGCTACTTTGGTGTTCTCTCTCTTAAAGGATGCCATGTCTCCCACACCATTATTGGAAACACCTAATTTTTGCAAAAATATCACTGTAGAGTGTGATGCATTAAGACACAAAATTGGAGGAATATGGACACAAGAAGTGATTTTGTTGGCTTTTGAAACCAAAAAATTCAAGGGAAAATATTTTGTGAAATGTAGACACGAATAAGAAATAAATGAAATTTTCCATGCAGTAAATAAAGGATGGAAATATCTCATTGGGAGGAACTTTAAATTCAAGATAGAATATGATATTCTAAAATATTTTGGAGTAAATATTGTTATAATAAGAGTGACAAAAATGGGCGGCAAGAATGCATGGGTCTGATTTTGAAATAATCTACCAAAACGGGAATGATAATGTAGTAGCAGATGTTGTTTCTAGAATAGGAGAAGCATCAAGTTTATATTCTATTACATCTTCTATTTTGATGTGGATCATAAGAAGCTCACCAAGAATCACAAGATGAAAATACTACTAAACAAAAAATACAATGTATAAATGAAGAGAGGAACCCTACAAAATATTGGGAATGGAAGGAAGATATACTTTGGTACAAAAATAGAATAGTTTTATGCCCTTAATAAAATCTAAAGCATAAAATATTAAGGGAGTCTCACTACTCTCTTATGGAAATATTTGCAAGGTTCCTTAACATACCAAAGGATAAAAAGAGACTTTTTTTTGGAAGGAATGAAGATATGTTCTAAAGTTTGTAAGGGAGTGGAAGTTTTTCCAAAGAAATAAAGGAGAGACCATAAAATTTATAGGGTTGCTTTAGTCGTTAGGCATACTCAGTCCAATATGGGAAGAGATATAAATGGACTTTATTAAAGGGTTTCCAAAATATGAAGGTAAGGATTCCATTTTTGCGGTCATTAATAGACTCACAAATCTATGCACATCTTTGTGGAATTCAAAGTAAATGTACAAAAAGCTAGGTGGAAGAAGAGTTCATAAAGGAAATTCATATACTTCATGGTTTTCATAAGATAATAGTAAGTGACAAAGATCCAATATTTATAGAAAATTTTAGAAATAATTATGGAAGATGAGTGGAATAATACTACTTATGTGTTCAACATATCATCTAGAAACAAATAGTGAAATGAAATTCATTAGATAATGTTATTCATCAAATAAACAATCTTAGTGGATAAAGTGGGTTCCTTTGGAAGAATGGTGGTATAACACTACCTATCACACATCCACTAAATTGTCCCCATTTGAGGCCCTTTATGGATATTCAAAGCCTAGTATCTCATACTATTTGCAAGATAGGTACAAATTGTAAGAAATGGAGTCATATATAGAGAATACTAAAGACACTACAACAATTCTTAAGGAAAACCTTCAAATGGAACAAAATAGGATGAATTATCAATCAAATCAACATCAAAGTGGAATTACAATTTAAGGAGGGTGCTTGGGTCTTTCTGAAAGTACAACCTTATTAGAAATATGCACTCAACCAAAAGAAGAATACAAAATTAGCTCCAAATTTTATGGATCCTACAATATTATTGACATTCTTGGATGATTAGCATATGATTTATATTTTCCTTCTTCTCGCAATCATAAGGTTTCATGTATATTTCCTAAAAAAGGTTTTGGGACAAACTATACCAGTGAAATGGAACTTCCATAATTAGATGGAGAAGAGAAGTTAATTCTTGAACCAAAAGAAGTTATAGATAAATGTTATATATCTCTTTAAAATATACCCATTATGTAGTACCCAATCAATGTTTATTTTTATTGCCTCGAAAGGTCTTCTACATTGGCTTTGTGTCTTAGCATGTACAAGATATTTGATTTCTTCTTCAGGTTCTTACTTGGTGGAGCAACTGATTTTATGATTTCTTTCCTAAGGTTAAGTTAGGAAAAGTAAAATAATTAATCTAACTAATTATTATGGACTATTAGGCCAATGTTATAAGGATAAATAATAAAATTATTTAAGTGAATTATATATAATATCAACCATTGACCTCAAGTGAGGCATAGGGTTTAATCATAGCCATTGATCAATTAGGATATTAGGATTATGGATTTTAGCTTAATGAAATTATAAAATAATCCTAAGTAAGAGGTGAATATACATTATGTTGAGGAAGTGATTTTCTTAAGAGTGAGAGGCTCGATTAGACTGAAGAGAAGTGAGGAGAATTGCAATAGGGAATTTTGGAAGAAAATTTCAAGGAATCCTAACCTAGGAAAGGGAGAGGATGCGTCAACTAAAGAGGAGGGATAAATTATGAGAGGAAGGATTAAATATACAAAGGCAAATTTTCTTCAATAATGCGAATTTCTAGGGCCTGATTTCCTTGAGGCCAATTTTTTCTAGTGGGGTTGAGTTCCAAGTTCCCAAAAGTTGTATTTTTTGTGCTTTTTCTATGGGTCTAGGCTCAAAATTTCCTAAGAAATTTAATATGAAGGAATATTATGTTGGCACAATTTTTGTTGTTGTAGTGCAATTGATTTCCCATTTTATTTTCTAAGTTAATATACCAATGTGTTCATTTTATGAACAATTTCATAAATATTTGAGATACATATTTTATGGGTTTTTAATAAATTTTTTAAGTAAAATAAATTAGAATTAGTATAAAAGGGTTAACATGGTATCAGAGCTTTATAAAACCTATGAGGGATATCATATATCACAAGGCTTTTGTGGCATCAATTTTTTTTTTTATAGAAAAAATTAATATTGTAGCAAGGGTTTTGTGGCTAAAGTTGATTTGGTAATATGGCATCATCAAGTTTGAGGTATGAAAATGGGTCGGAGGGGGCTGTAAAATTTGGACCAAGGAAAAATAAAATCACCATGGTTTTAATGGAAAATGGTTTGTGGGAAATTATAAGTCAAAATATTCAAGTTCCTTAGGATGATACCTAAGCAAGTGAACATAAGATACAATATGTAAAATCTTAGGGCATCATTTTGGATGGTGTGAAGGATCATACAATCCATCATATAACACAAAAGAATTCAACCTATAAAATGTGGATGGTATTAACAAAGTTGTACTAGAGTGACAACAAGAACAAAGATATTGTGCTAAGGGAGAAGCTAAATAACATTAAGATGAACAAATCTAAGATTGTGGCATCATACTTCAAAATGATTTAGTGGGTTTAGATATTGGGGAGGAAGTGGATAATATAGAGCTTTTAAAATTAGCATTGAAAGGGTCTACCAAGCAGTGGTCTAAATTTGTGATAGGTATTGTAACTAGAGATAAGCTTCTTGATTAGGCTAGATTTTGGGATGATTTATCCCAAAAGGAGATTTAAAAGGAACCAATAACTAGTTTACCAAAAAGGTTGATATGAGGAGAACATTTCTCTTGTTGGGTAAGAAAACAAGGGAAAGGGTAGAGTTAAGAAAAATAATATTGGAGGAGCACCTTCAAAAGGGAATAAAGACATGAGAAAATTCAAGTGCTTTTCATGTAACAAGGTTGGTAATTGTGTAATAAAATGTCCAAACAAGAAGAAAGGAAAGGAAAAGGCAACAACAATTTCATCTTCATAGATGGATGAGTTGGATGAAAAATTTCGAGAAGGAATTTTCTCTAGTATCATATATTTATAGCACCATTAAAAGAGGGATGTGGTTTATGGAAAATGGAGTATCTCATCACATGATGAGATCTTATGATTTATTCACTATTATGGCCAATAAGCATAGAGATATATGTTTGAAGCTTCATGACAACACCAGGTATGCAATGGAGGGAATTGGAAACATATAGTTCTATTTAGACTTAGGATTCTTATGGAGGTGAATGATGTTGTTATAGAAGTGATCCAAAGGGCATCAATTTGCACATTTTTGGTAATATAGCATTTTTCCACACTTTCTTCAAAGAAGAGGACTAAACTAAATCCCTCATCAGAGGGGAATTTTTTTATGGATATAGGGAGAATTCAAAGGACTACAAGATCTTCATTCTAGGACAATGGAACATAGTGGTAAGTAGGGATGTAGGACATTTAAGGGGTCATATGAGACAAATATAGTAGTGGAAGAGGATAAATAGTGAGAGGGTATAAAGGTTAATCAGGGAACACTAACATCAATAGTAGGTGAAAAACCTTTATATTAAGAGAATGAGTGAGATGCTCCTTCGAGCTCTACCAAGAGGAGGTCGAGATGGGATGAGTAGATATTGAGATATGCTAAGGAGCATGTGGAGGATCCTAGTAGAACTTTCAAGGAGATTATAACACTAGCCATATTTTCCAATTATATGGCCTTGATGAGTAACATCAGTGAGTCCAAGCTTTCTACATTTAAGGAGGAAACAAAATAGTAGATTGGAGGGATGCCAAGGTGGAAGAGTATAGTTCCATCCTGAGAAATTATGTTTGGGATATATTACCAAGGCTTAAATGGAATTTTGTTTTTCACTTCTTGATGCATATTCAATATCAAGCATGTAATAGATGGAAGTGTTGAGAAGTAAAAAGAAAGGTTCATGGAAAGAGGGCTGTCCCAAAAGGATGGAGTAGAATATTGTTGGGAAAAATACTAAGAGGGGGGTGGGGGGGGGGGGGGGGGGGGCAGGAGTGAATCGATGCTTCCCAGCTCACACAAACTTTGAATTTTATTTAATGAATTCTATATGTGAATTTAATTAATCCAACTAGCGCATGTACACGACTTTCATTCAGGAAACTAGCGTATTCCCAATGAACCTATAATTCAGATAAATCTTCAGTAAATTTACTTAGACCAGTGCATTAAAGATTCATCAGAAATTTAGTAAGTAGTAAACATATGTAGTAAGAACATAATAAATCATCACACATAAGCAACACACATGAACACCAAGATTTAAGGTGGAAACCCAATGTGGGAGAAAACCACTGTTGTTGTCATCTCTGTCTTCAATATTTATTATATATAAAACTGATTACAATCTTGTACTGGCACATAATCATACTAATATGTAGGCACCCACCTGCAGAAGGATGATACCTTCACTCATTCTCCAATTGCTGCTGGAAGGGAGCTCCAACCCCCTAACTCATTTACTAGCCACCACTAGAAGGGAGCTTCGACCCCATGCTCTTGTTTACTAGCCACTCATAGAAGGGAGCTACAACCCCCTGATATGATCACCAGCTCCTACTGGTAGGAAACTTTGACTTCCTCATTGAAGGGTCCAACCTTCAACACCACCGCAGACCACGTTTCATAAATTTTCACACTGGATCCACCAGCTTCAATACATCATAACTTGTAGGCCTCTTTTCATTAGATTTTCAGATTGGACCCACTGCACTCATTTAAGCCCAATGCCAACTTTAAACTAAAACATATGACTATACCAAATCATTCCCTGAATCATAAATCAACCAACCAATCATTGATATTTAATCATAATCAACTAGTATCATAAGAAATACGCAAACAACCCAGATCTATATGAAAACATCATTGATAGACAACAGAAACACAACAAACTTGATCAAAAAATTTCTTCAGCATTCTTCAGCGAAACCTTGGCTTGCATACACATATTCCAGTAGAATTATTTGCATATGTACACGCTTATCCCGAAACCAACTCATGTATAGATCTAAACATATCACTGAACATATACGCTACTCTGTAGAACCAAACTCGCGTGTATACATTCCTTCCTCGTGTTAAACCCGCGTATATATCTGTAAACAATTCAGGACTCTGAAAACTTCAGAACTTCAAACTTACTCATATCATACCCTTCACTGTAGCAAACATGTGCCATACCACAGATCTAAACAACTCATAAACATATCATGCAAATACATAGTCATTTTAGGTCTAGAGATCTTGATCCATCATTGTATTCATGAGCGCATCTTTATTTCAGATCTATTAATCAACTATAGCCCATACCATACAAATATACTTCAGACTGAAGTATTCATTCGTTATCCTTATGCACACTTAGAACTTTGATATTCACCTCCTTATATAGTTAGAGCTTTAGCCAATACCATGAGCCAAAACCACATAAGTGTCGATGGTATTCTTGGATAGGATCAAATAGTCATTATTGCGTTCAATACTATGGGCTAATACCATGATATAGACCCTTGGTATTATTAAATTAGTGGTCCATCATGAATGCGAATTTTATTCTTTGTACCCACATGTATACATGACTTGGTATTAACGAACCTGCATATATTTATTCAAATATTCATCCTCATCAAAATTCTTTTCTATCATTCTGTTATTATGTTCCATCATTCTGGCACCTCTGAACTGATATGTGAACTCTGTTACAAGTGGGTTGCCATCAAGGACAACACCTTTATCATAATTGCAACAATCTCCCACTTTGGACTTGATGGAAAACATCAACCATATTGGTGTTTTATCACCATAACCTCAAGATACCTATTAGACAAATCAATATAAGAATTATTCAAACATCAATTTACTCTCTCCCTTTGATATCAAGGGAAAAGGGCAGACTGATGCTAAAACAAGGTTTTTCTTTCCTTGTAGATACAAGAGCTCTGTAGATCTGATCTGCACTATACTGACCATGCTCCCCCTGAGAGCATGTTGAATATTTAAAATTATTTTCAATGAATTACATGACTCTATAACTCATCAAAGTATGACATTTCCTATCACCAAGGACTCATACTTACATCAATCACCCAACCAAGTGGGGCTACATATTTGACTCAGCTACCCAACTAAGTGGGATTAGAGATTTGACACAATCACCCACCCAAGTGGGTTTACATATTTGACATGACCTCAAAAGTCTATACATGATTGAATATGACAATATTTACATCATGGGTCTCAACATGACCTTTACATATATGACTTTTATAACCAATACCAAAGGACCTCAATAGAAATAGATCATCAAACATAATTTAACAACCATTATAAACATAATGCCAACAATGCATTATACTTTGCAAGGTTAATTCTACCCTTGAACCTGTGCTACATGTTCATTGTAAAAAACTCATCAAAGCATCTTCATAAATCAAATAAATATCAATGAAAAATCATAACTCAATACCATATCAACAAACTATAGACCAATCAAATCATAACTGTTAGTAGCATGTCAGAGTCTGATCTTGAGTCCATCCCATTGTTTTTATGTTAGATAAAAAAATACACGACTATCTGCAAAGAAAATCACGTATTTACACGACTATACTTAATGAAACATGCGTACAACAATAATCCTTCTGAATTTTCACCTGTAGACAGAGAATATTGGATTAACAACAAAGTGAGGTAGAGTCAACTCCCAGTTTTTGTCTCAAATATTCAAATGCTTCTCTGGGGAGAGGTTTAGTAACTATATCAACAACTTGTTCTTAAGAGGGAACATACTCCAATTTAACCTTTTTCTCAAGGACGTTTTCTTGTAGAAAGTGATACTTAATAGGAATATTCTTGGTTTTGGAGAGCATAACAAGTTTTTTAAGAAATAATAATAGCACTTGTATTATCACATAGGATGGAGATGGGTGGAGATCATTTAATGTGAATATCTTGTAATGTATGCATAATCCATAGAATTTGTGTTCAACAAGATGCAACAACCACATATTCTGCTTCCTTTGAAGATGAGGCAATGGAACTTTATTTCTTGCTGAACCAAGATAGTAATTGGGGCCCCATATAAAATGCACCTCCACTAATGCTTTTCCGGTCATCAACATTTCCAGCATAGTCCACATCTGTGTAAGCATGAAGAGTAAGATCGACACTTTTAGGATACCATAGAAAAATGTCTTGAGTTCCTTGGAGATATTTGAATATTCTCTTTACTGTTTGAAGATATGTTTCATTTGGATTAGCTTGGAAATGTCCAACAATCCCAACTGCATGCAAGATATCTGGTCTAGTACCTCTTAGATAAAGTATACTTCTAATGATAGACATGTATTCTAGTTGGTTTATAGTGTGAGAATAATCATGAGAGTTGACGTTACATCCTGTCATCATTGGAGTACATATAGGTTTGCAGTATTCCATCCCATACTTCTTCAAAATCTGCTTGAGATATTTTGTTTATGAGAGAAAGATGCCATCGTTTTCTTGTTTCACTTGTAAACTAAGACAATATGTTAGTTACCCAAGTAAAGACATTTCAAATTCTTGCTGCATAACAAAAGAAAATTTTTGAATCATAAATTCTTCATTACTTCAAAATATGATGTCATCAACATAACCAACAATAATTGGTAGTTTATCATCCTCAATTTTTGTGTACATGTTGCTATCTGCAAATCCTTTTGTGAAGCCTTGTTGTTGTAGATACTTGTCAATATGATAATACCATGCCCGTGGAGCTTGTTTTAGCCCATACAAATCCTTTTTAAGTTTGCATACAAGGTTTTCATCATTCCCCAAAATGAATCCTTCTGGTTGTTCAATATATACTTCTTCCTGTAAATTTCCATTAAGGAAAGCATATTTTACATCCATTTGATAAAATTTGAAAATTTGAAAACTTGAAAATGAAAGAAACATTCTTATGGCTTCAACTCTGGCTACTAGTGTAAGTGTCTCTTCAAAGTATATACCTTATTGTTGAGCATAACCTTTACAAACAAGTCTAGATTTGTTTCTAATGACTTATCCATTTTCATTCAACTTATTTTTGAATATCCATTTTTTCCCAATAACATTTTTATCATGAGGCCTTGGAACCAATTCCCAAGTATTATTATTTTCAATTTGATCAATTTCTTCATCCACGGCCTTAACCCAAGGTTCATCTTTACTAGCTTGATTTAAATTTTTTGGTTCAATGGCGGATAATAAATCTAGATAACTAGGAGATCCTACAATGGTTCTTCTTGTTTGTACCCCAAATTCCTTTTCTCCTAGAATTTGAGTTTCTAGATGATTCTTTTGAACATACTTGGATGGAGCCTTTTCTTTAACTAATGTGTCTTCTTCTGATGCTTCATTATTTTATTCTTCTATATCATTGCGATTTGATGTGGGAAAGCATTCATTATCATCATCCTCTTTTGTTGTTGTTACCCTTTAGGGAGCTGTGCATGCTTCATCAATCACAACATCAATATATTCAACAATTTTACGAAGTCTCTTATTGTAGCATTTGTATCCTTTACTTCAAAATGAGTAACCAAAAGGTATTCCTTCATCTGCTCTAGCTTCAAACTTACCAAGTTTTTCATCATTATTTTTTATGAAACATTTGCTTCCAAAAACTTTAAAATTCTTTACAGTGGGAGGCTTACCATACCAGAGTTCATAAAGAGTTTTATCACTATTCACACAAACATGAGCCTTGTTGAGAATATTTAATGTGGCATGTGCAACTTCACCCTAGACAGTGTCAGGAGTTCCAAACTCATCAAGCATAACATTAGCCATTTACTTAACTATTCTATTCATTATTTCTGCCACACCATTTTTTTGAGGAGTTCTGGGTACAAAAAATTGTATTTTTATGCCATGTTGTTCACAGAAATCAAAGAATTCATCTGATATGTATTCTCCTCCTCGGTTCGATCTAAGACATTAGATTTTTATATCTAATTCATTTTCAATTAATGCTTTTAATACCTTAAATTTATCAAATGATTCATCGTTGTGTTTCAATAAACCGATCCAACTCATTATATAAAAACATCAATGAATAAGATATAGTATTGTTCTGCACGAGGTGAATTTTTCCTTACAGGTCCACACAAATCAGTATGTATAAGTTCAATAGGCTCACTTATCCTTCTTTGGCATTGAATTGAACTCTAGTTTGCTTACTAAATTGACATGACTTGCATATGGGATTTTCTGGTAAGGTGATGTTGGGTAGATCACAGATAGCTTTAAGCCTACTTGATTTTATTATTTGAAAAAACTTAGATGTCCCAACCTTCTGTGCCATAACCATTTTTCCTCTGCTTTACCTAGGTAACATTTTTCTTGGCCACCTTTCAATATATACAAATTTCTTGGTGTTCTTGTTCCTTTTATGATGGTCTTTCCTGTGTCAAGTTCACGAACCACACATTCTTTTGATTGAAAGAACACCTCATTTCCTTGGTCACACATTTGGCTAACACTCAACAACTTATGCTTTAATCCATCAACATACATAACATTACTAGCTTTAACCTTTTCTCTTAGAAAAATAGATCCTTTATCCTTAATGACAACATGGGAGTCATTTCCAAAAGTGACATTCTTTTCTTTCTCCAATGCATTGTATGGAATGAGTTTATCTTTATCACCTGTTATGTGTTTTGAACATCCTCTATCAATGTACCATTGATTTTATTTTCCTTCTGCAAATAAAGCTATGCCACAACTTTCAAATTATAAGTCCTTCTTTTTCCATACCTTAGAATTTGTTTATTTTTTCTCCTTTGGTTGTAATTTTTTCCTGCATTTAGATTCCTCATGTCCAAAGTTATTGCAAAATGAGCATTCAATTTCATCTTTAAGAGGAGAGAAATTGTTATAAGTATTCTTCTTAATTCCTGTCTCATTCCTTTGTTTTCTTGCTTCTCTAGTCATGATGGTTTTGTATGCAACACATTGAGAAACTTTGTGACCAAAATTATGACAAGAAAAAAATTTTCCAGTAAAGAAGAAATTTCTGTGATCATAGAACCTTCTAGTGTTGCTTACCTTTTGACTATTTTTTCTGTTATTGTTCATCCTTGAATTGGAGTGAACAAGATTTACTTGTGAAGTGTCTTTATTCTTCTGCTCAAGGTTGAAATTTGGCTGACAATATTTTTGTTGCATTTAGATAGCTTTCGGTTGTGGTTGAGGATTTTTATGTCTGTGATGATTCAACAATGTATCCAAGACTTGTCTTCGTAAGAGGAGAGCGTTGAACCTTGATAGTTTCATCTAAGGTTTCAGATCCTTTAGAAAATCTATGATTTAAAGTTTTTATTTTCTCAAGTTCCTTTCTTAGATTTACTATTTCACATTCTAACTTTTCTTTATGCTTCTCCTTTTCCTAAGTGACTTAGCTCAATACCTTAATATTTATCTAAAGGAAAACTTTTTCTTGCTAATTTTTTTGAAATTTTTTAAAAACTATCCCCAGTTGTTATTACAATATTAATTATTATAAAATAAATGGGGGGTTGTTAAATAGTACAATAGGTACTAAGATTGCTTATGTTGATGAATTGGTACAATGTTTATATGGGATATTTACTTCAGTTGATGTTAGAATAATTGCATAAAAGAGGATGTAAAAACCATATCTACAAACAATTAAAGAAGAAGCAACATAAAAGGAGACCATAAAGATAATGCATTGAATGTTTGATAATGAAGTTCACCTAATGTGGGATACGTCTCTAGGCCTGGGTTCAAAGTGGAGAGGCCTCTTCATTCATATCGACAAAAAGACATGCAAGTACATGCAAAAATACATCATTATACGTCTATTTCAACGAGTGACCTGAAAATGGGGTGTTCAAATACTCGATTTGACTCCACCAGTGAAATAATTGAGAAATTATGAGTAAAATTAGTACAAACTCAGCTATATTCTGCCACCGCCAACTCTGGACCCCCAAAGAATCTTCAAGATTCCACATCAACATTTAATGGAGTATTCTAGAGAATATTCCATGAAATATTTCCTAGGAATATTCTCTCAAAATATATGCTTACATGAGGTTTCAGATGCACAAAGTTTTTCCCTATTGTATTTCCAAACTACTCTGGGTTCTATGGCTCGAATGAACACGTTTTTATAAGGTCGAGCTAGCAGAATTTACAAAGCCTTGTCGGCTAGTGGGTTGGTCAACGATACTATATTTAGTTCATTGGAACAATGGGGGTCACACATTCAATCTCCTTGCGGTTCATTTTAATATTAAAAAAAATAAAATTATGTCATATAATTTAAAACCGTTGCCCATTAAAACTACGTTTTATACATTTTTGTTTAACCATCTGCTGAACTATAGCATCGGATTTTCCAGAAATGCTGCCAAAATATCAATTGGATAGGCCTATTTGGATGTTGACTGGGTGGCACGTGGAAACATTTTATTGGGAAACGTGGCCCCATGATATTGGGCCACTCAACTACCTCCAAATTTAGCAGATGCCCCAAAATTTGGTGGGCCTATCATTTTAAACCATGACTAAAACCTCCTCCAATATTATCAAGTTGCCACTAATTTTGGCCTGCAATTTGGGTCGTCGCCAACTAAGATGACCCAAATTTATCTAGCGCCAACTAAGACTTCAATGATTTTTCCAAGTTTGGCTATAAATTTGGCTGAGCATAACTTTAACATACGAATTCAGATTGAGGCGATGTTAGTACCATTGGGTTCCTTGTGATGAGATCTTCGATTTGGTCCTCATTTTGCTAATATTCAAGGACTTTATTTTTGTGCCTTTAAGGATCCTCCTAGATCATTCCTCCCCACTAAGAAACTTTTGGTCCTCCAAAAGTATCAAGAGGTACCGCAAGCTGGTGTATTCCCCCTTTTCTTGATTTGCATAAAAAATGTCTCTGACAGGCCACACTTTCCTTTCCTTCACCTTTGCACTTTGAAACTAGGAATGATGAAGCCGAAACCTATATCCATATTCCAATTTGTAGTTTCCAATGCATTCCACACAACTTGAAAGATTCCAAGCAAGACCTTACTTGCCAAGAGCTTATAAAACACTCATGGTAAAGTTTTACAATAGAATCCATACCCTTTGCTATCTAACTAAAGGCCAAAATATCACTATGTTTCATACTCAACTGATGTTATACACTTCATCACTTTTACAATTTTTCTCCCATCTATGGGGTCTTAAAAAAAAAGCGACATGTCATTTACAATGGTGTCCATTATGAACTACTTAAAAAGGCTACCCATCTCTTACGTAACTAGGCTAATGGGCTTAATAGGTGCTTTCATATGCTCTTAGACCTTCTTTGGGCTTATATTTGGATGAAGCTTCCAAAATGTGGCTTTCTTATGTCCACCCTTATTGAAATGGTTTTTCTTCCTCCAGAATTTCTTAACCTTCTCTTGTGTCTCCTTCCTAAGTGACATAAAATTCCTTGAACAATTGTCTTTGGTGTAACTATAGCGAGGTGAACTTGACTTAGTTCTTCCTTTGAAACATTTACTACCACTGGACAGATGTGATGCAATCTCAACATCCTGCACTGACTCAGAATTTTCACTTGAAGATTATTATGTCTCTATGGGTTTGGAGTGTCTTTCCTTGGATTCTTCTCTAATGTAGCCCATTCCTACATATCGGGGTAGTTCCACCACTTGGATATGATTTACAATGCATTGTCCATTAATTCCTAGGCCCTTTCCTTCATATCCCACCTTCTTCATTAACTCCGAACCAATTCCCTTGTCATGCCTTTCAAATGCACCAAGATCATCATCATAATGAGAAAATGAAACTAAAGAATCATTGCCATTTTTTTATTATCTCAGTTACCTATTCTGAAGCGAGTGATGATGGATTCACTAAGCCTTCATTGCACTTCAACTTTTCCAAGGCCTCTTATGTGGCTTGTAACTAAAGCTGCAATCCCTGCTTCTCCTCTTTTTCTTCTTGTAGTAGTCTTCTCAATTCAACATTATCTACTTGAATTATCTCGTTGATATCCTCAAGTTCTTGGAGCCATGCACTATTTTATGCTCTACCCATTATTGGTCCAACATGTGCAATCCCAATAGTTGTGATATTTATCTCATCGTCTGAATTAGAAACCAGGTCATGTTGAACTGTAGAAACAACTTTATGCTTCCCTATTCCACCATACTTCTTAGTCTTCAAATTTGGATGTAGTTTCCAACAATTATCCTCACAATGCACTTCTTTCTTGCAATTATTGCAGAAGTTTTTTTCTTCCTTTATCTTTGTTGTCATTGTCTACTTTGTATGGTCGTGTTGTTCATGCTTTCCCCTATTTCAAGGATAATAACTTTCATGCTAGCTTCATCAAGAGTAGTGGGATCAAACAACAACAACAATCAATGTCAAAGATAACTGTGAAAAGTGCCAATATATTTTATCAAAGTATTTGGTGAGTCTAAAGGAATACTCAATGCTAATGCTTCCTTCCTGAACTCCTCTATAAAGCGTTGAACATTTTGACCTTTGCGTTATCTCAAATGTTTCCACTGCATCATGGATTTTTCTGGTAACCCAATGGATAAATTTTTCCTCTTAATGCAGAAACAAACTCAGACCATGAAGAAAGGAGTTTACCATTATGCCTACTACCTATCTAAAGTTTTCTCTACCATTGTACAAGAACTGTTCCTCCTAGTCGAAGTGATGCTAACTAGATATTTTCCTCATCCTCTTTGATTCATTGTATATGAAAATACACTTTGATATGTCTAATCCAATTATTAATATTTTCTGCATTAGCTGCTCCATTGAACATAGGAAAATCAAATTTCACATCTAGCTTAACAAATGCCCTTTAGAAGCATCTCTATGATGTTTATTTGAATAATGAGAATGAGATGAAGAAGAGAAAGAAAATTCACTTGAAGATGGAGATGGAGGTTCAAGAGGTTCTCCTCCATTTGCTTGGTTTATCAAAGCATTGTCCTCTGTCTTCTATTTCTTCTTCTTTTCCTTCTTTTCTATTCTCTTCTCATAATTTGTGAACAATTTATCTACCATGTCTTCTATCTCGTAGAAAGATTTATGGAAATACTTATCATTCTTGGTTTGAACATCATCATTCTCCATTTTATTTCTTTGTGTTACACGTCCAATGTTAGGTTCAAAAGACTTGAGTTTTCCTTCACCCTCTTTGAGTTTGGCCCTGGTTATCATCCACGTTCGCAATTCACGTTAGCAATAAGAATGATTTTATGCCAACATGATCTGGGATATTTACTTCGGTTGATGTTAGCAGAATTACATAAAAAAGTGTGTTAAAACTAAATATGCAAACAATAAAGAAGAAGCAACATAAAATGATACCATAAAGGCAATGCACCCAATGTTCGATAATGGAGTTCACCCAATGTGGGCTATGTCTCTAGGACCAAATTTAAAGTAGACATGCCTCTTAATTCATCTCAAAAAAAATAAAGGTAAGTACATGGAAAAATACATCATTATACCTCTTTTTCTGGAAGTGGCCTAAAAAATGGGTTGTTCAAATACCTGATATGAGTACACTAGTGAAACCATTGTGAAATTATGATTAAAATGAGCATAAACTCAACTATATTATGCCACTATCAACTCTAGACTCCCTAATCTTCAAGATTCAATAGTAACATTTAAGGGGAATTTTCTAGAGAATATTCCAAGGAATATTCTCTCAAAATTTGTGCCTGTGTGAGGTTCAGAATGCATAGAGCTTCACCCTATAGTGATTCCAAACTAATCTCAGTTCCAAGGCTCAACGAACCCAGGGATCCTCTCCTCCATTACATTTGAATGAAATGAATGGGCTTTTATAAGGCCGAGTTGGTGAGTTGGTTTACGCTACTATGTTTAGCTCATTGGAAAAGTGGGTATCACAGGTTCAAAACCCCCATGATTCATTTTAATATTAAAAAAACATATGTATTATATTTAATATTGTTGCTCGTTAAAAATATATTTTATAAATTTTTTTAACCATTTTCCAAACTTTAGTACCAAATTTCGCTGAAATGATGCCAAACTATTGGTTGGATGGGTGTATTTAGCCACTGATTTGGTGCCACGTGGAACCATTTGATTGGGCCATATTTACCCATACTATTGGGCTACCCAACTACCTCGAAATTTAGTGGATGCCACCAGATTCGACAAGTCTTCCATTTTTAACCATGACTAAAACCTCCTCCAAGTTTATCAAGTTGTCGCTAATTTTGGCTGCCAATTTGGTTGGATCGCCAATTTGGTGACAACCCAAATTTATCTGGTGCCAACTAAGACTTTGTCCTTTTTCCAATTTTGACTATAAATTTAACTAGGCATAACTTTCACATAAAAATTTGGATTGAGGCTCCTTTAGCGCAGTTGGTTTCCTTGTGACAAGATATTCTATTTGGTCCTAGTTTCGATGAGATTCAATGACTTTAATTTTTTGGCCTTTAAGGATCCTCCTGGATCATTCATCCCCACTAAGAACATTTTCTTCCTCCAAAAATATAAAGAGGTATTGCAAGCTAGTGTACTCCCACTTTTCTTGATTTGCATAACAAATGTCTCTGACATGTCACACCTTCCTTTCCTTCACCTTTGCACCTTGAAATCAGGAATGATGAAGCTGAAACTTATATCCATGTGAAAATTTGTAGCTTTTAATGGATTCCTCATAGCTTGAAAGACTCTAATTAATACCTTACTTGCCAAGAGTTTATAAAATGCTCATGGTCAAGTTTTAAAATAGAACCCATACCCTTTGCAATCCAACTAAAGGCCAAAATATCACTATGTTGTATAATCAAGTGATGTTATATATTTCATCACTTTTACAATTTTTGTGCCATCTATGGGGTCTTTAAAAAAAATATGTCATTTAAAATGGTGCCCATACTCAACTACTTCAAAAGGCTACCCATATCTTACCTAACCAGGCTAATGGGCTTTCTTCTTGTAGTTGACTTCCTTGTTAAACTACTTCCTCATTCAGTTCCTTCAAAGGAACTTTGGGCTTAGCTTTGGATGAAGCTTCCAACATGTGGTTTTTGGATGTCCACCCTTGTTGCAATGGTTGGAATGGTTTTTCTTCCTCTAGAATTTCTTGACCTTCTCTTGTGTCTCCTTCCTGAGTGAAATAACTTTCCTTGAACGATTTTCTTTGGTGCAACTCTAGCGAGGTGAAATTGATTGAGTTGTTCCTTTTAAATGCTCACTATCACTAGATGGTTGTGATGTGATCTCAACATCCTAAAATGACTTAGAATTGTTGCCTAAATACTCTCCTATCTCTGTGGGTTTGGAGTGTCTTTCCTTAACATCTTCTTTGACATAGCCCAATATTGCATATCGCAGTAGTTGTAGCACTTGGATGGGATTTACAATGCACTAGCCATTTATTCCCAGGTCCTTTCCTTCATATCCTATCTTCTTCATTAAATTCAAACCAAAGACCTTGCTGTGCCTTTCAAATGAACCAAAATAATCATCATAATGAGAACATAAAACTGAAGAACCACTGACATTGTTTACCTCAATTTCCTATTCTGAAGCGGGTGATGATGGCTTCGCTAAGCCTTCATTGCACTTCAACTTTTCCAAGCCTCTTATGTGGCTTGTAACTGAAGCTGCAACCCTTGCTTCTCCTCTTCATCTCCTTGTAGTAGTATTCTCAATTCAACATTCTTTACTTGAATGCTTTGGTTGATCTCCTGAAGTTCTTGGAGCCATGAATTCATGTATGCTCTGCCCATTATTGGTCCAACATATGCAATACCAATAGCTGAAATCTTCATCTCATTTCCTGAATAATAAACGAAGTCATGTTGCAATGTATCAACAATTTTTTGTTTCCCTATTCCACCATACTTCTTAGGCTTCAATTTTGGATGTAGTTTCCAGTGATGCTCCTCAGCATGCCCTTATTTATTGCAATGAGTGCAAGAGGAATTTTCTTCCTTTCTATTTGTTGTCATTGTAGTGTTTGCATGGTCATATTTTTCATGTTTTCCCTTGTTTCAAGTTGAATAGATTTCACGCTAGCTTCATTAAGAGTAGTGTTATAAAACAAAAATAGTGAATGCCAAAGATAATTGTGCAATGTGCCAATATATTTCATAAAAGTATCGGGTGAGCCTAACAAAATATTCAATGCCAATGCTTGCTTCCTGAACTCCTTTGTAAAACTTTTAACATTCTGAACTTTTCCTTATCTCAAATGTTTCCACTCCATCATGGATTTTTCTTGGTATCCCAGTGGATAAAATTATCCTCTTAATGTAGAAAAAAAATCAGACCATGAAGAAAGGAGTTTACCATTATGCCTACTACCTTTCTAAATGTTTCTCTCCCACTGTACAAGTACAGAGTCTCCGAGTCAAAGTGATGCCAATGGGATCTTTTCTTCATCCTCTTCAATTTATTGTATACAACAATACACTTTGATATTTCTAATCAAATTTTTTATCTTTTCTGCATTAGCTTCTTGATTGAACATAGGCAAATCAAATTTCACATCTAGCTTAAAAAATAGCTTTTTTGAAGCATCTCATGATGTCTATTTGAGTAATTAAAATGAGATGAAGAATAAAAAGAACATTCACTTTAAGATGGGGATGGAGGTTCAGGAGTTTCTCCTCGATTTCCTTTATTTATTGAAGCATTTTCCTATGCCTTCTCTTTCTTCTAATTTTCCTTATTGGTTATTCTATTCTCATAATTTGTGAACAATTTATCTACCATGTATTCTATCATGTAGAAATATTTATGGAAACAAATTTCATTCTTAGTGCGAACAAATCCATTCTCCATTTTATTTCTTCGTGTTACACTTCCAATATTTGGGTCAAAAGTGTCAAGTTTTCATTCACCCTCTTTGATTTTGGCCCTGGTTATCATCCACATTTGCAATTCACATTAGCAAGAAGATCACTTTGATACCAACATGATCTCGATCTTTACTTTAGTTGATGTCAGAAGAATTGCATAAAAGAGCATGTAAAAACCATATTTGCAAACAATTAAAGAAGAAGAAACATAAAAGGAGATTGTAAGGGAAATTTGCCCAATGTTTTATAATGGAGTTCACCCAATGTGGTTTACATCTCTAGGCCCAACTTCAAAGTGGAGAGGCTTCTTAATTCATCTCAGCAAAAATAAAGGCAAGTACATGGAAAAATACATCATTATACATCCTTTTCTGGGAGTGACCTAAAAATGGGTTATTCAAATCCCTTATCTGAGTACACTAGTGAAATAATTGTGAAAATCTAAGTATAATGAGTATAAACTCGACTATATTCTGCCATGGTCAACTTTGGTCCCGCTAGAGAATCTTCAAGGTTCCATAGTAGCACTTAAAGGGAATATTATAAATAATATTCCTTGGGAATATTCTCTCAAAATTTGTGCCTATGTGAGGTTATGAATGCATAGGGTTTTTCCCTATCATGGTTCCAAACTGCTCTCAGTTCCATGGCTCGACAGTCCCATCGATCTCCTCCTTGATTGTGTTTGAATGAAATGAACAAGCTTTAAAAAAGCCGAGCTGGCAGACTTTACAAAGTATCACTAATTAGTGAGTTGGTTGATGATACTATGTTTGGCTTGTTAGAGTAGTGGGTGTCACGGGTTCAAAACCCCCACGGTCCATTTTAATATAAAAAGAAAAACATATATGTTATATTTTAAATTGCTGCCCATTAAAACTATATTTTATACATTTTTTTAACCATTCGCCAAACTGTAGTTTCGAAGTTGGCTGAAATTCTGCCAAAATTTTATTGGTTGGGCCTATTTAGCTGCTAACTGGGTGCCATGTGGAACCATTTGATTGGGCCACATGGCCCCATGTTATTGGGACACTCAACTACCTCCAAATTTAGCAGGTTCCACTATATTTGGTAGGTGTGCCATTTTTAACAATGACTAAAACCTCCTCCAGGTTTATCAAGTTGCCACTAATTTTGGTTGCCAATTTGGCTGGAATTCCAATTTGGTGACAACCCAAATTTATCTAGTGCCAACTAAGGCTTTTTCCTTTTGCCAAGTTTCACTATAACTTTTACTAGGCATAAATTTAACATACAAATTTGGATTGAAGTGTCGTTAACGCCATTGGATTCCTTGGGATGATACCTTCGATTTGGCCCTAGTTTCGCTAATATTTAAGGACTTAAGCTTTTGGGAATTTAAGGATCCTCCCGGATCATTCCTCCCTACTAAGAATATTTTGGTCCTCCAAAAGTATAAGGAGGTACTACAAGCTGGTCTACCCCCTGTTTTCTTGATCTACATAGCAAATTTCTCTAACAGACCACACCTTCCTTTCCTTCACCTTTTGTGCTGCAGAACTAGGAATGATGAAGCCGACACCTATATAGATATGTAAATTTGTAACTGCCAATGCATGCCTCAATACTTGCAATATTTCAAGCAAGACATTACTTTCCAAGAGTTTATAAAACACTTATGGTCAAATTTTACAATAGAACCCATGCCCTTTTCTATCCAACTAAAGGCCAAAATATCACTATGTCGCATACTCGAGTGATGTTATACACTTCATCACTTTTACAATCTTTTCCTCGTTTATGGGGTCTTTTAAAAAAAATTGTTTGATTTACAATGGTGGTCATACTCAAATAATTAAAAAGGTTATCCATCTCTTACCTAACTAGGCTAATGACACTTATTCCTATAGTTGGCTTCCTTATTGCACTGCTCCATCGATCAGTTCCTTCATAGGTGCTTTCATATGCTCTCGGTCCTTCTTTAGGATAAACTTTGGATGGAATTTCCAACATGTGGATATATGATGTCCACCCTTATTGCAATGATTTTTATTCTTCCAGAATTTCTTGAACTTCTTTTGTATCTCCTTCTTGGGCGACATAACCTCTTTGGTGCAGATTTAGCGAGGTGAACTTGAATCATCTCTTCCCTTGAAATGCTCACTATCATTGGATAGTTGTGATGTTCCCTAAACACCCTACACTAGCTCAGAATTTCCACTTGAATATTCTCCTATCTCTGTGGGTTTAGAGTGTATTTCCTTAGCTTCTTCTATGCCATAGTCTAATCTTGTATATCGAGGTACTTCCACCACTTTAATTGTATTTACAATGCTTTGGCCATTAATTCCTAGGCCCTTTCCTTCATATCCAATCTTCTTCATTAACTTTGAACCAGTGCCCTTGGTGTTCCTTTTGATGGGCCTCCAAATTAGATACAAATTGAGGCCTGTCTAACCTTTCCTAGGCACATAAAGGATACATTAAATTAATAATATTTTTTAGCTTGAATATGTTCATTAGGAAGGTTTAGAGATAATTACATATTATGTGCCTAATATTGTTTATTTTTGTAGAATATTGTGATAATTTTGGGCAAATTATGAAGAATTGGAAGATGAGATAATATAGGGACTTAGTCCCTACTATATTGGATAATAAATGAACAAGATATTTGAAATTATTGAACAGATTCTAGAGATCCAGTGATTGAGAAAATCTAGGAATATGTTCCTTGTCATTGAAAGAAGATTCCTACTGGTGGGAACCAGATCCACTTTTTGATGGATTTGGAGTGGAAAGATGCCCCATTTTATGTAGGATGCTTACCCATAATTTTTTATAAGTACCAATTCGAATTAGCGTCTATAGGCATGGATTTTTTAGTCTTCTTGTGAAGAAAAATTGTTATTTAGTAGCTCTAATTTCATTTCTAGCACGGATGTACTTGAATTGAATTTAATAATGAAGTTTGGTTTCATTTTCAACTTCTAAGGCTTGGTTCCTTCATATGACTTTGAGTATCCTTGTGCTTGGCCATCCTAGGAGCCTTAAAGCTTTGTTGTACAATTTCTTTATCTTATTGAATGCATTTTTCACTTGCATATCTTATTTATGCATTTATCATACATGCTTCCTTTGATGTAGGTTATATTGGTTAAATAACTAAAGTGAGTTGTTTTTCAAGTTATTTATAGAGTCACAAACATGATGCATCATTATAACAACTTTGAAAATTCATAGCCATTATAACAATAAATAAATATATAATGACCCGTAGGATCTGAAAGCAAGTTTTAAGAAGACTAGAGACCATGTAGGATTTGTCGTTTCGCCATTGCAATACGTCTTTGCAATTAGGGTTAGTAAATAGGTTCATGAATTGAATGGCACAAGGATGGTTTACATGATTTATTTTTGAAATTATTAATGAAATTTTTTACTAAAATATGGTCACTTTCAATGTAGTGATATAGATTTGGTTCATGCTCTTTACTTTATGCAATTAGAATAGGCTTATTTCCTTGTCTTTTGTTTCTTGGAATAGGTTAAGGGTTCCATTTCAAGCATTTCCATTTATGTGATTAGTTTAGGCTTGATTTCATGATATCACTTCATTGCATCATATCAACAACAGAATTAAATATTGCATGTTGCACATATACTGTCGACATCTCTAAAGTTTGGATGAACCTAGGGTTGATAATGAAAGTTTGTAGGTGTGCATTCTTTTATGCTCTACCCATTATTGGTCCAAGACCTTCAATCCCAAAAACCGTGATCTTCATCTCATCGCTTGAATTAAAACCCAAGTCATGTTGCATAGTAACAATAGTTTTCTACTTCCCTTTTCCACCATACATCTTCTGCTTCAACTTTGGATGCAGTTTCCAACAATGCTCCTCATCGTACCCTAATTTCTTGCAATGAGTGCAAGAGGTATTTTCTTCCTTCCTCTTCATTTTCAATCTTATTTGCATGGTATTATTGTTCATGTTTTACCTTGTTTCAAGGTGAATATATTTCACACTAGCTTCATCAAGAGTACAGGGATCAAACAACAAAAATGAATGCCAAAGATAACTGTGTAAATCACCAACATATTTCATCAAAGTATATAGTGAGTCTAAAGGAACATTTAATGCCAATTATTTCTTCCTAAAATCCTCTGTAAAAATTTGAACATTCTGAAATTTACCTTGTCTCAAATTTTGCCACTCCATCATGTGTTTTTTTGGTAATCGAATGGATACAATTTTCTTGCTAATGCAGAAACAAACTCAGACCATGAAGAAAGGAGTTTACCATTATGCTTACTACCTTTCTAAAGTTTTCTCTCCGCCATACAAGATTTGTGTGTCCCAGTCGAAGAGATGCCAACTAGATATTTACCTCATCCTCTTCAGTTTTTTGTATATGAAAATACACTTCGATAGGTATAATCCAATTGTTTAACTTTTTTGTACTAACTTCTCCATTGAACATGGGAAATTCAAATTTAATATCTAGCATAAAAAATGGCTTTTTAGAAGCATCTCTATGATTTCTATTTGAATGGTGAGAATGAGATGAAGAAGAAGAAGAATATTCACTTGAATATGGAGATGAAGGTTTAGGAGGTTCTCATCCATTTCATTGATTTACCAAATTATTGTCCTATTCCTTTTCTTTCTTCTTCATTTCCTTCTTTTCTATTCTCTTCTCATAACCTACGAATAATTTATCTACCATGTCTGCCATCATGTAGAAATCTTTATGGAAACCTTTGTCATTCTCGGTGCAAACATCGACTTTCTCCATTTTATTTCTTCATGTTGCACGTCCAATCTCGGGGTAAAAAGACTTGAGTTTTCCTTCACCCTCTTTGAGTTTGGCCCTAGTTATAATCAACACTTGCAAGTCACATCAACAAGAAGATCGCTTTGATCCCAACATGATCCGAGATATTTACTTCAGCTGATGTTAGAATAATTGCGTAAAATAGCATGTAAAAACCATATTTGCAAACACTTAATAGAAGAAGCAACATAAAATGAGATCATAAAGACAATGCACCCAGTGTTTGATAATAGAGTTCATGCAATGTGGGCTACGTTCTCGGCCCAAATTCAAAGTAGAGAGGCCTCTTCATTCATCTCAGCAAAAAGAAAGGAAAGTACATGGAAAAATACATCATTATACTTCCATTTCTAGGAGTGACCTGAAAATGGGCTGCTTAAATCCCCGATCTAACTGCACTAGTGAAATTGTTTTGTAATTATGAATGAAATAAGTATAAATTGATCTATATTCCACCACTGTCAAATTTGAACCCCCCAAAGAATCTTCAAGATTCTGTAACAGCACCTAAAAGGAATATTTTAGAGAATATTTTAGGGAATATTCCATGGGAATATTCTCTCAAAATATGTGCTTGCATAAGGTTCCAGATGTACAAAGTTTCGCCATGTCCTGGTTCCAAACTACACTCAGTTTGACCCCACCGGTCTCCTCCTCCATTGCATTTTAATGAAATGAACGTTTTTTTATAAGGACGAGCTGGAAAATTTTACAAAGTATCATGGGCTTGTGGGTTGGTTAGCAGTAATATTTTTAGTTCATTGGAATGGCAGAGATCACGGGTTCAAAAACCTGTGGTCCCTTTTAATATTAAAAACAAAACGTATATGTTATATTTAAAACCAGTGCTTATTAAAACTACATTTTATATATATTTTTAACTATCCACCGAAATATAGGGCCAAATTTGGCCAAAATGCTACCAAACTATCAATTGGATGAACCTATTTGGCTGCTAACTAGGTTCCACATAGCACCATTAGATTTGGCCACGTGGCCCCATGCTATTGGGCCACTCAATTTTCTCGAAATGTAGCGGATTCCACTAGATTTGATAGGTTTATTAGTTTTAACCATGACTAAAACCTCCTCCATGTTTATCAAGCTGCTGCTAATTTGGGCCCGCAATTTAGCCGAACAACCAATTTGGTGACAATCCAAATTTATCTCGCGGTAACTAAGACTTTTTCTTTTTGCCAAGTTTGATTATAAATTTGATTGGACATAACTTTCACATACGAACTTGGATTGAGGCGTTGTTTGTGTCGTTAAATTCCTTGTGACATGATCTTGAATTTGGTCCTAGTTTCACTGATATTAGAAGACTTTTATTTTTGGGACTCTAGGGATCCTTCTAGATCAAATGTTTAATCATGCTTGGATATTAGTTATATTTTTGTTTTATGAATGGACTCTATAAAGAGTGCTACTCTTGACATATATTACTTGTGATAAATCGAAGATGTTTGGCTATGTGAAGTGTAATGCATAAGCTGAGTTGAGCTCTTTATATATTTTTTTCATGTTCATAACCTCTATTATGTCAGTTGTGGGATGGAACAAATATGTTGTATCCCTATTTACCGATGAAAATAATTGGGGGCTTCCATTTTTTTTGGGACCTTGTTTCCTCTTAGAGATAAGCTAGGGTAGTAGCCTCTCTGTTTGTAAGAGTATCAAGGGTGAATTGGAAATCCCACAAAAGTGAGAAGAATCTCACTCAATTTCATGAAGTTGTGGATTTGGACATTGACCATTTATTTAATATATTTTAGAATATATTTTATGAAGGTAGGGTTTTTGGAAGCCATTTGAGGTTGTTGAAAGATTTTGTACTTTCAAAATTATTCTAGAAAATTTTATGCCACGTTTGAATTAGTTTCAATCCTTCGAGTAGACAAAGAAATTTTATTAGAAGCCTAGAAATACTTATAAGTTAAAGGATTTGATTTAATCCCCATCTCCTAGTCACATGGATTAACATGGATACTGTGACTATCATTGAGTGAAATATGAAAGTTAGGATCTAGCTCTAGTGAATATTTGAGGATGCTCTGGGTATTCATATATCCATACATCTAGATCATTAATGGATGCATTAGTGGGAGGTGAGGATGTTTCATAAATCTAGAGAATTTGAATATATGGGCATCCAAAAAACCTTATTATCACACCTTCACCCAAATATTGGATGTCGCATGATTTGGATTGTTGTACCCATAACAATAGAACCTCGAGGTTAGTAGAACCCTGTTATCATGGTTATGATGGATATAGAGGAAGTTGGGTGTTTTGGATACTTGTATATTTGGATATTCAAGAATCTAGAAATTCTTATTGAGGGAGATTTTAGAGAGACATATATCTAGTTTTTAGTGGAGAAGTTAATGTGGGAGTTACATGGTTCCCATAGGAGGAATCCTAGATCCTATGAGTGTATGGGTGCTAACATGGTATAATGACATGTAATATTGATGTGGAACTAGGGATAAATTTGGGTGACGTAGAATGAAAAATGGGAATTCCATGTAGTGTGCTAATTTGACACTTTATGCCAAAGGAGATGATTGGGTGAATGATGTTATGTTATGTGGTAGGGATGATGTGGAATCTAGGGATCCAAAAATCTAGAGTTTTATGAAATTAATATTTTTAGAAATTTCTAGATTTAAATGGATCGAGATGAATAAAAAAATAGAAATATAGATATATGAGTATCTAAACATATGATTAGGTTGACCAGGCACACGACTCAAATAGATTTCATAGGAGTCAACAATATCCAAATAGATTTGGATATTTGAATATACAAACTTGATCTGGAGGCTAGGTTATCTAGATAGGCAACAATATTGATTCGTAAACTATCGTGGATATTCCACTAGACAATTTCTCACAACTTATATGATAAAATTGTATTTAAAATATGAAATTTTACAATATTACAGTTTTTTTTATAATATATATGGATTTTTAGAATACTATTAATAGTGCATGCATGTGAATTAAAAATTATGCAGAAAGTAAAGAATAGTGAAATAAAAGCTCATACACACATTAGACACAAGATATGACTCCCGAAACCCTTTCAGGAGAAAAACCCAACTAGAAGATGAGGTCATTCTACTCTCTTTCTCTGAATAGAAAATATCTGTGAGTATAAAGAAGTATGGATTGTGGCCTATGGGCTACTAAAATTCTTAAATCCTCTCCGTGTGCTCTATCTCCTACCCCTCTAAGTTATTTTTTCTTAGCTATGGAACAAAAAAACTCGAAAGAGTGGAACCACTTTTCCTCCTAGTGGCCTTGTTATAATGTGATAGCCTACTAGTGGTTAGGTTTGACTACCTCAACTCTTAACCAGAGTTACAATATAGATGAGTCTTATAGATTCCTATACATTAGAATCATGTGGCTAGACCCTTTTCTATGAATAATGGGGGTTGACGTGTCATCCTCTCGAATTATGGTGGTGAAAATATGAAGTTCAAATTTTGGGTGGCATAACTTCTGCATACATACTCTGACTGACGTGATTCTTGCACTATTAGAAAGGTATCTATGTGTAGAATAGGAGAAAAGGTGTTGTGTTAAATCAATAAAGTTTTCATTAGGGGAGGTTTTAGGTCTAAAATGGGCCTCCTAAATAAATTATAAAATAATAGTGGAAATAATAAAATGAGATTAGATTACATCATCAAAATTTAGAGGGAGAAAAGAAAAAAACTATTTTTTCAACTCGTATTTTCAACATATCTCCCTATGGGTTTACTCAAATTTTGAGCGGGAACAATCATTGGATGTAGAATTTGATTCCTCATCCAAGGAGTACTCATGTTTCATAATTTATATGGCCCTTGCTACACAAAAAATGAGATATACATGACAAACGTGATTGCAATCATGCTTTTCATGTATTTCTCATTTTTCGTGCAACAGGGTCCATCGAAAGTATGTAACATGGGTACTCCTTGGATGAGGAATCAAATTTTGCATCCAACGAGTACTCTCGCTCAAAATTTGAAAAAAAACTCATAGAGATAAGTTGAAAATACAATTTAAAGAAGTTGTTTTATTATTTTATTATTTTATAAACCTTTTACTTTTTTACCCCAAAAATCGTGAATCATACCCCATGATTCACATCATCATCTTGAATCCTATTGGTTCTTATATAATTTATTTTGGTTGTACATTTTTCTTAGGGGGCCCATTTTAGACCTCAAACTTTCTCTAATGAACACCAAAAAATGTCGTTTGATGCCTCAAAATGCTCTTGGAAGGTTTTAGACCCCAAATTTCCAAATTGGGTCACGCGGCTCTACTAGTAAAAATGGTCCTAAGAGATTATTCCTCCACTTTTTCCTCTTTGAAAGAATTTATATGGATGAAAAATAGTATAATGGTCCAATATGGATCAAATATGGAGGATATAAAATATCAAAGATATTATAATAAGGATCTATGGAAAATATCATATCTATATGTGAGAGATTGTTAACATGGCTAGTTAAGGCATGAATCTATGCGATGGTGGCATGTGGGTGGAGAGTACCATGTGTTATCCATTTTTTTCTGATAAATTAGTGTATGATAGTGAAATTGAGGGAAAGGAATATTTATGTTGACATGGAACTAATAAGGACAAATCTTCAAAGTGCCATAAATTTAGGCATAGAACCCATATTTAGATGAAATTTATATCTTTGAAATGGTCTTAACCAGTTTAAGAAAATGATGATCTTGGAAAAAAGTTTTAATGTGGTTAAAGGAAGAATAATTTTGATAAACCCATATCCATAAGGTAACCTTGAAGGTTAAGCCTAGACACCTCATGTTGGAAAATGAGTGAATTTGTATACTAGAGTTGATTCCCCTTCCTTGATAATTACTTGTGATATTTTTTGGAATTTCATTATTTATTATTTCTTATTCACCAATAAATTACTAAACATAAGATGCATGAAGATCATAAGAACACACATAAAACAAGATATAGGCTCCAAGTCAGGGAAAAGCCCGTCCAAGGGGAAAACCTAGAAATAATTCTTCTCTTCTTATAGAATAAAATCAAAGTGAGACCTCCAAGAGCCAAAGACCAATACCTCCTCCAAGAACCAAGGAATCCCTCCAAAATCCTTCCTTTATCAAGTCAAATTTCACCAAGTCAAATATGGTCAAACTTCACAAAATATACCCCAAGTCAATGTTTCAACCCTCTATCTTCGGTCTACAATTCAGTCCTGCAATCCTCAGCCTTGAAACTCACTCAAAACACCGAGATCCCTCACATGTGTGAGAAAAATAGTTCAAGAATTCAGATCATCTTCTTCTTCCTTAGGTTTCTCCTTCTTCCTTGTCCTTCACTCTTCCTTTCTTTTGGTCTATTGCAGAGATAGAACTTGTTGATGTACATCCAAATGAGGACAAAGTCTCCTCTATATATAGTCATCTAGGAGAGTGAGAAAATGTGCCCCAACAAGGATGACTTGACACATGTTAGGGCCGAATTGGTCTTGGAGGACACAATGACTCTTCTTGACTCAAAAATGATAATTTGTTTTTGTTACAAAGAGTCCAAATGGGACTATAATACATGAAAAATGTTCTTCTTGCACTCAACAATACTTAGAAGCATGAAGAACATGTTTTGACCTAGATTTGAGCATGAAACACATGCTTAAATAAAATTATTTTTATTTATATAAAAATATGCAATGACATGATTACAAAGGTCATTATGAATACTGAATCTAGTTACATTCTCCAACACTCCCTCTTAACTAGGGAGGTATTCATAATCCAATGATGAGGTAAAAGGATTATCAAATTGAATTATTATCAAAAGAGTCAGACTGATAATCCATTCTCAAGCATCAACATCATAACCAACATTTTCAACATAGCAAGGCCTTAAATAACAAGATTTATCTCTCCACTAGATTAGATCATAATGCTGGAAGGTTATACATGAGACACCATGTTAAGTCCCTATAATACTAGTGTAGCCTCCTTATTGCTATTGTTAGTGTAGATCCCTTATTATTATTGTTGTTAGTGTAGCTCCCTTAATATTATTATTGTGCCCCATAGAATCCCATTATGGTTATTTCCGTGTCCTTGCATTATTATTGTTATGTAGGCTATGACTATATTGTGACCCTTTATACTCCTATATATACTAAGGAGCTCTTGTCATTTGTATCATCCAATAATCTTTCATTTCTATGATCTAAAGCAATTTCCCCCCTCGAAGAGGCTAATTTTCAAGTCTTTGATCTAACTTTTCTTCTTTTTTGTAATTTGGTTACATAACATTTGGTATCAGAGCTTTGGATTCTAGGGTTTCACCGCCTCAAACAAGTTATCTTTAAATTTTTTCTATAATGTTTTTTTTGCGAGGCTTTAGAAGCTAAAATTATGACCACGTGGGGTAAAAATATTGGCAAACTTCATATAGAAATTTTATTTATTTTTTCACTATATTTTCTAGGATACGGTTTAAAGAAGTTAGGGTTTTTGCATCCTCCAAAATTTAGTCTCAAATAAGTGACCCATGGAAAATATTCATAACTTTATTTTCAAGAATCAGATTTGAATTACATAAAAATTCCCTGAAATTACACAGAGTTTAGTTTATCTTGTGTCAATTTTAAGGCCGAATGTTGAAACAATGACACATGACATCCCATACAATTTCCCTCTATTGAACCAGTCCATAATCAGGATATCATGGGATATTTGGCATAAATTTACCTTGAAGAATCCAATCTTGGTCTGACTTGTGGCATTGGAAAGAAAAACCAAAGGAATACCATGGGACAAAGTTTCATATGTTGGGAGACCACAATTATAGAGATACAACAATTTCAATATCAAGCCCCAAAAATAAAAAAAGGGGTGTGTAATTTTTAAAATTTGCATAAGTTTTGTTTGAAAAAAAATATGATGTAATTCAAAGGGAATAATGAAGCATATATATCATTATTTGGTTCTAATATGCCTTGAAATAAAAAAAATAGATACTCCCATTAAGAAACCAGAAAGCTCTACTATGACATATGAAGAAGAGAAATGCAACATGACATATCAAAATTACGAGACCAAGTGCAACAAATTTCGCTCTCACAAAGAGTAATGAAAAACGAATTAGAAGAAATAATGAATGTTAAGATGGATGGTTTATAATAAAATATTAAAGTATATATGGATGGTTCGAAGGATGGTTTAAAAACAGATATGGAACGTTTGAAAAATGGTTTAAAAACAAATATGGAAGGTTTTAAGCCTGGTTTGACAAAGTTTCTATAATAAATGCTTCATAATAGTGATAAGGTATTCCATGAAACTCATGATGAGAACAAAATGAATGTTAATCATTATTTTAGAGACTATAATTTTGGGTTGAATGCCAAATTGCAAATATCTATATGAGGAAGTTTGATGGGAAGGATTTGGTAACATGGATACTACAGATGGAGAAATATTTTGATCTAAATGATGTGAAACACACAAAAAAGGTACACATTTCATCTTTATATTTAGAACCCAATTACTTTGTATGGTATCGAAATATTTTTTTCTCATAACCCACTTGTCACCTGGTCAATTTTTAAGGAGGAAATGATAACACATTATGAGAATACAAAGAGAAACAACTTCTTTATCCAATTGATAAATCTCAACAAAAGGGTCTAGTGGTAGAGCACATTAAGGACTTCCAAAAATTGAATATTAGGGTAATTAATATTCCAGAGGAGCATATGATTGATGTCTTCATAGGTACTTTAAAGGATTACATCTAAAATGAGGTTCGCCTTTGGGAACCTAATTAATTGGAGATGACATTCAATGTGCCAAGAAAAGTTGAAATAAAAATTATGGGAATAAGGAAGTCCACCACTCACAACTATAAATATGTAAGTGTTGCTATTCCTAGCCTCCCACAACATACAAGTTTGACACCACAATAAATGGAGGAAAAAAGGGAAAAATGGATTTGTTACAATTGTGATATAAAATACACTAAAGGTCATAAGTGTGTTGAGAGGAAATTATTTTACATAGATTGTGAAGAGGAGGAATAAAAGGAACAAGAAACATCAGATGAAGATGATATACACAAAGAACCAGCCAGAGAGAAAGAAGAAATGAATCCGACCATATCTTGTAATTCATTGGTGAGGATTACCACTCCTCAAATTCTCAAGATAGAAGGATATATCAAGAACAAAAGGGTAATAGTTCTGATTGATTTGGGTAGTACCCATAATTTTATTCATTGTAAAATAGCCAAGGAATTGAATTTTTTTCTATATCGAGCACCGCATTGTCAAGTGATGGTTGCAAATGGAGGAACTAAAAATTTCTCTAGAAAGTGGCATAATATTAAGTTAACCATGGGGGAATATGTATTGAATATTCCAATGATTTCCATTCCAGTGGGTGGTGTTGATGTTGTAATAAGAGTCCAATGGTTACAATCTTTGGGGGCAATTAACTTTTCATTTTCAAGAACTTTTCTTGAAATTTTACTTGGAAGGAAAGGAAATTGAATTAAGGGGTATCATAGGGAAACAAGGGATGATAATAATCTCTAATGACATGACAAATTTTTTGAAGAAATAGCAATGAGGAATAATTGAAAAATTACGCTCATTAGAGGTTAAAACATCAAAATCATCCATTTCTCCAAATCTCCGAAAAGTCTTGGACAATAATTTGAAGTAATTTTAGATTCCCAAAGGCCTCCCACCTATTCTTGATTATGATCATGCTATTCACTTGATTCCATGAAGTATTACTCCAAAATCCAGTCCTTCTAGATATCCCTTTTCCCAAAAGAGTGAAATTGAACATATGGTTGTAGAAATGTTAGAGGTCTATATAATTGAACGTAGCCAAATTTATTTCTTTGCTCCAATAGTATTGGTCGAAAAGAAGGATGGATGATGTCGTATGTGTCTATATTATAGGGAGATCAACATTTTCACTATTAAATATTAATTTCCCATTCCTATCATTGACGAATTGTTGAATGAATTACATGGAGAAATTTACTTCACCAATTTGGAGATTCATTTAGGATATCGTCAAATTAGAATGAAGACTGAAGAAATTATGAAAACATCATTTAGAACTCATAAAGGTCATTATGAATTTTTGGTCATGCCTTTTGGCCTTACTAATGCACCTTCCACATTTCAAGGTTTGATGAATTCCATTTTCAAACCATTATAAAATTTGTGTTACTATTTTTTGATGATATACTAATCTACAACAATTCTTGGAAGGATCATGTTCAACATGTTGACATGGTGCTAAAACTATTGAGGAGAAACAATTATACAAAAAAAACACCAAATGTTTCTTTGGAGTGCAGGAGGTAGAATATTTGGGTCGTATTATATCTCATGAGGGTGTTAAGGCATACCCTAACAAAATTAAAGCCATTAAGGAATTGAAAATCCCAACAACCCTAGAGCATCTTTGAGGAATTATTAGGTTGACAGAATATTTTCACAAGTTTGTTAATAATTACGGGATAGAAATGCCTCTAATAACCTTACTGAAGAAATATGCATTTTATTGGACTCCGGAAGAAAGTAATGCCTTTGCACATATTAAAGAGGAAATGTGCCGAGCACCAGTCTTAGCTACACCAGACTTCACACAAACCTATATTTTAGAATCTGATGGCTTAGGAAATGGAATTGATGTTGTTTTAATGCAATAAGGAAGACCCATTGCTTTTTATTCTTGTCTTGGTACTCAATTATCTCATAACTCATCTTATCATCGTTAATATGACAAATAAATTGAGATATTGAACAAATGTTTGGAAGGATATATGTTTTTCTTTGTATCTAATGAACAAACACAATGGGTCAAGTGGTTACCTCTGGTTGAGTGATAGTATAAAAATTCCTTCCTTATTGCAACAAAAATGAACCCATGTATGGACCTTTATGGATATCATCCACCATCCATCACGTCATGTTGAAGAGAAAGTTATAAGGTTTAAGTAGTGGAATATCACATCGAGCATCAAAAACAAGTTCTCCAACTCTTAAGGATAACCTCATTCTGGCACATAATCGAATGAAACAACAAGTCGATAAAAATCACAGTGAAAGAAGTTTTGATGTAGGTGACTAGATATTTTTACGGCTACAACCATGAAAAAATGTCCCTCAAGAAAATTATCACCCAAGTAATATGGTCCTTAAAGGGTGTTGCAAAATATTGGTACTATGTTATACAAATTGGCATTGAGTGCATCTTCCTGAGTAAACTTAGTTTTCCATTTTTCATGCTTAAATAAGGTTATTAGTGACAAGATCCCAATTCAAACAATATTTCCAAAAATTTTCGAATAAGCAAAAATCATATTGGAGATTGAAGTAGTCGTGGAAACAAGAAATAAAAAACTATGGAATTGATCAATTTTAGAGTACCTCATTAAATGTAAGAACCTACCCACTAAATATTCCACATGGGAGGATGATAATTTTATACAAAAGCATCCATAACTACTCAAATGTTGAGGACAATAGTTTTTTTGAATGAAAGGGGCATGTTAGGTCCCTATAATACTAGTGTAGCCTCCTTAATGTTATTGTTAGTGTATCCCCCTTATTGTTATTGTTGTGCCCATGTTCCCCACATATTGTTATTGTTGTTCCCCATAGAAGCCCACAATGGTTATTGTTGTTCCCTTACATTATTATTGTTATGTAGACTTTAATTATATTGTGACCCCTTAGACTCATATATACCAAGGAGGTCTTTTCATTTGTATCATCCATGAATTGTTCGTTTATGTGATGTAAGATATGTTTCCCCCTCGAAGAGGCTAAGTTTCAAGTCATTGATATATATTTTCTTATTTTTTGTGATCTAGTTTCATAACACACCACATTACCTCTCAAGGCACACACCCCATCCAAATGTTTACTAGATATGTCCTTCTAGGACTATTCTTATCTTGGATTCCGAATCCTCAAAGAATATCAGTCCTCTTCGACCACTCTTGTCTTGGATACCATGTCCTATCCTCCAAGAGTGTCAGCCAAAGGATTATTTCCTTTCTTGGATTTCCCAATCCTCAAGGAGTACCAATTCTATATGCTTATACAATCCTCCATTTTCCATTCTCCCTCCATGGTCTTCATTAGATGTATGACTATTAGTCCTAGCCTAGCGCATGACACATGAAGAAGAGAATAAAATTCCCATCATCACTCCCTCTTAACTAGAGAGGAGATACTCATTCCCTCTCAATCAAGGAATAGATCCTTACTCCTTTTCAAACATTAAGGAGATTAATGACTCCATTTTAAGTATAGAGGAGATTCATCACTTCCTTTTAACTTGGAAGACATAAGAATAATATCTTAGCTTGTCTCAAACCGTATCATCACATCAGCTACTAATTTTTCTGTGGAGATCCAAAGTGATAGTAGCATGGGCTCTTATTCTGCATCACATATTATCAAATTGAGCTTTGACCTTATTGAATGTAATGGATGCAAACTCTTTCTTCAATCTAAGACAAGGTTATTGTCATCAAATTTTCATATCACTTTCCTTCTATCATTATTATCATATTTTTTCATCAAGATCATTTTATCAATCAATATAGAGCTATTCTTAGCTTCCTCTAACTATTTATGAAGTGAAATTATTTTTCATAAAAATCATTACCATCAGGCTATGTCTTGTACAACTACCTTTTTCTGTCAAGTTAGTGTACTTTTTTGTCATATTTTCTTCAAATTTATCCACTCAATTCATGTACTCTTTGAATTGAGTTAAAATTGAACAATTGTAATTATATAATCTCAACTGCTATTTAAAATTTTTACAACATGTCCTTCCAGGTAGAAAGATCATATCGCATCCAAATCATCAATGCCAAATCATCAGAATTACCAAGTCATTCTAATACTTTCTCTTTTTGATTTCATCATCCCTTTGCATGATCCATCTTCATGCTAGAATCCTTTTTCATGCTTCTAGACTTTTAATCATTTGTCAATGTATTAATGTAATGAAACAAACAAGGTTTAATAGGTCATTATAAAGTTATTAGTCCTTCATACTTCAATAGATTACATAATTTGTTGACCAATATCATCATGCTCGTCAAACATGTCTCTATGTAATAAGTAATTAACTAGAAGAGTACTTTATCCAATCTTACCCACGACTCATCATGTTCATGCTACCAAGCATAAATATTTTCATAATGTTTTAAGACATGTAGTCCTATTTTCTAATGAAATGGCTCTTAAATATATTCATAACTCTTCCTTCAAGTAGCCATTTAACCAACCTCTTTATGTTTCAGTTTCTTCCTTTGATCTAGTATTCTTGTCTATCATCCTTAACATCATCATGAAGGAATATACATCTAACTATGCTCTTGTTCATCTATCCTTCTCGCCATACTATTATAATCTTGACAGTCCTCATTTATACATGCAACTCTCACCAGTAAAAGAAACCAAGAAAAATATACAAAGACAAAAACATAATGCCGATTTTTTCAATCTATGGTTTACCATGATTTCTCAGAAAATGTACCACTAGGGTTCTAGTTACAATCCCTAGAAATTCCTCGATCCATTGCTTATTAGGGATCTTAATTTAGCAGAAATACCTAATCCTAGGTTTTTTTACTTCAATCCCTCTTAATCAAAACCTTTCTAGAGTTTTACACATACCTTAAAATTATACTTTCAAGACTAGGGTTTTAATATCAAGGAACATTCAACCCTACAAACCCTAGATCCCCAAGAGCTAGGATTTCTTTGGTAGAATCAATTAGCTAGGTTTATGGATTTTTAGCTTAATCCTTTGCTTATAGGTTTGATTCAGAAACTCTAAGTACCAAGAGTCTTCAAGATTTTATGAACCCTAGCCACTTTCTAGTCATCGAAATTTACCACAAAGGAATTGCAAAAACCTTAATGTAAAACCATACCCATACCCTTTTCATTTGATTTTAACACCTAGCCTTAATATGAAACATAAAATTTATTGTCTTTAATCTTTATTCGAGTAGAAATTTTTCATGTTAGAAATATATACATAAATTCTATGTACCTTTACCATATTACTTGATCTCCATTGTTGCCCTTAATTTAAGGGATCATTCATTTTTTTATCATCCTGTAGTAACTAGATCCTCATATGGGCTTTTAATAAAGAGCTCAAATCTACATCTTGATTCAAGATTTAGCTTCTGCCATTTTACTCCATCGGGCATGAATTTCCAAGTCATACAAGTTATTGTCAAGTTGACCAGTCACCACTAACATGTTGTCATGTCCATCTCACAATTATATTAGCTATACACTTTGTGTATTGTTGATGTGTGAAATTCATATTCTAAGAAAAGGAAATCACATTACTCTGTATTTTCAACGAGGTGAATTTTAGACCATCGCATTATTTGAACCTTACAATACAACCAAGTAAGAGTATCTGTTGTAAGAGTATAAAGGAGATCATTGCATAAAACTGAATTTATTCAAAACTTTTTCCAAGCCCATTATTTCCAAAGCTGAATTTGTTTTATGAACATGTAGTTCAAGCACAATATTACCATTACAAAAAACTCAAATGCTTAATAATATCGTCTTGTTGATTTCAGATCACCGTGTTAAACAAATCATAAGCAACTTAAATATTTTGTATTACTATTGCAACATTGTTTTGACATGGTTACTTTAGTAAATAACCCTTATTATTGTCTTTCCCTCAGATATAATCTTGTATTCGCATCTAACCTCATATATTTTTTTCATACTAAATATACAATGATAACGTTTCTTCTAGATATTGCCATAATTCTGAATTACACATAGATAAATATCTCATATTTCCTTTCTCAATTTTTCTTTAGTATAGTAGTCCAATTCTCATTCCACCATGCTAAAAAAAGAGTGAGATATGCCACAAGATTTTGGATGTAAATCTTACTCACAATTTTATGCTTGAATTATAACTTTGAATAATTGAACTAAAACTTCGTATCTTAGTCATATCATGGAGGAGGTGACTTGAAAAAATTTGTATGGATGTTTTCTATAGAACATATCATGGAGGTGGCTTGGAATTATTTGTATGGATGTTTTATATAGAACTTTAGGTACCTCCTTGAATTAACCGTTACAGAGGTTTATGATAGAGTACCACATAACTTCCATGACTAAGCCAACAATAGGTGATCTTCAATATGCCTTCTTCTACCAACATTAGCTCTTATACCATGTTGGAAAATCAATGAATTTGTATATTAGAGTTTATTCCCCTTCCTTGATAACTACTTGTGATATTTTTTGGCCTTTTGTTATTGATTATTTCTTCTTCATCAATAAATTACCAACCATAAGATGCATGAAGATGACAAGAATACAAAGAGCACAAGATATAGTCTCCAATACAAAGAAAAAATCCTCCAATGGGAAAACCAAAAAATAATTCTTATCTCATTATAGAATCAAATAAAAGTGAGATCTCCAAGACCCAAATACCAAGACCTAATCCAAGCACCAAGTTATCCCTCCAAAAGCCTTCCTTTATCAAGTCAAATTTCACCAAGTCAAAGATGGTCAAGCTTCACAAAATATGCCCCAAGTCAAAGTTTCGACCCTCTATCTTGGGTCTACAATTCGGACTTGAAATCCTAAACCCTACAACTCACACAAAACCATAGATCCCTCACATGTGTGAAGAAAACAGTTCAAGAATTCATATCTTCTTTATCTTCCTTAGGTTTATCCTTCTTCCTTGTCCTTTTCTCTTCCTTTATTCTTGTTTATTACAGAAATTGAACTTGATTATTTATATCCAAATGAGGATGAATTCTACTCTATATATTGTCATCTAGGAGAGTGAAAAGGGTGCCCCAACAAGGCCGAATCGACATTGAGGACCAACTTGGTATGGAATGGATGACTTGGTCTTAGAGGAAAAAATGACTCTTCTTGACTCAAAAATGATAATTTTCATTTGTTAAAAAGAGACCAAATGAGACTATAATACATGACAAATTCTCTTCTTTAACTTACCAATCCCTAGAAGCATGAAGAACATGATTTGACCTAGAATTGAGCATGAAACCCATGCTTAAATAAATTTCTTTTTTATTTATAAAATACATAATTTCATGATTAAAAAAGTCATTATGAAGACTGAATTGAGTTACATTCTTCGACACCCCATTCCCTTAAAATGGCCTTGAGGGGGTTTGGACTTCTAACATATACCCCCCATCCTTAGGTACATAACTAATGTCAAGGGTAATGGGGACACTTGATTCACAATTTTTTTATTGTCAACCGCTTTATAAGATGGGTTAATACCTTGTATAGGAACACCTACCTACCTATAAAAAGGTTTTATTATTGAACTAGGATCCTAAGGGGAAATCCTATCCATATGAACACATGTCATTTTCTTGACATATCAAACTTTATGGGTGAAATATTTTCCACTATCCAAGAAGATGAGATAATATTGATGGAATTGCATGCATAAATGTAGATTTTATGTAGTCCAAAGTTTTTGTATATTGTTTCTCACTAAGAACCTAATCTATGGTTTTAGATAAACCCTTAGTATTCACTAGGTTTTGACATATAGGCCTCCCATAACATGAATTATAACTTTCACCCACCAAGATAAGTTTCCCTAGTAAGTCATAAATTAATTCCAAGGTTTCGAATATTGGTATTTTTGGTATCTTAACTTACACAAAGGTTCTAAAAGAGAAATTATGTCTGGCATAAAAATAGGGATGTCAAGAGTTAATTAAGAGGTAATCCATATCCTCGAGGTAATCACTATCCTAGATCCAACGACCTCTTAGGATTTCTAGGGGATCCTTTCGAGCAAAAAAAAAAAAAAAAAAAAAAAAAAAAAACCCTAATTTATCCTTTTTTTAGCACATGAAAAATCAACCCATTTGCAAGGATGGGATCACAAGAAAATTGGATCTAATGTTTTAAAACACCCATCAACACTGTTAACCACCTAGTCCTAAATTTTATTTAGATGATTAGTTAATTAGTTTTTCTAGATAAACAATTGTTTTCAAGAATGTATTAGTTCTAGAATAAAGAAGTGAATTCTAAAATTGTTGTATTTGTTAGTTGATAGGAAGGCCTTATCATAACCTTTGATAGAGTGATTATCCTTGAGTTTTTTTATCAAGAACACGTATTGAGATAAGGCGAGGTTATATAGATGCTATGCCTCTCACCCCTTATGTAAGTTTTAAATTTATGATTAATAAAATTATGTTTCTCATGACACTTCTACTGTTTCATCAAACACTTTGGTGCCCTAAATTTTTTTCAACTAACATATTTCCTTATAACTTCTGGATTTGATCCAACCAAATATCCTCCTTAACAACTAAAGCTACTTATCATCCTCTCAACTTGATTTCTTTGTGCTTCTTGCCAAAATGAGCTCCAAAAGGTAGAATACCTTTCCACTAGACAACTCATGTGACTCAAGGGATAAAACAATGGAGCTTGGGTTTACCTTCGAGTCCCTGTCCAGGTTCAATAGAACTTCTTCATTAGAGAACTAAAATATTCTTACTATGGATATTCCTAATTTGAAAATAGACTTTGTTACAATACCATGACTTATCAATACCATATGCCCAAAAACTATAACTCACTTAAATGATTTTTTTTTTGTAATTAATCAATTTAATTAAAAGGAAAATAAAAGAACAAAACTACTTTGAAGATAAATCTCAACCTTTGATTTGTGTATACTACTATAAATTTTCTAGAATATTCAGTTAAGGTTAAATTCATACTATAAATGAAATGGCTTGTAAACATAGATAGACATAAATCCATAATCAACATAAAAACACTGACACTATTATACATCTCACATTACCAAGATTAAAAAAATCATAAAAGCTAACTAAATTATAACTTTAATTTAAATTATTATTATTAATTAATTAAAATATAAATATAAATATATATATATATATATATATATATATATATATATATATATATATCATTTAAGCATACATACATTTTTAAAAACATATAACAATATTCATAACTATGGAGATTCACCCCCACTTTGCCATGAGATTTTTTAACTTGTAAATAACTATTCTTACAATAATCTCACACTAAGAGGATTAAAAAATTCATAAAAGCTAACTAAATTATAACTTTAATTTAAATTATTATTATTAATTATTTATAAAAAATATATATATCATTTAAGCATACATACATTTTTAAAAACATATAACAATATTCATAACCATGGAGATTCACCCCTACTTTACCATGGAATTTTTAAACTTGTAAATAGCTATTCTTACAATACCATATGCTAATAGGATAACTTATTAATAACATGTGTCTAATATTATATGTGTTGATATGACACATTTTTTTAATTAATTAATTTGAGATAAATTAATTAAAAAAATATAACTAATTTGGTGATAAATCTTAACCCTTAATCTGTGAATACTACTATAAATATTCCAGCATATTCCATGGAAGTTAATTTTTTACCATCCATCCAATAATTACTAATAATAAAAATAAAAATGTGAAGGACATATTTTGAAATAAACACACCTTATGCATAATTAAATAATTAGTAACGATAGACATCAATCCATAATCAAAATTAAATACATTTCATGATATTAAAAAAAAAAAAACATAAAAAATAAGTAAATTATAACCTTTTTTAAAATTATTATTAATAATATTACTAATTAGAACAAAATTAAAGCATTAAACAAAATTTTTGATGAGTGAGGGTTTCCCTACTTTATTATAAATATTCCTAATTTGTAAATAAAATTCCAAAATAGTTAATTAAATTATATTTCTAAACACTAGCTTGACCCTTCCTAAACCCAGCCTACTAACAAGATCACTTCTAAAAACTCCATATCAAAATAAACATATTTATCTCAAAAAAAATAATTTAAAATTTAAACATAAAAAATATTTTTACTTTACACTATTAATACATTTTAATATGTAATAAAAAAAAAAACTAAAAATAAATTTATTAATTTATGAAAAACACACTAATAAACATTCTAGTAAACATGATGATGATGATGGTGGTGGTGGTGGTGGTGGTGGTGAGACCAAATTTTGGTCTATCAGACTTATAATTTTTTTAGTTCTTAATTGTCTGGCTTCTCATCTTTCTTGGCGAGATTGGTGTTATAGCTTTCTTTTTCTTCTCTACTGTCTTCCAACTTCCTTTATCTTGCACCTCATTCATCTCTTCTGATTCCTGGGACACAAGTGTTTTATCTTCGGGATCTGGGAGATTTGCTTTGCTGCTAAATGAAGATTTATTTTGTGCGGTATTCGAATCCTCATAATTGTTGATGCTTGAGGGGTTGTTGAGTTCGTTTTTTTGTTGTTGGGCGGGGCTTTCCCCTACTTGTCTTGAGGGTTGTTTCTTTCTTGCTCGATTTCTTGCGATTCAGAGTTTTCTAGAGAGTATTCTTCCTTGATGACAATGTAATGTTCCTTTTGTGCTCCTTCCCACCATGTAGATCTATGGTGATTCTTTCTAGCAGAATTTTTCTGGGAGACTTTTGGGCAATTTTTGGTTAGATGCCCTGTCTCAAAGCAGGATCAACATCTGAAGAGGACACTTTCATAGTCGAGTTTCTAGTTCCATACATAGTCTTTGCTTGTTAGGATTATTTTAGCTGGGAATCCAACGCTAAAGTCCATTTCTACATAGATGCATGCATAGGTGGTTTTGACATATTCCTCTGTTTCCATTTCTACATAGATGCATGCATAGGTGGTTTTGACATATTCCTCTGTTTCTGGGCACTTGCAGTAAAATTTCCCAATTTCATTTCCAATGGCTTTTAGCGAGGATAGATTCCAGAGATGTAAAGGTAGGTTTGGAAATCTGACCCAAACTGGTATTGAGGTTATGACTGTTGTTGAGGGATCAAATGATGGGTTCCATGGCTTCATGAATAGGCCTGAGTTTTCCCAAAACCAAGGGCCAGAATCTAAAATGCATTGTCTGCTTTCAGAGTTTTCAAAATCTACTATAAAGAAACCCTTATCACAGGGGTAGATATTAATTTCATCAAAAATGACATGCTTCCATACCTCTAAGATCCAGCTATGGAGAGCTGTCAGCGGCGGCCAAAAGCCATTAAACTGGCAGATTAAAGCACTTTCAGAAAACTTCAAGGCCTCATCCAGTGAGGCCTTGACCACTTGCACAGTGGGAGCTGGGGCTTCACTGACAATATGGGCAGAAGCTTGACTCTCAGAGGCGGACGGAATTGGACTGACAATTATCTTCACGAAGCTGGGAGCCATACTAGACCCAAAGGTGAAGAACCACAAGTCTATAAGGCCGCAGAGCTAAATCGTGGAAGTAAACCTGCAAAAGTAATTGAGAATTGTGAACCCCTAGTTCGGAAGATATGCGAACCCTGTTCAATGGAGCAGAAGAATATTCACCGCAAAGCCCAAAGATATTCACTGCAAAACCATAAAATATTCACCACAACTATTCACCACAGATATTAACAGAACAAAATTATTAAAGTATTCCGTTCCGTTAAAAAGAAATGAAAGTATGTAAAATCTAATTAGAAATAGAAAATAAATTAAAACAATAAATATCTGTGAAGTTTTCACAATAAATCGTTCCAATTCTAAGAATTATTCTATATAGTATTAATGTCTACATTAAAAAAAGCGGATTGAGAATTTTAAGAATATTTTGGAATTGAAAAAAAATTAGATAATTATTCTTATAGATGTATAGTATTAATATTATATTTTTTTTATGTAGGTGTGGATTTTGACAAATTTTTGGAATCCAAAAAAATAAGATAATTTATAGTATTAATGTTTTATATTTTTATATATACTGCGGATTTTGAAAAAAAAAAAATAGGGTTCAAAAAAGAAAAGCAATATTTCATAAATCTTGTAAATTTAGGTTTCAAAATATTTTCAAATTTTACAATAAAAAATAAAAATTATTTACATGATTCTAAAATATTCTCAAAATTAAATAATTTGAAGTCTCTCATTGTCAAACATCTTCCTAAATATCTAAATATGGGAGACAACCAAGAAAATAATAAATATCTATACATTCAACATATTGAGAAAAACATATCCATATATTTTTAGAATCATTTCCTCATTTTAAATCTTACTAAGATTTTACTATACAGATCCGAGGGAGCCGCCAATATCTGGACGTTCTGAAGCGATTTAATACGCTCGCCCTTCCTGCTCTTCTTCGTCTTCGCCTTCGTCTTCCACTGCAGACAAACCATCTGCACAGAACAGCAACTTTCATCAGCTGCCCCAACAAATATCTCGCAAACTTTTGACGCTTCGTTTCTTTGGTTGTAAATCGATAGCTCTGCAGAAATATCAGCCTCTTCATCTTCATGAACCTCTCAATTGCAGCATAATCAATATTATCTTCCTCTCCCTCTTCTTCCCTAATTATAAAATTCCTTAGTGAATCATTACTTTTTCTGCCTGAAACATCTTCCCCTAGTGCCAACGCTCCTGCCATGCTTTTTAACAATAATTTCTATGAGGCAGATCAATTGGGCTGGTGTGGATTACAGAACTTTGCCTGAAGCACGTTATATTCAGAAAAATGATCAACCGGAATTGTTCGTGAAGGCATAGTTTTCATTCAATTCAAGTATTGGAATTTGTGTTGCAGCACGAGCCTGGCTTGCGATGCAGGCAGGCTCCAGCCTCCTGCCGTAAAACTGTGGCACTGGGCATCCCACTTCTCTTGTTTCATACGCTACTTGTTCTTCAAACGACGCATCTCATTCAGTGTGTCCTCTGGAGAACGAGAACTTGGATTTTAAAACACTTTTTAGGGTTTCCCAAATCACAAATTGTTGTTGACAATCCTTGTAAGTAATCAGGGGATCTATAACTTTACAAGCATATCAATGGCAACCATTTCAATATCTTAAATCTGGTCTGGATTTGTTTTCAAGGCTTGGGCATAAACATTTACAAGTGCAAAGAACCCTATTGTAAAGCATCATAACGTTTCAAGATTTGTAAAGCATACTACAAGCAAGAGGATTCATTACTTGTAAGCTGTACCAACGTCTCATCATTTTAAATCTGCTGACACTCTTTGTAGAGTATGAAACTATAAACATTCAATACTTCAAAGTTACCTTGGAACTAATATCATATGTTTATTTATTAACACAATTATATTAAAAAATGTGCTTGATATATGTGGACTAGTGTTATTTTTTGTTTTTTGTTATGATAATGGTTGATGACGATGGCTGATAAGGGTTGTGAGGGTTGATCATGGTTAAATACACTTGAACATGGATGACCATGGTCATTATGGTTGACTATTGTTGAGTTGGTTTGACCATGTTTAATAATGGTTGAACTTGTTGATCATGTTTGACCATGGTGACCATGTTTGACTATGGTTGAGCTTCTTTGAACATGCTTGACTATGGTTAACTATGGTTGAAAATGGGTTGCATTGTAAATGTTGGCCATGTTGAATGTTTGTAGAGCAAGGATGAAAATGGTTGCTAAGGAAAACTTACTACAATAATTTGATTTGTTTATTTACTAATGAGGATGACAATGGTTGACCATGGTTATCCAATATTGGTCATGGATAACCAAGATCAATGAATTGTCATTGGTCATCCACTTAACCATGGTTTTCCATGCATGTTGATATATGTCCATGGCTATCCATGGCTAATGTTGGTCAAATATATTCCTTCAGTTACATTTAAATCATCAATCTGAGTTGGTAAACTTGTAAAGTGTAATGCACAATATTTTTAAGGTGAGGTTTCTATTCTATTGAAAATTAACATGAAATTAAAGCCTAATTTATGAACATTAATTGCAATTTAATTCAACATAGTCATGGTTCTAAACATCTTTAAACCCTTTCCATCTAAAGGTTTTCTATAAGACAATTATAAAATCGATTAATCATATAGCTTATCATTTATTTCTACAATTGAAAATGAATAAATCTTTATTCAATCAAATGATTCAATGCAAATTAATATTGTATATTAACCATAAATTAAAACAATTGAAATTAACTACATAAAACATTAACTAAGCATAAAAACTAATTGTAACTAAACAAAACTTACAAGGAAAATAGAAATGCTTCAGTCATTAAGGGGGGCCACCTTGGCTAGGTTGTGTGTTGCTAAAGAAGTCATATAAAATTTGGAACTCCTACAACACTAAACTCTAAAATAATTTATAAAACAACAAAAATACTTCTATAATAAATTACTAAGCCACCAGTAGAATTTCTATTAAAAAGATCAGTGCTTCCTATAGCAAGACCATCTCCTATCATTGAAGTGATGAACATTTATACAACTTGAAATAGAGATCGTCGAGATATTTAATACAATCTTTTAGAATGGTTGATCATAATTTTGATCTTCTAGAGTCATTAAATAAGTTTGTCAATTATGTATGTAAATTCATGGTTACACATGAATTTCTCATAGAAATATTGAAATCTTCTAGCTTGATTCTCATGTATTTAATCTGCATCTCATGCCAAGAACTCTATTCCAGATTACGTACTCTGCCACCACTTTGACTCAGTCTACCACCATTTGATTGTACCTTTGACGTCACTCCTGTTATAGTGTGGAAAGTGTTTTGATAGGTGGAGGGGCTTGGGATCACCATTTTACATGTCCTCCAACTTATGATTTCATTGTATCATGCTTGCAACTATGTATACAAGTGACACAACCACATAATTAGAGACTAGCTCCAGAATGGTTATATTTCTATTGCCATGCATTTAAAAAAATTTCTTAAAGGAATATACAAAATTATAGAAAAATGAACACTTTAACCTTGAATTTCTCCAATTTATAACCTTTATAGCTCAAGACATGATTTTTTTACCAAAATAATAATGTTGGAGTGTCAACTAATGAATATGGAAGGCTTATAGAAATATGTTAGGAAAAAAATTGGTGAAAGGATAACAAAAAGAGTTCATTCTTGGGACCCAACATTCCCACACGTTGAGGATTTTGCATGTCCCTATACATAGGAAAAATTACAAAATTTTGTAGTTTTCTTTCATGTTGACATCTAATTTGAAAATATTAGGATTATTGTAAATATTATAAATAGTTTCAATCATGCATTAAAAAAACCAAGAGACCTTGGAATTGGAATCCCAAGAGTCTCTCCACTCACGTATATATTCATGAAATGACTAATGCAATAAAAAATTCATTTAGTGGAGTTACTCCTAGCCTAACATGGTATCAGATCCAACCCCCATTTTTAACATTTTCTACATTATAACTCATGTTAATTTCCTATCCTCTTTCCCTCTACATTCTATTTTTTTCTTCTCATACTCTTTGTTGGTCCATGTGAACTGTGTATGTTGTTGTTCCTTCATGCTGGATTGAACGCTGCCAAGAGTATTAATCCTTGAAGGAGCTAAAGTGTTTTGAAGCGTGGGATCGTAATATTCACTAATAGTGAAAATAATGAAAGGAGTTGAAGATTGAAGCTAGTAATTCTGGTTGAAACTCCTGAGAAGTGAAGCTTATGGTATGTTTCGTATGCTAGGTTCCATTGAGTTCCTTTTTGTGGCCATGACCCATATGTGTTGATGTCAATGGGTTTTGAAAACTGTTGAAGTAATCTTGAATATTCTGAAGACCATATATTCCTAGTATTTGTTGTTCCATGTTGCTGTGTGTTGAAATTTTTTTGAAGGGCTGCATTTGGTATTGGTAAATTAATGTTGGAGACTGTACATTCCATGGTGTGTGTGACTACTGCATTGGTTTTTTTGGGTGATCAATGAATTTAAAAAAAACCAATATATATTTTGAGTAGTGTGTATTATAAAAGAGGCAATATATATGGTGAGGTTTTGGAATATTATTATGGTGCTTTATATTATGTGTTGGAAACCTATTTTAAAACATTGATAAATGATGCTCTCCATATATATGAAAGATTTGTGTTGGTATTGAATAAGTGGGAAGAGCCCATTTAAATTATATGTGTTGGTTCAAAATATTTTTATGTGTTGAAGCCAAGGGTATATAAAATGAGAGTGGGTGGAATTCTTATGGTATGAGTGATGGACATGATATATGTTCATGATATATATTATATGTTATATATGAATGGTGAAACAATCTGAGTGGTGGTATATATATTAAAATTTTGACATAGTGTAAAGTGAATTTTTACTATTTATATATTTAACAAGTTTCTTACCTAATCATGAACACAAAAATTAAGGTTGCAGTTATTTTGGAAATCAAAAGAACATAGTATTTTTTGATGATGCATTCACTCATCTCCATTGTGGGAGTAGTTCTCTCTGGCAAAGAGAACTATCATGAGTGGTCCCAGAAGATAAAAAACACCCTCGTTTTCAATGAGTTTTGGAAAGGAATTTGTGAAGGAGAAGGAGACAACGCGTCGGAGAAGCCCACTTCTGACAAGGAGCTTGAAATTTGGGAAAACAAGAACAACAAGGCCTATTCCTTGGTTTCAGCGTCATTAAATGAAGAGTTGAGTTGACATATTTTGTCATTTTCAAATGACTTTGAATCCTTAAAGAAGTTGAAGGAATTCTATGACTCACACTCTGAACTTGAAGTTGTTCAATTGATTATTAAGTTGTTCAATATTGAATTGAAAAATGATGACCCTCTTTCCTTAGAATCATAATTAAGATTGATTATGCATAACATAAAATCCATTGGTGTTGAAATATATTCATCTCATATTTTATGTCAAGGCATTGTATCTTACCTATTCACATTATCTTGAGTCATTGCAAGCAAGTGACAACCTTAAGAAGATTAATGTTGAATCCCTTGAAAATAATTTTGCTAAGAGAGAGAAGGCTTTTGGGAAGAAGACAACTCCTTAGTCTACTGAAGAATTTGTGTGCCTTGCAAAGAAAGAGAAGAATAAGAGACTAGATTCTTTTAGAGGAAGAGGTGGACAAAGAGGAAGAGGAAGGAACAATTTTAGAGGCAGAGGGGCAAGTATTTCCAAGGAGAAAGGTATGATCTTAATTGCATATGATCCAATAGATATGGACATGATGCTTCTACATGTAATATATCTTGGGACAAAATTGAACAGAAAAGAAATGAAGGAATAGGTAAAACAACTCACAAAGGGAAAGGAAAATCACCCGAGTCTGCTCATTATGTTGTGGCACATTGCAACATTGGAGTAAATGAAGACTTATAACACAGTGACCGATCAAATAGATAACCTGACTTCAAAACGAGGACTCTAGCCCAAAAAGTCTCAAAAAACATGAAAAAACACCCCAAAAACAAAAAGTATGTCTTCCAGAACGCACTTCGTTTTTTTTGAAGGTCAAATTTCAACATTTTATAAAATTATGGTAAAAACAAAATTGTTTCTTGAAAAAAGGATTGAAAAAACACCCTCAAAACAAAACCAGTTGATGCTGGAATAACAAAAAAATATTTGTGTCATACTTTTGGCATTTTTAAAAATAGAAATAACATTTTTTAATTTTTAAAATTCAAACATTAAAAAAAAACCTAAAATTTAAGAAAAAAAATAAATTTAAAAAATAAAAACATTTAAAAGCTTAAAATTTAAAAATATATGAAGATAAAAAAATAAAAATAAAAACAAAATAAAAATTTTAATTCAAACATTAAAAAAAAACCTAAAATTTAAGGAAAAAAAATTAAAAAAAGAAAAAAGAAAAACCTAAAATTTAAGGAAAAAAAATAAAAAATAAAAAATAAAAAATTTTACATTAAAATTTAAAAAATACAGAAATTAAAAAATAAAAGTAAAAACAAATTAAAAATATTAAATTAAAAAAAAAACAAGTTAAAAAAAGAAGGAAATTATAAAAAATAAAATATAGAAATTAATTTTTTTTTAATTTTTTTATTTAAAATAAAATTTGTTTTGTATTTTTTTTTTAATTTTGTTTTAATTTTGTTTTTAAATTTTATTATTATTATTTTTTAAATTTTTAATATATCTATATATGCGCCCAGCCACCCGCCGTCCCCACCACCCCCAGCGCATTGTATTTTTTTTAAATTTTGTTGTTGTTGTTGTTGTTTTTTTATTTATTTATTTTTTATTTTTATTTATATATTTATTTATTTTTTTTATTTTTTATTTTTTATTTTTTTTTAAAAAATAAATTTTTTTTTTTTAATTAAATTTTTTTATTTAAAATAAATTTTGTTTATTTTTATTTTTTGTTCTTTCTTTTTTAATTGATTTTTTTTTTTGTTAATTTCAATTTTTTTTTTTTTTTTTTTTTTTTTTTTAATTAGATTTTTTTATTTAAAATAAATTTTGTTTTTGTTTTTATTTATTTATTTTGTTTAAATTTTGTTATTTTTTTGTTTTATTTTTTTTATTATTATTATTTTTTTTTCTAAATTTTCTTTTTCAATTTTAATTGTTTTTTTTGTTAATTTTAAAATTTGTATTTTTTTTTCTTCTTATTATTATTATTTTTAATTTAAATTTTTAAATATATATATATATATATATATATATATATATATATATATATATATATATATATATATATATATATATATATTTTAATTTTGTAATTTTATTTTTATTTTATTTATTTATTTTTTTTAATTTTTAATATGGTTTTTTTTAATAAGTTAGAAAAAAATGTTTTTGATGTTTTATTTTTTTATTTTTTTGGTCAATTTTTGTTTTTTTCTTTAAATTATGTGTTTTTTTTTTCAAATTTTGTCATTTCCTTTGATATAATTAAATATATATATATATATATATATATATATATATATATATATATATATATATATATATAGATATATATATATATATATATATATATATATATATATATATATATATATATATATATATATATATATTTAATTTATTTTTGTTTAAATTTTTTATTTTTACGAGCTATTTTTGTTTTTTTTACATTTTTATTGGTTTTTTATTGTTTTTATATATTTTTTTAATCTAAGTTTTGTGTTTTATTACCAACATGAAAATCACCACTCTAAAAAAAAAAGGTTGATGCAGCATCAATACGTTTCGAAATTAGCATGAAAATCACCACTCTAAAAAAAAAGGTTGATGCAGCATCAATACGTTTCGAAATTAGCATGAAAATCACCACTCCAAAAAAAAAAGATTGATGGAGCATCAATACGTTTTGAAATTAGCATGAAAATCACCGCTCTAAAAAAAAGAAAGTTGATGCTGCATCAATACATTTCAAAATTAGCATAAAAATCACTAATATTTTAAAACAAATATTCATACTTCATAAATAAAAATATTAAAGTGTCAAAAATGTGCACCCAAAAAAAAAATGGTGATTCTGCATCACCACTTTTCAAAATCGGGTGCTTTTTATGCTACCAAAAAAAAGTAGGTAACATTGCGGTTACCTATTTCATCGGTAACATTGTTTTATTCAATGTTTCACTTGGTTCATGGAAAGATCTTTGGATGCTTGATTTAGGAGAAACTTTCCACATGAATTTCAAGAGAGATTTCTTTGAATAATTCACTGATAATGTTGATGGAGTAGCATACTTTGTAGACAAGTCAAAATTCAAGCCATTAGGGCTTAGCACCATCAGGCTCAAACTCCTTGGTATTCCAGACTTTCTTCTACATGATGTTATATACCTCCCAAATCTTAGGAGAACTTGCTATCTTTGGCCCACATCCGCCAGAAAGGACAATCCATTCATATAATATTTTATGGCAAGATCGAGGTTAGGAAAACATCATATCACTTACTTGTCATGAATGGGATAGAATAAGAAAGACTTCTAAAGCTACAAGGAACCTCTGCTTATGCACATAACTTTTCATGTAGTTCTCATTATGATGAAGATACATTTCCATCAAGTCTTTTATGGCATGCTATATTTTGACACTTGAACTATGACAACCTCCATTTGTTGAATAAAAATGGCGTTATTGGTTTGCCTACAATTCCTACGAGACTTAAGAAATATGATGATTATGTCTTAGGCAAGCACAACAAACAATATTTTCATGATTCTCATTCCAGAGCACATAAAAAAATTGAACTCATTCATTTTTATTTGTGTGGCCCAATGCTTGTTCCTTATGCAAATGGTAATAAATAGATGATGGAATTTGTCAATGACTACACCAGAATGTGTTGGGTTTATTTATTTAAGAACTAATATGAAGCTTTTGAAACATTCGAGAAATTTCATGCATGGATTGAAAATGATGCACAATCTCATATTGGATCTAGTCGTACTATAATGGAAAAGAATATACATCAAATGAATTTGAAAACTATATTCGCCAACATGGGATCAAACATCAAACAACTGTGCCTTATAATACCCAACAGAATAGAATAGTTGAAAGAATGAATAGGAAAATCTTAAATGTGGTACATTCCATGATGTTCGTCAAGAATGTTAAACTGATGTTTTGGGATGATGCAGTTCTATGTGTTGTGTATATAAAGAATAGGTGTCCATCTAATGTTATAAAAAATAAGACTCCCTATTAAATTTGGTATGGACACATTCCTTCGGTGAGACATCTCAAGGTTTTTGGTTCCACTTTTTATGCCTTGATACATAAGGAACAAAGAAACAAACTTAGTGCAGTGAGTCACAAATGTATCTTCTTGGGGTAATCAAATACCTCCAAAGAATACCGTCTCTATGATGAAGTGAATAATAAGATTATAAAATCTAGATATGTGATCTTTCTTGAATCTTACAAGATTGAAAATGTTTTTGAGCAAAAACTTGATCTCTTGGATAGATTCAGGCATGCAAAGTATTTTCAAGGGTTTGATAACGAGATTCCGCATCTTTAAGGGGGGATTCCTATACCGGATCAATCTGTGGAATATTATTTTGAAGCACTTTCTCCCTCACATGAAGCTCCAGCCTCTTATGAAACTTTGAGTGATGTGATTGATAGAATTGGGAGACTAAATATCGATTCAACCCCGTCTCAGTCAACTGAGAAACCTAGGACATCTTAGAAAGGTCCTTCAAAATGGTTGAAAAAGACACTTGAAAGTGTTCAGCCAGATGAGGTTGGAAATACAGGAACAAGAAGCTCAACCAGACAAAATGGAGGTGATGTAGACAATCCTGATTCACTGATTGATGTGGATGTTTCTTATGATTGTGAACTGAATTTGTCTACATATTTTGAACCAAATTCCTTCAAACAAGTCACTTCCCATGATGAATGGAAATAAGCGACACAGAAAGAATATGATGCTTTGATAAAGAATGGCACCTGGAAGATGGTTGATCCTCCATTGGTAACCAAACCAATAGGCTACAAGTGGGTCTTAAAAAACAAGTATAAAGTAGATGACTCACTTCACAAGCACAAAACTAGTCTTGTGGCAAAAGGTTTTGCAGAGAAGGAAGGGGTTGACTATGAGGAGACATTTTCCCCCACAACAAAATGGGCTACCATCTGGACACCTTTTTCCTTGGAAACATAGAATGGTTGGAAATTCCATCAAATGTGTGTTAAAAATGATTTCTTGAATGGAGATCTGAAAGAGACTTTTTTTTATGTCCCAACTAGAAGGATTTGTTGTGAAAGGTTAGGAACATAAAGTATGCAAGCTTGTAAAATACTTGTATGGCCTCAAGCAAGCACCGTGAGCCTGGTACGTGAAGTTCATTGAGCATCTTCTGAAACTTAATTTCAAACATTATGATCTTGATGATGCAAATGTTTGTCAAGAAATTTGGAAAGACAGTTGTATATCTTGTGGTGTATGTATATGGTATTATGATTATAGGGAACAATGAAAGCTACATTGCATCCATAAAGAAGGAACTCAAGAAAGGTTTTGAAATGACTGGTTTGGGCTATGTTCACTACTATCTTAGTATTGAAGTAACCTGACATCCGAAGTTTATATTCCTCTATCAGAAGAAGTAAACTGGAGATCTCTTGAACATGTTTGACATGGATGAGTGCAATCCTTTGAATACTCCAATGGAACAAAAATTAAAGGTCACATCCACTGAAGGAAAATAATTTTAGGATGCAAAGAAGTGTAGACAGCTCATAGGAAGTTTGAACTACCTGACTACTACGAGACCAGACATTTCATTTGTATTTTGTAACACCCTCATCCCACATCTACCCAAGTAACTGTCCAACCAGGGTAAATACGTGAAGAAGAGTTATTATGATAAGATTCAACCTCCTAGATGACCTTAAGGAAGTGGAATGATAGAACACATCACAAAAACCTTCCACATCAGCAACATGGCTCCCAGAAGCTAACCCACCCACTCATTCATCCAGACCCTGGGTCCCACTAAGGTTCTAGGCCTTTAAACCCCCAAATGCTCCCACAGTATAGGCATGGGTGTGTCTAGGATGCTCTGGATGCTCTTATAGCATATGCAAGCATGCGTACATGGAATTTTTCCAATAAACTTGTGCCAAATTGAGGCACTTTTTTAGGCCCAGAGCCTGGGTCACTGCCCAAAATTCAATGACAAGGTCATGTTGGTGTCCCGTGTTTTGACAGTTTGGCAAATCAAAAGACAAGGCAACATCAGAACCAATCTTTAGAGTTCCAGGATCTAGTCCTCCTGTTCTCAGAGAGGGATCTCTCAATTATTTGTTTGCAAAGGTTTATCTTGTTTGCTTTGGTTATGGATTTTAGACTAGTTATTATGTGCAGATGTTTGTTTGGTTGGGTTGAGTTGATACAGCAGAATATAAAAGGTCTAGGAAAGATAGACAGAAAGAGGAAATATCCGGTTCATTGGGCAATGGAGTCAAAATAAGGTTATGATAAACTCTTCAAGGGATATGGGATATCAAAGGGAAAATCTAACTTGGCCACAAGATCCTTTGTTTTGGAATGAGATGGACATTAATGATTTGGAAAAAGAAATTTAATTCTCAACAAAGGGAACTTGAAAAACATGACTTGAAAATAAAGAGATATTTGATAGACAGGGCTAACCATAAATTCTACAAACATTCTTTAAGCAAATAATGATTTCAAGGCAACTTCTAAAATGAAATCTAAGATTCGGGGAACACCCTATTTCCCCAAAGATCTTATTTTAAAGGATTTAGAAAACATAAAAGATTCACTGATAGTTGCATTCATAGAAGAGGGAACACCTAAATAACATCTGTGTTTGCAACTATAAAGACCTTCAAAACAACTTTTTAAGCAGGGGCAAAGGGTAAGATCAAAACCGACCTCTTTGGTTAACTTAAGACAATGGTACTTCGAAGGGAGATTTCAATAACGGCTTTCAAGTGATGGCAGACAAGCAGGGAGAACCATAACATGTTGAAACCAACTATTTGAGCTATCAAGGAAATAGACGAGCATGAAGACTAAAGAGAAGTTTTAAAGCCTCTAAAATACTTCAGCAGAAGAAAACATAAAACAGTGAAGGGTGAACAGGTCTAAGGTGCTTCCAGGAGTCATTTCTTAGCCTAAAAATTTCAGCCTACTGTAGTAAGAAATCATGGAACATAATGAAAACAAGGAAAAAACATTTAACAGTTCAGAGCACTTCACCAACAGCCAAGCTCATGGATCAAATGATAGAGCCTTCTCAGGAACAAACATGCAACGACATCATCAAGACATCCAAGACTCCAAATTATTTTCAACTTCAACAGACTTGTATATTTATTTCAGAGAATTTCGATATTACAACTTGTGATCAAACAACAACCCACCTTCTCATCTTATGCAGAAGTACTTATAGGAAGATGAGGAGGTGAGAACTAACAAAAATATCTCGTGAACCATTAATACAGATTAAATGACTTCTCGGTCCCTTGAGGGGTTCGATGGATAAGTGTACAGGTGGATCACTGTATTAATGTTTTAAAATTAATATCAAATCTCGGTAGGAGCTTTATTTGACTTTGAGGTTCATATGCTGTGTGAAATAACTCCGCAGATATTTGTTGCATCAGCTTCCTGTGGCCGAATTAACTCCTTGGAAGCGCTGGAGGCAGATATTTCCTGAATCAATAACTTCGGCCTCTGTTTGAAAGGTTTGAGGCAACAGGTGGCTTTTATGGTAGCTGAGGAATCAATTCGCCTCATTTGAAGCGGTGGAAGCCTTTTTGTCAGCGAAACACTTATGATTTTCTATTGACTGTGCTTAATCTGGGAATTAGGCTCTAAATAAGCATTCTTAGCCGTAATTCCCATATCTGTCTTCAAAACTGATACTCTTTAACTGTTTTGAATTAAAACAGTGTCTTGCCGATGTGCAGGGCCGCGCAGGCCATTTTACGTGCTATCAATGCTCATGAAACATTAATAAACCATTGAATAGGGCCCGCGGATGGTTTCCTTTGGTAGATCATGGGCGCAATAATCGTTATTCCCACCTCCGACGTTTCTTTATAATACACAGAAAACCATTGAAATCACCTGCAACAAAACATAAAACAATTAAGAAATCCTGCGTTTTTTGGGTTTAAACTGCTTCAGATGGCGGGGAAGGAGCGTAGCCGTTGGATGAAGGCAACCAACAGTGGAGATCTGCGCAAAGAGGCGAAAGAGGAGCGGGGGGAAGAAATGAGGTGGGGTGGTTTTGGACCGTCCGATCTGGACACGTGGACGGTCCAGATTTAATCGGAGGGTCTCAATCGGAGGTGACAGAAAAGGGGATGCGATTGAAAATAAACTCCGATGCGATTGCGCAATCGGGAGGGGGGAGGCGATTAAATGATAGCCGTTGGATCCGAGGATTAGATCAACGACGGGGAGCGAATCGGAGGAACAACAATCGGGGGAAAGAATAAATGCATACGGGCCTAATCGTAATCGAAACTGCGGGCCCAATTGCAATCGAAACTTTGGGCCTGGTCCTTTCGATCAACCCATTTTAAATTCTTCGATCGCGATTGCGCGATCGGTCTTTTTGATCAACCCATTTTATTAAAACACGTGACTTCAAGTTTTTAACTTAAAACTTTGGAAAGTGGGTTTTTGGGTTTACAAAGGAAAAAGGGTCGGAAATGAAAAATTTCACAAGGTTTAGGCGCCAAGGGCGGGCTCAGGGTTATATGAAAATAATAATATGATCGGGGGTCTAGGACAAAGGGGCTGATCGCAATCGATGTTTTGAAATGGTTCACAAACATGCACACTTGAATCTTTTCGATTCGATCAACGCTTCATGGGTTTGGCGCTTGGTTTTTTATGATGAGGGCGTATTGGGGAAGTGGTTTAGGGCCTAGCCCAAGGGGCTTAGGTCCATAAAAAGACTTGTATTTTTATGATTTTCCACGGTTTTTTAATGGAAACAGAGGGTGCCGAAAGGGTTAAAAAGTGAGTTTTTAACCATGGGAAGGGTGATTTATGAAAGGAAGAAAGGAAAAGATGAATAATAGAGGAAAAATATGGAAAAAGGGAAAGGAAAAGAAGGTTAATTTCGAGTGGGAGAAAGGGAAAAGGGATGGATTTGCAGCAGCTTCTTTTTTGTATTTTCAGTAGAATTTTCAGAGTATGAGATGAGAACAGCAATGAGGATTTTGGACAAAGGCAGAAGGCTTTCAAGGAGCCTTCAAAAGCCAACAATTTTTAGTGATGAAATTTGTTCTTTGAAGGCTCAAAACATATTTAGCCATCTTTGGGTATAACAAAATATTATAGGTGGCTAACAGGTCATACATGAAATATAACATGAAATAGTGGTGCAAAAGCAAATACTGGAATAAGGACTTGACTGGACCCCTACTAGCCATGAAGGGCATTTCGTCAAACATGTCAAAAATATGTAATATTAAAGTTTAACTAACAAATATGAACATAGGGTTCTCATACTTATCTAAGAATCACTAAGAAGAATTGTTCCCTTACATCATTAGCTCCATTATCATCTATTAGGTCATAGATACATTGTATATTCATTTACAAATAAAAACATGAGGATAACCATACATCATCACTGTTAGGATACATGCTCATAACCATCATAATAACAACAGAAATATTTGAGATACATCAGGCATAGGATCCACATATAAATCAATACATTTAAACATCAAATGCCAAGGAAATGAAATTCTCATTAATGAATATAAAAAACCAATCGAGGATGGGACTACCACGTTCCACCTGATCATAGATTGGCTGAGCCAAGTCTCTCTTCAGCCAATCACCCACATGCCATATTCCAAGCATGAATGTGGGACTCATAACCTACCAAAATAACCAAACAAGCATGTATGCTACTAGAGTTATCCACCTACACGGAGAGTACTTTTACTGCCTCCTAGTGTCTCAGGATTTACAGTAATCCACAGTCTGATCTAGGGATCACTAGGTCCTACACCGAGATGTACTCTCTAGGCTTAACCGTACATCCCATCCTGGGACTACTAGGCCCAACAAAGAGAAATCCACCTATTGGCTATATCGTATATCCCGCCATTCAACGACAAGGATTCCTGAGCCCACTGAGGCACACAATCCTAGCTTTACTATAACCCATAATTCGATTCAGGGGTCACTAGGCCAGTGGATTTTCTGTAATACATAATCTGATTCAAGGATCAATAGGCCATGTGCTTTTCCTTTCATAGATCCACCCCACTCAACTTCAAATCCATTCAGTAATCTAGCTCAACCAAAACATGAGAACCCATCACATCAAGGCTATCAGGAAATAGAAAGGCTAGGCTGAAAACACTATCACACTTAGAAAAACCCATGCCATGACAGAAAATAACCACATGCAATACCATGTATGCAAAATCTAGCAAGGAAATCACACGTGCAAATCAATACCTTAAAATAATCTTGTTGTAGTTGCTTGATCATGCTCTTCATTTCTTGATCCTTCCTTCATCTTGCCCTCTTTTCCTTTCTTGATCCAATGCGAAAGTGCTCCATGAAAAATCTAAGTGTCCAAGAGAGAGAGAAAGAGAGAGAGAATAATTAGAGAGCTCCAAAACTGAACTGACAAAAGGTACCAACTGATCCTCAAAAGCCTTTTTATTTATGAGGCCTCTATTTTATCCATTTTCCTTCATTTTCCTCCTCACATGCAACCTGTGACCTTTCACCTCTCTTTTCTCCTAATTTCCATTATTTTCATAAATAATTATGCCAAAAATGCCAATTTTCCTTTCCAAATCCTTTTCCTTTTCCTTTTCCTTTGCCAATTTCCGTAGCCATAATAAACCAAATTAACACCCACTAAGATGTTTTTTCCCAACATTTAGATTTGAATACTATGTCCCATCAACCGTGGCTATTATATTTTCCTTTATTAAATTTCATTACATGGAATTTTTACCAATGTTGTTATAGAACCCTCCCCCTTGGGGGACACCTTCCTCAGTGTTCAACCAAACATATACCTCAAAAAAACCACTGAAAAGAAACATACTTCCCATGGAGCTTTATAACATAGCTCGATGTAGTATTTAAAATGATCACCCTAATGAAAGAAAACCACCATGACAATGTGACAACATGATGACTATAATAACATGACACCCATACCTCTTATTGGAGCTTTATAACATATCTCATGGAAATATTTACATCCCTATACATATGTACATATATCAAAACACCACACCAAAACGTACACCAAAACATGTTCCAAACATCATACCAAAACTACTTTGACTCAACCGGAAAATAAGGAAGGATACAGAGCCCGTATCTGATCCTCCATATTCCATGTACCTTCATCGGGCAGAAAATGCTTCCATTTCACTTTAACTTTCTTTGTTGCTCAATTCCAAAGCATGAGCACCCTTCTCTGGAATCTACACTAAGGCTCCGTTTGGAATTCTCCATATGGCTCCACCTACAATACAGACTAGTCAATCACATGATCAACATATTTAACATGATTCTTAAGCAATGATATATGAAAAACATCATGGAATTTCACTATGGAAGGTAGTGCAAGTTGATAGGCTACTGGTATGATCCTCTCAATAATCATGAAAGGTTGACAAAATCAGTGTGGCAGCTTGGAACGTGATCAAATCCGCAAGGAGCTCTTCTTGGGCTTAATGCACAAGTACACCTATTCCCCAACCTAAAACTCCTTAAACAACCTTTTATAGTCTTCATAAATATTCTACCTATCCTGAGATACTTTAACATTCTTCTTGATTAACTGCATTTCCTGTTCCATTTATGCCAACATGTTTGGTCCAATCAATATCCGGTTAACGATATCACTCCAACTAATGGGAGTGTTTCAACTTCGCCCATACAATGCCTCAAATGGACTCATCCTCAATTATTCCTGGTACTCATTGTTGTAGGAGAACTCTACTGGTGGAATATACGCTTCCCACTTCCACTGTTGATGCATCACATGAATCCTCAACATATCCTCCAATATCCTATTGAACCTCTCAGTTTTTCCATCTGTCTGCAGGTGATAAGCTATGCTGAAGGCCAAATTGATACCCAAAACAACAAACAGTTCCTTCCAAAACATGGAATTAAACTTTTCATCCCTGTTTTACACAACATTCTTTGAAACACCATGCAATATTTCCACCTCTCTAATGAACACCTGTGCCACATCACTAGCATAATATGTAGTCTTCATTGGAATGAAGTGTGCAACCTTTGTCAACATGTCCATGACAACCATGATGGAATCATGCTATCTAGTTGTCCTGGGTGTGATGAAATCCATGGAATAACCTCCCATTTCCACTCTGGAATCACAATCGCTTGTAGGAGTCCACCTATATGCCTACATTTTTCCTTAACCATATGAAAATCCAAACACCTAGCTACAAAATCTTCCACGTCCTTCTTTAGATTTGAAAATAATAGAACCTATTCACTATAGTCAATGTCTTTTGATAGCCTAGGTGACCCGAATATGGTTTCACATGAAACTCCCTTAAGATCACCTTCTTGAGCTCATTGTTGTCCAACACATATATACTGTCTCTAAACTTGACCAATCCATCTGCCTTAGATGGTAGTCCACATCCTGTATGCCTGCACCTGTACTCTACTGGAACCTGTGCACAATATCCATATACTTGTCATCCTACTGACCTTCCTGAAAGATCATATCCTGTAAATCTTTCACATAGGAGCTTATAGCTGCTATGTCATTTACGTGTACTTACCTGCTAAGAGCATCTACGACCCTATTCTCCTTTCCTTTGATGTACTTGATCTTTAAGTCAAACTCATTCATCGTGGCCAACCATCTAGGTTGCCTGGAGTTCAAATTCAACTGGTAAAACAAATATCTCAACACAATGTGATCACTCATCAATACAAACCTCCTGTCAAGAAGATAGTGCCTCCACATTTTCAATCTAGGTATGATCATTGCTATCTCACAATCATGTGTTGGGTAGTTTTTCTCATGCTCGTTTATCTTTCGTGACTCATAGCATACCACTTATCCATCCTACATAAGGACTCCACCAAGTCCTCTCTTGAAAGAATCTATACATATTACCAAATATTTGTTTGGATCTGCAATATTTAGCACTTGAGTATGTGTTAACAACTGCTTAAGCTACTCAAAACTAGCCTCACACTCCTCTGTCCATTCAAAATTCTTACCTTTCCTCTACAATTATGTAATAGGATAAGAAATATGTGAGAAGTTATTGATGAACCTCCTGTAATAACCTACTGACCCCATGAAGGATGTCACCTCATCTACATTTATAGGAGCTACCCACTCCATGATCGCCCTTATCTTTCCTAGATCTACTGCAATTCCCTCCTTGGAGGAAACATGTCCCAAGTAATGTACCTCAGTCTAGAAGAAACCACACTTTCTTAGCTTAACATACAACTGATTCTTTCTCAACAATCTCAAAATTGTTGCCAAATGCTTGGAATGCTCTTCTTCATTTTTAGAATATACCAATATGTCATAAATGAACACAATAAACAAATTGTCCAAATAAGGATGCAACACATTGTTCATCAAACACATAAATGTAGTTGGAGCATTAGTCAAACCGAATGGAACTACAAAAAACTCGTAAAGCTCATACCTGTTCCTAAATGCAGTCTTGTAGGTGTCCTCTTCTTTGATGTGTACCTCATGGTATCGTGCTCTCAAGTCGATCGTAGAGAACATTGTTTCTCCCTTCAACTGATCAAACATGTCATCAATCTTCGACAACGGATACCTGTTCTTCGAGGTCACTTTGTTCAACTGCCTTTAGTCAATGCACAATCTGAGAGTGACATCCTTGACATCCTTCTTCTTCACAAACAATACTGGTGCACCCCATGGTGATACACTTGGCCTAACAATATCCTTTTTCAAGCATCTCTTTTATCTACAACTTTAATTCTACGAACTCAGTTGTAATCATCTTGTAAGGTGCTTTTGATGTTAGATATACCCCTGGTACAAACTCAATAGTAAATTCTACCTCCCTATGAGGTGGAAACTATGAAATATATGCAGGAAATAGATCCAAAAACTGTAAGTTTTAACCCTGTACATAAATTATCTGCAAAAAAACTCTTAAAACAGAAAACAAACAATAGCAAGAGAATAAAACATAAAAAAAAATATACATATATATTTTCCCATGGATCCCAAACCTTGGACTACCAGCTTGATTTTTCATTATATTCCTTTCAATGTTACAATGCATATATATACATTTTGAAGAATTCATAAACCCCGATCCATTAACCCTGGATTAGAACATAACCATAGTTCCCTTGACCATATTTACAAAATTCCATGGAGAGGAAACCATCATGCCCAAAACCATGTGTTAAAACCATGCGTGTGGGGCTCGTAATGGAAAGAATATAACACACACCCAACAAAAATTGTTGTAGAACTAGGTACCTGCTCAAAACATCTGCATCCTCAAATTCCTTACCTTTTTCACTAGAAATATGTACTGTGAACAACACCCACCCTTTCCTATGACTTCTCTTGGCCTGAATAGCTATTAGCATCCTAACTGATGTGGTTTTCTTCTTTCCCTCTAAGACTCTTAGTTCCCCATTTTCATCCAATCACTGAATGGATTTTCCATAACAATCCACCTTGGTCCTGTGAAGGTATAGCCATTCCATACCCAATAGAATGCTATATGATCCCAATGGAAATATGTCTAAGTGTGTTTTTGTAGACATGCCATTCAACTCAAATGCACAAGCTCTTACCCAATGGTGACCTATTTTCTTTGTACCTGTAGCCAACTACAATAACCAAAATTTTTCATGAATTTCTTTATTCAAGCCACATTTATCCACCATGTCAGGACTAACATAGCTATAATTAGATCCAGGGTCAATCAAAATAGAAATAACTTTATCACAAATCTTACCGTCCATCTCAATGATATATGCCTAGTGATCTTCCTTCCTGTAGTCCACGACTGCATAAATACGAGTGCTCTGCCCAACATCGTCAATGGTCTGCACCTCTTGTGCACTATATATCTGAGTCCTACCACCCCGATTCTGCAGACAATCTCTCCTAAGGTGTTCCTCACTACATGTCCAAAAATCCAACCATCCAATACCATTACCTCTATGATGTTTCTATGATCCATATCCCTGTCTAGCTGCATTAAACTTCTTTTGTGGTGCCACATTTTCCTTTTTATCTGCATTTTGAGTCATTGCTATTTTTTGTTGCCATTTACCTTTACCTTTGTATTTTCCTTTTCATCCTTGCTGAGATTCATTATTATGCTTTGACTATTCATAGCAACGCTTCAATTTCCCAATGACTTCATAAAGTGACTAAGGCTCATCATACTCAATCTGATCTCTAAATGCTAATGGAAAACCAGTGAAAAATCACTGAAATTTAGCCTTCTCATCTTTAAGATATGGTACATACCTCAATAGCTATAAGAACTTAGTCATGAACTTCTCATCTGTCATTGACCCCATCTTTAGCTCATAAAATTCTTTGGCCTTACTGTCATAGTACCTTTATGACAAGTACTTCTTCCTGAAAAGCCTCTTGAACTCATGCCAACTCAAGTCCTCTGTCCTAATGTCTCTGAAACACTTCACATGTTCCTACCAAATATTTTCTTTACTTTCAGGCTAAAGATAACAATTATGGCCTTCATATTATTTGTTTACTCATGCAACTCAAAGAAAATTTTCATCCCAAGTATCCAAGCCTCTACATCTTCTGGTTTCTTCAGGTCTCCATCAAAAGTAGGTGGATTCTGTTTCTTAAATTCATCTGGAAAGTATCCCCTATCACTCATCCTGTAAGGATGATAACGATGGCGATCATGACATCTATACAAGCCATAACTATAATAGTACTTGCATTCATCACCCCTCCTATCTGGAGTATCCAACAACCTGCCATTTCTCATTATGCCATATTTATCCAACCTGTGTCTACCAAGAGACTTACTTCCATATGCCCCATTAGTTTTTTCCTCATGTCCGTGGCTGATCCAAAGTTTCCCTTGCCGCTGCAATTCTAACAATATCTAAAGAAGTATTGAATTAACCTCTGCTTGTTTCTCTTGTGCTTGTATGATCCTGTCATTGTCTGCCTTACAACTCCTTATTTCTTCCTTCAAGCTTCTTAATGTTTTTTCCAAATCAGAATAATTACCACCACACTGCTCATCTAATTCACAGGGAGAGTATTTGTATTCTACCATCTTTCTATTCATTTTGATCTCTTTCCTGCAAGGCATAATATGTCAGCTAACCCAAATCATAATAAACCAACATACATTAATATAATTTGGGGAGGATACCTCATCTGCAAGATCATCCAAATCAGCGTAATACATGTAAAAACATAATCATAACAACATATAGACATATAACAACTAAGAGTACTAACACATGACATCATTCTAGCTAGAGTTCAGTCATCACTACATGACCATATCACTACACAAACTATGACCTCATGCATGAAAACATTAACCATACCAATGTATGTGGACAATACACAATCATAAACATATACAATACACAAGCATACATATGTAAAATACGCAAGAATAAACATGGACAATACTCGAGTGTAAACACGGACAATACACATGTAACAACATGTAACCAAGCATACAAAGATGATACATGTAAGCACTTACCATATATAAACAACATGTATCCATTCATACACTCATGAAGACACAATGCACAACAACACCATCAACCTACATATGTTGACATCACTACAACCATGACGAACAGTGTGCAAATGCAACAAGCACATACACGACAAGTATGAGAAACACATATGAAACCAACAAAAATGCATGACCAACTCACCGCCCATCCAGTCTAAGGGGTGAGCCATGCTCTGATACCACTCTTTAATACCCTCATCCCACATCTACCCAAGTAACCGACCAACTGAGGTAAACATGTGACGAAGAGTTACTATAAACATATTCAACCTCCTAGGTGACCTTAAGGAAGTGGAATCGACGAAACACAGCATGCATACCTTCCACATCAACAACAGGGCTCCCAAAATCCAGCCCAACCACTCAAACATTCAGACCTTGGGTCCCACTAAGGTTCTAGGCCTTCAAACCCTCAGAAGCTCCCATAGTATATGCATGGATGAATCTTGGGGGCTTTGAACGCTCCCAGAGAATATGCAAACATGCATCCAGGGAATTTTTCCATAGACCTATGCTAGCGTCCCTGAGTTTTGAGCCACTTTTTTAGGCCCAGAGACTAGGTCACTTCCTAGAATTCAATGACAAGATTAGACATGAAATATAACAACGAAACAATGTTGAAAAAGAAAATACTGGAATAAGGACTTGACTTGATCCCTACTAGCCATGAGAGGCATTTCGTCAAACATGTTGCAAATATGTAATCTACATGTTTAAATAATATATCTGGACATAGGGGTCTCATAATTATTTGAGAATCGCTAAGAATCATTGTTCCCTTACATCATTAACTACAATATCATCTATTAGGTCATAGATACATTGTTTATTCATTTACAAATAAAAACATGAGGACATGCATACATCATCACTGTTAGGATCCATGCTCATAAACAACATAATAACAACATAAACATCCAGGATACATCAACCATAAGATCCACATACAAATCAATACATTTACACATAAAATTCCAAGGAAATGAACTTCTCATTTATGAATGTCAAAAACCAACTGAGGATGGGACTACCATGTTCCACACGACGATATATTGGATAAGCCAAATCTCTCTTCATCCAATCACCCCCGTGCCATATTCCAAGCATGAATGTGGGACTTATAACCAACCCAAATAAAAAAACAAGCATGGATGCTACCATAATTATCCATCTACACCATGAGTAATTTTACTGCCTCCTAGTCTCTCAGGCTTTACCATAATCCATAGTCTGATCCAAGGATCACTATGCCCTACACCGAGCCCAACTCTCTAGTATTAACCATACATCCCATCCCGAGACTAGTCAGCCTAATAGAGAGAAACCCACCTCTTGGCTTTATCGTATATCCTGCCATTCACTAGCAAGGATTCATAGGCCCACTGAGGCACACAATCTTGGCTTTACCATAACCCACAGTGTGGTTCAGGGGTCACTAGGCGAATGGATTTACCGTAATCCATAGTTTGGTTCAGGGATCATTAGTTCATATGTTTTTCCTTTCATAGATCCACCTCACTCAGCTTCAAAGCCATCCGAAACTCCATCTCAACAAAAACATGAGAACCCATCACATCAAGGCTATCCATAAATGGCAAGGCTAGGACAAAAAATTGTCACAGCTGGAAAAACCCATGCCATGACAGAAAAGAACCACATGCAATACCATGCATGCCAAAACTAGCAAGGAAATCACACATCCAAATCAATACCTGCAAAGAACCTTGTTGTAGTTGTTTGGTACTTCCCTTCCTTGCTTGCTCCTTCCTTCCTCTCACTTTCTTTTCCTTTCTTGATCCAATGAAAAAATGCTCCAGTAAAACTCTAAGTGTCCAAGAGTGAGAGAGAGAGAAAGAAAATAATGCGATAGCTCCAAAACTGAATTGACAAAAGGTACCAACTGATCCTCAAAATAATTTTTATTTGGATTAAGCCTATATTTTCTTCATTTTCCTCCTCACATGCAACTTGTGACCTTTCACCTCCCTTTTCTCCTAATTTCCATTATTTTCATAAATAAATGTGCCAAAAATTGCAATTTTACTTTCCAAAGCCTTTTCCTTTTCCAATTTCCTTAGCCATAATAAACCAAATGAGCACCCACTAGGATGTTGTTTGCCAACATTCAGCTTGGAATAAGTGTCCCATCAACCGTGGTTATTATTTTATCCTTTATTAACTTTTATTACATGGAATTTTCACCAGGGTTGTTACATTGTTGGAATCCTCTCTAGGTTTATGAAAAAGCCTTGTGAGGGGCATTGGTCTGCTGAAAAAAGAGTTCTAAAGTACTTGAAGGGAAATCAAGACTTTGGACTCAAGTATAAACAAGTGGGTGACTTCAGCTTGATTGGATACTCTGATTTAGATTTCAATGGAAATAAATAAATTGGGGTATCTACTTCAGGTTATGTTTTGAGTCATGGATCGGGAGCTGTCTCTTGGAGGTAATGCAAACAATCAGTTCCATCACATTCCATAATTGAGACAAAATATGTGGCAGTAGTTGAAGCAGCAAAGGAAATTGTGTGTCTCAGGAAAATTTTGGAGTATTTGTAGGAGAAACAAGTGCATTCAAATCCTATTTTGATTGATAACACTTCTACAATAAATTTGGACAAAAACCAAAGTTCCATGATCGAAACAAGGACATAAATACAAAATATCATCTCATTCGACATCTTGTTGAGACCAAGTCAATCCACCTACGACATTGTTCCAAAAATGATGATATTGCATAAATCTTCACCAAAGCGCTTGGTAGGGAAAAGTTTGAAAGATTTAGAATGATGCTTGGACTCACCAACATCCCTTTAGATTAAGGCGGGGGGGGGGGGGGGAATTTTGACACCTAATCTGAAAGGATTGGGATTATTGTAAATATTACATAAATAGTTTTAGTTATGCATTAGAGAAAACAAAGAGACCTTGGAATTGGAATCCCAATAGTCTCTCCACTCATGTATATATTCATGAACTGACTAATGCAATAAGAAATTCATTTCATGAAGTACTTACTCCTAGATTGAAATTTTGTTCAACCGTGGTCTTTATAGCTTACACAAGAATGACAAATTTATTGTTTTAGGCTCTCTTATTTTCCATTTCAATGCACCACCTTAACTTCCTTGGCACGACCCTGGAATTTAATTTTTAACTTTTGCATATAATAATTTTTTTGGCTTTCTTGAGCTTCATATTTTTCCTATGCCAATATTGCGTTCTCTTTAACATTTTTTGGTTCTATGTTTTCAAGATTTCATTATGATTTTTCATATGTCATTCTAAAAATTCTAACTCCCTAATTTTTGGTTTTAAATTTTATATTATTTTTTTCTCTTCATATAAATAAGGGCATGGATTGTAAGTAGGATATGGTAATGGGATATGTGTAGGAGACATTATCTGATTATACTCTTTATTACATGGATAATGTGTGTCCTTTTTAAGAGGTTCAATATATTCATAAACCTTCTATTGTGTTGTTTCAATCGCTGGACTAGTAATTTTTGGCTTTGGGATTATAGTTCACAATGACTCAAATACTTTTGGTCTCTTTCTGTTGACTTTTGAAGAGATGAATTTTCCTAGTAACCCATCATTTTCTCCATCATGCTCATTAACTTCAATTGATTATTTTTTTTAATCTCAACATTATTTTTCTTCCTCAATCCCTTAATCACACCGTGGGTAGTTCTGTAAGGCTTATCTATGAATTTTGTGGTCTTCTTTTCTATAGCTTTATTGTGCTTGGGATTTTTTATAAGTGGTTTGTGTTTATTTACCTCTTTTACACTTCCCCCCCCCCAAATTTCCCTAATTATTTCTTAACCAATTTTCTCTTTTTTTTAATTTCTTTGTGATTGTGCCTTAGCTTTCTATGGTTTTAGTTTATAAACCCTACCCTTATTTCTTCCTTATTAGAAATCACAAGCTTAGGGTTAAAAATTCCAGTCTTTAAAACCCTAGCACTGGTTTGTTTCCTCTTTGAGCTTAAAACCTCTACTGCTTGGTAATACTTAACAACTTCTTTGAACTGATTTCTCCCCAGGAATGGCTCCCAATTATCACCTCATGGATGTAACCCAACCTCTACCAAAATTTTAACCAACCCGAAATAATATATGCTTCTATCTATAGTCCTTGAGTTACATTGAATATTGAAAGCCTTTTTCTTAAGATTTTTAAGTAGATAATATGGAAAATTTATCTTGTAATATTTCTCTAATTGCATAAGTAGACAAAGATGATAAAAGAGTATTAATCCATACCTACCCTCACAGGTCACATATTTTTGAATATCAAACAAAATTGCCTTCCAGTTTTTCTTCAATGCAGATGTCAGTATACCTTTTCGCCAATTCAAAACTATTTTAGGATGTATGAGGAATTATTCCATGTCTCTCCTTTGATCTTCAGGCTCTTAAACCAATTTTCACTAGTTCTAAGCAACTTCATAGTCTTTTCTGAAAATGATTTTTTCACCTTAAGCCATACATATCCAATATTTTCCTCAACCCCACCAAATTATCTTAAAAATTCTCTGGTCACCTCTGTATCATACCATTGAAATTTATCTAAGAAAATTTTCCACCTTTCTTTTTCAAACCTTCTTTTGCAATTCAGATAGGTATCAAGAAACTCAATTATAGTGGGCTCGCCTAAAACATTAAGGAAATCTATGGCTTCAAATTCACCCTTTTGTCACATAGGATGTAGGTAATGGATGAGGAGTGATGAGAGAAAAACAAAAGAAGTGGAGTGGAAGGATGAAAATAGGTAGGAGACTTAATGCTTATAGTGGAAATAATGATTGACAATTTTAGCCATCCTAAATAATCACCAAATTTTATTTATTAATGTTGAGACTAGTGAGGCCAATTCTCACCAATTCATATTATGATGATGTGATTGATTGGATCTTTGGAGATAATGGAAATCCATGTTTATGTGGGCAATCATGAATAGTCATGATATCATATTTATGATGATAAAATTATGGCTTTGAGCTTTGGGTATATAAAATAATTTTTTCATACTTCTACATTTCATAATTCCTTCAATCAAACCAATTTAAAGTTGTTATTTTTGTTACCTTTGGCTAATTTTTGATGATTTGTTGGTACTTGGAGTAGGACTGTTGAATGTTGACGAAGTGTAAAACACTTGTGTTAATGCCTTGTAAATTTGAGGTATATCTTCTAGAAAACATGTTGAAGTTGACTTTATGAATATTTTGATAGAAAGGTAGTGGATATTCATGAAAAAGTTCATCAAATCCATTTCCATGTTTCTTTGAAGATACATAACATGTTCAAGAACATTCAGTAGCTATTGAAAATTTCCATAGCTACAAAAAGTCTAGAAGTCATTGAAATTTTCACTTGTATCAAAGTAATTTGAAACTGATCTAAAGGGACTTGAAACTATGAGATTTTGATCCTTTCATACCTTGAATAATGATGTTTACTACTAAAAATATTATCAAATTCTATAAATAAATTTATATACTAAGTATGAATGCTAAAAAATTGAAATAAAAAACTATGGAATATGAACTCGAAGAGAAAGAGAATTCTATTTGTTAGATATTGGTTTTCAAACAAAATTATTATATAGTTGTGCCAACATATTTGTTTTTAAAACTATTATTGTTATTATTATTATTGGAATAATAATTAAATTTAGTTAGGAGGAGGAAATTTTTCTTCGGTCATTAGTTCTATCCCTAGATGCTGAATAAAATTTAGGAAAAAATCCTCTTGTTAAAGGCTTTTGATATAATTTCAATATATGCTCATTAATAAGAAAGGAAAGAAATTCTTCATTAGTGGTCTTGAATTTTACTGATCCATTATCATTGTCACATACCTAGTTCTCTTAATGACACACAAAGGTTACAAGGTACCCAAAATTTTGTTTCCCTTCTTACTAACTTGATAATCAACTCTAATACTACTTTGTTACACTCACTCCCACCCCCTTATACTGAATCAGGTTGTGGGAGGTGTTACTTTGATAATATAACCTAACCTCCAAGGTTTTTGATGAAGACGGGGTTACAAAAATCCTCCTTTTTCAAAGTTTGTAGAATTAAAATATAATATCACCATCGAGCCCAGCTCATCAATAGGTTTTTGGAGATATAAATTTCATCTCAATTTTGATTCCTAGATTGAGAGTTATGTCCAACTAAAGTTATACTAATCATGTAATGTCATGTGTAGCCCACATGGCATTTCCTTGTCCCCACAGGTAGTTCCATGTCACTAAACATTGCCATATGTGGGACCCACACACAAGGTAGTTCCCTGATGTAGGGTTCCATAGTGATTCCACCAGCGAAACCTTGGTGATTTTCCCATTAGGAAGTATCTAGTTTCAAACCCTTTATTAACTCTCGGTAGACCATATGTCCCATTGGGGTGAATGGGGTCCAATGATTAGTTCTATGCCATGGATGCATTGTCGGAAATGGAGCACGATATTATAGGCTACCTATGGTAGTGTTAGGAATCTGTAATTTTAGCAGATTGGTAAGACTAAAACTGCAGAAGCAACATTATTTCAACCAACTTCGGGATTCTAGGATCTAGCCCTCCTGAATCCAGAGAGGGATCTCTCTATGAATGGGTTCAAAAGATGTGATCTTAAATAGCTGAAATTGTGATATTAGGCTAGTTATGAAGAGCTTGGGTTTTGTTTTGTTTGTTTTGGTTGGGCAAGGACATGATGAAGGTGAAGGCAGTTTCAAAATGAAGGGTGAAGGTGTCTGCAGGTGAAGGAATGATTTTGTTGACGGAAAGGCAAAGACAGTTTTAACCCATTGGGCTATGGAGTCATAGGAGGGTTTTAATTGGACAGAAAGGTTCTAGCGGGATCCATGGGGCAAGTCACTTATGTCAAAGGATCTCGTAAGGTGATTTTATGAAATGAAACAGATAGGAAATGAAGAACAAATAATAAATATATAGTGAAACAGCCTGAGATCAAGTAATTTCTTTTAAACTATGTTGCTTCAGCATGTACTTAAAGAAAAACATAAGAGTATGCTGATATCAGGTTAATACCTTTAAACTAGCCTGCTTTGAAGTAATTTCAGTTAGAAAACATTAAAAGACAGTTGAACAGCTTAAGATCAGGTAAGTGCCTTTAAACTACCCTGCTTTCAGCATATTCAATAAGAAAAACATAAAAGTATTCTAAGATCAGGTTAATACCCTTAAACTAGCCTGCTTTGAATTACTTTTAAAAAGAGAACGTTTACGAAACAGTTGAAAAGCTTAAGATCAAGTAAGTGCCTTTAAACTACCCTTATTTCCGCATATTCAATAAGAAAAACATAAAAGTATTATGAGATCAGGTTAGTGCCTTTAAACCAAATTTCAGATCAAGCACTTTGGCTAGAAAACATTAAAAAACAATCAAAAGCCTAAGATCGTAAGTTTAAACTACCTACTTTCAAGATATTCAAATAAGGAGTCAAGGAGACCGTGACAAAGAGCACTTATACTGCAAGTGCCTTTAATCAATTCGATTGATGTACTCTTCAGAGAACGTTTCAAATGAAGAAAACATATGCTGGTGCTTTAGTGAGTAGGGTACTATTAGAGTAAATCATAGCTCTATGTTTGTCATTTTTTATCAGAGAAAGTGAATTGGTAGTGAAAAACGCATGTAAATAACAATTGACAGTGAGGAACACATCACCATTGACACAAATCAGGATCCCATAAATCAGTAGCTTGTATTTGATGTTCGAACCAGTTACAATCAGCAAGCCCAGTGGGTCTTTACAACTTCAAACTTCTCATATCAGCTTATGTATCTTCAAGTTGCAAACAGGGCATCAGTAGCTTCAGAAACTATTACATACATTCAGATGTCCAGAGACCAACATTTTCTCATCTTCTACAGAAGTATTTATAGAAGAATGAAGAGGTGGGAGGATTTCCCAGGGGTCAAGTATCATTAATTATGTAATCAATGCAATTTCTGGCCTTTGGGAACCAGGCAAGGCATAAAGCGGGGATGTAATCATTTATAACTCTGCTTCATAACTCTGTTTCAGCCTTTCGAGGCCTAATGATTGAAAAGATATGCTTCTGGACTATTCTTTAATCTTTTAAAATAGTTTTGCCGACAATTTAGAGATAAGATCCTTGATTAGTATTAATTGTTCGGCAGCCTTTAGGAGCTGGAGAAGGTTCGATTAGCCTCTGCTTGTGTCGGTGGAGGCATTTTTGGCTCAACAGATGTCTTCGACTTTCCCTAAAACACCTTTAACTTACTTGAGATCTGTGTTTTAGGTCTTCAATCTCCTGTTCTGATATATTTTGTCTTCGGCACTGATACTCTTTGACTGTGCTTGATTAACTCTGTTTTCTGGTGTGCAAGGCTGTACAAGGGTCGAATGACATCAATGCCTCATGAATTCATTGATAAAATGTGAATTTAAAACCCTGCAAATGATTTTTGTGGTGAATTTCAGGCGGGAGGATCGTCACCCTCGACCTGTGAATTTTTCTTCAGCATAGCGGAAAAAACCATTTAAACCCTGCAAAAATACGAAAAACTATTAAAAAATCTTGCATATATAGGTTTTATTGCTGCAGAGGCATGTGGAGGAAGCATGGTCATTGGATGGCATCATCCAATGGTCAGGATTGATCGGAGAAGGCGGAAGAAAGATTAAATTAGAGCCGTTGATCACGCAGAGATTGACAGTCGGGAGCAAGGGGGAAAGTCAAAACAGAGAATCGTTGACTGGTCGAAGGAATCATGGCGATGGATTATGGACCGTCAATCTGTAGATCAGATCGATGGTGGAGATTAACTGGATGGCGCGCCATAGCCCGATTAATTGTCGGGCATCTTCTGTGAGCGATAGCTGTTGGATGGCCCGCCCCAGATTAGACGATGGACAACAATATCGCTGGGCGTCCACGTCCGAACGTTAATGCATGATGGGGAGGCGGTTTTCAAATAGTGCACGGGACGCGTGTCATGCGGTGAATGGCATCGCTGGAGAAACGAAAATTACCACCTTTGCCCTGAAGGCGGTGCGATGGATACCGCCGGTTTTGGGCAATCGGCTTATGGACGGCGGGGACCACATGGAGACGGAATCCGCACCGTTGATTTGCAGATCAGATCGACGGTGGAGGTTAATTTGAAATTTGGACCGGCGGATAGGTTATAAAATAATTAAAAACCTAAGAATCAAAATAACCAAAGGTTTTAATACTTCAGGCGGAGACATATTTAACGGCTTGGCGCCCGATTGCAGGGCTTTAGGGCGCATGGGAGGATGATATGACCGGGGGCTAGAAATGAGGAGCTATTCGCATTGGAGTTTTTAGAACCACGGCAAAATACTTGTGGCTTCGGAATTTAGCAATGTGATAAGCGTTGTGAGGGGTTTAGCACCTGTTTCTAGGGTGCGGGCATGTGGGGGAAAGTGGTCGAGACCTGGCCCAAAGGGGCTTAAACCCTAATTCACAAACATGTGTTTTTTATGATTTTCAATGGTTTTCCAAGGGTAATTGAGGGTTTTGATAGATTTTTAAAAGGAGTTTTAAACTCTGCAAAGGCAATTCTATGAAAGGGAGATGAGGGAAATGGAAAACAGAGGAAAATGATGGGAAAAGATGAAGGTTAGTTTTGGAAGAAGGGGAAAAGGGAAATGGTGCTTGCAGTAGTCTTTCTCATGGAATTTTAGCAGAATTTTCTGAGCTTGAAATGGGAACAACAATGAAGATTGAAACATGGATATGATGTCTTCCAGAGGCTTCAAGAGATACACTTTTCTGCAATGAAATTGTTCCTTGAAGGCTAAACAATGTTTTGGCCACCTTTTGATGGAACAAATTTTATAGGTGGCCAACAGTGGCTCCACTTGGGGATGGTGCCTTCTTGAAGGCATCAAGAACTTCAGACTTGCATTCTCTGGGAGGCTGACCTATGCCACATCCATTATGTTCTCTGGGAGGCTGACCTATGCCTGATCCATTGGGCTGTCCTTCCTTTGTTGGAATGATTTTACTCCGCTCTGAAAACATGTTAGCAGCCATGAAAAACAATGGATTTTCATCAACAAGCTTTCTACCTACCCAATCCTACTGATCTAACACTTTTTCTTCATTCAGAGTGCACTTGGACTGGAAAACTCTTTACAACATCTTATTTCTTTTGAAAGAATAAAACTAATCTAATTATACTCCTTATTTCTCCCTGAACTCAGATTAAACAATTGAGTTCAGATGCTTCTCTACCTATTCTATCAATCTGTTAGGATTAAACAGTCTAACAGATTTTATTCTCTAAATTCTACAACAAAAATTTAAAAACAGTCAAGTCAAGATTAAGCAGTTTGACTTGCTGTGATCTATGGCATAAAAAACAAGCTGCACATAGACATTTATTTTGCAGACAATTAAAAACAAAATGGAGGGCTTAAGATCTGAAAGTTTATTTTGAATTCATTTGAGCTGTTTTTCTTTGTTCTCTGGTTCAGATGTTGAGTTAATTAGAACCAGATTTACATGTTTTTTGACTCAGAAAATAAAACAGTTTTGAGTCATCTCTTTTTGGAAACTTAGGTTCATATTTTGATCATGTTTGAACCTTTAATTTCTATCCTAAACTATCTACTAATAAGCCAAGATTAAACAGTTTGGCAAATCTACTTCACTATCCTATCAGCAAAAAATTTAAAGATAATTAGTCAAGATTAGATAGTTTGAATAACTAGAAGTGTGTTATTTAGGAGTGGCGTTTGAGCTTGCACACTTTCAGATTTGTTTCTCTTTTTTGGTATGGGGCTGTACCTTTTTTGTTTTCACAATCTTCCCTCTTTTCTTTTCTTTTTATTGTTTTTGTACTTTTTCTTTTATGAGACTGAACAAAGAAAATGGTATTTATAATGGAAATGAAAGCTTTAAAATGGAACTCAGCAGTAGTAATTCTTAAGGACCCTGCCATTGACAGGACCCCCAAACAGATTTGTGCCATCTAACTCTTGTAGAAAAAAGGCATTAGGACCAACGGTGGACTGGATGATGTAAGGACCTTGCCACAAACTGTCAAATTTACCATGTTTACCCTTATCCTCTCTTTTGGAATCCCATTTGAGTACCTTATCTCCAATGTTGAAAACCCAAGCCTTTGTTCTTTTGTCAAACAACTTCTTTATGTTTTCTTGCACCTTCTGTTCCCTATTGTAAACCTCTTCCCTTGTCTGCCGGAGATGTATTGTCTGACTGATCCTCCTAATCATGCTGTCCTCTTCCGACTGTATTTCTTGGATTAATTTTATTACTGGTACACCTAGGCTGGTAGGAAACACTGCATCTGCTCCATAAACAAGCTGGTAAGGGGACATTCCAATAGACTTTTTTGTGGTCAATCTGTCCGCCCACAGAGCATGCACCAACTTGTTATGCCATGATTTTTTGTTCTCTTCAAGCAACTTCTTGATGATGGTCACCAAAATTTTATTTGATGATTCTACTAGCCCATTATCTTGAGGGTAGTAAGCAGTAGAATGACCAAGTGTAATCTGATACCTGTGACAAAAATCAATCATCTTTTTGGAACAAAAAGCAGCAGCATTATCATTAATAATCTTTCTAGGGCATCCGAATCTAGACAAGATATGGTCTTCAAGGAATTTTATAATGACAGAATCTGTGGCATTCCTAGAAGGGATGGCTTCAATCCATTTTGTGAAGTATTCAGTGGCTGTGAGAATCCATTTGTGTTGGGAAGACGAAGTAGGATGGATTTCCCCTATGAAATCTAGGCCCCACTATTGAAAAGGAGCTTCAACAGTGATAGGTTGTAATGGTAAAGGAAGAAGTTTTCTTTTGCCTTCAAAAATTTTGCATTTGTGACAGGAAACTATCATTTTATGGACATCCTGGAAGAGGGTGGGCCAGTAATAGCCAAATCTAAGGATTTTATTGGCTGTGGTTTTCTAGTAAAGATGACCTCCACACTCTCCTTCATGGAATTCATGTTTGATCCTTTCTGCATCAACTTCAGGCAAACATTTAAGAAATAAACCATCAGCATTTTTACAATATAAACATTCATTTAAAATGCAATAGTTCCTAGCTTTAAAATTTAAAAACCTTGCCTTTGTTTTTGATAAATCAGGAGGAGCGTTAAGATTTGCAAGCACATACAAGATATCAGTGTACCAAGGTGAGTTTTGAAATTGCTCTTCGACAGTGGGAGCAGGTAATTATTCCTATTCATCCAAGGAATCTACCATGTTAATGTCAAGGGCTTGTAGATTAGATTCAGCCAATAATTGAGCTAAGCCCTGACCTTTAATAAGTTTGGTTGGTTTGATTTCCAAATCATACTCTAATATAGCAGCAATCCATTTGCCTCTCTTTCTATCTGGGTCTTGTGACAAGATGTCCTTTACCACTATATTAGGTACATAGGAAATGATGTGGGAATGTAGAATATACACCCTGAAGTCCTTTAAGGCCTTTACCAAAGCATCGGCCTATTTTTCCATTATGTTATATTTCAAGGGTGCATCCCTTAAAGCCTTGCTGAAAAAAGCAATGGGCTGTTCCTGTCCCTTTGGGTTTTTCTGCAACAGGACCATAGCCACAGTATGCTCTGAGGCAAAAGAGAAAATAAGGAACTCTTTCGAAAAGTCTGGGCTGATTAGGACTGGTGCCCGGGTGAGTGCATGTTTTACCAATTCGAAGGATTTTTTGGTTTCTACAGTCCACTTCACTCCTACTTCTTTCTTGAGCATATTAGTCATGTCTCTAAGGAGCTCTTCTAAGTTGGGAATAAACCTCCTCAAGAAGTTAATCTTTCCAATAAAGGACTACAATTATTTTATGTTCCTTGGTTGGCTAATCTGTAGGATTCCCTCAACTCTATTTGGATCTATTTTAATCCCTTCTTTTGATATGATATGGCCAAGGATTTTACCTTCCTGAAGGCCAAACACTGTCTTTTTGGGATTTAAAGATAACCCAAACCTTATACACTTTTCAAGGACCTTTATTAAATTTTTCAGGTGCTCTTCATCAGATTTGGAATAAACTGTTATGTCATCAAGGTAAATTACAATGAAGTGCCCTATCTCCTCTGAAAATGCAATGTCCATGGCCCTTTGGAAAGTGGCCCCAGCATTCATTAATCCAAAAGGCATTTTCACATACATGAAAGTGCCCCAAGGAGTGGTGAAAGATATCTTGATTTGGTCTTCTAGGAGTACTAAAACCTGGTTATACCCTAAAAAACCATCTAACAGAGAAATCCTCTTCGAACCAACTACCCTTTGTATAATGTGTTCCATTTTAGGTAAAGGGTAATTGTCTTTTTGGGAGGCTCTGTTAAGGTTTCTGAAATCAATGCACAATCTGATTTCTCCTATCTTTTTCCTCACGGCTACAAGGTTAGAAACCTAGTCTGAAAACCTCACAGGCACAATGATTCCTGCCTTATACATTTTCTTGATTTCCTTTTCTACTAGAGGCAGTTGAATTGGATTAATTCTACGCAATTTTTGCTTAAAGGGTTTTTGGTTTTCTTTCAAAGGGATCTTGTGCTGGATGATTTTTGTATCGTAGGCTTTCAAGTCTTCATAGCTCCAGGAAAACACATAGACAAACTCTTTAAACAGGTCAACGTATTTCCTTTTCATGTCTGGTGGCAAGGACCTAGCTAATTTAATCATTTTAGGCTGATCCTTGGTGCCTATGTTGCATTCCTCGACCTCAGACTCTGTGTATTCTGCAGTGGGCTTCTTTGCTACGTCGTTGAAATCAAAGAGGTCTTCTAACGGTGCTAGCCCCTTGGGTATGTTCTTGTCCTTTGACGACAATACCTCAATGTCTTCGTTTTCTGTTTCCTTGTATTCTTCAGTATGAGTGTCAAGTTTTTTATTTAACATGTTGATTTCTGCAGGACTAGATGGTTTTTATTTTTTAGGGGAATTTTTGTTTAGGAAATTTTCATCGGATTTAGAATCCGAATCAGATAACTCAAATTCGTTCCTGCCCAACAGAAAATCCTCTATCTGTTTGTCACCCTCAAAGACCTGCCAATATTTTTAATTATCTAGTAGAGCTGGTCCAAACTTAATTTGAGTTGTACAGTCTTTGGTTTCAAATGGCGTTAAGCATGTTCTAGCCGTAAAAGATAAATTGTGTGCGGAAATATTTCTTTTTCTTGGAACAAAAATCAATTTGAACTCCTCAAAAGTTTTTAAAAGGTCCATGACATCATTTCGGTAAGCTCTAAGTCTAGGATGATTTGCGTTATATTCCCCATTGACTTGCTTAATGACTAGTTCTGAATCCCCATACACATTAATTCTTGTGGCTCCTAAATTTTTTAATAGATGTAAGCCTAAGAGAAGGGATTCATATTCTGCTATGTTATTGGAACACTGAAAGTTTAATTTGCATGAAATGTTTACTGTGTGGTTGTTTTCAGTGTTGGTAATCCAGACACCTGCGCCAACATTGTTCTTAGTGCATGACCCATCAAAATACATACTCCACAGAGAACTATTTTTTGTTTCATCTTGGTTAGTGTCTTCTTCAACCAACGTGCTCAAGGGTTTTTGCGAAATCTCAGCACTTAGTTGTATTTGTTTCACCTCCTCAGGTTTGTCATGGAGCTGAGCGTGATGCGCAGTCTATTGTTTTCCATCTTGGATTTGTTCACTACGATCCGTTGTTTTGACGCGTTGTTCCAAAATTTCTCTCTCGTTTTCTTCCATATCCAGAACTGCATTTATTTCTAGATTTGGGGTCTCTACCTGTTTATCTGAGTCACTGTGTTCTAGCTCTAACTGTTTTGTGGGTTCATTATTGTAAAAGATAAACGAATCCAGGTTAGTATGGACAGAATAAATGGGAGAATTTTCAGGCTTTTCTGGGCTACTGACCATGAATTTCATGTGTGACTCTCTGTACAGTCTTCTGAGCTGGCTAAAAACAGGGATAGTGGCATATGTCCCGTCCATATGTATGGTACCTTGCAGCTTGGCACCCCATGATATTGACAATAACATTCCATACTTAGGAGGCACATCAGCCACCACAACATCCATCACCATGCACTTGGCTGGGATTTGGGTCAAACTCACACAAAGGTCTTTGATCAGGCCAAGGCACTTCACTCTGTTAGAATCAAAAGAATATAAATCCTTGTAAGGTCTGGTTATTTCTAATCCTAGCCTTTCCATTATCACCTTTGGCATAAGGTTGTGTGAGGCTCCAGAGTCATGCATAACATTATGCAAGATCTTGTCATGAACATTTAAACTCACATAAAAGGGAGGTACAGGTCCCTCTTGATATATACCTTCAATCTTAGGAACAAAAATGAGCTCTGGCTGGTCATCATTAAGATTGAATGTGTCATTATTATCCTCAATATTTAAAGCCTTCAAAATTTGGGTCCTATATACATTCTGGGCAGCTAACTCAGTCAAGGGAACAGAGATTTTGATCTTTGAAATTTCCTGCTCTAGGCTGAAAATAATCTGGTTTTTTGATGAACTTGTCTCAGCCTTACTAGCTGCCAGTCTATCAGCAACATTAGCTTGCTGATTTGTTCTACTCGTTTTTGACAAAATGGTCTTAACAGGAGTACTAGCTGAAGTGGTAGTACTACTTATGTCCGCACTCTGTTTTTCATTATTTTGAGTGCCTTTCTCTCTATATCTATCAGAATTCACAGCTATTGTTTTATCCTTTTGTTTAAAAATTTTAGACTTGGTTGTAGTGCTGTTTTGTGAAGACTTGTTAGAGGTTTTGATGTTGGGAGTTTTTTGACTGGTTTTGCTTCTAAGGTCATATTCTTTTTGAGGCTCTATGATGACATTTTCCATGTCCTGAAAATAACTTTCATTATCATCATCATAAGGGGTATGAAAACCTTGTTCCCTATCACAATGAATCTCAAAGTCATCGTCATATACTCCCAACATGTTGATATCATCTTCCTCTGCTATCTCCTCTGTTTCCTCAACCTCACTTATATAGTTTTGATGAAAGGGAGGAGTGATCTGTTGATCATCTTCCCTAGGCTTGTTTGGAGGTTGGTTCCTTCTAAAATTCTGATTCTGGTTCTAGTTTTTGTTTTGAGGAGTGGTTTGGTTTTGACTTGCTTGCGCTCTCTCAAGGATGCTCATTTTCTTCATTATCTCCTCCATCATTCTTTCCATATTTGAGTTGGAAGTAGAAGGGGCATTTTCCTCTCTAAAGGAAACTCTCTTTCCAATTTTCATTCTTGCTCTCTTCTCCATCAAGTTGACTTCCACAGAAAGAGCACCCTTTTGCATATCTTCAAGAGTTGCAAAATCTCTCACTCTCAGCTGATAGGCTATCTCAGGATCAAATTGTTCAGGAAACTTGTTCAAAGCTGAGCCTTGTGGGGGTTTTAGTTCTGGGGAAAGTGCATTATACACACTATTGAATCTAGTGCAATAAGCTTGCACACTTTCCCCAGTGTCTCTATGGAGATTCTTATAGTAAAAAAGGACTTGGAGAGGGTTTTTCTTTACTTCCCATTTGTTTAAGAATGTTTGATGGAAGGCTTGTAGATCACAGATACTATGGGGGGTTAAACCTTTGAACCATTTCCTCACTTCTCCCCCTAAGCTCTGAGCAAATAACCTAAGTTTGACCGAATCATCATCAATTTCATTTCTGTCAAAGTAGTCATTCATCTTATCCACATGTTGTGATGCAGTTGTAGCATTGCTAGCATCATATAATGGAATTTTGGACTGATAGTCCTGTGGAAGATTGACTAATGGTGCAGGAAGGAATAAGGGAGCATACCATGTTGCCATGATATGTGGTGGAGGTGGATTTACAAGAGGTGTATTAACAAAATTGAAAGTGGGCTGAAGAGGATTGATTTGAACAGTGGATGTACGGTGAGAAGAAGTGGATGGATCGAGAATAGATTGCTGAGTTGATCTTGGATGAGAGATACCTAAGTTGTGAAGAAAATGCAAATCAGGAGGTGTTGTTTCTCTGCTACCAAGAGGTTCACTGGTTTCCGGGGATGATAGTGAAGACTCATAATCTAACTGATCTAAATCACCAAGAGACCTAGTTCTAAATGGATTTAATAAGTCCACTTGAGATTGTTGTAGAGCTGAAAGAATTTCAGGGACTGAATTGGCTCTCAAGGGTGATCTGAAAATGGTTGACAAACTACTCTTAGGAGACTTCCTAAGGATACTTTATGGGTTATCAACTATCTCAGGTGGATCAGGGTTAGGATAGGCTCTAGTGTGAATCTTTCTAGAAGCCACTATGCTGTGTTTTTCAGATCCAAATAAACAAGATAAGCTCAACTAGGTATGACAATCTTTAAGAGGTTAACTAGTCTGTTTTGGAAAAATTTTAATCCTACAGTCTTGTGACTGAGTTTGAAAGATATTAAAATGATAAGGGTTCTTCCCAGTGGAGTTTTAAGGTCTGTTTAGGATTGTGGAGTCGCCAAGTGGAAGTTTTTAGCTCTTTTCAGAGGTGAAAGGTCTTATGGTCCACCACCATGTTTATTGAATACCAATCTGATTTTTTTTTTTAGGTTTTTCTAAGTTGAGTGGTTGTATGGAAAACTAGAGTCTATAAAAGCTGGCCAAGCAATTATGAACTCAAAAAAGCTCCCCAATGGAGTCGCCAGAAATGTTAGGAATCTGTAATTTTAGCAGATTGGTAAGACTAAAACTGCAGAAGCAACATTATTTCAACCAACTTTGGGATTCTAGGATCTAGCCCTCCTGAATCCAAAGAGGGATCTCTCTATGAATGGGTTCAAAAGATGTGATCTTAAATAGCTGAAATTGTGATATTAGGCAAGTTATGAAGAGCTTGGGTTTTGTTTTGTTTGTTTTGGTTGGGCAAGGGCATGATGAAGGTGAAGGAAGTTTCAAAATGAAGGGTGAAGATGTCTGCAGGTGAAGAAATGATTTGGCTGACAGAAAGGCAAAGACTTTTTTAACCCATTGGGCTATGGAGTCATAAGAGGGTTTTAATTGGACAGCAAGGTTCTAGCAGTATCCATGGGGCAAGTCACTTATGTCAAGGGATCTCTTAAGTTGATTTTATGGAATGAAACAGATAGGAAATGAAGAACAAATAATGAAGATATAGTGAAACAGCCTGAGATCAAGTAAGTTATTTTAAACTATATTGCTTCAGCATGTACTTAAAGAAAAACATAAGAGTATACTAAGATTAGGTTAATACCTTTAAACTAGCCTGCTTTGAAGTACTTTCAGTTAGAAAACATTAAAAGACAGTTGAACAGCTTAAGTTCAGGTAAGTGCCTTTAAACTACTCTGCTTTGAGCATATTCAATAAGAAAAACATAAAAGTATTCTGAGATTAGGTTAGTGCCTTTAAACCAGCCTGCATTGAAGCACTTTCAGTTAGAAAACATTAAAAGATAGTTGAACAGCTTAAGATCAGGTAAGTGCCTTTAAACTACCCTGCTTTCAGCATATTCAATAAGAAAAACATAAAAGTATTCTAAGATTAGGTTAGTGCCTTTAAACCAGCCTGCATTGAAGCACTTTCAGTTAGAAAACATTAAAAAACAGTTGAAAAGCCTAAGATCAGGTAAGTGCCTTTAAACTACCCTGCTTTCAGCATATTCAAATAAGGAAAACACAGATAACAGTGGCAAAGAGCAATTTAGATAAGGCAAGTGCCTTTAAACCGACCTGCATTGATGTACTCTTCAAAGAGAATGTTCAAATGAAGAAAACATAGATAATAAAGCTTTCAGTAAGAATCGGGTACTGTTGAGAGTAAATCCTAGCTCTATGTTTGCTGCTCTTTATCAGCGAAAGTGAACAGAGTGAAAATGTTAAGCAAAATAAAAATTGACAGTGAGGAACACATCACCATTGACACAAATCAGGATCCCATAAATCAACAACTTGTATTTGATGTTCAAACCAATTACAATCAGCAAGCCCGGTGGGTCTTTACAAATTCAAACTTCTCATATCAGATTATGTATCTTCAAGTTGCAAAGAGGGCATCAGTAGCTTCAGAAACTATTACATGCATTCAGATGTCCAGAGACCAACATTTTCTCATCTTCTACAAAAGTATTTATAGAAGAATGAAGAGGTGGGAGGATTTCCCAGGGGTCAAGTATCATTAATTATGTAATCAATGCAATTTCTGGCCTTTGGGAACCAGGCAAGGCATAAAGCGGGGATGTAATCATTTATAACTCTGCTTCATAACTCTATTTCGGCCTTTCGAAGCCTAATGATTGAAAAGATCTGCTTCTGGACTATTCTTTAATCTTTTAAAATAGTTTTGCGGACAATTTAGAGATAAGATCCTTGATTAGTATTAATTGTTCGACAGCCTTTAGGAGCTAGAGAAGGTTCGATTAACCTCTACTTGTGTCGGTGGAGGCATTTTCGGCTCGACATATGTCTTCGACTTTCCCTAAAACACCTTTAACTTACTTGAGATCTATGTTTTAGGTCTTCAATCTCCTGTTCTGATATATTTTGTCTTCGGCACTGATACTCTTTGACTGTGCTTGATTAACTGTGTTTTCTAGTGTGCAGGGCTATACAGGGGTCGAATGACATCAATGCCTCATGAATTCATTAATAAAATGTGAATTTAAAACCTGGCAAATTATTTTTGCGGTGGATTGCAGGCGGGAGGATCGTCACCCTCGACCTGTGAATTTTTCTTCAGCATAGCGGAAAAAACGATTTAAACCCTGCAAAAATACGAAAAACTATTAGAAAATCCTGCATATATAGGTTTTATTACTGCAGAGGCATGTGGAGGAAGCGTGGCCATTGGATGGCATCATCCAATGGTTAGGATTGATCGGAGAAGGCGGATGAAAGATTAAATCAGAGTCATCGATCGCGCAGAGATCGACGGTCGGGAGCAAGGGGGAAAGTCAAAACGGAGAATCGTTGACTGGGCGACGGAATCAGAGCGATGGATTATGGACCGTCGATCTGCAGATCAGATCGACGGCGGAGATTAACTAGATGGCACGCCGTAGCCCAGTTAATTGTCGGGCATCTTTGGTGAGCGATAGCTGTTGGATGGCCCGCCCCAGATCGGGCGGTGGACAGCAATATCGCTGGGGGTCCACGTCCGAACGTTAATGCACGATGGGGAGGCGGTTTTCAAATAGTGCACGAGACGCGTGTCATGCGGTGAATGGCATCGCTGGCCAAACGAAAATTACCACCTTTGCCCTGAAGGCGGTGCGATGGATACCGCCGGTTTTGGGCAATCGGCTTATGGACGGCGGGGACCACAGGGAGACGGACTCCGCACCGTCGATCTGCAGATCAAATCGATGGTGGAGGTTAATTTGAAATTCAGACCGACGGATAAGTTATAAAATAATTAAAAACCTAAGACTCAAAATAACCAAAGGTTTTAATACTTCAGGCAGAGACATATTTTACGGCTTGGCGCCCGATTGCGGAGCTTTAGGGCGCATGGGAGGATGATATGACCGGGGGCTAGAAAGGAGGAGCTAATCGCATCTAAGTTTTTAGAACCACGGAAAAAGACTTGTGCCTTCAGAATTTAGCGATGCGATAAGCGCTGTGAGGGGTTTAGCACCTGTTTCTAGGGTGCGGGCATGTGGGGGAAAGTGGTCGAGACCTGGCCCAAAGGGCTTAAACCCTTATGCACAAACATGTGTTTTTTATGATTTTCAATGGTTTTCAAAGGGTAATTGAGGGTTTCGATAGAGTTTTAAACTCTGCAAAGGAAATTCTATGAAAGGGAGATGAGGGAAATGGAAAACAGAGGAAAATGATGGGAAAAGGTGAAGGTTAGTTTTTGAAGAAGGGGAAAAGGGAAATGGTGCTTGCAGCAGTCTTTCTCATGGAATTTTAGCAGAATTTTCTGAGCTTGAAATGGGAACAACAATGAAGATTGAAACAAGGATATGATGTATTCTAGAGGCTTCAAGAGATACACTTTTCTACAATGAAACTGTTCCTTGAAGGCTAAACAATGTTTTGGCCACCTTTTGATGGAAAATTTTTTATAGGTGGCCAACAGGTAGGAAACCCCATGTAGGGACATTGTTAGACTCCTATACCAATAGGTGTCATTTTTCATGATTGTCTTGATTGAACTATGGAATATGTTCAAACCTTTTTCTTGAGCAAAGGTGTTCCATATTCTTGAAAAAACCAAAAAAATCAAAAAATTTAAAAAATGTAAAGAGGGTATACCCTAAAAGAAAAATCAAAGGGTAAGAAAAATAAAATGGTGAAAAAAGTGAAAGAAATGAACCCCAAACAAAAATAGACCAAGGAAAGTGTGCAAATCCAAATGCCACTACTATTTCATTTTTTGTAATAAAGCAATTGTGTGCGACTTGTCAAACTTTTGCCACAATTCATGAATAGTCAATCTGTTTAGCTTGGCTAGTTCATTTTTCAATTTCATTTTGTTGAATAGAGAATAAATATACTGACCAAACATGTTTAATCTTGCGATTAATAGATAGAGTAGAGTTAATAAGAGGTGCTCAACGACTTAATCGAGCCCTTGGATGTAATAAGGGTAGAAATAGATAGAGTTATCATGTAAAAAGAGAAAAGATTGAAAAGGGTTTGCAAGTCTAAATGCACCCTAATAAAGAAGAGAAAATGGTAGTGTTAAGTAGATAGGGTAGGTAGATGGTGTGCAAAGTGTTATCCGATGAATGATCTTGCTACATGTTGTTGATCCTTTACTTTCATCACAAGTACTAAAGCGGGAAATACACTTTGGAAAAATCACGACAAAGCAAAGTCTAACTCATTAACTTCCCTCATCACTTTCCCCTCAAAAGTTTTACTAATTTCCCCCAAAGTACTAAGGTATTTGGAGATCAAAGGGGCTCAAGGCATTTCCTTGACTTCGGAGGGACCGGACCCTCGGCCTAATGATCAAAAAGACCTAAGCTACTTGAGATAATTCATCATCATAATCATTCACCTTCAATTTTTTTCCTAAGTAAAATCCCATTTTCCCGAGGAAACTCATGCAAAATTTCATAAAAATCCCTCAAGATAACTTGCTATTCTAAGTTTAAGTGTTGGAGATAAAATGTTGCAATTTACTTCACAAGTTATCACTTTCTTAGATGTGCAAAGATATTTTGAGTCTCCTTGTCCTTTGCCATATTAACATTTAGCGTATTTACTAAATCCCTAGTGAAATACCCTATCCTAAGTATATAATTCCTTTGTTTATATATACCCCAAAAACCCCTTTATTATAATGTTTTGACCAAAGTATTTACCTCCCTAATATTCATTAAAACCCACTTCTATAAGCCCTTTGGTTAAAATATAGCATTATATTATAATCCCACTATATGGTAATTAAATAACGTTTGTTGGTTACCATATAATAAAATCTATACATAAAAAGTTTAAACATGCGATATGTATGTTTAAAACGCCAAAAAAATATGAATAAAACTTAGGAGAAGTCTTGCGTAACGTGGATTGTCCACCTGGCATTCCACCTAACCAACCCTGCCGCAACCCATTTCTTACACATTCGGGATTAATTAGTCATCGGGACTAATTAAATAACCTTTCTATCCGCTTGTTAAATATTCCCCGGAGCGATTAAACAACGTTGAAAAGTGTTTAAAACCCGACGGGCCCACATCATGAAATCCCCGCCTATCTTCCCATCGCCCAGTCGTTGGATCAGCCTCACGCGGATCAGCGGCCGCCTTGATCCCGCTGTCCATCCCTTGTAAGTTTTTTAACCCGCAGGGGGATGGGTGGTTTTGAATAGTCAAACCATCCACGTGGCAGAAACCCCTGTGGAATCGCTGCCCCTCCGTTAAAAACCGTCCTTGACCAAAGCGGTGCGGGAATACCACTTACCGCTTCACCGCTCATGGCTCACGTCACCCCGTCACGTCGATGAGCGTCATCACCTCGAAAAATAAAAATACTTTTAACTTGCGAATAAAGCCATTTTTTCGTGTTTTTTTCAGATTATTTTCATTATCTCGAAAGCTACGAGCTCCCGCTGCAATTTTCAAATTTCCACTCGCAATTGACCAATTTTCTCCAAGATCACGTTGCGCCGTGTTGAAGAACAGTTCCGCATTGCTCGTTACCCCGTTAGAGAACCGTTTCAGTCTAAAAAATAGGTATTTACCCTTTACGCCCTGATCGCACATGAAACTTCTGTTTTCCTTGTTTTTCATTTGAAATCGAGTGTTTAAATCTTAGTCCTAAGATCATTCCCCGAGTTTTAAGCTGAATTGTTCCCAGAACATGCAAATTGACCCTGTTTCTCGCGTGAATTCACTCAATTCCTCACCATTAGCCAAATTTCCATTTTGAATCCACAAGAACCAAAATGGAAGCTCCCGTGACTTTTAAATGTTGCCCCATTGAACGCCCCTCATAGAGACTGGATTTCATTAACAAATTGTTTGATTTTAGCGAGGTTACCATCGGAATATGGATTTGGACCAACAATTTCAATACTAGTTGACAAAATTGTTTACTCCAAATTCTGATTTTAATTCAATATCTTCATTCAACAAACGAGTTTGTATACAAAGTGAGAGAGAGATTAGAATGATGAAATGTGCTCGAGTGAATGGTAAAAGTGAAATGAGAAATTACGAGTGGATAGGAAAAGCATAACGGTTAAAGAGTATCGGTGATTAAAGTGTATCGGGTAAAAGTCGAGTGCAAGTTAAAATGAAGTTACAGAGCGATCAGAGGGTAAAACAGTAAAAGTAATTACAGAGGCGGTAAAATGGTAAAAAGAGATGAAAATAAATTTCACCAATAGTGAATTTTGTCTAAAAGTGAAAGTAAAACAGTCAAAAGAGCCAAAAAAGTAAAAAGATGAAAAACACAACAAGAAGGAACATTTTTTGCAGAAATTGCATGTTTTAGTCATAGTTTTTGCAGAAACTATTGTGATCAATCAAGATGAATTTTGAAAAACTGAAGGAGTTTTATGTTCATAAGATGCCCACCCACAAAACCTCTCTCACTTTTCTAACAGCTATTATGGTTTTGGAAATATTAAACAATGTTGGAAAGAATTTTTTGCAGAGAATTCCTGTTAAGTCATCATTTTTCAGAGAATATTGTGGCCAATTAGAAATATATTTTATAAAACTGAAAGAGGTTTTTGTTCCTCAGAGAACTTTCTACAAAAACCTATCTCATTTTTTGCACGGTGATCTTATAATGAGAGATACATGCGTATCTTTACAGGCCATTTTTCAGACTCTGTAAAACTCTGTTTTACATATATTTTTTACAGAGAATATTATGCACAGCTGGAGAGGAATTTTAGGAAAGTGAAAGAGGTTTATCTCACCAACATATTTATCCACAATAACCTCTTTCACTTTTTACATATCTATTACGGATTTAGAAATACGAAGATATCATTGGACCCCAAGTTTGCAGAATTGTTGGAGCAGAATTCACAAAAAAGGGAAAGCTGATTAGTGACTTGGATGCCTCATCATCAAATAAGAGTTGGATCAAATTCGAATTCTCCTCTTTGTCATCACTTATCCATCAAAAAATAGTGCCAAATAGTTTGAGTGTCCTTTACTTTAGTTCTATTTATGTAAATAGTTGGAGAGATTTGTGAACCAATTTTTGATATTTGTTTCAAGATATTTTAGTTTAGAATTTGTATAAATACTCCACTCTTGGAAGCATTTGGGGTGGATTCTATTACTCTGCTTTGTAACATTGAGGTTTTCGGAATAAAAAGCTTTTGGACAAATTTACTTGTAGCTTACTTGGATGCGTTTTGAAGCATTGGACTTGTTGCAGGATTCATGTGTTGGACTTCGATTCAATAAGTTTTTCCAACCCTTGTGTTTAAATTTTATATTAGTTTATGCTATCATCATATCCGTTTCGAATAGTTTACATAAAGGATTGAAAGCAGAATTTGCTTAATTGTACTCTTGTTTTCAAATGTGATTATTCTCGATGTTTTTCTTCTGGATTAGTTATAAACATGAATTCTTAATTGCTCATGTTTCTGCTGATTTAAACATTGTTGATTACGCGTAACAAAGAATCCTTCATTGCTCTTTGCTTGTAGTCATTTCTCTTCTTTCTCTTGAATATGGTGAAAGATTCTTAGCTGCCTTTCATCCCTTCAAGATCATCCCACCCACTTTAAATTTTAAGGATTGTTCTCTGTCTAGCTATCTTGCCTCGTAATACCATCTTGTGCATAGAATAGAAATCCAGGTAAAAGCCATCCTTTGACTCCATAGCCCAATGGGACTAGAAAGCCCTCAACCTTGCCCTTAGTTTGTGGATTCCACCATTTTCCCAAAACAAACTTTGAATCTATAACTAGCCTAAAATCATTCAAAAACAAAAGATAAATCATAAAGAGAGAGCCCTCTCCGGATGCGAATTGGCTAGATTCGCATCTAAAAGGTTGGTTGTGGTTACCTCGGGTATACTTTCCTCTTACACAACTTCTAGGAAAACTCGAGTGATAACATAGTGGCGACCATCTCGGGGATCTGAATCATTTTATTGATACTATTGTTTGATTTATAAGCTATGGACGAGTCGAAGATCGACGGTGTAGCCTTTGAAATTGCTTTTGCTCTGCAATTGCAAAAGTAAATAAAAACTCGCTTCGATCTATCTACGATTTAGCTTATACATTGAACCTTAGTTTCAAATGTTTAATCGAGACTCTCTAGTTTAATAAATCTTTGAGAAAATTTTAATTAAAAATCTTAAATTTCTTGAAGAGTTTGTAGAAGTTGTTTTGAAAATTCACAAAAATTTAGTTTCTGAAGAACTAACTTTCTCTTCGAGAATTGTTTTACAGGGTTTAGATATGATCTATGATGGTGGACAGGGGATCGGACACACAAAGGTTAAAATCATCCACCGGGCGACTCCAAATCCATTTCACAATCAAGACTCCCTTTGGAGGAATGAACACGGAAGAACAATATGGAAAGATCGGGCTTTCAACTTGGATCTTAATCCAAGACATTATGTTCTTTCTCGTTAAGATTCAATATGTATTGTATTTTATATAAAGATCTAACTTGGTTGTACGAGATAAAGTGGATTTTCATTATAGGGCTGATTTTCAAGATGATCCAAGAATAAAACGAAGATATGCTCCCATGAGCGAGAGATCACATACACGGATTTCCACACAAACTCACCGAAGGTAAATTGGGGGTGAAAATCTGCCCATGTTTCAAGATGAGAATATTGATGATCCTTTACTACATCTCATTAAATTTTATATACACTCATCAAGATTGATGGGTGATTGGCATGAGGATTGCCTCATGAAGATATTCATGGGAACCTTAGAAGGAAAAGCAAGGGAATGGTATGAAGCTCTCAAACTCGCTAAGTTTGTTTTCTCTAAAAGATTTTCATAAGGTATTTTATGAGCATTACAAAGAAGATTTTCCATCTTTATCATTAGGCTGAAAATTGTTGTGATCAAGCTGAAGATCTTATACATTACCTTAAAAATATTGATGAATATTTTGCAAATTGGTCTCCTGAAGATTTATTAGAAGAAGTCCAAAACTTTCATTCTCAAGTTAAATATCATAATAATCAAGAGGAGTTAAACAAAGATGAAATAAGTCAGGAGATAAATCAAGATCCACAAAACCCCTCTGTATTAACAAATGATGTTTCATTTAATGTTTTGAATGAAGTTAAAGAAAATAATCAACCTCATGATCAATTTTTAGATAAGAGAAAAAAACAATTGTCATTCCAATCTAAGAATTCGAGATTCCCCACCCCCCCCTCACCGAAGAAGAAATCAATTTGCTTCTAAACATGCAATCATCCTTAAAATATTTACATAATGGGGAAATTGTTTCTACTTCTTCTAATGTTGATGAATGTACAAAGGTTTTTATCCATGAAGGGATAGAAGAACAAGTTGATGCTCATGTTATTCTACCTTCCCAAAAAGGCCCATTGCTTGATATCACGCCTATTAAACAAAACAATGATTTTCAAACAGAATGCAACCAATGTAGTCAAGATATATTGGGATTGTTGGAAGAGAAATATGTTGATCCAATGTTTATAGATTTGCCTAAATACGATCAGTATGATGATAATTATGATAATTTCACAAAACAATCACTAGCTATTTTGAGGGATGAGATATTAGAACTTCAGTTTGATGAGGATTTTCTAAGAGCTTTCTTTCTTATTTTGAAATCAAGAAAATATTCTCCTAAACTGAAAATATGTGTTCTCAAGATCATCTCTGAAAATTATGAAAATGAAATCAAACTTTTGCATTCTCAAATTCAGTCATACAATTTCCGAAATCCTAAAGAATTTTTTGAAAATCTTCCTTCTCCAAAGCAAGAGGAAATTGTACTATCTTTTGACTTGCATATTGAAGATGATTATTCTTTCAAACACAAGACTGAAGAAATAAGTTCATGGACTAATATTCATAATTCAATTGAACAATTAGTCATTGAAGGCCTAGAAGTAAATAACATACATCATGCTTTTATTGATCCTATATCAGATTATATGGAGAATCTTTTGAGCCCAAATTTGCAAACATGTTTTCTTTATAAGGATCAAATACATCAAAAGTGGCCTTTACATATCTTATCGTTGATTATAAAGGCACATGATCATAACATACTTCCAATTTTGATCACAAGCAATCAAGTTATCCATTTATTTTTACAGCTACTTGATTGGCTTCATTGGCATTTTTGTATTACTTGATTCAATAAGACTTTTAGTAGATTAGAATAGGTAAATGAGTGCTAATAAGCTCAGAATTTTGAGCATTTTTTTTAGTTGTCAATTTTCAGCTAGTTTTTCATTAAGTTGGTTTGAAAATTTTTGTGTGTTGTTTTAGTTTCAGATTAGATTTCAGGTTGCAGAAAAAGGACTATATTCAATTCAAGATTTCCAACTAGGAAACGCAGTTTTGATTGGATGGTGACTTACTGAAGTTGAAGCCCGAAGTGAAGGCCCTAAGCTTCAGAAGTTTTACTATCATATATACAATAAAGCTACCATAAGAAGGAGATTACATGGTTTAGTTTGAAGACATTTTGAGGCAACTGACCTGCTGTTCTTGACTTTTCACAAGGAAAAGCCATCCCCAAGTGGAGCCAGTGTTAGACTCCTATACCAATAGGTGTCATATTTCATGATTGTCTTGATTGAACTATGGAATATGTTCAAACCTTCTTTCTTAAGCAAAGGTGTTCCATATTCTTGAAGAAACCAAAAAATCAAAAAATTTAAAAATGTAAAGAGGGTATACCCTAAAAGAAAAATCAAAGGGTAAGAAAAATAAAATGGTCAAAAAAATGAAAGAAATGAACCCAAAAAAAAAAAAATAGACCAAGGAAAGTGTGCAAATCCAAATGCCACTACTATTTCATTTTGTAATAAAGCAATTGTGTGCAGCTTGTCAAACTTTTGCCACAATTCATGAATAGTCAAACTGTTTAAACTTGACTTATTCATATTTCAATTTCATGTTATAGAATAGAGAATAAATATCTGACCAAACAGTTTAATCTTGGCAGATAAGTAGATAGGTAGAGTTAATAAAAGGTGCTCAACAGTTTAATCTGAGCCCTTGGATGTAATAAGGGTAGAAATAGATAGAGTTATCATGTAAAAAGAAAAGATTGAAAAGGGTTTGCAAGTCTAAATGCACCCTAATAAAGAAGATAAAATGGTAGTGTTAAGTAGATAGGGTAGGTAGATGGTGCTGCAAAGTGTTATTTGATGAATGTGCTGCTACAATGTTGTTGATCCTTTACTTTCATCACAAGTACTAAAGCAAGAAATACACTGGAAAATCACAGCAAGCAAAGTCAAATTCATTAACCTCCCTCATCACTTTCCCCTCAAAAAGTTTTACTAATTTCCCCCAAAGTACTAAGGTATTTGGAGATCAAAGGGGCTCAAGGCATTTCCTTGACTTCTGGAGGGACCGGACCCTCGGCCTAATGATCAAAAAGACCTAAGTACTTGAGATAATTCATCATCATAATCATTCACCTTCAATTTTTTCCTAAGTAAAATCCCATTTTACTGAGGAAACTCATGCAAAATTTCATAAAAATCCCTCAAGATAACTTGCTATTCTAAGTTTAAGTGTTGGAGATAAAATGTTGCAATTTAATTCACAAGTTATCACTTTCTTAGATGTGCAAAGATATTTTGAGTCTCCTTGTCCTTTGCCATATTAACATTTAACTGTATTTACTAAATCCCTAGTGAAATACCCTATCCTAAGTATATAATTCCTTTGTTTATATATACCCCAAAAACCCCTTTATTATAATGTTTTGACCAAAGTATTTACCTCCCTAATATTCATTAAAACCCGCTTCTACAAGCCCTTTGGTTAAAATATAGCATTATACCTTAATCCCGCCCCTATGGTGAATTAGTTGTATTAATTAATTTACCATATAAATAAAAAATATATATATAAAAACCTTAAACATGCGATATGTGTGTTTAAAACGCAAAAATATGAATAAAACTTCGAAGAAGTCTTGCGCCACCGTGGATTGTCCACCTGGCATTCCACTTAACCAAACCCCCGCCGCAACCCCTTTCATTATGCACACGGGATTAATTAGTCATCAGGACTACGGGATTAATTAGTCAACAGGACTAATTAATAACCTTTTCCGCCTATTAAAAATCTCCCGGGGTAATTAAATTACACGTTAAACTGTTTTAAAACCCGACGGGCCCACACCTGAACCCTCCGCATGTTCCCCCATCTCTTCAGCCGTCGGATCACCCCTTCGTAGATCAACGGCCAGTGTTCACCCCGCTGCCCATCCCTTGTCAGCATTTTAACTAGCGGGGGATGGGTGGTTTTTGAATAGTCTACCTTCCACGTGGCGATCATCCTGTGGAATCGCTGCCCTTCCGATATAAACCACCCTCGTCCAAAAACGGTGCAGGCGCTTACCGCTTACCGCTTACCGCCCAACCTTGCATACGTCAGCCCGTACGTCGATGACGTCACACCTCGAAAAAATAAAAAACCCTTTTAACTTGTAAATAAAGCCATTTTTTCGTGTTTTCGGTTATTTTCGTTATTCTGAAAACGACAGAGCTCCCGCTGCGATTTTCAAATTTCCACTGCAATTGACCAATTCACTCCAAGATTCCGCTGCGCCCGTGTTGAAGAACAGTCCCGCCATCACCTGTTACCTGTTAAAGAACCAGTTTGCCTCCAAGAACAAGTATTTATCCTATTACGCCCCGAACTTCAAATGAAACTCTGTTTTCCTTGTTTTTCACTGAAATCAGTGTTTAAATCTTAGTCCTAAGATCATTCCCTGAGTTTTAAACTGTGAATTTTTCCCCCCGAACATGCAAATTGACCTGTTTCTCCCGTGAATTCACTCAATTCCTCACCATTAGCCAAATTTCCATTTTGAATCCACAAGAACCAAAATGGAAGCTCCTGTGGCTTTAAACGTTGCCCCATTGAACGCCCCTCATAGAGACCTGGATTTCATTAACAAATTGTTTGATTTTAGCAAGTTACCATCAGAATATGGATTTGGACCAACAATTTCAATACTAGTTGACAAAATTGTTTACTCCAAATTCTCAGATTTTAATTCAATATCTTCATTCAACAAACAGTTTGTATACAAATTCAGAGAGGGATTAGAATGATGAAATGTTCCCAGTGAATGGTAAAAGTGAAATGAGAAATTACAGGGATAGGAAAAGCATAACAGTTAAAGAGTATCAGTGGTTAAAGTGTATCAGGTAAAAGTCAGAGTGAAAGTTAAAATGAAGTTACAGAGCAGTCAAAGGTAAAACAGTAAAAGTAATTACAGAGGCAGTAAAATGGTAAAAAGAGATGAAAATAAATTTCACCAATAGTGAATTTTGTCTAAAAGTGAAAGTAAAACAGTCAAAAAAACAAAAAAGTAAAAAGATGAAAAACACAACAAGAAGGAACATTTTTGCAGAAATTGCATGTTTTAGTCATAGTTTTGCAGAAACTATTGTGATCAATCCAAGATGAATTTTGAAAAACTGAAGGAGGTTTATGTTCATAAGATGCCCACCCACAAAAACCTCTCTCACGTTTCTAACAGCTATTATGGTTTTGGAAATATTAAACAATGTTGGAAAGCATTTTTTGCAGAAAATTCCTGTTAAGTCATCATTTGGCAGAGAATATTGTGGCCAATCAGAAATATATTTTATAAAACTGAAAGAGTTTTTTGTTCCTCAGAGAACTATCTACAAAAACCTATCTCATTTTTTGCACAGTGATCTTATAATGAGAGATACATGCGTATCTTTACAGGCCATTTTTCAGACTCTGTAAAACTCTGTTTTACATATATTTTTTACAGAGAATATTATGCACAGCTGGAGAGGAATTTTAGGAAAGTGAAAGAGGTTTATATCACCAACATATTTATCCACAATAACCTCTTTCACTTTTTACATATCTATTACGGATTGAGAAATACGAAGATATCATTGGACCCCAAGTTTGCAGAATTGTTGGAGCAGAATTCACAAAAAAGGGAAGCAGTTAGTGACTTGGATGCCTCATCATCAAATAAGAGTTGGATCAAATTCAAATTCTCCTCTTTGTCATCACTTATCCATCAAAAATAGTGCCAAATAGTTTGAGTGTCCTTTACTTTAGTTCTATTTATGTAAATAGTTGGAGAGATTTGTGAACCAATTTTGATATTTGTTTCAAGATATTTTAGTTTATAATTTGTATAAATACTCCACTCTTGGAAGCATTTGAGGTGGATTCTATTACTCTGCTGTAACATTGAGGTTTTCGGAATAAAAAGCTTTTGGAAAAATTTACTTGTGGCTTACTGGATGACGTTTTGAAGCACTGGACTTGTTGCAGGATTCATGTGTTGGACTTCAGTTCAATAAGTTTTCCAACCCTTGTGTTTAATTTTTATATTAGTTTATGCTATCATCATATCCGTTTCTGAATAGTTTACATAAAGGATTGAAACAGAATTTGCTTAATTGTACTCTGTTTTCAAATGTGATTATTCTCGATGTTTTCTTCTCGATTAGTTATAAGCATGAATTCTTAATTGCTCATGTTTTGTTGATTTAAACATTGTTGATTACTGTAACAAAGAATCCTTCATTGCTCTTTGCTTGTAGTCATTTCTCTTCTTTCTCTTGAATATGGTGAAAGATTCTTAGCTGCCTTTCATCCCTTCAAGACCATCCATCCACTTTAAATTTTAAGGATTGTTCTCTGTCTAGCTATCTTGCCCCGTAATACCATCTTGTGTTTAGAAAAGAAATCCAGTAAAGCCATCCTTAGACTCCATAGCCCAATGGACTGAAAGCCCTCAACCTTGCCCTTAGTTTGTGGATTCCACCATTTTCCCAAAACAAACTTTGCATCTATAACTAGCCTAAAATCATTCAAAAACAAAGATAAATCATAAAGAGAGAGCCCTCTCTGGATGCAGATTGACTAGATTCTGCATCTAAAAGGTTGGTTTGTGGTTACTCCTGGGTATACTTTCCTCTTGCCACAACTTCTAGGAAAACCTCGAGTGATAAGAGACCCCCTCCATCCTATTAACTCACAACGGAACATGGGGGCCCAAAATTAATGAGTGTCATTGATTCGACTATTTCCCAATCATTTTTTCCAAAGAAGGCCTCTCATTAACAAGGTCCTAGAGAGGTTGATCCAAAAAACGGTGGGTGATTTCATCAAATGGGAATATTTCACAATACATGGGAATATTTCATGAAAGTTTCCACTATTTTTATCACATCGATCCCCAACTTTTCCATCGAGGAGCACTCATGATTATATTCTACCAATGAATGGCATGTGATCCCATTAGTTAATGGGTCTAGAACTTTTTCATAGCAGATCCCACCACTGCTCCATCGTCACCACTTGTTCCTTGGCGCAATGCATATGTGTTACGATGATGAGCGATGGGAAGTGAGCTATGGTAAGTTTCCACCTGACCTCACCTCTATCATGTGGCATCAACGTGAGCTACGATTTGAGCTTACAATCCAGGAGGAAAGTGAAGCTTGCAATAGATGTCAAGTAGGCCTCTTTCCCATATTAAGGGAAACTCTATATTATTTTCTTTATGTTGTTCTGGACCAGTCCACTAGGTCTAAGGAAAATACTTTTGTCCGCAATCATAATTTTCGCATAATACATCTGATTGACATCAATAATGATTTTTTTTTTGAAAATACATCACAATAAAAATATAGATGTTTGTATGCACTAAATAAAGCATTTATATTTAATAATTGAACCTCCTCAATTACTATAATAGAGGGCTTGAAATGGTGTCGAAATTCTTCAACGCACTCACTCAAAAGTTGTTAAATAGGCAACACGTTTTTGTCCTTCATGATGTAAACCAGTGCGTATTTAAGAACATATCATCTGTCGAGATCAAGATTGAATCTGTTTGTAAACTTCAAATTCAATCAAAACACGTCAGTTGGAGCTATTATTTCATTTTATGGCTCCTCTAAAAGGATCAAATATTAGTGGTTGAAGAACTCACTCAAGTTATTAACATTTCAAAATATTCACTTGAAATTTGATTACATGTATGTGTTTTTTGCACAAAGATGCTAATATCAACACAAAATAGGCTGCAAGTTTCCTTTGAAGCACATCTGGCCCCATGGTCTCATGTGGTATTGACGCTACATATTTGGTCTCAGTACCTTCTCCCTATTCCACAAACTCACCTTAAATAAATTTATTTATCTTATGTGTAGCATCGATGGAGGCCTAGAGTGTTGGTGAAAATATTTATCGATATTGATAGCCCGCCCAATTGACAGGGCAGTCTCAGAAAATATATATTTAATATATAAATCGATCAACACCTAAACTAAGCAGAGCATGATGATGATTCATCGATGGAGTCAACTTGAAACACATATGTAGCACTAAAATTCGGTTGGTTTGTGTTTACCAGGTGTTGGGCGGACATTTGGGAGCATCAATAATTTTCATTTCGGACTTGTTTAAGTGGAAAAGCACGATTTTTTTTTCGTATTCTTCAAAATGGATTTCTGTGATGAGAATGCCTTCCTCATATAGAGCAACCATATCTTGGTGATCCCATTAGCTAAATATTGGTTAAATATAATCACTTCAAATAAAACAACATTTCTCACACATTAATAATATGCAAGCATGCTAGCTTCATAACATTTTGGCAACCTCATTCTGTGTCTAAATAAAATGTTGCATCTTTTTCACCTTCACATTCACAAACCATTGAGCGGATGCAATTCCATGTTCACTATTTGTTCAAACTTTATAATATTGGGATAGAAAGTACAATTCGAGCCCCCTTAATGTCAACAATTGAATATCCATAAATTTGGAAATAGCAAGCCTATTAGAAAGAGGGTAAATCAAGGAATCCAACGGCCCTTGGAAGTGTTATGGATTTTATGTCAATAAACATTCAAAACAGATAAGGGGAGTTCCAAGACTAGTTATAAATTATAGACCTTTAAACTTTGTTCTTGCAGATGACAGTTATCCTATTCCCCATAAGGGAAATCTCATAGCAAGAATATCAGGGGCTAAGGTGTTTTCTAGATTTGATATGAAATTTGGATTCTAGAAAGTTGCAATAAAGGAATCAGATAAATTCAAAACAACTTTCAGTGTCTCAGCAGGACATTATGAATGGAATGTGATGCCTTTTGGACTCAAGCATGCTCCCTCCAAGTTCCAAAAATTCATGGTTACCATCTTCAAGCCCTATTCTGATTGGCTATTGGTCTATATTAATGATGTGTTTATTTTTTCCAAAAATGTCCATGAACATTTTAAACATGTTCAAAGGTTTGTTCAACTAGTCAAACACAATGGCCTGGTGCTTAGTAAGAAAAAGATTGAACTCTTTCAAGCTAGTATCAAATTTTGGGACACACAATAAAAGATGGGCAAATCACTCTACAAAATCACGCTTTGGAATTTGTTGATAAATTCCCAAATGTTATTACTAAAATAACCCAATTGCAGAGATTTTTTGGTTGTCTAAATTATGTAAGAAATTTTTATAAATATTGTGCCAAGGACATGATATTACTCAACCAAATACTACAGAAGAATCCATGACCATGGTCCCCTGCACATACAGAAGCAATCAAAAGAATCAAAAGTAAGGTAAAAACTCTCCCTATACTTCATATTGCTGATGAATATTCTTTTAAAAATGTTGAAACAGATGCCAGTGACACAGGGTGGGGAGGAATACTAAAGAAAAAAAGGAAGGAGAAGAGAAAATTGTCCAGTTCGTCTTAGGAACCTAGAGCCTGTCCGAAAATAACTATTATACTATAGAGAAAGAAGTCAAAGTAGCATGGAATTGCATTGAAAAATTTGATGTCCACCTAATTCATAAAAAGTTTCTTTTAAGGTCTGATGCCTCTGCACTAAAAAAGGTTCTGAGCAAAGACATAAAGAAACCAGGAGAAGCTAAGTTTGCAAGGTGGTAGGATATATTTGCAAATTTCGACTTTGATGTCGAATATATTAAAGGAGAAAATAATTGTTTACCTCACTTTTTAAATAGAGAATACTTAATTCAGGTAGACATTGTCATGGTAATAGTAACAGAACGGGATCTTTCCTAGCAAATAGAAACTTTGAGGAGTATGCATGAAGAACATAACTGGGAAGAATACTGTAGAAACTGGAAACCCACATGGAAGTTAAGAAATACAAAGGTATTAGATGCAAATTTACAATCTCATTCAGATATACAAAATTTAGTATCGGAGATAAAAATCTATCCCAAAGGGAGTAAATTGATACACGACATGGTGTATCAAAGGAGTATGTTATCTTCACATTTGGCCGAATAATCCTTAAGTAAATATTTTCATGATATAAATATGATTTGGACAAAAGGAAGTAACCAAATAAAAAAATTTCATAATTATTTTTCCATAAATAGGACTAGGTGGCCAACCTAGTATGATATGTTTGAAATGTGGCCACAGGGTGATCCATCCATTATTTTTCCGGACACCATATATAAATTTACTGACTACAAAAATTTATTGTGAGACATTATGAATGTAGATGGAAAATAAGAAGTTCATTATACCAGGGTAAAGTTCGGAGCAACATGGACTACTCAGAGACAAAGACAATATGAAAGGATTCAACAATGGTGGAATGATTACAGATTAAATAAAACAACTATGGATCCTCTATTCTTCCAATATGATTTCTAAATTGAATGTGAAATTTGTGGATTTTTAGCCGAATGTTGGCACACTCCCTGTAAAATTTTGGAGATTTAAATAATTACACAGATAGCCAAATTCTAGGTTATTACATGAAAACACATCATGAGTGGTTAGTAATGACCAAGATAAAACATCAAATCGTCCTAAGAAAACCAATGATCATAAGAATAATATATACCAAAGCTTGGGACTCATGCATATATCCCAAAATGAGATTTCCAGGGACCACACCTTTGGGAGAATAATTATGGTTCTAGTGGGCTTATCCTTAAAGTTTACACTATGTAATAATGATGTCTAGTCACTAGACTGTAGGTGACTTGTTTTCTCGTGGGGTTTTCTGTTCAAAAGTATCCACAATGAAAATATTTCAGAAGATTCTGATCTTCTACAGTTTAAATTTTTCTACAGTATAAAGTTTTCCATGGGATTTGTTCAAACCATCCACTGTGTAATTATGTATTAAGATTCCTTTTAGTCATGGGACTCAGAGCACTTCCACGACTTTTGGTGGGATTTGACCCATATCTCAATGACTGATGGAAGATAGTACTCAATTTGTTTGTCTGATTTTTGGATGTGTGTCCCCTCAATCTTCTATATAAGGGGGGAGTTACACTCATTATGGAAATTCATAGTTGGAGTTTTGATTTTGAGACTGAGAAAGAAGTTCTTGCTTCTATCTCTTTAAATTACAAATCTGAGAAGCCTGCGCATCAAAGTGAGAGCTTTGGTGAGAACCTAAAATGGCTAGATTCATAGGGTTTGCATTTGTCAAGTATATTTTGCAAGAAGTTAAAGTTCTGAGACAGAGTCTGTGAAAGGCCAAGTATCCTTCAGAGAGCTTCTTGTTTACCAAGTCGCAACATCTAATAAATGCCTTAACAATCTATCTCTGAGAAAGAGCTATAGAATTTCTGTCTATAAATATTTGTAAGAAGATCTTCATAAATAAAATAAGTATCCATTTTTTAGTTGAGAATTTATCTGAGTACATTTGTATTTTCCACCTGTGTTAAAATTGTATGTTGAGGTAGTATTTGTGAGACAAGATTTTCACTTGGGGTTCGTCAGAGGTTCATCGAGGTCTAAGGAACACCAATCCATTGAAGGTAGGAAGCCATGTGAAGGATGCTAGTGTGTGAAAAGTCTAGAGCTTCGTGTATTGATCACAGAAAAGAGACTCAGCAAGCCCGATTGGTCAAAATCAAGCTTCGTGTTGAAGCCCATGTAGCAAATTGGTATTAGAGCTAGTGATGTCTGGCTCATTGTGATTAGTACTCAAAATCTATAAATTAATAGAAATGGAAAATTCTAGAAGATCAGTTTCTTTCAGAGATCTTGAACCTGAATAACAAGTTCAAGAAAATCCATTAAGAGATATGTTTTCATCATCATCTAAAAAGATCATAAAATCCACAAAACTTGAATATTTAGAGAGTCATCCTGCACACAAATGGTTTCTTCCAAGTATAGACTCGTTAGAAGTATATTCTGACTTGTCAATGTTCCACCTTAAAGAAATAACTAGAATATATATTAAAGAAAGTATAAGTCAGATTCAAGAAGACTCTAATTTTGTACAAACAATTTCTCTACTTGATACTAAGAAACTTCAAAGTGAAGCTAAGTGTCTGAGGACTAAATATATACACATGTGATGCATAAGAATAGGGATCAATTCCCTAACTCACAAAGGCCTGAATACTTTTGTGCTTGCTGCAGTCAAAGATATGAATCATAATAAGTATTCAGATTCCTTAATAAGAGGGATGGTTACTTCGTTATCTAATAAAGTATTTTATTTTGATTTCTTCCCAAACTTTTATGTCTACACATTTGATGAGAATATCAAAGATATTTTGCAGCTTCAGATCCAAAAAAATGGATTTGATATGAAGAAGAAAAGAAATATTATTTCTATCCAAACTTGTTGTTGTTTTCAATACACCAATACTCTCTACCCTACCATCCTCCATGATCCTATTCGAGAATCAAAATCCAATGTAGTTGTTCTAACTGATGCACTAAATAAAAAACTAGAACATTAGATTATCAAGTGGGAAGACTTAAGTTTCCCAGAACATTAGGTTATTGATAATAAAAAACCCCCAGAAATGCAGAGAATTACTTCTGCTGATATCAAATAAGGACCTTCATCTTCTATAGTGTCCTTTCCTAGAAGATCTACCATAGGTGTAGAAGACTAGACATAGCCTATCAAGATTTACCCATGTATATAGATCCAAGATATGTTGATACTGCTAGTTCTTCTACACCATCTGTAAATTGCCAGCACATTTATTTATTTGAATATGCCCAGATAGTAAGTTTTTCCTCTCTACAGGTCATATGCCCAAGCTGCAATCAAAAATTTAATCTCAATAGTCTTGTAAATACTGTCATACATCAAAATCATCATCCTAGGATAGGAGAATCTCCTCCCACAACATCTGTAAATCCTTCTCCAAATCCAAACTGTTTCAATATTCCATTCCCACATGATTCTGACCATGTGATGATGATATATGAACTTCCATCCTTGGAAAATGAGGACCCTCACCTTAAAGAAATGTTTGGTAAAATGCATCCTCTTGGTATGCCTAGGTATGGTCTAGGGTATCTAGAACAAATGGATGATCTAATTCCTCAATCCAGATTTAACACCGTTGTTCTAGATGACTGTAAGAAGCCTTCCAAGTCCGAGATGTACAAGTTCTTTTCAATAATGGAAGGATGTGAGAAATATAATATTGATACTCAGTGGATCAAAAATATGTTAAATTGGGAACTGTATACTCACCCTGAGTCTGAAATATTTGGACTTAGCACTCCAAATCATGATAAGGCCAGGCTATCACAAGAATGGAAGGCCTATATGGAAAAGAAAAATATTTGGTTATATTTTTATGAATGGAAAAATAATTTAGAATCCACAGACGTGCATATGGTAGATGCTGAAACATCCTCAACAAAACATTCCTGGACTACTATAGATGGCAGTAAACTTGAAATTCCTACCACTTTTCCTCCTTACAAAGGAATTCTTTTAGGAGAAGCTCAAAAAATTGCTAAATCTACTCCTTTGGTCCTAAAATATGATAATGCTCTTGGCATTGATGGTAGGATACAAAAGGCCAGTGAATAGATAAACTAGACTAATACAACAGTCAAGGGTTAGAAATGAGTTATGCAAAATCCACAGAAATAAAACAAATTTTTGATGGTTTACAAGTCTCTGTAAATAGTGTTAACAGATCTCTGAATGATGTAAATTATTCCAGTACAGTGTTAAAAGGTTTTGTTAGAGAAACTCTGTCAAAAATTGAAAATGTTGAAAGAAAGATGGATATAGGAATACAATCTACTCAAGAGCTTATTGAAGAATTTTCTGAATTTTTTTAAAAGATGCACATAGCTCCAAAAGACAAGCCCATTCCCATTTCTTCTCTCTTTAAGAGATCTATAAATATCCAAAATCCTGTCAAGCCTGTTAATAAATTTCCCTCCCTTTTTCCAAAATAAACAACGGAAGAAAAATCTGAGCCCATAACCCTTTCTTCTCTATTTAAAGAAAAAAAAATACTAGAAAGCTCAGAACCACATCTTTTCCCCATTTATGAGCCTCTTCAAAGCCAATATACTAGGTATTCTGCACCTAATCTTAGTAGGAAAGGTAAACTCCTTGAAACACATAACTTCCATCCTGAATCTCACAGAGAATGGAATATAGAAAAACTGAGTGTCAGCCAAATAAGGAAAATGATAGATTTAATGTTCACAGAATATAAACTTCTGTGCCTCAAAGGGAAAAATGAAATTGAAGTCTGTAAATCTATCATTCAGTGTTTTACTGAAACATTATTGAGATGGTGGGAAACAGATTCATCACCAACATTAGTGACAAAAATGGAAAACAAAATTTTGAAGGATGAAGGGGGGGATATTATTCATAATCCAGATGGGAACCCACAAAGTAATATGATTGGAGCATTGACTTCATTTATTCTGGAACATTGGTGTGGAGGAGAAGTAGAACTTGAAAATAAGCATGAGATAATTCTCATGAACCTTAAATGCTATAAAATGTCCCAATATGAAGAATTTCATAGGGATTGGATTCAAAGAATATATGAAGTCAAAGATAGAAAAAACATCTTGTGGAAACAAGTCGATTTGGCAGCTTTGCCTTCAAATTTTTTTGATTACCTCAGACAACAAGATGCTTTCCAAATGCCTTTTGAATCATGCACTTGGAGGGGAATTTATAGCATTATAACCAGGGTCCTTGTAGGATTATGTACAAGCATGAAAGTAAACAAATATCTAAAAAAACTATCCAGACCGCCAGACAAAAAATCTTTTGTAGCAAATATGGCCTATCACTGGATGACCCCATAGTAAAATGAAGAAAATCTAAAAATAAGGCCAAGAAAGAAAAAAGACACGGATACAAAGAAAATCCACAAAAGAAAAATAAAGGACCCAAAAAAGGATACTACAAGTATGTTCCAAAGACACATTATTATCAGCCTAAGGATATCCATCTAGAAACACAAAAAAGAGATCATTGGAATTGAATGACTTGTTGGCTTTGTGGCCAACAAGAACATACTTCAAATCTCTGCCCTCAAGTAGATGGATCCAAAAGGAATAGAGGGAAAAATTCTTTTGAAGAAGTAAAGAATAAAAGAGAAGTAAAAGTTGAAAGCATGGTGTCAATCACATGTTTCAAGTGTGGTTCCAAGAACCATAAGTCAGAAAACCGCCCAAGCTTCCCACACAGAGAAAAAATACAACAATAAAAACAACTCTGCTCTACTTTAGAATCCTCAGAAATTTCTTTCTTAGAATATTCTGAAGAAAAATTAAATATGCATATGAATGAATGCAATTGCACTGATTCAGATGATTGCCACTGTGATTCAGATACTGAATCAGAAATCTCCTTTGATGAAGAAGACTTTGTTTCTGAAAAGAAACAAAAAGAAAAAGTCCTCATGGCATAAACTATAAATGATGAAGAAGAAAAAATAATTTCTAGTATCAGAGCTCTAGCAAAAGGAGAAATGAAAGAAAAGTTACTTGAAACTTTTCTAAATACTATGCATAAAAATTAGGAAAGAAGTAGTAGGACTGCTTCAAAAGAAGAATCTAAAGCATTATTTATTGATGCCTCATTTGAAAGAAATACAAGAACCTTTCAGAGAAGTCAACAACAATCCAAAGTAAGATCCTTAACATTAGGAGAAATCAGCCAAGAAATTCATAATATCAAGAAAGAGATCTCCTCCTTAAAAATGAAAGTCTCTGAATTAGAAAAAGGAAAAGCACCTGAAGATGAAGAGTTTTTAGCAATCCAAATATAGAGATCTTTGAAGGAAAAAGAGATGACTCTGTTGGTTTTAGAGATATGTGAGTAATGACTATCCAATATCAACAACATCACGTTATGTTGGATATGATCTGTATAAATGGTGAAATGTTTTTCTTAAAAACCCTTATTGACTCAGGAGCAGATGTCAATATATTAAATTCAAAAGAAATTCCTGCAAAATATCACGTAAAATATTTTAGACAAGTAATTGGGTTGGGAAACAAATATTTTTTATACGAAGTTCCTCAGGCTTCTATCTGTTTCAAGGAATATTGCATAAAACTGAAATTTGTTGTTGTTGACATTCCTATTGATTGTATCTTAGGAAATGTATTTTTGGCTATTGTAGAGCCACATGGATCAGTCAGATTAAAAAATGGTAAGGTTGGTTTCTTCATATCTATAAAAAATTCAAAGGGTAAGCTACAAGAAATTACGTTACCCTTTATATCCACACCAAGAGTATCTATTATGGTACAGGCAATGCAACATATTGAAAAATAAAAAAATAAACTAGAAGATCTCAAGGAGCTAAAAACCACCGTGAAAATAGGAGATTATCTTTAGTCTCCTATAATTAAGCAAAGTATATCAACCTTGAGATTACAGATAGAAAGAGAATGGTGTGCTGAAGAACCAAATTCCTTTTGGCATAGAACACAACATTGTGTGGAATTTCCATATAAAGAAGATTATGATGAAAAAACATGTAAAAGTCGGGCAATTCCAATGAATAAAGAATACAACTTTTTCGTCAACTAGAGTTCCAGGGATGTTGAACTAACCAATGCTTTCATTTTTGACCACAATGGCTGTCTTTATAGGACCACATCCAACTACAGGGCACACTGATGGAATCAATGAGCAGCAATATTTCATCTCTTCTATGAAAATTTTATAAACCAGTGTTCATGTATATCTTTGAGGAATTCTCACAATGTGAAAATAAAGATCCATAAAAACTTGTGAAAAAATTTTCATTGAAGCCCCACAACACAGTCATTTTCCTTTGTATAAATATCATGAACCTATCAACTCCCACTGGAAAAATTTTCTCTTATGCCACTTGTTGGAAAGAGCATGACTGCAACAAAGAACAAAAAGATTCGTAGATTCATCCTGGAGGAACACATCCCTAACTAATTGTTCGTCATCCATTCTGAATGAATTTAGCGTAGAAAATATATTGCTGATAAAGTTTGTCTATTAGGTCGATAACGTAGTCAACATTATTCATAATTTTCTCCTTCATTATCGAATCAAAGGCCATATACTTGAAAGTTGAGGAAAATAATGTCGAACTGAAACATTTCTCATGTATCAACATAGTGTTAAGAAAAATACTTCTTGATTTTACAAAGGGTTATATTTAGCAGTGTCTCATCCTTGCAGATGCATATTAAAAAAATATTATTTTCCTTGCCTGATATCACTCACAACTTCTTACATCATCTTCATTTTAACAATCCCAAACTTAGTATATAATCATTCATCATTTGTGCAGGTAGAATTCAAAGTCATTCATTTTTAATATTTGTTTCTTGCATATTGGTCCTTAATCGAGCATCGTCATCACGATCAATCTAGCAGTAGAACTTTTCTCAGATGGCAGGTCTAAAATTTTTTCATTAAAATTATCTTCTTCATAATTACAGACTTCTCATTTCCTTTTATATTTTTTCATTCTGCAGGTTCTCATCATATTCTATGAGAGTTTACATTTTTGAACACTTTTTTCATGCAGCAGAATTTTCTTGGGAAAAATTTATCATAAAAATCTTTATTTGCAGTCTAATCCTTTCATTTTCCTTATCTAGGTTCACTACACTCCATTCACTATTGTGGTCACCCAACCAAACGAAGGAGGTGACGATGCCAACTATTTTAAGCCATAACTTACAACGAGAGAACATACTACATTATAACAACAAGAACATACGCGTACATACAAAAAGAATAAGAGGTATATTGGGAAGGAAATCCAATGTACATTCTATTATACTTTGGGTATATTTATACATAGGTGATAGTTGGAGCGGTTTTTCCTGCTCTCAACCAACCTTTATTCATTTTACCTTACATATTTATCGAGGATTATTGAAATTTATGCAAGACATAATATATGATGACCATAGAGGTATAAATACCCTTACAACAATGCCGATGATCCGAAGGTTTATCTTCAATGTATATCACTATTTTATTCACTTGAGCATGCATCGAATCAGAGGGGGAATTTGGGGAGACATTTTTTTCATACATTGGTTTTCAAAGTAGCTCAACATACGTGTAATGTCCCCAGTTTCTCTGTTTTTATCAGACATTTGAACAAGTCCTAAAAGGGTAAAGTGGACCCCAAAGGAAAACAATTATTGTGGATTTATTTTATTATTTTAAATTAATAAAATAAATAAGGAATTAATTGTGCAAAGACTAGATTATGGTTAGAGATCTGGAAACCAAATCCATGAGGATGGATAAGGTTCATAAGACTTTCCTAGTTCTCCAAAAATCCTTGGAGGAAATAAATTAAATATTAAAAATTATATTGGAGATAAAAATATAAAAAGTTACCCCAGTAAAGAGGAGAGTTATTGGGAAGAGGTGGAATAAAACTAGAAAGAAGAAAAGCTAGTTTTAAAGTACTTTTGCAGAAGAAAGAAAAGGAAAGCCTAGGAAAAAAGGAAAAAAACATCCTGATTAATTGGACGCATTTAAGGAAACAAGCTAAGGGGAAAGCAGGCTTAAATAAGCAGATTCAGGATAGATAAGGGGTTGTCTATTGCTAGAAGATTTGATCTCTGCTTGGGGGGAGCTGTGGAGAAAGAGCTGAAAGGTTGGGTGGAACCTAGTCTACCTTAAGTGGTATGCACCAGTTAATTCATTTTAAATTAGAATGTTAGTATTATTATGATTATTATGGTGAAGTAAACTTGTATATATGAATTTGATTAAATCTGTACATGAGTAGATGTTGTACGATAAATACAATTTAAATAGACTAAGTATAAGTAAATTGTTAGGTCTGTACATTTATCAGAGTAGTCTAAAATAAATAGAGCATGTCTCTGTATAGTTGTACAGGAAATGATCTGAAGAGCACCAACTCTCAGAGTGTCTAAACCTGGATGAAGGTTTAAATCCAAGGTCAGGTTACTCTCAGAGTCCATTACGGAATAACATTACTGTTGTAGTATTATTTTGAAAAGCAGTAAATTCTATAAAAAAAATACTATAGAATGGAAGAAAATCTGCATTATAAATAATGTAGACTTAGTACAGTGAAGAAAATCTTATGTTGTAGTATAACTGAAAAAAGCAATACAAGAACTAAGACATAATAAGAGACAGTGATATTAATAAACTCTAAGGAAGAACTTATAAATTGTTTCTGGATCTGCATTACATCTGAGTCACCAACCTAACCCCATAAAAGGGAAAGGAGTCTGTCCCATATATTACAGAGTTTGTAAATCAAAATATATAAATCCATATTTTTATACAGTCCAAATTCAACCTAGGCTTAATTAATTTATACAAGTGGGAAATTCTATCCCATACAAAATAGACTGTACAAGCTCTCTGGAAAATATGCAGGGTTGATATATCAGAAATCTCCAAGCGGGTTACTGAACCAACCTAAATAGGAAAAAGGCTATATTTATGCTTGAAAAAGAAAGACTATCAACATTTCGCAAAACCAGAAATATGTAAAGAATACCTACACATAATGGAAAACTAGGAATTAATTCTGATTCATGCATGCAAACATAAAATAGATTTCGAAACTAAAAATGAGTAAGAGAATCACCTTACACATGGCAGGGAAATGTCCAACCTGCAACAAACAAGAGGCAAGTAATTATTATAGTGAAGGAAGGCTACTGTATAATTACAAAAATAATAATTTAAAAGTACTAAGTTTTAGAGTTAACACAGCAGAAACTAAATAAACAATCAAATCCACACAGCATAAAAACATAAAGAGATAGAGATTTAACGTGGTTCACCCAAGTAATCTGGGCTACGTCCACCAAACAAGGTATCGGCAATATTATTATGCAACAGGAGACTTACAACAATAGAGTTTCTCATCTGCACTTCTCTTCATCTCACCTCACATCCCTCATGTTAATTTGACTCTACGGGCTTACATTTTATAGCTGGGAGTAGAAACTGAATCATAAATTCAATCACAACAAAATAGGATGCAATAACTCCACATCAGGATTAGATGCAGTCAATTTAGCAACAAATCCTATTGTTGTCATATTCATGAGATTTTCTCCAAATTTAATATAATAAATCTCAAGAATCTCCACCTTGACAACAATTAGCCTAATACCCTGTTCCATTATTATTTTTATCTTTTCTGCAAGCCAAGAGAAGCCAGACACCATCGTAGATTCTCTAATAAAATTGGTTTCATGAACATGTCTGCATAGTTTTCCTTTGTATGCACTTTTTCAAGAGAGACTCCTCGTTCAGTGATAACCTGTCTTACAAAATGGTACTTTATAGGTATATGCTTTGATTTACTATGATAGGATGGATTTTTAGCCAAGTGAATTGCACTTTGACTATCACAAAATAACTTGATATTGTCTTGAAACCTACCAAACTCACCAAACAAACCTTTCAACCAAACCACTTCTTTGCAAGCATATGAAGCAGCAATGTATTCTGCTTCTGTAGTGGATAAAGAAAAAATGTTTTGTAGCTTTGACATCCAGCTTATAGCTCCACCTGCAAGAGTAAAGACATATCCTGAAGTCGACCTTCTCTTATCCAAATCACCTGCAAAATCAGAATCAACATATCCGCAAACAAATTGACTACTTCTGTTATAAGTGATACAGTAATCACTTGTGCCTCTCAAATACCAAAGCACCCATTTCACTGCTGACCAATGTTCTCTTCCTGGATTTTCCATATACCTGTTGACAACTCCAACTGCATGTGAAATATCTAGTTGTGTACAAACCATCACATACATCAAACAACCTACTACATTTGCATATGGAATTCGAGACATATATTCATTTTCTTCATTTGTGTTAGGACATAAACTTGAAGAAAGCTTAAAATGGGAAGCTAAAGGAACTGAAACAGGCTTCACATTGTTCATACCAAACCTCAAGATTATTTTCTCAATATACTTCTTTTGTGATAACCACAGCTTACCATTTCTCTTGTCTCTGAAAATCTCCATGCCCAAAATCTGTCTTGCTGCTCTTAGATCTTTCATATAAAATGTCCTAGCCATCTAAGCCTTTAACCTGTTGATCTCTATTATGCTTTTTCTTACGAAAAGAATATCGTCAACATATAACACTAAGATAATGAACATGCCATTACTCAATTTCTTAAAGTAAACACAATGATCATATTCACTTCTTATATAATTTTGACTCATCATGAAAGAATAAAATTTCTTGTACCATTGTCGAGGCGACTGCTTTAGACCATACAATGATTTCTTGAGCCTGTAGACAAATTTATTGTTGCGATTTTGAACAAACCCTTCCAGTTGTTCCATGTAAATCTCCTCATCTAAATCTCCATGTAAAAATGCAGTTTTAAAATCTAGTTGCTGTAATTCTAAATCAAGTAAAGCAACTAATGCTAACACAATCCGAATTGAAACAATTTTTACAACTGGTGAAAATATCTTATGAAAGTCAATTCCTACTTTCTGAGAAAAAACTTTCACAACTAGCCTCGCTTTGTACCTGTCTTCTTTATCATCAACCCCCTTTTTCAATATGTAAACCCATTTACATCCCACAATTTTCCTATCTTTAGGAAGTTCTACCAGATCCCATGTGGCATTCTTGTCTAATGCCTTCATCTCATCCTTCATAGCTTCTTTCCACTTATAACTGTTAGAACCTTCTACAGCTTCCTGATAGCACAAAGGTTCATCATCATTAGTGGTTAAAGTGACTGAAGTAACATAATCATCATACCTTTTAGGAGGAAGTTTGATTCTCGTGGACCTCCTTAAAGATGTTTCTGGTACTTCCACAATTTGCTAATTATTATCTGTAGGAACTTCTTCATGATCTACATCTGAAACATGTTCATGATCTGCATCTGAAACTTGTTCATCTGGACTGTCATCAGTATTTGAACTGGTTTCAAACTGAATATGTTGAAACTTAGGTACATTATCTTGTTTCAATTTATCATCTACATCTGAATTATCGAGTGAAGATTCATTGAATTTAACATCTTTGTTAATGATGATCTTGTGATTAGTAGGATCCCACAACCTGTATCCCTTAGTCCCATCACCATATCCAAAAAATATATATCTTTTTGATTTAGAATCTAATTTAGAACGCTGATGTTTCGGAATTAGAGCATATGCATCACAACCAAAAACTTTCAGTTTAGAATAATCACAAGGATGACCTTTCCATACCTCTTGAGGAATTTTGCATCCTATTGCAGTTGATGGTGATCGATTTATCAAGTAACAAGCCGTAGATACCGCTTCTGTCCATAATTCCTTCTGCAAATTGGCGTTAGTAAGCATACTTCTTGCTCTCTCTAAAAGAGTCCTGTTCATGCGTTCAACCACTCCATTTTGCTGAGGAGTATATACAGTAGTTTTATGTCTTTCGATCCCAACTTCCTTGCAATAATTATCAAATTCCTTTGAATTAAACTCACAACCATTGTCAGTTCTTAAACATTTAATGGTTCTTCCAGTGATGTTTTCTACTAATGTTCTAAACTGTTTGAAAATTGTGAATACATCAAACTTTTTCTTTAACATATATACCCACACTTTTCTAGAGAAATCATCAATAAAAGATACAAAATATGACGATCCTCCATATGAGGTTGTAGGAGATGGACCCCAAACATCAAAATGGATATAATCAAGGATTCCCTTACTAGTATGTTTTCCAGTTTTAAACTTCTGCTTGCTTTGTTTCCCATATAGAAAATGTTTGAAAAAATCTAACTTAGAAGATTTTAAACTAGGAAGTAGCTTACGATCAGATAAAATTTTTTAATCCTCTTTCGCTCATATGGCCCAACCATTGATACCATAGACGAATAGAATTACTGTCGTTTTCAGAAACTGTAGAAGCATGATGTGACTCTGTTCTTCCTTCTAACTGAAAAATATTTCCAACCTTCTTTGCTTTCATTACTAGTAAAATTCCTTTATAAAATTTCATTACTCCACCTTGAATAAAGGTTTTATATCCATTTGTGTATAGCACTCCTAGAGAAATGAGGTTTTTTCTAAGTTCAGGAATGTGTCTTACATCAGTTAATATTTTATTGGTCCCATCAAACATTTTAATCTGGATGCTTCCAATTCCCACAATATTACATGAGACATCATTTCCCATGTAAACAACTCCATCATTAATTGATTTATAATATTTAAACCACTCTCTATGAATGCACATGTGATTTGACGCACCAGAATCTAACAACCAATGTTGATCATGATTAGACAAACTAACTGATAACACTTCTTCACTCATACCTGAACCTGATGCCTAACCTGTATCTGTCGTGTTTTCTTCTTTCTTTTCTGTCGAAGAGTCTCCTTTGGATGTTTTCTGTCTCTTCCAACAGTCCTTCTTCAAATGTCCTAATTTGCCACAAAACCAACACTTTACCTTACTCTTCTTCCCTTTCGATTTTGACCGCGAGTTGTTTTGCTTACTGAAGCATCTTTCTTTAGAATGACCTCTAACCATCATTGATTTGATGTAGAGGTTTCTGAATTTGACCTTTTCCTTGTTTCTTCAGATAACAAGCTCCAACAACATCATCAAATTCAAGGGTTTCTGATGAACTAAGACTTATAGAAGTAACAAAATGATCCCATGACTCGGGCAACGAGCATAATAAAGTTACAACTTTATCTTCTGATTCAAATTTTACTTCTATACTTTCTAACTGCACCAAGAGAGTATTAAAGGTATTCAAATGATTAGTAATTGATGTACCTTCCTTCATGCGCAAGCTGTACAACTGTCTCTTCAGAAGAATCCTATTGGTTAAGGATTTTGTCATGTACAACTTTTCAAGCTTTGTCCACAAACCAGCAGCAGTTTTCTATGACACGATGTTAAAAAAACATCATCCACCAAACACAATCGAATGCCGCTCAGTTCTCTTTCATCGACATCACCTCATTCGTCATCTGTCATGGCAAAAGGTTGTTTGGATTTGCCCAAAAGTGCCTTCGCCACGACTTGTTGCACGAGTAGATCATGCATCTTAACTTTCCAGATCTTGAAGTTGTTTTTCCCATTGAACTTCTCGATCTCAAATCGAGCACTTTGTGTTTTTTCCATATTGAGAAGCTTGTGTCAAAAAATCTCCAACTTCAAATCTTAATAAATGAAGATTTTATTTTAATCAAAATTAATAATTTTGATAAAAAAAATGCCCTTCCCCTATAAAAAATGCCCTTGGATCAATATAATGGCATATTACAATAACTTTGATATATAATAAATCGATATTACAATCAACTGATTTAAATACATATATCAAATGAATACAAAAGGCATACAAATTGATTTTTTAAAACATTGCAATAATGTACTTTAATGCAAATCAATTTTTAACAATGGAATTTTAATAAACTGATTCTATTGGCATTTCATAAATCGATTTTGAAATGGCATAAACACAAATCTTCGTTTCATATTTCAATACGAATCGATTTAAAAGAGACGACATATGAATACAGACCTTGACCATTCAAAAACCCATGGTTTTGCTGTGGCTGTAATTTGATTCAATGATATTTTAACGCTGGTTAGACAACGGCTCCTCCACTCGAACCATAGAACCACAAGCCACAAGTGATGCAGATCCAGGCCCGGTCAATGGCTCTTCACATTACTCGCCATCTAATGGGCTGTGGCTCCTCTGTTCTGCCTTTGCACCGGCTCTCTGCACTCCTCCCACAGTCTAGTATGCAATTAAAGTCATATAAGACAAAACAGAATAGAGAATGCAAAAGCTAATATTCGTGTGACTTCAGGTTTAGCAATAAAACAGAAGCACATTTAGCTAAGACAACACTAGACCATGTTATCGCTTCCACTATGACTGTGTTTTGTGGAAACACACGGAGGTTATAATACCACAGGACCGTGCCCTCAATGCTCCAGTTCAACGCACATACCAGCAATGGTCCAACAGATTTGGTTCAACGCACATACCAGCTCACAGACCCGGATCAATGCACGTACCAGCACACGGTTCATGGTTAACATAACAGTCCATGTCTCTATGTGCATGTCTGGTTTAACAGTCTCACACAACAGATCAGCTTCCATGGCTCTCTCTGCAGCTCTTTCACGCACATCCAAAACGGATCTGTGTTCACCGGCTGGACCCGATCCAACTCAAATGGCGCTATTCAAATCCTGAAGCTCACGACGTTGAATTTATGAACAACGCATATCACATGGCGCTGTTCAAATCTCTAGCTCACGGGTTGGAAACTCACAACCAGCCCACGGCTCGGCAACTTACAGCCCCACTGTCTCAAGGTCCAACGCACAGACCCGGCCTCACGGCCTCTTTCTTGTGCCGCGGACCTAGCCTTCAACGCTCACAGCTTACGGTCGCACGCCACCACAGTCACACAGACTCAACCTAAATGCTCTGATACCAATTTTAGAGTTAACACAGTGGAAAATAAATAAAAAATCAAATCCACACAACATAAAAACATAAAGAGAGATATTTAACGTGGTTCACCCAACCAATCTGGGCTACGTCCACCAAACAAGGTATCGGCAATCTTATTATGCAACAGGAGACTTACAACAACAAAGTTTGTCATCTGCACTTCTCTTCATCTCACCTCGCATTCCTCATGCTAATTTGCCTCTACGGGCTTACATTTTATAGCTGGGAGTAGAAACTGAATCATAAATTCAATCACAACAAAATAGGATGCAATAACTCCACATCAGGATTAGATGCAGTCAATTTAGCAACAAATCCTATTGTTGTCATATTCATGAGATTTTCTCCAAATTTAATATAATAAATCTCAACATAAGTAACGTTAACCAAATAAATTCAAATGTAGACAGTGGTAATATGTATCTTAGAGAGGAATTACAGAGTAGGAATTTAATATCACCAATTTGTATAATCTTAAGGATTATATCAAGGTGACTTCATGAAGGAAAAATAGCCCTAAGAGAAGGACGAAAAGGGAACTTTAAAATTCTCAAATTAAAGTGAGAATAAATATAATATTCTTGGAAGAAATGAGATTATGTCCCTTTGTAGGTTCAACCCAAAAATGTTACCACAGAGACATAATATTGTTATGTACACAGTCTACTAGAAACACTAAGCTTCTATATAGGGAGTAATTCCCAAATTTACATTCGGTAAAACATAAATAATTTTTCCCCATTACTATCAAACAATGCAACCACATGAAAGGAGTAATGGCTGATAAATATATAAGAAAAGTCGGGTTAAGGAAATTACAGTCGGAGTATAAGAGAAATTATGTAAAGAGTTGATAATATATGACAACGTATATAATTTACCTGTAGAATTTGGTGAAATCGAAAGGCCAAAACCATGAGGACTAAAACAGAAACCATGAAGAAACTCCATGAATCCAATCATCTTTGTGACAGATGGAAAAGGGCGAGGAAAAACTATATAATTAAAACGATAGGTGAAATGGCTTTGAGCTATAAGTAAACACATTAGTTTTCCAATTTAAATTCATAAAAGACAAAGAGGAAAACAAAATTTTGGAGAAATACGACTTACCCAGTGAGAGTTCAATTGAGTACTAAACTTAGGGGTTGAAGTTGAGGTTTTGTCAAACGACAATGCTCCCAGACTCCAAAGCGAAGAACACTATGAGATTTCAAGAGTCCCTTCCGTATATAATGATTCGGTCAAAATAATTCGCTACAAATATAACGCAGAGCAACTAGGTAAAGGAACCACAACACACAAATTAAAGATAATGTAGAAGACAGGTTATCTAAAAATGAGAGAACCATGTTATCTATGGAAGAATGTGGATAGAGGTATATGTGCTCAGAAAACCGAAACAAACTAAACCTAGAATTCGGTAAAATGAAGAATACTCAGAACATAAATAAAAAACCATAAATATAAATACATAGGAAGCTTAAACAAATTAAAAACATTTCCTACCTGGTAAGCAAGAGGTGGATTTCTAGCTTGTTCACGGGGACGAAGCCCGACGAAATCCTCAAGACATCAGTGAACAAAATCAAAGGTTCCTGGGAAATCGTGAGTTGATTGACGAGTGGCCAAACAAAGATACATTCCGGAAAGGAGTGAAGAAACTAACTCACTCATTCTATGTGAAATTGACGAAGTTTCATACCTATGGAGAGGAACACGGTTGCAGAGCCAAAGAGAGAAATTACCATTGAGACAGTAGAAATGAAATGCAGTCTCAAAAAGTGGAGCAATTAAATGGAGAACCTAAACCAAACTCCCAGAAGATCTAGGTCATCCAGGTGTAAACGATCCAAAGCAGGAGAAATTCTGCGGATCGACGGGTTACGTCAAACCCTAACGGGCCATGTGATATAGTGCTAGCACTTAAGTGAAAGTTGATCCTGAGAAATATCGTATCCATAAGTTTGGTGAAACTGGATACGGAGGAGGAACCATATTAAACCCATAGTAAATGCAAAACCCTAACGTGTTGATGATAATGACGTGGAGGGTACCAAACGTAAAGTATCGTATGTATTATATAGCTAAGAGTATAAAATCAAACTTGATTTGATGTATGTGGTTATGTGAGTAAAGTGTCATAGAAATCCAAATTAATGCATAAAATTGATCAATGGACCATATACATTGGTAGATCGAGTAAAGAAAAATGTGAAATATGAACTCATACCACGTGAATGTGAATTATTATTGAAGGTTTCGTATTAAGGTTCTAAACCTGTATGGAGATTAATACCCTTTATAAAGGATCCATATCAAAGTAAATTCTCTTATGAGTAAATATATATATATATATATATATGTCAGAAAATAGATATGAATGATAAATTTTAAGGTAAAGTTAAAATAATGTATATATGGTTGGGGAGAGTTAGGTTAGAGGATGTATAAGAAATTAGCATGAAAGGGGAAGTTGTTATTAATAGTTAAGGAGGGGAATTTAACTATTTCTATACCGATATCCATGTAAATTAAAATAGGGATGATTTCATAGACTTAGAGTCTCATTGAGATTTTATAATTGGAGTCTTAGTCCCAACTAGTATATGAATGAGTTTGAAAGATTAAAAGTACAACAAAGTAAATTGTTGATGGCGGACGTACGTCAGAATGCAACAAACAATAATTTGTCCATGGGATGTAATTAGTATTAGTACTATAAATAGAAAAAAAAATCTGTCGAAATGGAGATGTTACAAATGGTATCAGAGCCCATGTTAAAAAACTGGGCCAAAAATGTGTGCTCACACCAGTGAAAAAAAATTCTGTTGCTGTAAATTGTTTATTAAAATAAATTTTCACTAATGTTTACTTTTGTGTACAGTGAATTAGTGCATAAGCATACATCTACAAACCATGAGTGAAGGATATGAGCTATATGTGGATCTAGGTGGTGCATAAAATCCATCAAATCTTAATGCTCCATTGATGGATATGATGCATCAGATGTAAAGAGAAATGATAAAACTGAAAAAACACAATGAAAGGCTATCGCTAGCCAACGAAGAGCAAGAAAGGTAAATCAGGTAATTGACCTCCCAAAATAGTCACAAAGGTGAAGGTTCTAGGAAAAAGAGAAAGGGAACTGCAAACTACTTAGAAGAGTCAGAGGAGGATGAAGTCTTTATAAAACAGTATAGAAGGAACAAGGAATTACAGGGTGAATTCTGAAAAATCAAGCCTCCCTCCTATGACGGAGAGAAGGAGGAAGATGCGAAACTTGGCTTCTAAACATGATAAAGTACTTTCAAGTATATAAGTATGAAAGTAAATTGAAAGCTAGGTTGGCTATTTACCAATTACAAGGAAATGCTACCTTGTGGTGGGAGGAAACCAAAATGGTGCATGTGATAGATGAGAAAATTGTCACTTGGGAAGACTTCCAAATCAAATTTAAACATAGATAACTGAATGAATGATATTATTATGATAAAGCCAAAGATTTTCATGAGCTTAGGTTGGGACAACTTACCATTGATGAGTTTGTTACCAAATTCACCGACCTGCTTTGCTATGTATCTTATATAAGGGAAGAGAAGGCAAAGGTACAGTGTTTTTTAAAATGCCTACCTACTATCTACAAGGAGAGGATAGAATTTGGTAATCCCAAGACAATGGATGAAGTGGTGCGCAAGGAAAGACTGTGTTATCAGTAGTTCAAAGGCAGAAATGAACAAGTGAAAAACTGGCAGAACAAAGAAATGGGTGACTCTAGTGGAAAAAGAACAAAACTAGCATACTTAAAGAATTTTGGGAGAAATCACCAAAGGAAGAAGTTTACCAAAACTGGAGAGAATCACCCAACCTAATCACAAATAAGATCTAAACAGATAGATAGAAACAACAAGATAGAAGGAACTGTTAAAATGAGGGAACCTCTAAAGCGACTGGGGTTGTTGAGAACCTCATTTGTTGAGAGATTGTCCACACAGAAATATTTAGAACATAAAAGTGCCGAGAGAGGAAAATACTGTAAATGATGTGGCAAGAAACATTCCCAAAATTAGTGCTTCCCTGGAAGATCGTCAAGCTGAACACCAATCCACTATGGTCGAAATAGAAGGTATGATTGTTGAACAACCTGCTTTTGTTTTGATAGATCCAGGTGCATATTTAAGTTTTATAAGTCCTCAAATTGTGGAAAAATGAAAATTGAAGTCAGAGAAATTTCAGCAAGCATGGTTAGTTCAGTTAGCTACCGAAACAAAAATAAAGGTGACCCATAAATTACCCAAGACAGTTATAAATTTGAATGGGTATGAAACTGAACTGAATTTGAATATTTTACCTCTAGGTTCCTATGATGTGTTGGTAGGAATGGACTGGTTAGAAAAACATTAATCTATGTTAAATTGTTTAGACAAAACAGTACACTATATAGATGGTGAGGGAAAACTGGTGATAGTGAAAGGGAAACCCAAACCTATATCAGTGAGACAAATTTCAGCGCTTCAATTGAAAAGAACAACAAGAAAAAGCTGCCAAGTGTATGCTGTACATGTGGAAGAATTGGGACATCAACCTAAAAATGAACTTGTAGAAAAATTACCAGTCGTCCGAGAGTTTAAGATGTGTTTCCAGATGAAATTCCTCATCTGACCCCTAAAAGAGAAATTGATTTCTCAATTGAGTTAGTACCAGGAGCTAGCCCAGTCTCTAGAGTCCCATACAGAATGAGTACCCCATAATTGATGGAGATGAAACTGAAGCTACAAGAGTTGCTGGATAGAGGCTATACAAGACCAAGTGTATCCCCCTGGGGAGCATTGATATTTTTTGTAAAAAATAAAGATGGCACATTCAGAATGTGCATAGATTACCGACAACTGAATAAATTGAAAATCAAGAATAGATATCCTCTACCCAAGATAGATGATTTGATAAAGTTAGAGGAGCCACAATCTTTTCAAAAATTTATTTAAGGACAGGCTATCATCAACTGAGAATTAAAGATGAAGACATAAGTAAAACTGCATTCAGAACAAGATACCGACACTATGAGTTTGTAGTCCTACCTTTTGGGTTGACTAATGCACCTGCTACATTTATGTGTTTAATGAACAATGTTTTAAATAAGTATTTGGACAAATTTGTTCTAGTATTTATTGATGACATTTTGATATATTCTAAGAATGAATCTGGACATAAAGAACATCTCAGAATTGTCTTACAAACACTCAGAGAACATAAGTTGTATGTTAAACTTAGCAAATGCTATTTTTTCAAGGACAAAATTCAATACTTGGGCCATATAATTTCAAAGAAAGGATTAGCAGTGGACCCAGAAAAGATTCAAGCTATAATGGATTGGCCTGTACCTACTGATGTTTCCTCTATAAGATCTTTCATGGGAATTGCAGGATATTATAGGAGATTTGTAGAGAGATTTTCAGCCTTAGCATATTCTATCACATCTCTACAGAGGAAAGGAGTGAAGTTTGAGTGGACAGGAAAATGTTAACATAGCTTTGAAAAATTAAAACTTAAACTTACAACTGCACCTATTCTAAAGATTGGTGATCTAAATTAGGAATTTGTAGTATGTACAGATGCTTGTGGAGAGGGATTAGGAGGAGTGTTACTACAAGAAAAGTCACAACATATGAGTCAAGGAAACTAAAGAAACATGAATATAATTATAGTGTGTATGACTTAGAGTTAGTTTTTGTAATACATGATTTGAAGATGTGGAGACATTATCTGTTAGGGAAAAAGTTTATATTAATGACATATCACATCAGCTTAAAGTATTTTTTCACACAACCTGATTTAAATGCTAGGCAAGCTAGATGGTTGTCCTTCCTTAGTGAGTTTGACGTGGAGATCAAACATATCAAAGGGAAGGAAAATAATATTACAGATGCTTTAAGCAGAAATGCTTTTCAAAGTGTTAACAGTGTTGTAGTGTAAACTTCGATATTGAAGAATTAATCCAAGAAGTAATGAGACAAGACCCAAAATACGAAAAAATTTAGGAAAAATTGCAGAAACAAGAGATGGTGGGGTATACTCAAAACCAAAGAGGATTGATTTGTTATAAAGACAGATTATACATCCCCAATGTGAACTCATTAAAAAGTAAAATTCTAGATGAGTATCATAAAGGACCCTGTGCAGGACATCCAAGATATCAAAAGTCAATTTTAGCTTTAAGAAAGAACATGTTCTGTCCAAGTATGACAAAATATGTGGCTAATTATTTAGCTAGATGTTTGGAATGTCAACAGGTAAAGGTAGAGGATCAACATCCAACAGGATTGCTGAATCCTTTACCCATCCCAGAATGGAAATGGGAAATAGTTTCCATAGATTTTATCACTGGTTTACCAAGAACTAAATACCAACATGACTCTATCATGGTAGTAGTTGACACATTGACTAAGACTACACACTTCTTACCAGTAAAATCTACTTTTGTACAACTCAAGTAGCTAATGTATTTATGAAAGAGATTGTAAAATTGCATGGTATTCCTAAAATGTTCATATCAGACAGAGATGCAAAGTTTACTGCAGCTTTTTGGTGGAGTCTGTTTGGGGGAATGGGTACCAAACTGAAATTTAGTACCGCATACCATCCCCAAACTGATGGGAAAACTACAAGAACAAACCAGATTTTAGAAGACATGTTGAGAATGTATGTAATGGATAGACCAACAAAGTGGGAGAACTTTATACATTTAGCAGAATTTTCCTACAATAACAGTTATCAAGCCTCAATCAAAATGAGTCCTTTTGAGGCATTATATGGCAGAAATTTCCATACACCTCTAAGTTGGAATCAACGAGAGGATAAGTTAATAATTGGACCCGATGCATTGCAGGAGATGGAAAGGACTATAAAGAAAATTCAGCAAAATATGAAGACAACACAAGACAGGCATAAAAACTATGCAGATAAAAAGAGATTTCATAGAGAATTCAATGTGGGTGATCATGTTTACTACAGGATTAAGCCCAAAAAGAGTAATTTTTACACTGGTAGCTATGCAAAAATAGCACCACACTACTGTGGAACTTTTGAAGTATTGGAAAGAGTGGGACCAGTAGCATACGAGTTGGCTTTACCTAGTCACATTAAGGTTCACAATGTTTTTCATGCTTCATTATTAAAGAAGTATGTGCATGATACTACTCATGTTATTAATTGGAATGTGATATAGGTGGAACCAGAAGGGGAATTCCTTCTAGAGCCACTTCGCATCTTGGCACAGAAATAAATTGAGCTCCGAAACAAAACAGTGGCCAGGGTGAAAGTGCAGTGGAGACACTTTGCACCCGAAGAGGCTACTTGGGAGCAAGAGGAAGATATGAAGGAAAAATATCCATCACTGTTTGAAAATTGAATTTTATAATTTTGTCTTTACAACACCGAGGACGGTGTTTTGTTTTAGAAGGAGAATATGTAATGTCCCCAGTTTCTCTGCTTTTATCAGACATTTGCACAAGTCCTAAAAGGGTAAAGTGGACCCCAAAGGAAAACAATTATTTTGGATTTATTTTATTATTTTAAATTAATAAAATAAAAATGGAATTAATTGTGCAAAGACTAGATTATCATTAGAGATCTGGAAACCAAATCCATGATGATGGATAAGGTTCATAAGACTTTCCTAGTTTTCCAAAAATCCTTGGAGTAAATCTAAAAATCTAAAAATCTACCCCAGTAAAGAGGAAAATTACTGAGAAGAGGTGGAATAAAACTAGAAAGAGGAAAAGCTAGTTTTAAAATAATTTTGTGGAAGAAATAAAAGGAAATCCTAGGCAAAAAGTAAAACAACATCCTGATTAACTGGACGCAGTTAAGGAAAAAAGCTGAGGGGAAAGTAGGCTTAAATAAGCAAATTCAGGATAGACAATGGGTTTTCTATTGCTGGAATATTTGATCTCTGTTCGGGGTGGGGGGCTATGGAGAAAGAGCTCAAAGGTTGGGTGGAAACTAGTCTACCTTAAGTGGTATGCACCAATTAATTCATTTTAACTTAGAATGTTAGTATTATTATGATTATTATGGTGAAGTAAACTTGTATATATGAATTTGATTAATTATGTACATGAGTAGATGTTGTACAATAAAGACAAGTTAAATAGACTAAGTATCAGTAAATTGTTAGGTATGTACAATTATCAAAATAGTCTAAAATAAATAGATCTTGTCTCTATATAGTTGTACAGACAATGATTTGAAGAGCACCAACTCTCAGAATGTCTAAACCTGGATGAAGGTTTAAATATGAGGTTAGGTTACTCTCAGAGTATATTACAGAATAACATTACTGTTGTAGTATTATTTAGAAAATAATTAAATTCTATAAACAAACTACTATAGAATGGAATCAAATATGCATTATAAATAATGTAGATTTAGTAAAGTCAATCAAATCTTATGTTGTAGTATAACTGAATAAAGCAATACAAGAACTGAGACATAATAAGAGACAGTGATATTAATAAACTCTAAGGAAGAACTTATAACTGTTTCTGGATCTGTATTACATCTGAGTCACCAACCTAACCTCATAAAAGGGAAAAGATTCTGTCCCATATATTACAGAGTTTATAAATCAAAATATACAAATCCATATTTTTATACAGTCCAAATTCAACTGAGGTTCAACTAATTTATACAAGTGGGAAATTTTGTCCCATACAAAATAGATTGTACAAGCTCTCTAGAAAAGATGCAGATTTGATATATCAGAAATCTCCAAGCGGGTTACTGAACCAACTTGAACAGAAAAAAGGCTATATTTATGCTTGAAAGAGAAAGACTGTCAACATTTTGCAAAACCAGAAATATGTAAATAATACCTGCACATAATGACAAACTAGGAGTTAGTTCTGATTCATGCATGCAAACATAAAATAGATTTTGAAACTAAAAGGGAGTAAGAGAATCACCTTACACATGGCAGGAAAATGTCCGACCTGCAACAAACAAGAGACAAGTAATTATTATAGTGAAGGAAGAATTTTGAATAATTACAACATAAATAATTTAAAAGTACTAAGTAATGTTAACCAAATAAATTCAAATATAGACAATGGTAATATGTATCTCAGATAGGAATTAAAGAGAAGGAATTTAATATCACCAATTTGTATAATCTTAAGAATTATATCAAGGTGACTTCATGAAGGAAAAATAGCCCTAAGAGAAGGACGAAAAGGGAATTTGAAAATTCTCAAATTAAATTGAGAATAAGTATAATATTCTAGTAATAAATGAGAATATGTCCCACTGTATGTTCAACCCAAAAATGTTAGCACAAAGACATAATATCGTTATGTACACGGTTGACCAGAAACACTAAACTTCTATATAGGGAATAATTCCTAAATTTGTATTTGGTATAATATAAATATGTTTTCCCCATTACTATCAAACAACGCCACTACAGGAAAGGAGTAATGGCTGATAAATGTATAAGAAAAGCCAAGTTAAGGAAATTACAGTCGGAGTATAAGAGAAATTGTGTAAAGAGTTGATAATATAGGACAATGTATATAATTTACCTGTAGAATTTGGTGAAATCGAAAGGCCAAAACCATGAGGACCGAAACAGAAACCATGAAGAAACTCCATGAATCCAATCATATATGTGACAAACGGAAAAGGGTGAGGAAAAACTATATAATTAAAACGATAAGTGAAATGGCTTTGAGATATAAGTAAACCCATTAGTTTTCTAAAATAAATTCATAAACGACAAAGAGGAAAATTAAATTTTGGAGAAATAAGAATTACCTAGTGAGAGTTCAATTGAGTACTAAAATTACGGGTTGAAGTTGAGGTTTTGTCAAATGACAATGCTCCCAGACTCCAAAGCGAAGAACGCTATGAGATTTCAAGAGTCTCGTTTGTATAACAATGATTCGGTAAAAATAATTCGCTGCAAATATAACGCAGAGCAACCGAGTAAAGGAACCACAACACACGAATTAAAGATAATGTAGAAGACAGGTTATCCAAAAATGATAAAACCATGTTCTTTGTGGAAGAACGTGGATAGAGGTATACGTGCTTAGAAAACCGAAACAAACCAAACCTAGAATTCGGTAAATGAATAATACTCAGAACATAAATAAACACCCAGAATTATAAATATATAGTAGGCTTAAACATAAATTAAAAACACATCTTACCTGGTAAGCGAGAGGTGGATTTACATCTTGTTCACGGCGACGAAGCCCGACCAAATCCTCAACCCATAAAGGAGCGACATCAAAGGTTCAAGTGAAATCATAAGTTGATTGACGAGTGGCCAGACATGGATACATTCTAGAAAGGAGCAAAGAAACTAACTCACTCATTCTCTATGAAATTGACAAAGTTTCATACCTATGGAGAGGAACACGGTTGCAGAGCCAAAGAGTTAAATTACTATCGAGACAGTAGAAATGAAATGCAGTCTCAAAAATGGGGGAAATTAAACGAAAAGCCTAAACCAAACTCCCAAAAGATCTAGGCCGTCTAGGTGTAAATGATCCAAAGAAGGAGAAATTCTGCGGATCGACGGGTTACATCAAACCCTGATGGGCCATGTGACACAGTACTAGCACTTAAATGAAAGTCGACCCTGAGAAATATCGTATCCATAAGTTTGGTGAAACTGGATACGGAGGAGGAACCATATTAAACCCATAGTAAATGAAAAACCCTAACATGTTGATGATAATGACGTGGAGGGTAGCAAACCTGAAGTATCATATGTATTATATAGCTAAGAGTATAAAATCATACTTGATTTGACGTATGTGGTTATGTGAGTAAAGTGTCATAGAAATCCAAATTAATGCATAAACTCGATCAATGGACCATATACATTAGTAGATCGAGCAAATAAAAATGTGAAATATGAACTCATACCACGTGAATGTGAATTATTATTTAAGGTTTCGTATTAAGGTTCTAAACCTGTATGGATATTAACACCCTTTATAAAGGAGCCATATCAAAGTAAATTTTCTTATGAGTAAATATATATATGTCAGAAAATAGATATGAATGATAAATTTTAAGGTAAATTTAAAATAATGTATATATGGTTGGGGGGAGTTAGGTTAGAGGATGTATAAGAAATTAGCATAAAAAGGGAAGTTGTTATTAATATTTAAGGAGGGGAATTTAACTATTTCTATACAGATATCCATGTAAATTAAAATAGGGATGATTTCATAGACTTAGAGTCTCATTGAGATTTTATAATTGGAGTCTTAGTCAAAACTAGTATATGAATGAGTTTGAAAGATTAAAATTACAACAAAGTAAATTGTTGATGGTGGATGTACGTCAGAGTGCGACAAACAATAATCTGTCCATGGGATGTAATTAGTATTAGCACTATAAATAGAAAAAAAAGTTTCTGTCGAAATGGAGATGTTACAATACCAATAATAATTTGGTCAAAGATGTAAAATAGGCCCTACTTGCATTTCAATTAATTTGTAGGCATACACATATATGACATATTATTTCATGATGAAAATCCCCTTGTTGGACATTTTGAACCACTCTTGTGCAAAAAAGAAAATGCAAATATCAACAGTTCTAGAGGCAATGTAGATGCTTTGTGGCATGCAGTGTTCGAACAACAATGGACATAAATAGAAGTCAAGATACTATCACAAGGACTTCACAAATGAAAAATTATAAGGGTTCTTGGGGTGAAAGCTCATTTCAATGCATTTGTCATCTAACAAAACATAAATATGATGTGGGTTGTTTGAGTTGCATTATGGCCAAAAATTTCTCAAGCCAAGTTTTAAAAGGTGATCCTTTTGCATTAAAATGCATAGACCACTATGTCAAAGTTAACATACAAGAAAACAAAACAAAAATTTATATTGTGAGCATTATAATTTTCTTTTAGCACTCCCATATGAAAAATGAGACATAGAAGGTGGTCTTTTGGTTTTTCCTGGATAGCTTATTTTTTTCTATTAGACATTTGTGTGTGTTCTACAGACATAGGATATATTTTGACGCAAATAAATTCAAACAAATCTAAGTCAGTTGCATTGAATGTTATTTAGTATCAATAAATCTAGTGCAGTGTAATTTTAAACCATTGGAACATAGAAGCAATATCTTTATGAATGTACATCAATGCTTTAAAAAAGTAGCAATTGTATGGAATTCAAAAATAATTCCCTTCAAATATTAAAAAAAAATCTTATAAAAAAGACTAAGTCAAACGATAAAAACATGAATAGAAAATCAAAAGCATTACAATTCATTATAGGAAGAGAAAGTATAAATCAAAGAATGTTATCATACTAGTTGAACAAATGTTTGAAAAAATAATTGTTGGCATGCCTATCTACGATTACTCATGTTTTTGTTGAAATTTATTTGGATTGGAAGTTATAACAAATAAACAAATTGATTCCCAAACAAAACATGTTGAAACTAGGGACATGGAATTGAAACATGAATACACTTGCAAGCATTTTCAAAATGATGACATTCCCATATTTTCATGCCCTCAAGAAATTATATGCAATAAACATGTCCTCATCATATGAAAACTAACTAAGTTAGAAGAATGGAAATTATCAATGCACTTACCATTCGTGAAAATTCAAGAACTAGGCCAAAAATATAGCGGTCAAAAAATGGGCCCAATTGGAGGTATATCAATGTTCCCGCTGACAGATCTCTGATTCAACATGAAATTCCATGTCACATAAAAGAAACTAATACAATTTCTATGGAAATAAATAGAACACTCTCCTACAAAATTGCTTATGCTTATGGTTGTGTTCAGTCGCATATGGTCATGAGAGCATTGTATCGTTGATGCAAAACCATGCCTTATCAAATGGAGAGAATTTTAATAAATGAAAATTAGAGGGAAATATTTATGGAGGCCATAAGTACACTACCAATTGAGACAAATATTGAAATCTATAGTGATATCAATGACAGAAATGAAAATCTAGTGACAAAAACATGGTTGCATGGGTTCATAAACCCATAGAATCACATAGTATATATGATCTTCAAAGTAACCAGTTAAAATTTTTTCTTGGTAAGGGCTATATTTTATTGTGGATTTTCTAGGACAAATGTTGTGAGGAAATGAGCTTCCCTACACTTTTCTATGGAGAAAAATGTGCAGATGATATTACAAGAAAATTTACATATAAAAAAATTTGACAATGGGAAATATTGCACAAGGACAATGACTTTGCATACCACATCACAAATTTGTTTTACAATGCAATATGAATTATACTTAGAAAATTTCTCAACCGTGTATGGGTAAGAATAAGAAAATGAAAACTAAAGGAAAGAAAACTACTATCAAAGGATATTAGTTCAAATCCAAATATAGATCATATTCTTAAATAATAAGTTGGTTACATGGATCTAAGAAAAATCCACACATATCCATATTACTTTCTTGGTTTATGTAGAAATGTTTATGCCATGATATGATAATTGGGTCTGCCAATATTTTTTGGTTCCTTCAGTTGTGGTGACCATCGTTGGAAACCACTGGTCAATATGATACAATTTACCAAGGAAAAAAACAAACCTTCTATTGACAATGAGATAATAGAAAACATGATCGAAACCTTATTAAGAAATGATATAGTAGTATGTGTAAATTACTACAGTAATAGGATAGGTTCCCTATGGAAGCTAGTTACCCATGATAAGATGTATCTTGGTGAATTGCATGACTATTTTTTTGTAACAAAATTCCAAAACAGGGAAAGCGAATTTGACCATGCATTACTATGGAAAAATAATGCACTAGTCTATGGCAGAAATATAAATGTTGAGATAGAGAAATTTGTAAATATATATTTTTCTTGTGAATCACAGATTCTTGCAAATGATCTCAAAAAAATTCAGCATCATCATCATACAAAGCCATGTAGGAAAAAAACATGTTCATTGTAGGTTCAATTTTCCCATTCCTCTAACAAGGAAAACAACTATACTTGAACAAATTGAGTTCACAAATGACAAAACGAAGAAAAACACCAAACTTATTTTTGAAATGCTAGAACATGCCACATAAAATTAAACATATATGCTTGACAAATTTTTGGGACACTTGAGTTTGTCCAAGCATGAATACATTGATGCCATAAAATGTAGTTTGAAACTAACAAAAATTTTAATGAAAGGAATACCAATTGACATATGGAAAAATAGTTTTTGTCGTCATATTCCAAAAATGTGGAATAAAAACACAAATTCCTATTTTATTCTTTACTATTTTGCAGCAACCAAATACCATATCTCTTACATGAAAAAACTTGATAAAACCATGACATCAATTTTTAAACATATTCAAGAAGAATATAAAAAAAAACCCTGATTTTTTGCAAACAATCGTCTGGCTTGGAAAATCTTTGCTAATATTACAGTGTAAACCCATGAATGTGGGTTACACTTTTGTGAGAATCAGGGGCGGAAAATTCATTTTCCCAACAGTTCGGCCGAACTGTTCTAGAGTTCAGCCGAACTATCGAAATTAGTTCGACTGAACTCATTTTGCCGTTTACATTGACGACGCATTGATGGCATGTGCAAATATATTTTTGGTCAGAGATGGGAAAACCAACAACTAAATTTTGATCAAACTAATAGTTCGGCTGGACTAATAGTTCAGCCGAACTTTTAAAATAATCTGACTGAACTTTAGTTTATAAATATGCCAACCCGCAAACGTGAAGAGGTTTCGGGCTTATTAGCGTTGCCGCAACTCTGTCTACTGTGTTTGCTAAGGTTGTTGTGTTTGTTGTGTTGCCACGAATTTTCCTGCTAGATTTGCTGAGGTTGTTGTGTTTGCTGTTTTCTGTTGCAGAGTCTTAATGTTGCGCAGGGGCGAGGAGGTGAGAAATTTGTTTGTTTTCTACTGTTTATTTTCTTTGTGAATTTTTTTTATTGTTGTTCTGCTGTTTTAATTTTATTGTTGTGTTTTTTGGTTTGCAGGTAATTTGGAATCCATGTCCTCCACGACGTCCTCATTGACCTTCATATTTTTGTGTTCATGATCGATCATCTCCAGGCATGTCCTTATCTCATTGTTCGATTGGTTGCATATTTCATATTTAGTAGGCTTATTTTATTAAAAATATTTCAATTTGTTCACTTATAGTGAGAGTGCTTTCGCATTTGTTGAAGTAGCCTCTTGATTGTTGAGCTATTTTCTATAGATATACAGATATAAAAAATTAACATACAAGTTGATGCTTAACCTCATAGAAGGTGAAGGTGATGCATACATTTTACCCACATCCAATGAATACTTCATTTCATGGTTGGAAAAGGGTGTGAATCAAAGGTTTTTTCTCTTTCTTTCCATCATCTATTTAATGGATGTCTCAACAACTATGATTTTTCAATTTTTTTGTTGCTTGAAGAAATTTTACAAAACAATGCAGCTTAATTTTTCTCTATTTCAAAATGACATGATTGAATTCAAATAAAACAACCTTCAGAATTGATTCAAAATGTCTAGCCATTCGAGAATACCAATTAAAACCAACAAACAACTCCACATCTTGAAAACCAGGCCATTCATAAAATCCATTCTTTCAGTACAGTGAAATATACAGGGAAAGGAAGATAATAGCATTTCAGGTAGGGAAGATAAAGATGTCATAACAAAACTTTGATATATAAGCACAATCTTCAATTCCATTGTTTTGTAGGTAAAGTACTATCTTCACATTAAAGCATTGTATAAGGTTACTCTATAGAACATCATCTACTTTTTACTGAAGCATATTTTTTTAAAGACAAATAACAAATAGAGGCTAGTATTTGAATCACATAGGCAATTCAAAGAATGTCAAAAACAGAGATTGAAACACTTATTTATTCCTTCACAACTAGGTAAATTTCATAAACAAATTATATAATCTGTGGATTTTCTTTCCTCTATAGTATTTTTCCAGGTTATCTAGTTTGTTATAAATCACAAGTGGGTTGTAGAAGTAGATAACAGATCCAAACAAAGAGAGCCGGAGTTTAGAAGCACCCTTGTGACGTTACACATCACAAGAACAAGTTATTCACATAATATCTCATCATCATAGCTTGATTATATTTATAAAATTAAGTCCATAAAAATTTAGTTGGAAAAGGGTGTGAATCAAAGGTTTTTTCTCTTTCATTTCATCATATATTTAATGGATGTCTCAACAACTATTATTTTTCAATTTTTTTTGTTGCTTGAAGAAATTTTACAAAATAGTGCAGCTTAAGTTTTCTCTATTTCAAAATGATATGATTGACTTCAACTAAAACAACCTTCATAATTGATTCGAAATGTCTAGCCCTTCGAGAATACTACGTAAAACCAACAAACAACTCCACATCTTCAAAACCATGCCACTCAGAAAATCCATTCTTTCAGTACATTGAAGATAAAGATGTCATAACAGAACTCTGATATATAAGCACTGTCTTCAATTCCATTGTTTTGTAGGTAAAGTACTATCTTCACATTATAAGGTTACTCTACAAAATATCATCTACTTTTTACTGAAGCATATTTTTTTAAAGACAAATAACAAACATAGGCTAATATTTGAATCGCATAGGCAATTCAAAGAACCTCAAGAATATATATTGAAACACTTATTTATTCCTTCACAACCAGGTACATTTCGTAAACAAATTATATAATCTGTGGATTTTATTTCCTCTATAGTGTTTTTCCAGGTTATCCAGTTTGTTATAAATCACAAGTGGGTTACAGAAGTAGATAACAGATCCAAACAAAGAGAGCTGGAGTTTAGAAGCACCCTTGTGACATTACACATCACAAGAACAAGTTATTCGCATAATATCTCATCATCATAACTTGATTATATTTATACAATTAATTCCATAGCCATTCTCCCTAAAATGGGATTGATCTGGTCAAGTTTGATCACTCAAGTCTACCCCAAATCAGTTATACAATCCACATTTCCTGGCCCTTTATGCACCTAGTTGGTTACAATCAACTTGGATAGAAAACTTAGTCAGGCCTATCCAACTAGTTGCATCCCCTTAGTGTTGAAAATTGGGGCAACTTGGGATGAATTTCCCTAAGAGAAATCCTATTACCCCGTGGAGAAGCCGAATTATCCCAAGGAGAATCCATGTTGCTCCAAAAGTGAATTTAAATTGGATAAAAGAAAATTATTATTATTGATGTGTTTGAATTGACTTGGTATTCCTCTTATTAAATAATGTGACTCAAATTAATGTTTGGCAAGCACTCATGTTCATCAATTCAACCTCTTTACAAAGAAACCATGTACATGTCATTTCTCCCACAAACTCATCAAGGTGTGACTTTTGACATAACTTCATCAACAACTAACACTAGTTGTTTTAGTAAGTGCATAAAATAATTTTGCAAACCATGTACATGTGTCATTTATCCCACAAACTCATCAAGGTGTGACTTTTGACATAAATTAATCAACCACTACCACTAGTTGTTTAAGTAAGTGAAAACCACTACCACTTTAAGGCAAACCGTGTACATGTGTCATTTCTCCCATAAAGGTTTAGGCAAATTTTAAGGCATGTGTCATTTTTATGTCATTTCTCCCATAAACTATAAGGCAATGTCATTTCTCCCACAAACTAAAGGCTTTCTCCCATTAATTAAAGGCAAACTTTAAGGCCTAAAAACTGAACCTAAAGTGGCTGAACTTCCATAGGATTTTATGATTTTAGTTTGTCTATTGAGTGTTAAATTCTACAAGTTCTAAAGGCAAAGTCTGTAAAGGGCCATATAGCCTCTGGATCTCATCTTTTTTGAAAGGTGACATATCCAGTAAATGCCCCTATAGTCAATCTTTGGAACAGATCTAAATAGAAGTTCTTCATTTTAATATCCATAAACAACTACCAGATCTAAATATAAGTTCTTCATTTTAATATCCATAAACCACTACCACTTTAAGGCAAACCATGTACATGTGTCATTTCTCCCATGAAATCTTACGCAAACTTTAAAATACCTAAATAGAAGTTCTTCATTTTAATATCCATAAACCACTACCAGATCTAAATAGAAGTTATTCATTTTAATATCCATAAAACACTACCACTTTAAGGAAAATTGTGTACATGTGTCATTTCTCCCATATGTGTGTCATTTCTCCCATGAACTCTTAGGAAAACTTTAAAGCATGTGTCATTGGCTTTCTCCCATTAACTTTAAATCATGTGTCATTTATCAAGGCTTTCTCCCATTAATTCAAGGAAAACTTTAAGGGTTAAAAACTGAACCTAATGTAGCTGAACTTCCATAGGATAGGATCCCCCAAAATCAAGGCTTTCTCCCATTAATTCAAGGAAAACTTTAAGGCCTAAAAATTGAACCTAGTTTGTTTGAACTTCCATTGGATTTTAGTTTGTTTGAACTTGCATAAGATTTTAGTTTGTTTGAACTTCCATAGGATTTTAGTCTGTCTATTGAATGTTAAATTCTACAAGTTCTAAAGGCAGAGTCTGTAAAGGGCCAGGTAGCCTCTGGATCTCATCTTTTCTGAAAGGTGACATATCTAGTAAGTGCCCCTACAGTCAATCTCTGTAATAGATCTAAATAGAAGTTCTTCATTTTAATATCCATAAAATACTACCACTTTAAGGCAAACCATGTACATGTGTCATTTCTCCCATAAAATCTTAGGCAAACTTTAAAGCATGTGTCATTTTTTAAGGCTTTCTCCCATTAACTTTAAAGCATGTGTCATTTCTCAAGGCTTTCTCCCATTAATTCAAGGCAAACTTTAAGGCCTAAAAAGTGAACCCAAAGTAGTTGAACTTCCATAGGACAAGATCCCCCAAACTCAAGGCTTCCCCCCTTTAATTCAAGGAAAAATTTAAGGCCTAAAAACTGAACCTAAAGTAGTTGAACTTCCATAGGATAGGATCCCCCAAACTCAAGTCTTTCCCCCATTAACTCAAGGAAAAATTTAAGGCCTAAAAACTGAACCAAAAGTGGTTGAACTTCCATAGGATTTTAGTTTGTTTGTTGAGTCTTAACTTCTACAAGTTCTAAAAGAGTCTGTAAAGGGCCAGGTAGCCTCTGGATCTCATCCTTTTCTAAGGCATGTCATTTCTAGATGTGATTTCTGCCATAAAATTTAAGGAAAACTTTAAGGAAAACCATGCACGAACCATGTATATGTGTCATAAATCTCCCTTAAACTCTAGGCAATGAAATATTTAACACATCTCATTTCTAGATGTCAATTCGACCATAAAATTTATGTCAAAATTTAAGATAAACCATGCACATGTCATTTATCTCATGCACATGTGTCATTTCTCCCATGCTTTTGCAATAAATGTTAGTTTAATATATTTTATTGAATTTGTTTTTTTCAGGGATAAAAAAAACCAACTAAATATGGTTGAAAAATGGACATCATGCATAGATGTTTCTTTCTATCCCAATCCAGGGAAAGCAGTGATTACATATGTGATTTGCAATATTGCGACTAGCAAGGTTGTCCAAAGGAAAATGAATATATCAGGAAGAACAACAAACAACGAGGCATATTATATTGCATTGATAGAAAGCTTGAGAACAACTAGGGAGTATGGATCAAATTGAATTGTAGTTTTCACCAATTCCAAACTTATGTGCAACCAGATGAAAGGCGTGTACCAAGTTAAGAAGGAGAGGCTAAAACAATGGCATGGAAAGGCAAACAATATTGTTAGCCAATTTCAATTTTTTAGTATAAGACATTATACAGATGTTAATAAGATGTCTGTTGATCTATTGTGTGGGGTCAATGCCAATTCAGGATTCATCTATCAAAGATGAATTAATATATGAATTAGAATTATACGGGGCAATGCTAATGCAAGATTCATCTCTCAAAGATGAATTAGTTTTGAGATGCTCTTCTTAAAAAATTCAAGATTCATCTCTCAAAGATGAATTAGCGTTGAGACACTCTCCTTCAAAATTTATTGATGGACATTGTAACATATCTTGGATATGTGTGTGTTTTGTACTTATAAATGCGTCTTTTTTAATGACCACGTGTTTTTTTCAATTAGATACCAAATGTGCTTTCACCATGTAAAGCGCAACTTGGTGAACTTCACATTTTCAACAAGTGGTGAACTTCAAATTTTTATAAAATTAAAATGTGAGGACTTCAACAAATTTTTGTTTAAATGGAGTTTCACACATTTTTTTTAATGGCCATGTGTTTTTTTCAATTTTATACCAAGTGTGCTCCCACCATGTTTTCAATTATATACCAAGGGTGGTCCCACTATGTAAAGTGCAATTTGGTGAACTTAACATTTTTATAAAATTTTTGCTTCAATTGAGTTTCACACATCAATTAGTGCTTTGAAAGTTGTGTTTTACATAATTTGTGTACACTAAATTACATTAATTTTTTGAAATTTATTTTAAATAGTAATTTAAAAAAAAAATAATTGTAAATATATATATATATATATATATATATATATATATATATATATATATATATATATCATGGAGGATGAACGACGAAGATCAACAGAATTTCATATCTCTACGAGAGAGGGGGATCAAGGATCGAGGGATGTTCATGGTATTTAAATATAATCTTAAATATCCATACATATACATACATGTGTGTACATGTGGAATTGATTTTTTACCAATTTTGTGAGTTAAATTAGTTGTTAATACAATTAATTTTATATTTTTTAGGAGGTAGGAGGAAAATGGTGTCTACTCCATCAAATGGGCATGCCCATGATTCACACAATCATGGTATGGTTCATGCAATTTAATCAATGAATATGTACATGTATTTATATGTATGAATGCATTTTTGAATTGATTATAAATTCATATTTTTTTATGAAGCTTCCCTCTCGTCTCATGAGGTTGGTGGTGGTACACATTCCCTTGGAGGGTCATTAATAGGTGCTGGCGAATTGTGTGAAGGTGGTCATATGTATTCCCCTAGATGCTAATCAATGGATGGTTGTGTTGGTTCTCAACCAATCAGTGGTCATTTTGGTTCTCAACAAGGTCGTTCTGGTTCTCAACAGTCTCAGGGTGGGCAAGACGCTAGCCAACCATATCGAGGTGGCCATCAATTTGAATATTATTTTCATTCAATTTGTACAAATTTGTTTACATGTGTTTCTTTAATATACAAAATTTTATATATTGATGCAGAGGCTAAAAATGTTGCTTCAAATATTGCTCGAAAAAGACATAGGGAAGAACGCATCATTTGAGAAGAAGGTTGTACACCAACCACGACTTATCCGTCCGAAATTTCCGATATACCTTGGGAATCAAACATGCAGCAATGCACCTTACAAAGGTGTCAACATATTCATGCAAAATTGAAGAGAGATCTCGTGGCTTTGACTCTCCCTGCCGAGAGTCGACAAAGCTTGGAAATAGTTACTCACTCTTTAAGCGAACTAGTAGATGTGTACCTAAATCTTGGGCCAACCACTAATAATTTTGTAGAAGTGATGAGAAAAAGAAAGGAAATAGTGATGGGTCCTGATACATGGGAGGTTGTTAAACAAAGAGTTACAACAGAAATGGCTAAGTCTATGTTTAATTTCAAAGAAGGGATGAAAAGAAAGATGCTGAAGGTGCAATATTTCAAGTACCCTCATATAGCTCGGTATTTGTATGATAGACACCTTGTAGCCTATGGAAGACTCCCATGGAATGATGAGGTTCTGCTTAATTTTGCAAAATTATTTTATGCAGAATTCTTTTGCAAATGAAACCTAATTACAATGACCTTCCCTCTGATTTTTTTGGTCCTGGGAAAGGTCGATTGTGCGACCGTAGGGGCGCTAGGCATGATGTTGAGTTGCCTCGCCCTGAGCCACCATTGGTTAGTTGAAATATTCGTGTCGAAATGTTGTGGTCAGAGATGGATGCCACTTCTCAAATTAGTCGAGAAGCAAGGGATGCCATCATTGACAATGTTCACAGTGGATTAGGTGGATTCGATTTTTGTCTGAATCGACAAAGAACACGTGAGAATGCACGCACTATTTTTGTGTATTATACAGATGAAGAGATTGAAAACATGAGTGTTGAATATCTCAAAACATATGCAAAGAATTTTCGCAATGGTTGGCAGGACCAAAATGTTCATGAGCAAGAGGACACGGGAACGGTATGTGTGAATGGTTAGGGTGATTATTTTAAAACATGTACAATTTGTAATAAATACATATATACATACATTTATTTGTATACATTAATCTAACGAAAATGTATCATTATCTATTAACACCATTTGTAGTTGTCACGCTTAATGAATGAAGAAAATTTTAATATCACAGTCGGAGCCTCCAGTTCAAACAATCAAGATGGGTCTCACCATCAATCACACAATCAAGATGGTTCTCACCATCAAGATATGTTGGCAAAGGTTAGTGTTTTTTAAGTGAACATGATGATGTACAATTATTTTTTATCTTGTATTATATATATCGAAACATGATGAGATATTTTTAAAATAAATAATTGTGCACACATGTACATGTATATATATAATAAAATGTTTTAACAAATTCTGATTTCGTCCGATGTTTTTGGGATGGCGGTACCTTCTTCTTCCTTGGGAGATGTGCCAAATCCACCATCACAAGTATGAACAATTTTTTACTTTTAAAATAGGTTTTTAAGTTATATATTCCACCTCAAAAAGTTTCATTAAAAAATGAGATATGTAGATCTTGAGTTATTTTAAATTTTTGAATTTTAGGTTTTTGGAGATTTTCTTTCCAAGCCACTCTTAGGAGATGTGCCAAATCCACCAGCACAAGTATTAAAATTTTCACTTAAATATATATGTTTTTAAGTTATAAGTTATAAATTGAAGTTCAAAAGTTTTATTATAAATTGAGATCTAGAGATCTTGATTTATTTTAAATTTTTTGAATTTTAGGTTTTTGGAGATTTTCTTTTGGAGCCTCTCTTAGGAGATGTGCCAAATCCACCAGCACAAGTATTCAAATTTTCACTTAAATATATATATTTTTAAGCTATAAGTTATAAATTGAAGTTCATTTAAGTTTTATTATAAATTGAGATCTAGATCTTGAGTTATTTTATACTTTTACATTTTTTGAATTTTAGGTTCCTAGAGAGGATTTCTTTTCTCCACGGACTCTAGGGATGGAGTGTATGATGGAGTTAGGAACATCCACACCATTTCAACCATTTGAACAAGTTATGTAATTTTTTTTTTTTTAATAGTATTGAAAATAAGTTTATATATGCATTTTCATTTGAGTTATATATATATATATATATATATATATATATATATATATATATATATAATTGTACGTGTATATTGTACAATTTACTATTGAAGATGTTCCAATGGGTGAATTTTTAGTAGACGAGCAACAAATGGGGAGGGAACCTCATGAGGTATTGCATGATTTCTTTTTACATTTTGTTTTTTTACATGAAGTTATATATATTCTCATTCAATTTTAAAACATTAAATTTTAATATTTATACACATTGTGTACAGGTTCCCCATGCTTCCTCTTCACAGGATAGCTTGAGGATCGTGACTTTGCTGGGAGAGACACTACATCCATCTATATTTTATGGATGACGCACATGCACGTGCAACATTATATTTTCAATAGATTTAGTCTTAAATTTACTTTTTTATATATATATTCTTATCAGATGTAGTCATATATAACTTGATACTTGTGAGATACAAATTTTGGACATATTTTATGTGAACTACATTTGGCATGTGAAGTAATGTTGTGATATAATGTTTTGTTTTTAAAACTCAAGTTTTGGATGGTTGAACTACATTTGGCATGTGGAGTAATGTTGTGAACTATAATTTGTTTTGTTTTTAAAACTCAAGTTTTGGATGGTTGAACTACATTTAACATGTGATTACACGATATAATGTTTTGTTTTTATTGGATAGTTGAACTACATTTGGTATGTGAAGTAATGTTGTGATATAATGTTTTGTTTTTAAAACTCAAGTTTTGGATGGTTGAACTACATTTGGCATGTGAAGTAATGTCGTGAACTATAATTTGTTTTGTTTTTAAAATTCAAGTTTTGGATAGTTGAACTACATTTGGCATGTGATTATGATATAATTTTTGTTTTTAAAATTCAAGTTGTCATTTTCCAAACAAAAAAAAGTTCACATGAATATATGTACATGTAGAAATGATTTAAGTACATGTTTGAATTTATATCTAAAAACAATCATAAGATTCTAGGTCTTGTTAGATGTGTCAAACAATCATAAAATTTTAAAATTGCATTCTATAATGTATATATATCCAGTATGTGCAACATTTTTCATCAATGCATGTATATAAAAGCTACTTTCAGTTAATTGCATTCTAGACTTATATATCCAGTACGTGCAACATTTTTCATCAATGCACATAGAAAAGCTACTTTCAGTTAATTGCATTCTAGAACATATATATTATCCAGTACTTGCAACATTTTCATCAATGCAAATAGAAAAGCCACTTTCAGTTAATTGCATTCTAGAACATATATATCTAGTACGTGCAACATTTTTCATCAATGCACATAGAAACACTACTTTCAGTTAATTGCATTCTAGAACATATACATCCAGTACTTGCAACATTTTTCATCAATGCAAATAGAAAAGATACTTTCAATTAATTGCATTCTAGAACATATACATCTAGTACGTGAAACATTTTTCATCAATGCACATAGTAATGCTACTTTTAGTTAATTGCATTCTAGAACATATATATATTCAATACGTGCAACATTTTTCATCAATGCACATAGAAAAGCTACTTTCAGTTAATTGCATTCTAGAACATGTATATATCCAGTATGTGCAACATTTTTCATCAATGCATGTATAGAAAAGCTAATTTTAGTTAATTTCATTCTAGAACATATATATCTAGTACGTGCAACATTTTTCATCAATGCACATAGAAAATATACTTTCAGTTAATTCCATTCTAGAACATATATATCCAGTACGTGCAACATTTTTCATCAATGCACATGTAGAAAAGCTACTTTCAGTTGACACTAGTGTCCATGTACCAAAACAATGTGAATGTGCAAACACTTGCACAGATAAAATAACAAGGTAGTTCAATTTTTAGTTGAGTTCTGGAAATTATAAAACATGAATCCAAAGAGAAGAAATTGCCGGGCAGTTCAATCAAAAAAATTTCAATGGAATGCCATCTTCAATGATCCGTTCATGATCAGATTTTTACATTTTCCATTTTTTAATTTTAATTTTTTTCTTTTATTGAACCTATATCAAATTTATGCATGCTGCACACACCAAGTGACTATTGTAACAACTTATGACATCAGGTTCATAGTCTTCAAAGTAAACAAAAACCCCACTTTGATTAGTTTGTCTGAAAAAATAACCTTTCAGTATAATAGACCCTCTGTCATATTGAAACCGGTGATCATTATAGTTTTCTAATAATTTCATCTTCCATTCAGTGTAACGCATCAAATAATACTTCAAATTTTCATCGTTGATAGTAGGTGCAATTACAGCAAAAACATCTCTTGCATAATAAAACAAACTTATATATGTATTTAAATTTAGATCATAATTAACATGAAAAATTAACTTTAAAATAATTTTAGTATATATTTCTAGATTTCTATCATTTGAAAGCAATTCAAATGTTACCTTCTCTAACAAGATCAGAAACTTGATCACCATCAGATGATATTGTAGTCTCCTCTGATTGCATTTTTTCAAACATTGCAACGGACTTTTTCCCCTTTGTATTTAGCTCTGCATGTTTCCAATATTTTACATACATTTTGTTTTCACAAACATCATTGGATTTTGTGTTGTATATGAAAACATGAAAAAAATAATAATTTTTTCTTTTATCCAATGCAAACACATTTGTGTACATCTTTGTTTTAATTGAATGCAATTTTCGAGTCCCTTTTATTTTTTCAACGTCATTTCCAATCGATATATCTACATCTTTGACCCCAATATGCAAAAAAAACCTATATAGAAAATGCAAAGAAGAATGTAAATATAATATCAAAATACCATCAAAGATAATCATTGTGATAAATGTACATTGCTTAAAATTGGATATCCAATAAAAATTAAATTGAATGTACCTTCGCACTTCCCTTGATCGGTTAGTCTTATGGCTTAGTGTCCACAAGTCGGTTTGCAGAGGGGTCCATTTGATATCTTCGAAGTTCTCGTTTTATGCATGCCCCTACACCGTCATGTTCTCCTTTTCGATGACGAGTCTCAAAGAAATTCCAACAATGTTTAATGAAAGTTTTCATATGAAGACAACACAACCAAAAGAATGGCCGTGAAGATTTGAATTGACCTGTGCATCCATCTGACAATATCTAATGTTCATTGAATTTTATTCCACGACTTTTGAAGGAGTCATAAATATTTCCAAAACAGTGTTGTACAAAATATGTATCATGTGTATGATCGTCACTGATATAAAAGTGATATTATTTAATAACATGTCGATTTTCACTGGTGCTTTCTATATTATCAACGTTTTTTCAACATGTCTATATAGAATATGGACGAGCATGGAGACTTTGTCAAAATGATAGTATTCACTCTGAATTTATTTTTGTGGAACAAGTGTGTAGTTTTTTTCCAAATCAATTACTGACAAAATGGTCCGTGGTGGAAAAACTTCACGGGATTTTTTGAATTGCAAGTCCTGCCATCAAGCTCTATGGGAATGCTTGGTGTATTTATAAATTTCTGCTTCAAACTTTCTCAAAAAATATATCTCTAATATTTCTTCTTCTTGTAATTCAATTCTTTGAGCACTATTTGAACCTTGAATTGATGTATGGATATATTCATATCTCTTCCATTTCACTTTCATGTTGGACAATGATTAATCATTTATATCAGTACGATATTTGTTTTGAAATTTAGTCAAATTTCCACAATCATCACATTTTTTACCACCAACACATTTCTTTTCGTAAAATAATTCATTGCTTTCTGTTCCACATAGAATTTGAGATATGAAATCACAGATAGTGGAAGGAGGAGGTGTATATTTCCAAAATGTTCTACCAAAATTAAGGAACTTGTCATAATATAACTAAAATTCCACATGATAACGGAAACAACAAGTGTTGCGTACGATGATAGGATTTACATACCATGGTTTTTGTTTCACAAAAGCACTGATTGAGACATCAATTTCACGATTCTCTTCTATGAAATTGTTGAACAACTCTATCCGAGTGGTGTCTAAGAAATTTTTTGCATGTGTTTCGTACTGATTTCGTGCTATTCTTCTTCACATCACATTCCTTGCATTTGGCGAAACATGTGAATTTTTCTTCCAATATTCATATATTGTTTCTTTAACATTTTCTCCAAGTCTATCTTTGTATGGTTGCCTAAAAATAGCTCTCTAACAAGCGAGTTCATCATTTACATCTATTTGCAACCGAAATTTCTGATGTTTGTGCAAAGTTTTTTGTGAGGTTCCTAATGCTCGTGCCATAGATTTTACCAAGAGATTCTCTTTAGTACTTGATGAAACCACTGCCATATGTATTTCTCTACGTGAAACTGAAACATTTTTCGGTCTAGATCTTCTAATTGAATTTATAGAAATATTTGTATTTTGTATCACATTTTCCTTCATTTTTTTATCTTTTGTTGATTTTCGAATACCCAATAAAGTCGTAGCTTCTTTTAATTTCCTTAATGATAGGAGGACTTTCAAAATTTGGGCTTGAACTGCCACATTTTCCTTTATGAAGTACGTATAAAAAATGCGATTAACACGATATCGTATAACATGGTCAGCTCTTTTATCTCCATATGTGTGAGTGTCAAAATTTTCTAACATCTCATCATCGACATTGATTTCATTTGTACATATTCGAATTAATAGTACATAATAAGTTCAAATATTCAATAAATAACTAAATTAATAAATATGTATAATTTCAATAATACATGCATGTGTTCAATATATATATATATATATATATATATATATATATATATATATATATATATATATATATATATATATATATATATATATATATATATATATATATACCTTGTGATTCAATTTCTTCACTTGAATTTCTTTCAACATTTTCACCATTTTCAACCATTGGTTCAATATCTCTTTCATTTTCTCTTTCAAAATTTTGTATCTCATCATCAATGTTTTGTGGAATATCTCTCTCTATTTACATTGCAAAATATTTTTCAAATTAGTTTATCAAATAAAAATTAAGCTTCACATTTTACACTAGGAAAATTTTAAATATCAAATTCATAATATTTACATTTACATACCTGCTTCAACTTCTATTTGAGGTTTATTTTCCCTTTCAATATTTGAGAGTGATTCTCTTTTTCTTTTGCGAGATTCTCTTCCATGTTCTCTACGTTCCTCAGGGTCTCTTGTTTGATCATATTTTCTCGTGCAATTCCTTCGATTTCCCATGACAATAGAGTATGAAGTTCAAAAAATTTCCTTCAAAAATTTAGACAAAAACTCAATTAAAAAAAACATCACAAAAGATTTAATTGAAAAAAAAAATCATTTTAAAAATTTTGCAAGAAATATATACTTCAATCCAAAACACTTACTTTAAAAAATCTGAGAAAAAAATTTCTTATAAAAATGAAATGAAGCTCAAAATATTTCCTTCCAAGTCCTGCAAAAAAAATGCATTTAAAAATTTAGACAAAAACTCATTTTAAAAAATTATTATAAAAGATTTACTTCAAGCCAAAGTGCGTACTCTAAAAAAACGTCACTTCAAAAAATAACTCCAAAAAATGTTCATTGAAAATTAAGCCCAACTTCTTAAAAAATGCCTCTTTAAAAAATACCTCCAAAAAGCCTCTAAAAAAATATCACTTTAAAAAATACCTCCAAAAAATGTCCTTTGAATATTATGCCTAAAAAGAGTCTTTCTAAATTAAGTCCAAAAAATATTTTTTGGAAATTAAGCCCAAAAACCTCTAAAAACAAAATACATCCAAAAAAATGTCCTTTGAAAATTAAGCCCAAAACCTCTAAAAACAAAATACCTTAAAAAAAACAATGAAAATTAAGCCCAAAACTTCTAAAAACAAAATACCTTAAAAAAAAAATGAAAATTAAGCCCAAAACCTCTAAAAACAAAATAACTTCAAAAAAAATGAAGCCCAAAAAACATCCAAAAAATGTATCACATACCTCCATGAAATGTCCTTTGAATTTTATGCCAAAAAGAGTCCTTAAACCCAAAAAAATTCTTTGCAAAATAAAAAATAAAATAACTTAAAAAAAAATGAAGCCCAAAAAATATCCAAGAAATGTATCACATACCTCCAAGAAATGTCCTTCTCCAAGAAACGTTCTTTGAATGTTATGCCAAAAAGAGTTCTTAAACCCAAAAAAATCCTTTGCAAAATCAGACCAAATGAAGAAATGTGTGAAACATGGGTATAATATTGATACTGACCTCCATTATTTTCAGAGAATGAAACACATAAAAACATTAGTTGATTGACCTTATCATATTGCAAAAAAACCACACATTAGAAGATGAAGAATTCTATAGCATAAGAAGAGAATTGAACAAAGAACAAGCAACAATAGTAAGAGATATCTTGATTAAGAAGAAATAGGATTCCTTGAAACCATTATATCTCTTTTTACTAGAGATACAAGCACTAGAAATACATATGTTGCAAGAGAAATTTTCCAATCTCTTGTGTGAATGCACAATAATAGAATTGAATATGATCCACTTACAACAAAGGGAGTCATAATAGCTTATACTATGAAAAGTAGCTTTCGATGCCAGTGTTGTCACATTGCACTCTACTTTTTCCATGCCTTTTAACAAATTTGAACTTGCCTTTAAGCAATGGAAAGATGGATACATTTTCCAAATGCTATGAACATCTTTGTGTTGTGCTTCTTGATGAGGTTTCTATTGTTGGCTATACACTTTTGTACCATATTGATAAAAAATTGTGTGAAATAAAACATACCCCTACTAAATACTTTGGAAATGTTGATTTGATAATGTGTGGCAACTTTTATCAGACCCAACTTGTCAAAGAATATCTGATATTTGAACACCCATTGTTGTTCAAGTGGAGAGTGCCATATAGTTTTTGGAAAGTGAAAGTAAAATTTTATGTTTTTAATATTACAATATAAAAAATATGTAGCTTTTGTTTCAATTTTGAACAAAATGAGATTGAATTCCTCGTTGGATGCTCATATAGAATTCATCAATCATCAATGTTATAGGGAACCACCAATTAATCCACTTTTTCCATATATATTTTATAGAAATAAAGATGTGTAGAGACAATGAAAATATGTTGTCATGTGTGGATACAGAGTTAATATTCCTTCAAGCATTTGGAAAATTTGAAAGAATTCAGACAAACTTTACAACTTATGAAAAAATAGTGACACATCCAACAAAAATAGTAGTAAAAATAAATTTGCTCATTGAATAATATGTTGGAAACTACAACATCAAATATGGCCTTGTTAATTTGATGATGGAATATTGAAATCTTATCATTAAAATGGATAAAATGGACAATATGTATTTTAGATAAAATAATTTTATTGATATATCGATATTGAAAAAAATGTGGACACAATTGTTTTGTCTTGCAAGGTTATTAACATCGTCTGGAAGAAAAATTCATTGCAGAATATGAAGATAATTTCCAGTACAACTAGCTTGCACTAGGAAAATACATAGATCATAAGACTTTATTTTAGAAAGACTCCCATTTGAACAAAGTAACATTATAAGACATGGTTTAGTGGGAACAACTCTTTTGCGAGTGAAAACCATGGATTTTTGTTCTTGCTTCAAAAACTAACACATACAAATTTCCATGATAGAAAAAATAGTCACATAAATGAAACATTTTATTGAAAATGCATCGTGGAACTTTGATCTTCTTCGTAAATATTTTGTAGATATCAATGCAATTACATACACAATCGATGTTTAAAAAATCTAGGTCACAATCTTTTCAATATTTTATATACAATATATTTGCTTCATGGTTGTGTTTCTACAAGTGTAACTATGAAAAATATGTCACCTCACAAAGAAAATAGTGAAAAAAGTGACAATGAGTCCAGTGATATAGAAAAATGAATCACTCTTTTTTCTTCCACAATTAAGAATAAAGCAAAATAAAATATAGTTTCATCGTCCATACTCTACATTTGCATGCGAAACTCAACAAATAATTTTTAAGGAGATTTCTTAATGTTATATGGCCCTTCTTCTATTGCAACATTCTGGTCACCACCAAAGGCTCAAGTCGTACACATTAATATTGTTGATGTGCATGGAAAACTTACAATAAGTGTTAATATAAGTGATACAATAATTTCTTAATTCTTGTCCTATTTATCTATTGAGAGCAGTGATCGTCTAATGGGATTCAACATCATAAAAGAAAAATCAAATATGAAAGAGGTGATGCTAGTCACTGCATCTCATTAACTCCAACATCTGTTGTTGAGACAATACTAATGCTCTTTTATGAATATCATCTTATTCCAGATACTACAATTTTTTTGCTTTTCGAAGCGAATGCAGATTATTTAGTTGGAAGCTTTGCAGCGCTTGTTACAAGACACCAACAAAATAATCGTCAGTTTGAAATATATGTGAAATAGGTGAAACAAACAATTACAGTTCCAAGGTATTCTATAGAGTCTTTGTGTATTGATATCCTTTTACTTTTTCTTATATGTTATTCCTTTCTATTTTTGTACTTGTTGCTAAAATAATTCATATTTTCATGTTTTCTTTGTTGCAGCTAATTGATGGTTTCACTTCGATTTTTACCAAGTCCATTTTGGAAAACATTCTAAAAAAAATTATAGAACTGCAAAAGGATATAGCAAGCAGAAATACAATCATGCTTCTATTCAAAAACATGTTTTGAAGTGGTCCAAAATGATCAAATAGCATATGTGCATGTTTATCATTTTTCTTTGATTCACTTGATGATGAATCAACAAAATCATTTTTATAGAATCTTGAAAAAAAATGTCTAAGCAAGTTTCCAATTGAATATTGACTTTTTATAAGATCAAATCTTGTTTACAGACTCTTGCAAAAACAAATGTCTAGGAAATTTTTCAATTGCATCTTAAATTTTTATAATCTTTCTTCTATTCTATATTATGCAATTATTTGATCCTTTTCCTGCACCTTTTTTCTTCTTCTTTTTTACATTCTTTATCTACCATAAATTTAACAAAAAAGTATGTGTATACAAAAAACAAATATTGGAGATTATCGAAATCCTCGAGCTAGTTGATATTTTTTCCCACCATACAAGTCATTCTGCAACAACTGTAAACAACTTATTATAAAAATGGATTTTTGAGTATATAACATGCTTTATATTGCACAAAATGTAGTGGAACACCATTATTTTCTTATGAACACAATTTGTAATGTACATTGAAGGATGTAGATAGAAAGCTAGATTGCACCCTTTCAAGGGATCTTCTTTAACAAGTATTCCCAAAACTTTTGCAAATATCCTTTGCATGATACAAACAAAACACCTACAGAGATTGTTGTCCTGATACATGGATTATTAATAACTCGAACCTTCAGAATTCTAATGGAAAATATCAGCGTCGACATCAAAAATATTGGACATGCTTGATTACTTTGTTGCAATATATTCTAATTTATTTTGTATATTATAAGTCTTCTCATGATTGTTGTGAAGAATTCTAAGATAACATTTTGTATGACATCTTGTATGGCTTTGAATCCTATGAAAGTGGGAAGAAGTATTAATTGACAATGATTTTTCCAAGCACTAATCTGAGCTTGCATATTATATCCAATTTTTTATTGTTGATCAATATTAATATAAACATTTGATAGGAGTTTTGAGTCTCATATATGTGTTCCATGTATAATATTGATATTAAATATGGTTTGAGTTCATGCTTTTGTGGCTATATTGGTTAATGTGCCTAATTTTATTAATGAATACAAAATGGACCTGGATTTTACTGTTTCTCTTTAAAGTTAGTTTATGCATAATTGTTGAAAAGCTATGCAAAGATAGATTCCTTATATAAATTGTAGCATCTACATTACCTGTTCATAATTTATTTATCACAACTTCATTATTTAACATTTAAACCCAAGTTTAAATAGTTGGGTCTCTTTGTCAAAACGATTATAAATTACATATTTTCAATTTGATCCCACTGTATGCGAAGAAGTGGAACTTTCCCTTCTACCTCCGGACATGACTTATCTCTACATGTTCCTTATTCTATAGAACCCTTACTTCCACTAGTTTTAGAGTTAGTAGGATTCTTGAAGTAGGAACACTTATAATACAGACCTATAAATACTATTGGAAATTTTTCTGAGTGGAGTATACAAAAATTAATAAATTATTCCAATTAAATGATTTATGTGAATTTAAAGAAAAATTGCTATTTTGTCTTCTATGTTTTGCTTTCACGCATCGAAGTAAATAATAAAATATGTTGACTTCATGATTGTGCAATGTTGTAGCAAGAGTCAAATGCTACTGACCCTTTCACTTGCACACATTCTCTACCTCTGCACATGGTTCACTTAACTTCACACATCCCTAATATCCACACATCGTTGTTCCACAAACCATATTGTGTTCCACACACATTCACACTCCTACATTGCCACAAACATTCACCCTTCACAGACTTCTTACACACACATCCATTTCCCACAAAACTTATTTTGTACACCTATTACTCCACACAGTTTCTTTTTCACAATTTTCCTTGCATACTTTCCTCAATTCCATTAATTTCTTGCATGCTACCTATTGTGATTACAAAGATGGGAATTGTGTATGTTCATGTCGCAGGACTTATGTTGAGGCATGATTTTAAAGGTTAAGGTCAAAAAGCTGACTTTCGCTGCACTAAACACTTTTGACACAATGTCACCACATAATTCACTCCTTGAGATGAATTCATGATGGATAATATGGGGATTTATATGTCATTTGATAGAAATATAACACCAAGTCTACCATTTTCCCTTCCACATGTTCCCCTTCTGCACATATCCTCACTTTCGCACCTGCGCACACATTTCTACCTCCAGACACTTCTTATAAGTTTGGTAGGATAATTTATTCTATTTATTAAGTTTTTTTAGAATTTATATAATTAGTATATGATAAATTATTTTAATGATTATTTAAAAAAATTGTCACAATATATATATATATATATATATATATATATATATATATATATATATATATATATATATGTTGTATATTATATATGTATTATTATGAATATATATGAAATAAGTTACATATTATGCATATATATGTGTTATATTACATATACTATTATTTGTTGAAATAATAAATTATATGCATATCAACATACATGTATTTTAAACCTCCAAATCATGGGGAGTGGCGGGGGGGGGTGTGCTACTCGCCATATTATCCGAATTAAGGCAAAGGTTACGGCCACAAAGCATCCTTGCATTGAACAAGTCAGCCCATCCAAGGGCATCCAACAGTTGGAGTTATAACATACAAGTAATCGCTTTGACTTGTTAGCCAAGGGTATCCCATAACCTTAGAAAATGTAGAGAAGCCGCAAGGGCCGCAAACCCATTGGTTGTCATTTAATGATCAAGCCATAGAAATAATTAATTCATGTCAATTAACATCTGAGTTAAACAAACCGATGTCTAGATTTGTGATTGTGTTGACGTATTAATTAATTTTAAAGATAATTTGTTGTCCTGATAAAAATAATTAAAGACAAGTTACCACGTAAAGGTGAGGTATCATTCATTTTAAATTTGGTTTTGCAATAACTACAAAGATAGGAATTGTGTATGTTTGCACCGTGGAACTTATGTAAATACATGATTTTAAAGGTTAAGGTCAAAATGAATACTTTATATGTGCTAAACACTTTTTACATAACATCCTCACGGAAGTCACTACCTGGAATGAACTCATAATGCATCATTTCAAAATGTCATTGGTTTCAGACTTATAAGACTCACGATAGAAGGATTTATTTGTCATTTAACATAAATTCTAACAACAATTATATCACTTTCCCTTTCGTGTGTTCCCCTTCTGCACACATCCCCACTTCTACACATCCACACACATTCTTGCCTCTGCACACTTCTTATATTTTTGGTAAGATCATTTCTTATATTTATTAATTTTTATTAGAATTTATATGATTAATATATGATAAAATATTTATTTTTTTTAACTTTGGTAGAGCCTCTCTATTCATTCAATTTAAACTATACAATAGGTTACATCATATAATGTTCTCGGTGGCCTCAACCTACCCGAAGGAAACTAGGTTTGTTGGCCACCTCCATGAGTTAAAAGCCAACCAAAATTGAAATTGTTTGATTCTATCTCTCAATGCCGTATAACCTATGATATTTATGATCTCCTAAAACATACTATTATGAAAGTAAATGCTAGCCGACCACATCAGATATTCAAAAACAAAAATATACAAAACTTCCTGCACCTATTGATTAGATGATTCAATCGGGGTTGGGTCTTTAGCAATCAACCCAGACATGTCCAATTGATGCATATTTTGGAGTTTCCTTTCAATTTGACTGAGACATACATTTTGATGATGCACCTACAGCTGTATGGCTTGAATATTGTGGTGTATTTCTTCTAGAGTTGATTCTGTCTTTGGGTTTCCTCCCACCTCATGTACTACCATAGTGGCCTTCGCCATCAAACATTTCATGGACCAGTAAAGGTGGACTGACTAATTGAACAAGTCAGTCGGGCTCTTGTAACTCCTGGGTCTATAATCATGGGTGAAATTTTGTGATCTAATCATGAATGCTATTTTTGCTATTATAATTTCATTTTCAGATTTATAATTTATTTGTTGATCTTATGCTTGTTGTACATAGTTTTCCTTGTTTCTTATGTGTGTCAAACAGGTAATTTAACTCAGTTTTATGGGTGAATTCAGGAGAATAAAGTATGAAAATCAAATGCTGAACAACAGCAACATAAAGAACAAAAAACCATCACAATTGATCCATCAACACAGAGTTTTTATGAAGGCGTTCACCCCTCCTGGGTTGCATCTCCTTGGTCTAGCTTCCATGTCTTGGGCCTCTGTATTAGCTTAATAGTGCAAAAATTATATTTGCATGCATAAAATGCTCCTCAAACATACTCCAATGAGTTCATAATGTCGAAATCTATTATAAATGACTATTCATTCACTCCATTTGGCCTTCAACTAATCTAGGCACGACCTTCCTTCTTGGTGGCCCTCGGTTTCAATTTTCTTCAAAGTGAGAAAAACACCTGTATAATTGCTCCTTTGCCTCCACAACCTATACCAATGTGTTTAGAGAATGCCAATATACTAGGAACGACTCTTTCTGAGCCAAAATTGGTAAAAAAACTCTCAAGATATGGTCAATTTAACTTTTCCCTAGAATCCTCCCCCAAAACTGGAGAAGACTCTAGTTAAGTCTGCCAAAGTTGGCAGTCTGCTGAAACTGGAGGAACCGTCAAATAACCTGCCAAATATTAAGTGCATTTAATTAATTTTAAATCCGGATTAATGGGGATAAGTTTGGATTACCTGCACACTAAGCACGTTTACATTAAACATGGTTTAAAGACTCAAACACTGAATTAGAATAATTAACCCGTAATTATCTCTTAACTCTGCCATTAAACCTTCTGCTAGCTTGTGGTCGTCATCACATGGTTATATGGGGAGGGGACTGACACCCTCCACACCCCGCCATAAAACAAAGTTATGTTTAAATGTAAGTTTTGAACCTTATATAACAAGGATCATGTGCGGGTGTAATGGTAGTTCATGGCGCTTGTTTGGGGGAGGTCACGAGGTCAAGCCCCGACCTCTGCCCATCCGATATGTATTTTTCCATACCATAGGTTTCAACTTTGGACTATGGAAATTTTAAATATGTGCCATGAAACATTGTATAACCCATGGTTTGAACCTTGGGTTTAATATATATATACGCCCTCCATAAAACTTTTGAATTTTGGTTTCACACTTTGGATATTGTAATGTGAAACTTTGATAATATGAACCAAATGCAATTTCGACCTTGGATATAAAATGAAATTCGAACCTTGGAGTTGGATAGGGTCCACCAGAGGGGGCACTTGGCGGCCCCTAGCTACACCACGTGTCAACCTCTGGTTGTGTTGTCCCTCATATATTAAAAAAATTGGAATTCAACCTTAGGAGAAAATCCTTAAAAAAATTTCACCTTCAAACCAATTTGGTGAATCCTGTTGTGACATTTGTCAAAGTGCCACTGGGAAAAAAATGAAGAATATTCCTTGCATGCTGACTGGGTTTCCATGTCATCAAATTATCACTGTTCTGCAAGTTTTTTAGTTGTTTAGGAAAAGAACAACAGGCTCTATCTTCTTCATCCAGACTCTGTTTTCGACGAAACGATTGTGCCAGATTCCTGGAGACGAACACTCCGTTGTAGTTCAACTTCTAATCAATTATGAGAAATTTCATTTTTGAGCTTTAACACTGAGCACCTGATCATTCCTCCCCACTATAATCCTTTTGGACCCAAAAATATCTTGGATTACTGATCATGTGGATGAGGATATTGTTCCCTCACCCTTCCAGTCTCTATCCATTGAAATTTTCCAATTTTCATCAACTATAGTTTTTCACAAAAACTTAACTTTTTCCTTGACTCTTGCGACCTTCTATTTCTATTGCTAACATCTTCATGCTGCAATTCCCATGAATTTTCAAATCAGCAAGTTTTTCTTACAGAAACGATCTTGTTCCTACCTTGGTCACTAATCAAAGGAAACTTAAAAATGGTCTCACCTTGCACACTGCCATCATGGTGATTCTTAATTGATCTCGCTTTGTACTTGCATCGAAACTTGACAAAGTATCTTTGCCATTGCCATGTACCCTTTGGAAACCAATTTTTTTTTTTTTGGAACCCATGCCTTATTTGTCAAGCTACTTTGTCGCTTTCTTTTTTACCTTTACCTCTCTTGCACCGACATCTTTTCCAACACTGCTCAACATTGATGTTGACTGCTGCAAATGTTTTACATCTTGTTCACCTCCTTTCAAAGGCAACCTGTTAGAATCCTGAAACATCTCATTACAAGCATAAGCATCTTTTTTAAAGTTTTGATTCAAAAAATCTCTTTTTTTGATCATCAACAATGTCAAATTCTAACTTGCATTCACTATCCTCTTCATTTCTCCTGCATGTATAAGAGACAAACTTGTCTTATTCTTATGCGCTCTAACTATGTACTCAATACCATCTTTAAACAAGTGATACTTATTCTCATGGCGATGAAATAGTTATTTCCTATCATACAGATAAGGACTTCCCAATACAATACCTAATATCTCAAGCAACACCACATCAAGTTCAACTTCATCAAGAAAGTTTGAATTGATGGTGAATCTTAGTATGCACTTCCTTGTAACCTGAAATTTTTCGTTCTTTCATATCCACCCTAAATTCTAAGGTCTTTGATGTCTAATAGTTTCAAGGTCTAGCTGCTTAACCAAGTCTTTAGAAATCAAGTTAGCTTGTGATCCACTATCAAAAGTTGTATCAACCTTGGTATGTTTAGAGAGAACTATAATATGGAAAAGTTCTATTCTCATATCTTCATCTTGAGTGACATTTGAACAATTTGAAGAACTAGTGCTTTCTTTGTTTTTACCTTTCAAACCCATGGTTGTAAACTTTGTCTCATCTACTGAATTTGACCCTAAGTCATGTTCAACTATAGCAACAATTTTCCCCTTTTCTTTGGCTTTCATTTTATTTGGATTCATCTCTGGATGAAGTTTCCAAAAATGGTCTACATCATGTCCAGTCTTTGAACAAATTTTTCATGTGATTTTTTCTTTCTCTCTTTTGACAAAGCTATTTCATTTTCCTCTTCCATAAAACTTTCCCTTTCCTTTACCCTGACTTTCACTTTTCTCATCTATGTTATGTTTCCCTCTTGCTTCTAAATGTGTGGCTTGAACACAAACCTCATCTATGTTTGTGGGATTAAACATGAGAACAGTGTGCCTAAGGTAACTGTGCAAACCCCTAATGTACTTTAACAAAGTTTCTTAATAATTGTAGAAATTAAACAATATCCATGTATATCTTGGATTCTCCTGATCTAACAATTATATGACACTGTTAAATAAAAAATCACTTCTATAAAATATTTGTGGAATTTAAAACACAATCACCAATAGAAATATCATGAAGAAAGATCAATTACACATAACATAGATAATTTACTGGGAAAGCATAAAGCTAAAAACCCCACTATCTTCTATTATGTATGTTGGGCCTTGCTTTTGATCTCTTTTTGCTTAATAAATACACTTTATTTTGCCACATTATCCATCTATCTATCATCATATTCACCTTGCATTGACCTAAAGATGCATATACATGTATTTAATTTATGTTTTTCAATTATTAGATATTTTTGTAAAATTTGGAATTTAAGTGCAATTTTCGACAGCAGTAGAAATTCTCGTAATAGCATGATGGTTTGCATATTTGCAGGACACTTGGGCTCGAGCTGGATATGTTTCTAGAAATATCGAGAACTAGGAGTAAGATTACACCTATTGGCATAGTCATATTGAGCTTTAATAGGCTCAGTCAAAGGCAGTCAAACGAGACCAATCTTTATGGAGGATCCCTAGAAACTAGGGCAAAACTCTTATTTTGTGGGATTTTCCAGATTATGATGGATATGATAGATGAATTCGACCTGATACGATAATATAAGGATATTATGATTACTTGAGATATTTTAGATCAATTTTTTAGATATTTCATCTATTTAAGCCTCACACTTTGAAGGCTTTGACATTGGAACTTGTATGACTTATTATTATTATTTCTGAGATTTGAGGACATAATAGAAGATCTATTCTATCATATTTTGATGTTGTTAAATGTTGATTGATTGTTTGAAGTCTTGAGTAGCTGAGTTTACCTTCAATGTGCGAGGCAAGGGTGGAAGGGCCCCCACACCAAGCTAAGTGCACTTTTAGTTTTCATAGTTGTAATTTATGAATTAGTTTTCTTTATCATTTCCTGCTTCTTGTTTTCACAATAGTATTAATGATAGAATGAAATCAATAATAAAGGCCAACCAGGACCTATGAACATAAATCCTCTTGATTATTATTTCATATATCTTAATCTATTGTTAAGAAATTATATTTATCATTTCTTTCTTTCATGTTTTCACAATAGTATTAGGGATAGAATGAAATTAGTAATGAAGGAAAAATAGGACCTCTGAACATAGAGCCTCTTGATTATTATTTCATATATCTTAATATATTGTTTAGAAGTTAGATTTATCATTTGTTTCTCTCATGTTTTCACAATAGTATTGAGGATAAAATGAAATTTGTAATGAAGGAAAACTAGGACCTCTGAACATAGAGCCTCTTGATTATTATTTCATATATCTTAATCTATTGTTTAGAAAATTAGATTTATCATTTCCCGCTTTCATATTTTCACAATGGCATTGATGATATAATGAAACCAATAATGAAGGACAACCAAGACCTCTGAACATAGAGCCTCTTCATTATTATTTCATATATCTTGATCCATTGTTTAGAAATCAATTAAGTTAGTTTTATATTTGTAATATGCATTTCCTAGCCATCAATAATTTATCTTCTAAATTTGACTACGATTTAAACCCATATAATTTGGGGATGCTTCTAAGTTCACCAACCCAGATTGATAATAAGTACTTGTGTTAATTTGCAACAATAAATTGACCCAACATTTGGGCGTCATTGTTGGGGAAGAATATTTCCAAAACAGTCAAAATAGGAAGAAAAAAAAATTGAAATACAAAAAAACAACATAAAATCACCAAAAAGAACAAAAATATAGTTTTTATTTCAAGTAATGTTTTCTTATGCCTAGAGATAGAGATAAAAAAGGTAGATTTGTGAAACAAAACCCCCCAACAACACATTCATCCATAGGATTAACAACACCAGTTGCTGGAAAACCTACTATAGAAGAGTTAGAGGAGAAACAGAGATCAGGACAGAGATTAAATTTAGTTGAAAGAAAAATATTGTTAGCCTTTGAGGTAAAGAAAAAGAAATCACCTAAAGAACCTCCTTCTGTTTGGAAACAAAAAGACACAACAAAGCCAACTGTCGAACAGCTAGAACAACCTGTCCTAAGGAAATCATAGTTGAATAAATACAACATCAACCTATTGAAACACTTCAAATCTCTGAACACAAAATGGCTGAAGAAGGAGAAGGATCAACTAGAATAAACATGACTCCTGCACAAAAATTAGAATATGAAAGACAACAAATGGAATGGAGGAAACAAAGAGACGAAGAAATAATAATTGAAGCAGAAAGAAAGGCTGAGGAGGATAGAAGAACAGAAGCACTTCGAAAAATAGGAGAAGAAGCAAGAAGACAAAATCAAACTTGAAGAACACAAGAAAATGAGCAAGAAGATGATAATGATCAGGAGACTACTTTTGTCTTTCATATTTTAGATGCAAGAGCAATACTAGGAGAAGAAATAAAAATGAAAAATATTCCACCTTCTGTATTGCCTAATTTTTATGGAATGTCAACAGAAGATCCTGATGCATTGATGTTTGAGTTTGATATTTTGTGTAGAACATATGGATATACTGATGATACTCATAAACTTCGACTTTTTCCTACTACTTTAAAAGTTGCAGCCTTAAAATGGTTTATGGGATTAGGAGAACACACTATAGCTCCTTGGGAAGACATGAAGAAAATATTTCTTAAAAATTATCAAGCTTACTGCAAGGCTAGAGACTTGAAAGAAGACATTTTCAAAATGTCCCAACAGGAAGATGAAAGTTTGGAAGATTATTTGGAAAGATTCATGTACAATTTGCAAAAATCCAAACATCATTCTCTTAGTCCAGATACTATCCGCACTATTTTTCTAAAGGGTATTAGAGATGAGTATTTAGACATTCATAATGTAATGGGAAAAGGAGATATTTCTAATTTACCATTTGAATAAATTTCTGAATTATGTCGAAAATACTCTAGGGGAAGAGCTAAGAGTGGGAAAATAGATATTTCATAAAAAGCTTCCAAACCTATAGCAAGTGCAATAACAAGAGCAGAGATAGGAAGCCTGTTAGAAAATTTTAAAACAGATCTCTTAAGCACTTTGGGTACAAAAGTAGATTTTTTAAAAGCTAACAAGAGGAAAGAAGAGAAAGATGAATTCTTAGCAATTTTATGTCCGGTGTAGACAAAAAATCCACTCAGGGAATGTCCTTTGCAAAATATACAAGTATGTGGACTATGCATAGAAAATAATACAACAGAAAAATGACCAAAGTTAAAAGAATTGCAAGGGGAATAAGTACAAGGAGTATATTCTCTCTACTATATGGCACCAAGAAGACCTTGAGAGCCAAGAATGCCTCAACAGTTCCCTCAACAAAACTTTCAATATCCTCAAAAAACATGGAATACACCAATGCCATGGTAGGCTTGGCCACCACAACAATATCAAAACCAACCCTCAAAAGGTTGGAGGGGATATGGTTATGGAAACCAACCACCGCAACAAATGTATAACTAGCAGTATCAATATCAACATCCATATCCTCCACAATCATTTCCTCAATATCAACAATTCCAGCAACAACAACCCATGCCATATCCAACTCAAAACCCACCAATGCTAACTCAACCGTAGCAACTTCAACTGCCAACTAACCAACAACCTTCTAGACCAACACAACTACCAGCTCAGCCAGTAGCTAATCTAAGCAATAAGGCGGATAGACCAGCATATCATGTGGAAGAGGCAACATATTATCCTACATATTCAATTCTTCATGTAGAAGATGTCCACCTAAGGTCTGGGAAGGTATTACAAAAATATTCTCCTCCGATAATTGAAGAACAAATAGAACAAAGAGAAGAAAGTGAAAAATCTCAACCAGAAAAGAAAATTCAAAAAGGTAAAGCTATCATGACACAAAATCCACCATATCTGAAGAGACTAATACAACATAATATTCCAATATCTCTCCCTGAATTTAGTTTTATGGATGAATTGAAAAACACATATGTTAAAATTCCTTTATTGCAGGCAATTAAAGACATTCCAATATATGCAAAAACAATAAAGAAATTATGCATTAAGAAATCTGGCAGAAGAAAGAAGGATCCACCAACAATCCAGGTAATTGGAAGTCTTTCAAATCTCATGTCTAAAAATACAGCTGTTGAAAAATATGTTGATCCAAGAATTCATATGGTTACTATTTTGATTAACAAATTTTCAGTACCAAACACTTTAATAGAATTGGGAGCAGCTATCAATTTTATGACAACAGAGACTGAAACATTTGAATCTGAACAACATTAGACCTACTACTATAGTCTTAGAACTTGTAGACAGATCCAAATTTGTTCCAGAAGGTATACTAGAAGATATCGTTGTCTCACTGGATTTTTGGGAATACCCTGCAGACTTCTTGATTTTGGAGCCAAAAACAAACTTGGGATGGTATCCCTTAATTTTAGGCTGACCCTGGTTGGCCACTGCAGATGCTTACATTGGATGTAGGTCAAGAAGTATGATTAGTTCACATGGAAATGAAAGAAAGCATATCACATTATATCCTCCTGCTCAATCTCCTTCTCTATTATCATTACTTAAGGAATATGAACAACAAACATTTAAATCTATTCTTAGTCTTAATCAAGTTTATAATTTTAGAGAGGAGGAAGAAAATGAGGACTTATTAGATCTATTCATCTCAGAACCAAATCTTTCAGAGTAGATTAGGATGACTCAATATGAAGCTACTAGTTATCTTTTAAATGAATGTTTTCAGGAAAATTTCACAATACAATCATTGCAAAATACATTCAAAAGCATTTTTCCTGTAAATTTAATTACCAATTCAAATAGAAAAATCATTGAAATCAGTCCTAAAAGACATTTGAATATTGGTAACAACTTAAAATCATCACAAGAGGAAAAGCTAATAACATTATTGCAAAAATATTCAAAATATTTTGCCTGGGATTATAAAGACATGCCCGAAATTCATCCAAAAACATGCATCCATCACATTTATACTGATAAAGAAATCAAACCTGTTAGGTAACCACAAAGACATATGAATCCCATGATGAAGGAAATAGTGAAAGAAGAATTACAGAAACTATTATAGGTCGGATTTATATATCCCATTTCAAATAGTCAATGGGTCTCACCCTTAGTTGTGGTGCCTAAGAAAAATGGGAAATGGAGAATTTGTGTTGACTACAAAGAGCTTAACAAAGCTACATTAAAAGATCATTTTCCTTTACCATTTATTGATCAAGTGTTAGATTCATTAGCTGGAAAGAAATTTTTCTCATTTCTGGATGGATTTAGTGGATATAATCAAATAAAAATAGCATTAGAAGATCAAGATAAGCCAACATTTACATGTCCTTGTAGAACATATGCATACAATGTATTACCCTTCAGTTTATGTAATGTACCTACTACTTTTCAAAGAGAATTTCTTGCTATTTTTGCTGATTTGATTCATGAGTGTGTGGAAGTTTATATGGATGATTTCACCGTGTATGGTACAACATATGATGATTGTTTAAATAATCTTGAAAAAGTATTAAAAAGATGCATTGAGACAAACCTATCACTCAGTAATGAAAAATGTTTTATGATGTTAACTGAGAGGATAGTGTTGGGACACCATGTCTCTTATTTTGGGATTAAGGTGGATCCAACAAAAATTCAGGTCATTGTGGGTTTAACACCACCTACAGCACAAAAAGAGGTTCGAAGTTTCTTGGGTTATGCAGGCTATTATCGGAGATTTATTCAAAATTTTAGTAAAATAGCTTTACCATTATTCAAGTTACTTTCAAAAGATGTAGAATTCCAATGGACTGATAAATGTCAACATGCATTTGAAAAATTAAAACAAAATTTATCAATTGCACCCATTCTTTGAGGACCTAATTGGTCTTTTCCATTTCACATTTCAACTGATGCATCCGATACAGTTATTGGAGCATCACTTGGACAAAAAGAGAATCAATGCAATTATGCTATATATTTCATCAGTAAAAAATTAACATCAGCATAATTGAATTATACTATCACAGAGAAAGAAATGTTAGTTTTTGTATATGCAGTAAGTAAATTTCGACATTATATAACAAGTTATCAAGTTATATTCATACGGATCATTCTGGTATAAAATATTTAATGAACAAATCCATTACAAATGTAAGAATAACTCGATGGCTTTTATTGATGTAAGAGTTTAATGTTACTGTGCAAGATCGATCAGGGAAAGATAACCAAGTTGCAGACTTTTTGTCAAGATTAAAATTACCTGGTGATCCAAATCCTGTATCAGACAATTTCCCAGATGAACATTTATTCGCTATAAATGTCAAAACCCCTTGGTTTGCAGATATAGCTAATTATTTATCATCTGATATCTTACCACCTCATTACACAGGCAAACAAAAATGAATAATAATTAGAGATAGTGCCAAATATAGCTGGGTCAATGGAGATCTATTTTACACTGATGCTGATTTAATCATTAGAAAATGTGTAAGGGAGGATGAAATAATTGAAATTTGGAAAGCTTGTCATGATGAACCATGTGGTGGCCATTTTGCAGATAAAAGGATGGCATACAAAGTGTTGAAGCTTGGCTACTACTGGCCATCCATCTTCAAGGACTCTAGGAATTATGTCAAAAGATGTGACAACTGCCAAAGAATTGGTAGACCAGTGGCATCATATCAAATGCCATTAAAGCCACAAGTACTTATTGAACCATTTGAAAAATGGGCTTTAGATTTTGTGGGACCAATCAACCCTCTATCCAATGGAAGGAAATACATTCTTGTATGTACAGATTATGTGACAAAATGGGTGGAGGCCAAGGCATTAGTACGGGCAACAAAAGAAATTGTTACGTATTTTCTATATGAAGAAATATTTGTCAAATATGGAGTTCCTAGACAAATAGTGACTGACCAAGGTGCACAATTTACATCAAAACTTTTTCATGATATTATAAAGACTTTCAAAATCAAACACAGAAAATCCAATCCATATCATCCTCAAGCAAATGGACAAGTGGAATCTACAAACAAAGTTCTAGAAAGTATTATGACAAAAACTATGAACATGAACAGAAAAGACTGGTTAGAAAAGTTGAAAGATGCATTATGAGCATATAGAATAACTTGGAAAAATACTACTGGTTTCAGTCCATATCAGTTAGTATATGGAAAAGAAGTTCTATTACCAATTGAGTTTAAAATACAAACATACAAGCTAGTGGCAGAATTAGGGATGGAATTGTCACAGGCACAACAAGAAAGGATTATGCAATTAAACAAACTAGATGGATTCGAAAACAAGCAGTTGAACATACTACTCTAGTCCAAGAACAACGGATTAAATGGCATGAAAATTTTATAAAGAATAAAGTGTTTTGGAAAGGAGATTGGGCACTCTTGTTTGACTCCAAATTCAAATATTTCAAAGAAAAAATTACAACTCATTGGCTTGGGCCATACGAGATTGAAGAAATCTTCGATAATGGAGCAGTCAAGATAAAAAAATTGATGAAGCATCTGTTTCGTTTGTGGTAAATGCAAATAGGTTGAAAATTTATCATAAGCCTATAGACAAAGAAGATTTCCTGAGAAAAATTTCCATGGATTCTGATCTGGAAATACTGGGACAACATAGCAATATGCTTTCCAAAACTCCAGTAGACAATTCAAAAATAAAATAAAGGTTTGGTTGTGAAAATCCAGAAAACTGGTACATTAAAAACTCAAATTCCTATTGGAAAACCAACTTGTTTGGCCAATATGAATTCTATTTTTTTTTTTTGCTTACTTCAATTTATATTTTTTGCAGATTTACCATCCAAATTTTTTTTCAGACTTGAGGACAAGTCAGAATATTAGTTTGGGGGAAGGTGTGAAATAAAAACTATGAAAATAGATTTCAGCAGCTGAATTGAAGACAGAATATGAACTACAGTTATAAAAGGGCCTAGTATATTATTTGACATTTGCAGAAGGGACCTGAATTATTGTTGAAAAATTATTCAGAATAGGACCTGAATTCGACAGAAGAAATTTTCAAATATGGAACATCATTGTGAAATTACGCCAAAAAGGGACCTGAAAATTTCAACATGTCAGAGGGACCTGAGAAGATCATAGCAGATGTAAAAGTTTAACCTGTAAAAAGGGACCTGAACCATAATTATTCAAAATCAAATCAGATGCAAGAAGAAATAAATTCTATATCCAGTCTACAAGAGTCGTCATAAAAAAAACACAATGTCGATCATCATCAAATGTCAAAAGGGAGTACATCTGTACAGTAAGTTAAAAAAAAAATTCTCTTAAATTTTCATTTTTTTCAAAATATTCTAGAATTGGATAAACTAATTTAATACTAGTTAATCCATATTTTAACTACATCACATCACATTTCATCACTAAATACTACCTACATTCCCTACACTCACCCACATTTTATAACCCTCTTCATGCCACTATTTTAATTTAACCCTATCCATATACTACCATTTGAAATATTTCATATCACTATCTATACCACACCCCATGTATTTCTTAACAAAAAGGATTATGAACAAGAGATCACAAGTTGAACCCATAAGAAGAATTTTGAGAGACCTACAAAAACCATAAAACAAAGGTTAGTATTCCTCATAAGTGATTAATTTTAAAAACTTGACTATTTCATTAGTCATTTTTTAAAATTAAAAATAAAAAAGTTTGATACCAAAGTTTAAAAATATACATGGCGTAATTAAAAATGAAATGGTGAACACAATTATGCAAAGACATGAATGATGGTAAAACAATACAAATAAATGAATGCAGGCTACAATGTGAAATGCATGGTTATGATGGCATGCATGCAAAACAAGTCATGATGCAATACAGATACATGCAGTCAACGTAGTATGATGGCACATAAGAGGTATGGAGGCAGAGTTTGATGATGGAGCATGATGACATTACAGGTAATCATATGTACATGCCATGAATTCAAAATGTGAATGGGATGCAAAAGGATGGGCACGACAGTCAAAGAGAGGGACATGCATGGTCGGTTAAAGAGTTAGTGAACGAGTAGAAGATTCAAAAACAAATATCATTGTGTAAAACAAAGAAAACTCATTTCCGTCTCTGTTAAGCCATTTTTGCTCCTATAGGAAGCCATTTCCGCCATTTATAAACCTCAGAGACATTACTTATACAAGGTTGCCACCATAATCGCTATTAGAAGGCTCAGTGAGGGGAAGGAGTGCGCATTCAAGAACGTCCCGGTATATGTGACCAGTGTGAAAACACAAAATGAGAGATAATTTGTCAGAAGGCTGAGAGGAGAAAACGCAGAAGGAGAAGCAAAAGATATAGCGGGAAGGAGAAATCAGAGTGATAAGAAGTATTCACGGCCAGAATTCCGGAAAATTTGACGGTGCCATCCAACAAAAAGAAGAATTATCTGAAGTGAGGTAAGATTTTATTGTTTTAATAAATTTTGGGATTGTATCAATCAATCAAGCTCTGAGATAAAGAGGGAGTGATTTATTTCAATATGCAAGTCTGTCATGCAACAAATTCCACATTCAAACTATTTAAAAATGTGTTGACAAGTTTTAAAATACTCTGCCATCAGTCAATTACGAAATTTTTCTTTGAATGAGTTCATAAAAAGGAGATCTTAATGGATTTTTTATGGATTTAAAACTCCAATTCAACTGAAGAAGACCACAGGATCAGAGAAAAGTCATAAAGAGCAAGTTCATAGAGAAGGTAAGGTCGACACGTCCTCCTCCACAGTGTTTTAATTCAAATAGAAAATAGAGAAGTGGAATTACAATTCGAATGCATGAGGGAATTGTTAGTTCAGTTATAGATTTGTTTTAAAAACACATTAGTCTAAAAATTTAGAACACAACTTATGAAGCAAATGGAGGATATATAGATGTGTTTTTGACAAAAGACAGAGTTGAGGAGCAATGAAGTAAGACAGTTTACCATGAATTTTTGATGAAAATGATTGAAGTTCTTTTGATGAATATACATTGAATTTGGATGTAGTGTTTTGGAAAAATTTTGTATGAAATAAGGAGTGAAAAATACTGTTGTTTATAAAAAAAAAAAAAATCAATTTTTTTTTACACACAGTCCAATTCTTTTGCAAAACAGAGGTTGTTTTAAGATAATATCTTCCATTCTTTTTCAAAACAGAGATTGATTTAAAAGGAAAACAGAGAATTAATAAAAGGTGTAACATTGGAAACATAAATTTATGTTTTCATGCAACCTTTTCTATCAAATTCTTTTGTTTATTTACAGTAAGAGTGCATTCTTCAAAATAAAAGAAACATAGAATTGGTTGGTTGTCAAAAGCAGTGAAGCAGAAAGGTAAGCCTACTACCATAGTTACACTCAGTTTTTATTTTATTTTGCAAAATTAAGTTAATGACAAGACATGGACACATAAAATGGTTTTCAGAACAAATGGCCTCCAGAGCAAAGCCACAGGACTTTCAAATAGAACACTGGAGTAGGGAGACCGTGGAAAAAAATTTCAGTCAGGGTTGATAGGTTTTCTACAGAAATTCAGAGGTCATAATGAGAGGGTTACAAAATATTTTGTAAATAACTTCACACAGAATGAAACTATGGTAGGAAACATGCATATTCCTTTAAGTCCTGAATACATCTCTGAACCATTAGATTTATCATTTTCAAGAGAACTATATCATAAAGGCTTACATTTTAGAGACAAAGGATGGGCATTTTTCCTAGATAAAAATAGGAAAGGCTCCTTTGATAGATCAAAAGGTATTCCAAGGGAATGGTTTAATGAACCATGGGTAGAATTGGTGTTGATAATTCATAAATATTTCACTTACGATACTAGATTCAATGTAGTACATCTTTACCATGTGAGGATACTACAACACATAAAGGGAGATATAAGGATAAATTTTCCATATTTCTTCTACAGAAGTTTGATGAAAATGATAGAAAGCATAAAATCAGAAGCCAAACCAAAATAATTTCAATTCATTCACCATGGACTCATTAAATTCTTGTAGATCATCAATTGAAAATCAAAGGGATGGTTTGGGAGGATTTCCTAACTGAAAATGGATTTATAGAACATATTGTGGAAAACAAACTTAAACCCATAGAAGAAAAAAGGAACATCATGCATACATCTCTCTATCCATCAACTAGATCAAAGAAATAGCAGGGGAAAAATGGTGTTAGAAAAAGAAACATCTTTCTTGACTATTCCCAAGAGGCAAAAAGGGAAACATTCAGTAGAACCAGAGATACAAATCATGGAAACTTCTCCTATTAGAAAACAGGGTAATGAAATTCTCGAAAGATTTCAACAACAAGTGTATGAGGATCCTTTAGATAAATATTCCTTCTTTGAAAATAATGAAGTAGAAGCTGCTTTAGTTTCTAGAGATTCAAAAGGAGAAGATCAGAATCTTTTCAAAGTTAAAGAGCTTACTGATAGCTTAGAAATAAGAAAAATAATGGAAAGACATTTGAAAGAGGAGAATGAAAATTATAAACTAACCAATGAAAAATTGGTTAAAGAGAATGAGAAGATCAGCACGAGGAGATGGAGAAGATGAAAAACAAAAACAATCTTCTCTACACACAAGCTTTCAAGTGGCTTCAGGAGAAAAACTCTTGGAAAGCTAAGTATGAGAAACAAAAATTAAAAACTTCCATTTACAAAGAAGAGTAGGGTAAGGACATGGATTCTCTTTTGCACACAGCACAACATGAGGTTACAGGATCAAGGATAGGATCAGCATCAAGTCTCAGAAGGTCAAAGAGGAAACAACAAGCATGAGGACATGCTTGATCTTCAGTTTGGGGGAGATGTTGGGCCTTGTTTTTTTATCTCTTTTTGCTTAAGAATTACACTTTATTTTGCCACATTATCCATATATCTGTCATCATAATAACCTTACATTGACCTAAATATGCATATACAGGTATTTAATTTATGTTTTTCAATTATTAGATGTTTTTGTAAAAATTGGAATTTAAGTGCAATTTTGGACAAAAGAAGAAATTCTCGTAACAACATGATGGTTTGCATATGTGCAGGACACTTGGGCTCGAGCTAGATATGTTTCTAGAAATATCGGGAACTAGGAGTAAGGTTACACCTGTTGGCATAGTTATATTGAGCTTTAATAGGCTCAGTCAAAGGCGGTCAAACAGGACCAGTCTTTATGGAGGATCCCTAGAAACTAGGTCAAAAATATTATTTTGTGGGATTTTCTAGATTATGATGGATATGATAGATGAATTTGACTTGATATGATATGATAAGGATATTTATGATTACTTGAGATATTTTAGATCAGTTTGTTAGATATTTCATCTATTTAAACCTCACACTTTGAAGGCTTTGACATTAGAACTTGTATGACTTATTATTATTATTTCTGAGACTTGAGGACATAATAGAAGATATGTTTTATCATATTTTGATGTTGTTACATGCTTGTTTATTGCTTGAAGTCTTGAGTAGCTGAGTTTACCTTCAGTGTGCAAGGAAAGGGTGGAAGGCCCCCCACACCGAGCTAAGTGCACTTCTTAGTTTTCATAGCTATAATTTATGAATTAGTTTGCTTTATCATTTCCTGCTTTCCTGTTTTCACAATAGTATTAATGATAGAATGAAATCAGTAATGAAGGACAACCAGGACCTCTGAACATAGAGCCTCTTGATTATTATTTCATATATCTTAATCTATTTTTTAGAAATTAGATTTATCATTTCTTGCTTTCATGTTTTTACAATAGTATTAAGGATAGAATGAAATCAATAATGAAGGACAGTCAGGACCTCTGAACATAGAGCCTCTTGATTATTATTTCATATATATTAATCTATTGTTTAGTAGTTATATTATCATTTCTTGCTTTCATGTTTTCACAATAGTATTAAGGATAAAATGAAATCACTAATGAAGGACAACCAGGACCTCTGAACCTAGAGCCTCTTGATTATTATTTCATATATCTTAATCTATTGTTTAGAAGATTAGATTTATCATTTCCTGCTTTCATATTTTCACAATGGCATTGATGATAGAATGAAACCAATAATGAAGGACAACCAGGACCTCTGAACATAGAGCCTCTTGATTATTATCTCATATATCTTGATCCATTGTTTAGAAATTAATTAAGTTAGTTTTATATTTGTAATATGCATTTCCTAACCATCAATACTTTATATTCTAAATTTGACTATGATTGAAACCCATATGCTTTGGGGATGCTTCTAAGTTCACCAACCCGGATTGATAATAAATACTTGCGTTAATTTGCAACAGTAAATTGACCCAGCAATTTATTATATCATGGATCATGAAATAGTCACATACAAAGCTCCAATCCAAGAGCTCTCATTAAAATAGCTAACTCTCTCACACTGTCATACAGAAATTAGCAAGTTCCTTAGCCAATTTACTGTCTCCAGACAGCCTACCTCCACTACGCAATCCCTAATGGTAAATAACCTCTGAATGAATGATTCTTTCCTACCTTGACTGCGCAATCCTCATAGGCACATCCAATGTGTGTGTGGTTGCATGTGTGCAACCGATAATGTCACAACTTATAGTCAATCTGTCCCTTTCACCTACAACTCAACTGGGTCTCCACCGGATCTGACATGCATGTAGTTAATAGTAGTAAATATTTAGTTGCATGTGAGGCCACTAATTTGTGAATTAATTAATAATTAACTCACTCGATATCTCACTAGTGTATCTTTACTTACAACTAGCACAACTAATTTTAACTCACTTAACTGAGTTAAACTACTTTACAACTCACATAAATAAACATCGAACTCTGTTACAACTTTGACTCACTCTGTTACAAATAAGTCCACTTGCATGTCTCACCAACCAACCACTAAACTCGAAATTTCTATAGCTAACTGATTTTCCACTTCAGGTAACTATTTCCAAGTGCTCATTGAGAATATATTATTTTTTATTGTATAACTAATATTAAGGGATAATAATAGTCGACATGCATCTATAAATAGACATGCAATCTATAAATATAATTTTCTCATGCATCTATAAATATTCGACATAGCTTGTGTGGGCCCCACCTAGTGTAGGTGCTTAATTTTCACAAGGATCAAGGATGTTGTTTCCGGATGCCAATTTCACTATTTCTTGCTACAACCTTCAACACTCCCTCTCAACAATAAAGGAATGTCTTTGCATGCGACATGCAACTCCATGCATGCACCCTGCAACTCTTGTATGCAACACTTCTCTAGTGTTTCTCGCACATGAAACACTTGCATGCAACAATTTGGAAACTGAATAGCCTCCAAAAAATTGAATCATTATAATGCATCTGTCATCAAAGTCTTCTGAATTCTGCTGGTACCAACTGCACATGTCTTCTGGATCCACTGCGTTGTTTACCTCTGCATCCATGCACTCTGAACTTGCTGTCAACTCTGATCCGCACTCCAGTATTCGACATTGTCACTTTGATTTCATGTCCTCACGCCATCTGACTGCATCAATTTAACTGATCATGCTACTGTTGTATTGTATTCTCCTCGTAGCCAGGTTCAATTCATGAGATCCACACTATCTCAATGAATCCTGCCCAGAAATTTCTTCTTAGGATTATCCATGCATGTCGCCCCATCTCTCACCTGGTGGTATAGCTACATGCACTCCCTCTGCCCATCTGGCACGAAGTTTATCTACATGAGTGGTTGCTCCCAATCCATGATCCTCATCTTGTGGCTGCTCCACATCCCAAGGTTCACTCTTACCTGCATGAAAATCTTACTCCCTCTCAAGCATCAATTGCATGGCTTTCTCACACTTCCCAATAGTAGGAAGCTCAATATAAATCCCATCTACATCAAGTCTATAGATATTCTTAACTTGAATCCCAAACTTCTTGGCTTGCCCTGTTTCTTTGTGTCGCAGGAAAACTTTTCCTTCACTAAAGACAACATCATAGCCTCTATCCTCTAACATTGGGACTGAGACTAAATTTTTCTTCAAACCTAGAACATGCATTACATATTTTAAATGAAATATTTTACCTGAATCCATCTGAAAGGTAATGGTACCAATTACAGTCGCACTGTGTCGTCCATCGTCGCCCAACTCAATATGCATCTGGAGGTCTTTCTCCTCCAAGTCACTGAAAATTTTCTTATCTCTCGGCATGTGAAAGGAAGCACCACTATCCAAGTAACACCCTGATCCAAATGTTCTTGAAACCATACATGCGATCAATGAGAATTCAAACTCAAATTTCGAGGCAAGGGCCTCACCAGCTACAACTCTAGTAGCCATCTTGTTCTTCTTCTTTTGTGGACAATTTGTGGCAATATGTCCATGCTCGTGATGGTGAAAACACTTCACTTTGGACATGTTGTGCTCCTTTCCATCTTCAATAGCCTCACATTTAGAATGGAATTTCTTCCCCCTCCCCTTCTTCACCTTGGAATCCAAAGCACAATCCTCTTCATCATCATTCTTTGATGAAGATCCATCTTTGGTGTTCCGCCTGAACTCCTCCTGCACCAGATCCAACCACAGTCATTCCCAATCCGAGAATTTTTCCCGTCCGTTGACAGAGTCTTCATAACTGTTCCAATTCTTAGGAAGTCCTAGAAGAGCCAAACTCACCAAATCATCATCAACAACATTTATTCCTACACTCCCAAGTTCATCTCGACATTGGACAAACTTTTTTAAGTATACTGGAATAGTGTCGTTCTTTTCCATCTTGATCTTCCTGAGTTTATCTTTGAGCACCAATTTCCTATGGTTGATGTTGATTTGGAATAGATCCGTCAAAGCATAGCATATGGTGTGGCTTTCCCATGGAGGTTTGAGACAACGTGGTCTTGTACTCCTCCAACAGAATCCTCCTCGCATTTGCCACTTTCTTTCGCCATGCATCAAGATTTGCAACATCTGTAGCATCTGGCTTAGGAAAATCTTTCTTAATGAATTCCTTCAAGCCATTTTCTTCGAGTACTGACTCCATCTTGTCCTTCCAAGAAATATAGTTTGAGTTTCCCTCGAGTGCATACTCTAACCCCATTTCGATCTTGAATCAGCTGTAGCGCCAAGAAAGCCTTTTTGCAAATTCGAATTCTTTCCACCAACAAACTCAGCTCCTGCTTCATAATTGCAATCACCTATGCTCTGATACAATGTAGAAATTATACAATATGCATGTATATCTTGGATTCTCCTGATCTAACAATTATATGCCACTGTTAAATACAAAATCACTTCTACAAAATCTTTATGGAATTTAAAACACAATCGCCAATAGCAATATCATGAAGAAAGATCAATCACAGATTACATAGATAATTTACCATGAAAGCATAAAACTAAAAACCCCACTATCTTCTATTATGTATTATATCATGGATCATGAAACAATTACATACAAAGCTCCAATCCAGGAGCTCTCATTACAATAGTTAACTGTCTCACACTGTCATACAAAAATTGGCAAGTTCCTTAGCCAATTTACTATCTCCACACAACCTGCATCCACTACGCAATCCCTGATGGTAAAGAACCTTTGAATGAATGATGATTTCCTGCCTTGACTACGCAATCCTCATAGGCACATCCAATGTGTGTGTGGTTGCATGTGTGCAACCGATAAAATCACAATTGATAGCCAATCTGTCCCTTTCACCTACATCTCAAATGGGTCTCCACTGGATCTGACATGCATGTAGTTAATAGTAGTAAATATTCAGTTGCATATGAGGCCATTGATTTGTGAATTAATTAATAATTAAGTCACTTGATCTCTCACTAGTGTATCTTTAGCTACAACTAGCACAACTGAGTTTAACTCACTTAACTGAGTTAAACTACTTTACAACTCACATAACTACACATCCAACTCTGTTACAACTTTGAATCACTCAGTTACAACTAAGTCCACCTGCATGTCCCACCAACCAAGCACTCAACTCGAAATTCATATAGCTAACTGATTTGCCACTTCAGTTAACTATTTCCAAGTGCTCATTGAGAATAGATTATTGTTTATTGTCCAACTAATATTAAGGGATAATAATAGCCGACATGCATCTATAAATAGACATGTAATCTATAAATATAATTTTCTCATGCATCTATAAATAGTCGACATAGCCTTTGTGGCCCCCACCTAGTGTAGGTGCTTAATTTTCACTAGGATCAAGGATGTTGTTTCCGGATGCCAATTTCATTGTTTCTTGTTGCAACCTTCAACAAGAATATAAACTAATACACAAAATAAGATCTCTTCTCCTAAATTCATGAGTATAATCTTGCACACTTTTCCCTTTCATTTGTCTAAAATTTTTGCAATCCATAATATCATTTTGTGTGTAAATTAAGGGATAGAATTTCCTTTTAATGGCAGCAATAAAACTTGAACAAGACATAGAGATCTTATCATCGTTTTTAATCTCTTCTTGAGTCCTTGCTTCCCACCATACAAGTGCAGATCCTTCCATCCTCAAAGAAGCCAATTGAATCTTTATGTCATGTTGGAACAGGGTCCTCCAAAGGCTGCGAATTGGGACAATTTTAAATATTTTTTGTATTGTTTTTGCAAATTTTAGTCTAGCGCAGGGGTTTTGGGGTGGGTCAAAGCCCCGAAAGCATTGTAATGGGTCAAAGGGTAGACCTAGAGTCCGCAAACCATAGTTTGTGGACCACAGGAAATATTAGGCTAGATCGTTATAAATAGAAGGACATTTTGAGTCAAAAGGACAGATATGAATTAAGATTGGTGCGAATTAGTAGATTTGTTTGGGTTATTGGGGAAGGACTCATGTTGGCTGTGTGCATAGAGATCCTTAGTCCTGCTGTGTGCAGACCCTGCTGCTGTGTGCATAGGTTGGGTTTTGGGTATTGTAAAAGGATCTGAAGGATTAATGAAAGCGGAAGGTTGCTGGAATATCTGAATCTACTAATACGGATCTATATGTTGTGCATGGTTCTATGTTAAGCTACGAAAGTGACTATGTTATTTGCTTATGCTGCGTTAAACATATAGTATGGATCTGTCTGTTATACTTTATGCAAGAATAACTGTGCTAGTTGCATTATTGTTATGTGAATTTATGATCGTTGATTACTGTGATTATAATTGATGATGCGCACATGGATGTGAGCCTGCTAGCATAGATCTAACAAGAAATATAGGCTGGTTACATCTGGAACCCTGCGAATCACCCTTCTGCATAGATATGATAATTGTAGGCCTGTGTTATTACCTTATGCCTCTCTTAGGGTGCGGAAACCTGGTTCCAGCACCCTCCCATACTGCTTCGGGTGAGACTTTGACCTGTGCAAGCATGTCACTGCCAAAATGGCTAGTAGTATAGGGGTTTGTTGGCAAACCTTCACCTCCGAACCTGGGTCAGGACCCCTCGAGCCAAAAAATGGTTTCGTTGCCGGGACCGGGAGAATTTTGAGAGAGGGATCGGATAATGCCAAGGCCATATTGGAAACATGAAGGAAAATAAATTGATGAATGGTTTGAACACCAAGTTCAGGAATTCACAGTAAAAGAAAACTGCAGTAAGAGGTTGACCACCGAAGAGTGGAAGAATAAGTATATTTTCACAAAGATCTACGAGATCTTCTTTGTAACAATTACGATCAAGCTCCAGGAGTGGCTCACAAGGTTGGTCGAATTTCAGAAGTGTTGGAAGGATGAGCGGGTCACACAGTGGACCCCTGAATTGCTCCAGCAGTTAGAGAAGATTGATAACACCATCACTCGCACGGGGGACCACTGGGTGGATAGTGTACTAGGAGGGTTCATGAAATAATTTGCCATCGATCAGTTCATCTCCTACTCTGAAGCAGAGTGAAGATTCTTCAAGGGTTTCCGGGGTAAGTTTCTGAAGACCTTACCACTACTGATTAAGATATTACTGTGCGAAAAGAGTATTCTGTGTAGCCAAACCGAATGAATGACCTCTAATGTAGACTAGAGTATGAAACAAAGTGGAAATACTATCAGACCAACCAAGAAGGGGATAGATCTGTCTACAGTTCAGTAAAGAAGCAGCTGCGCAGAGTCCTCTAGCCACACCACTTTCCAACTAGCATAGGGGTAAGAACTCACCTACACCTCCGCCACCACCGGAAGATGAAATTGTTGCGCACATGAAGTTACCTACCTTTAAGGGTGTGGGAGATGAAGACATGGATCAGCTCTGGTTTGTCGCAGGATCAGTCTAGACTGCGCAGAATGTAGCTAGTGATACGGTGAGGAGGGCATAGTTGTCCCTTGCCTTCGAAGGAAGAGCTTTAGACTAGTACATGGGATACATCAGCGAGCATGCAAACATGACCATTGAAGAGATTAAGAATGCCTTGAAGCAACAGTTCAAGAAGCCTAAGTCCTACTCTCAAATAGTGGTTGATCTAAAAGATTTCAAGCAGGGGCCCTCTGAGTCTGTATGGGAGGCCGATCAACAACTAAAGAAGGTGATCAAAGAAGGAGGGTTTCAGTATGATGAAAAACAACACACGGAATGGTTCATTGCTATGCTGCTGCCTCACCTACGCATACCTATGGGTCATCAAAATTTCGAATCGCAGGAAAAATCTTTGGAGGTCGCTATGAAATTAGAAGCTACGCCCAGAGATGATGCCTAGTTGGGGGTCCAACAGATCCAAAGAAAATTGGAGGAAATGCACATGGAGATCCAGAACTTGAGAAAGGAGCGAGGTGCAGAAGCTAGCCCCGAAAGATGGTGCATACGATGAAGGACGAATGGTCACACCAAGGATAACTGCCCTCTATTAGCAGACTATATGTAGGCGGGGGGACCTAGTCCGTTGCGCCCTAGGAAAGTTGTAGGATCAAGTGGGACAACATTATGGTGTGATGATTTTCATGTGGTGGAGCTGCAGGATACAAAACACTGTCCCCTCCTTGATGTGTACATCTCAGAAGTAAAGCAGCAATGGTGCAGGTTCTGCAGGTCGGTAGGACACGATGAACATAATTGTCGAACATATGATTTGATGATTGATCAAGGGAACCTCTATAGGGTACAACCGGATCCATCCTCACCAAGATCCCTCTCGAGAGCAGGTGGCTCCCCAGCCAGGGGTAGGGGAGGCGGGAGAGGTGGAAGCGCAGGTCGGGGGCAAGGGAAACTAATCTGTTATAATTGTGGGGAAGTAGGACACTTTACCAGGGACTGTCCAAATCCGACAAGGTAGTCCTGCCGGTATTGCAGACAACTGGACCATGAAATTTAAGATTGTTTGATCTTGATAGCAAAGATATAGGAGAAGCAACCGACACCCACGCAGAATGTGCAGAGGGTTAAGGCTGAACTGCGAGACAAAGATCCAAGCGTGAATGTCGTAACACGCAATGGGATGGCCACTGCGGGGCTTGGGGAGAAGACTGCGACCGAACCTCTAATCTGGAAAGAAGTTGTCAAGCAGGAAGGTTGGGGTCTAAGAAAGGAAAAATAAACGTTGGTCATTGAGGTAGAGGCATTTACTTCGTAGCCGCCAGAAGGCCTCAAGATAGGTGAGGAGGTCAAGCCATTTTTATAGGCATGTATGAAGCTGCTATGTAACCCAAAGGCTATGGAAAATATTCAGGCATTAATAGATAGCTGCGCAGCATGACCTAGCCCCCCTCCGAAAATCAAGGACGTACACAAACTATATATACATAAGAAATGCACTCGTAGGGAGATGTGGTTAACTGCGCAGATCAATGATTACAAGATGGACCAGGTTATTTTGGACCTAGGGTCAGATGTGAATGTATTACCTAAACAGACTTGGCAATGAATGGGGGAACGTAAGTTGGAATGCTCCACTGTCTAGTTGCGTATGGCCAATTAGCAGAAGATCATACCCTTGGGGAGACTATCGAAGATCGTGGTAGATATCGCAGGGGTCAAGGTCCGGGCTGATTTTGAAGTCATTCAAATTGTAGAAGATGCGGACCCCTACCCTGCGCTTCTAGGGTTATATTGGACCATAGATATGGGAGGTATCATTAATTTAAAGAAGAGAAGCATGGTGTTTGAGAATAACGGTACAAGGGTGATAGTACCATTAGATGCTACAGAAGGTGAACGATACATAGAGCCTGTGCGCGACGAAGAGGAGGTGGATCACATCTATAAGTTGACTGCACGGGATGAAGATTGGATAAACCCCACGGTAGATGGAGTACTCTGCTAGGAAAAGGATAGTAAATGCTTCTCCGACTCCGACGAGGAGATGGAAAACTGGCACAATTTCTTACATAAGTTCTCGGAGCTGCGATGCCTTCAAGTCATAATGAAATTCTGATGCATTTCCTCGGAGGTAAGAGATCTACCCTATTTTGATGGTTCTGGTAACGTTAGGGACTTTTTGCAGGCATCTGAAGCAGAGGTTCCGAGGGAACGAAGGTTCTGGGTGCTTAACCTAGCTATGCATGCTACCCCTGCATGATGGTGGGATACGCATAAGGGAACGTTCCAGGAATGGGAGGATTGTTGGGAAATGATGCTCCTACGATTTGAGACTCCGGCGGAGGTACGGGTCAAGATGTTCCTTGGCCCAGGGGATCCGCGTGAACACCTGGTTGCATGGATGAAGATGTGGGGTGACCAAACTACAAAAGAGGGGGTTTACTTATTCATTTATGCGTTTGGTCCAATCCCTACTGCATGGTACTTGGATGTGGAGTTACATCAATGCACCTGCTATTGGGAAACTCTGATGAGTGACTTCATGGGAACATTCAGACTGATATGGGGTTCTGAGGCGATTGACGAAGATCTACGGGACATAGATACATTTATGTTTGGAAAATCCAGCTCCTCTGCAGAACCCGGAGCACCAACATGGGAAACACAGATGCAGGGTATTATTAACTGCCATAGCTTGGCAAGAGAGGACGGTGAATATGATCCATGGTCTGTCTCTATCCTGGATTCGGAAGGGGAGCGCGTCATTGAAGGACCCCCCCTATAATAAGTCGATGTCACTAAGCCTCTCCAGCTGCACAAAGTAAACATTGGGACGAAAGAGCACCCTAATATGACTAAGATTGGGGACTACTGGGATGAGGGTACAGTGGGAAAAGTGGTCGAATTACTTACAGAATACCAAGACTTGTTCCCAATAAAGTTTTCAGAGCTGAAGGGGATCACAGGGGACTTAGGGGTCATGCATATCACTCTCAAACCCGATGTGTGGTCCGTAAAGTAGAGACCTTATAGGTTGAACCCCAAGTATAAGCAGAAGGTCAAGGATGAACTCGATAAAATTATTACTGCCGGTATCATTGAACTTGTTGAACAATCATACTGGGTCAGTCCAATGCTGGTTCAGGAGAAAAAAACTAAGGGGGAGATTTGGATCTGTGTGGACCTGCACAAGTTGAATGATGCCTGCGTTCATGATCCATTCCCGACACCATTCTCAGACAAAATATTAGACAGCGTGGGTGGACAGGAAGCATACTCCTTCATGGATGGGTTCTTAGGATACCATCAGATCATAATCGCACTTGAGGACCGCAGCAAAACCACGTTCGCCACTGAGTGGGGATCTTTCCAATATACTGTCATGCCGTTTGGACTCAAAAATTCCCCTACTATCTTCTCGCGGGTTGTTGTCGCAGTATTCAAGTAAGTCATCCACAAGTTCCTCGAGGTGTATCTCGTTGATTGGAATGTCTTCGGCGTGGTAAAGGAACACGTATCAAACCTACGCATGATTTTGGATGCCTGTCGAAAACACCAGATTTCCATAAATATCAAGAAGTGTATCTTCTGCGTACCTTTCGGAATCTTGCTCGGCCACATAGTCTGTCAGCAAGGACTGATGGTATATCCTGCCTAAATCGTAGTTATCATAATCTTGCCTGTACCAACCACGGAGAAACAGCTGTGCTCGATCCTTGGACACATAGGCTACTACAGGAAATTCATTCAAGGCTATGCACTGATTACTGCCCCTATGGAAAAATTTCTCAAGAAGGACATGTCGTTATTTTGGAATGATGAATGTCAAAAGAGCTTCAAATTAATCAAAGAAAAGATGGTCTCTACACCTATTCTCATCTTTCCTGATTGGGAGAAGGTATTCCATGTTCATGTCGATGCATCGGGCATTTCCCTTGGGGCTGTCCTTACACAACCGGGAGAAGGAGATATTGACCATCCGATTGCCTTTGCAAGTAGGAAACTCTCTGGTGTGGAATGCAACTACTCCACCACAGAGCGGGAGGGATTGGCCATGGTCTACGCTTTTCAGAAATATCGACATTACTTGTTAGGAGGATACTTCAAAATGTTCATAGACCATTCAGCTTTAAAGTACCTAGTAAATAAGCCTGTGTTGGGGGGGAAAATATACCGATGGCTACTACTATTTCAGGAATATGACTTTGAAATCATCGTCGAGCCGGGAAAGTTGAATGCTAGGCCGGATCACTGTCCCAAATAAAGAGTGGTGAGGAACCAACCGACTTAGAAGCTGGATTGAGTGATGCACAACTATTTTTTATTAAGGTAGTAGATGCACACTTAGTTGATATCATTCAGTTCTTGACTACTGGGTTGGCACCTCCAGAATACTCTGTATAGCAGAAGAAAGAGCTAGTCACCCAAGCAGCAGATTTTACCATCATCACAAGTCAGTTGTATAAGATGGGATTAGATGAAGTATTGCGGCGATATGTTTTGGATCATGAAAGGCATGCTATATTGGCAGAAGCTCATGACGGAGTAGTAGGAGGTCACTACGCAGGGAAAGCAACGATGCAAAATATCTTGAGAGCTGGGTTATGGTGGCCAACCCTGCATAGTGATGCACATGACTATTGTAAAGCATGCGATATGTGCCAACGAATAGGGAGGTCGTCCCGCAAAGATGAAATGCCCCTTCAACCACAAATGGCTCTACAAGCATTTGATAAGTGGGCTATCGATTTCATCGGGCATATCAACCCACCAGGGAAGAAGACGGGAGCGCTACATTTTTACTGCCACTGATTATGTAACCAGGTGGGCTGAAGCACAAGCTGTAAAATATTGTACTAAGGATACCGCTGCGTATTTCATCTTTGAACACATCCTGACCAGATTTGGATGTTTGAAGATCCTCATAAGCGACATAGGTATGCACTTTGTTAATGAAACAATGCAAGCTTTGACTGAGGAGTTCCGGATCCATCATGCGAAGAGCACACCATATCACCCACACGCCAACGGCGTGGTTGAAGCTTTTAATAAAATCTTGGAGCATGTGCTGACAAAGGTATGCAATGCTGATTACAGCGATTGGGACGTGCGCATCCCATCGGTCCTATGGGCCTATCAAACAACCTGCAAGAAGCTAACAAGAAAAACCCCATTCAGAATGGTTTATGGTAAAGAAGCCATTATGCCCATGAATTATATTGTTCCTAGTCTGTGTATCGCAGCATTTACGAACATGGTAGAACCTGACATCATGGAGGAGCGATTGGCGCAGCTTATGGCTTTGGAGGAAGATCGGTTTCTTGCGAATTTCCATCAGCAAGTCCAGAAGGCCCACGATAAAGCCTGGCATGATCGACATATTCACCACAAGACATTCACGGAGGGTGAATTGGTCCTCTTATACGATAGCCAGTTTGCAAAGCATCCCAGAAAGTTCCGGAAGCATTGGCTTAGTCCCTATATAGTTAAGGAGATCACGAATGGATGAGCTGTTAGGCTTAAGCTACCCTGCGCGGTGATATGTTACCAGACTATGTCAATGGTAGTCAGCTCAAACCGTATCGGATCAAATGGCTATATGGCCGGAGTAGCCATACAGACGTGGGTGGATACCCCACCACCACAGTGACTCGGGACGAGTCACAAGATTGTGTTGGGGGACTGTTGGAATAGGGTCCTCCAAAGGCTGTGAATTGAGACAGTTTTGAATATTTTTGTATATTTTTTGCATATTTTAGTCTAGCGCAGGGGTTTTGGGGTTGGTCAAAGCCCTGAAAGAATTGTAATGGGTCAAAGGGTAGACCTAGAGTCCGCAAACCATGGTTTGAAGACCACAGGAAAGATTAGGCTAGATCGTTATAAATAGAAGGATATTTTGAGTCAAAAGGACATATATGAATTAAGATTGGTGCGAATTGTGAATTAGTAGATCTTTTTGGGTTATTGGGGAAGGACTCCTGTTGGCTGTGTGCGTGGAGATCATTATTCATGTTTTGTGCAGACCCTGCTGCTGTGTGTGCAGGTTGGGTTTTGGGTATTGTAAAAGGATATGAAAGATTAATGAAAGCGGAAGGTTGTTGGAATATCTGAATCTACTAATACAAATATATATGTTGTGCATGGTTCTAGGTTAAGCTATGAAAGTGACTATGTTATTTGCTTATGTTGCGTTAAACATCTAGTCTGGATCTGTCTGTTATACTTTATGCAAGGATAGTTGTGCTAGTTGCATTATTGTTCTGTGAATTTATAATCTGTTGATTACTGTGATTATAATTGATGATGTGCACGTGGATGCGAACCTGCTAGCGTAGATATAACAAGAACTATAGGATGGTTAGGTCTAGAACCCTGCGAATCACCCTTCTACGTAGATCTTACAATTGCAGGCCTGCATTATTACCTTCTTCCTCTCTCAAGGTGCTGAAATCTAGTTCCAGCACCCTCCCATACTACTTTGGGTGAGACTTGACCTGCGCAAGCATGTCACTACTGAAAGGGCCAATAGTATAGGGGTTTGTTGGCAAACCTTCACCTCTGAACCTGGGTCAGGACCCCTCGAGCCAAAATGTCATCTTCATGAAGGTTTTGAATTCTGCAATACACCTCCAATTGAAGTATCCAATTGTCCAATATTTATGCATTTATCTCGCCATTATACATTGGAAGCTTAAATTTGACATCAATTTTGAGTAAGAGTGTGTTTCCTCATGTGGATTTTGAGTGAGTATGGGTGGTTTTTGTGGTGAAAGTGGAAGATGATGCTAATGGAGATGTTGAGGATGATGAATATGGTGGAGATGGAGGTGGCCTTCCTCCACTACCCTTTGAACCCTTTTCTTCATCCTTCTTATCATCTGAAGTTCCTTCTCCATGTGGAGGCTTAGAACCTTCTCTTGCCATCCCAACAGTAAATGCATCAAACATAATTTTAACCATCCTATTTATATCATTGAAGTCTCTCTTGACATTATCCTCTTCTAAATGTCCTTCAGTTTATCCAACACCTGACATGATGGCTATGGATTCAAGCTCAACTTCTTATGCTTGTACCTATTCAATCAACTCAACTTCTTGTACAACTTGTACCTCCTCAATCTCAGCTTCTTGAGACAAAAATTGAGGTTCTTCAAGTGCAGATGTGAGTGGAAATTTGGGGGAAGATGGTGCTCTTGTAGCTCTCTTTATTCTAGTCCTAATCTCAAGACTTGCAACCAACAATTTCCCTTCACTTCTCTGCAAATTTAACCTTGTTAGCATCACAAATTTGCAACCATGAAACTTGCACAAAACTCAAGAAACTATCAAGAAAATAACCTTGCCTTTCAACCAACATATGATACCAACTTGATCTCATTATGAATGTTAGTTTTGCTATTCTAATTTCATTTTCAGATTTATACTTTATTTGTTGATCTTATGCTTGTTGTACATAGGTTTCCTTGCTTCTTATGTGTCAAACAGGTAATTTAACTGAGTTTTATGGGTGAATTCAAGAGCATAAAGTATGAAAATAAAATTTTTCAACAACAGAAACATAATGAACATCAAGCCATCACAATTGATCCATCAACACAGAGTTTTGATGAAGGATTTCACCCCTCCTGGGCTACATCTCCTTGGTCCATATTCGAAGGCTTGGGCCTCTGTATTAGCTCAATAGTGCAAAGTATTGCTTTTTACATACATCAAATGCTCCTAAAACATACTCTAATGAGTTCAGAATGTCAAAATCTATCAGAAATGACTATTCATTCACTCCATTTGGCCTTCAGCTAATATAGGCATGGCCTTCCTTCCTGGTGGCCCTCGGCTTCAATTTTCTTCAAAGTGAAAAAAACACCTATAAAATTTATCCTTTGCCTCTGCAACCTATACCATTTTTTTAATAGCATGCTAAACTGCTAGGAATGACTCTTCCTGAGCCAAAATTGGTCGAAAGTTGCTCAAGATATGGTCAATTTAATTTTTCCCTAGAACGCTCCTCCAAAACTAGAGAAGACTCCAGTTAAGTCCACAAAATTTGGCATTCCGCCGAAACTAGAGGAACTGCCGAAAAACCCGCCAAATATTAAGCGCAGTTAATTAATGTTAAATCTGGATTAATGGGGATAAGTTTGGATTAATTGCACACTAAGAGTGTTTACATTAAATGTGGTTTAAAGTCTCAAACATGGGATTATAATAGCTAACCCATAATTATCTTTTAACTCTCCCATTAAACCTTCCGCTAGCCTATGGTTGTCGTCGCATGGTTATATGGGGAGGAGACTGGCCCACGGGGCTGGCCCCCTCCAAACCCCCGCCATAAAACAAAGGTAAGTTTAAATGTAAGTTTTGAACCTTATATAACAAGGATCATGTGTGGGTGTAATGGTAGTTCATGGTACTTATTTGGGGGAGGTCGCGGGGTCAAGCCCCGACCTCCGCCCATCCGATGTATATTTTTCCATACCATAGTTTTTAACTTTGGACTATGGAAATTCCAAATACGCACCATGAAATGTTGTATAACCCAAGTTTTGAAACATGGGTTTAATATATATATACACATCCTCCATTAAACTTTGGAATGTTGGTTTCGGACTTTGGATATTGTAATGCAGAACTTTGATAATATGAACCAAATGTAATTTCTACCTTGGATATAAAATTAAATTCGAACCTTGGAGTTGGAGAGGTTCTACCGGAGGGGGCACGCGGTTGCCCTTGGCTACACAACGTGTCAACCTCTGGTTGCTTTGTCCCTCATATATATATAAAAATTGAATTCAACCTTAGGAGAAAATCCTTAAAAAAATTTCACCTTTAAACAAATTCGGCGAATCCTGTTGTGACAGTTGTCACAGTGCCACTGGGAAAAAACTGAAGAATAATCCTTGCATGCTGACTGGGCTACCATGTCATCAACCTGTCACTGTTTTGCAATATTTTTAGTTGTTTATGAAAACAAACAACAAGCTCTATATTCTTCATCCAGACTCTGTTTTTGATGAAACGAATTGCGTTGGATTCCTGGCGATGGGCTCTTCGTTGTCATTCAGTTTCCAATCAATTATAAGCAATTTAATTTTTGATCTTTCACACAGAGCACCTGATCATTTCATCATCTGAAATGTCTGCCTCTACGTTAGTGTTCAAGTCTTTCTCCCATACAGATATCATTGATTCAACTTGAGTTGGAGTACCTACTCCATATGCATGAAGTAATTTCTGCATGTTCTCTTGATATGTTTTTCTACCATTTTTACGCTGAGGTTTGCTTGATGAGGCTACTCCCTTTTCTTTACCTTTTTCTTTCATTGATTTGGTTGAATTTTCACCCCGCCCTTCATTTCCCTTACCGTTTTCCACTTTCCGGGACCACCCAACAACTATGCATGAACTCGAATCTGCACCGGAGTTCCCACCCTCCATGCAGAGACCAGAGATATATACAGGTTAAGCGGACTTGTAAGTTCAAAACAAAAAAACTTGTTAAATTTCTGCCAGTTCCATATTTTCTTCCCGATTTTCTCCCAGTTGGGCTCCCATTCGGTTGCCTCCTCAATGCTTCCACTGCTCGGGTTACTTACATTGACATCTCTCCAAATCCATATGCAGGAGTGTTCTAACCATTGGTTGGTCATACGCGGTTTCCTGAACCCTCTATCGAACCATATGGAGTCGTAGATTCCACAAATTTCACCGTAGTCTATCTATCTATCTATCTATCTATATATATATATAGTAACAAGATCTTGGAAAACACAATTCTTGATTCGAAGGATGATTATAGAAAAGACATAAGTCATCACAAATATGTGGATCAAAATCTAATAAGTAGTAGTTACACCAATACAAATAATGAAAAATAGATTTGTATATATAGAGAGTTATAACCCTTAAATGTGTTGTTTGTATGCTCATAAAAGTTGAATTTCCTATATTAATTTAAAAGACATGGACTAGCGGCTTTGCGACTATTTCCCCATAACCCTTTATTAATATGTGGATGCAAATTATACATGTAAAAGTAAAATTAGTTAAATGAAATTTATTTTGAATATATATATATATATATATATATGTATATATATATATATATATATATATATATATATGTATATATATATATATATGTATATATATATATATATATATATATATATATATATATATATATATATATATATATATATATATATATATATATATATATATATATATATATATATATATATATATATATATATATATATATATATATATATGTATATATAGATATATATATATATATATATATATATATATATATATATATATATATATATTTGGTATGTGTTTGATGTATGCATTTTTTTTTTGTAAGGTTAGGTACTTTATATTACTTTTAAAAATATGTAATATAAATTTTTTATGAGATACAAGTTTGTAACTTGGGAAACCACATCATTAGCATAAATACAAAATCTTAACATTACATATCACATATGCTACAAGTATTATTCAAATTAAATGAAAAATTATGCCAAAAATTTACAACCATAGCTATACAGTGCCATAATAAAAGATTTGAATGGTAAACCTAGCTCGCTCGATCATGTTAATCCATAGGAAAGTCCACCTAAATTGGTGGATGAGGATCACCGTTATCATCAGAAGACGTGAAGGAAAGGTTTTCTAATTTTTTGGCCACAGAAAAATATTTTTAACTACCCTATTCATTTTATCCATCATTTCAACCATACACAAAAAAAAATTCTTGCCGAGTCTCCACACACTTTATAAAGACTCTACCCATGAGAGATTTTGATGTGCAGATACAAGTTGATAGTTTTCATGTAGAAATATTAATGAGGCTGACTATATTTTCTTATCTCATGGATCCAATTTCTCGTGTTCCAATCAATTTGATGATTAGGATTATATCTATCCTTCTAATGACCTCATTTTCTACCTCATAGATAGATTTATGAGCCTCCTTATGGAAAAAATCCATATATATGACCATGGAATGACAAGATATAACTTTCACATGGGTTTGAGTTGATGAGGGTAAAGGAGAGTCAAGGTTGGTAGGACAAGCGACTCTTATTATTTTTCAACCTCTATATCTATTAGAAATCCATTGTCGATGAATGGAGAGGGGAGAGCATGAGAGTAGAATATTAGAAGTACACCCACAAAGTGAAAAATAAGAGCCAACACCTGAGAGAAAGAAACCAATAGAGATAGGGAAGGTTTTGAGGAATATGCTAGACCAACATGAAAAAAATAAATCAGGGAGATCTTAAGGAAATTTTCATAAACCTAGAACAATCCTCAATAAATAGGAAGGATTGATAGTTGCACAACATAGTGCACTAAGAAGGTTGGATTAAGTAAAATACTAGAAAAATAACATGATCACACTAAGAAAATCCAAAGAAGGAAAAAAAAACCTAAAGGTCCATGAAATAAAGCCACATGCAAAGGATATAAATAAGGGAAATTGCATTTTGAAAGATGGAAAACAATGAAAAAATAATAAATCGAACCTGAGACTCACCCAGTAGCCAAAGACAACGAACTTGAACCATTCTATCTTCCAACCGAGAGCTAATACCAAGCCTAAGAGAAACAACATTGCTACTAAGAATTCTACATCGAGTTAGAAACCCACCTCTTCTATCTAGCTAGAGATTTAAATAAAAGAAATGGCCACAAAGGAACCAAAAAAACGAAGAAGAGTTTCGCTAAACAAACATAAAACTATAAGAAATAAAAATATCAACCCAACATACACATATGTTTGACAAGACATAAGCCAAACCATATCACTTTTGTGCCACCTTGTTTCATGATAAGTTGCCATAGTGCCAATTTTTTCAATATTAATCTCAAAGTAGGCTTAAAGAGAAAAATAGGATTAAGTGTCCTTCCCAAGACTCCCATGCAACAAGATGCATCATTTTTACGTCCCACAATTCAACCATCTCCAACCTCAATTGTGAGGGTTCAATTTGATCCACTTATGTGTGCATGGGTCATGGGATTATTTAATATAATCTCTATCACAAGTTTAGCCACTGCCTCAAGGTGCTCCCATGGCTTCAGGTTAGGCCATCATGAAAATTGAACCTTACCCAATGGTAAAACACTCCTTGATTTCCACCATAAAATCCAACCCTTTTAAGAATTTAATCTATACATATTGAGTAAAAAATAAAAATATCATTAATCAACATATATCAACTACCTTATGTAATTACAGTAATAAATATTTTATAATAAAAAATAGCAATATTACATAAACTCTAAACAATAATTTCTTTTTGTTTTGATATGAACCTATGAGGAGCAAGTGCTAAAGAAAAGGTGTCTAACATCATTGTATACAATCTTATTGTTAATTTTTCATATTGTTCTATGTTGAATCAATTACTTTAGCTCAAATTACTTTTCATTAATAGTGCATCCAAATAATAACAGTATAAATATCTGTAAACAATAACTGAAGATATAAAAATGCATGCAGTGACAATGAAGACAATAGCACAACCATAAGAGATAGTATATTGGTCCAAGAACAGGGAAAAACCCGACTGTGGGGGAAACCCTCTCAAATCTTCTTCTTGAATAAATTGTCATAAGAAAATTTCAGCAAAGAGTACAATGATCCCAATACATATATGAAGCGGAAATAAATAGATCATATCTATAGATATGCAGATCTACAATATCAAAGCACGAATCTGATGTATCACCAAAACCAAGTGATCTCAGCTGCCCAGTTCTAGATCTAGATTCAGAAATTTGTCGATTATTGTTCTGAAGCGATTGTGACTGAGCAGCGGATGAATGAAAATGATGCACAAGAAACTTACTGTGATCCAAATCAGATTTTCCCTGAAAAATATCTCAACCATGACCTCAAAAATGTGAGCCCATGTTTATGGTAGCCCTGGTCGTTACCTAACCACTCTCTGCCTGTGGCTGAGGTCTAGATCAACCCGATCTGACTCAGAAGCCCTAGTCGTACCCTGAACAAGGCCTGCCCACAGTTCTACTAGCTCAGTCGCGACCTTAACAAATCCTTCCCACGGCTCTGGCTCAATTGAACTGCTACCTCAACATGGTCTACCAGTGGCTCTGGCCTAGAATACCCAGATTCAATGTGAGCCTCTATTTGTCATCTCGATTCTATGCACGAGCTTCTCTTGACGTCCTTATGCAAGCCAAGACAGGAAAATATAAACCAATACCAAGAGAGCATGAAGACAATGTCATGAGCGAATGTGTACAAATGATCTTGAGGTCACTTCTATTTATAACTTTATGAGGGACCGCTTGGGGCCTTGACCGAATCCACATGATTTTAGGCCGACCCATAAAAATAATAAAATAATTCATAACTTAACTTCTGGTTAACTTATTGGGGTGATCTATACATTGCTTTTGGTCCTCTTGAAAAGAGGAATCTAACGAAACTATAATATTAACCATATGAGTTTTCCAATGTGGAATTTGACTCTAGTTGCTAAAAATTAACACTTATGATATTTCATAGACTTATTTTTTATTTAAGAAATGTCCATTCATTTGAACTTCATTTAAGTAATGGTTTTTAATTTTTCTCCAGTTTTGTTTAGACTTTAACCATTACTTGTGCTCTCTAGACGAGTATGTTAGAGATGTTGTAATGCAATGTTTAATATTTTGACTAAATCAAATTACATAAAAATAAAAAATTAAATTAAATTAAATAAATAAAATTATTAATGCAAGTATTTTAATTTGGTCAAAATGAAATAAAAAAGTAAAAATATAAATAATGAAATAAAAATAGCTTTATAAAATCAAAATCAAAATAAAAATCAAAATAATCCATGGTATTGAGAACCCATGGTATTCATGTGGAATATAACTTATTTAAAGGGGGGAATTAAACTAGTCTAGATGATCTACCAAGCACCTAGAAGGATCAAATCTCTAGATATACAAAAATTATTTAAAGTTAAAAGAAATTTGATCCCTTTCTTCCCTTGGTAGATTCGAGGTTAAGATGGATCTAGGCTGATATATAATTGGGCTGAGAGACTCTCCCCAACCTAGTATGGTAGAGATATTGTAATGTAATGCTTAAAATTACATTACAACCTCAATAAAAATAAAAAATGGGCCATGGTATTGACCAATGGTATTGATAACCCATGATTTTGAGTCATAGTATTCATGTGGAATGTAGCCTATTCCTCTTAACTCTGGACCTACCAAGCCCCTAGAACCTATTTTAGAGTCAAAAGAGATTTGATTGGTCTACGAGCTTGGTTGATCCTAAGTTAAGATGGATCTAAGCTGGTTTAAGTAATGGTTTGTAATTCTACTCCACTTTTGTTTAAAGTTTAGCCATTAATATATAATTGAGCCTCTCTACATCCCAATATAGGGAGGGTACATGTGTGGATGTAACATGTACGAGTATAAGACACATGTGTAGATGTAATGTGAGAAATGTAAGGTAAGAAATGTAATGTAAGTAAACATTTGAAATGCCGGAGTATATTTATGAACACTAAAAAATATAAATATAAATAATTGGGAAGTATGGTAAATAAATGAACACTAAAAAATATAAATATAAATAAACGGGAAGTATGGTAAATAAAAAATAAAACCTCTATTTATACTTACTCCAGAGATATGGTAAATAAATAAAAACATAAATAAATTGGAGGTATGTGTTAGTCATCAATATTTTTGCCTGTTTTGATGACTAGATTCCTTATCTGGGTTTTCTAGAAACAAATCTTGAACAGTCAATTTGTCCTCTAAAAAAAAAAACCCTCAAACAATTTTTTTTCTTTTCCCCCTCTCTTGCATATTAACATGGAAGTGGTCTTCAGGTTTCAGTCCTGTCCTAAATCGGCAAACCTTCCTTGTGCATGATTACCACAAGCCTTGTACCTCTGATATCAGTTTTCCCTTGCTTTCACACAACTCACTGTCCAGCATAAATCAAGTTGTTTACTCCTCTCTCATCGTCTATTTTTCCATGTAATGACCTAACAATATCTCAGAAATCCCTCAAAAATTATGACAAAGTCTCTAGGTCTAGGTGGTGGTGTTTAGGGCAAATACCTTGAGAAAAGCTATCTCTAGTCAAAACCCCTGTCCTCAATATCAGTCAGCCATCATTTATTATTATCTGGCAAAACAACCCTTTGTCTATCTGTAGGTCATACACCGTCAAAGTGGTCGTTGTATTTTGTTTCAGCAAAGATCAGAAATGTTTGATTCAAGAAAAAGCAGAGTTTTTAGGTCTTATGTCCAAAGAAAGAAGATCAACTGAAATTTCAGGCATTATCATCATGACACTACAAGAAGGAACTCCAATGATCAAAGCTATTTTAACAATGCATCTCTGCAGGGGTGCTAGTATGAATGGCTCAAATCAGTGTTGGGCAACATAAACTTCAAGAAAAGACTTCAAATTGTAGCAGTTCACTGTTGGAAATCAAAAGAGAATGCAGTTTGAAAAGAAAGGAAACCATGCATTTGTCAAAATAGGCCTCCTTCATCTATAAGCAGAGGGATAGGTCTCTATTCCTTTAAACAAAACAGAGTTGAAAAGTAATTGAAATCAGCAGGGTTATTGACTTCTGGAACAGCATGGCCTATTGCTCTAACTACTGAAGCTCCATTAGGAGGAAAATGGCTAATAAAAGACTTGGTGTCTGTGAGTCATTCTAGAAGCCTTCCAGATCTCATATATCGGTCTCCTCAACATGGAAAAAGTGTAAACAGATTTTGGTCTCAGGTTGAAGGTGACGAGGGCTTACAAAGATCATTATGGAAAACAGTGTAAAAACTGTAATGAAAGGGACCATCAGAAATGTAGAAATATTCTACAGTGTTCATTTATGATATAACAGTGTTAGACTGCCATGAAAAATTTGAATTATACACCATGGCAAGTTGTAAGGATGTCACACAGAGATTAGTAAATGCCGGATAGAAGGAATCTCCAGCATAAGCAGGTTATCAAGAATGTCGGGAAATTACCACATCAAACTGTTATCTTACAAAGTCTACAAAGAACATCTAGTGACTTGAAAGGGTCAAAGACAAATTTCAAAAGATTTTTTCACCTCATGGAACAGTGAAAACACATGAGTGATGATTGACAAAGACTGCTAGCCATAATTGTTTGAAAGTTGTTCAAAATAGTATAGCTTTGGTAAAGGTCTCACAAAGGTGTTTTAGGTTAAAAAGGCCTCCACAGAAATATTATGGAGAAGGGCTGTTGAAAGAAAAATGAAACAATGGTTGAAACACTGCCCCAGATTGCAAAAGAACACCTATACTTTCTATTCGAGAGGAAGTTTATGTTTAAAAAAGGATTTGGAAAGAAATTTCAGTGGTAATTCTCGCTTTGAAAGATGACATTGGTCGATTGAAATGTCCCAATGGCTATATACAGATGGTATCCAATCATATCAAGCATCTAACTGGAACAAAACCCTAGAAATACTTTCTATGGAATCATCCTAGTTTACAAATAAAATACAGTGTTCATTTGGAGAGTATTCTGAATTACGGGCCTTCATTGAATGAGTTTGGGTCTGCAAATCTTTAAAAAGCCTCAATCCCTGCAAATGAAACAAGGGTCCTCCATTCTTTTTGAATCAATTATCAAAATATCGCAACTTATTTGTAGTTATAGATACAAGGTTTCTGGACGTGGACATCAATAGCTGGAAGGCTCAAATATCTCATCTCAGCAAATACAAAGGGATAGTAAAATTTTCATGGCTGTTGAATCATGATACCTCTGCCACAGTAAAATTAAGGTTAAGGAGCGCCCGGGCATTTTGTTTCCAAATGTGTTTCTGACCAAACGGAGATGAAATTTACAAAAGTGAGAGAGGTTTTTTGTCCCTCATAGGTTTAATAAGAAAAACCTCCTTAATTTTCTACACAAGTATCATGGTTTGTGACAAATGTGAAAAATACATATGTCATGGGAGAATTTCTGTACCAGGATTTACCATTTTGACCAGTGATGGGACAGTTAGATTTTTAACAACCAAATGGACTCCAAATGAAAAAATTAAAATTTTTCTGGAAATTAGACTTCCATATCTTTCCTACGAGCCATCTCGTGCCAAATTCTGACACCGATAAGGCGTTCCAAAGTGGCCTACAAACAGCTCTATGTTTTTCTGCACCAGCATTCACCATTTTTACCAGTGTTGGGACAGTCAATTTTTTAACACCCAAATGGACACCAAATGAAACAAATCAAGCATATTTGGAAATTATACTTCCATATATTTCCAACGAGCCATCTCGGGCCCAATTCCGACACCTGGAAGGCATTCAAAAGTGGCCTACAAACAGCTCTATGCATTTCTGCACCAGGATTCACCAGTTTTGACCAGTGTTGGGAAAATCAATTTTTGAAGAACCAAATGGACACCAAATGAAACAATTCAAGTTTTTATGGAAATTAGACTTCCACATATTTCCAACGAGCCATCTCGCACCCGATTCTGACACCGGGAAGCCCTCCAAAACGGGCTGCAAAGGTGAACGACACGTTTGAAAAGTTGCGCGGTGCGTTTGGGAGAGAAAATATAAAGGGTTACTATTGATGCGTGGCGCGCCTATAGCAGCGCGTGGCACACCTGTAGCATCAGTCACAAACTCACAGAAAAACCTTCAAAAAATCTTTCCAGAGCTGCTCAACCAGTCAAGAAAAGATTGCCATCGAAGTTTCGAGGTATTCTAGGTGCATCCTTGGTATTTTTGAATTTCTAAACAGATGTTGAAAGATGTGTTTTTCAAAGGAATAAATGTTGATGAAAGGGTGAAGGTCTTTGTAGGGGTGTCAAAGTGATTTGTTAAAAATTTATTGACCAAGGTTGTCACAGTGGGAGACTGGTAGGAGTGATTCATTGGTTTCAAAAAACCTAACAAACTACCCTAAAAAATAATGATGAAAGGTAGAAGCGCTATCTAAAGGCAGAAACCCAGTATTTGAACAAATGAAACAGTGAGCCTATTTTCAAACAACAGTAATCATGGTACAAGTGTTTTGGTCATTTCAAAGGTCTCCTCTATGTGGTAAAAAGGGGCAAAAAACAGTGTTTTCTCCTTTTACTCCATAAAACAAGCTTTATTATGTGGAGCTGTCATTACTATTAAAAAGTGTTTGTCAAAATTTGTGCAAGAAAACAGTAAAGGGAGGAGGGTGTGTTGATTGTGAGGAGTTTTGGCTGTTTGTCTGCCACAAAGTTGCATGTTCTCACACCAAAAACACAAAGAGCTGGGTAACCTTACCCAAACACAGCGACCCTTTGATTGTGTATGCTTTTTAGTTGACTGTGTGATTGTTGTTGAATTTACTTGTTGGTTGGCATACAAAAGAAGAAGAACAGTGTTTTGAAGGAGTAGGGACCTAATACCAAAGAAGATATTTTGCACAGCATTTGAAACCAACTTGCCTTGATCAAAATAGTGATATCAAAAAGAGAAGCAGTGATAGAAGGGTAATGGCTTGTTGAATGTTTATAAAGGGCTAGGAGACAGTTAAAGGGAAAGCACACTTGTTTTTTCAAAGACTTATCATATTTATTAAAAAAGAATGTCAGTGTGTTATTTTAAAAAAGAGTTTTGTTTCTTTGAAGAATTGAAGATTCACACAATATTTAAGAAAAGAGAACAGAATGTGTGTAGAGGGTATTTAATAGATCTGAGGGAGTCTTTGAAAACAATGATCTCAAAGAGCACCACGTCCATCAAATCCAAAAGAAGCAGTGATCTCACAAAGGAAGATATTGATTGGGAAAAGTGTTTTTAACAGTTTAAAAGGGGTTTTGTTCAGTCTTTTAAATAACAGTGCCTTCATAAAAGCAGTGTTTGAGGGGAGGGTTTTTGTGCTAAAACAAAGGAGACTTCTTTTCAAGAAACCACAAACATGTCTTCATAAAGACCTCTTGGCTCAAACACAATACTGAAGAGTCTAAACATAGCAGTGATGATGAAGAGCAAAGTGATGGGCAGTAAAGCAGTGACAAGGATAGACAAGACAGCCCTCAAGCAAGCCATGATGAGGGCGAGCAAACACAAAACATAGAGCATGGAGGGCATTCTCCAAAGCATGTGCTAACTTCCTCTCCTAGGCAAGGGGCCATGACTTTTTCCCCAAAGCTAAAATGTCAAACAACAAGGAAGAAAACCAAGAAAAGCTCAAGGAGCTAAAGGGAAGCGCCCGGCACGGAAAGTAGGAAAAAACATATCAGAAATTCAGTTTTTGACCTCTGCTTCTAGACATGTTTCTAAAAACCCTTGAGGGTCCTGCTCTCCAATTTTGGGTGATTTTCGACATATTTTGGTTTTTTTTCATTTTTGGGTTTTTGGCCAAAACTCATAGGCTTCGCCATTTCAGTTTGGGGGATCATCAAAGGAGGAGAATGGTATCATTGGATGCCATAATTTCATGAGCACACACTCCGCAATTTTCAAGAAATTTGAAGATCATTTGCTCCCCCAAAATGGCGAAAAATGCCCGTTTTTTCCACACTCTGCCCGGTCTATTAGCAAGCCTTAGTTTTTGGCTTTTTACACACAGTCCTATTTTTGGAGGACTTCCAGGCATCAGATTGGGAAAATTCCAGTTGCTCCAGAAAGTGGACACTCAGAGCTTTCCAACAAGCTATCATGAGCCTTATTGTGACATCGGGAAGGCTGCCAAAAGTTGCTGGCAAGTCAGGGGACCTTTTGCTGATGTTTTTTCTGAGTATTTTTGTAAAAATTGAACCTTTAAAAACTGCTTTTTCCTCATGTGCGTTTAGCTATTTTTGCACATGAGAAGTTGTGAAAAGTCAAATTTTTTCCCTTTTTTAGCATTTTTTAGATATTTTATGAGATATTTTGTGCCTTGGGCTTTGCAAAGCCTCAAGGACAAATCTAGATATTTTGAATAGGCCAATGAGAGTGCAAGTTGAACCATGAGGTTTTCCTCACTTGAGCCTATATATTCCAAAGGCTTTCATTGTAAACAAGGCTGAGCTTGATGATAGAAGCAATATATGGTCATATAAGCTTTGGAAGAAATACTTGTCTCATGCTCTTGGATAGTCTCTTGGATGTTCTTGGATGATGAAAGAGGACTGTTGTTGGATTCAATGACTTGGTAGAATGGTATAGTGTCTCTTTCTTTGTTTTGTTTTCTAGTTTTCATTCATGTATCCATGTTTCTTGCTTGCTATAGATCAGTAGAGAACAAATTTGAGACATGCCCTTGGAGGCACCTAAAATTTTATGTTTCTTCATAGCTTCCATGTTTTCTTCTTCCTTATTCACATTAAAGAATTCTTGATTGCTCTTTAATAACTTAAGGATATTGTTGCTTATTTAATTCATGGTTTTATGCATATTAACTATGATTTACGGTACGCCCTGCTTACCAATGGCTAGCCATAGCTCCATCCATGAAATTTCTCTTTGACTGATTAGATTGTCATTTGTTGAACCAAGGAGGTCTTGTTTCGATCTTGCCCTTTGCCTAAGACTATGCAATCTTGTTTTCAAAGTGCCCAATAACTTGAAGTACTGTGTTTAGGCATTTTGGCATAGTGTTTTGAGTTGTATGTCTCTCTTAAGTGTATTTCCCTAAAGTCTGATAGTCATTTCTCAAATTTAGAGGGTTATATATCTCTATGCATGGCTTGAATGTTTATTTTTATGTATTGATTAGCTTATAGTTACATTTCTCATGATTAATGGTTTTCCCTACCATGTTTATGTCAGCTATTAAACTAGTTATGCTTGAAATCCTTTGTTGTTCCCAAACTTGATGTTCATTTTGTTCCATTTTGCCCAAAGATCCTTTCTACCTCGAATCAAATCGGCCGTTCAATAGCCTTGTATCACCGTATGATATCTTTCTGGACCTTTTCGACCCCATAGCCCAGTTGATATGACATATTTTTACCTATCTTATATCTTTGATCAGTTTCATACCTCACAACCTAAAAACCAAAACCAAAAAAACCTACTTCATAACTAGCCTAAAATCAGAACACAATAAACAAACACACAGATATCCCTTACACATATAGAGAGAGCCCTCTCTGAGTCTAGGAAGGCTAGGTCCTTGGCCTCCAAATATTGGTTTGATGTTACACTATCATTTGGCTTGCCAATCAGCCAAATCACGGGATCCTAACATAATGGCAATCACGGTGGGACTCTGTGTAATGAAATTCTAGCAAACTCTTATAGACTCTTTAGTCCTTCAACACTAAACTTAGACCATCAGCCTATAGAATCCTTTAGAGTAAACCCCTTGTTTCACCATCTTAGCAAAGTGCTGAAACAGGTTTAGAACACTCTTACAAACTAGGCTGCACATAAAAACTCAAAAACCCCAAAAAACTCCCTTATATTGGTTTTTGTCAGTACTGGTGGTGGAACATACACATATACCTCAAAACAACTAAAATCCACCTGGCGACTCCATTAGCCTCCAGTAGGCCTTACTACCTTGCTAAATTTTAGAATACCATCCGATTTAGCCACCTCATCGCCACACTAACATAATGGCGATCACGGTGGGACTCTGAGTAATAAACAAACTTAGTTTCCCTAATCTTTAGAGACTTTTGAGATTACTATTCGATCGACTTATCCCACTGCTCACTAACATAATGGCGATCACGGTGGGACGCTGAGTACATGACAGTCTAGCGAACTCTTATAGACTCTTTAGTCCTTCAACACTAAACTCAGACCATCAGCCTATAGAATCCTTTAGAGTAAACTCCTTGTTTCACCATCTTAGCAAAGTGATGAATCAGGTTTATAACACTCTTACAAACTAGGTTGCACATAAAAACTCAAAAAACCCCAAAAAACTCCCTTAGATTGGTTTTTGTCAGTACTGGTGGTGGACCATACACATATACCTCAAAACAACCAAGTTCCACCTAGCGACTCCACTAGCCTCCAGTAGGCCTTACTACTTTATTAAACTCTAGGCTACTATCTGATTGACTTATCCCACCACTCACTAACATAGTGGCGATCACGGTGGGACCTTCCGAGTTAGTGACAATCTAAGTACTCCTTAGTAACTCCCGAAGTCTCAATCAAACTTAGAAAACTTAAGTGTTGTTTGAAGAGTAGAAGCTAGCTCTTTCACCATCTTAGCAAAATGATGATTCAGTTATAGGAAACTCTTCCAAACCTCATAGGCACATAAAAACTCAGAAAACCCCAAAAACATCCCCAGATTGGTTTTTCCTAGTTATTGGTGGTGGACCATAGCTACATCTCTGTAAAAACAACCAAGTTCCACCTGGCGACTCCACAACTCTCAATAGACCTAAAGACTCCACTGGAGGAAGAACCTAAAACATGACTGGTCATCCTAGAAAGAAAAAGCACTCGGGCCTTAGTTGGATTCAAGAAATCATTGTCTTTATCTATAACTATGTTCTATCCTACTTTGAGCCTGATCAAGAATACACTGATGAGATCTACATTGATCATTGGAAGGATCTCAAACCTCGAAAAGCGAAGCCTCAAATTTCAGTCCATGAGCAAGCTTATACACCTGTGCTTACCCTAGATTCACCTATGGAAAACCTAGCAAAACATGAGCCTCATGCTCCCTTTCCCACTCTGGCTAAAACCTCAAACAGTCACGAATCTCTTTTTACACTACCTATATCCACAAAGGTCCCAGAAAGATACAAGCCTCTGGTTTTACCTCCCATCTTCCGAGCCCTCCCTGCAAATCTTCAAAATAAATTACCCGGATTTGATGGAGAAAGCTCCAAAGTCACCGCTGAAGAGCACGTCCAAAATCTTGAGGATCTACTTGACCTTTATGAAATAGAAGATGATGATGTGTGTATTAGAATTTTTGCCTTATCATTACAAGGAAAAATTAAGAGTTGGTTTAAAGACCTTCCAGCTGCAAGTATTACCAATTTTCATCAGTTCACTCAAATCTTCCTAGATAGGTGGGTGGTCATGGGTAATAAAGTTCTCATCATAAAGAAATACAATTAGTTAAAAATACAACCAGGGGAGACAATACAAAAATTTTCAGCCAGGTTCAATAAATTATACCATGCAATGCCTGCCAACTTAAAGCCACCCCTCGGATGTGCTCTCTTGCACTACCCAGATTCTTTTGAGCCAGAGATGGTTTTCTGGATAAGAAATAAAGATCCTTTGACCCTAGAAGAAATTCAAAGGATAGAATTTGATGTAGAATTAAACATACTAAATAGGGAGGCACAACTAAGAATAATAGAGAAAGACAAAGCAAATCAAGAGAGACTAATATCTTCAGAGGAAAAGTTGGAAAAATTGGTATGTATGTTTGGAAAACTAGAGCATCTACTTGTCAGGAAAAGACAAAAACACAAAGTTAAGGTGAACACTTCTTATTCAAACCAACCTACACTTCTTCCTCAGGATGAACACACTCAACTATTACAAGACAAGAGTTATAAACAAAATGTGCCTAATGGGAAAGTTGCAAATAAAAACATAGAGGAATGCTCTAAAGAGACTATCAGCCATTTTGAAATCACAGATTTTGAAATGGAAGAAGAATCAAAACCTTTAGGTTCTCTACCCTTATGCTTTAAATCATTGCAGAATTTGAAAGAAAATTTGCATCCTAAAGATCTCTCAACAGTTATTCAGGAAAACCCTGCTCAAGTTAACTCTCACCTAAATCAAGAAGAGTTGATTGAAGAGGAATTCAAATTTGAAATAGAAGATAAAGCAAAACCCGTAGGTTCTCTACCTTTATGTTGGGAGTCATTTGAGTTCATAAAAGCAAACTGGCCTCCTCAGAATCCATCAGAGGAAACTCATGAATCCCATGTTTATTATCCCAAGCATCAAGAAGAGTTGAGTAAGGATGAATTCAGATCTGAAATAGAAGATCAATCAAAACCTATAGGATCTCTACCTTTATGCTGGGAGTCATTTGAGTTCATAAAAGCAAATTGGCCTCCTAATAATCCATCAGAGGAAACTCATGAATCCCATGTTTACTATCCCAAACATCAAGAAGAGTTGAGTGAGGATGAATTCAAATCCGAAATAGAAGATAAATCAAAACCTGTAGGATCTCTACCTTTATGTTGGGAGTCATTTGAGTTCATAAAAGAAAATTGGCCTCCTGAAAATCTATCAGAAAAAAGTCATGAATTACATGCTAACTATCCTCAACATCACAAAGAATTGGTTGAAGATGAAAACAAGCAAGAAATGAAAAAGAACCCACGGGATCTCTCTAAGGGCATAAGTGATGATTCATCATCTCTCATAGGTTAAGCCCAAAAAGACATTCATCCTTCAAATCAGATTTCCCAAGAGAAAGAGGATTATTTTAGAGAAATGAAAATGCCTCCCTTTTTAACTGAAGAGGAAATAGATCAACTTATAAACATGCATACAGCCTCTGAAACTTCATATAACCAAAACTTTTCTAATCTTTATCCTGTTAATCTTGCATATCATAAGTCAAAAAATAGATTTGTAAATCAATTTGAAGAAAAGCAATCTGATAGTCCAATATGCATGTATGGTGACATTACTTATATTAATGATTCTCCAAGGTTTGATCAATATGTTGATGATTATGATTTCCAAACAGAAGCTAACTTTGCAGAATACTCAGTTTTTGATTTTTGGGAGGAAGCTCAGTTTCATAAACTTGAGAAAAGTGAGCAGCCAATACAGGTCATCTATGACACTGATGAAGAGAGCCTTGAGATTTTAGAAGTAAGTGAAGAGTCTCGGACTCTTTTCTCTACTTCACTTCAGTCCATCAGAGATGACATTCACATAATTGGAAATCAACAGTCTTCCAGCTTTGATGATGAGGTTGAGGAGGATGATGAATTTCTCGAGCAGGTTGTAAATGAGAAGCCTTTTCCTGAAACGGTTGAGGAAATCATTTTGGACATGGAATCTTCCTTAACTCCAGATTTGCAGTCACCAAGTTCCATTGAGTTACAAATTGCAGATGAAGAAATAGAGGTTGATAAACACATGAGAGTTGTCACACTATCCTTTCAAGATAATTTACTGTCAAAGTATATCCCTGCTCATCAACCTGATGACCTTCACACAGTTTTCAGTCCACTTAATCAGAAGACATCAGCTTGGAAAGAAAACTACATTGCAATATATGATGAGTCTGACAGTTCAAGTGATCATGAGCAAGTGGAAGAGTTGCTTTACCAGGAGAGTCCCAAATATAGCCAAGTGGAAGAAAGAGTAGTCCTAAATGAAGCCTATATATCAAATCCTCTAGATCAGGTATTATACCAAGATCCATTTGTTGTTTTCCTTGAGAAATCTGAAGGAGTAGTGGGTTCTATCATGAACAAGTTGCTACCAAGAATGAGAAAAAACGTACGCACTATTGTCCGAAAACAAGCCAAATGGGAGTGGCCTTTTCATTACTTCTGCATCATGAAAGAACTAAACCAAGATCAACCATGCAATCATCTACTTGACTGGCTATATTGGAAAGAAGAGTTCACCAAATGAATGTATGTTGTGTACAGTTTAGACTAGGATAGATAGATAGCTATGAAAAATAAGCTCAGCCTTGTGAGCATCTTTTCAGTTTTAGTTTGTTTGAAGAAAAAGTGAAAAAGTAGAAAATAAAAAAACAGTTAAAAGTAGAAAAAGAGGGCAGTTTCTAAAAAGCAATGGTACAGCCCCATGTTCCAAAAAATAGTCCTTCAGAAAGCGCACAAGTCTAAATGCCGCTACTAGTACTCAAATGTCTTGTTCAGTTATCTAGCCTAATCATAGTTGAACATGTTTAAATTTATTTGCTAATAAGTTAGTGAGTGAAAAAGATGGTCAACATTGTGTAAGCTTGACTTATCAAAGAGAGTAGATTAGGAAAAGATACTGATTCCACACGCCCAAAACAGAACCAAAGAGGGAAGCGGGGATGAAAAACAAATTGTGCATCTTAGCCCCATTTTTCCTAGTTTCCATTTTTTGCAAAATAATATTTGTGTGCAGCTTGTCTTTCATGCCGCAAATACATGACAAATCAGAATGTCTAACCCTGATTTGATCATTTTAAATTTCATGTTTTAGATTAGAGAACAAAATCCTGTCAAACAGCTTAACCTTGACAATTGATCTAGCATAGGTAGAGTAATGAAGGATTTCATCAGTTTAATCTGAACTCTCGGCAGATATAAGTGTAAAATTAGATAGGTTCATTTTACAAAAGAGAAAAAATATATTGTCAAAAGGGTTGCTAGTCCAAATGCACCCAAAAGAAGAAAAAATGTTAGGAAAGATAGTGGGGTAGGTAGAAATATCATTGATGCTAATCATGTTGTCATTTTTCAGAAGTAACATCAAGGAAGAGTGAAACTCACGCCAATGGGTAAGGCAATAGTATTCATAAGCCAAAGATCTGTAATTCTGGACACCTCCTGAAAAGGAGATGCCCTCCCCAAATGGAGCCACTGTTAGTCATCAATATTTTCGCCTGTTTTGATTACTAGATTCCTTATCTGGGTTTTCTAGAAACAAATCTTGAACAATCAATTTTTCCTCTAAAAAAAAAACCCTCAAACAAATTTTTGTCTTTTCCCCCTCTCTTGCATATTAAGATGGAAGTGGTCTTCAGGTTTCAGTCCTGTCCTAAATCAGCAAACCTTCTTTGTGCATGATTTCCACAAGCCTTGTACCTTTGATATCAGTTTTCCCTTGCTTTCACACAGCTCACTGTCCAGCATAAATCAAGCTGTTTACTCCTCTCTCATCGTCTATTTTTCCATATAATGACCTAACAATATCTCATAAATCCCTCAGAAATTATGACAAAGTCTCTAGGTCTAGGTGGTGGTGTTTAGGGCAAATACCTTGAGAAAAGCTATCTCTAGTCAAAACCCCTGTCTTCAATATCAGTCAGCCATAATTTATTATTATCTGGCAAAACAACCCTTTGTCTATCTGTAGGTCATACACCATCAAAGTGGTCGTTGTATTTTGTTTCAGCAAAGATTAGAAATGTTTGATTCAAGAAAAAGCAGAGTTTTTAGGTCTTATGTCCAAAGAAAGAAGATCAACTGAAATTTCAGGCATTATCATCATGACACTACAAGAAGGAACTCCAATGATCAAAGCTATTTTAACAATGCATCTCTGCAGGGGTGCTAGTATGAATGGCTCAAATCAGTGTTGGGCAACATAAACTTCAAGAAAAGACTTCAAATTATAGCAGTTCACTGTTGGAAATCAAAAGAGAATGCAGTTTGCAAAGAAAGGAAACCATGCATTTTTCAAAATAGGCCTCCTTCATCTATAAGCAGAGGGCCAGGTCTCTGTTCCTTTAAACAAAACAGAGTTGAAATGTAATTGAAACAGCATGGTTATTGACTTCCGGAACAACATGGGCTATTGCTCTAACTACTGAAGCTCCATTAGGAGGAAAATGGCTAATAAAAGCCTTGGTGTCTGTGAGTCATTCTAGCAGCCTTCCAGATCTCATATATCGGTCTCCTCAACATGGAAAAAGTGTAAACGGATTGTGGTCTCAGGTTGAAGGTGACAAGGGCTTACACAGATCATTATGGAAAATAGTGTAAAAACTGTAATGAAAGGGACCAACAGAAATGTAGAAATATCCTACAGTGTTCATTTATGATATAACAGTGTTAGACTGCCATGAAAAATTTGAATTATACACCATGGCAAGTTGTAAGGATGTCACGCAGAGATTAGTAAATGCCGGATAGAAGGAAGCTCCAGCATAAGCAAGTTATCAAGAATGTCGGGAAATTACCACATCAAACTGTTATCTTGCAAAGTCTGCAAAGAACATCCAGTGACTTGAAAGGGTCAAAGACAGATTTCAAAATATTTTTTCACCTCATGGAACAGTGAAAACACATGAGTGATCATTGACAAAGACTGCTGGCCATAATTGTTTGAAAGTTGTTCAAAATAGTATAGCTTTGGTAAAGGTCTCACAAAGGTGTTTTAGGTTAAAAAGGCCTCCACAGAAATATTATCGAGAAGGGTTGTTTAAAGAAAAATGAAACAATGGTTAAAACACTGCCCCAGATTGCAAAATAAGACCTATACTTTCTATTCGAGAGGAAGTTTCTTTTTAAACAAGGATTTGGAAAGAAATTTCAGTGGTACTTCTGGCTTTGAAAGATGACATTGGTCGATTGAAATGTCCCAATGGTTATATACAGATGGTATCCAATCATATCAAGCATCTAATTGGAACAAAACCCTAGAAATACTTTCTATGGAATCATCCTAGTTTACAAATAAAATACAATGTTCATTTGGAGAGTATTCTGAATTACGGGCCTTCATTGAATGAGTTTGGGTCTGCAAATCTTAAAAAAGCCTCAATCCCTGCAAATGAAACAAGGGTCCTCCTTCATTCTTTTTGAATCAATTATCAAAATATCACAACTTATTTGTAGTTATGGATACAAGGTTTCTGGACGTGGACATGAATAGCTAGAAGGCTCAAATATCTCATCTCAGCAAATACAAAGGGATAGTAAAATTTGCATGGCTGTTGAATCATGATACCTCTGCCACAGTAAAATTAGGGTTAAGGAGCGCCCTGGCATTTTGTTTCCAAATGAGTTTCTGACCAAACGGAGATGAAATTTACAAAAGTGAGAGAGATTTTTTGTCCCTCATAGGTTTGAGAAGAAAAACCTCCTTCATTTTCTACACAGGTATCATGGTTTGTGAGAAATGTGAAAAATACAGATGTCACGGGAGAATTTCTGCACCAGGATTTACCATTTTTACCAGTGATGGGACAGTCATATTTTGAACAACCAAATGGACTCCAAATGGAAAAATTCAAATTTTTCTGAAAGGTAGACTTCCATAGCTTTCCGACGAGCCATATCGGGCCAAATTATGACACCGGGAAGGCATCCAAAAGTGGCCTACAAACAGCTCTATGTTTTTCTGCACCAACATTCACCATTTTTTACCAGTGTTGGGACAGTCAATTTTTGAACACCCAAATGGACACCAAATGAAATAACTCAAAAATATTTGGAAATTAGACTTCCATATCTTTCCAACGAGCCATCTCGGCCCAATTCCGACATCGGGAAGGCATTCAAAAGTGGCCTACAAATAGCTCTATGCATTTCTTCACCAGGATTCACCAGTTTTGACTAGTGTTGGGAAAATCAATTTTTGAAGGACCAAATGGACACCAAATGAAAACATTCAAGATGTTCTGGAATGTAGACTTCCACATATTTCCAACGAGCCATCTCACGCCCGATTCCGACACCAGGAAGGATCTCCAAAATGGGCTACAAAGGTGCGCGGCGCGTTTGAAAAGTTGCGCGGCCCATTTGGGAGAGAAAATATAAAGGGTTACTATTGATGCATGGTGCGCCTGTAGCATCAGTCACAAACTCACCAAAAAACCTTCAAAAACTCTTTCCAGAGCTGCTCAACCAGTCAAGCAAAGATTTCCATCGAAGTTTCAAGGTATTCTAGGTGCATCCTTGGTATTTTTGAATTTCTAAACAGATGTTGAAAGCTGTGTTTTCCAAAGGACTAAATGTTGATGAAAGGGTGAAGGTCTTGGTAGGGGTGTCAAAGTGATTTGTTAAAAAGTTATTGACAAAGGTTGTCACAGTGGGAGACTGGTAGGAGTGATTCATTGGTTTCAAAAAACCTAACAAACTACCCTAAAAAACAATGATGAAAGGTAGAAGCGCTATCTAAAGGCAGAAACCCAGTATTTGAACAAATGAAATAGTGAGCCTATTTTCAAACAGCAGTAATCATGGTACAAGTGTTTTGGTCATTTCAAAGGTCTCCTCTATGTGGTAAAAAGGGGCAAAAAATAGTGTTTTCTCCTTTTACTCCATAAAACAAGCTTTATTATGTGGAGCTGTCATTACCATTAAAAAATGTTTGTCAAAATCTATGCAAGAAAATAGTAAAGGGAGGAGGGTGTGTTGATTGTGAGGAGTTTTGGTTGTTTGTCTGCCACAAAGCTGCATGTTCTCACACCAAAAACACAAAGAGCTGGGTAACCTTACCCAAACACAGTGACCCTTTGACTGTGTATGCTTTTTAGTTGACTGTGTGATTGTTGTTGAATTTACTTGTTGGTTGGCATACAAAAGAAGAAGAACAGTGTTTTGAAGGAGCAGGGACCTAATACTAAAGAAGATATTTTTCACAGCATTTGAAACCAACTTGCCTTGATCAAAACAGTGATATCAAAAAGAGAAGCAGTGATAGAAGGGTAATGTCTTGTTGTGTTTATAAAGGGCTAGGAGATAGTTAAAGGGAAAGCGCACTTGTTTTTTCAAAGACTTATCATATTTATTAAAAAAGAATGTCAATGTGTTATTTTAAAAAAGAGTTTTCTTTCTTTGAAGAATTGAAGATTCACACAATCTCTAAGGAAACAGAACAGAATGTGTGTAGAGGGTATTTAACAAATTTGAAGGATTCTTTGAAAACAATGATCTCAAAGAGCACCACGTCCATCAAATCCAAAAGAAGCAGTGATCTCACAAAGGAAGATATTGATTGGGAAAAGTGTTTTTAACAGTTTAAAAGGGGTTTTGTTCAGTCTTTTAAATAACAGTGCCTTCATAAAAGCAGTGTTTGAGGGGAGGGTTTTTGTGCTAAAACAAAGGAGAATTCTTTTCAAGAAACCACAAACATGTCTTCATAAATACCTCTTGGCTCAAACACAATACTGAAGAGTCTAAACATAGCAGTGATGATGAAGAGCAAAGTGATGGGCAGTAAAGCAGTGACAAGGATAGACAAGACAGCCCTCAAGCAAGCCATGATGAGGGCGAGCAAACATAAAACATAGAGCATGGGGGGCATTCTCCAAAGCATGTGCTATCTGCCTCTCCTAGGCAAGGGGCCATGACTTCTTCACCAAAGCTAAAATGTCAAACAACAAGGAAGAAAACCAAAAAAAGCTCAAGGAGGCTAAAGGAAAGCGCCCGGCACGGAAAGTGAGAAAAAACATATCAGAACTTCAGCTTTTGGCCTCTGCTTCTAGACATGTTCTAAAAACCCTTGAGGGTCCTGCTCACCAATTTTGGGCGATTTTTGACATATTTTGGTTTTTTGTCATTTTTGGGTTTTTGGCCAAAACTCATGGGCTTCGCCATTTCAGTTTGGGGGATCATCAAAGGAGGAGAATGGTATCATTGGATGTCATAATTTCAAGAGCACACACTCAGCAATTTTCAGGACATTTGAATATCATTTGCTCCCCCAAAATGGCGAAAAATGCCCGCTTTTTCCACACTCTGCCCGGTCTATCAGCAAGCCTTAGTTTTTGGCTTTTTACACACAGTCCTATTTTTGGAGGAATTCTAGGCATCAGATTGGGAAAATTCTAGTTGATCTAGAAAGCAGACACTCAAAATTTTCCAACAAGCTATCATGAGCCTTATTTCGACATCGGGAAGGCTACCAAAAGTTGTCGGCAAGTCAGGGGACCTTTTGCTGATGTTTTTTCTGAGTATTTTTGTAAAAATTGAACCTTTAAAAATCGTTTTTTCCTCATGTGCGTTTAGCTATTTTTGCACATGAGAAGTTGTGAAAAGTCAATTTTTTCTCCTTTTTTAGCATTTTTTAGATATTTTATGAGATATTTTGTGCCTTGGGCTTTGCAAAGCCTCAAGGACAAATCTAGATATTTTGAATAGGCCAATGAGAGTGCAAGTTGAACCATGAGGTTTTCCTCACTTGAGCCTATATTCCAAAGGCTTTCATTGGTGTCAGCCGAGCTTGATGATAGCCACATATGGTCATATAAGCTTGGAAGAAATACTTGTCTCATGCTCTTGGATAGTCTCTTGGATGTTCTTGGATGATGAAAGAGGATTGTTGTTGGATTCCATGACTTGGCAGAATGGTATAGTGTCTCTTTCTTTGTTTTGTTTTCTAGTTTTCATTCATGAATCCATGTTTCTTGCTTGCCATAGATCAGTAGAGAAAAAATTTGAGACATGCCCTTGGAGGCACCTCAAATTTCTTGTTTTTTCATAGCTTCCATGTTTTCTTCTTCCTTAGTCACATTAAAGAGTTCTTGATTGCTCTTTAATAACTTAAGGATATTGTTGCTTATTTCATTCATGGTTCTATGCATGTTAAGTATGATTTACGGGACGCCCTGCTTACCAATGGCTAGCCATAGCTCCATCCATGAAATTTCTCTTTGACTGATTAGATTGTCATTTGTTGAACCAAGGAGGTCTTGTTTCGATCTTGCCCTTTGCCTAAGACTATGAAATATTGTTTTCAAAGTGCCCAATAACTTGAAGTACTGTGTTTAGGCATTTCAGCATAGTGTTTTGAGTTTTTTGTCTCTCTTAAGTGTATTTCCCTAAGTCTGATAGTCATTTCTCAAAGTTAGAGAGTTACATATCTCTATGCATGGCTTGAATGTTTATTTCTATGTATTGATTAGCTTATAGTTACATTTATCATGATTAATGGTTTGCCCTACCATGTTTATGTCAGCTATTAAACTAGTTATGCTTGAAATCCTTTGTTGTTCCCAAACTTGATGTTCATTTTGTTCCATTTTGCCCAAAGATCCTTTCTACCTCGAATCAAATCGGCTGTTCAACAACCTTGTATCACCGTCTGATAGCTTTCTGGACCTTTTCGACCCCATAGCCCAGTTGATCTGACATCTTTTTACCTATCTTATATCTTTGATCAGTTTCATCCCTCACAACCTAGAAACCAAAACCAAAAAAACCTACTTCATAACTAGCCTAAAATCAGAACACAATAAACAAACACATAGATATCCCTTACACATATAGAGATAGCCCTCTCTGAGTCCAGGAAGGCTAGGTACTTGGCCTCCAAAGATTGGTTTGATGTTACACTGTCATTTGGCTTGCCAATCAGCCAAATCACGGGACCCTGACAGTATGGTAAATAAATAAAACATATTTTTATACTTACTCTAGAGGTATGATAAATAAATAAAAATATAAATAGACTAGAAGTATGGTAAATAAGTAAAACTTCTTTTTATATTACTCCATAAACCTTTTTATATTTACTAAAACTAAAAAATGAGACTTTATTTAGGTGAAATCTATGGGCCAAATACCATGGATCAAATTATTATTAATACCAAGGGCTAAATACTATGGGCCAAATACGGTATTTATAAAAAAGATATGGTAGATAAATATAGATATAAATAAACTAGAGGTATTCTAAAAAGAAAACATCTTTTTATATTTACTCCATACTGCCCCTTTGAGTACACTACATGCATTGACTATCTCATATAAACACGTAAATATATAAATTTAAGCAAATAAGGTGAAGAAACATCTCTATGACACTACAAAGAGTGAAATAATATTTGTGAGAAGTTGTGCAAAGTGGAAATTTTTAGGTTTGATTTCCTTTGCTCCTGCATTTTAATTTTTTTCTACCTTTTTGTTTTTACCTTTTCATCTAATGTGTAATGAATCACTCTTACTACCAAATTAGAATGATCAGACCACTAAATTAGAATGATTTAATTCTTTCCTTGCCAAACTTTGCCCCGCTCTAAAACAAAGCGATTTCAAGAATCTATTTTTAATAGTGTAAAAACACAACCAAGATCCATCTTAACTCCGGGTGTATCAAGCCCTTAGAAGGATCAAATCTTTGGAGGTGCAAACCTTTCCTCAATTTTTGCACTCAAAAAAGAAGTTTGCACCTCTAGAGATTTGATTCTTCTCTAAGCTTGATAGATCCAGAGTTAAGATGAATCTAGGCTGGTGATATACACATTGAGAGCTCTAAGTTAAAACTACATAAAAATAAAATTAAAAAAAATCTAGTCTAAATATTTCAATTTAAAAAGAATAAATTTTTTCACAATTTTGATGAAATTTAGCAAACTTTTTCGGAATCATAATGGCCAAGTTTCAAAATGGTAGGTGCCAGAGAGAATCTTGAGAATGCTAAATCAGTTTGCACTACTAAAAAAAAACAATTTAAAGACTCCTCATTTCAATTTTTTTTAAATCATCATATGTCAACCAAAACATAACAATGGATGTGCCAGCAAAATCATGGTCTACTTAGACAAATCCCAGGGAAAGTGTAATGTTCCAAATCTGGAACTTGCTGCTCCATGCGGGAATATCTTCGAATATTCCAACTTCCTTCTTCAGTGAGACATCACAAGTCCATTTCAGAGATTGAATGTTGGGCATTTACAGGATATGTCTCCTTCTAAAGAAGGGAGAGATCCTGAGGCTAGCTGGCCCTTCACAGACTCTATCTATGGATATGCAATATTCCACCTCGGGAATTTCTACTACAGGGTCCTTGAGGACGCTGTATAAGGAAGTTGCTGTAAAAATAAGACAAACCACTGGAGGGATGCCTTAGAACACACATCATACAACTCCTATGCAGAAAATGAGCTCAAAGAAATAACTCTAGATGGGTTATTCAAATCTTCCTAATCTAGGTCTCTAAAACAATGCTTAATGAAAGAGCTTACAACAATATATGAACATAACCATTAAACTCTGCAAATCTGAATACATCATGAGAGGGAAATGATATGCAGCCAACAATATGATATTATTCAGCAAATATACAAGAATAGAAGAGGGAAGAGCCCCTCATACAATAGAACCAAACTCCAAGTGATCATACCCTGAAATACATAAGTTGCTGCAACTCCACAAAATACCGGAGAGCAGTGACTGCACTATCTCTATGAAGGTATGAGTTGCTGAATGCACATGAAATACAAATGTGGCTGTAGGATACAAAGAAATAGCCCAATAACAGGGAAATGGGCTGAAATACAGGATTTCTAGCGAATCTAGGAGAGATTGCTAGAAATGCCGGAGAATACAAAATGTGACAACTGAGTTGTCACTGCAACTGAACCAAAATAAGAATGAGGTTGTGGCTAATCTGAAATGTAGATGCCCTCCTCTGATAATGTCTCCAATACAAAGGGTCGATCCCTTTGTATCAAAAACACACGCATGTTGAACCCAATGAAACCCTCTCTCACTGCCTCCATAAAATAACGCAGTTTCCTCCATGGACTGCACAGTGGGAGATGATGGAAGTGTGGCCTGATGGCACTGATCTGAAATGCAGCCTGGGAATCCTCCTTGCAGCTCCTCCAATGAATAGATCACTCCTCCATTAAAGAAAACTAGTTAAGATGACTCCATGAGTTCCTCCTTTGCTGCCCCCAGCAACACAACATCCTCTCTGCTGCAGAAATTATGCTGTAGCTGATGGTAGTAACTGTGGCCAATGCCGGATTGAGGAAAATCAGCTCATTCCTCATCCTTCCTTGAGGAAGAGGTAGGGATTCCCGACCGGGAACACCCTAGTGCCCGAGGGCACCATCACCCTGCTAAACAGTCCAGGGATGCAAGCCTTTGCAGACCCAAGTCTGAAACTCCCAAACATAACATAATGAAAATGGGCTGCGATCTCCTCCATATAAAGAAAAGGAACTCTTCTCCACCATGGTCCCACCAATTAGGGTTTCCACCCTCACATGAGTGTCTTCCTTCCAAAACTACGCAACTTCTCTAGGAAGCCTCTCCTCCTTGAGCAACGTTGTTTACTTTAGTCAAAGATGACTAAACTAAGTGAGCTGGGTTCCATTCACACCCTTAGGTGTTTATTTCAGCTGCTTTATTCTCCTTCTTTTCACATGAGGAGTGTTATTTCTTCACCTAAAGTGGACTAAGGTGTCTCTTTACCCATTTTATTAGGCAAAAATAAAATATGCAACTATAATGTTCCATTTTAACTTGAAGCTAAAATTGAGAACATTACAGAAAGGAGGACTTGTTACTTCATCTAAACTTGACCACAGTGGTAGCCCTCTTCTCTGCATTATGCAGAGTCATTCTTCTCAATCTCTCGAGGGTTTTGTCCTATCATAAAGAGAGCCGTTTCAAGATCTAGATTCTGCATCGTGAATGATGAGCATGGTTCACAGCTATGGGTCTCAAAGATTGTGCAATATGCTTCAAAAAATGGAAACCAAGCAATATCATATCTATTAATAATATAACAATCAGTGCTCTTTGCAAAGAAGTGTGTGCAAGCAATATTATATCAATTAATAATACAACAATCAGTGCTCTTTCCAAAGAAGTGTGTTGACAAACGTAAGGAACAAATCATGAAATTATATTATACTGCTCTTTGAAGGTTGAGCACATGTCAGCAGCTATTGAGCTTGCTTCAAAAAGTGTGCTTGATCGGAACTCTACACAGGCCTCCTCACTCTGATTTAATACCTAAAAACATTACGTTGAGTTGAAGTGAAATTTGTTCTCTCTGTTAACTTTGTTTTCAAATAATTGAATATATCACTTCTGCATGATTGTGCATGATTCAAATATTAAAGTAATGAATGTGATTAATTTCTGAACTTCTTGAAATAATTGAATATAGCCATGATTCATGAAATGAAAATCAGGAAACTAATTTGACTATTAAAGTAAGCGTGCACTTAAATATTTATATTGCACCGAGATCGCTTTCTGAGCACGCGATTGCGAGAGGCGAGAGGTAACTTTGAGATGAAGAAAATTGAATCAACTTGCTTTATATTCTTCTCTTTTTCATGACAGGGAGAATCAAAACCTCGAACAGTCACAGTAACCGCAGGGAAATCGATAGTTGGTGATTTCGAGCGCCGCCACAAAATACCACAATGAATCCAGCGGCTGCGTTGTCGAGGTCAGCGTCTGGGAAACACCTCTCGTTCCGCAGCAATCTTCACGGAATGAGTGATCGTCTCAGCGCCCCTGATCCTGCTGCAGTAAGGAGAAGCCCAAGAAGATTCTCAAAGAGCCTGTCCTTTGGGTACCGTTATTATGGGGACGAATGGGAAAGTAATTGCTTTCTCCGCGAAGAGAAATTTGGATTTGACTATGCGAAAGAGCGTTTAGAGAAGAGGCAGCTGTTCCTCCGCAGCTACCGCTTTACCACCGAGGCCCAGGAGGCCGCGACTAATGGTAGCAATAGCGCGCTCTCTCGGAAAGTGGGTGATTGTTTCTTCAAGATTAGAGCGGCGTTATGGACTGTTATCACTTGCAATCCCCCGCGCGCTGACGGGCACAATGGATTTGAGCGCATTCGTCGTCATGGGAACTCGTCTTCGTCTCACTTCTGTGAGCAGAGTTGGTAGAAGTTGGTAGAATATTCCATGAGGCGCAGGCGCCCCAGTCATGTCTCTTGGATATGCCACCACCTACATAGAAGAATGCAGTCACGATACTCTAATATTGGAAATAGGGTACAAGGCTTTGATGTTCATATTGCGGAGGGGTTTTTCCCTGTTATCAAAGAATGCCAGAGCTGTATCCGGAGGGAATTGTGCATTTCAATGATAATGTTTACATATTAATTTCTACTTAGTTCTGCATAATGTTATAATGGTTCACCTTTACATACTAAAGTGTTAAAATGGTAGTATTTAATTAAAAATAAAGTTAATATTTTAAAATATTTAATTACAGCTAGATATATAGCTATATTTAATGGGATTATATTTTTTGAATTATATTAAAATTTAATTCAAAAGATGTCAAGGAGAATTGACTCATGACATTTCATTAACCAGATTCAATGCTAACTCAAAAGGCATCTCATGACCTTCCATTAACAAGATTTAATCATAACTTAAAAGGCATCAGTTTAGTCTGTGACCTCCTATTAAAGAGATTAAAGTTTAACTCAAAAGGCATCAAACAGAATTGACCGGTAAAGTTATAACTTAAAAGGCATCAAAGTTTAGTCTGTGACCTATTTAGAATTAGCTAGTGTAGTTTTGATGATAAATTACAATGGCTGGTTCTAAATATTCTTGAATGTAATTATAAAAAAAAAAAAAAAATTATAATATTTTTTACTTATGGAAAATCTCTATTTTATTTTACATTATTAATAATTAATAATTATTTTTATATTCATTTAAAATAATTATATTCATATATCTGTTTATTCTTGAATAGATATTTTAAAATTTTAACTATTAATAAATCAATTTATTAATACATTATAGGGATTTAATTTCTATTGAATATCTAATCAATATTTATCTTAAATATATTTTTTTTTTCTTTTCAATTTAATTAAATATTGTTATTAAATTAAATTAAAATAAAATGTATATACAATATTTTAACTATAAAATGAGCTATATTTTATTTTTTTGGGGCATATATAGTATTGATAAGCCATGATATCTTAACAAAAGTCTATTTTGTTTTTCAATTTAATTTTAAAATGTTATACAATTAAATTAAATTAAATTAAAATGTATATGAAATATTCTAACTATAAAATGAGTTATGGATGTTTTTGACCTATATGGTATTCATAGGCCATGTTGTATAACAAAGCCTAATTACAAATTAAGAAACTCCATAGTAAAGTGGAGGTGAATTTCCATGATAAAGAATCTTGTTATAGATGTTTTTAAATGGATATATGATGCAGCCATAGGCCGCAAATATTCACTTATGCAGAGTTAGCAGAATTAACCCCACATTAACCCACATTATTCTCTTGAGGTTCACCTTTCAATTGCTAATGATGTGCGGAAGCTATCCATGAGTGGCTCTCTGTTTTAACTCCTTAATATAAACTTTTACCTTTAAACCTTTCCACGCCTTCACCTTACTATGTCTGGTGCACGACTTCCACTTTAATTAAACCCGTTGATCGTGGTTCTGGTTCCCGCATAATTCCTTTATACAAACATTGGATATAACATACATACTTTAGCAATCAACATCACTTAACTTTATAACAGATCACATAAGCCCAAATCTCATTACATATGTGTGGGATAGGGTTTCAGGGTCCCACATCACGACAACAAATCATAAGGCATCTCAAATCGCAGAACATAACAATTAACATCCGCACTAAACCTTACAATTACCGATGCGAAGTTGCGCTGAAATCTTCACTGAAGATCTTCGCCAGATCTGACGGTTTTACTTTACCTCTTTTCTTATCGCCATCGCTTGCTTGCAAGTTTCATTCTTTTCAGATCATGATAACCTATAAACTCTGCGAAGAGCGCTATTACGTAGTGCTGACACGTAGAATCGTATCGCCCGATCCTTACCCGCATCGCATCGCAAACAAAACTCTTTACCATGCGAACTCTTAACACTAACCTTTAAAACCTGCGATGTGTGCTAATGCAAAAGGTTGACACGTGGCCTCCACACATCGCATCGCAACTTGTCGTCCTTACCACATCACGTCGCAAGTTATATTAGTTACCTTGCGAAGGTTTTAACAATAAAATTTAAAACTGTTGATGTGCGATGTTGCGCAGTGCCGACACGTTGCACTCCTTCACCTCTTCTTCTTGCTTTGATCTCTGCCATCAATTACTAAACCCTCGATATTGTGATTTGATCCTTGCCGTCAAATTTCTCTTTTGAATTCTTCTCCATGCTTCGGTCTTTAGTCAACTTCTATTCTTTATACTGTCAATGCTCTGCACTACAGTCCCCTCCGCACTACTCCTCTTTTTCTTGTTCGAAATACTTCAAGTCTATTTCTCCTTTACTTATTCAAGTTTCCTTTAGAGCTGTCTCTAGCTCGAATACAAAGCACTCTCTGTATTTCTCCTCTTCTCCTAGAATTCGTAAATTGTTCTTTATTTGACCTATACAAACATTTGCTAGCTCCCGACTGGAATCATACAGATTCTACCCAGTTGCTTAAGTCCTTTATCACTCAGAAAGATTTATATATACAATTTGAATTCATTTAGCATGATTTATCACACAGAAACCATAAATTCAAAGTTACGGATCACTAAAGACGTAAAAGGAATAACACCCACATTCATAATGAATTCAATTTTCTAATTCATTAAACAAATGTACAGATACGAATAAAAACCTATTTTACAATCTAGCTTTGGCCTGATCTGCCTTTACATGGCCCTTTCTCTTCAATCTCTCTCTCTATATGCCCGTATGCTTACAAATTCAAATATCCTATCTAAGAATGTTCACTTTTTCCTCCTGTTTGTGCCTTTGAGGCTTTAAAATTATATACAAAAGGTTCTGTAACTAATTTTGGTTCAGATCCATAGGTTTCTCAATAAAATCCTAAAAATACTCAAAGTCCTCAATTAGTTCCTAAAATATCTTCTTTATCCCTTGAGGATCTCAACATTCAACTAAATCCTAAGGATCCTCTATAAATCCATAAAATCATGAACTACTTTCTAATCTAAGGCTTACAATATTTCAGAATATCTCAATCCACACAAATCACTCATCAATCACTCATGTTCTCCTACATTCGAGAACATTTACAAATATGCCTCTCGTTAATTAATTAAACCTTATTTTAAATGTCTCACATAAATCACTCAAAATATTTAAAATTACATTAATTACATACAATTCTCTTGAAAAAATAAGACCCCCTAGATTCTACTATAAGTACAAAATTTTGGACCCATGATGCTCCTGAATCAGACTCTCAATGTATAAAATAATCATGATCTCCAGATCATGTGCTTACAATCTTTGTCCTCTTGGATCCCATAGTTTGTTCTGTAATTTGTCTTTGGTTGTTGCTGTTGTTTGTTGTTGTTCTCCAGGTCTCCACACTTTATGCTGCATTTCTCCACTGGTTATGCTTTCGTAGTCTGTTGTTGTCTTTCTCTTGCTATTGCTTGGCTTTCTTGTTGTTGTCTTCTTCTGAGACACCTTCATCATCAAATTTCTTATCCTTTCAATCTCCATGTCCAGTTTATCTTCTGATTGGTGCTCTCTCTGCCAATTGTTGTTGCACTCTGTCCACTCATCTTCAAACTGTTGTTTGTTATCTTCTCTTTGAAGTTGTTGGATTCTTACTACCGACCTTACATCCTTACCCTCTTGTTGCTTTTGAGCTTCTATCTCATCTCCAAACAACCTCTGTTCAATATCTGCAAATTTACTTTCAAAAAATAATTTGTCCTCCAATTCCCTTTGTACTTGATTCTTCTCAAATACATCACTATGTTGTTCATCATTTCCAGCATATTTTCCTTCCTCTTCCTTATGATTGTCATTCATGACAATTTCTTTGTCTTCCTTCTTCATCAATTTATCCTGAGTACATATCCTCTGCTTTTCCAACTTTATTCTTAGAACGTCTAACTTTCTATATAACTCAACAATTTCAATTGGAGTAGAATTGGGAAACTTTATACAGTTTTAGTACCTTCACTTGTTGCTGACCCATCATCAAATGGTCCTTCTTCCTCTACTAAATCTACACACATGTCTAGATCATCATGTTTAAAATTCCAAACTCATTAGATATAGTAAATACCTTTTCTTCATCTCCATGTCTTAACTCATATCTGTTATTCCAATCTTCACTATTACCAGCTCCAATATTCTATTGCATATTTCCATGAGACTTCTCTGTCTCCTTTTTTTTCTAAGATCTTGCTATCTCAGTATTAATTTGAACAAATTTCAGATTATGCTCCTTTTTCTTAACAAACTATAAATTTTGTTCATCATCTTGTGATGTACCTGCAATCATACAAAAATCATTAGTTTTAAAAATACAAGACCTTTCGGTCTCATTTGATGCTTCAGACACCAATCCTTCACAATGTACTTTCTGGATTTCATCATATCCTCTTTGTTGTGACTCAACTCCTTTGAGTCTTTCTTTCTCCAACAAGTCAATATGTCTCTTCTCAAATTCTCTGAACTCAATTATCAATTTGACATCCCATCTTCTTTTCAATAGGTTCTATTTAACCTGTTTCCTCATTTTCCATCCATGTCTTTGGTATCCATTCTCTTTCTCTTGTATCCATTTCTGTAGTACTTCCAACTGTACTCTCATCACTGCAAGATTTCTCTCTTGCTCCTCATTACTCATCTTACCTTATGGCATTCTCTAGAACCTCTTCTATGACCCTCCATGGCCATATTCCTCATGAGCTCATTCATGCTCGATTGTTGCTCTACAACATAGCCTTCTCTTGTAGCAATGTCCTCTTGCTACTCAATACCCTATGAAGATTCCTCTATGAGCTTGATCTCTCTCCAAGTATTCTCTCTCTTTTGGTTCACTCTCTTGAACCTTTTAGAGATTCGCTGCTCCTCTGGCTGCTGCACTCAACCACCTTTCTCATTTCTTCCAACCTCTAGTTGGATAGGTTCATTGCCATCATCATCAAAAACTTGGCTTGTTCTTGGCTACAATCATCAAACATCTCCATATAATTTCTTTCAATCAACAATCCATCATTAATTAACTGAAAACATGAAGACCATACCTCACTGTCCAATTTTCTGAAGACATGTTGTTGTTGCAGTTTCTCTTTTCTGTCTGCTGACTTTACCTTCACTGTTTGTAGTTGTCACTATCCCTTCATAAAACATTTTCTCAATTTGTTCTCAATCTGATATACTTTCTCCCCAGAGTAGATTTTTCTTCTATCTCTATACTATTCTTTCAAAAATCAATTTATCAATCACCAATTTCAAAATCAACAAGAAAATCATTTTCTTTCTTACCTCAATCAGATTCAGATCTGATTCTTCTCTTCGCTTCTACTGCGCCACTCCGATTCTTTGAAAATTATTCATGTTCTATTCTCTTCAAAATTTGTTCTCTGTTCACAACTTTAATTATAATTCCATAAGTTCTGAATTATCTTCAAAAGATAAACCCACTCGAATTTCTCTTCTATAGAGCATACCTGCTCTAACTTTCTCCCAAAAGAGTTTTTTCTCGCTCTAATACCAAATGATGCAGCCATAGGCCGCAAATATTCACTAATGTAGAGTTAGCGGAATCAACCCCACATTAACCCACATTATTCTCTTGAGGTTCACCTTTCAATTGTTAATGTTGCGTGGAAGCTATCCATGAGTGGCTCTCGGTTTTAACTTCTTAATATAAAATTTTACCTTTAAACCTTTCCGTGCCTTCACCTTACCATGTCTAGTGCACAACTTCCACTTTAACCAAACCCGCTGATCGTGGTTCTGGTTCCTACATAATTCCTTTTACACACATCGGATATAACATACATACTTTAGAAATCAACATCGCTTAACTTTATAATAGATCACATAAACCCAAATCTCATGCGCGGAACAGGGTTTCAGGTCCCACATCACAACAACCAATCATAAGGCATTGAAAATCGCAGAACATAACAATTAACATCCGCACTAAACCTTACAATTATCGATGTGAAGTTGCGCTGAAATCCTCACCGAAGATCTTCGCCATATCTAACGATTTTACTTTACCTCTTATCTTATCGCCATCACTTGCCCGCAAGTTTCATTCTTTTCAGATCACGATAACCCATAAAATCTGCGAAGAGCTCTATTGCGTAGTGATGACATGTCGCATCGTATTGCTCAATCCTTACCCGCATCGTATCACAAACAAAACTCTTTACCATGCGAACTCTTAACACTAAACTTTAAAACCTACGATGTGCACTAATGCGCAAGGCTGACACGTGTCCTCCACACATCACATCGTAGCTTGTCATCCTTACCACATCGCGTCGCAGGTTATATTGGTTACCTTGCAAAGGTTTTAACAATAAACTTTAAAATTACTGATGTGCTATGTTACGCAGTGCCGACACGTGGCACTCCTTCGCCTCTTCTTCTTGCTTTGATCTCTACCATCAATTACTAAACCCTGGATATTTTGATTTGATCCTTGCCGTCGAATTTATCTTTTTAATTCTTCTCCGTGCTTCGGTCTTTAGTCAGCTTCTATTCTTTATACTGTCAATGCTCTGCACTACAGTCTCCTCCGTGCTACTCCTCTTTTGCTTGTTCGGAATACTTCAAGTCTATTTCTCCTTTGCTTATTCAAGTTTCCTTTAGAGCTATCTCTAGCTCGAATACAAATCACTCTTTGTATTTATCCTCTTCTCCCAGAATTCGTAAATTGTTCTTTATTTGACATGTACACACATTTGCTAGCTCCCAACTAGAATCACACAGATTCTACCCAGCTGCTTAAGTCCTTTATCACTCAGAAATATTTATATATACAATTTGAATTCTTTGAACATGGTTTATCACACAGAAACCATAAATTCATAGTTACGGATCACTCAGCACGTAAACGGAATAACACCCACATTCATAATGAATTCAATTTTCTAATTCATTAAACAAATATGTAGATACAAATAAAAACCTATTTTACAATCTAGCTTTGGCTTGATCTGCCTTTACATGGCCCTTTCTCTTCACTCTCTCTCTGTATTCTCGTAGGCTTACAAATTAAAATCTCCTATCTAAGAATGTTCACTTTTTCCTCCTGCTTATGCCATTGAGGCTTTACAATTATATACAAAAGGTTCTGTAACTAATTTTGGTTTATATCCATAGGTTTCTTAACAAAATCCTAAAAAAATTCTAAGTCCCCAATTAGTTCCTAAAATCTCTTCTTTATCCCTTGAAGATCTCAACATGCAACTAAATCCTAAGGATCCTCTATAAATCCGTAAAGTCATGAACTAATTTCTAATCTAAGATTTACAATATTTCAGAATATCTCAATCCACACTAATCAGTCATCAATCACTCATGTTCTCCTACATTTGAGAACATTCACAAATATGTCTCTCGGTAATTAATTAAACCCTATTCTAAATGTCTCACATAAATCACTCAAAATATTTAAAATTACATTAATTAAATACAACTCTCTTGAAAACACAAGACCCTTTAGATTCTACTAAATGTACAAAATTTTGGAACCTTGATGCTCCTCCATCAATTGTATTTATCTATTATATTAATTTTTTTATAATGAATAGTAATAATATCTAAAATAAAATTATAATTTAGTTAATTTTTATGATTCTTGTTAATTTTGACAATGCTACATATATTATGAAATAATTATTTAGCTATATATTATAGATTGATGTCTATGACTAACCATTTAACTATAATTTTCAAATAAAAATATTAAATTTTATTATTATGGCAATGTATAAGAAATTATTAATTTCAAATTTCATTAAATTTACATATAATAATCAACGATGGTTTCAAGACAACAATCCTTGTTGGAAATTTTACTATACTAATATGGGGGAAGAATATAGTGCATTGGTGGACATAAAATTTTCATTTACCTTTTTTTCAATATTTATTTCACCTATTAAATGAGAAGCACTACATCATATGAAAATTAGATTTAACATATGAGCAACACTCAACTACAACATAAGAATCATCACACAAAAGCACCACATGTTGACACTACATAACACTACATATACGTGGAAACCTATAAAGGAAAAAACCACTATTTTGTTGTTATTGTGATGCAAGAGCAAGCTCCTACTACCTCTATTATATCAGCTTTTGGAGGATCCAACCTACTTCCTCTATTACATCAAATTTTGGAGGCTCCAACCTCTCTGTTATTTTGCAAGTTACAACTTGTTGGGAAGCTCCTACTCCCTCTTTTACAATAGTTTTCCTTAGGCATCAAACTACAGGAGGCATCTACCTCAATTTATGTTTGCAAGCTACTACTTGCTAGGAAGCTCCTACTCCCTCTTCAATAGGCTCCAACCTGCTATTTTTCAGGCTACTACCTAAAAGGACACAACAATCCCCTCATAGATTAAAAAAACTTAACATGATGGCTTACATGGTCTTTAACTTGACATACCTCCATCTCTTTGTCTCTGCCTTCTCTTTCTCAAATAAAATTCACATATGTTCTTCTTCCTCTTTCTCTTTGTGCTAAGTAACTCACAAACTAGGTCTCACAACAACTCTTCAACTCACACTCTAACCAACCATCTTTTCCTTGCAAAAGACAATCTTTTATAAACATAGTTTGCTAACTATTAGTACTCCATGCAGAAATCTAAAGTGAAAATATTGCGTCTTTGCCTTCCACATATTCGTTTAACACTTTTTCACATTTATTGATGATCAAAGAAAAATTAATACTCCAACAAATATTATTTCGAAGAGTAACATCAACCAAATGTAATGATTACATAAAACAACATAATTCCAAGACCATGTAATTTTATTGGGATAACACGATGTTTTCCTTATCCATGCCATAGAACACAGACGTTGGTTACCCACTGCAAATTTAGGTTGCAGATGCTAGTAGTCCACTATCAATCAAGGTTGCAGACACTGGTAGCCAGACTTAAATATGTTAGAATATTAATCACGACGTCGACTATGACTGTTCCCATGACAACGAGTTGTCTTTGTTTGTCAATGGGAGTCGGCGGGAGTAGTTGATATAGATAAGAAAATAATTGCAGTTGTTGTAGTTTATATGGCTGCGTTCGTGTATAAATTTTGTTGTTTGTTAATGGAATGATAATCTCTCTCAGAGAGTCTTCATTTTCTAATATGGTATGTGTTGGAGTATTAATCACTCCCAATGTTCATACGAAATCAATGCACTATTAGTCGACGCAGTAGTTATTAGTCGGCAGAAAGTATAAAAGTTTAGGTGATAAAATAAATTTCTGTTAGTGGAATTCACTATTGAATCTCTGGCGCACTCCTGTATAAATTCCTTTGTTTGTAATGAATTTATCAAGCTCATTGTGATGATTCTTCAAGTTTCTAATATGGTATCAGAGCTGACGGTTTCAACTTGGTGTTTGCAGTGAGTTTCTGCATTCGTGTTTGTGTTGAGAGAGGGACGTAAGGGCTCTATGGTGGAGCATGACCTCAGTTGAAGTCAAAGTTCATGTTGTTGTGTGGTGCATAGCCATTGTTCCGCTCCGTATTGGAGATTGAGCTACAAGAAGACTGTGTGCATTCTGTGTTCATTTTGATATGGTATTTTGATATTGTGTGTTGGCATGAGACTATTGGGTCTCTATTGGTGAAGCACAATCATGTGGTGGTTGAATTTTTTGTGAGTGTGGGAAAGTTGTGTGTATATTGTGTGATCAGAGATCCATCTGCTTTAGTTGGTCAGCGTGAGCCATGGGTGAAACACAGAGATCCGTCTGCGTGTAGAGTTGTGTTGTTGTAGTTGTGATCGCGAAGCCAAAGGTGGGCTCGGTGTCTCGAGTTGCGTGCTTGGTGGTGTGAGGAGCTGTGTTCTCAGTGCTTTGAAGAGCCAATTTCGGCTTAGTGTTTTCATTGCAGATGTGAGGAGTGTATTTTCATATGTGCTCACTGTCTGCAGTGAGTGTTTCTGTTTGGCCAAAATATTTAGGGCTCGGTGGCCAGAGTTGTCATAGCTCGGTAGTGTGAAGGGCATGTGGAGTCTGCCCTGTTGTTGGTGCTATTGGAGAGCATTATTTAAGAGCTGTGAGAGAGCCCAATGTGTAGAGCACGTTGTGCAAAAAGCGTGAGCTCTGAGGTTGATGCTATTATGGGAAAGCATCATAGAAGCTTTCTTGATTAGCTGTTAAAATAATAGTTGGAGTGCACAAGATCGCTGAGAGAGCTGACCTTTGTGTGTTGTCTAGTGAAGCCTTAAAAAGTCTATACCTGAGCATGGAAATTGACCATCCAGTCAGTCTAGGTTGTGAGGGCTCGATGATGTGAAGAGTTGAATGTTCATTGAACTAGAGCCCGCTGAGTGATTGAGGAGAACCAAAATTTTATTTATCGCTATGAGAAGAGAGCTAAGTGCATGCGTATTGGTGTGCGTTATTTTGAAGGAGCACAATCCTGTGTTTTCCAGAAAATTATCAAGTTGAAAGTGTGAGTTTGTGGCATTGTAAGTGGAGGATCCTAAGATTGGCACAATATTGTGAAAAGTGGTGAGAACCGATCTCTCGTGAGAGTCGTGGAAGAGAGGCAGAGGGTGAGATCTAAAGAGCCCATGGATTTGAGCCTGGCACAATGTTAGTGCAGGAGAGTAGTCACCAAGTTGTATGTGAAGAGCCTAATTTGCGTAGTGCATGAGGAAAATTGTAGCCCGTGGACTTGTATAGGATGCCAAGCTACGAGAAATGAGTGGGATATTTGATAGTTATATTTTTTATGATTCTTTTCTGGAAATTCCATTTGGAAGTATTTTTGGGCCCGATAATATTTCTATTCGGGTAGTATTTTTGAATTAGAAAAAATATTTTATAAACAGAATGATTATCAATATGAGGTGAAGTCTATTTCACATGTTCCTATAACTATTGAGAGCATAACTTGCCTCTCCCATAATCCAATTGTTAAAAATTTGATTGGATTTGCTGCGATAGTGGATGATACAACCATGGATGTTGTTCAAAGTCCACTTATGTTTGAAGATGAGTGCATTTTCGTAGATGAAGAGGATCACGTCAATGGGCATGACTCAAAATACAATGTTGAGTTTGTGCAACTTTGTTTCATACTATATAAGGGTCTCTCTCGTGGAAAGAGGGGAGAGCATGAATTGGATTACCTTGTTTTCATTGTTAGGGGTGTTGCTTTGCATCCCAATCCTGAAGAAGTTGTTGATGTAAGCAAAGAGTGGGAGCTCGTAAGAAAAGAAAGAAAGGTGAAGATGAAACTGCATCAACAAATGAACAAGCATGGACCCTTTAGCAAGAAGGAAAAAATGAAAGCCCATTTTTTTTTATGTAATGTTGTAAGCCTAGCTGATACTAAGACTAGCACACGAGTTAATAATTAAGGTCATGATTAAGGGGATGTGTTAGAATATTAATCATGACACTGCCTGTGACTATTCCCATGACGATGAGTTGTATGTGTTTGTCAATGGGAGTCAGCGGGATTAGTTGATATAGATAAGAAAATAATTGTAGTTGTTGTAGTTTCTACGACTGTATTCATGTATAAATTAAGTTGTTTGTTAATGGAATGATAAGCTCTCTCAGAGAGTCTTCATTTTTTTTTATGGCATTAGAGCTATGTGGGCTGTGGTGTGAGAGTCGTGAAGGCTCAGTGAGATTTGTGTGCTTGGTGGTGTGAGGAGCTGTGTACTCGGTGGTTTGAAGAGCCAGGGGGCTCGGTGTTCTATTCAACGTGGAGTCTGATGTTGTGGAGAGAGGGTCCACTGTGCAGAGAATGTGAGATTCTATGAGTGTTTGAGTTGTGAGAGGGTTGTGTGCTCAGTGATGTGAAGAGAAATTAGCCCAAAGGAGGGCTCAAGGGCCAAAGTCATTTGGGCTCGGTGGTGAAGGTCTTGTGGTGTGTTGATTGTTACAGCTATGATTGTGAACCAGAGGGCCAATATTTGTGAGGTATTGTTGAGCGTGCCATATAGTGCCATGTAGATACTCTATTGAACCTATTGCATGTGGTGTAGTGCAACATTAGTTGAAGCCAAAAGAGCCAGTGTGGCTTGAAGTTGTTGTGTTTGGCCAGAGTCTTGAGGAATTCTGGTTTGAAGGGCATGTGAACTCTGCCCTGGTAATGGGGTTGTTGAAAGAGGCGTAAAGTGTGGGTTGAGCACTTGTGGCCTATTGAAGAATGTGTGGAGCAACTTAAAGTTGCATTGAGCGTGCCAGAGAGCATCGTGTAGAGGCTATGTCAAACATGTGGTGAACTGCGACATCAAGTCGAGTCTTATGTGTGGAGCCAGATCTAGTAAAATATTTGTGTGTCCAGTGCGAGATCCAAGGGTGTGAAAGCGAGTTTGGAGCTTGGCACGGTTGTTGCCTATAACAGTGTGGAGTTGTGTGAAGCTTGGAAGCTGGAGCTAGATTTTGGCTTTAGCTTGCATGGAGTTGTGATCCTGTGGCAATTGTAGAAGTGTAGTCGAAGTGTGGGAGATTTGTGTGTTGGCATGAGACTATTGGGTCTCTCAATCACGTGGTGGTTGAATTTTGGTGCAACTGTTGGTAATGTTGTTGGTGATGTTGGGTGTTTGATGCCAAATATTTATTTGGTGACTTGTGTTGTGGAGTATGTGGCCAAGTTAGAGAGTGACAGAAAGTGTGTTACCCATTGAATCTGTGTTCGAAATTGAGCAGTCTCGAGTGTTGGAGAATTGGAAGAGGCATGGATGAGCATGGGAGCTGCCTGGAGAAGCGGCCAGCGTAAAGTGGCATTGCTTTGCCTAAGTTAGCGAAAATAGGTGCCTCACGCTGGTTATCGATTTTCAGTGTAATTTTTTTATTGTTGTTGGACTTGTATTAGGAGGCCAAGCTTACAGAAATGAGTGGAACGATGTTTGACATTGATATTTTTTATGATTGTTTTTTAGAGAGTTCATTTTCCAATATTTTTGGGTTGGGTAATATTTTTAATTCACGTAGTATTTTCAAATCAGAAGAGGTGGAATATGTTCCACATGATCTTGCAATCGAAGAGTTACCAGTTGATTATGAGAAAATGTGTAACCTGTTGAATCAGGAATTTGTTGAATATTCAGATGATGACCAAAGTGAGGCCCAAGGCAAGATGGGATTGAGAGGGCAACAAATACATGAACACAAGAGTGTGTTCAAGGAACCAACAATTATTATTTAAAGCAATCTATTGAACAAGACTTAATATCATTTGATGATGGAAGTGCATTTTTTAAATGATTGAAATGAATTGGCATTATCCTTGTCGTAACAAGGAGCAATATCCAGTGTTCGTGATTTGGAGTAAGAAGAAGAAAGAAGATTAGAGCAACAAGTTCAAAAAAAAATTCCATCTTTGTACTGTAGCAAAAAAATTCAAAATGAATTATTTGAGTCATGTTCTAAGTGTAGCTTAGACTGAGATGAGTAGGCAAGTTAATAATTAAGGTCATGATTAAGGGGAGGTGTTAGAATATTAATCATGACGCCAATTTTGACTATTCCCATGACAACGAGTTGTCTGTGTTTGTCAATGGGAGTCAACAGAAATAGTTGATATAGATAAGAAAATATTTGCAATTGTAGTTTCTACGGTTTCATTTATGTAGAAATTCAGTTCTTTGTTAATGGAATGATAAGCTCTCTCAGAGAGTCTGAGAGAATATGAATCCATCCTCTTGTAGCTCAATTTTCATTTTCATATTTCCAAAAAATGGCTCAAACAAGCTTCAGCCATAAATCAAATTCATGGGAAAAGGTCAAGATGTGGTAGAGCATATCTGGATTTTTCTAGAGTAAGTGGATCTATTCTTAACATATTGCATTGACTGTTGCTCTTAACACACCGTTTTTATTCCAACTTGGTATGTTTACTGTTGTGCCAATGATAACGGTTTTCATCTTGGAGCAAAGATTCCTGAAGGCCATTTTTATTTTCTACACAATGTAGCTACAACATTGATGTAAACGATTATATCAATTACAAAAATCGAGGAATCAACAGGTGAAGTTTTGATGCCCAAATCCAACGCAATCTCAACTGTTTAAAATGCATGAAGGTTATGTTAAGGGGAGCCCCTAAGAGGCTGTTTCTTGAAATATTTGATCGAGAGATCTACGACCACGATCTTCGCTGCCATCTCTCGTTGGAAAACCACATACCGGTGTGAGAGCCCCTGAGACCAGTAAGCGGTATCAAGTTTTGTGAAACAAAATTGGTTTTGCAACATGTGTGTAAAGACAAAGATTAGGACCTACGCCAACAAACCATCTACCCCATTTCTGACATTAGCATATAACATTAGTTTTAGACCCATATCCCGTTCAACCACAATGGAATTCAATGCAATCTAGTTAATCCTCTCACAGGTTCCAAAAAAAATCGACGGTTCACAATATTTATACTCCAGATAAATGAATTGCGACAGGCCAAATAAATCGAAGTTTAATGAGATAGAAGGGTGGTGCAAAATGGTTTCATCGAACAAATTCCCAAGGGTCCACAGCCATATTTTGCATCTGAGTTTTATTAATGTGTTATAGCTCGATTTAAAATTCTGATGTATTAAATAACATTGTAAAGTCTCAAATATGGCTGATATATATATATATATATAGGTATTTTATGATTGAGTTATGGGAGTCTATTTTTAAAAGTTCATATTCTTGATTGCGTGAGCTATAAAGTTATATCCCTCTTCATCTTTCTTATAGCCACTCATTAATTAAATATCTGCAATATTTAGGGGTTTTGGCAAACCTGGTTTTGAATGCTAGGTTTATGAATTATAATGTTCATTGAATCTCTCATGGTTCCAATCTGTAACTATTAATCTTAAGGTTTTTATCAATATTTTGGATGTCCTGGGAACTAGTCCCCCCACAGCCAGAAACTATTTTCGGGGTTACAACATCAAATTGGCGTTGTTGTTGGGGACAAAATTGAAAATTTTTCCTTAAGCTTTTTCTTGAAATTTAAATAATTAATTCTTAAGGGTGACAAGAACCAATGTTTGGTTGTAAATCCTCACCAACCCACTTCATCTTTAGGCATTTTCTTCTCTGGGTTTTAAAAATGGCTCTTCCTTCATTCTTAGCCAACTATTTCCCCCCCATACATTTCACTGGGATACCTGACTACCCTCATCATATGCTTGCATTTAATGAATGGAATATTTATTTGCCAAGATTCAGTGGAAGTGCAAATGAAATCCCAACTCAAAACCATAAATATTTTCATGAATGCATGGAGAAAAAAGGCATTATGCATGAAGATGTAAAACTAAAGTTTTTTATGTTTTATTTGGACCAAGAAGCCAAGGTTTGGTACAATACCATACCTCATTGCAACATATCTTCCTTGAAGAGCTTCCATGCATCATTCAATTATTTTTGCAATAGTTTATATCCGTAATATTTTATATTTAAATATTGTTGTGAATATTTTAATGTTGAAAATGTTTCCAAGACTAATGATGTTGTTCAAGACATTTATGAAACCCTATTCCAAGAGAACATAGACCTGCATCAAGAAGCACTTCCAAGCAATAAGGGAAATGAAGAGGAAGACATTGTTAAGCGACAAACAAATCCTCAGAGATCTTTTTTTTTTTAATATGATGGTCCTCCTATTTATGATTTGTATTACTTATATGGGGAGTTGGAAATTCTGTAACAACAATAGTCACAGTCATGGAAAATTGCATAAAACGAAGAAGAGACTCTATTATGTGACTCATACAATTCATATGATGATTCTGGTGTAGTTCTTGAAACAAATATACTCACAGACATGTGAGAAGGATATGATCACCAACACTCTCTTCAAGAAGAGCCCAAAGATGAAGAGCCAAGAAGTGACTGCGGTTACCCTATCCAAAAAGATATATGTTAGGGGATTGTTCAAGAAGATGAAGCTACTAATTCCTTTCATAAATTTTATGGCCTAGTAGTAGACTACACGGCAGCCCTTTTTTTTCAACAACAAATATGACTATCATGGTATTCATTAAGTTTTCTATCTGAAGAATTTACGTGGTGTATACTTGTTTTTATTTCCAAATATCAGGAGCACAATGGCATAAGGTCCAACACTCAGACATTGGCATGGTACCACTAGAAGACCGATTTCACTTGATTTAGGTCATCCCTATATATGGGTAGGAGCCTGCATATAAATGTAACACCCTCCTCCTACATATACCCAAGTAACCAAAAAATCAGGGTAAACATGCGACGAGAGGGTACTATGAATTGATTCGACCTCTTAGGTGACCTTAAGGAAGTGGAATCAATGGAAAGACATCACACATACATTGTACATAAAAAATAAGACCCAAAAGAGCCAACCCAACCATTCAAGCATCCTGCCGCTGGGTGCCACTAACCTTTTGAGCTCTTAGACCTCTGGACGTATGCACAAGCTTGCACGCCTACATCCGGGAGGCTCTGGACGCATGCACAGTCTTGCATTCCTACGTCCAGGGACTATTTTCAGTGGTTATGTGCCAAAGTCTGCAGAATTTAAGGCACTTTTTAAGCCCAGAATTTCAGCCACTTCCTAGAACTTGATGCAACTTCCATAATCCATTAAACACTTGATGACAATGCTACTAAACCAAAAGCTAACTCCAGGACTACGAGTGACCATCCCCAAACAGGACTAACATTCTGTCAAACACTTTTCATCAAATGCAATTTGTAGGTCTAAATAACATATCCGAGCATAGGGATCTCATACTTATCTGAGAATTGCTAAGAAGCATTTTCCCCTTACATTGTTAGTTACATTATCATCTATTAGGCCATAGATACATTTTTCATTCATTTACATGTCAAAACATGAGGATATCCATACATCATCACTTTAATAATACATGCTTATAACCGGCATGATAACCAAAAAAATATGAAATATACATCAGCCATAGAATCCACATGGTAACAAGAATATGTACCCATCAATATAAGAAGAAAAGAGCTTAGTATTTCCATAATAAAAATTCAGCCAGGTTTGGGACTTCCACGCTCCACCTGACCATAGACATGGTTGAGCCAAATCTATCTTCATTCAGTCACCCCCGCGCCATATTCCAAGCATGAATGTGGGATCTCATCAAACACATCAATCAAAACCAATCCAGGGATTCCAGAGGCCAAGCCGCATCAACCCTCAACTAGTGATTCCATCTCATAGTCAGACATCACAACCATCACATATTGGTATCTACCTAAGCTACTCTAGGGCTCTAGAGTGTTTTTTCCAACCAAGGCTCCAAGACTAGTAACTCAACCCTATTTTTTTCTGGGCTCCAGATCATTTTTCCAACCAAGGCTCTAGGACTAGTACCTCAACCTAGCTAGGGCTCCAGAGAATTTTTCCAACCAAAGATCCAGGACTAGTAACTCAACCCAAAAACTGTCCGTCGGGCTCTAAAGTGTTTTTCCAAACAAGGCTCCAAGAAGTAATAACTCAACCCACAACTAAAGGAAAATCAGAACCAACTAGAAAAAAAACAATGAAATGAATCCACCACTCCATGGCTATCCAGGAAATGGAAAATATAGTAAAATCAACTGTCAATCCAGGAAATCCTCAATGCAAATGATAGATCATGACCAGGAACCACATGTATACACTATGCATGCCAAAACTAGTAAGGAAAACATACATGCAACTCTGTACCTGCAATAAAAAACTCATTGTAGCTGTTGATCTCAATGTCCTCTTGCACTTTCCTACTCTTCATTTTCCTTCTTGCTCTAAATTACCAAGTATGCCACACCCTCCAAGAGTGCTCCAAGAAAACTTTAAGTATCCAAGAGTATGAGAGAGAGAGAGAATAGAATGAGAGCCATAAGTGTGAGAAAAAGCTTGCCAATTGATGCTCATAAGCCTTTTTATTAATGAGGCCTCTATTTTATTCATTTTCAATTTTCCTTCATTTTTCTCCTCACATGCAACCTATGACCTCTCCCCTCCCTTTTCTCTTATTTTCCATTAATTTCATAAATAAAATGTCAATTAATGTCTCATGCCTTTCCAAAGCGTTTTCCATTGCCTTTGTCAATTTCCTTTAGCAATAATAAATGAAATGAATACCCACTAGGATTATTTTCCCACCATTCAAATTGGAATACGTGTCCCATGACCTTGGTCTTATATACTCTTTTACATGGATTTTTAACCAAGACTATTACAAAACCCTTCCCCTTGGGGGAACACCATCCTCGGTGTTCAATGACACCTACAACTAGAAAAATAAAACATATTTCATATGGATATTTATAACATATATCTTTGTATTATTTACAATGACCAATGCTGAAAACATGACAAACATACCGTTTACTGGAGCTTTATAACACAACTCATTACGGTATTTACAATAACAACCACATTTTCTTCAACCAGCAAATAATCACACTGTCTATGGAGCTTTATAAACCTAGCTCGATACAATATTTACAATAATATACACATACACATTTTCTCAACCAAAAAATAAAAGGATATGATGCCCGTATTAATAAACAAGGGAATCCATAGGCTCACACCTCCACCCTCAAAGTAATACTGCGATTCACCTTCCTTCAAGATGTCCAAAATCCATTGTCAAAATCAAAGTTGCATCCAATGTTCAACGCTACAATCATGTGCCACTTTTCTTATCAGTGAGAAGTTATCGGCTCAGTGTTCGAGGGAACACTCCCAATGTGCATTTGATTCCATCTAGAAATGATAATGACTAAAACAAATCCATCCTCGACCTTCCCTTCTCTGCTACATAGCCCCTTGGGCAATCGGGTCACCCCCTTCCGTACAATCGCACACCTTCCAAATTCGGTTGGCTCCCCCATCCCAGGCAGTCCATCCCTTGGCAATGCTTCCTCACATCGGAAGATACAAAAACCAAGGCATATTGCTACCTCATAGACATCATACCGGTCATAGCATGCTCATGGAAATCAATGGACATTATTGGGTACCAGTGTCCTACAATGGCCTTGCTCTTGAAGTGCTTTACCAACATATTGGTGCATGTTCCACTTCCTTTTGTTGGTGCTTATAGTTCTTGCACTTGGTTTCAACTACCCAACTAGGAATTCCATGCTTTCCTATACCAAGAACATATCTGCCATTAGATTCAAAATAACTTGAAATAATTCACATCATACTTCATTGGTAACTCGTCAATAAGGTACACTTGCAATTATGTTGACTTCCTATCACAAAAATTTGAACCAGTTAGCTCAAAACACAACCATCATAGATAAAAATCAGAAATCACATGCAATCATCATAAATCATAATCATAAATCAGATGTAATCATCATAAGTTAGAATCGTAGATCGCATGCATAATAGAACTGAAATAAATTATCAATACTTATCCTCCATTGGTCCTTACTTCTGCCTTTTTTTCTTTCTGTACATACACCACATCAATTTCCACATCCGGCAAACACCCAATGCCTTGCTTCTCTTCACTCACATACACATACACACAGTGTACATCACATATATCCACACAAGGCATACAACACCACACAATAGATACACCTACACCCTGTGTACAACACATCACAATACATACACATACATCTGATGTACAACACAACACATACACCTGCACCTAGTGTACAACACAACGTAATACACATGTCATGATGCCACAACTACACAATTCACATACATAGTACCATATGCTCGCACCACAGCATGTACTACATGCTCACCATACCGCATGTATACTAGCACCATATGCACAACATGTACACAGTACCACCTGTACATAGCACCACCTGCACAACATGTCCACAACATCACATGTACACGAAACCACCTACACAATGTGTACAGAATTCCAAATTTACATCACACCAAATGTACAACGTGTACACAATACCACATGTACACAACACCACATGAACAACATGTACACGACACCTCATCTACACAATGCCACATGCACGACATGTACACAACACCACCGGCACACAACCCCACATGTACAACATGTACACAGCACCACATGCACACAACACCACATCTATAGTCATGCACACAAAACCATATGTACATAGCACCATATTTACAAAATGTACACAACACCATATGTACATAGCACTGCATATTCACATGTACATAGCATCATATGTACACAACTCTACATATATAACTTGCGAACATCACCATATGAAAAAAACACCACATATCCAACATGCGCACAATACGATATGTACACAGAACCGCATCTCCAACATGTACATAGCACCATATATACCTAACACAACATATGAAATATATACACAACACCATATATATACAACAGGCATACAACATCATATGTACACAACACGACATATGTTACATGTACACATCACCATAGGTAAAATAAGTTAATATACAACATACACAACATATACACAAAAACAGTACTGCACATCCATAGACCACACACTAACTCCACAAAGAAACCTTGCCTCTAATGTCTTTCCACTATCCATTAGTATCCTAGCATGTCGCATATCACACTACTTTCACTTCATTGAAGTACCCCTTACCATTACCTTTCCATAACATAAACATAGGCATAGTACAACCATATAATATCAATTCATTTCCATATGATACTGACCTCATAGATCTATCAGAGCTACTATTACCACTTGATTCCTCATAATACCAAGAACCTCTTCAAGCCATTCACTTGCATAAGCAATCATTCCTCCACAAGAATGATCCTTAACAACCCTGTCAGATAATGATATAGATACATACATACATACATGTAGAAATTATGCAACATGCATGTATATCTTGGATTAACCCAATCTAAAAATTTACTAAAATTAAATATTGAATCACTTCTACAAATATTTTGTGGAATTAAAAACACGATCGCTAATTACATGAACATGAATCAGAATAAAATCACACACAACACAGATAATTTCCCGAGGAAAGCTCACTGCTAAAAACCCCACTATCTTCTATTGTATATTCAACATGGATCATGAAACAATTACATACAAAAATCTTCTCACAAGAGCCCTCTAGTACTCAGCTAATTGTCTCACGTTCTCATGAACAAAAATGAACAACACATAGCCAATTATCAGCCTCTAGACAACTTGCCTTGCTTGCGCAATCCCTAATGAATGTAATCCCTAAAATATAGGAATTTTGGTCTTCCTTGACTGCGCAAGTATCATGGTAACTCCAATGGGTGTTTGGTTGCATGTGTGCAGCCCAATAATCCTACAACAGATAGTCAACTTCCCTTTCACCTAGAACTCAACTGGGTCTTCACTAGATCTGACATGCATGCAGCTAATAATAATAAATCCTCAGTTTCTTGTGAGATCACTGATTGTGAATTAACTAATATTTAATTCACTTGATCTCTCACTAGTGTATCTTTAGTTACAACTAGAAAAGTTGAGTTTAACTCACTTAACTAAGTTAAACTGATTATAACCTGCATTAACTAATGCACCACTGCACTTCAAACTCTGTTACAACTAGAATTACTCTACATGCCTCACCAACTACCTCTAACTTGAAATCCACTAGCTAACTGAGTTTATCACTCTCAGTAAACTATTTCAAGTTTACACTAAGAATATATTACAGTTTATTTTTCATCTTAATTAAGGGATAACTAAAATAGACATGCACCCAAAATAGCACTGTGGGCCCCACCCTAGTTTGGGTGCTTAATGCAACTAGGCGTGGGTGCTGAAATTTTCTTGTTGAACCTCAACACTCCCTCTCAAAAAGAAAGGGATTGTCCTTCACCCCTTTCCTATCTCTATGGTATTCGAATTTGATCCTTGTGAGCACCTTCGTCAGAATATCTGCATCCTGATCTTCCATGGGAATGTACTAAAGCAACATTATCCTTCTCTGCACACAATATCTGAGATGATGGTACTAGATATCTATATGCTTGGACCTATCATGAAACGAAATATTAATTGAGAGTTTAATGCAACTTTTATTTTCATAATTAATCACTGTCGGATCCATCTGAGAACCAAACAAACCAACCAAGATATTTCTCATCTAAATAGCCTCACATGCAGCTTGAGTTGCTGCCATGTATTCCGCTTCCATTGAACTGAGTGCCACAAATCATTTTTTCCTTCTGTACCAGGAAACTGTTGTTGATCCTATGCTAAAGATCCCTCCTGATGTGCTCTTTTTGTCTGATGTACTGTCCACCCATTCTGCATCCGTGAAGCCTTGAAGCTTCACTCCCTCTATCCATTTGTACCATAGACCATACTCTAATGTGCCCCTCAAATATCTCAAGACATGCTTCCCCGCCTTCCAAAAGAGCTTGGTAGGCTTAACCATAGCTTGACTCAATTATTTAACTATGTAGAAAATGTCTGGTCTGGTGTTCACTAGATAAATCAGTGAACCCAATAACTGGTTGTAGGCAGTAGCATCCACTACCTCTCCAGAACTAGCATCCTCTTTCCTCCAATTTCCTGGAAGAGGAGTATCCATGGGTTTGCATCTCTCCATGTGAAACTTACCCAATATCTCCTTTGCATACTTTCCTTGAGACACAAAAAATTCACCATCCCGCTACCATATTTCCAATCCAAGGAAATAATGAAGGATTCCCATGTCCTTCATTTTGAACTCCCTTGCAAGATCATCCTTGCAATAGTGTATTAGTTTCTCATCACCAGTCAAAATTAGATCATCAACATAAAGAAAAATGGTCAATAGTTTACCCTCAACCAAAATTTGGTACAGGTTTGCATCTGCTTCACTTTTGGGGAAGCCCAGTCCAGTGAAATAGCTATCTATCCAAGTGTACCAAGCACGGGGGTGCTTGCTTCAGCCCATAAAGTGCTCTTTTGAGTCGACACACATGTGACTCACTGTTGAAGATCTCGAAACCTTCAGGCTGCTCTATGTACACCTCTTCCTCAAGGATCCCATTGAGAAACACAGTTTTCACATCCATATGATGAATGCATCAGTCCATCTATGCTAAGAGTGCAAAAATCGATCTTATGGAAGAGTACCTTACAACAGGTGAAAAAGTCTCATCATAATTTATCCCCTCGATCTGTGAGAATCCTTGGGCCAAAAATCTGGCCTTGTATTTATCCACACTCCCATCAGCAACTTGCTTTACCTTGTAGATCCATCTTGATCCAACCACTGATTTGTTGATGGTCTTGGGACTATCTCCCATGCACTTTTATTAACAATGGAGTCATACTCCTCCACCATTGCATCAACCCAGGTTGGTTGCTGCATTGCTTCCTAAAAGGAATATGGTTCAGTCACAATACATTTTCTCATAAGAACCATGTATCTAGTAAGTCAGTCAAGAGACTGTCTCTGTCTGCGTTGTGAAATAGGGGCTCCTACATTCTCCGCATCATCAAGTCTCAATCTATCAACTTCCATGGTGCGCCTTCTGCCATTTTTTATGGATGGCTCTGCATGAGTGTTTTCCTCCACTCCATGAACCTCCTCATGTGGCTGATCCACATCTTGAGACTCATCCTTGGGAACCAACAGTTCCTCCTTTGTATGCAAGTCCAGCTCCCTCTGAAGGGATAACCGCATGGCTTTCTCCTCATCAAATTTTATATCTCGTCACACAACAATCATTCTGTTGTTTGGAAAATACACATGATAATTATGGGGTGTTTCAGTGTACCCCACAAAAACCTCAACCTCAGTTGTTGGTTCCAACTTCTTCCTGGAGTCCTTGGTCACATGCACATAAACATATGAGCCAAAAATCTTAAAGTGTGAAACATCAGGTTTCTTACCAGTGAAATCCTCTTCAGGTGTACTCATGCCAAGTATCCTATGATGACAACGGTTTTGCACATGTACCGGTGTGTTGCATGCTTCCACCCACAAATGAAATGGTAGGCCTTGATCATGCAACATCTCTCATGATACACCCACAATAGTTCTGCTCTTTCTCTCCGTGACTGATATGAAAGGACTGTATTAGTTTTTTGTGCTAAGTGTATTTTCAGTTATAAAACATGTACACTTTGTCTCCATTTGTTTACTTAAGGAATGAGTAATTTAACCATGAAACATAGATGAAATTATGAGTTTTAAGCATGAAAATAAGCCTAAATAACATTGAACAACAGTGTATAACAGAGAAATAACATCACACATAAGTTTTACATAGCAGACATGATGAAGTAGTTCACCTCTCCTGGGCTACATCTGTTGGTCCAGCTCCCAATGACATGTCCCTATTTTTCATTATGCTCAAAATTCCAAATACATGTGTTTATAAGTCTCTAATGGCTATTTTCTCTGCACTAGTGGCTCCAGAATGGTCAAATTAGTCTAGGTAGACTCTTTTTTTCCCCCAAATTGGTCGAAAATTGACCTCTCTATCCATTTTTCTAATCACATCTACAAATGCTCCAATAAATGTGGAGAACTATAGTTTAACTGCAGTTAAACTAGCTAATTTCGCCTAATTTCACTGCGCACTAAAATTACGCCATTTACAAACTATTGGCATTAAACCTGGTGGTTAGGGGAGGGGTGGTCACAAGCTGACCCCCCCCCCCCCATAAACCCCGCAATTTTAACATTTCCACGTTAATATTTTTGGAGTGGAACCCGAAGATGTCGTAGTTCCGTTTAACCGTCACATTAAAACACCACTTATCCCACGTACATGTGACAACACTTAGGGTTATCCACCAGAGTAGTGGTTTATGGAACCGTTACATATACAACAAACTGCGCCATGTGACGAGGTTGTAAAGATCGTCGGGTTATGGTTTGGTTAGCCGCCGGTGTAAACGTTTGATGTCATGATATCACATGTGACCACAATGGTTGGGGTCGTTGGCGTCCCCCCCTCCCCCCCCCCCCCTCCCCACCCAAACCTTCAAACCTTAACACATTAAATAGATACGGAGTGCTATAATGGTTAAGTCACTGTGATAGCTCAGATGGTAGAACTCCTTGCTGGCGTGTCGAATGTCATAGGGTAGAACCCCCCGAACCCAAACAAAATTTTGGTCCTCCGTATAGGGGACACGTGGCAGCCTCTAGGCTAGCCATGTGTCACCCATCCAATGATCCACAAAATTTCATACAAATCCAAATCAACAACCCATAAACTGACACTTGGCGAATCCTGGTTGGATTGAGAAAAAGGAATATTCCCAAAATATTCTATTTTTTCTGATTGTACCTGCATGCTGACTGGGCATCCCAGTCACTCTTGTCACAAAATTTTAGTTGTTTAGGAAAGTGATCAGAACGCGATATCTCCCTCATACGACATCGGTTTTTCGAACCGTTCGTGGCGCCAGAATCACAACGATGAGTTCTACTTGGTAATTCAAGTCTGGTACAGTTTCGAGCACTTTCAACTTTGAGAAAAATACATGATCTCCTTATCACACCTCCCCATTGGGAAGATTTTGAACCCCAAAAGACTTTTATTACGTGTTAAGAAGATGAGGGTACAACTCCCTCACCTTTCCAACTTCTATCCACCTTGCCTTGCTTGGCTTACTGCCCTTGAGCCCAACTCGAAGGTAGTTGACACTTTCCCTCTTAAATGTACTTGTCCTCCTATCAAGGATGGCATCCTCCTTGAGCTCATCCAGAAATTATGGTGAGAAATCTTCTATCGACGGCCGCTGAACATCACTCCCTTGCTCATCAATCAAAGGAGGCTCATACAAACGTAAATTTTCAATCTTGACAACTGAATAAATTTTCATATATGAAGGCAAGTCAAGTTCAAATGCATTATTATCAACTTTATTGATGATCTAGAATGGACCATAGCGAATGGGCTTGAGATTTTCACCTTCTCCTTTCATCCTCTCTTTACTTATATGCAACCATACCTCATCTCCTTCTTGAAACTTGTGATCAACTCTATGTTTGTCATGCCTCTCCTTGTATTTTCTTTGACTCTTCTCAAGCTATTCTTGAACTTGCTGATGAATAATCTAAATTTTCTCAATGAACTTTCGAGCCTTGTCAATATCACTATGCCCATAAATTGCAACATCCTTCTCAAAGATGAAGTCTAATGGTGATTTCGGAAAATACCCAAAGAAGGCTTCAAAATGCGAAGTATTTGTAGAAGAGTGCTTTGCCCAGTTGTAAGTGTGCTGAATGTAATGTAGTTTTTCATCCCACAACTTGGGATGTTTGCTGCAATATCCTCTGAATAGATGCACAACAGTTCTGTTCACCACCTCAGTTTGGCCATCAGTTTGCGGATGAAAAGCAGTACTCTTTTTCAACTTTGTGTCCATCATCTTCTAAATATTGGACCAAAAATTCCCAATTAACCTAGAATCCCTGTCACTAACAATAGAAGTTGGCAATCGATAATGAACCCATACATGTTGAAAATAATTTTCAGCAGTTTTTTCAGCAGTTATGGTTTTCTTACATGGCATAAGTATACACATTTTACTGAATCTATCCACAACTACATAAAGATAATCTTCATGTTTTCTTGACATAGGTAGACCTCCAAAAAAGTCCATGGAGACACTCTCCCATGGCCTTGATTGTACCAGTAGTGGCGTGTACAACCCAAGCTTCCTATTGCTAGGCTTGCTTGTTGCACACATAGAACAACCTCTTATAAAATGTGACACATTATCTATCATGCAAGGGAAATAGCAACAATACCTCTGTAGATGTGCCACTATTTTTCTTACCCCAAAGTGTCCAACAATAAGAGATGAATGAGCCTCTCTCATAACACTTAGCCTCTCTCCTTGTGGTATACACAACTTACTCAAATGAAACAACAAATTTTTATGCATGTTATAATCATTTTCCTCAACTTGATTCCCTTCACTCAAACTAGAATACACATTTTGAAAATTAGCATCATGTGCATATTGTTCTATGTAACTCTCATGTACAATAGAATCATTTTTAAGTAAATTAGAAGCACTTATAATTGGCCTTGAAAGCATATCAACAACTTTATTTAAAATACCTTTCTTGTACCTTATAACCAAGTGAAACTGTTGAAGAAATCCCACCCACCTGGAATGTCGTGATTGCTGCAATTTTGTTTGCAACTGTAAGTATTGTAATGGTTGGTGATCGGTACGTATAATCATCTCTTTACCCATCAAGTAGTGTTTCCACTTCTTGAAGCTTTGTACCAACGCATACAACTCTTTTTCATATTTAGGATAATTAGTTACAACACAATTGAATGTTTCAGAATGAAAAGCGATAGGCTTACCATGCTGCAAAATTATTGTGCCCATGGCATAATCACTACCATCGGTTTGTATCTCGAATGGCTGTCTCAAATTTTTTAATGCAAGGACCGGAGCCGAACTGATCTTGTCTTTTAAAGATTCAAAATCTTGTTGTTGTTTGCCTCCCCATTGGAAGCCTTTCTTCACACCTGTCACTGCATGCATAGGAGTTGCTATGGCAGAAAAGTTAGCAATAAACTTTCTCTAATACTTAGCTGTGCCTAAGAAACTTCTTACCTCGGTTACTATTTTGGGAGTGGGCCAATTCACAATGGATTCCAATTTAGAAGGATCAATTCTCAACTCACCTCCTCCTTCAATGTGTCCCAAATAAACCAGATAATTCTTTCCGACCTCACACTTTGACATCTTAAGAAATAATTTCTCTTTCTTCAAAACATCAAGCACCCTTTTCACATGCAAAACATGTTATTCTCTTGTTTTGCTGAAAATGAGTATATAATCTAAATAAAAAATCACAAAGTCATTAAGAAATGGATGCAAAACATTATCCATAACACGCATGAAATTTTATGGTGCATTACACAAACCAAATGACATAACCAACCACTCAAAGAGTCCTTGTTTGGTTTTGAATGCAGTCTTCCATATATCACTTTCTGCAATTCTTACTTGATGATATCCACGTTGTAAATTTGACATTGTGAAAACATTTGTTTCTTTCAGCTGATCTATCAAATCATATATCCTTGGGAGTGGGTATTGATTCTTTACTGTTATCTTGTTCAAAACTCTAAATTTTACACACATGCGCCAAGTCCCATCTTTCCTCGGAATGAATACTATGGGTGAATTGCATGGCGAAGTGCTTGGCCTTATGAGTCCCTTTTCCAACATGTCCTTTATTTTCCTCTTTATTTCAACATTCTCCATTATCGACATGCGATACATGCCGATGTTTGGAAGAGGACAATCTTGTTGCAGTTGAATCTCATGTTGAATCTCCCTTTTTGGAGGCAATCATGTTGGCTCCTGAAACATCTCATGATGTGCATCAACTACATCATATAAATATGATTTAAAATTAGGATCACAATCCTCAAATAATTCATGATTAACATTAGCTCTAGGCTTAATCATTAGAAGAACAAAATTCTTACCTCAATTCATCAGCCTCTTTATCTGTCCAAAATTTACCATTGCAATATTTGTCTTCTAGCGATGTGCTCTAACAATGTAATCCTTGTCATCTTTGAATAAATGGTATTTTTTCTCAGGGCGATGGAAGATCTCTTTCCTATCATACAAGTAAGGATTTCCCAACACAATACCTGTAATATCAAGCGGAACCACATATAATTCAACTGTGTCAACAAAATGTGCAGTTATTGCAAAGCGTAATATCCACTTATTTGAAACCTGTAAATTTGCATCCTTACAAATCCACCCAAGTGGATATGGTTTTGGATGTGGAATGGTCTCAAGATTAAGTTTCTTGACCAAGTCTTTAGAGGTTAAGTTTTCTTGTGACCCACTGTCAAACAATGTGTCAATCTTGGTATGTTTGGATATGACCCTCACATGAAACAGTTCAATTCTCTCTTCTTCATTTGGAGCTTGTATGTGACAGTTTGATGTACTAGTACTGTTTTTTGTTTCAATCTCTTTCCTCATCATGTTCTTCAATACCATGGCTGTAATTTTGGATTCATCACCTGAATCCTCTCCTAAATCATGTTGAGCTATAGTTGTAGTTTTATGTTTCCCTTTGTTGTTATGAGGTTTGGGCCTATTTTCAGGATGTAGTTTCCAACAATTTTTCTCTTCATGGCCTTCTCTTGAACAATGTTTACAGACCACTTTTTCCTCTTTCTTTATAGATTCATTATTTTTTCCCTTACCTTTTGAGGTCTTCTCTTTGTTTTTCCCCTTAAAAGGTTTCTTCCTACCCTCATTAGTAATGTTTTTCCCTCTAGCATCTAGATGTGTAGCCTAAACACAAACTTCATCTATAATTGTAGCGTTAAACATGAGAATAGTATGTCTTAGGTAGCTATGTAAGCCTCCTATGTACTTTAGCAAAGTATCTTGGCTCTGTAAATCTACCCCTAATAAGAGAGCTCTTCTCCTAAATTCTTGAGTGTATTCTTGCACATTCTATCCTTTCAATTGTCTAAAATTTTTCCAGATCATTATTGATTTCTGCATATGAGCTAATGGATAAAATTATTGTTTTATTACAGTAATGAAATCATTCCATGATAGGATAATATTACCATGCTTCTTGATCTCCTCATATGTCTTGGCTTCCCACCAAACAAGTGTTGCACTTTCCATTCTCAATGAAGCTAGTTGGATTTTGGTATCATCATTATGAAGGTTCTGAATTCTCAAATAGACCTCCAATTGCCTAATCCAATTATCAATTTTTTCTGCATTGACTTCACCATTAAACATTGGAAATTCAATCTTAACATCAATTTTTAGAAAAAGAATTTTACCAGTGCTCTTTGACTTGTGTGGCTGATGTACTGAAGATGAAGTAGAGGATGATGATGATGATGATGAGGGTGAGGATGGTGACTTTCCACTGCCACCATTTCCTCCATTTCCCTTCTTTGATTTATCTTCATCATTTTGACCTCCTAATGATCCTCGACCTTCGTTGTGAAGTTTAGATCCTTCTCCTTCTAGTCTCTCATTTCTTTCTTGATAAAGGACTCTCACCATCTCAGTCATGTCAAGGAATTCTTTCCTGAACACCCTTTCTTCTTCTTTGGGATCCACCTCTTCATTGATTTCTTCTTCCTCTGGAGGCGTGCTTAATGCTACTTCTGCTTCTTTTGGAGGTGAACTAGATGGTGGAGAATGTGAAAATCTTGCCCTCCTTTGCTGTGGCTCACTTTGAGACCATCTTTCTTCCACCAATTTTCCTTCTCCTCTCTTAAGCTTAAACCTACTAAGCATGTGAACACTTGCAAACAATTAAACAAATCTTTGCACACAACAACAATAGAGAATAAACTCTAGCTCTGATACCAACCTGAACTATTAGTTTGTTGTGATAAGTGTCTTTTCAGTTATAAAACATGTATAATTTGTCTCCATTTGTTTGATTATGGAATGAGTAATTTAACCATGAAACATAGATGAAATTATGAGTTTTAAGCATGAAAATAAGCCTAAATAACACTGAACAACAGTGTATAAGAGAGAAATAACATCACACATAAGTTTTACACAGCAGACATTATGAAGCAGTTCACCCCTTTTGGGCTACATCTACTAGTCCAACTCCCAATGGCATGTCCCTCTTTGTCATTATGCTCAAAATTTCAAATAAATGTGTTTACAAGCCTCTAATGGATGTTCTCTCTGCATCAGTGGCTCCAAAATTCTCAAATTAGTCTAGGTAGACTCTTGTTTTCCCCCAAATTGGTCGAAAATTGACCTGTCTAGCCATTTTCCCAATCACGGCTACAAATGCTCCACTAAATGTGGAGAAATGCAGTTAATTGCAGTTAAACTAGCTAATTCCGCCTAATTTGACTACGTGCTAAAAGTATTCAATTTACAAACTGTTGGCATTAAACCTGGTGGTTAGGGGTGGAGTGGTCACAAGCCCACCCCCCCCCCCCATAAACCCTGTGGTTTTAAAATTTTCGCATTAATATTTTTGGAGTGGAACCTAAAGATGTCAGAGTTCCCTTTAACCATTGCATTAAATACCACTTATCCCATGTACATCTGACAATGCTTAGGGTTATCCGTCGGAGTAGTGGTTTATGGAACCGTCGCATATACAACAAACTGCGCCATGTGACGAGGTTGTAAAGACCATCGGGTTATGGTTTGGTTAGCTGCCTGTGTAAACGTTTGATGTCCCAGTATCACATGTGACCACAATGATTGTGGTCGTCGATGGGTTGGGACTGCCAGCAGTTTCCCCCCCCCCCCCCCCAAATATTTCAAACCTTAACACGTTAAATAGATATAGAGTGCTATAATGGTTAAGTCACTGTGATAGCTTGGATGGTAGAACTCCTTGCTGGAGCACCAGAGGTCACAGGGTCGAACCCCCCAGACCCAAACAAAATTTTTGTCCTCCGTACAGGGGACACGTGGCAGCCTCCAGGCTAGCCACATGTCACCCATCCAATGATCCACAAAATTTCGTACAAATCCAAATCAACAGCCCAGAAACTGACACTTGGCAAATCCTGGTTGGATTGAAAAAACAAAATATTCCTGGACTATTCTATTTTTGCTGACTGTACCTGCATGTTGACTGGGCATCCCAATCACTCCTATCGAAAAATTTTAGTTGTTTAGGAAAATGATTAGAACGCGATATATCCCTCATACAACATCGATTTTTCAAACCGTTTGCGGTGCCGGAATCGCAACCACAAGATCTACCCAATCGCTCAGGTTCGGTATAGTTTTGAGCACTCTCAATTTTGAGAAAAATACATGATCTCCTTATCAGTGACCCCATTCTGCTATGGGTTATGAGGCGCTATGAGTTCTCTTCGAATTCCTTCTTTGTTGCAGAAGTTCTAAAATTCATTAGAGATGTCTTCTCCACCATTATCGCTCCTCAGAGCCTTCACTTGCTTCCCTGACTCTTCTCTTAAACTCCAAGAACTTAGAGAATGTATGATATTTCTTCTACATGAAGAAGATCCAACACTTACGAGAAAAGTCATCAACAAATATTACATAGTACTTATGTTTTTCTGTTGAAGTAATAGAGAAAGGACCACACACGTCTGTGTGAACTCTCTCAAGGATCTCGAAAGCTCGATTTTCCTTCGCATGAAAGGTGGCCTTTACATATTTTCCCATAGTACATCCCTTAGATGTGTCTAACTGTGCAAGTGTACCCCTGGGAAGACCAGTAGAAATCTGCTGCATGACTTTCAAGGCTCCATGGTGAAGATGGCCCAATCTCCCATGCCATAATTCGGCCTCATCACTGCTCACCACTTGATCTGCCTTTCCCATCATTACTGCGCAGCCATCTACCTCCAGCTTATAGATATTATTAACTCGAATCCCTATCCTCTTGGCTTGTTCTATTGTTTTATGTCACAAGAAAGCTTTTCCTTCACTAAAAACAACATCATAGCCTCTATCCTCCAACATTGCGACTAAGACTCAATTTTTCTTCAGACCTGGTACATGCATTACATATTTTAATTGAAATGGTTTACCTAAATGCCTCTGAAAGGTAATGGTACCAATCTCGATAGCACTATACCACCCGTCATCGCCCGTTTCAATATGCATCTGGAGATCCTTCACCTCCAAGTCACTGGAAATTTCCTTGTCTCCTATCATGTGAAAGGAAGTGCCGCTATCCAAATACCACACGGATCCTAATGCACTAGACACCATGCATGCAATCAATGAGAAGTCAAGCTCAAATTGCTAGGCAAGGCCCTCACCAGCTGCAGATCCTCCAGCCTTCTTGTTCTTCTTCTTTTGTGGACAATTAGTTGCAAAATTCCCATGCTCGTGACAGTGAAAACACTTCACCTTGGACATGTCCTGCTTCTTGACATTCTTGGACTCAGATTTAGAATGGAATTTCTTCCCCTTCCCCTTCCTCGCCTTGGCAACTAAAGAAAAATCCTCTTCATCTTCATTATTGGATGAAGATCCATCTCTGGTGTTCCGTCTGAACTCCTCGTGCACCAAATCCGACCACAGTCGTTCCCAATCTGGTAATTTTTCCCTTCCATTGACAAAGTCTTGATAATTGTGAAAAATCTTGGGAAGTACCAGGAGAGTCAAGCTCACCAAATCATCATCAGCAACTGTTATTCCAGCTCCCCAGTTCATCCCGACATTGGACAAACTTTATTAGATATTTTGGAATGGTGTCGCCCTTTTCCATCTTGATCTTCCTGAGTTTATCTTTGAGCGCCAATTTCCTATGGTCAGAACTGCTTTGGAATAGATCCATCAAAGCCTTCCACATTTCATATGGTGTGGCTTTCCCATGGAGGCTTGAGACAATATGGTCTCGTACTCCCTCCAATGGGATCCTCTTCGCCTTTTCCACTTTCTTTTTCCATGCATCAAGAGTTGTAGCATCTGTCACAGCGGGTTTAGAAACATCAGTGTCAATTAATTCCTTTAAGCCACTATCTTCTAGTACTGCCTCCATCCTGTCCTTCCAATAAATATAGTTTGAGCTTCCCTCAAGTGCATACTCCAACCTCAAGCCATTGAAAGCCATTTCGATCTTGAATCAACTATAGCACCAAGAAATTCTTTCTGAAAATTCGAATTCTATCCAGTCACAAACTCAGCTCCTGCTTCACTTCTACAATTTCCTATGCTCTGATACCATGTATAAATTATACAGCATGCATGTATATCTTGTATTCACCCGATCTAACAATGTACTAAAGTTAAATACTGAATCACTTCTACAAATATTTTGCGAAATTAAAAACATAATCGCTAATCACATGAACATGAAGAAGAATCAAATCGCACACAACACAGATAATTTACTGGGGAAAGCTTACAACTAAAAACCCCAATATCTTCTATTGTATATTCAGCATGTATCATGAAACAATTACATACAAAAATATTATCACAAGAGCCCTCCAATACTCAACTAATTGTCTCACATTGTCATGAACAAAATTGACCAACACATAGCGAATTCTCAGCCTCTAGACAACATGCCTTGCTTGCGCAATCCCTGATGAATGCAATCCCTAAAAGATAGGAATTTTGGCCTTCCTTAACTGCGAAAGTATCATGGGCACTCCAATGGGTGTTTGGTTGCATGTGTGCAACCCAATAAACCTACAACCGATAGTCAACTTCCCTTTCACCTAGAAATCAACTGGGTCTCCACTAGATCTGACATGCATGCAACTAATAATAGTAAATCCTCAGTTGCATGTGAGATCACTAATTGTGAATTAATTAATATTTAATTCACTTGATCGCTCACTAGTGTATATTCAATTACAACTAGCACAACTAAGTTTAATGCACTTAACTAAGTTAAACTGATTACAACTTGCATTAACTAATGCACCACTGCACTTCGAACTCTGTTGCAACTAGAATTACTTTGCATGCCTCACCAACTACCTCTAACTCGAAATCCACTAGCTAACTGAGTTTATCACTCTCAGTTATTATTTCAAGTTTACATTGAAAATATATTACAGTTTATTGTCCATCTTAATTAAGGGTTAACTAAAATAGACATGCACCCAAAAATAGCATTGTGGGCCCCACCCTAGTTTGGGTGGTTAATGCAACTAGGCGTGGGTGCTGAAATTTTCTTTTCAAATCTCAAAAATACATATATAATAATTAGCATTAAAAATCATCATCCTATCAAAAAACAACATACATACATGTATACATATATAAACATCAACATAATCATGATCACAACACAATTGCTAGATATCATAAGGTGTAGGTGAAGAGAACTTCCTTTATTCATGCACATCATGCAAAACATTGAGAACAAGAGTTCCCAACATGGCTAGGGAATCTAACACCTAAAATACACTTTCTTTGCATTTTTTGTTACCTTTCTCATGTCTGTGCCGCCACCATCCATTTACCACAAGGGACCCAACCAATCCAACATATTGCTATTTATTCTTACATTATGTTGCGCTTACTCATGCAATCAGCTTCATCCAAGTCGTCTTATATTACCTGTTAGATACCACACAACTCTTTCAAGCTCCACTAACTTTCCTCTTTCCCAACAAATTCCTGAGACTCAAAGCATAAAATACAAGGAAAATAACATGAAGCAAACAAGAAGAAAACCATTAGAACCAATTGCAATACGACACCAAAAAAAAGTGGCATGATCATGCACTAGATGCAATCAAGACCACAAAGAAAGTGCAAACAAATCAGAAGACTGAAAGAACAAGACTTAGAAACAAACACCATGAATTAATCCCCATGGTTCCAAATTCTTCCAAAGGAAAGCTCAACCCGATCCTTCTTCAATATTTCATGGAAGCCTCTTGCCATGTAATCCCCTGCATCATACTACCATAAACACATAATTGTCAGTGCATAAATATATATACAGTATTCCAATCACCTTACCTTTTGTTTCCAAGCGCGTTGCCTTGTAACTGAACACATCCATGTCATTTCTCAAGGGACTCCAATTCCCTTGACATATCTAGCTTTAACTAGATACCAACTGATATACATGTTCATGACTATAGCACATGTTTTCATAATGTCATACAATATCAAGGTTTAAGAAGACTTTCTATATGCAAAGCACACATTTGTTTGGAATTAGGGTTTCCAAACATATCCAAAGGAATTCTTTTCCAATTCCTTTCTTTAGCCTTTTACCTTGTTGCAATCGAGTCTTATTATGTATTGTCACCTCACCCAGCTATTATTTATATAAACATTTCAATTCTTACCTTGCTATGCTAATACTAAGCATGTTTCCATGCAATTGCTCACACCTGTCATCCACATGTTCCAAAGATCAAGACATCATGTATGTTAATTATAAATCAACCTTTACCAGGATGAACAATCATGTCATAACCAAAAATAAACTCATATTCATCACTCATAATACATAATGCTACAACTATCACCTACTTACACTCAAGTACATATCAACTATCTTAGCACATATGTGTTAGTACAACCATCCTTAAACCAAGATCATTTATTCTTGCAATCTTACAGACACATGCTCATATTATGCAATTAATCAAACATTCAAACAATAGACGATATAATAGACACTAAGAACTCAAACACCAAATAGATGACATAATAAAATAGTCAAGCACCAAGTATATGACATAATCAACTCATATATTAATGTATCTTAGGGGATGTTATCTTGACTGCACAATCAATCTAATTATCATGATATAACTGCACAATCAATCTAATTATCAAATCAATCATAAATAGGGTCATGATATCCATAACAATAACTAGATAACATGTCCACCTCATAGGTTCATAACCATTTGTCATTTGTACATAACAATCACATATGCATAGTAAGCCTAGATTAATACAACACAATATCAAAAATATATCAAATCATACATGAATGTAATAACCCTAACCATTTGCATAGGCCAATCCAAATCAACACGATACATATAACATCAAGATATTAATACAATAACCATAATCATCAAGTTAACTAGCATAAAACAACAATAAAAATTCATATAATAATAAGTTACTATCATTCATGAATATTGGACACACATGCATATGACCACACTGTTTCACTATCATCTACCATGCATGTAACCACAACAACAATAAACTAAAAAAAATGTATCTAACCCTAATGCTCATAACAACCATTAGCCAACCTACCTTCATGCCAATCATCCAATACTTGTATGACGATCTCAGTCTTACCCCAAAGTCTAGTGCCACAACTTCACTTTGATGATCTACATATCATGCTCTATCTCAACCAGCACATTATCATAATAACATACCAAAAACATCATGATGACCTAAAATTCATATAATGACATCATGGATAACAACCTTAACCATGAAAATGCATGCATAACAACATATCAACACTGACATGCATAACAAATGCATATACAACCGACATCCACTCATGGCGACCATATCCAATCACCATCAGCTTTCACATGGCGACACAACTGCAAAAATGACCACCATCATGCATACACAACAAGCACATAGTCCACCAACATACATAACACCTATGCAACTGACATATTTGCAAGAAAAACACATTGCATTGAATAAAGAATCATACATTCATGACGACACACTTCACAACAACGACATCCTATTTCACATGGCGAAATCACTGCAACCATGACTGACACCATTCATATGCAACAAGCATATAGACCATAAGGATGATTAACACACATGCAAACAACATGAATGCATGACCAATGCACACCACCCATGTAGTTCGAGGGGTGAACCATGCTCTGATACCACTTTGTAACACCCTCCTCCCACATCTACCCAAGTAACCTGCCAACCAAGGTAAACATCCGACGAGAGGCTACTATGAAATGATTCGACCTCCTAGGCGACCTTAAGGAAGTGGAATCAATGGAAACACATCACACAAACATTGTACATCAATAATAACACCCCCAGGAGACAACCCAACCATTCAAGCATCCTTCCCCTACGTCCCACTTACCGTTTGAGCTCTTATACCTCTGAACGCATGCACAAGCCTGCATGCCTGCGTCCGGGGACTATTTCCAACACTGTTGTTCCATAGTCTGTGAGATTTAAGGCACTTTTCAAGCCCAGAATTCCGGCCACTTCCTAGAACATGTTGTAACATCCGGAATCCATTAAACACATGATGAAAAGGCTACTAAACCAAAAAATAACTCGAGGGCTAAGCCTGACCATCCCCAATCGAGATTGAAATTTTGTCAAACACTTGGCATAAAATGAAATCTACATGTCTAAGTAACATATCTGAGCATATATGTATCATACTTATCCGAGAATCGCTAAGAAGCATTGTTCCCTTACATCATTAGTTGCATTATTGTTGGGTCAATTTACTAGGTAAATTAACAAAAGCATTTAATTATCAATCTGGGTTTGTAGAACTTAGAAGAATCTCCAAACTATATGGATTTCAACTACAGTCAAGTTTAGAAGATGAATTATTAATGATAAAGGAAATGCATATTACAAAACTAAATAATTTCTAATTCAATCATGTAACAAGCAACAGAAGAAGCTCCTAACTTAGGAGATTTGTTTGTACTTCTCTTACAAAACTACTTCATGAATTAGAAACCAAAAACCACTAATGAACAATATATTAAGATGCATGAAATAATAACTGAAGAGTCTCCTAACTAAGGAGATCCTGGTTGTCCTTAATTACAGGTTCATTCATCATTAATACCATTGTCAGAAAACAGGAACTTCAGAAAATCATGTAAAAGTAGGAAAGATGAATTCTAGTTCTAGCTCTTGATCAAATAGAAGGAATGTTTAACTTAAACATTGGATTTCCTCTTCATACGCAGAATAGAAATTATAACTAGATTCATCAGAAAAAATAGTAAATCATCATACTTCTAATTAACTGAACAAAACTGAAGCAAAACTAGCTAATTAAACCAAGAAGTGTACTTAGCTCGGTGTGGGGGCCCTCCACCCTTCCCTCACACACTAGCAGTACTTTCAGCTACTAAAAATTATTCAAATATCATGCATAAGAAAATGATAAATTACGTCTTCAATTAACTTCATAAAATAGGAATCTCAAAGCCTCAAGTTTTTCCTACTACCCTCTTCTCTCACTTGGAGAGAGAGCACTCCTATTTATACATGAGTTTCTTTTAAAAAGAGATAAGCAACTCATAAATACAACTCCACTTTTCTTTCAACTAATTTCCAAAATTACAAAATATGATCCCTATAAATATTTACACAAATCTTGGATGAGATATCCATATCCACATGATATTCTCCTTGAAATGAGCTTGAATGATTATCTCCTCAAATCTCTTTGATCCCTTCAAATCCTCACACAAATCTAGGATGAGATATCTATGATATTCTCCTTGAAATGAGCTTGAATAATTATCTCCTAAATCTCTTTCAAATATTCCTACACATTACAAGACTCACACAACTTTTGAGACATATATGAAAATATATTAATTTTCTAATAATTAATCACAAATTCTCTCAAAATGCATGAAAATAAATAAATCGGAAAATAATGAGGGAGACCCATATTTAACATGGAAATAGTATGATAAATAGTGAATGGATATATATATTATGGATAAATGTGAGGAATAATGAAAGGAAAAGAGGATGAAAATACAACATTTTGGAGGCCCAACAATTATCATCTATTAGGCCATAGATACATTGTTCATTCATTTACAAGTCAAAGCATTAGGAGATCAATACATCATCATTTTCATAATACATGCTTATAGCTAGCACAATAACCAAAAAAATATGAAGGATACATCAGCGATAGAATTCACATGGTAACAAGAATATTTACCCACCAATACAAGAAGAAAAGAGCTTTTATTTCCATAAGAAAAATACCACCAGGTTTGGGAATTCCATGTTCCACCTGACCATAGACATGGCTAAGGAAAATATCTCTTCATCCAGTCAAACCCGTGCCATATTCATAGCATGAATGTGGGATATCATAAAACACATCAATCAAAACCAATCCAAGGCTTCTAAAGGCCAAACCACCTCAACCATCAACCAATGATTCCACCTCACGATCGGACATCACAACCATCACGGATTTGTCTCTACCCAAGTTGTTCTAGGGCTCATGAGTGTTTGTTACAACCAAGTCTTTAGCACTAGTAACTCAACCCCAGCTATTTTCGGGCTCCAGCGTGTTTTTCCAGCCAAGGCTCTAGGACTAGTAACTCAAACCACCTAGAGCTCCAGAGTGTTTGTCCAACCAAGGCTCCAGGACTAGTAACTCAACCCAAAATTTGTTCTTCGGGCTCCAGAGTGTTTGTCAAACCAAGACTCCATGAACTAATAACTCAACCCACAGCTAAAGGAACATGATAACCAAATAGAAAACAAAAAATGAAATGAATCCAAAAATCCATGGTTATCTAGGAAATGGCAAGGCTAGGCAAATCCATTGTCAATCGATACAATCCTCCATGCCAATGACATATCATGACCGAACGCCATGCATACACCATGCATGCCAAAACTAGTGAGGAAAACATACATGAAACTTGGTACCTGCAATCAAAACCCATTGTAGTTGTTGATCCCAGTGTCCTCTTGCACTTTCTTTGCCTTCTTTCTCCAAATTACCAAGTATGCCACACCTTCCAACAATTCTCCAAGAAAACTCTAAGTATCCAATAGTATGATAAAGAGAAAGAGAATAGAATGAGAGCCATAATTGTGAGAAAAATCCTGCTAATTGATCCTCATAAGCCTTTTTATTAATGAGGCTTCTATTTTCTTTGTTTGCATTATTTTCCTTCATTTTCCACCTCACATGCAACCTGTGACCTTTCACCTCCCTTTTCTCCTATTTTCCATTATTTTCATAAATAAAATTCCAATTAATGTCCCACGCCTTTCCAAATCCTTTGTCATTGCCTTTACCAATTTTCTTTAGCCATAATAACTTAAATTAACACCCATTAGGATGTTTTTCCCACCATTCAACTTGGAATACATGTCCCATGAACTTGGTCTTATATATTTTTTTACATGGATTTTTAACAAGGATTGTTACAATAAATAATCTTAGAAGCTAAACATTTAGTTTTTTCAGTTGCATAAGTTTTGTTTTATTGTGTAGAAAGAAAAATAAAGATCCGGAGGACAAAATTTTTAAGGGAATATTCATATCTTGACTCCATGTCCAACGAGGACAATGGCATGTTGTTTTCAACGTTTTGTAGGAAAATTGTTGTCACCTTTTGGAGAAAATAATGTTGTAGGTCAATTTTGCACGTTTCGATTTCCAAAAAATGGCTCAAACGAGCTTCATCTCATGGGAAAAGGTCGAGATGTTGTAGATCATATATCGCTTTTTTTGGAGTATGTGGATCTATTCTTAATATAATGCACTGGCTGCTGTTCTTAACACAAATTTTATTCCAAATTGGTATGATTACTGTTGTGCCAATGATAATGGTTTTCATCATGGAGTGAGGATTCTTGAAGGTCGTTGACAGTTTCTTCACAATGCAGCTACAATATTGATGTAAATAGTTATATCAATTGCAAAAACTGAGGAATCGACGAGCGAAGTTTTGATGCCTAAATCCAACATTATCCTGACAGTTTAAAATGAACGGAGAGGTTATGCTAAGGGGATCCCCCAAGAGGTTGTTTCTTGAAACAGTAGATCGGGAGATCTACAACCACGATGTTGATTTCCATCTCTTGTTGGAAAACCACATACCAGTGTGACAGCCCTGGGGAGTAGTAAGAGGTATCAGGTTTTGTGAAACAAAATTAGTTTTCCAACATGTGCGTAACGACAAAGATTGGGACCCGCACAAGCACACCATCCACCTCATCCTCAAATCTTTCATATAACATCATCCTAGGAGCTATATGTCATTCAACAACTACAGAAGTCACTGCAATCCAATTAATCCTCTCGTAGGTTTCAGAAAAATTGATGGTTCACAATATTTATACTCCAAATCAGTGCATTGTGATGAGACAAATCAATAGAAGTTTAATGAGATAGGAGGGTGGTGCAAAATGGTTTCATCCAAACCGGCCATCGTCAAATCTATGATCCATTTTGATTGCGCCCCGTCACTCCACTTTTCCTAAAACCACCACAAGGACCTCGCACAAAATGGTTTATGATTTTGAAAAAATCGCAGTTTGGCTACACACCGTCCATCTCAGCTCAACAACACATATGACAAATGCCCAAGGGTCCACATCCATCCTTTGCATCTGATATTTATTAATGTGTTACAACTCCATTTAAAAGTATGATGTGTTAAATAACATTGTAAAGTCCTGAAAATGGTTGAGAACATATATAGTTTTGATATTTTATGATTGAGTTATGGGAGCCTATTTTAAAAATGCATTGTAATTTAAAATAGATAAAAATGAAAACGATTTTATAATTGTTTCAAGAAGTGGTGTTGTAACTAATCACAGAACAGTTCAGGTTAGGAGAAGAATAAAATCAGAAAGGAAGGGAACTCAAAAGGATCCGGGAGGTTCAGAGGTTCAATTCAGAGTCTGTCTACTGGGAGACTTTGTAATGGTGAAATATTTCATAAAAAGAAGAATAGGAACCATTTTGATTTCAACTCTTGGGTAAATTGTAGAATTGTGTTTTTTATTATGTTTGATATAATGTTTTCTTTCACTAGTATGAGTGTAATGTAGCAACAATTTTTTTAAGCTTCGATTATGAATTGACTTTAAATTGGTATTCATTTTCTGGTTTAAAAAGTCTTAATGGGTGCTCCACCATGTTGGAAACTCTTGAATTTTCTTGTCTTTTTCATCATTCTTTCAACAGAGTTTAAGTTCAAATTCTTAACTTCCTAAGCTAATTGAATTTAAATTGGTACTCATTTTCTGGTTTAAAAAAGTCTTAATGGGTGCTCCACCATGTTGGAAACTCCTTAATTTTCTTGTCCTTTTCATCATTCTTTCAACAGAGTTTAAGTTGAAATTCTTAACGTCCTAAGCTATAAAGCGTTGTCCCTCTTCATATTTCTTCTAGCCACTCATTAATTAAAGCTTTGTAATCATCAATAGTTTTCGCCAACTTGGTTTTGAATGCTAGCTTTATGAATTAGACTGTTCATTACAACTCTCATGGTCCCAATCTCTAGCCATTTATCTTAAGGTTTTCATCAATCTTTCAAATTTAGTGGGCATTAGTTCCCCCACATCTAGGAATTATCTCCAACTTTACAACACGTCCCATGAATTAGGGAAAAATAAAAGATTCTTCAACCAGTCCGGTAACCATTTAGATCACAAAGTCTTCAAGCCCTCTGCAACATACCTCTATCAACATCATCAACTCAACAACACAACCTTCATCTCTAATACTAACAATACATCACAACATCTTCCAACAATGATTGCCATACTTTTGACAAGCAACACATACTCAACAACTTACTCAGTACAACATCCTTTTCCATCAATGACAACTTTTTCAACAATCCCTACCTTGGTTTATGTAATTCATAACATGGGTTCAAAGGCAACAAACCCCTGACTTGGTTTATGACATATGTAACTCAGGGCATCAATTGTAAAATTAGGAAATATTATGGATTTGGATTAATAAGAATCGGGTCAATATGACAAATTCGACATCCTAGAATCATACCCACAACAAAATTTTGGCAAAAATAGTCTGGAATTGGATTAATAAAAATGAATTCAATATGAAAAATTCAATATCCTTGATTCAGAGAGACAACAAGTTTAGATGCATAATCTATGGATTTGTATTATTTCTGTAGATATTAAAAATTTGTAAAAAAAATTATGGAATTTCCATGGTTTACCATAGGTTTTAATTTTCCCTTAATAGATTATGCATTGCAATATCCTGCACAGGTGAATAGATTATGCTTTATCTGCGCGTGGTGATGGTGCTCGTTATACAAGGAGAAAAAGAGCCTTGAACTTTTCTGCAGCTCATGTCTCCTGGTATGTATGATGGAGTGTTACAAATTGTATATATTATTCACAAATAATAAAGTCTAACTGAAAATATCTGATAATGTCCCTTGAGAGATGCATGAGTTCTTGTATATATATTTTTGGTTTCTTAGTTTATTGGATCCCATTCTATTTAAAGCTCGAGTATCCTTGTAGATCTAGGACAATACTGTCAAAGATATTTCAGAGTGAGCACAAAATTATAAATCAATGTAATTATAAAGGCACCACTCCTCTATTAATGAAATTTACTTGAGTGCTTTCTTCAAACACGTTTTCCATGCTATTTTATGAATGGAAGCTGGCATTCCTTTAAATAACTCGTCTCACTCCCTTTGATATTTTCCAATGGGTGATTTTCTTATCATCTTTTAGTTGCCATGTCTACAGTTACTAACTTGATAATTCAAGGGAAAATGAATTTCTTTTTTTGTTTTTAGGCTTGAAACTCTGCGCAATTCTGAACTCACTTTGGCACAACTTACAATACTTACATGGTTAAAATTACCAGACCTAGGAATTTGAGTATGGCTTGTAGATAGTACAAATGTGGAGTAAAATAAAGCTTTTCCCTTATCTAAATTTCTCGCTTACCATTGAGCACTGAAAGTATTTTTGTGAGTGTTTTTCTCTGATTGGTTGAAGTTTGCAATAGCTTGTCATGGTTCCATGACATTATCTGACTTTTTGGAACACAACTACATAGTCATAGAAGGCTTATAAATTCTATATTTGTAAGTTGTGCTAGGTTGTTAAACAAAATTTTGATAGATGAAAGATTGGAAAAGTACATAATGGAGCAAACAACATGCAGCTACGCTGCTAACAAAAAAACATACGTCATTTTATAAAAAATGAAACTTCAAAGAAATGAAACATAGAAGCAATTACAACTGCATTACCACTCGAAATTTGCATCCTGAATATGCCTCATCTACATTTATTAAAAAAAACTAAGTTGGTTAAATATATTTAAAAAATTGGTTTGCCTCTTCGCATTAGGGGAATTTTGAGGTCTAAAATGGGCCTCCTAAGGAAATTATAAAATAATAGTGGAAAAAATCAAATAAGATTTGATGACATCATCAAATTTTAGAGGGAAAAATGAAAAAACTACTTTTTCAATTCACATTTTCAACTTATCTCCCAAAGTTTTTACTCAAATTTCGAGCGGGAGTACTCGTTGGATGCGGAATTTAATTCCTCATCCAAGGAGTACCCATGTTGCATACTTTCGATGGGTCCTACTACACGAAAAATGAGAAATACATAAAAAAACGTGATTACAATCACGTTTTTTATGTATTTCTCATTTTTCATGTAGTAGAGTTCATCGAAAGTATGCAACATGGGTACTCCTTGGATGAGGAATTAAATTTTGCATCCAACGAGTACTCCCACTCAAAATTTGAGTAAAATTTTTGGGAGATAAGTTGAAAATACGAGTTGAAAAAGTAGTTTTATTATTTTATTATTTTTTAATATTTTTAACCTTTTATTTAAAAAATGTTAACTCATCCCCCATGGTTGACATCATCATCTTGAATCCTATTGGTTTTTATAAAGTTTATTTTTGTTGTACATTTTTCTTAGGAGGCCCATTTTAGACCTCAAAATTCCCCTAATGAGTTCCAATGAATAGAGCCGGTGTTGCCCCTTAATTATGATTGACAATTTAACCTTGACTCAACATAACTTAAACACCCCTAATGGTCTAAGTCTTAGTTTGGCTTCCAAGGACTCAAAAACTTTGAAATAAGATCTTTAGCTATATTTATTTTTCCTTTTCTTCCAAATTTTGTATCCTTTGAATTGCTTCATCTTTTTCTTTTTGGTATAGGTTCTAAATTTCAGTTTCTTCATTTGTTGTTAAATATTTTTTTATCATAAAAACATAGAAAATAATTTAAGGGTGTCCATGGATGTTCTTTACCTCTTCAAATATCTACTCGTATGTGGAATGATGGCACATATCATGTTCTATAGTTTGTTCTTTATCATCAATCTTTTGGTTATCAATTTGTTGCAACATAAGTTCATAATATAATTTTATCTCTTAAAGACTCCAATACATGAAAAAGTCATAGACATTTTCATTTTCAACATCGTCCATGTTGTCTTCAACATTCATTGTTGCAAATTCTATGTATACATCATCAACACATGGTGTTTCAAGCCATGCTTCAAGGAACTTTAATTCTTCTTTAAATTTTGTTGTTTCATCTTGGTTACTTCTAACATCTACACACAGAAAATCAATGTTAATTTTATATGAAAAAACATCTTCAAAACCATATTGGTTATGTTCATTCTTCTTTGGAACGAGACCTTTCTCCTCTTCTTCCTTCTTTGACTCTGTCAATGTCTCATAATCATGATTCTCCACCTCTTCTTCTACAAACAAGTTTTATTCCACTTCGTTTCCAGACACAAGTGGGTTTCTATCGCCAAATAACAACATATCAATAAGGTGCTTATGCTGCATCATATGAAACCACTCATAATTAGTTTATTTTTCTTCATCAAGTTAACATCAACAATTTCAATTGTTGGATCCACATTATCAGTTGCTTCTCCATTGGCAAGATTATCTATGCCAAAATCAGCTCCTACTAGTAATACACCATCAACATTGTGATCCACTTTCAGGTGGGATTCACCAAACTCTTCATCTTTCTGTAGATCTGTTGCTACAGATCCATCTTCATTTTCATCTTGAAGCACTGCTACAACGGGTTGTACAACACTACGATCTTCGACTTGATTAATCCCCCTTGCACCAAATTTAACTTCCAAGATCTTCCATGCCTCCTTGGAAGTTGTAAATTTTTCTACCTTGCACAAAATTTTCTCATCCAATCCTTGTTTTATAAAATTCAATGCTAAAAAATTGCATACTTCATCATATGGGTTATTATACTGATACTCAATTAAATACTTAGCTCGAAGAAAAGTTAGCATTTTGATAACCCAAAGATCAAAATATTTACCAGTAAACATAGGAGGTAGTAGAATATCAAAGCTACACTAATCATCATCGATATTTTCTTTGTCTTCTGCTAGACATCCCGGTTCCTTGGCTCCGTCCTCAACTTCTCTAAACATGGCAACAATCTTTTTCTTTTCTTTTCGATTTCCTTTCTTAGTATTTTTTAGTTGCGTTTTGTGAATGATTGATGTCTTTCCTTTGTCTTATATTTTCTTTCCTGATTGCACGAGGATATATTCCTAATCACCCCCTCCTCCCCTCCCCCTCACCCCCCCAACAAAAAAAATGATTTTCAATACGCACCCTCATAAGGCACAATCTTCACCCAAAATAGATTGTACTGTAGCAAAATCTTCAACTCGTTTATTCGCACCATACAGATTGTACGACAGTACCTTGAGAGCCATTAATATCATCAGTGGTTTATCTCACATTTTTTAATGACTTACATCATTGGTTGGTAATCATATGGTTTCTACCATGTTCGACTCCAGCTCATTGATTCACATGGTTAGACTTATACATTGGATGACCGTCTGAATGAGATAGAAAACCTCAGATCTAGTTTCATCCCTTTGGGTTGCGATTTCAGGATTAATACAAAGTATGATGGATATGATCATACAAACCATCATCCAATCACGGGTCCACAATTTTTCATCAGTGGACGTGTCTTTTGATCATTGTACATGTAATGTTATATTATGTGTTGAGAATGGGTATGCCTCCCTTAGCAGATATATCATGATCTAAATGTATTGTAACAAAATATGATCTCGATGGTTGTTCTTGATCCTAACGTGTCACAAGGTAAAGCACTTCAATCATCAATTGTCATTTCTGACTTTGCGCTTTAGGAGGCAATCTGTTATAGGCCATTTTTTCACATCTAGTCAATAGGCTTTCAAACAAGATTATTCACATCCTTTGACCACTTTTTCTTCCTCCCTACACAAATCCCTAAGCATGAATCTTTCAAATCCTCAAGTTCCTGCCTGAAACTTCTTCATTTTAGTGTTTTTTAAGTCCAACGCACCGTAGCCCTTCGTTTTCCAATGTTGACTAGTAGGTTGGATCTCTCTGGACCTGCGTTGATCACTAGTAATTTTCCATTACTAGGGGTTCGTTTGTAGAAATTAAGGAAAAATAATAATAAAAATCCTGAAGCTTCCTCTTCCATAAGCCTCCAGGAGTTGTTATAACTATTTACCTTGGATGAAATTCTCGAATCATATCCTATCCTATCTTGGATTTTTCATCCCTTCTCCCTTGAGCTCATCCTCCCATCTAGAGTGGATCTCAAACCTATATTGGTAAATGGATAAGAAATCTCAACTTTTCATCCTCTTCTATATATTTGTGGCCATACACAAGCTAGGGGTTGGATTTTGGAGATATATTATACCCTTGTGTTTTTGTTGTCATATTCATTATTCTGTGCATTAGGGTAACATAGAGGTACAATTTCTGGCAAGGAAGGAACACGTCAACTTGGAGAAGCTCTTTTACAAGATCAACTCCTATATTTGGTTTTAACTCACTCCATTTATATTAAAGTGAAGATTTCATTATTTTCCTATATGTGATGTTATGAATTCATATATTTCAATGCAATGTTGATCCATTAAATAAAGTAATTAGATTATCCTACATAGATGTCGTAGATCGTTGGCCTGTGTTGTTTGATTGTGTAGGTTCTAATTATAGCGATCAGAGCTAGGATTGGAGCATACAATCCAAGAGAGAAGCAAAGCATATGACAGATTCCAGTTAGGCTTCATCACATTATCTATTTACTTTAAGGAAAACTTGAGTTTCTTTGTCCCTCTGTTGTTCTAGACTAGGCCATCAAGTCTAGGGAAGATACTTCTATCTGCAGTCATAGATTTTTCATAACAGTAGCAGAGAGAAAGAGGAAAAAAAAGGTCAGATGATCAATGGAGGTAGGAAGAAGATAAGAGATAGAAGGAAGAATAGGAAAAGAAAGAACAAGAAGAAACAGAGATGCAAGAAGAAGAAGAAATGAGGAGAAAGGAGTAAGAAGAAATCATGTTAAAGCAAGTAGGAGAAGAAGAAAAAAATCATCTATATGAAGAAGAAAGTAAATAGTAGCAGGATCGAGAATGTTCTCTAGATATTGAAGATTTTATAATTATCCAAGATATGGACATAGAACCAAAGAAACAAACTCAAGATGTTGATCTTAAGACCTGTACAAAACATATCAACACTCAGTATTCACCTCCTCCTACAGATGGGAAAGATCCAGGTGATGAAGAGGAAACTGTTCCTCTTGATGGTAGTCTTCTCATGGATATTTACAACTTAAATTTCAATTAGATTCAAAGGAAAAATGTGCAAGCAAGAAAGAATAATTTTATGGATGACCTCACACCTCCTGCTTGAATACATAGAAGGTGATTGTCATGGACACCAAAAATAATCCTTAAACTATTGTCGCAATTAATTTTTCTTTTTCGGGAGCTTCTAAGGAAAATATAGTGTATTTGATGGCATAAAATAGTAAAATGGAAAATAAATTGGAATTATACTTGAAAGAGCTCCAAGCATCTATATTTGGTGAAGTACTATGGTGAACCTTTATGAGGAGTTGGTCATTGTGCACAAGGAATTTGTCCCCTTACATGACACACAAAAGAAATAATGGGAGAATGCTAAACCTTTGAATGCCATTCATACAACCATCATTATAGTTCATGAATGGGGAATGAAGTAAAGAGGTTCACCACCAAAGTTGGTTAGGAGAACAAGACAACAAATTGAGTTGGAGAAATCTAAAGCCAGAATTCTTATAAAAAATAAATAAACAACTCAACACTTTCATAGCCAACATCTTGTATTCTTATACATGGTTGTACAATAGTTTGGAATCTCTCGTGAAATATCACAAGTTCCCTTTGGTAGGGACATTCACAAAAACAAAAGGCAGAAATGTGGTCACACAGGAAGTTTCTGAATACTTGGACTAGATGAAGAATATTTCTACCAAAGAGGACCTGGAAATCAATAGACATGCCATGCAGAAGTATATTGTAACCCATACTAAGATAAACAATATGTTTTTATTATTGAATAAGGAGACACAAACTGATTCCAAAATTGTCTACCCAGATGTTATGGAAGCTAGAGTCCATTTTCAACCTAATCTTCTTAAAAAGTTTGAGGAAATAATCACAACATACAAATCATGGAATCACTATGTGAATGAAGATCTACAAGTCGAATCTAATGAGATAGAGTTTCCTTAAACTCAAGCTTGATATGTCTATTTTGTCTTATTAATTTTCTCTTATTAGGCTCCACCCATTTTTTTCTCATATGGGTTTTTTGTAATATTGTATTTGAAATAAATTTGTAAGTGGAAGTCCAAGTTTAAATTGTGGAATATGAAAGTTCATTAGATTATAAAAGGAAAAAGGAAGTCAGAGTAATGTGGGTAGCTCAACGGTCATAAAGGGAGATGAATAGTCGTCTCATATGTTATAAATATACCTCATAACTCAAGCAAAGGGTTTGGAACTGAAATTTTGGAATCTTTTTTTCGAGCCTTTGCTTCTCTTGTTTAGCATAGGAGGATTATATTTATTTTTAGAAGCAAGTGTTGCCTTCATGTTCCACTATTAGGACTAGTGTCCTATCAATTATTAATGTATTTCTAGAACTTTCACTCTTTATTAAAATCTTAGAGCCGACACATCATTCATGCATATGTCATTGATGTAGTAAGACTATTCTTATTATATTTATGATATGTGTTGTTTCATTTACGCTAATGCTTATGAAAAAATTTGTTTACTTAAGTATGAATCTTGTTGAATGCATGTTGTTATGTTATTACGATCATTGTTATCTTTTGAACTATTTTTTACATTAACTAATGATTTCATTATTTCTCGTGCTCCTATTTTAAGCTAAGTACTATTACATGCTTCTAAGGGGTTTTCCCTTTGATGTGATTGAACCTCTCATGCACTATACTTGAAACTTCAAAAATTTAATACATTTTTTTCAACCAAAGTTATGTATATATCATTCTATGTGTTTATTGCAGCCAAGGCACATCTCCAAAACCACAAATTTGGAAACTAGTGGTATTATGGTTAGGGCTCCTATTCCAAAGGATGTGTGGTCTAATTGTGACTTCACATCGGGGAGACCCCCTCCCCTGTTATCCGATTCCAGCACTATCAACACACCAATGGGATTTTCCCCGCAATTTGTTATTTCACTCGTATAAACTCTACCTCATATAAGAAAAACAACTTGCATAAAAATTTCCCCTTCAATACCTTAGAACAAGACATCCATAGCCTAAGGAATGAAGGTAATAGCCTTTTACTTGGGGACTTCAATGCTCGAACTGCTATGAACCAGTATACTATTCTAAGTAATAACCCTAGCCCTGATCTCTTATGGCTAGATGAGGACGATGACTTAGCTAATAGATTCAAAAGAAATTTGGATGACATTACTGTGAACCTATTTGGTAGCAAGCTTCTCAAGGTTTGTAGTTACCAATACCTGTTAATTTTTAATGGAACTAACAAGTGGCATACCTCTGGCCATATGAATTGAATTGTAGTAGTGTTGTTGATTATGCAATTTTTGACACCCTTGTTTCAAGTCCTATTCCTTTGAACTACCAAATGATCATGAACCTAACTCTGACCATATACCTTTGTCCTTAAATATTAATCATGATATGCATACCATCCACATGGAAAAAAACTTTGAAAGCCAAGTGCACACCCTTTTCGATAGAATTAACATAGATCTCTTCTTAAAGGATTTAGAGAGGGATTTAGACTTCCTAACATATAATAATAGCATTGATCAATGATCTATATTTATGAAGGAATGAAATGAAATACAAAGTTAAACATAAACATAGAGCTTCAATGGGAACTGAACTTCAATTTATTAATAACTAATAGTTAAAATTGTTTACATGCAGAATGGAAAAAACTAGCTTGCTACAGGGGGAATTGAACTTCAATTTATTAATTACAAATATTGAAAATTGTTTACATGCAGAATGGAAAAAAAAATATCTTGGGCGATGGTAGGTTATCTATGGGAAGAGATGTGACAACTACATGCCTTATAAACTAAATTACAATCATGTTCAGATTCATTTTTATCATAAAGAAGAAGTGTGAAAACCTAACCCTATGAGATGAAGTGCCAACAGTTTTGGGCCCTGTCATGGTAAGTTGGAGTGCCAACTTCCCAGGGTCATGACTTTGGTATACAATCTTCGTTTGGCTATCAAAATACCTTTTTTCAAAGATATCCATGGAGAGGAAAAAACAATTCTATGAAATAGATTGTATCATTTTCTCTATCTCTCAACTTTCTCTGAAAATGTCTTTTAGTACCTCAAAATGGCTTTCGAAGTTTAGGACCCGAAAACTGCCAAAAATAGAACGTTGTGCTAGAATTAAGGAAAATGAAAGAAATAGTGGTGGGGTCCAAGTGGAATAGGCAGGTGGCCACCAATATCCCCCTAGATCGGTCCTGCCCCCTTAGGAAGCAATGGTCACCATTTCATTTAGTGCCTCCATGAGATGGGGAAACTTCTATTGAACTTGGTCTTTGGTAAGCCACTTGCCTTGGTGTATGATTTTGACAAATTTGACAACCCGTTCTAGTTGTATCTTCTCTTGGAAATTTTTCTTCATCTATGTGTCCATGATCTAATGATTTGTGGCCTGTTCCATGTATTCTGGGTTGAGCTTTGTTGGTGTTAGTTGTTCTCCAATGTCTGATGTGTCCAATAATCACTAGCACATTTGGCCCGATTTCCGACGGCCAATTCGTCACTATTCTGACACATAGGCATCGCAAGAGCGACAGATTGAGGCCGGGCAAAACGTGATTAGCCATTATGTCGCAATTCCAACACTTCAATAAAGTGTCGCAAGAGTGACACTTTTTCTGACGTTTCCAAACAACTGTCGCTCTTCCGACATTTTCCAAATCGTCGCTCTTCCGACTTTCCAAACCGTCACTCTTCCGACGTCTCCCAAACCGTCGCTCTTTCGACATTTTACAAGCCGTCGCTCTGCCAACGTCTTCCATACCGTCGCTCTTCCGACGTTTTTCAACTGTCGCAATTCCGATGAAATGTCGTTCGACATTTAGAACGTCGCTCGTCCGACGCTTATGTAACGTCGCTTTACCGACGAAAAAGTAAAAAATATTTAAAAAAGAAACGTCACTCTTTTGACGTGCAAGGCTTCGGTCTACCGACAAAAAAGTAAAAATATTTAAAAAATGAACGTCGCTCTTCCAACGTGCAAGGCGTCAGTCTTCCGACGAAAAAGAAAACATATTAAAAAAATTAACGTCGGTCTTCTGACGTGTAAGGCGTTGGTCTTCCGACGAAAAAGTAAAAATATTAAAAAAAGTAACGTCGCTCTTCCGACGTCTAAGGCGTCGGTCTTCCGACGCTTGGTTAAAAATATTTATAAAAAAAAATCTGCCAAATGTGCTAGTTTTAAGTAATATTTTCCATATACAAATAAGTATATTTTCCGAATGTTTATCATTTCGCAAAAAAATTTACATATCGACGGACTTTTAAAATTTATTAAATTTTCCGAAGATTAATATAAAAGCGGAAGAGTCATGAATTATCGCTAGACTTTCGGTAACTAATACTACATATCTAGAACACATCAACATAAAAGCCACATCCATATACTCAACCTTTGCACAGTGATTCTTTATGCACCAGCTATAAAAATGGAAATGGCGGTATGAGGACCAGTGAAAAAGAAGGTTCCTATTACATGTTTATAATAGCTCATACATCTACATGACAAAAACCAGATGCATATAATCAACTTTTGCATGGAAAAATGATGACAAACATTAAATTCTCTTTAGCATGGTAATAGAACTAAATTTGTTTACGACAGTCCACAAGATATCCATTCATTTCTAGAAATTCTGCAAGAAGAAAATGAAAGTCATGTGTAACAAAGTATTATGAAAAGACTTCAAATTACTGTCATATTGAAGAAACTATCCTCTGACAGAAAATATAAAAAGAAAAATCAAGACATTGAGTGTGCCCAAAGGATTATCCTTGGAGTGGAAATTTCTATCTTGATCCCTACTTTTGCAAAAATATTTATTATATATACAGAATTATTTACTCACCAGCAAAAATAAAAATGAAAATGGAAGGGCATACACAATGAAATTTATATCCTTTTCCTTAAGGAAAATAAAATCAGAATAAGATGCATGGTCTAACAATTTGGCATCCTCAATCAGCAATGATAATTTTTCCAACATTTCCATATGTACCTCGTCAACAAAAAGCAACCAAAGAATTGACCTCATTTTTTAACAAATTTGTAGTGAAGTCCCCAGAGAACACACGATGCAGAAACTCACAAACAGTGCAAAATACCAATCAGAAAATCCCATATCACACATCAGGAATCTCCCAACAAGAATGCACTCCAATGCAAATGCCCCTGAAGAATGTTTGCCAACTGAGATTGCACCTCTTCCCAGTAAGACCCTGAAAAGGACAGTCCTAAAAAATATGCTTAGTTATTTCTACCTTTGGAAAGGAAAGGCAAAGACCCACGGAAAGGTCACTCTTGGTCAAACAAGCTTTGCAGGGGAGAGCCTGAAATTATTTAGAAGTCAAGAAGACTAGTTTCCTTTTTCCATTCTTATTGAAGTTCCTAAAATATCCATCCTCATCATTCTTCTTTAGTGAAACATGCACAAAAGCAAATATTTTTTTATAACATAGACGCATACAAGTTTTTAGATAACAAGCAATAAGCCCAAGATACACCTTGTCACTTTCCACCTATTAGAAAATCATGTTGAATATGTCACCTTTGAAAAAGGATACAATTTGGAGACAATGCCACATACATTTTTGCTTCCGCTGGGCTTTCCTAAAGATTAAAATCCTAATAGATTATAACCGAAACAGATTAATATTACAGAAATAGATTAATAAATCATTAGGGTCATTGTCTGTGTAATTTATTGCAGACTGTCAAATAACCTTTGGGAGAGTTATAAAATTCATATGAAAAGATATTAATTTACATATCAATAATTACATCATATAGATTTTAACTTGTATAGGTCCCATGAGGCAATTTTGGCCTTAGTGAGCCTTACATAATCATGTCAATCCATGAAATAGGCCAAACTAAAACTTGGTTATGGGTGGGATGTGGATTCATCACAAATTTTGTAGTCGTCTATAAATTACTTTTATGGCAAGCATCATTAGGAAGATTCCTTAAAGATACCACAATCCCTTTTAAAGGTAAGCATCATTAGGAAAATTCCTTAAAGATACCACAATCCCTTTTAAAGGACTTCTTGAATTGATTCATATAGACAACTACATATGTGAGCCACTGCAAACTATATGGCATGTTGGTGCAAGGTTCTTTGTAAAATCCATAGATGATGCATCTAGTAGAATTCCAACTTCTTTTCTTAACAATAAATGAAAAGTTTAGATATATTAAAAATATCTCCATCCTTGGCCGATAATTAGACAACAAAATCTCCTAGGAAGCTTAGTGTGAAAATTACAATGAATATTTTTTCTACAATGTTTACTAAGTGATAAAGGAAAAGACGAAGCAAGATGAGCAAACCAAAGATATAGATTGTAAAATGTAAAGGTGAAAAACTTGTTCAAAAAACACAAGATGATATTTTCATTAACTTTAAGTTTCTATGCACACTTCAAATAGAAATTTGCACTTGCTCGAAAGAATAGAAATGCCTTAAAGGTGAAGACCTCTCTTAGAAGAATGACACCAAAAGATGATGTCAAGTATCTCTAAGCAAGTTACAAATCTAATGTGCCATATAGATATAGGAATTACAAACACACTAGATGTCAATGTCTACCAGAGCATCTCACTAGGGACAAACCACTACAAGAGAAACTGCTAAATTATACACTTGAGATATACAATAAAATTCATGAAGGAAATTTAAGGTCCTTACCATATAATCCTTGCTTAACATGAATTTTTACTTTATTTATATAATAAATAGGGAAGCCAATGCTTAAATTTGTATTGTAAGATCCAGTCAACCTGGAAAGACACGCTTGCTTTTGTACAGAGTAGATGTATTGAATTCTACCTATTTTTGGTGGTCCTTGTTTTGATATAATACATCTTCTCGAAGAGGAGGTTGGAAATATGGAATTTTACTCTGTCCCAAGATGGCCATTGTTGGCTCCAAAATAAGACCCCCAGTTAATCAACCAATGGCATGAGAGATAAATTCATTTAAATATTGGGAAAAAATAAAATAAAAAATTGATGCCTAATGCAACCCTCAGGGGAATTGGGAAAATTTTTTGGTCAATGCCCAAAATAACAGTAGTCAATGCAAATCAAATGCAATATAACATGCCTTGCAGTAGGTGTAATAAGAACACGTTGTGGTGAAGTCAACTTGAAATAACACAAATGTGCCATATACTAAACACTTAGAGGGGCTTGATACCAAAAAACACGCTCAAGAAATCTGAGCTAAACCTTGCAACAAGAGCTCTATGAATGCAGTGTCTTTGTCCTACTCTATCTGCTCATGTGATGTGCAAGAGGCAAAGAGGGACATTGAAAGCTGATGTGACGCAAGGGGTTGAAACTTCTAAAACAAACTAGTAGTTTAATGATCAATGCAAACATGTGGTGTTCTAACATAACTTTGACATGGAGGTATTTGTCCCAATGTTTGTTGGATTGATGATTTAATGATAAGTTGTGCACAATTGTCTTATTAATAATATCAGTATGGTCGTTAGTATAAGACTAAAAAACATAGGGAGAGAAGCAACCTGAAGTGTATCCAATTTTTGGAAGATTAGTATTTCAGCTTTTGGTGCATCATTGTTATTGTTGTAGGGAATCGAAAAACCATGTTGGAAAAAACAACACACTATTATGAAGATGTAATCATGATTATGTTGATTCGTAGACTTTCCAGAAATGAAATTCATTTAACTAGATTCCGATGGTTAAGAAGGCACTGGTAGATGCTAAAATATGCGAAGCTTTTGATTGGGAGGCATAGAAAAGCTACAATGAGAGCACTAATATATATAATCATTAATATTCTTTAGCATGATTTGGCAGTATGTTGCAGAAGGAATTGAAGAGCCTCATCGATTGAAAGTTGTCTTCCAAGGAGAAGGAATGAGATTCTTTGAGCAGTTTATTTAGCACCAACTAACACACATGAATAATTCAATTTGTACAATAACTTATTGAAGAGTATAATTCAAGAAAGGTAAATTCTGTAAAATGAGTACAAAATATGGATAGGTAGGATAAACCAATTTTTAGTCATCATAATTACTGCATATGATGTCTAATGATTAATCTGCTAACAAGTATCCCTATGGGGATGGCTGAGAAGGTATAGACTCTATTATCTCGTCTGTGGATTCATTCTGTTATTATATAATGATGTAATTATTGTAGACATTATGCCTGTTCTGTATGGATATGTGTTTGAATTGACGAATTGCAGAATTTCAATGGTTGATGGTTTGTACGTAGAATATTTTCCTTTTCTGAGGAAGAAGTGCCACCAATTTTTAATTGTTTAAAATATGAAAAAAAATTCCTTATCATAGGCAGCATAACCTAGCTTGGCATGCAACAGGTCTTCAAAGTGATAAACCATTGGATGTTCTCCCTACTTAAGAACGATATCTATGGAAAATTATGAGGAATTTGTCTAAAATGAGACCAAGATATTTCAAACTTGGACCTTCAAGTATAAAAATAAAATGTCCTACTAAGTAGAATTAAACAAAATCTTGAAAATATGACCACATAAATGAATATTTTTCATTTGATAGAACAAGAAATCAAAGCGAAAAAAGAAATATCCTAAGTGAACCCAAACAAACTGACAATTTTTTAAACTGGTAATCATATTTACAGGCATATAAATAGATTTAAAACACCTCCCTGGTAACTTCAATGTCATTAAAAATTAATAAATTCCATAAAAAAACCAAACTTGCTAAGATCCCAAAACCAAGAGTACTTACAGCTAGGTGTGGTAAGCTTAAGAGTCCTGAAGCAAATATCATAGAGAGCCTCATTTTCAAGCACCATACATTCATGTTCATTTTCTACCAGCTGATGAACAAATAGTGTGGCATTGTAAGGCTCCACCACTGTGTCTGACACCTTAGGAGACGGGAAAACAGAGAATGTGAGCATCATTCTATCAGGGTATTCCTCCCTAATATTGGAGATCAAGATGGTTCCCATTCCAGATCCAGTACCTCCTCCCAAAGAGTGACACACTTGAAACCCCGTACACAACAAAAACCCACATCATTTTAGCAAATGAAATCCTACATTTCAAAAACACAAGGTCAAGGATTCGAATCTGAAAAAGACACATACCTTGTAGGCAATCACAGTTCTCAACCTCCTTCCTAATGACATCAAGCACAGAATCAATGAGCTCGGCTCTTTCTGTGTAATGCCCCTTGGCCCAGTTGTTTCCAGCCCCGGATTGGCCAAAAACAAAGTTATCAGATCTGAAGACCTGTCCATAAGGCCCGATCCTCACACTGTCCATGGTGCCAGGCTCCAGATCCATGAGCACGGCTCGGGGCACAAATCTCCCACAGCTCGCCTCATTGTAGTAAACATTAACCCTTTCAAGTTGTAGATCTGAAGTGCCCTAATATCTCCTAGTAGGATCGATCCCGTGTTCTTCATAGACCACTTCCCAGAACTTTGGAGCCGATTTGGTTGCCACATTGGCCCCCTGAATGTGAATGATCTCTCGCATTTTTTCTATCGACCCAACTCAGATTTGGATCAAATCTGAACTGCCCCTCTATTGCTGCTCAATACATCAATAATTGTTGCAGAAGATCGCTCAGTGATTAAGGTAAGAAAAGAATCATTAGGTTGCTTCCTATTTCAAAAGATCTGCGTGTAACTCCTCTAGGATGCAATCAACGAATCTAAAGATCACTTACTGTGTTTTTTATGCAGGACATATGGCTTCAGGTCAACATTCTAGTATTTTTATTACATACATATTTCCTCACAAAGATAATGCTAGTCTCCAAGATTATGGATGTGATGTGACTATTATAATTGAAGTGCCAAAGATATAGGTGAAATGATTGTAGATGTGATGATGTTGTGTGCGATGCCTTAGACTTCAGAAGCTGCAAGAAAACTCAACAAAACCCATAGAAGCCAAACCAAAAGAACAATGAAACCCTAATATCAAAGATGGCTCAGAAACCCTTTTGCAACTTCCGCTTATTTGAAAACCTTTGGCCGCAGATCTAATAGATAGAGCGAATTTGTTTTAACCCTAAGCTGCCCCTCCAAACAGGATTTGCCGCATCCTCCCTCCTTCCCTGGAAAAACCATGCAACCAGAGGGAAATGTATGAGGGAAATTAAAACTTTTGATATTTGAAATTTTTTGACATTTTGAAATGAAATACGTGTGTTTTTTTAAGGCCACTCAAATTTCATTAAATAAAATGTGTGAGACTTTTCTTGGGGTTAATAAGGGGTTTGGGTAAATAAGTCATATTGTTGATTATAAATAATTATTAATGAGATTACATCTAAGACATTTATTTAAATTATTAATTATATAAAATTGTTGAATTTTTATTTCATAAACTAGGGATTTTGGTTGATTTTTTAATCTAATTATGTGATATTAAAGATGAATTATGGTAACTTAAAAATAAGTTTTATGTGGTTAAAAGGGAAGTAGTAATGTTATGATATGAATGATTATTTTCAATGAAATTTTTGGTTTAGTAAGGATAATCAGGCGAACGATGCCACAAGGGAGCAAACGGAAAACGGGTCGCCCGAACGTGCACAAGGCACTTGGGCGGTCACAACTTAGCAAAACTAATATGGGTGCCCTCGAATGAAATGGCCCGACCCTAACACGCCTGGTCGGGAGACCTCACACGACACGACATGGCACGCCCGGCCGAATGATGCCACAAGGGAGAAAACAGCAAACGGGCTGCCCGAACGTGCACAAGGCACCCGAGTGGTCAGAACTTAGGAAAACTGATATGGGCGCCCTCAAACGAAATGGCCCGACGCAAACGCGCCCGGTCGGGCGACCTCACATGGCGCGCTCCACCAAACGATGCCACAAGGGAGCAAACGGCAAATGGGCTGCCTGAACGTGCACAAGGCACCCGGGCGGTCACAACTTAGCAAAACTGATACGGGCGCCCTCGAACGAAACGGCTTGGCTCGAACGCGCCCAGTCGGGCGACCTCACACAGCGCGACACGACGAACGATGCCACAGGGGAGAAAATGGCAAACGGGCCGCCCGAACGTGCACAAGGCACCCGAGCGGTCACAACTTAGCAAAACTGATACGGACGCCCTCGAACGAAACGACCTGACCCGAACTCGCTCGGTCGGGCGACCTTCACACGACGTGACACGGCGCGCCCGACCGAACGATGCCACAAGGGAGAAAATGGCGAACGGGCCGCCCAAACGTGCACAAGGCACCTGGGTGGTCGCAACTTAGCAAAATTGATACAGGCACCCTCAAACGAAATGACCCGACTCGAACGCGCCCGGTGGGGTGACCTCACACGACATGACATGGTGCGCCCGACCGAAGGATGCCACAAGGGAGAAAATGGAAAACGGGCCGCTCGATCGTGCACAAGGCACCTAAGCGGTCACAACTTAGAAAAACTGATACGGGCACCCTCGAATGAAATGGCTCGACCCGAACGCGCCCGGTTGGATGACCTCACACGGCGTGCCCGACCGAATGATGCCACAAGGGAGAAAACGGAAAATGGGCCACCCAAACATGCACAAGGCACCCGGGCGGTCACAACTTAGCAAAACTGATACGGGCGCCCTCGAACGAAACGGCCCGACCCGAACGCACCCTGTCGGGTAACCTCGCACAGCGCGACACGACGTGCCCAACTGAACGATGCCACAAGGGAGCAAATGACAAACGGGCCGCCGGAACATGCACAAGGCACCCGGGTGGTCACAACTTAGCAAAATTGATACGGGTGCCCTCGAACGAAACGGCCTGAACCGAATGCGTTCGGTTGGGCGACCTCCCACGACGCGACACGGCGCAACGATCCAACGATGCCACAAGGGAGCAAACGTAAAACGGGCCACCTGAACGTGCACAAGGCACCTGGGTGGTCACAAATTAGAAAAACTGATATGGGCGCCCTCGAACAAAACGACCCGACTCGAACGCACGGTCGGGCGACCTCGCACGACGCGACACGACGCGCCCGATCGAATGATGCCACAAGGGAGAAAAAAAAAACGGGCCGCTCGAACGTGCACAAGGCACCCGGGTGGTCACAACTTAACAAAACTGATACGGGCACCCTCGAATGAAATGACCCATCTCGAACATGCCCGGTCGGGCGACCTCGCACAGCGTGACACGACGCGCTCGACCAAACGATGCCACAAGGGAGCAAACGGAAAATGGGCCGCCTGAATGGATTTTGAAGGGGTTCCCCCACCATATGACCGGAAGAAGAGAATGGTCATTCCAGATGCTCTGAAAGTGTTGAGGCTTCAGCCAGGTCACAAGTATTGTCTGCTAGCAGCTAGGAAGGCTTTCCAAAGAAGTTGGCTGGCATCACTATGACACTATTACGGAATTAGAAGGGAAGAGAAAGGCAAAGGCTCATGTATCATATGAGAGAAGGAAGAAATTGGAAAATTTGAGATCAAAAGCAGTGGAGTTAGCCGAAAAGAAGCTTGCCCCAGAGATGGATAAGATAAAACTTGACAACATATTGGTCAATTTCCTTGACCCTTTATTGGTTATTCAGAAGGAGTATGAATACACCACCATTAATATCAAAGTAACTGGCCCCTAGCAGATCAAGGGCTACAAGTTGTATTTTTCGTCTGAACATCAACATACCACAACCATGCTTACAACTAGGATATGTTTTTTGAGGAGGAGAAATATCGTCGAGATCAACATCAAGAATCCATTGCAAAAAAAAAGTACAACTTGTGGTGATTCTAGATGAGCATAGATGAATAGCTACAATAGATGTCGAATGTGGAAATTATGGAGGAAAAAGATGAAATTCATCTTCCTTTTGCATTCGAGCGAGAGGAAAAACAATCATCAATGAAAATTCAAAATTTTCAAGTTGATCAGCAAGATCAACCAAATTGGGGGCAGAGTTTGGGGAACCTTCGTAAGTGAATGGGGCCTATGTGATATGGCTACGATTTATCTACCCCCACACAATCCGATATGTAAACAGTAAAAATTTTATGCATAGGGTTAATTAACCCCACACATAGTGGAGTTTGCGCTCGAAAAGTAGCTTGCCCCAAAGATGGAGCTCTTAGCTTCAATAAAGTATTAGATAAGTTGCATGTTGTGCTCAATGAAGCAGTCAATTTTGAAAATGACAAGAAATTTTTTCTGAAGATGAGGTTTTTGACTAGAAAGATATAACTACACAGAAATAATTACACTGTTGATACAATAATAATATAATCTGCAAACAGCCTTCTCACATTCATGATATGAGTATATAGTGAATTAGACAGAAGTAAGAAAACAATTACTTCTCCAAAGCTAATTCGAATTTGGAGGGCTTAGGGGATTGGGGGTTAGGGGTTAGGGGGTTAGGGGTTAAGGGTTAGGGGCTAGGGTTTAGGGGGTTAAATTGGTTAGGGTTTTAGGGGTTTAGGGGGTTAAATGGGTTGGGGTTGGGAATTAGTGTTTAAGGGGTTAGGGGTTAAGGGTTAGAGGTTTAGGGTTTAGGGGGTTAAATGGGTTAGGCATTTAGAGGTTTAAGGGCTTAGGGAATTTAGCAGTTAAGGATTTTAGCTAGGGGTTATGGGTTAAGGGGTTAAGGGGTTAGGGGTTTATAGGTTTATTGTTTAGGGGGTTAGGGGTTAAGGGTTTAGAGGTTTACGGTTTAGGGGTTAAATGGGTTAGGGGTTTAGAGGTTTAGGGGGTTAAATGGGTTAGGGGTTAAGGGGTTATAGGTTTAGGGTTTAGTGGGTTAAATGGGTTAGGGGTTTAGGGGGTTAGGGGATTTAGCAGTTAAGGATTTTAGGGGTTAGAAGTTAGGGGCTAATGGGGTTAGGTTTTAGGGGGTTAGTTGGGTTAGGGGTTGGGAATTAGGGTTTAAGGGGTTAGGTTTCAGGGTTTAATGGTTTAGGGTTTAAGGGGTTAGGGTTTAAGGGTTTATAGGTTTAGGGTTTACGGGGTTAAATGGGTTAGGGGTTTACTAGGGGTTTAGGGCGTTAAATGGGTTAGGGGTTAAGGGTTTAGAGGTTTATGGTTTCGGGGTTAAATCGGTTAGGGGTTTAGAGGTTTAGGGGGTTAAATGGGTTAGGGGTTGGGAATTAGTGTTTAAAGGGTTAGGGGTTAAGATGATAGTTTCATTGGTCTCTGTTTGTGCACATTAGTTGCTTATTCTTTGCGTCTCAATGTAACAATTTTGTAAGTATTGTTGCTTGTTTCCATGTCTTCTTTATTTATTATAAAGAGATAGGACTTAAGAGAGAGGAACCAGTGTCATAGAAGAAAGAATATGTGACCAAATTACTCTATATGGAGATGGGAGATAGGGGCACCCTACCTACCTACTAAATGTCTAAACCAAATGTGGTGTAAACATCTGTAATGGTGGTCGATTATACGAGGAGAGGATTTTATGAGGAGGCACTAGATTTTAATGCGGTCACAATTTAGCATTTTTGATACGACCACCCTCACACGATCTAACCCAACCCAACCTGACCCACCCGAACGTGTTTCCTTGGGCGGCCTCATGACATGACACGACCTGACCAGACCCGACCCAACCCGACCTGCCTGAATGTATTTCCTTGGGTGCCCTCACAATATGGCACGACCCGACCTGACCCGACCTGAACGCGTTTCCGTGGGTGGCATCAGTACACGACTCGACCCAACCCACTGAAACACATAATTTCCATGGGCGCCCTCATGACACGTCCCAACATGACCCGACCTAGTTGGACATGTTCCTTGGGTGCCCTCACATGACCCAACCTGACTCGACCCTCTCGAACATGTTTCCTTGGGTGCCCTCATGGTACAACACGACTTGACCCGACCTAACCCGAACGCATTTCCTTGGGCGACATCACACGACCCAACCCGACCCAACCCGCCTGAACGTCGAAGGCACGAGGGATAAAACGACAAATGGGTCGCATGAATGTGCACAAGGTACATGGGCAGTCACAGCTTAGAATTTTTTATATGACCTCCCTCACACGATTTGACCTGAACGAGTTTCCTGTGGCACGCCCCTCACACGGCATGACTTGAACCGCTCGAACAAAGGGCACACGAGGGAGGAAACAGAAAAGGGATCGCACAAACGTGCACAAGAAACATGGGTGGTCACAACTTAGAATTTTTTATACGACCACCCTCATATGACCCAACCCGACCTCACTCGACCCGCCCGAATGTGTTTCCTTGGGCGGTCTCACATGACACGACCCGACCAGACCCAACTCGACCTGCCCGAATGTGTTTTCTTGGGTGGCCTCACACGGCACGACTTGACCCAACCCAACCTGCCCAAACGTGTTTCCTTGGGCGCCCTTAATTACAATATGGCACGAATGGACCTGACCTAACCCAAACTCGTTTCCAACTAATTGGGTGCCATCACATGACTCGACCCGACCCGTATGAATGTGTTTCCTTGTGTGGCCTCACACGACAAGACCCGATCACCAGACCCAACCCAACCCGCCCGAACGCGATTCCTTGAGCGCCATCAGTACATGACTTGACCTGACCCGTACGAACGTGTTTCCTTGGGTGGCCTCACACGACACGACTCGACCCGACCCGTATGAACGTGTTTCCTTGGGCGGCCTCACATGACACGACCCGACCAGACCCAAATCGACACGCTCGAACGCGTTTCCTTGGGCGGCCTCACATGACACGACCTGAACCGACCCAAAAGGGATAGTTGAACGACCAAACGATGCCACAAGGGAGAAAACAAAAAACGGGCTGCCCGAACGTGCACAAGGCCACACCCGGGCAGTCACAACTTAGCAAAACTAATACGGGCGCCCTCGAATGAAGCAACTCAACCCGAACATGCCTGGTCGGGCGACCTCACACGGTGTGACACGGCGTGCCCGACCGAATGATGCCACAAGGGAGAAAACGACAAACGGGCCACCCGAACGTGCACAAGGCACCCAAGTGGTCACAACTTAGTAAAACTGATACGGGTGCCCTCGAACAAAACGGCCCGACCCGACCTGAACACGCCCGGTCGGGCGATCTCACACGGCGCGACACAACATGCCCGAATGAACGATGCCACAAGGGAGAAAATGACAAACGAGTCGCTCGAACGTGCACAAGGCACTCGGTAGGTCACAACTTAGCAAAACTGATACGGGCGCCCTCGAACGAAACGGCCCGACCCGAACGTGCCCAGTCGGGCGACCTCACACAGTGCGACACGGCGCGCCCGACCGAATGATGCCACAAGGGAGAAAACGGAAAACGGGCCACTCGAACGTGCACAAGGCACCTAGGTGGTCACAACTTAGCAAAACTGATACGGGCGCCCTCGAACGAAATGGCCCGACCCGAACTCGCCCGGTCGGGTGACCTCACACGGCGCGACTGACCGAATGATGCCACAAGGGAGAAAATGGCAAACAGGGCACCCAAACGTGCTCAAGGCACCTGGGCGGTCACAACTTAGCAAAACTGATACGGGTGCCCTCGAACAAAACGGCCCGGCCCGAACGCACCCAGTCGGGCGACCTCACACGGCGCGACACAGCGAACGATGCCACAAAGGAGAAAATGGAAAACGGGCCGCCCGAACATGCACAAGGCACCCGGACGATCACAACTTAGAAAAAATGATATGGGCACCCTCAAACGAAACGACCCTACCCGACCCGAATGCGCCCAGTTAGGCGACCTCACATGGCGCAACACGGTGCGCCCGACCAAACGATGCCATAGGGGAGAAAATGGAAAATGGGCTGCCCGAACGTGCACAAGGCACCTGGGTGGTCACAACTTAGCAAAACTGATACGGGCGCTCTCGAACAAAATGGCTCGACCCGAACACGCCTGGTCGGGCAACCTCACACAGCGCGCCCAACCGAACGATGCCACAAGGGAGAAAATGGAAAATGGGCCGCCCGAACGTGCACAAGGCACCCGGGCAGTCACAACTTAGCAAAACTGATACAGGCGCCCTCGAACGAAACGACCCAACCCGAACACGCTCGGTCGGGTGACATCACACGATGCGACACGGCGCGCCCGACCGAATGATGCCACAAGGGAGCAAACGGAAAAGGGGCTGCCCGAACGTGCACAAGGCACCTGGGTGGTCACAAATTAGCAAAAATAATACAGACGCCCTCGAATGAAATGGTTTGACCCGAATGCGCCTAGTTGGGCGACCTCACACAGAGCAACACGGTGCACCCGACCGAATAATGCCACAAGGGAGAAAATGTCAAACGGGTCGCCCGAATGTGCACAAGCCACCCAGGCGGTCACAACTTAGCAAAACTAATATGGGCGCCCTCGAATGAAACGACCCAGCCCGAACGCGCCCGATCGGGCGACCTCACACGGCGCGACACGACGAACGATGCCACAGGGGAGCAAACGGAAAATGGGCCGCCCGAACGTGCACAAAGCACCTGGGCAATCACAACTTAGAAAAACTGATACGGGCACCCTCGAACGAAATGGCCCGGCCCAAACGCGCCCGGTCGGGTGACCTCACACGGTGCGACACAGCGCGCCCGACCGAATGATGCCACAAGGGAGAAAACAGCAAATGGGCCGCCCAAATGTGCACAAGGCACCCGGGCAGTCACAACTTAGCAAAAATGATACGGGCACCCTCGAACGAAATGGCCCGACCCGAACGCGCCCGGTTGGGCGACCTCACACGACGTGACACGACACACCCGAATGATTAATGATGCCACAAGGGAGAAAACAGAAAACGGGCCACCTGAACGCACATAAGGCACCTAGGCGGTCACAACTTAGCAAAAGTGATATGGGTGCCCTCGAACGAAACGACCCGACCTGAACGCGCCCAGTCGGGCGACCTCACACGACGCGACACTGCGCGCCCGACCGAACAATGCCACAAGGGAGAAAATGGCAAACGGGCCACCTGAACGTGCACAAGGCACTGGGGCAGTCACAACTTAGCAAAACTGATATGGGTACCCTCGAACGAAACAGCCCGACCTGAACGCGCTTGGTCAGGCGACCTCACACTGCGCGAAACAGCGCGCCCGAACGAACGATGCCACAAGGGAGAAAACAGCAAACGGGCCACCCGAACGTGCACAAGGCACTCGAATGGTCACAGCTTAGCCGAACTGATACGAGCACCCTCGAACGAAACAGCCCGACCCGGATGCACCTGGTTGAGCGACCTCACACAGCGTGACACGGTGCGCCCGACCGAACGATTCCACAAGGGAGAAAATGGTAAACGGGCCGCCCGAACATGCACAAGGCACCCGGGTGGTCACAACTTATCAAAACTAATACGGGCACCCTCGAATGAAATGGCCCGACCCGACCCGAACGCACCCGGTCAGGCGACCTCAGATGGCGCGACACGGTGTGCCTGACCGAACGATGCCACAAGGGAGAAAACGACAAATGGGCCACCCGAACGTGCACAAGGAACCTTGGCGGTCACAACTTAGAAAAACTGATATGGGCGCCCTCAAACGAAACGGCCCGACCCGAACACGCCCGATCGGGTGACCTCACACGGCCCGACACGATCACCAAAAATAACTCCCAAACCCAAAACCCTAAGATTGTTCCTAAACACTAACAAAAATTTCCTCCTAAACATGGCAATACTGACACTTGACACAATTGTCACAATACCGACCCTTCTTTTAACTGTCGCAATACCGACAATAATCTCTGTAACGTCGCAATACCGACGCTTTGCCCCAAACCGTCGCAATAGCGACACTTAGCTCTCTGTAACGTCGCAATAGCGACACTTGGCTCTCTATAACATCGCAATAGTGACACTTAGCTCTCTGTAACGTCGCAATAGTGACACTTAGCTTCTGTAACGTCACAATACCGACGCTTTGCCCTCAAGCGTCACAATAGCGACACTTAGCTTGAAGTGTCGCAAGACCGACACATGTCTCCAATCCGTCGCAATTCCGACGCTTTTCTACAAACGTCGCAAGATCGACACTTACCTCTAAGTGTCACAATACCGACACTTGTCTCCAAACGTCGGTAAAGTGATAGTTGTGGGTAGGATTTGAAAAATTGATAAAATTTGGGGAAATTTCCGACATTTGGTCAAAAGTGTCGGAACTGAAGTGTCAAAATTTCCGCCAAATGTACTAGTGTTAATGGTGGAAAGTATGGCTGAAGGAACTCCACATTGAACACTGGGTGTATGCCAAGGAATGGTGGAATTCTTAGCTCGAAATAATTGTCTCCCATAGCCTTGGTGATGGTGTAAAACTCATAATAGAGTGGTCATATATTCTGATGGGCTTTGCCAAAGTGTTCTTTCTACAAATGTAACCAAATGTTTTCGCCCACATGAAACTTATATGGAACCCGATGCTAATCATTCCATTGCTTGTAATTGTAGAAATTACACCAATGGATTCAATCTAATCATGCAATTCACTAAAACAAGATATTGAATCCTTCTACAATATTTTCAGAATATAAATCATGATTGCTCAATCACATGCAAGTAAAAGAAAGAAGTAAATCAATCACACAACACAAGATTTTCCTGGGGAAAGCGATTGCTCAAAACCCCTCCATATTTATTGTATAATCAATCAAGGAATCATGAAACAATAAAATGCATGTGTGCTCACAAGAACCTCATACACTCTACCAATTGTCTCACACTGATCTAGGCTAAATTGGATCAATACATAGCCAATTTCCTACCCACCTTCAGCCTGCATTGCTCACGCAATCTCAGGGAAAATAATTCCTATTAAATAAGAATCCCAACCTTCCTTGATTGCGCAATCCATCATGGGCTTCTTGTGGATTTATAACGACACCTGGTTAGTTCTCTTAAAATACAATTGATAGTTTACTTGCCTTTAACCTTTATCTCAATTGTGTCGTCATCAGAATTCACATGCATTCAACTATTAATAGTGAATCATTAGTTACTTGGTAGATACTACTTGTGAATTAAATATATTTTAATTCACTTGATCTTCCACTAGCTGATCGATTAGTTAGAACTAGTTAAACTGATTTTAACTCAATTAATTTGAGTTAACTGATTGCACTCACACCACACTAGTGCTACAACTGCAACTAGACCCTGTAAATAATAGAATCACTCTACATGCCTATCCTTTGACCCTCAACTCAAAATTCTTGAGCTAACTAAGTATATGACACTTAGTTAACTATTACAAGTTGTTATGAGATAAGATTACAATTTTTTTTCCAATTTTATTTAAAAATTGGACGCCCACATTAGCACTAATGTGTCACTGAATTCCTCACTCATGTTTGACCTGGAATCCCACAATAGTATGTGGTGCAATTTCTTGTTTAATTTCAACACTCCCTCTCAACAAGAAAGGTATTATCTACTACCCTGATCCCGCCTCTATGGTATTCGAATTTTCTCTTCACAAGTGCCTTCATCAAGATATTTGCATCCCGATCTTCTGTGGGAATGTACTCCAATAGCACAATGTGCCTCTGAACACAATTTCTGAGATGGTGGTACCAGATTTAAATATGCTTGGAACTATCATGGAATACCAGATTAACTGAGAGTTTTATGCAACTCTGGTTATCACAATGTATCACCGTCGGATCCATTTGATGACCAAACAAACCAACAAGTATTTTCCTCATCTAGATGGCCTCACATACATCCTGACTAGCTGTCATGCACTCTGCCTCGGCTGAAATGAGTGAAACTGATCTCTGCTTCCTGCTATACCAAGAAACTGTTGGTGATCCTATGCTAAAGATGCCCCCTTATGTGCTCTTCATGTCTGATCGACTACCTGCCCAATCTGCATCGGTGAAGCCTTAAAGATTCACTCCCTTTGTACGTATGTACCATAATCCATACTCTATAGTGCCCCTGAGATATCTCAACATATAATTCCCCGCCTTCCAAAAGAGCTTAGTAGGCTTAACCATAGCTTAACTAAGTTGGTTAACTGTGTAACATATATCTAGCTGTGTGTTCACCAAATACATAAGTGAACCCACAAGTTTCCTGTAAATAGTAGCATCCACTACCTCACCTGAAGTAGCATCCTCCTTCCTCCAGTTTCCTACAAGAGGAATCTTCATGGGTTTGTTACCCTCTATGTGGAACTTCCTCAAAATCTCCTTGGTACACATGCCCTGAGATACAAATAGCTCCACATCTCTTTGACATATTTCCAAAACAAGGAAATAATGCAAGAGCCCCATGTCCTTCATCTCAAACTCTCTTCCAAGATCCTCTTTGGAAAAAATTATGAGCTGCTCATCACCTGTCAGTAAAATTTCATCAACATAAAGTACAATTATCAAAATCTTACCATCAACCACAATACGATATAGGTTTTCATCTGCTTCACTCTTTGTGATGCCTATCTCAGTGAAATAGTTTTCGATCTTGGTGTACCAAGCACGAGGTGCTTTCTTCGGCCCATACAGTGCTCTCTTGACCCTGCACACATGACTCCCTGTCATAGGTCTCAAAACCTTATGGCTTCTCAATGTACACTTCTTCCTCAATAACTCCATTGAGAAAGGATGTCTTTACATCCATCTGATGTATCTGCCACCCTATCTATGCTGAGAGTGCAAGGATATATTTAATCGATGAGTACCTTGCAACCAATGTAAAATTCACCTCATAGTCAATCCCCTCTACCTGTGAGAATCCTTGGGCCAAAAATCTAGCCTTGTAATTCTCCACACTCCCATCTGCTACTTGCTTCACCTTGTAGATCCACCTAGATTTAACCACTGACTTCCCCACTGGTCTTGGGACCACTTCCCATGCACTGTTGTTGATAATGGAGTCATACTCCTCAACCATGGCATCAACCCATGTTGGTTACTGCACTACTTCCTCAAAAGAGGATGGTTCTGTCACGATACACTCACTCATAAGAGTCATGTATCCAGTATACCTGTCTGGGGACCCTCTTTGTTTGCGTTGTGATGTAGGTGCACCTACATGCTCTATCACATCTAGCATCAATCTTTCATCCTCTCTAGTGCGCTTCCTACCATTTCTGGTGGATGGCTTTGCATGAGTGGTTTCCGCCACTCCATGATCCTCTGCTTGTGGTTGCTCCACATCCTGAGGTTCATCCTTTGGAACTAAGAGTTCCTCATCTGCATGCAATTCAATCTCCCTATCAAGGGACAATCGCATGGCCTTCTCCTCATAAAATTTAATATCTCTCCTAACAGTTGTCATCCTGTTAGCTGTCAAATAAACTTGATAGTTGTGGGGAGTATCAGTGTACCCCAAAAATATCCCAACATGTGATGTTGGTTCTAGCTTCTTCCTGGCATCTTTGGTCACATGACAAGAGACAGATGAGTAAAAAATTTTAAAATATGAAACGTCCACTTTCTTACCTGAAATATCCTCTTCTAGTGTACTCATTCCAAGTATCCGATGAGGACTACAGTTTTGCACAAATACCGTTGTGTTGCATGCCTCTGCCCACAAATGCAATTGTAGGCCCTGATCATGTAACATAGCTCATGTTGCTCTCACAATTGTTCTATTATTTCTTTCTGCAACCCCATTCTGTTGTGGGTTATGAGGTGCAATAAATTCTCTCTAAATTCCTTCTTTGGCATAGAATATTTTGAATTCATTAGAGATATACTCACCACCATTGTCGCTCCTTCAAGCGTTCACCTTATTCCTTGTATCTTTCTCTACCAGTAATTTGAACTCACAAAACTTGGAGATTGTCTGATCTTTCTTCTGCAGAAAGAAGATACAACACTTCCTAGAAAAATCATCAACAAAAATCACATAATACTTGTTCTTTGTTGTGGAAGGTTTAGAGAATGGTCCAGACACGTCTGAGTGAACTCTCTCAAGGATTGTCACTGCTCGGTTCTCCTTCTCATGAAAAGTGGCTTTATTATACTTCCCCATGGTACATCCGTTGCATGTGTCTATCTTTGTAAGATTACCCTTTGGAATACCTGTACAAATCCATTACATGATACTCAAAGCACTATGGTGTAGATGGCCCAATCTCCTGTGCCATAACTCACCCGTATCCCAACTCACCACATTCCTTGCTTTACTTCTCAATGATGAGAAACCATATACATCAAGTTTGTACAGGTTCTTCACATGAACCCCAATCTTCTTTACCTGTCCTGTGGCTTTGTGATGAAGGAATGTCTTTCCTTCACTAAAAACCACATCATATCCAAGATCCTCCAACTGAAACTAAATTCTTTTTCAATCTTGGTACATGCATGTCATATTTTAATATTAAAGGTTTACCTGACTATCTCTGGAAATTAATTGTACCAATCCTGGTAGTGCTATACCTCCTGTCATCACCCATCTTGATGTGCATCTGAAGATCCTTCTCCTCCAAGCTACTAAAGATTTGTTTGTTTCTCATCATGTGGAAAGATGCTCCAATATTCAAGTACCACATAGATCCCATCACATTTGATGCCATGCATCCAATGAGAGAGAAGTCCAACTCAAATTATGAGGCCAAAGCTTCACCCTCTACAGCTCCCAAAGCCTTCTTGTTGTTTTTCTTATTTTTGTGGACAATTTGTGGCATAGCGTCCATGATCATGACAATGAAAAAATTTCACCTTTGACATGTCACGCTTCTTTCCTTCTTTACTGGTCTCATATTTGGAATAATAATTCTTTCCCTTCCCCTTATTTTCCTTACCAGCCAAGGCACAATTTTCCTCATCATCAGTCTTGGATGAGGATCCATCCATGGTATTCCGTCAAAACTATTATTGTACCAAATCTTACCATAGTCGCTCCCACTATGGTAACTTCTCCTCCCATTCACAGAGTCCTAGTAACTATGCCAACTATTGGGAAGGCATATAAGTGTTAGTCTCATCAATTCATCATCAGCTATAGTAATCCCAACACTTCCAAGCTCATCTTGACATTGAGTGAACTTGGTCAAGTATTTCTGAATTGTGTCGCCCTTCTATATTTTGATTTTTCTGAGCTTGTCCTTAAGTGCCAATTTTATGTGGTCACTGTTGCTTTGAAATAGATCTATCAAAACCTTCCGCATAGCATATGGAGTTTAATTTCCATGGAGACTCGAGACACTATGATCTCGAACTCCCTCTAATAAAATCCTCCTTGCCTTTTCTACCTTCTTCTCCCATGCATCAAGAAGGTGGGCATTTGCTGCTGCAGGCTTTGGAATATCATTATCTATGAATTCCTTCAACCCATTGTCCTCCAACACTGCCTTCATTATGTCCTTCCATGAAATATAATTCAAAATTCCCTTGAGTGCATACGAGTCTCAATCCATTGAAAGACATCTTGATCCGCTTCTAGCTCCAAAGAAGGTATCTGCAAATTTGAATATTTTTCAACACAAACTCAATTTATTCTCCACTATTGTGATTCCTGGAACTTTGATATCATGTATAAATTACACTAATGGATTCAATCCAATCATGAAAAGTACTAAAACAAGATATTGAATCCCTCTACAATATTTGCATAATATAAATCACGATCGCTCAATCACATGCATGTACGAGAAAGAAGTAAATCAATCGCACAACACAAGATTTTCCTGTGGAAATCAAATGCTCAAAACCCCTCCATATTAATCATATAATCAACCAAGTAATCATGAAAAAATACATTGCATGTGTGCTCATAAGAACCTCATACACTCTACCAATTGTATCACACTGATATAGGAAAAATTGGACCAATACATATCCAATTTCCTTCCCACCTTCAGCTTGCCTTTTTCATGCAATCCTTAGGAAAAATAATTCCTATTAAATAGGAATTCCAACCTTCCTTGACTGTGCAATCCATCATGGGATTCCTATGGATTTATAACTTCACCTGGGTAGTTCGCTAAAAATACAACTGATAGTTTACTTGCCTTTAACCTTTGTCTCAATTGGGTCATCATTAGAATTGACATGCATGCAGCTATTAATAGTGAATCATCAGTTACTTGGTAGATCACTACTTGTGAATTAAATCTATTTTAATTCACTTGATCTTCCACTAGCTCATCAATCAGTTAGAACTAGTTAAACTGATTTTAACTCAGTTAAATTGAGTTAACTGATTGCACTCACACCACACTGGTGCCACAACTACAACTAGACACTGTAAATAATAGAATCAGTCTACATGCCTATCCTTTGACCCTCAACTCAAAATTCTTGAGCTAACTAAGTCTATCATACTTACTTAACTATTACAAGTTTTTATGAGGTAAGATTACAATTTATTTCCCAGTTTATTTAAAAATTGGACACCCACATTAGCACTAATCTGGCACTAAATTCATCACTCATGTGTGGCCTGGAATCCCACACTAAGATGTGGTGCATTTTCTTGTTGAATTTCAACAGTACTTGGAATTTAAATTCTCCAATATGTTCATGAACCTACTGGAGGATGTGCTATATGTGTTCAATAAACTTGGTTACTTTATCAACCTCATATTGTACATGTGCGGATTTTTTTTGTGTAAGCACATGAGGGATGGAAACCTCAATCAGACACAATGGTTGAAATCCCAGACCCAATTGAAAGGGGGTAAAATTAGTTGAGATATGGATATCATTATTATTATTGTACTTCACATAGGGAAGGCTCTCATCCTAGGTTCTTGGATGCTTGGAGTTGTACATGCAAAGTATGTGCAGTATCATCCTGTTGATGACCTTTGTCTGGAAATCGGTCTATGGATGGAATGCATTTGACTTGGTGATCTTGGTGTCCAATAGTGCCAAAATCTGATATAATTTTCCATGGGATCCCAAAATGTACCCACACTTGTTCAAAGAATATTTTGGAAGTGTCCTCTGTAGTGATGCTCTTCACAGGCCGCCAATATAGCCATTTTATAAAATTTGTCCACGAACACAAATACATAATCATTACCATGCTTGGTAGAAGGGAGTCCCAATAGATAGTCCATGGAGATGGATTCACAGACCTAGCTAGGAGTAGGCAGAGGAGTGTACAAGCCTTTATTATTGATGGTTTCCTTGGCGATGGCACAGGTAGTGCAAGATATGATGTATTTCCCAACGTCCTATCAGATTTTTGGCTAGTGAAAATAATTATGTAGTATGACTACAGTTTTCTCCACACCAAAATATCCTACGACTCGACTGTAGTGCGCCTTCCAAATCATCTTGGCATGCTCGCTTGAAGTAACACAAATGTGGTCCAGGTAGCATAATAATGCTTCTTGGAGGTGGACGTCTGTAACTTGTTTTCCATCCACTAGAATCTAGTATGTGGTGGTGAACTATGTATCATTCTTGTATATTTGTGACCATCTAGATGTTTCATGGCCACAAGAGTTGATAACAGTAGTCAGTGTTTCGAATAGGGGTTGACTAAGGAAATCAACAACATGATTGGTGTTTCCCTTATTGTATTTAATGTTCAAGTGGAATTTTTGCAGATATGTAGACCACTTCTGATGGAAATTATTCTACAACTTCCCTTCTATATGTATAAGATGGAGAGGTCAGTGATATATGTGGATGCATGTATCCTTCCCCAGAATGTACTTTTTACATTACTGGAAATATTGCATGATAGAATACATCCCTTTATCATGTGTGGGGTATTTCCGAATTGTATCAAAAAGTGTCTCACTGTGATAGGCCATCGGATGCCCTTGCTGGGTGAGAACTGTACCAATAGCATTGTCAGATGCATCTGTCTCAATTTTAAATGGATATTGCAGGTCAGGAAATGTGAATACTAGTGAAGAGAAAATACATTGCTTTAGTTCAATGAATGCCTTCTGTTTGGACTCGGACTAGGAAAACTTTGCTTTCACCCTTCCCTTGGTAACCTGACTCAAACACCAAGTGATATGAGAGAATCCCAACATGAATCTCCAATAAAAATTGGCAAGGTCCAAAAAGTTGTGAAGCTCTGTTACAGTGGTCAGTGTTGGCCAATATTGAATGGCTTGGATCTTAGCTAGATCCACATGAATGCCTTGCCCATCAATTATTTAACCCATATATTTGACCTAACTCATGTCAAAGGTTCATTTCTCCAAGTTGGAACATAGTTTGTGTTGTTGCAGGGTTGGAAGGACTTCTTGAATGTGTTGCAAGTGCTCTTCCCAACTCTTTCTAAATATGAGGATGTTGTCCAGATATAAAACCACAAACGAGCTAGTGAAGGGCTGCAAGATGTCATCCATTAGCCTCATAAAAGTTGCAGGGGAATTTTTCAACCCGAAAAGCATGACTAACCACTCAAACATATCCTCTTTGGACACGAAAGCAGTTTTCAATACATCTGTGTGTTCTATTAGAACCTGGTGATAGCCAAAATTTAAATCAATTTTTTTGAATTACTTGGACCCCTTGAGATAGTCAAGAAGGTTGTCAATCCATGGGATTGGATAACTGTTCCTGAGAGTGATTTTTTTTAGTGCTTGATAATCAATGCATAGCCTCTAAGTCCCATCCTACTTTTGTAAAAATACAATCGGGCTCCCACAAGGTGAGGAACTTGACTGGATGCGCCCTTTTTACAACAACTCCTCGATTTGCCGCTTGATTTCTTCATTTTCCAAAATGGAGTGGTGATATATCGTCCCATTAGGTAGAGGTTCTCTAGGGGTCATATCGATCAAATTTTTGACCTGAAAATGCAAAGGTAACCCTATGGGTGTGGAGAAGATGTCTTTATATTCTTCCACGACCTTATCCACATGTTTCTACTGTGTTGAGGAACTCTTCCTGGGGGCCACGTATGTGGCCACAATCTTCCCCTTACTTTGTGAGCGAATAAAAAAGAAAAAAAAATATTGGTTTAGGGGATGATCTTAATACATTTCTTAGCAGAGATCAAAGATATGGCGGTAGGCGGGGCTATGTCTGGTATCATGTATAACTTATTTCCCAAAGTAATAATAACAGTGCGAGTCCTGGACTCATACACAACATGATGCTTCCATAAGAATGGTTTGCCTAATAAAACATCACAAACTTCAAGAGGAGAAAAATCACACAGTACGTCATTCATGAAGGGCTTGATGTTGTAAGAAAGGTGGAACTGTTGGCTGACGCTGATGCCTCTTCCTTTGTGGAGCCACCCGATGGTGTATGGATATGGGTGTGGTGTGGTTGATAGGGCCAAACTCTTAATGAACTTTGCTGAGATGAGGTTCTTTTGGCTCCTGTTATTTACAATTAATTGTAGTGGATACCCCTTCACCCACATATGTGAGTGGAATAGATGCTCCCCTTCCACTGGATTTTCGAGCTCAATATTTTGGACTTTGGTCGTGGAAACAATGGCGCTGGGCTTTGCATCGATAATCTACTTCCCTTGTCAGGTTCTGACTCAGAGTCAGAACATGAATCTGCCTCTAAATCCTTTAGCTTGACCACCAATGACTACTTGGCACGACACTCACTTATTTTGTGAATGGGGCTCTTGTGGAACTTACACCACTTTCCTGTGTCCTTCTTCATCTTCGTGGTGATATTATTTTCATAAGGCTTTGATGGGTTGCCATGGGTCATCCCACCTTATATTTTCCTTTTGTTATGTGGTTTGGGGGTGCTCTTTACCTACTTCAGATTCACAGATCTAAAGTCTCATTTCTTCTATTTAAATCTTTGCTTGATCTTGATGGCATATTGGTATGTGGCCCCAAGCAACAAGATGTCCAGGAACTCCATCTAATTCTAGATGTATTTTTGTAGGAATCCATGATACTTGAGTACCATATGCCGCTCTAAATCCTTTATACCCAACTTCGTGTAAAGGGTATGAAAAATATTTATGAACCATGTCATGTCTTGGTCCCTTCCATGTTGTAGTGTGGTCCATTTTGTGTAATTATCTTCATAGCTCCCGATAGAGCAATATTGTTCCTTAATAGTGTCTCAGAAAGAATTCCAAGTGGCTGCAGTTGAAAATAATGAGGGTTCCCTATCGTCCTTCTGCTCACAATAGGTTTTCCACAAGTCCTTGATATGGGGGGAAACATTAAGGAGTGCAAAATTAATCTTTTTCCTATCGCAAAAATCATGAACCAAAAAATGTCCTTCTATAAAATTTAACCATTTATCTATGACATTTGTGTCTATTTGGCCTTCAAATATAGGGATTTCAAAGTTAAATTGTACCTTGAAGGGGGGAAGACCTTCCAAATTTATTTTTGGATGAAGATGTGTCACCTGTTGGCATCCACCGAAGGATCTGGGATAAAATTGTCCATTATCTCGTTCCTTTGCTACTCGAGGGCTCCTTTGAGAAATAGTTTGATAGTATCTCCTGCTCCCTCGTAATTATTTTCTTCTGCTGTGGGAGGTCGTCAGTGTCAGTGGGGACAGTCTTGCAATGGATCAACCAGTTCAAGTCCCAACTCCTTATACCGTGACCTCTTTGGGGACATGCATAGAAAAACAGAGAAAGAGTAGACTACTCTAATACCACTAATCTGGATTTATGCAGGAAAAAAACGAAATATAGAGTTAAACATAAACATAGAGCTATAATGGGAACTAAAATTAAATGAATTAATAACAAATACTGAAATTTGTTTACACGCAGAATGGAAATAAACTAGCTTGGATGATGGCAGCTTATCTCTAAGAAGAGATGTGATGGCTACATCCCTTTTGAACTAAATTATAGTGAGGGTTGGAGGCCTTTTTATCATAAAGGAGAAGTTTGAAACTCTAACCCTAGGAGATGAAGTGCCAATGGTTAAGGGGCCTATTAATGTATGTTGGACTGCCAAATTCTGTGGGTCGTAATTTTTCCATACAATATCCATTTGGCTATCATAATTCCTTGTTTTGAAGATCTCCACAAGGAGGAAAAAAATTAAATATATGAAAAAAATTGTCGCACTATTATGGTTTCTCAATTTTCCCAAAAAAAACATCTTTTGGTACCTCAAAACAACTTCGAAAGTTTAGGACCTGAAAAAACTACCAAAAATAGAAATTTGTGCTAGAATTAGAGAAACTGAAATAAACAGTGGTGGGGTCCAAGTGGAATAGGCGTGCAACCACCAATATCCACCTAAATCATCAAATCTACTATAATTTTACTACAACCATTTCCATCACCATTAAAAATTTCTCTACTGATGTGTGATATAAAAAAAATAAGAGAAATTACAACCCTCAGTATGATAAAGGTTGTAAAACTGCCAAAGAAATCGATTAGAAATGCTCCTAACGAAACTTTTAAGATCAGAAACATAACTATATAAAAATCTCTAATCAAAAGGAAGAAAAGTTCCTATATTAATAAGAGACAAGAGAACCTTCTCCGCCTTCTAAATTTGATCCTATAAATTTTTGGCAAAATGTACTTGCTTGCAAAACAAAAGGCAATCATTTGACTCCCTTAAAGAATTGGGATCTGTATATTAAGAAGCTTTATGACTCCTCGGTCACCATGGAAGTTGCTTTAAACACTCATATAAAGGAGGATATCTTTTCTTTGGAATATGTGGAGTTCGATATTAAGAAAATCACTAATGGGAAAGTTAGGGACATTGAAGGATACCAATTAGTTGAAGTCCTAAAAATGGGAAGGTCTATCTTGATCCCTCATATCCACAATCTTCTCAATTTGGTAGTAAAACATGACTTCCCTAACCTTTGGACGCAAAGCCTTATTGTTCCTATCTTTAAAATTAGGGACAAAAAAACTCCCCCTAAGTATAAGACCATTATGATTAGCCATATTTTAGCCAAACTATATTGGCTCATTTTGGAGAAGAAGATTAGCATATGGATTTAAAAACATGGTAAAAGAGCTAAAGGGAAAGCTTATTTTAGGAGACATCACTCGACTATTGATCATATTGTTATGCTTAGGATCATTGTTGAGGAGTGTCACAATAGTGAAACTGACCTCTTCTGATGTTTTTTTTACTTTAGAAAATCTTTTGATATTGTTCCTCGGGATAAGCTATGGAAAATAATTGAAGATATAATGGTTCCTCCCGAGTTAAGAATTGTTGTAATTTAGCTCTACGAGAATGTTGTTTCCAAGCTTAAAACAAACGAGGGGTGGTCTCAAGAAATTAAATGCAATATTGGGGTTAAGCATGGGTGTCCCTTATCACCCACCCTTTTTGGCATTTACATCAATAAGCTAGAAGACTGTTTGGAAACTGCAGGTTATAGTGGCCCTAAACTCACTGGTTTGGTCATTACTCTTCTCCTTTATGCTGATGATATCATTCTTCTAGCTAGAAGCTATGATGATCTCGACATGAAGCTTAAGACCCTCCATGATTACTAATATATGATGGGCATGACGGTTAATACTGAAAAGGCTAAATTCATGATAATTAAATATAAAAAAATATCGACCATGGTAATTTAATGAAAATTACTTGGAGCATGTTTCTTCCTAAAAATATTTAGGCATTGATATTCATCATGACCTCAATTGGAATTAATTATACATTGAAAAAAAGATTATTGGAGGTTGGAAAGCTTATTATGAGGTTGAAAACAATTTTAAGTCAGTTGATCTATGGATTTGGAGTCATTAAAGGATTCTCTTTGGGACTCTCTTCAACCCTGTTATTTTATATGGACATGAGGTTTGGGGTTGTATTATATCCAAAGAGTCGTGGAGGAATATCGAGATGATTCAAAAGCAATTTATAACCTACAACCTCAAGATTAAAGGAAATATTCCCTATGATATCCTCTTGATCAAAGTTAACCTCCCCCCATTGAAATCATGGCTATGTTTAGGTACTTGATGATGTATAAGAGGAATATGTACAACATGGAAGCGAAGAGGTTTCCAAAAATTTCTTCCAACTCTAGCTAAAATCCCCACCTCTGTCTCAAGTGTGGATTTCATATGGATGCCTATTCTTGGCTCGACCATTGGGGAGTAAAGGAGGAGATGATCTTGGGGAATAAGGATAGTCTTAAAATTACTATTACCTCCAAATTTAAGGTTAAATTGTGGGATGATAAGGAGCTTTAGGTGAAAAGGAAGCTAAGGTATTAGAAGGATGATAACAACCCCACCATTTCTAACCCAAATTATCTCTTTGTCTTGACTAGTACTAAGAAGATAATGAACATTTCAAAAATTAGAACTAATTCTCATGAGCTTCATAGTGAAACTGGGTGTTGGAATATCCCCAAAACACCCTGGGACAAAAGAACTTGCCACCTTTGCGATACTAAGAGGGTTGAAGATGAAAAGAATTTCTCTTAGATTTCCTGGATCTTGCTCACATCTGTTCTCATTTTCAAAACATGTGGCACACATCCAACCTTCCTGACTTTTTAAGTCAGAACTATAGTTATCTTAGAGCGTTTCTTTCCCTTCTTTTTTATCATAGAAGTAAAATATTAAATAATTTCAATTAATCCCTTATTAAGGTCTGATAGAACATATTGATCTTAGTGGACGTTAATCATCATCATCATAATTGATTTTTAATTTTAATATTAATTAATTAATATTATACATTAAAAATATATATTAATAATTAATATATAGTACAAAATTCAACTATTTAAAATAATAAATAACATATTTATTAGAGAGTGTAAACTTCTGTGATCCATATCATATTATTTATAAATCTTTAGAGAAATCACATAGGAAATTATAGAGCCTAGGGGTTTGGAACTACCAAGTGTAGTAAAAATACCAAACAAAACAACCAACCTAGAAAATCAACCAACTAAAAATTAATGAAAGAGACAATTGAAATTGTAATATTAATAATTACAATTTTTATTACTCATTTTAACAATTCTAATAAATTAATATTAATAATAATTTTAAAAATTAGAAATAAAAATTAATAAAAAATAAGTAAATTAAGTAACTAGGGCAGAATAAGTCAACAAATTAAAAATCAAACCAAACAATCAAAACAAGGAAAAGTAAAAATGCTGGAAAAATATAGATAAATTAGAAATAAAAATGAAAAAAAATGAAAAGAAATTCAAAATCATAAATTAATTTTAAAAAAAGTAATAATTGAAAGTCAAAATTATTAATATTATTTTCTCAACGTCTATTCTAATAATTTTATTATTTCTTAGTATCTTAGGGTTTCAAGAATTGCCATCTCCGTACTATATATATTTATGTAAAGGATCAACCAAATCATCATTCTCCTTAATCCTTATGATGAATTACACTTGGTAGTTCGACAATCTTGGGCTCCATAATTTCCTATATGATTTCTAAAAAGATTTATAAATAATATATTTATTAGTATAAAACATTATAGTAAATGTATAAATTTGTATTCAAACAATTAATTGTAGAGACATTAATGTTAAAAATATTGTAATGCCCTATTTTAACTTGTCAAATTATATATATTATAATTCAATTAAATTACATAAACTAAAAATAAAATAAAATAAAAACAAATTTTTTTAATAATTATAATTAAATATAATAGTAATTAAACTAACATAGATTGCATATTAAATTTTAAGATCTACCCAACTTGGAAAAAATCAAAATATAAAAGAGTTTTATATTTAATTAAATGTTTGATTAAATGCAGACTTAATATAAAATTAATGATAAATATATTGCTATAATGTAAACATCAACCAAAAGTAATAATAATTAAACATATAAATATTAACAATAAAATATAATACTTTTGGGAAAGAAAATTGTTATTTCCGAAACTTAAAAGAGAAGTAACAAATATTAAGGCTTCTGTTGAATACCTGTCACCAACTCATTGAGTGAGATTGACGTAAGGGTGGCTGATGTGTACCCTTCTCCTCAATAGACACACGGCCGCAAGGTATTTAAGAATTACGTGGTTTTACACTCAATCGATCTACGTGGTGTTGGTAGTCTGTCAATTAAAAATTAAACACATAACCTTTATGTGTACTTTAATTAAGTTGAGTGGATTAATTTAGTTTGTAATTAAGTATCGTGATCACATGGTGACGTTGTATATCTATGTGAATATTTTTTTTTTTAAATTTAGGATAATTGGTAAGACGTCCACTATGGGGTCATCTACTCTTCTAGCCAAGACACAACAGGCCATATACTCAATAAAATTTGAACCTCCGTCTCGTGAGTTTCACCCAACGAAACTTACCGTTAAACCACATATCACTGTATATCTATGTGAATATTATTAAACATATCGCCTTAACGTATAGTAAGTATCTTACAAAATATTTGAACCTCACTTGTTATCGCTTTTAAACGTCACGACAGCATCAACGTTCGATGTAGGATTTTGAAGCACCCTTAGCGATAACTACGTTGACGAAAGTTGCTTAGCGCGGTCAGTGATGAGAGGACGCTTAGCGCGTGAGAGTTGTTGGCCAAGGGTGACTTTGACCTGCAGGAAATGATTAAATTTATTTCCCTTATAATATTCTTCTACTAGGAAGAGGAAACTTTGAACAATAACTTTGAAAACATGTTGTAATAAATGTTCTAATTATAAACTTGATTTAACTTGGATAACTGAGTTGACCCAATTAAGTTTACTTGAACTATAATAATATTTTTTTAAATTTGAATTAATTTAATCTTAACCACTCATCAATCATTTCACATGAAATTTCATAATACTAATATACCTACCATTTTAATATTTATTTAAATAATTTATTTTACAATTTCATATATCAATATGGTTTAAATGGGTTTAATAGTTAATAGTATGGGTTTTCTTCTAAAAAATCAAAGTCAAAACGAAAAGGATAAAATATGTATGCTTTGATAAACTTAAAAGTCAAAACACTTCACAAAAATAAATTTTTTATCACACAAACAAAAAAATCTCATACACCAATTTAATATCTCCCTTAACTATAATCTTAAAATAATAATAATAATAATTACCTAATAACTAAATATATATACCTAATAACAATCTCAAAACCTTACCACAATCACTAAATTGAAAATTTAAAACCTCGATCAAACAAAATCTCAGTGGAAGATGAATGTAGACCTATGATCATATTTGAAACTTCTAGACTTTTATAATTCATCGCACAAACGTTGAGTGTCACGAAATGTGTTACTCCCCCAAACGTAAGAGACAATGAGATTGACATAGGGGTGGCTGATCTGTAGCCTTCCGCCATGCAGCCCCGCTCTCCCATATCGAGGAACTAAATATTTGGCATTACGTAAATTAAACTCATGTGGTCTTCTTTTGAAGCAAGGCGCTCCTGCCACGTCAACCCTGCATTATTTTAAAATTGAAATAATGAAATATATCCTGCATTATTTTAAAATTGAAATAATGAAATATATATATATATAAATAATAGTTGAAATAATTATCTATTAATTTTTATTAAAAAATTCAAGAGATTGTTAGAGAATTGAACTCATAATTTTGCAATAGCAGAAATGCAGAAATTATCTGAGAGAACTGAATTTATGTTTTATTTTAACTCATGACTCTCCCTCCATACCAGATATGCATTATTTATAGTTTAAAAAAAATTTGTTTTTTGTTTTTTTTTTAATATTGTTAAGTTATATATAAATATAAAATAAAAAATTGATGAATTTATTTTAAAAATTTAAGTGAAATATTTTCTAAAAATATTTTAAAATTATTATAGTTTTGGTAAGTTAAATGGTTATAATTCTCGATGGGGGTGCGATATGGGCAACAGGCGGAGGCAAGCTCCCATGTGTGATCACAAGTGGAGATGGTGTGAGGGACGAGCCTCTCGGTCCCTTCACCATTATGCATGTGAAGGGAGCGGTACAACCATTACGTTGATCGTTCATGTGGGAAAGCATTGGAGTTTGGGGGTGGCAGAGAGTTAAGGAGAGGCCAGATGAGTGATCCTGGCATTCGTCTCTGCATTTGGGTATGGCATTGGGCCTTGTGGTGGCCACTGGGGAGGAAGAAGAAGTGTCGTATGAAGGCTTTCAAAGGGTGCGGTGTGTGGGCGCTTACCATGGGAATTTGCATGGGTTGTGTGTTCGATTGGTCCCTACGGTTGGGGCTCCTTGTGATTGTTTGTGTTAGTAAGGACCGAGTGAGGAGGGAAAGATCCTCGTGGTCTTGGGTAAACCTGTTCTATCACGGTCACGAAGGGTGGTGGGATTCGTCGCCTAGGAAACTCTGTAGGGGGAGGTGAAAACTCAGGTGCTCTTGCTATATCAATGATTTTTTGCGTGACGGGGCTTGGTGGATTAGCTTGTGGTTTCTGTTTGTCGAATTTGGTAGGTGGTCGCCAGCCTGAGGGTCATGTCGCATAGGAAACGACTACTCTATTCTTGTTTGGTGCTCCATCATTTTTGTTAGTCTGGAGGGTGGAGGCGTTTGGTTTATTCGGTGGAGGGGTTTCCTCACTGGAAGAGGGAAGCGTCATTGTGAATTCCTATTGTACTAGGTAGTGTTGTTTGGGTCCTTCGCTCGTGGGGGTTATTTTCTCTGGTGGGGGTATGGTTTCTAGTCTCTGCTCGTGGCAGGCTTCCTCTCTGGAAAACTATGAAGCCGTAGGCACAACGAGGACGTTCTCCCTCCCCTGTCACCCATGGTTTTGCGGGGGTGGCAGATAAGGCATTGGTCATGGTGGCACCTCGTCGAGATGGTAAAATAGTAGTGCGTGCATGGAAGGGCAATGTGGGTGGTCGCGATAGTGGCAAGCGTGGGGCTAGCACGGGTGGAGGGTCGCAAGGTCAGAGGCAGAGTCGAAGGGGCGGAGGAGCCTGTACTGGTGGCAAGGGGAAGCGTGGACCGGCTACTCCTGAGGTTCAGGAGGGGAAAGGTCTCCAACATTGTTGTTTGGAGGACTGTCGCGCTCTCATTACCATTCTGATGGATAGGGTGGATGCCGCAAAGCATGTCCGACGCGAGGAACATGCTGCGAAAATGGCATCTTTGGACCAACTGCATTCCTTTCAGAGTCAACTTCGAGAAAGACTAGTTGTGGTATGGAGGGGCCAAAACTAACTCACGGAGAAAGTAGAAAAGCTGGAGACATGAATGGTGCACTACGAAGGGCATGTTCAGTGTGACTTCCGCCCTCCATCGCCTCGGGCAACGACCCGAGACAACCCTACATCCATATGTATTTTGGTGCCTCTGGCGCAACCATTTATAGACAATGCCCTTAGCTACTCTTTTGTATTTTTGTCATCTAATGCACTTTTTGGTTAACAAACCCAGTCAGAGTGAGACCACTTGTTTTGGAAATGACTCTTTTTAGTCAACAAACCCAGTAAAACCCCCTATTTTTGAAATGACTCTATGTACTCATTTTCATTTTTCCTAAATAAATAGAATATTTAAAAAAAAAATTAGCTATCAAAAGTTATTACACATATCATTTTCCTCGTAATATTGCTTTTATTTTCCTTTTATATATATATATGCTTTTATTTTCCTTATATATATATATATCGAGAGAGATGTCGTGTACGTTGTCACTTTTGACGGCAGGGCGTGTGAAATATGCTTTTGAAGTATCGCTCGTCAGAGCTGCGTTGGCCTAAGTTGCTTAACGCGGTCAGTGATCGGAGCAGGCTCGCCGCGTGAGTCGTTATCGAAGGGCAACTTTAACCTGAAGTATTTGAATGAATTTTCCTTATATATTCTACTCTTCTACTGCGCTCCTGGAAGAGGCGGAACCTTCAATAATAACATAAAGTCCTCAGTTAGGTGATTTAGGGATTCCATACAGTTGAACAATAACATTAGAGTTTATTGGGGAGTTGGGAGGAGATCAGAGAGTTCGAAGAAGTGGTGATTTTTGGTGTAGAAATAAAGAAGGAAGAAACAAGGATGAATCCAGCGGCTGCTTTGTCGAGGTCGGTGTCTGGGAAGCATCTCTCCTTCCGCAGCAATCTTCATGGAATTGGTGGAGCAGGAGGAAGAGGTGTAAGAAGATTAAGAGAGAGCCTTTCTTTCGGGTCCCGTCTTTATGCGGATCAATACGAAAGCAATGGCATCGTGGGCGAAGGGCAATTTGGATTTGATTATGCGAAAGAGCGTTTGGAAAAGAGGCAGATGTTCCTCCACAGCTACCACTTTACCACCCAGCCCCAGGAGGCCAGTAATAATAAGCTCTCTGAGAAGGTGGGGGGTTGTCTTTTCAAAATCAGAACGGCGTTATGGACGGTTATCGCTTGCAATCCCCCACGCACTGAAAGGCACAACGGATTTGTACGCATTCATCGTCATGGGAACCCATCTTTGTCTCACTTCTGAGAGCAGAGTTGATAAGGCCACACAATTAATATATTTCCTCTCCTCTCCTGGATCTCAGAATGAGTCTCCCAAAGAAGAAGGATACAGTCTTGAAATGGTGTCTCTTTCTCTGCGTTTGCAAACGAATCTCGTTCGTATTTGTTTGTTCTGTGGAGGGTCTTTCACAGTTATCAAAGAAAGCCAGAGCCGAAGTTGGATGAAGAAATTGTATACTCAATGATAAATTTTATTGAAAATTCCATACTCGTTATCACGGAATAACTTTCTGCTACAATTTCAGATTTCCAGTAGTGTTTTTCTGGAGTGTCGAAGATAACGTTTAATAAAAAAATAACTATTCATAAAAGAACCACTTCTTATTATCATTAGAAAATTCAATTTTAATTAGAATACCATAGTTATTCATAAAATCGCATTCTATAAAATCACCTGTACGAGATTTGCGGTGGACATGTTAGATATATGTCACTTCTAATACATATTTTCACATAATTACTTGATCTTAATCATATATTCAGGTATTGACAAATCATAAAAAATTAAATAAAGATGATCACAAAAGATTTATTTAATTTTAATTACATATTGAAATTAATAGATGTGGTGTATATTGAAATTGGCTTTATGAATTTTTATTTTAAAAAATAATAATAAATTAGAAAGTATACATTTTATAGATAAATATACAAGTATCAAATTCCAAAATATTATTAAAAATTTTGTAAAATATTTAACTCTTCCCATTTTTTTTAATTTGTCTCTTCCATTGTTCCATTCCCTATTTCCACACTCCTCCCTTCTTTTCCATTATTTTTCTCTAAAATCTACATGAGAGGTGACATTAGATCCAAAATTACATTGCAAGAAAACCATAAACAAAGACATTATAGTACAAATCATGTTTGTCAATTGCACTCCATATTCTCTCATCATTCGCTATGAAAGAAGTGGTGCAAGTTGCAAAATTTCATACATGATCTCCATCTTGTTAAAGATAGCTAATTACTCTTGCATTGAGAATTTTCTAAATTTAGAGAGTCAGTTAAGTGAGTTAAGTTGAGTCAAGTTGAGTTAAGTCATATTTTGAGTAAAATCAAATTTAGATTCCATGTCCATGTTGAATTATTTTCAGCGAGTCGCTATTTGAAAAAGTTTAAATACCCCTCACTAGGTTCATTGTAATCATCAAGTTTGTGTGATCAATTGAAGAGCCACAACTCATGTTATTGTGTGTGTGTTAAATTTTGTGTCTTTCCACAAGGTTACAAAGAGCTAGAGAGAAAAGATTAGGAGAAATTTGTAAGTAAGAAAAGAGAAATATGTTTTCTCTTGTTTGAGATATAACATACCTTGTAATGGTACACAGGGAATTATAACGCTCAAGGGCTCAACATCGAGCTAAATGAGAGCACAAACACAGTTCTTCTTAACGTGGATGACGTTAGCACACTGCCTCTTTACCATTCAAAGTGCATCACTAAATTGGACTAAGTATTTCATATTCGAAAGGGATTTGGGTCCACAAGATTTTTAAAAAGGGCTTTATAAGTTTAATAACGGATTTTTTTTAAAGGATCTTTATAAAAGGTTGTTTTTAAAGTTTGATTAAAAGCTTTAAAGGGATTTTATGAAAGGGCATAAAATTTTTTTTAGCAAAAGAGAGTGGTATTATTTTTTGAGGAAAGATGGCTCTATCAGCTTTCCAGTTATAGTTTCCTCCATTCACAGGGAAGGATTATGATGTGTGGGCCATTACTATTGAGACCATATTGAAGACTCATGATGTTTGGGAATATGTTATGGATGGATTTCCAGAACCTAAAGATGATGTAGCTAAACGAGCCCTCAATAATGCAGAGAGGGAACAATGGAAGAAAGACAAAAAAAAGAATGCACAAACGTTGTAGCTTATCCAACAAAGAGTGGATCGAGCAATGTTCTAGAATAGTATGATCACGTCTTCAACAAAGACGCATGGGAGACTTTGGCAAAAATCTATAAAGGTATGACTAAATTCAATATTGTTAACTTGTGTAGTTTTTAACCCTGTACAAAAATTACCAGCAAATGAATTATTCACAAAAAAAAATAAACAATGGTGATAACAGAAAAAAAAATATACACAAAGATTTTCCCCTGGATCCCAAAATCAAGACTACCACAATGATGTTTCATTATATTCCTTTCAATATTACAATACATATATATAAATGTTGAAGCATTCATAAACCCCAATCCACTAACCCTGGATTAGAACATAATCGTAGTTCCCTTAACCGGATCTACAAAATACCATGGGAATAAAACCATCATGCCCAAAACCATGTGCAAACCCCATGCACAAGACCATGGCTAGTTCCACCCACCATCTGTGTGTCTGCCTCCAATCCTTGGGTCCCCCCAACTAGCTATGGAAAGAATATAACACACACCCAACATTTTCCCACTTGTTTTTTTCTTTCCACACAAGAGGTCACAGGAGAGCTTAGTCATTGGTCTAGGACTGTAACACCCATTATTTATCTACACCAAGAAAACTTCTCAGTTCTCACAGACTTCGCCAATGCCTTTGAAACATTTTTCAAAGTGTCCTCCTTTACCAACAACACATTCTTGTCCTCAACCATATCCCTCACAAAGTGATATTGGACATCAACGTGCTTTACCTTTTAATAATAAGTAGCATTTTTTGCCAAGAAAATTGCACTTTCGTTGTCATAGTCTATCCTTATAACTCGTTGTACCAACCCCATACTTGAACACAATATTTACAACCAAACGGTTTCCTTGCTTGCATGAGTGGCTTCTATGTATTCATCCTTTGTAGTTGAAAGAGCTACTATAGGGTGCCTTTTTCTCATCCAACTAACTGCTCCTCCAAATAGATTAAACACATACCCACTTGTAGATCTTCTCCAATCTAGATCTCCAGCCTAGTCTACATCAATAAATACATATATGTCCAAAACTCTGTCCAATCCTAGTCTTCTGTGGTAGCACTAATCATAACCACTAGGGCCGTGCAAATACTTGAAAACTCGCTTCACTGCTATACAAAGCTCCTTCCCTCGTTTTGACATAAACCTGTTCAATACTCCCACTGCACGTTCAATGTTTGTTATAGTACATACCATTGCATACATCAAGCTATCGACTACACTTACATATGGAACACGAGACATGTCCTCTTCCTCTTCTTGTGTCTTGGGACATTGTTCAACAGATAACTTTACACCTATAGGAATAGGAACCTTCATCGGTTTACTGTCATGCATATTAAACCTCTTCAATATTGTCATGACATACTTCCTCTGGTTTAACCAAAGCTTCCTCTAGTTCAACCAAAGCTTCCTCTTTTCCTGATATCGTTTAATTTCCATGCCCACAGTATAGTTTGCTACACCAAGATCCTTCATGTTAAATTTGTAGGAAAATTGGGTCTTCAAATCCTAGATAATTTCTGTCATTTCCAATCAGCAACATATCATCTACATACAAGACCAAATAAATAGCACGGTCACAACATAATTGAAAATACACATAGTGATATTCTTTTCTTCTAGTGAATCCAAGTCCCTGTATATATGTATCAAATTTATGATACCACATCTTTGGTGGTTGTTTTAACCCACAATGAGACTTTTTAAACCTGCATACCAATTATTTCTTACCCTTCACTACAAATACTTCAGGTTGCTTCATGTATATCTCTTCTTCCAGATCCTCGTGAAGAAATGTTGTCTTCACATCCATATGTTCTACCTAAAAATAAAAGGCATCAACAATAGATAAAAGTAATCAAATAGAAGCTAACTTGGCAACATGAGAAAAAATATCACCAAAATCAATATTCGACACCTGTGAATAACATTTTACTACCAATGAAACTTTGTATTTCTCCACCTTGCCTTCTGCATTCATCTTCTTCTTAAATACCCATTTTCTTCCAATGGGTTTCCTTCTAGTCAACAACTCCACTAGATCCCAAGCCTCATTTTTATCCAAAGTTGCCATTTCATCAACCCTGGTCTCTTTCTAGAGCTTTCCATCATCTGAATCTACTACCTCCCTAAGAGTTATGGGATCATCATTAGTAATAGAGAAAGAAAAATTTGAGCAGAAAGCATATGGACTATCTCTCTCTCTCTCTCTTCTCTCTCAAACTAATATTATCAAAACTGGAGTTTGTGGCTCTTCCTATTCTAATTCTTGTTCTGTTGTATAGTTTGATTCTTCTTCCTTTAGCTCAGACTCTATCTTCTCATGTTCCTTTGGTAGGACTTCATGTTTAATAGAATATTTCAGCTCTCTAAACACCACATCTTGGTTTTATACAACCTTCCTTGTTTCTAGGTTCCAAAGCTTATAACCTTTTAAACCATCCTTATACCCAATAAATATGCACCTTTCATACTGACTATCCAACTTGGTTCTTTTCTCCTTTGGAACATGTACATATGCCTCATAGTCAAATACCCTCAGATGCAAAAGAGAGTGTTTCTTACCAATCCATATCTCATGTGGATTCTTATCCCCCAACGTTGATGAAGGTGATTTATTAACGAGGTAACATGAAATATCCCTTGCCTCTGCCCAAAATTCCTTCCCTAATCCAACACCACTGAGCATGCTTCCTGCCCTTTCCATCAACATCTTGTTCATTCTTTCTGCAACTCCATTTTGCTGAGGTTTGTATGGAGTATTCTTATGTTGTGCTATACCACACTTCTTACATAATTCTTCAAATTAATTTTTTTATAACTCTCCACCATCATATGTCCTCAACACCTTGATCTTCTTCTCTTTTTGATTTTCCACCAGAGCCTTAAATTCTTTCAATATGTAAAAGACTTCAGGTTTCTTCCTGGAGAAATATATCCACGTATTCCTTGAGAAGTGATCTATAAATGATACATAGTGTTGGTCGCTTTAATTTTTTTAACAATTCAAGTGCCACATAAATTATCAACCCAGGAAGTTCTTTTTATTCCAAAGACAATCACACACTATATATGCTCAATTCCAAAAGCAAAGAAGGGTTGTAGTATTAATTACACAAATTATATTATTCACACTTCTCACACCTTACTTTTAACAAAGCTGAAGCCTACTTGTGTTACAGCAGAAACAATCCTCTGTTGTAGACTTTCATTAAAAGAATCCTAGGAAATATAATGAAAGGAAATCACTCTGCAGAAAAGAATATCAATCAACCATAACAGAGAACAGGACCCTATTCCTCCAAGCAGGAATCTTCAGCACCTGTTTCCTGTTATCAGTCACACTGCCAAAGAGAGAGATCAATCATCAGAGAATAGGACCCTATTCCTCCAAACGGGAATCTTCAGCACCTATTTCCTGATATCAAACTATCACACATTCATTCTGCAAACAAATGACTAGAAATAAAATAACTCACAGCTTCTTCAGAATGAACAGTACAGAATAATGCAGTAAATAAGGAAAACAAAATTTTAGTAAGAAACACAAAACTGCAAAAATAATCTTCAGCAAACAATGTTTAATTAAGGTGCGAAATCATAAAGAAGTTAACAGACTACAGGAGCAATCGGGTGAATCTTGTGATGAAGGCAGGCCCTTTCCTTCTCACAAGATTCCCCAGAGGAAAGAATTTAAATTTAAGCGCTCAAAAGAAACCTTTATTCATCTGTCAAAAGAAATGATACATTACAATGGAGCCTTGCTCCTTTCCACTCAAAAAAATGTATCTCCCGCAGTCTCTGACTCCCTTCTAATGATGATGTCTCCTCTTTTTAAAGAGGAGACATCTATTACAGTTACATCAGAGAAATCCTATTTTTATCCAAATCTGATCTTTTATTTTAAAACAGAGTCTTTCTATTCTTCCATAGCAAAATACTGTTACAATAGATACAAAAATATTGGCTTTAGAACAAACCGTGTAACAACTTTCCTTGCTTGTCTTCGTCTTGTTGCCATCATTCTTGAAATACACTTTCGAAATCGCAAATCACGAGCAGTTTTCAGTAACGGGATTTGCATGCCCGTTGACTGTTTCAGCAACAGAATTGATTGTTTCAGCAATGGGGTCGACTGTTTCAGCAACACGTTCCTTATCATAGATTATCTGCGATATCTCAGCGACTGTATATCTTCGATTAATGATTAAATATAAAAGTAATGTGGAATTATATGCAAAACAAATTAAACATAGAGTAAAGAGAAGAACGGTGTATACCTTTGGGAAAAATGGATAGGAATGATAATGTAAACTTTAAATATGGACTAAAAAGAGTAAAGAGGTGGCAAAAATATGTAGTCAAAATGGTACATTATGAGGTCCTAACATCCCCCCAAACTGAAAGGGTTGCATGTCCTCAGGCAACTTTTAGTCTGAATCGGAGTCTGAATACTGACTCTTTGCATGCAAGTTACTCAAGCAATAACTATGGAAGGTGGTATCTGTCGAAGGTCTAAATCCTTGATTACTTTGAAATTTCTGCCATGCTTCTGCCTCATCCCTGTTATCCAACCTGTAATGAGCCTGATATCATTCTGATGGCATCCATAAAATGGGAAAGTGAAAATGATAGCCTATCCAATTCTCAGCACACTGTTGAACACATCTGATGTAGTTTGGTATTCTGGATAGTGAAATTTAAAGATTACTAGGGCTGAAGGGATGATACTCTTGTCTTTTCTTGGAGGACTATTGCCAGAACATGGTGTTTGCCTTCAGAGCAGCCGTCTCGTTGACCCTGATTGACTGATAACATTCTCGGAGTACAGAGGCTTGCAATTGCTGTATGTATCTAGTCATTCTTGGCTTCTACAAAAACTTATGGTACTCTGCTACAAAAATGGCCGGATTTCGAGGCTCTGGCCTTATCCAAAGAAGGCGATTATCCTCATTGTGCCTAGTTGCAAGGAAGGCAGTATGCCAAGTGATTTGATTTGCAAGAAAAGAAACAAACACCCTAATCTGTATGTCACCAACAATAGGATTAAGATTGACTTCTCTGTTTTCAGGCATTGCCTCATTATGAAGATATAGCTCGCATAACAAATGTTGATCACTTGTGGAAGCCTCAGAAAATGTTTTAACAAATTTTTCAGCTGTGAGCAGCTCATAAGGTCTTCCATCCTTAATTGCTTTCAACTGGAAATAAACAAGACGCTCTGAAAGAAACAGAGAATAGTTCACAGATGGTTTCCTGGTGGCTAGTAATTTTTGCACTAATTGAAACATCAGGATTAATTTATTTTTTAATTCTGTATTCTCTTTCCTGGAATCTTTAAGCTGCTGGAGTGTCTGTTCCCAGTTTTCCCAATTGGAGTACATTTGATTTTTCCAGGCTAGTTTATGCTGTTGTAAAATTTTATCTTGATCCACAGCATACTGCTTCTTCCACGTGTTCATTATTTCCAATTCTTTCCATGATGGAGTTTGTGTTCTAGCATTATAAGTAATGGGCTGAGGCATAGTCTGTGTAGCAGAATCAGTGAATGTCGGGCAGGATACCTGTACCTTAGTTTCCTTCTCCAAAGTTTTTGAGGGCCCTACTGGTTCTTGTGTGATAGTAGGGTCTTCCTTCTTTAAAGTCTTTGAGGGCCCTACTGGTTCTTGTGTGACAATGGGGTTTTCCCTCTTTACTGGAGATGATATGGATGCACCAGACATTGGTACTTCAACTATCTTGTATCCTGAGCTTTGATAAATGTTTCCACACTGATAACACATGTACTCTTTATAAGGATCATTCTCTGAGTTTTTTTCTTGCATCGATGCTGTATGAGCGAAAGTATAAAGATTCAATTCTTTATCAAAAGCTTCCCTTGCCATTATCAATTCTTTCTTGCAGGCTTCTAATTCTGACTTCAGAAATTCATTTTCTTCTAAAAGAGAGGCTATGGTGACTGGAGTGTGTTCTTTTGCTGATTGTTGTTCCTCCACTGTAGCTAGTTCTTATGTTTCAGCTACAGTCGGTTTCCTTAGAATATCATGCTGGATGTTTAACTTTTGCACGTCAGCAGCTGGTTCTTTTGTTTCAGCTGCTGCGTGATTAGTTGGTTCTTGTGGAGCAGCTATTGGTTATGTAGGAGATGATATTACCCTGGGAGACTGGTTCTTGTGGAGCAGTGCCACAGGATGAGATAGGTAATGATTCCAGGATTTGGAAAGGTGGTGATGACTGGAATTGTAACAAGATGGCTGCGAGGTCAGGGGAAATGGGAGTTGTTTTCATTTTTCCCCTAGGTAGAAAAGCAGGGAAAGCAGTGGCTTTCTTTTTCTTTCTATGGGAAGATTCTTCCCTAGGAGAGGGGCTGTCGGAAGAGGTGATTGTTTTGGATGTATCCCTCGTTTGCCTTTTTGATACAGAGGCGGTTGTATTCTGCCTCTTCCTTTTATGAATAGGAGGAGATGGTGGTGTTTCAGTCTAAGAGTCATCACTGGGGATGTAAACAGTGGGCTGGGATGACTCTGCTAAATCGAATGGTTTTGAAGATGGGTGAATTAGATTGACTGGTTCTAAGGATGGGATTGATGGAGGATCCAAGATATTCTCCAATTGTTGTTCATAAGAAATTTCAGAGATTTCGTGGGGATTTTCAGCTTCTTGGGGAATTTGGGCTTCATGGTGAATTTCAGGGGCTTGGTCAAGGAATAGGGGTAAGTTATTTAGAGGGGGGTTTTGCTGAGCAAAACCCCTCTGAATTAATAGTTGACAAAGGCGATGATGAGTAAGGGACAGTAATGGAAATTTTACCTTTCTACAGTAATATGACATATTCTTAATACATCCAAGCAGATAATAAGGAATGTTGAGTAGTCTACCATGCCGCAAGTGGCTCATTAAAACAAAGTCGTGTTGATAAACTACCTGATATCGCCCCTCGCAGGTTAAATAATGCTTGACAAATTTGGCTACCTTGGCCCACGGAGGAGGTAGTGAGTGCAGTCCTATGCCACGGCCTTTGATCTTAACACGTTCTTCTAGATGAAGGAAGTCCTGTTGCGCATTTAGGATGATGTGTTTTCTACTAAACCACCGAATTTCTGTGACTGGAAAACCCGAGACTTGGGAAATATCATTCTCTGTAACTGAAATTCTGACCCCTTGGACTGTGGAGTGGTCCTGCTGGAGGTTCTGTGCGAACTCCAAGACTTGCTGAGGGTCAAATTCTCTCAGTTTTTCAAAATATGTGACCCATCCTGCCTACTGGAAAATTTGGTAAGCCTCCGGAAATAATTGAAGAAGAGCCGTTGAGCCGAGCTCATGCCTGATAACCGAACCTCCCATGGTTACTAACTTAAGTCAAATACAGAAACAGAGAGCAGAATCACAGGCTCGATCAGAATAATCGTTACGACTGAGGATATGGAGTATCAATGACGGCCAAAATAATGGATATGAAGAGTGACAGTGGATTGTATGGTGTGGAATGATGGTTTTAATTTTCGAAATCCCCCCCCTATGTGTGATGTAATGATGTTTAAACGTGCGGGGATTGTAATCATAATGGGAAATATCCTCTCTTTAAACTATTATTTAACTGTATTACATAAAAAATCCGCATACCTTATATTTTACCTCTATTTTTGTAATTCGAAGTATAGAGTGCTTGTTCATAGTGGCTTAATACTGATGGAAGAATCTTTAGATTTCTCTAAAATGTAGAAACAGGAACATATTAGAGTCTGCTCAATACTGGATAATATTCACCCAAGGGATCTGAAGAATAAAAGTGGGGTACTGGAAAACTTTTGTAGCAGAGGAAAGGAATGGTGTTTTAGCAATGGGAAGATGGATGACAGGTTGCTGAAAGTGGTGTTTCAGCAATGAAAGGATGGATGACATGTTGCTGAAAGTGGTGTTTCAGCAATGGAAAAATAACGGAAATGTTTGCTGAAATGTGATGATTTAGTACTAGGAAAATTGGGGAAGTACTTGTTGAGGAATGATTTCAGCAGTAGGGAACAAGGAAAAAAAAAATGTTGGCTGAAGGATGGTGTTTCAGGAGTGGGTAGAATGGGGAAAATAGGAAAAAGGGAAAGATGGAGTAAGGGGATAAGTGATAAAAGAGATATTGCTGGGAAATGAGGAAATGAATTGAGATGAGGGAAACAAAGCTTCTCTAATTGAAGCTTAGATATTCTTGTGATGAAATTGTCCTCCTTAGTGAGTTCTTCCTTAATCTGCAACATACCATTGTAACATGCCAACCCTTGACAGGGATTATTAGTTTTAAATCTATTCTAATACTAAAAATATAGTGCAGAAAATTAAATGCTGTGAGGAGCAGAAGACTCCCCTGGAAAAAGATAATGTGTATCAGTCATGCAAGCAGCCTTAAAATCTTCTTTAGAAATAGGGCGCTGGTACAAATGAAGCCTATGACCATTTACTAGTAGAGGTGTTTTAGAATCATCAATTGTTAAAAGTCTTACTGTTCCATTGGGAAAAACAACATCTACTTCATAAGGTCCAAGCCATCTTGTACGTAACTTACATTGAAAGTTTTCAAACCGAGAGTCATACAATAAAGCCCAATTACCTTTTTGGAACTGCTTGTGCTTGATAATTTTATCATGCCACTTCATTCTTTGTTGTTGAATCATGGTTGTCTGGTGAATGGCATCTAATCTCTTTTCATCCAATTCAAGAAGCTGCTGCAACCTGGCTGTCTGCACATCAGTCAAATCAAGGTTAACAGCTAAAACAGTTCTTAAAGTTTTAATTTCAAATTCCACAGGAAAAACAACACTTTTACCATAAACCAATTCATAGGGAGAAAATCTTGTAGTATTTCTCCATGTAGTTCTATAAGCCCATAATGCTTCAGGGAGCCTTTGAGACCAATCCTTCCGGTTATCCTTCATTGTTTTAGTTAGAATGGCTTCTATTACTTTATTTGTGCTTTCCACCTGCCCATTGGCCTGGGGATGGTATGGTGTAGTCATTTTATGATGAATATGATATTTCTGAAGGGTAGATTTAAAACCATGAGAATTGAAGGGAGGTCCTCCATCTGTAACTAGCTCTCTAGGAATTCCAAATCTAATAAAAATTTCTTCATATAAGAAATCTAGGACAGCTTCTTCATTGGCTCTAAGAAGTGCTTTGGCCTCTACCCATTTATTCATATGGTCTGTAGAGACTAATATATAAGTTCTTTGATTGGATGGAGGATTGATGGGTTCTATGAAATCTAAGGCCCATCTTTTGAATGGTTCAAGTACTACCTAGTGATTTAATGGCATTTGATCTCTATGATTGGGTTGACCCATTCTCTCACAGCTATCACAAGCCTGCACATATTTCTTTGCATCCTTAAACAGAGAGGGCCAATAGTAACCCATCCTCAAAATTTTGTGTGATGTTCTTTTATCAGCAAAATGCCCTCCAAAAGGGCCATCATGACAAGCTTTTAGTATATCATACACCTCATCCTCTCTAATGCATCTTCGAATTTCATGATCAAGTCCTGTGTGAAAAAGACACCCACTTATCCAGCTATACCTGGCACTTTGTTGAACAATTCTCCTATTTTCTCTATGTGACAGGTGTGATGGCAACTTTCCTGCAACCAAATAATTGGCAATGTCTGCATACCAAGGAGAGTGAGCAGATACTGCAAATAGATACTCATCAGGAAAGGAATCATCTACTGGAATATTATTATCAGTTTTTAACCGTGAAAGGAAATCAGCCACAACATTTTCTTTACCTGGTCGATCTACAATTGTAATATCAAACTCCTGTAGTAACAATAACCATCTGGTAACTCGAGCATTTGTAACAGATTTATTCATTAAATACTTGATAGCCGAGTGATCAGTATGGAAAAAAGTAGAGTAACCAGTGATATAATGTCGAAATTTGTTAATGACTTAAATTACTACTAAGAATTCCTTTTCGGTAACTGTATAATTAAGCTCAGCAGGGGTCATATTCTTACTGATAAAATAGATAGCATAAGGAAGATGGTTTTCTTCTTGTCCCAAGACAACTCCAATTGCAGTATCTGAAGCATCAGAAGATATATGAAAGGGAAGTGCCCAATCAGGTCCTCTCAAAATAGGAGCTATAGATAACTGATGCTTGAGTGCTACAAAGGCTTCCTAACAAAGATTAGTCCACTTAAATTCAGCATTTTTCATAAGCAACACAAATAATGGAGAAGCTATCTTGTAAAAATCTTTAATGAATCTTCTGTAATATCCAACATGTCCAAGAAAAATTCTTACATCAGTTTGTGTTTTAGGAACAGGAAGATTTTGAATGACCTGTATTTTGGATGGGTCTACCTGAATTCCTTGAGACGAGATAAAATGTCCAAGCACTATTCCTTCACTCATCATCATATGACATTTTTCAGTACTTAAGGAGAGGTGAGCTTGTATACAACGTTTAAGCACCTTCTCAAGATTCTGTAATGCATCTTCAAAAGACACACCATAAGGAGTAAAATCATCCATAAATATTTCCATAGAGCCATTCAACATATCAGAAAAGATTCCTATAACAGCCCCTTGAAAAGTTGTTGGTGCATTACATAGTCCAAATGGAAGAACTCTATAGGAAAAAGTTCCCCAAGGACTAGTAAAAGTGGTCTTGTCTTGGTCTTGGGGTGAAATCCTGATTTGGTTATACCCACTGAATCCATCTAAAAGGGAAAATAATTTCTTCCCTAACAAACTGTCCAACACCTGATCAATAAATGGCAAAGGAAAGTGGTCCTTTTGAGTGGCTTTATTTAAAGCCCTATAATCTACACACACCCTCCATTTCCCATTTTTCTTAGGGACTATTACCAATGGGGAAACCCATTCACTGTCAGATATAGGGTATATAAATCCTGCATTAAGCAATTTTTGAAGTTCCTCTTTCACAATTTCTCTTAAATTAGGGTTCATTCATCTTTGGGGTTGACAGAAAGGTCGACACCCTTCCTTAATATAAATCCGGTGAGTACATAATTCAGGAGAGATTCCCTTCATATCCATGTAATCCCATGCGAATGCTTCCTTATTTTCAAGTAGTAACTTCATTAACTACTGTGTTTCAGTAATTTTTAGATCAGAATTTATGTTCAGTGTTTTTCTAGGTTCGATTTCCACTATTGTGCTTTTAGAGGAGATGGAGGTTGATGTTTGAGGTAAATCTTCAGATTCAAGATTGTCGTGGGTATCTGTTTCAAAGAGTGTAATCAATTGATTGTGAGTTTCAGCAACCACAGAGGAAGGTTCACAAATAAAACTATTAATTACTTCGTCCTCTATGTTGTCTTTAAAACTCAAAGCTTGTCAGATAGTCAAAATAGGCTGAACAGCATTATCATCATAATCCATCCATACAGAACTCTCATTGGTAATCATGGGTGTAGCATGAGGATAAAGAGTAAGCTGTTTGGTTTCATATCCATTGGAAATTGACATTGAACCAGATCTACAGTTGATAAAGGCATCGGCTGTAGCAAGCCAAGGCCTTCCTAGAATTAGAGGGTGTCCCCCCAACTTTTTTTTAGTTTGAAACACCACAAAGTCAGCTGGATAATTCCAGGATTCAACAGAGATAACTAATTCCTCAACAACTCCTTCTGGTTTAATTGTAGAGCGGTCAGCTAGCTCTAGGATGGTTGGTGTGTCTCTAATTGTGTTCTTTAGATGTAGCAATTGTGAGGTTTCCAGAGTCGTGATATTTATTGTAGCACCTAAATCTACCAAAACTTGAGGGATTATTGTTTTAACAATTTGAACTGTCACAGTAGGATGGCCAGGGTCACCATATTTCACAGGAGGAGTTTTTCCGGACATCAATGCAGATAGATCACCCATAACATGAACTGTAAGGGGATCCTTAGTTTTCCTACCAGGTTTCTTAACACAAATATCCCTCATGGTTCTGGCATAGATTGGTACATCTCTTAGTCCCTGTAAAAGTGGAATTTTAACATACAAATTTTGCAATTCCCCTAAAATATTAAAAGCAGGTGTTTCAGGCGTTTTAGTTAAAACTAAACGCTCGGGGAATGGTGGCTCTGTTATTTCAGCATCCTTGTTAGAGGGTGGTTGTGCTTCTTTGTGTGAATTATGTTTCTCAGTTTCTTCTTTACCAGAATCCAAAAAAGTAACATCATCAATAATAGGTTCAACTATTTTCCCGGATCTTAAATGGATGTCATTGCATTGTGCAGGGAAAACATGAAGTGTAGGCTGGTTTTGAATGTCAATAACTTGCACAGCTTTATTATTGGGGTTATGATTTGGTTGTACAGGTAGCTGGGGTCTCATTTGATTATTTGGTGGAGCACCTGATGGCAGAGGAAGTGGTTGTTGAAATTGAGGAAATTGATTTGGATACGGGAATTGTTGACTCCTCCAATTTGAATTCCATGGATTAAAAGAAGATGGCTGTTGTGGGGGCAAGGAGTCCACATTGCAGGATCTACAAAGGGAGGGTTTGTTTGTTGCATGGGTGGGTAATTCATCTGATTAAAGGGTGGGTATTACATTTGGTTAAAGGGGGGGTAATTTGTCTGACTGAAAGAAGGATAATTATTCCAACGATTAGAAGATGTAAATCGCATGCTAGAATTCATACCTTGTCCTCTTGGTTGCCATTGTCTTCTTTGTGTTAGCAGATAAACTGCTTCAGCTTCTTCGTCCGTTGGCTGCAGTGTTGCCTTTATTCCCGGTAGAGAGGGACATTGTTGTGTTTCATGATCTTTCTCACAAAGGGTGCAGATTGGTATCTTGTCCAATGGGCATTCCCTTAGTGGATGTTTATCTCTGCATTTAGGGCAAAAGACAGCCAGAGCTGCTTCTGCTTCAGCCTGCTTCTTTTTAACCTGCAAGGTGTCAATTTGTGAAGCAAAAGAACTTAACATTTCAGTTTTAAATTCTTCAAGTAAATTACCTATTTCAGCTCTTGTTTCTCCCCCACTGGCTGATTTCTGAACTCTTGAATAAGTGGGATCTCTGTTATTTGCTCTGTTCCTTGCAGCCCCTCTTGAACATCTTTTACAGAGTTCAAAAATCCCATCATATGATTCTTTAGATATATCCCCTTTACCAAGAATGTTTAGCATGTCTAAACAATCGTCCCTTACTCCTTTAAGTAATATTGTTTTACGAATTTCTTTAATTACATTCGGATGATCAGATCTCTGCAGATTATACTGCAGTCTTTCCACATAGTCCTCTAAATTCTCGTCCACCTTTTGTGCCATATTGAATAATTCCTCCCTCTTTTCTCTTGTCTAACAATAATCTTGATATTTAAGCAGAAATTTATGTTTCATCTGTTCCCATGTTGTGATTACCTATCTTCCAAGGCTCATGAACCATCTTAACGCATTTCCCTTTAATGTTGCTGGAAACAGTTTCAACTTCTGAGCATTAGTTACATAATCATAACTTCTACATAATATATCAAATTCAAAAATAAATTCATCCGGATCTTCAGAGGATAAACCATGGAAGTTGGGTAAAGCTGACAATGGAATATTCTTCATAGGGGTTGTTCCTCTAGGGAGATCACTGATAGGAAATCCCAAGGTAGAGAGAGAATTTTCATCCTTTCCTTCTCCTTCAGGATCTACTCGTCCTCCACCAAAGAATTCTTCGTTGTTTCCTTCCATTGGTTGATCTCCTACTGCACTTGCTCGATCCTCACAATCCTCTACTGGCTCCTCAATGTTTTCCACTGGTCGTCCAATATCTTCTGTTAATTCCTCAACGTTCTCTGCTGATTCCTTAGCACTTTATTATGATTCTTTAGCACTGGCTACTGGTTCTTTAATATCTGTTGCTAGTTCCTCTACGTTTTCAGGGCTCACAACTTCTTCTGTTTTGTAGTCTGATTGAAGGGAGCGTTGAGGCTTTGGTCTTCGAGAGCTTAATCTCTGCGATGATTCAGCCTTTGATACAATTTCGTCAATAAAAGTCTTTCTTCCTCCCCTTCCTTTGCCCTTGCCACCTGTAGGGTTAGTTTTCTTCTGGGTTCCGCGTCCTCTCATACAATCTGCACATCTAGAAAGAAAACATCAATGCTTTTGAAATCTATAATTGCCTTCCCCGGCAACGGCGCCAAAATGTTGGTCGCTTTAATTGTTTTAACAATTCAAGTGCCACATAAATTGTCAACCTAGGAAGGTATGTTTATTCCAAAGACAATCACACACTATATATGCCCAATTCCAAAAGCAAAGAAGGGTTGTAGTATTAATTACACAAATTATATTATTCACACTGCTCACACCTTACTTTTAACAAAGATGAAGCCTACTTGTGTTACAGTAGAAACAATCCTCTGTTGCAGACTTTCATTAAAAGAATCCTAGGAAAGATAATGAAAGGAAATGACTCTGCAGAAAAGAAGATAAATCAACCATAACGGAGAACATGACCCTATTCCTCCAAGCAGGAATATTCAGCACCTGCTTCATGTTATCAGTCACACTGCCAAAGAGAGAGATCAATCATCGGAGAACAGGACCCTATTCCTCCAAACGAGAATCTTCAGCACCTGTTTCCTGATATCAAACTGTCACAAATTCATTCTGAAAACAAATGAATAGAAATAAAATAACTCACAACTTCTTCAGAATGAACAGTACATAATAATGCAGTAAATAAGGAAAACAGAATTTTAGTAAGAAACAAAAAACTACATAAATAATCTTCAGCAAACAGTGTTTAATTAAGGTGCGAAATCATAAAGAAGTTAACAGACTACAGGAGCAATCGGGTGAATCTTGTGATGAAGGCGGGCCCTTTCCTTCTCACAAGATTCCCTAGAGGAAAGAATTTAAATTGAAGCGCTCAAAAGAAACCTTTATTCATCTGTCAAAAGAAATGATACATTACAATGGAGCCTTGCTCCTTTCCGCTCAAAAAAATGTATCTCCCGCAGTCTCTGACTCCCTTCTAATGATGATGTCTCCTCTTTTTAAAGAGGAGACATCTATTACAGTTACATCAGAGAAATCCTATTTTTATCCAAATCTGATCTTTTATTTTAAAACAGGGTCTTTCTATTCTTCCATAGAAAAATACTGTTACAATAGATACAAAAATATTGGCTTCAGAACAATCCGTGTAACAACTTTCCTTGCTTGTCTTCGTCTTGTTTCCATCATTCTTGAAATACACTTTCGAAATCGCAAATCACGAGCAGTTTTCAGTAACGGGATTTGCGTGCCTGTTGACTGTTTCAGCAACAGAATTGACTGTTTCAGCAACGGGGTCGACTGTTTCAGCAACGGGGTCGACTGTTTCAGCAACACGTTCCTTATCATAGATTATCTGCGATCTCTCAGCGACTGTATATCTTCGATTAATGATTAAATATAAAAGTAATGTGGAATTATATGCAAAACAAATTAAACATAGAGTAAAGAGAAGAACTTTGTATACCTTTGGGAAAAATGGATAGGAATGATAATGTAAACTTTAGATATGGACTAAAAAGAGTAAAGAGGTGGCAAAAATATGTAGTCAAAATGGTACATTATGAGGTCCTAACACATAGTACACATAATTACCCAATGATGGAACCGAGACAAGTCCAAACATATCACTATGCAGAAGCTCTAATATCCCTTTCGAAAGCTCTAATATCCCTTTCACCCTCTTAGATCTAAAGGGGAAACTCACTCGATTCTACTTCTCATTTACACAATTTTCACAGAAATCGAAATCCAGAGAAAAATTAGACATACCTTCTACTAAACCATTAATATGCAGTATTCGAAGGCCCTTCTCTCTAATATGTCCAAGCCTTTGATGCCATATCATGGTATTTTCTTTAGAGACCACAAATTTTCTGCTCCACTTTCAGGAACCACAAAACTGTTGCACCCATCAATAATAGTGGCACCCAGAAGCTTGTACAGAGTTCCAATCCAAACCCCATACATCAATACCAATGCTCCCCAAACCATCTTGCAGTTATCTTTCCCGAACACTTTTTTACACCTGCATCATCCATATTTCTTATATAAATTATATTGTTTACCAATGCAAGAATATGAAAAACATGAGGAAGTGTTCTAATCCTTCCACCTTGCAACTTCATCTTGAATTTTCCACGTCCAATTACTCTAGCCTTCATGACATCCCCTATGAATACATCACCACCATCATATTTCTTGTACTCGCAAAACCACTTCCTGTGGGGAATGAACTGAAAGGATGCACATGATTCAATCAACCATGCCTCATTATCTACATGTGTATATGAATAAGAAGTCAAGTACACATTCCCACCTTCATCTGATGTGGTTTTATCCTCCTTTCTCAAGAGATTTAGATCTATAGTCCTTTTTGTAGTGCCCTTCCTTTCCACATTTCCAACACACCTTTACATATTTTCCTTCAGATTTATATCTCACTCGAGATTTAGATATCCCACTCGAGGACTTATTTTTGTTTCTTTTTCTGGGACCGACCTCTCACAAAAAAGGAATCCCCATTCTATCTCTCCATATTTTTCTGTCACATTTCCTCTAACAACAAGGATGAGACTATTTCATAAAATTCAAGCTAGTTATATTGCTACCTATTGCAACAACGACATTATCCCATGAATCTGGTAGAGAACACAACAAACTGATGCACTTATGTTCATATGAAATTTTTATGTCAACATATAATAACTAACTTTCCACAGTATTAAAGTCATTCAGATGCTTTGTCAACGAGTCCCCACCCTTCATCATCAAGTTATAGAACTTTTTCCATAAGAACGATTTGTTCACTAGAGACTTAGATTGGTACAAAGTACCTAGCTCGTCCCACAAAGCCTTCTTGGTATCTTCCCTTGATACATTCAATAATACTAAATCTAAGAGATAAAATCATATTGTGCTCTTCACCTTCTGATCTAACTTCGCCCAGTCTTCTGCCGACATTCATGTTGGTGATGTGCCTGGATCTACAACAATCCACTGATCTCGGTCCACCAACAAATCCTCCATATTGAGCTTCCAAAACTCAAAACTCTAACCATTAAATTCCTTGATCTCTATCTTTTCATTGTTCACCACCTTCTTTCACCACAAGAATTGATCCCACAGATCTCCTATTGAATGGGGTCTACCACAAGCCCAATAAAATCCCCTCACCAGAAAAGGCGTTCCCTTGAAGCCGAAATAACTTTGATACCAAATGTAGGTTTTAACCCTATAAAAAATTTACCTGCATACAAATTCTTGAAGTAGAAAAATAGAAAATAAACAATGGTGTGAACATAAAACAAATATACACATATATTTTCCCATATATCCCAAAATCGGGACTACAAGTTTGATTTTTCATTGTATTCCTTTCAATGTTACAATACATATATATACATGTGTTACACGTTATTTTGTCACCATGACATTTCACTGTCCATATAGGTTCATCACTACCTATATTATGCTCCCTTAGAGGTCAAAAACCCTAATGTTCCTAAACCAAGTCTTGGAATTGGAGAAAAGCTCATTAAAACCCTTAAAAGTCTAAATATTCACTTTTCCTAGCCTTTTCCTGTGGATCCACAGATATTTGTTCTATAGCCCGCGGCAGCTCCCACACGTTCTTCTTATAAAACCTGCGAACCCCTGTAAATAGTCAAATAAAGGACAAAGTAAGTTCTAGAAGTCCAATTGGTCGAATATTCTCCCAATTGGAAGCTTCTAGAAGCGTGATCAATTCGAGCTTGATCCCTCCACTCATGGAGCTCTATCCCTCCACTCATGGAGCTTATCCCTTGGTCTATGGAGCTCAAATCTCTTCATGAGAGGAATCCATCCCCCTCTTCATGGAACTGAAACTACCTCCACTTCCGTATAAATTGAGCTCATGTTTCAGTCTCAAGGGAAGCTTGTAGACATACATGTTAGTTGCTAAAGAAATTACCAAGAGAGCATACTCTTTACACTAGTTGTTGTTGGCATGAGAATTATCACACATTTATGTCCATAACTTCATGGTGGTTCAAAGAGAGGAAGGCTTGTCAAACTGAAGGAGGAACGATTTTTCAGGACCCTGCGAGAAACTTGTACGACATCAAGGCATCATGGTGTAAATTTGCTCTTTCATTCAAGATAATACATATGGATCTCCTTTTCTCATTGAGTTGCTCTTGTGCCTATTTGAATAATTAAATACTTAGAATCCTTGATCACTAAGTTAGATTAGTTGTTCTTAATTATTATATGTTGCAGGTGCTTTTAATTCTTTTTTGTCTTTGATTGCAGGTTCTACTTACAAAAGAAGCCTCTTTGGAGAAACTGGATAAAACTGCATCGAACATTGGATTTCAAGGTAGGGGCATGTTCTCTTTATTTGTTTATAATAATTTTGAATTGCAAATAATATAGAGAAAATGATTTACAAATGGATGTTTGTTTCTAGCTATTCGTAGGATACTAGGGAGATTGCTCTTGTCCACGAGAGGGATTTATCTGCATAACAAAATGGCGACTACACTCGGGAATAGAACTTAGTTTTCCTTTTTATTTTTCAGTTTGGCTTTTAAGAGATTTCTGATTTTGATTTGTCTAAAACTAGGTTGGGTAGATAAATTCTAAGAATCCCTGAAAAGAAAAGCTGAATATTTATTTTTTTCTCTATTTTGCTTGGCCTCCACGGTTTTTATTTGAAAATAGTGCGGTAGCCTCCACAGTTTTTAGTTCAGAACAATGCGGTACCACTCTGTTCTCCATTAGAACCTGTGGACCTATGGAAATTTTTTGAAAAATTTAAAATTCTCTTTTTCGGAGCCAAATTACATGATTCTTTGTGTTTTTCCCGATCTACCTTAGCTGCCAAAATCTTATGTGTGAGTTTATTTTCGGCAACTTTTGCATTTGTGTGATTTTTCATATGATTTGCATTTTATGAGTGAGTGTTTACCCTACTTTCTTGTTGGTCCATATAAGAAACCTTCATATACCTTAGCTTACTGGTATGATGTTGTTCTCTTTCTAAGCTATTAAACTCATTGCAAACCTTACTTTTATGAAAATTTATTTCATTTTCATTTGCAAATTTGGAAGAGCTTTTAGCTTACTAAGGCTTGGTTTTCACACTAAACCATTGTTTGATGTTTTCATTTCTGCTGAGATAAGTAGAAATTCTTTTTTGTTTGATCACAAACTAGGAGAAAACGACCTCAAACTTTCTAGGTAGACTTCAAAATTAGAGTTTTTATTTTGATTTTGAATTTTATGTTTTTAGGAGTTTTAGATATTATTTTCTTTTTGGAAATAGTTTATTTAATGATTTGTATTTTCTGATCTGATTGATAAGGAATTTCATTTCGAACGAGTAATTGATCATTTTTACGAAATTGAGTTCTCAAATAAATCGTCTTCTTTTCAAAGATTTTGTTTATGAATGAAAGAATTGGTGCTTTAAAAATTGTGAAATCTCTCAATCTTTCCCTTAAATAAGATTCATTGAAAAGAAAAGAGTTTCACTTTTCATTTAGATGCATTTAGCGTATTTTTGATTTGGGTCATAAAACATCATTAAAGTTTCATTTCCATACCTTCTTTCTTAAGAAAAAACCAAATTAAAAACAACGCTTTAATAAAATCAATCTAGATATTTTACATTTTCTAGGGCTCTTTTTCACCAACATAACTTAGGCTAGTGTCTTGGAACAGGTTGTAGTTAACATTCCAAGATAGTTCAAACAAACAAGTAGCGATATTGGAGTAGGAAAAATCCAATTGTAATATTTGTGCTCTGGGAAGCTCTTCTTAAAAGAGTCAAGCACGATATCATGTCGGAACCAGTGAGGTAATCGTACCTATCTCATTGGGAAAGATAGTAGATGTGCATGTATTAAAAATGGTAAACCTCGGATAGACCATTGTCTATGAGCCTGGGGTCACTTGTTGGTAAACCTTGGATTATATCAAGGAGCCTTCAAGGGGATTGAGCTAGTTACTTTGCCCTTGTGTGTATATCGAATCGTGGACTGTTCCCCCAGGTACATTTGTTCCCGTTGGTGACCTTAGTGGTTATAAACTTTAGGATTTTTTCCAAAGGTGACAGTGGAGGGAAGGTTCCACTGTACCTGGAGCAGACGTCGACTAGACTGACTTGGAATTTATGGAGGGTACTCTTCACTTCGAGATGGTATAAGTAAAGAGACTTGCACCGAACTATGTCATTAAGCAGGTTGTCAGGGTAACTGTTCCAACCGCTATTTCCACATTAGAATTCTACGACGTTGGATTTCATCACCAACTAGTGTTTTTAGTGTGGGAATCTATTGTTTTTGTGTGGATTTCTCTCTTAGATTTTGTAGGCGTATGATCAATTTGATTGTTTCCTTAGAGACTTTAGGATATTTTTTTGAAATTTTCTTTGATTTCGTGTGCTAAAAATTTTAATCGTGGCTGAATTACCTAGACAATCACGTAGAATGCAGGGGAAACCCCCTGAGTATACACCAAGCCAGTTAGAAAAGCTTAAATATGAGAAAGGACAACCATTAGGGATTGGATCAACTTAACATGAGGAAACATCAGTTTTTATACATGCTGATTACGAGGTAGATCAACCTCAAATAGCAGAGATTTCTCAAAGAAAACTTACAATTTCTGAACTAGTTGAACTTGCTTCCACAACTAGTGAATTATCAGCTACTGAGCCTGAAATTTCTGAACAAGAAAATGAACCTGCTACATCTGAGCCTACTTCAGAGTTCATCACTCCAACCCCTGGTCGTCTTGATTCACCTCGAGTGAAGTTTTTCATTATTGAGAACCTTCCTCCTAGCCTCATTAGCATTGAATAAATTATTGACACAAAAGAAGAAGTTGTTCTTCCTTCACGTCAGGAATATTTAGATCTTAGGCCAAGTGAATCGGTTTACTATAGCCCTTTCAAACAAGATCCTTGGTATTCTCAGTTAACAGGCTTTCTACACAATTCTGGTCTAAACTATTCGCCACCTCGAATTCCTTTTTGTGCCATACCAAGATACCAAGACGTTATTACAGACCTTCATTAAACATGTATGGTGAGTCATCCATGTTTTCTGCATCACCATAATCATATTTTATGGTGGTCCGTCTGTTCCTGCGGGATACCAGTCACTTTCTGGTACTTTCTCATGAGCTGCTCCTTCTCCCGAAAAACTTATACCATCACCTGGTCCAAATGAAACACATACTGAAAATTTGAACACGGAACAAGTTTACATGATTTCTGGAAACATTCCTAACCCTGATCTTCAAAGTAGTAACTTATCACCTGGGGGGCATCCTCAATGTAGTAGTTTACCACCTAGGGGGCAACCTCAAGGACAGTACATACCTCAAGGACAATACATACCTTAAGGCTAGTACATACGTCAAGTACAATAGCAACCTCAAGGGCAGTACTTAATTCAGGGTCCGCAGCCTCTTCAAGGATAGTACCCTATGTCAGGGAAACAGTCTTTCCAAGGACAACAGCCTCCTTTAGGGCCACAATTCTACCCAGAACAACAATTTTTTCAGGGAGGTAAATCTTTTAGTGGGAATTATCCAGCCAACTATCAAACATATGTTCCAAATTATCGACCTGGTTATGGTCCGTCTTATGCAGCACAACCTTCAATGGGAGCTCCATATCCTGGAGTAAACACGGTGTGCAATCTGACACAAAATCAACAGAATTTGCAACCTAATGTGCAAGTACCTTATAATAAACCTGGTCAGCCAATTAGTTACAGTCAAATCCAGCAACCTGTCCAACCTATGCTTCAAGTTATAGCACAGGTATCTGCACCTAGTATTTTTCAGTAGCTTGGTCCGAGTACACCTAGAACTCCACCTCAAACTACTGCACCAACTTTTGTTCAACCTACCACACCTATCCCTGGAATTTCTACAGCCCCTCAAGTATCACAACAAATCCCTCAAGTCACTACACAACAACCTGCACCCATAGTTCAGATTACTGTTCAGATGCTTGTAGGACAACCTGGCACAAGCACAATTGTAACAAGCCAACCTCAGTTTGTTTATCAACCATATCAAGGGAAGTATCAATATGGAATTGTAGCACAAAATCCAGTATACCAGCATCAACCATACCCTGGTTACACATATTAGATACTAGCTCAACCTCAATATGGTCTGGCCAATCCTGGTTATCTAGGGGGAATTCCAATCCCAAATACATAGGCTATTCCAGGATATCCAAGATATTCTCCTCTTGGTAGTGGTATAGTTCCACAAGGTTATCAATTTTCTCAGCAGGACCTTAACCGTCAGTTTCCATTCATAGAAACTTTATATTTACCTTATTTGTCGCGCCTAACGAATGATTTTATTTATTATCTTTGTAGGCCACCAATGGTAAATAAGTTGCCCAGTGATATTCCTAAGTTCGAAGGTAAATCAGGAGAGGACCCCTCAAACCATGTCATGAATTACCATCTCTGGTGTGCATCCAACTTTTTGATTGATGATTCCATTCAATGAAGACTGTTTCAGAGAAAATTGATAGGTTTAGCTGCAAAATGGTATATTGAAATACCACGTGGCTCATTCAACAAATTCAACACATTAGCAACAACTTTCTTAACACACTTTCATTTGACAGTCAGATGCGACAATGGAACGGAACTATTGACCTCATTAAAACAATCTACGTCTACGTACATATCGAATCACATACATGAATGGAGACGTAGAAGACGTTTATTGAAATTTTTTTTTCCAGATCATATTTTAGAAGAATGGTTCATCAAATCATTGCTCCAAATATCATGGAAGATGTGGCTAAGGGAGGGGTTGTTACGGAAGAACAGGTCATTCCTCAAGCTCAGTACTTAAACCTTGTATATACACAGTCTGGTACTTTATTAGAAACAATTCCCAACTTACCACATCCTGGTCAAATAACTGCAACTCCTTCAGGGTCTCATGCTATAGACGGTGTAATTGTTTTATTTAGTGCTAATAAGAGTAAGAAGAATTCCTCAAAAACTACTTCTCCTATCATAAATTTACCAGATTCACCAAAAGGAGATTCTTCCCTTGAAATTTATGCCGACATTCATGTTGTAGATTCATCTACAGCTAAATCCAAAACCCGTAATAAGAAGAAAGGAAAGAATTAAAGCAAAAAAACTTCATCTCCCAAAGATAAAACCGAAAAGAATGAACCATCTGATGATAAGTGGAAACCCCATTATCATTGTCTTATTTGTGACGAGGATCACTTTACCAAAGAGTGTCTGCATCAGTCCGAGGTCTCTAAATTCGTCAAAGGTTCACCCACACCCATTTTATTGAAGGATCCTTTTCCTACTCAAGATAGAAAAATGATAGGATCTTCTTCAAATTCATCGACATATATTTTAATGATGTCTGAAGTTATGGTTGCAACGCGATCGCAAGACTATGGAAGTAAAAATCCTATAACTGGTAAAGAGATAGAAAATTCTAATTCAACACCAAATATATCTCCTTCGGTTTCTGATCCACTTCATATCGAGAAACCTAATCCTGATCTAGTGATTAAACCACCTGCTAAAGGTGTACTTCGAAAATCAGCTTTCAATCCACATGCGAGAGCTGCTCAGAATTACAACATTGTTGAAGACTTGGCAATATCCCCTTCAGCAATGTGAGCCTTAGAAGTGCTACAATCATGTCCAACACAATGGAAACTAATTTTATCAGTTATCGGAGCTATTGATCCTCAGGATTCTAACCTCATAGTCTATAATCTAAAAATATTTACACCGAGTCTCCCTCATCAGATGGCTTTTCAGATTCTAGTATTAGTAAAAAACATAGGAGTTTTTCGTACTGTAATTGATGAGGGGGCATCCATGTGCATAACGTCGTTAAAATGTTTGAAAAATCTTGGTTCTCTGACACTCAATCAATCTCCTGCAATCCTTAAAGCCTTTTATGGAAGAGGATTTCATTTGTTTGGAATACTCCAGGATCTACCTATATAAGTAAAAGGAAAAATTGTTAATCTATATGTGGAAGTTGTTGATGCCCCTCTAGATTACAAACTTCTCTTAGGTCATAGTTGGTCTTATGCCATGACTATTGTCGTTTCATCCGTCTTTCGATTAATCATGTTTCCTCATAAAGGGAAGATTGTGAAAATCGATCAGTTGTCATATTATTCGTCCGACCCTGCTTCTACAGACAATATCCAACATGGTGGAAAATCGACTATTCCATATGAAGATGTTGGTGTAGGTTTAGTAAAGGAATCCACTTTGATGGGACCTTTCTCTATGCCTCCACCCAATGTACCGTGTACCATTTCCAACATCAATATGATTTCATCAAGCACTATACCATTCGATGACACCTGGGTAGTGCCTTCAGAGTCAAAAATGAATTATTTCAATGGAAAGATGCCTTTGAGTCCTTTTGAGATGGCATATGTGGAAGTACAGTAATTTTTTGACACACTTTCAACTAATTCTGATCCAATGAATGTGATCACCGAAGAATCTTCTTCACTATCAAGCTCAGCATTGACATCAATTTCCGATCCTTTTCGACAAGTGTTTCACACTGATGAAAGTATTCAAGAATTTTTGTCTGTGGATGAATTACCCTGGGATGATCTACACCATAGATATTTGTTTTTATTTGTACTTGATAGGTTTGAAAATGATATTTTGTCTAATTCTACGATTTATTATGTCAAGGAACCACAAAATCCCATATCGATTACAAATTCAGATTCTGAGATTAATTTGGGAAACATTTTTACAACTGTTCCTATTGACATATCAGTTAAACTTGGAATTGTTGAAAACATTCATATAGGCGCTTCTTGTACAATCAAAGATATTAATACATATAAATCCCTATTTCAAGAATTTCGAGACATATTTTCCTGGTCTTATGAAGAGATGCCAGGAATCAATCAAAGATTGTCGTTCATGAAATAAAGACATACCTGGATGCGAGGCCTATTAGACAAAGATTACATCCAATACATCCGAGAAATGCTACTGCTATTAAAGCTGAATTTGAAAAGCTACTATGAGCAGGATTTATTTATCCAATTCCATTGACAGATTAGGTATCTAATATAGTTCCCGTTACAAAAAAACAAGGGACTATATGAGTGTGTGTCGATTATAAGGATATCAATAAAGCATGGCCAAAAGATAATTATCCTACCCCCTATATCGACCAAATTATCACTACAAGGAAAAGACCCTCTAGCGGATGTTTTTGAAGAACCACAAAGAAAAATACCCCATACATCCGTTTCTAGCGGAGGTTACTAGAGAAGGTTGGCGGGCAGAGGGTTTTGCGGATTTTTTCCTATCAGTGCTCTTATCGTTAAAACTCGCCCCGGTGCTCTAAAAAAAAGAAAGCACCGATGTGGACAAAATCATTGGCACACTGGACACCGTGCACTCCGTACACACCTGCCCGATGCATCATAATATAATAGAGAACCGGTGCATCACAACTCCTTCACGCCGGTGCATTATAAAACACAACGCCAACACGAAAACCACCCGGTGTGGTAGACAAAAACCGCACTGGTGCATCATAAAAAACGCGCCAAAACACAAACCGACCGATGCGTTTGTAGCAAACAGTACTGGTGCGCCTATAAAAAACGTGCACCGGTAAAGGGTTAAATTAAAAAAATATTTACGACAAAAAACCCAGATTTTTCAGTTTTCCAATGCTCCTGAGCTATCAATTACCGGTGCGCACGATAGCATAGAACGTATTGGTGCACACCAAACATTGGCACACCAGACAACATGCGCGAAGTACACACACCGTCGGGGCGTCCAATTACTATAACGCACCGGGGCATCAATACTCTTCCTCACCGGTGCATCATAAAACACCGTGCCAAAACAGAAGCGAGCCGGTGTGTTATTCTCTAAGAGCATCGGTGCGCTAGAAACCACGCGCACTAGAATAGCGTTATATAAAAAAAAAAAATTAAGGCCAAAAAACCGGTGCTTTGTGACTATTACACACTGGTGCTTTACCATTATGCCGCCCCGGTGCATCATTAAATTTTCGCGCCGAAACTGAAACATCCCGGTGCGTGGTTAGGGAAACACCCCGGCACGTTATAAACAACATGCCAAAATTGATACCGCCTGGTGCAGTTTTACTTAACCACACCGGTGCACTTATAAAACCCTGCGCACCGAAACAAGGTTAATTAAAAAAAAATTATGGCCAAAAAACTTCATTATTCACTTTCCTCAGTGCTCCAGAGCTCTCAAGCCCCGGTGCTATTTCCTTATTTCTGAGTCGCTCTGACATCGGTGCTCTCATTGCACCCATTGTACACACTGCTGCTTTGCATTGACCACCAATCTCCAACTTGCATTTTGAAAAACAGTGGGAAAATTTTATTTTCCAAATTTTACAACCAATATGCCTCTTCGACAGCAAAATGTACAGGTATTTTTCTAGTTTTTCTATAATTAATCCTTTTAGCGGATTAGCAATTGAAATAAACTTAAAAATAACTATTAAAAAAGAAAAAAGAAAAAATTGTCGCGTTGTGCGCTCGAGTTGTTCGGCTCGCACCGGATAGCGGTGCTACCTGTAAAATTTACAGGCAGCACAGCTACCGGTGCTAACGGTAACCACACCATTTCCGGGGCAGTGCCGGAAGGTGCCCCAAATAATTTTAAACTAAAAAGAAAAAAGAGAAAAGGCGGTGCGCTCATTTATCCAGGCACACCATTGACCCCGGAAATCACAGTGCGGTGCATTGACTTCAGTTGCCACCCCAGTTTATGTCAGCGCACCGCATTTTTCATTCTGAGAGGGTCAACAGTGCGACCGGGTAAAAGACTGCACCGTCAACTATGTCATTGTCATGAAGTCGGTGTGCTGACACGACTCTATGCGCCGGGGCGTATATTTCAGTCAGCGCACCACCATTCTGAATTATATACAGTCCACGGTGCTTGAAAAATAGACATCTGCACCGAATCCGGTGCGGTCTATTTCATTAGGGGCCCCGGGGATGGTGCGCTAAAATATTAGGACACACCGGCACTGGTGAGTGACTGTTTTATGGAGCACCGACTTTTATGTTTGTTTTTTTTCAAAAAAAATTATATATGTATAATTATAAATATATTTCTGTTTTAATAAAAAAAAATTATTTAATATGGCAATGATTCAGAGAGAACAGGAGCAACAGCAGCAACAACAAGCAGAACAATATGACATGATTCGCCAATGGGAGGCAAGAGAGAGGGAGAGAGATGGATGCTCTCGCCATATTACTGCAGATACCCAGGAGATCCTTATGCAGGTAGGCCTCCTCAAGTTCTATGAGGAGGCTATTTCCGGCCTAAAGGCCCATAATGTGCTTTTGAGACATCTTATCGGCAGGTGGAATGCCCACCGACAGGCTTTTCAGGTTGGTCCTGACCAGTGGTACACACCCATTGAGGAGGAAATTTATTTTATTACAAGACTATCGAGGAGAGGGGTGGATACTCCTAGAGATGCATTGGAGCACATGGACTGTCTCCTTCAGAGCTTCAGGTACCTAGAGGTCAGTTACGTATAGGTGCTTTTGGTAGACAGGACGTGCAGTGCCTCTCTATTATCACTTCGATCATTTCGCACAACACCAGTGATGAGAAACACATTAGTTGCTCGCTTTTATATTACATTGATTCTTTAGTACAGCAGGCACGACTTGTCAGGTGGTCTGCCATTTTTTTGCTACAGTTTTGTACGGCCTTAGATAGATGTCATGCTCATGCACAAGGGAGGGTCAACTTCCCTTTTGCTTCAGAGTTGTTTTTTTATTTTTTAAGTGGTTTCCAGAGATGAGACCTAGTTTTGTTCGACAGCCTCGTAGGCCAATGTTCGAGGCCTGGATGCACATGTGGGGGCAGATGATACCAAGAGGGGAGACACTATGTTTCCAGCGAGGATATCACATGATTCGCTGGACTTACTAGCCAGTGTTGGCAGGCTGCATCCCTTCATTATGGTCCCATGTCCTTATGCTGGACTAGATTCGCGAGGGTGTATAAACATCCTCTTCACTCCTGATGAGCTGCTAGATGATAGAGGTAATATTACTGTTTTATTTATATTTATGCTAACATGTTCTTTAACTTGTTTTTATTAAATTGTGTAACGAAATTGTATAATTATTGTTGTGTACTTGTATATATTTTGCAGACATTGGCTCTTTTGATGGCGATGAGATGCCGGATCCACCACATGATCCAGGTGTCGATCCTAATGATTACGATCAGGAGATGGCTGATGCACTGGAGGACGAGGCCGGTGGCACAACAGAGAGACGTGTTGATCCTGTGCCTCATGGTGCACCAGTACCGCCTTTTTCTAGGTGTGGTCAACCTGAGACCAGATATAGGATGGAGTTGGGCAGCCAACTCTGTGGATTGATTTCAGATGCGGGCATCAAGCTCGCTCATTATAGAGAGATACAGGGTGACGATAGACTGTTACAAATGTGGAGAGGCATGTTGCGTGACATGTATGGCCTGATGCGGCATGTCGTAGGAGCTACGGCAGTTGTTACGTGATTGAGGAGGATTGTTTGTAGCTATAAGCGTAGTCGAGCTGCGGCACGTGATGGAAAATCTTCCAACAACGACTCAGATGCATCTCGTGATCGTTCACCTCGCGGCGCACCTGATGATCAGCATGAGGCTCCACTGGTAGCATCTGACACTAGTCACCATGGAGATGAGGCTGGACCATCGGCCACGTCCAGTCAGCAGCCTGCAGCATCCATCATGAGTACTAGTCATGATCATCATGAGCAGGCTGGACCATCGACCGCAAAGGCTGCAGTACTATTGACTGAGCAGGCCTCCACTACTACTGCGCCTCATATTGATCATGTTGTACTACCACCAGCGGATGCATCCATCAGTACTAGTGATCATCATGATCATGAGCAGGCTAGTCGACCATCGATTGTCGAGGCTGCACCTAGCTTTACTAAGCCGCATCCACTTGTACTAGTGTTATTGATGTTGTTATACTGCCACCAACGCCTGATCCATGACATTTATATTACAATTTTATATTTTTAACATTATTCAATTATATATATATATATATATATATATGGTCCATGTATTTTATGTTCATGTTGCAGTTGTACTTAATTTTCATGTTGATGATCATCATGATGTGGCGCATATTGTTAGTCATGTTAGATATGTTCATTTAATGTTTATCTTGTAGATAGATGTGTATATGTGATAGGCGCATGAGTTATTTGACATTATATTGAGATGTATATTTGATGTTTGTGTTGTGATGATGTTAATATATAATGCTAATTTGATGTTAATTGAATGTGTTTATTAGTCGAATATGATGTTTGTATGATGGTTATCATGATTGTGATGATGTTTATTAATTAATTTATTATCATTAAATGACCATGATATTTATTAAATATTATGTCGTGAATGTAATTGTAATTTAAATTTTAATTCTATGTAAAATTGGAAAATTGTATTTGTATTTGTACTAATTGTAATTTTAAGTGTAATTGTATGTAAAATATTTATTAATGTAAAATTTTAATTGTAATTGTAATATTTAATTTATTCTGAAATAATTGTAATTGTATATATGAAAATTTGTAAAATTGTAATTCTAATTCTAATTGTAATTTTAATTGAATTGTATGTAAAATATTTGTAAAATTGTAATTCTAATTGTAAATGTAATTCTATGTAAAATTGTAAATGTAATTGTATTTGTAACTGTAAATTTAATTGCATTGTCTGTAAAATATTTGTAAAATTGTAATTGTAAATGTAAATGTAATTATATGTAAAATTGTAAATGTAATTGTATGTAAAATTAAAATTCTAATTCTAATTCTAATCGTAATTCATGTATGTGAAATTAATGTAAAATTGTAATTGTAATTTTAATTCTAATTGTAATTGTAATTTTAATTAATGTAATTGTATGTAAAATATTAATTTGTAAAATTTTAACTCTATTAATGTGAAAATTATAATTTTATTAATGTGAAATGATTTTATTAAAATATTTAAATTTGTAAATTTGCAAATAATTGTAAAATAACAAATCTAGAATAATACGAATTTTTGTAACATAAAGTTTAGAAAATAATGGAAATAAATTCATGTACTTTATAATTATCATTATTTTATTATGATCTTACATATATAAAGTTTAGAAAATAATGAAAATAAATTCATGTACTTTATAATTATCATTATTTTATTATGATCTTACATACAAAAAAAAAGAAAAAAACTTTAAAAAGTCTGGTGCGCTTGTCATCCTAACAGGCCCCGGTGTGATGTATTAATACAACGCATCGGTGCGTCACATTTCCGCGCACCGAAAACGAATAAACGTAAATAAAAAAAACGCAACTCTATTTTGTTTAAGTTAGAAAAAGCGGCAATTTGAAAAATCAACGGCAAAATATTTTCGAAAATCTAATTTGATAAAATATCTCTATAAATACTAAACACTTTTCACTATTTCACTATTTTTGCTAAAAATTTTCAGTCAGATTTTTGCAGGAGACAGACCTAAAGCAAGAGAGCACGAGGGCACTGTGGATGGCGAAATACGTTCGAACAGAAGTATTCAGACAATCAGAAACCAAAACTCTGGTGATTCAATCCCTTTATCATAGAATTTCAAGCCATTTCGTGATTAAATTTAATTCTTTTTTTTACTTTTTTCTGCAGTTTTTTTATTTTTTCTTGCAGTTTTATCCATTTTTACCCTGAACCCTTCATTTTTTTTTGTTTTTTCCCTTTCTTCTCCCTGTTTCTATGATTTCAGAATTAGGGTTTTTCATTTTAGATTGACATCCAACCCACAGGACGACTTGCATAGTCGGATCCCAATCCATTCAGCCATTGCGTGAATTTTTGAAAAAATGGATTTTTCTTTATCGGTGCGCCATGCGTACGCCACTGCACCGGTGCTCTATATTATTATAGCTTACTGCGCAAGTTCTGTGTCGTAAAAAATTGAAAACATTTTTTTAAATCCGTGCGCCAAATTTAAAATAGGACACCAGTGCTCTCTTTAACTAAGAAAGCACCGTACGGTGTATTACACCATTTTTGTGGTGCATTTATAATAGCCCACGCACCGATAGGTCTATTACACTATTTTTGCGGTGCGTTTATAATACCGAACGCATCGTACGGTGTATTATACTGTTTTGCGATGCGTTGTTAATATATCCACGCACCAGCGGCGATGCAAATTTCATGAAAGGTGCACCGGTGTCTCGAGATTTATTTTCTACCTGAAAAGTTGAGAATTTATTTATAAATATATTAATGAATGATATGCTATAGGTTTCAGATTGATAAAGAAATTACTGACAAGATATCAAGTAACAAAAACACTGTTAACACATCAAGAAAAGCAAAAAAGTCAAGTTCTTTGTAAATTCTTTATAAAAAATATTATTTTTGAACTATATGTAACTTTAACTAATATGTATTGTTTACTGTGTATCATGCAGAGCCACAAAATGACGAAGCTCGATATGATTATTTATGATCTACGACCAGAAGAGCGTAAAAATTTAATGGAAAAATTGCAAAAAGATGAATTAGGTGAATGAAACAATATTATCGATCCAATATGAGTTTTTTTTAATTATCATTAATAATATACTTAAAATTATTAGATAACATGTGTCAAACAGTCTACTAATTCACATCTATTTAATGTTCTACAGGGACCAAAAACTCAGAAAATGAATGTTGTTCTAAGAAAAGAAAAAAAATAGAACATGCAAATGAAAATGAATTTCTCCTTGGCTCATCTGGAGTGGTGCTGGAAGTTAACGAACTAGTGGAACGAATACAACAACGTGCTTCAAATGTAATATGTAATCATTGAATTTTTCGATCATTAGGTACAATAAATAAATAATTTAGCATTAAATATTAATTTTCAAGAATTTTCTTGCAGAAAAGAAAAGAAAATGGAACCCATTCAGCACATACAACAGGATGACAAGGAAGAAAATGGTTGATCTCTAAGTTTGAGAGTAATTGTTACTTCCTTATAAAAACTTAACTAGATTTCATTTTTGTATTTTTTAAGTTGTTTTACAAAAATCATCATTGAATGTCTTCAAACAGGTGCTAACATACAAAGAAGAACCATCAGACAAATTGATTGAAATTGGGTTAAATATGGGTTGTGAGTATATGTTGGCATATCAGAATTTAATTGTGGAATTTGTAAGCATCTATCGATCTTGTTTTACTTAGCTTCGTCTATACTTAATACAAAAAAAACATCTTTTATATTAAATATATGATTTTTTATGGGGTATAAAACTTGCAGGAAACAAAGTATGGAACTACGCCAACAGATGAAATTTTGAAAGATGGCATGGTACATGATTTTGAAAGAATGTGTATAGTTTATGAGTCAATTGTTGCTATGGTACGTCATTTTTATTTTTGATTTACATTGATGTATATTATTTAATATTGGAATTTTCATTATTCTCACCAATGTATATACACTCATTTCAATTTATTTTTATGTTTGTAGATGGAAAGTGAAGAAGAAGAAAACAATCAATGCCGTGAACACAACATTCCTGAAAATAACCCAAGTCATGGAAGTAGCTCTAGTAGTGACAACAGTTCAAGCAAAGAATGATGATCACTATGTAATTTGGATATCAAAGCAAGGCATTTTATTTTTTGAAATATGTCTGTGAAATCAGACATTTTGTTTAATGTAATGGACATAGTGTCCCAATTGAAAGACAAAGGGATACAAATATTAACTGTCCCATTTTGTATGATAAAGACTGTCTTATTCATATATATTATATATATAATCATAAAATATGTTTTAATTTATTCTATTGCATTCTCCATTGTCGCTATTGCGTTCTCCATTGTCGTTCTCAAATGCACTAATAAAAATTTAATTCATATGAATATTGTTATAAGATTATATATATGTGTCGACTTTTGATGAATAATGAATTTAAAAAAACCACAATAATTTTGATATGATATAACAAATTAATCCAAACAACACATTCAAATGCATTAATAAAAATGTAATTAATATGAATATTGTTATAAGATGTGTCGACTTTTGATGAATAATGAATTTAAAACAATCACAATAATTGGACTGTCAGAGGTGGATGTTTCTAAAAAAAACAAAATGAAAACCAGTGCGTTTATGTGTCTATATGCACCGGTGCATTTATGATTCTATGGGCACCACACTAATACCGATTCCAGTTATAAATATCGGTGCATTTGTGTGATACTGCGCACCGGGGCATTTATGTATCTATAAGCACCGGTGCATTTGTAGATGCCATGTGCACCGCACGAATACCAATACCAATTATAAATCTTGGTTCCTTTTTGTGATACAGAGCATCGGTGCCTCATAAAGATACACGCACCGGTGCGCTTATACGACCTATGGGTACCGCTCAAATCCCAAGACTAATTATAACGGCCTCGTGCATTGTATCACCAACACCAGGCCTGGTGCTGTTGCTTTCCTTAACGACCCGGTGCATTCTCCTTCGACCGCCCCGGTGCACTGTCTACCAATACGCACCGGTGCGTTAAAACCTGATAAGAGCACTGATGAAAAAACATCCGTACTAACCTCCGACTGCCCATTTTTTTTAGTTGTGTTGAATTTCCATTAAAAGCTCCACCAAAACCTCCATTACCAGAAACGGATGTGGTAACATATTTTTTTTTGACAATTTTGGCCAATTTTATAACACTAAAAACCTCCTTTATAACCTCTGCTAGAGGGTCTTTTCCTTGTAGTGTATTGATGATTTTGTGCCGGAAATGAAATGTTCTCATTTATGGATGGATTTTCTAGATATAATCAAATCAACATACTCCCTGCTGATCAACCAAAAACAACATTTATATGTCCTTGGGGAACATTTTCTTATTGCAAATTACCTTTTGGATTAAAGAATGCTGGTGAAACTTTCCAAAGGGCAATGTCTTACGCTTTTCATGATATCAAACATATTGTACAGCCTTATTTGGATGATTTACCTGCTCATTTGTTACACATGAATGATCATCCTACTCACTTACGAGCTATTTTTATGAGATGCAGGCATTACAAGATTCGCTTGAACCCCCAAAAATGTGTTTTTTTACGTGCAATCAGGACAATTATTGGGATTTGTCGTTTCGAAAGCTGACATTCATGTCGACCCCTCGAAGGTTGAGGCTATCATCAATTTACCTCCTCCTTCCACACTTCTCCAACTCCAAAGTTTTCAAGGGAAAGCAAACTTTCTATAGAGATTTATCTCGAACTATGTTGAGTTAACAAAATTTTTTACCCGGTTGTTGAAATAGAATGTTCCTTTTATTTGGGTTGAGATTGTTGATCGATCTTTTGATGCTCTAAAACACGTGTTGATCCATGCACCGTTATTGCATCCACCCAATTACAACCAGGACTATTTTTTATACTTAGTAGCCTCTGATTCCGATTTTTGGAATGGTTCTAGTTCAGGAGGTTGAATCTCACAATGAGCATGTGATATATTAACTAAGTCGGAATCTGAATCCGACCGAAATTAAATATTTGCATGTGTATAAATTGGCCTTGGCAGCAGTTCAAGATGTCCAACGATTTTGTCACTACATATTGTTACAAAAGACAATTGTGATATCTAATTGCAACCCGATGATGTATATTTTGAAAAAAAAAATACTTAGGGGAAAATACTCTAAATGGATTGTCATCCTACAAGAATTTTATTTGGAATTCGAAAAATCTAAATCAAATAAATCACTGGTGTTTGTAGAACTTATGTGTGACTTTCCCAACACTAAGACGGAAACCGTGGTAGAGAATTCCATCGCAAATGAATCTCTGTTTCCTATCAGTATGCTCGATCCATGTTATGGAGATATCATCATTTATCTTCAAACCCAAACCTTTCGCCTAGAGCTTTCACGTTCAAATTGATGGAGAATATGGTATCAATCCCAACAATGCAATATTGTTGGGGACACACTTTATCGTCATGGTGTGGATTCTATTTTTCGATGTTGTATAACTCATGAAGAGGCTGAAAGGGTTGTGAATGATTGCCACTCTAGAGCATGTGGTGGTAATATTTCTGGGTTTGCCACAACCCAAAAGATATTGCGTACTGACTAGTTTTGGTTGTCATTGTTCAAATATTGTATTATTGCAGTTCGAAAATTCCACAACTGTCAAATTTTTGATCGAAAGATGCGTGCGCCTCCAACTCCTCTTCACCTAATCATTGTTGTCAGTCCTTTTGCGAAATGGGGCATTGATTTCATTACATGTAACCCTCACTCGGTCGGGGGGCAAGGGTATATTATTTTTGCTGTAGATTACTTTACCAAATAGGCCGAGGCAATGCCTACATTTGCGGCAGATAGAAAAACTGCAACTACGTTCGTATTCAATCATGTGATTGCTCATTTCAGTGTACCCGAAGCTATTATCATAGACCGTGGGAGTCATTTTCGAAATATAATGATGACTGTTGAGCTGCATATTTGTCCAAATTTTTACGATTTTTATCAACGAAATACATACTTGTACCTAGTGTTTTTAATCATTTTTAATTGTTATGTTGTTAATTAGAGGAATTTAGAAACAATAGTTATTATTCTTGTTATTATTTAATTTGATGAGTGTTTTTAATAAATTTCTTCTTGGTTGTAGGAAGGTTCAGTGCAGGAATGCATTCGAGTGTGAATTCACCAAATGCATAAAAGCAGAAGCTAGGTAGTTGAATTGTTGTAGGTGAAAATATCAAATTTGCAACCAAATGGAGCAGAATATTTGAATTCCGAGATGTGGGTTGTGTTCAGAACACCATGTTTCCTATAGCCCAGAAACCGTTTGGGAAAATTCAACTTCGTGAAAGAGTTATCGTCGGGGGAATATTCCATTGAAGACCACTCCTGAACGTGAACATATTGGGTCTCTATGAATATTGCTACTCTGGTTATGTCTGGGATTAAAACAAATCTCAGTTTACCCATCAAATTATGAAGAGCAAGACAAAGATAATACTAAGGATTATGGGAAAATAAGATGTCGACCCATATATAAATCAAACCTATGGTTCCTTTTTAACTCAATCAAGCATATTTCCCAAAGCTAGTGGTGGTTTTGGGCCTTTCACTGGCCGAAATTTCCATTCTCATGTTACCGGCAGATGTTGCAAATCATCAAGCTTGCTCAAATAATATATATAATGGGGCCTGCAATTTAACACTTCCTATGAAGGATCTGTGGTTGGAAGTATATATCATTGATATGGTGCTAGTATTTTTTTGTCACACCATTTGCCATGTTTTACTGTGAAGGTGATCAAGACAAGTGCTATGGGAAGAGGGTTTTTAGTGCTTTGATGTGGGTCGTTGTGACTGCTGTATTTTTTGGTCTCACGCTTGGCATTATTTATTCCCTCGTTGGTAAAAGTTGACTTTACTGTATGGAATCTTTCTTCTTCAACAACTAACTTTCCCAGCAATTGGTCCAGTCTTTCACTTTCAAAAGAAATCATCCTTGTTTAGCAGGAACAAATGGAAATATAAATTTGTGTGATGCTTACATAGCTAGTGCATCATCTGATCTGGATTTATGCACGAACACAACAGAATAAACATATAACCATAAATACAGAGATGCAGCGGAAATAACACTTCATTTCATTAATATCAAAGAATGGAAATTTGCTTACAGACAGAATGGAAATAAAACTAGCTAGGGCTACAGGCCTCTGAACTGAGTTACAATGAGGCTCGAGGGCCTATTTATTATTTAGAAACAATGGGAAATCCTAAACAGCCAAAACCCTAACCCTAGGAGATGAAGCGCCAAAACTATGGGCCCCGTTTGGGTAACTTTGGCATACGATCTCCGTTTGACGCGTACCATACCTCATTAGAAAGATCTATCCGAGGACTACAAATTTGGAACGAGCGACATTAGTCCATGGACCCATGTTGCTCTCCGTTTTCCCAAAAAATGTCGTTTAGGGCCTCAAAACAGCTCCGAAAGTTTAGGACCCGAAAAACTGCTAAAAATAGTAAACTGTGCCGAAACTGAAAAACTGAAATAGACAATGGTGGAGCCCCAAGTGGAATAGGCAGGTGACCACCAATATCCACCTGGATCATCATCAGAGACTACATGGACCCTGCGCACAACTTTTCCTGAATATGTCGCTGCTCTTGCTACAATTATCGGATCAGTATTTTTTTTTTTAATATTTGGTGGAGTAGGTATTACTTGTTTACCTTTGGGTCTTATCTCCTCCTTTCTTCATCAACCAAAAGCTATCATTTGAGAGTATGCATGCTGCTGATGTTGTGGCTCAAAGTTATTGAGATTCTTAGAGTAATTTATCATCGGCACAGGCTTGATGTGCCACATCCCATTCAGAGAGTTTGTACAAGATGAGGCACTGATTCTTTCAGTCTTGGGTCATACTCACATGTTGCAGTTGGGGCTTTAGGTGATAACTATGAAATTTTAGCAGAAAGTGTAGGAGAGGGCCGAATTTTCTTTGCTGGAGAGGCTACTAATAGACAATATCCAGCAACCATGCATGGTGCATTCTTAAGTGGCTTATGGGACGCAGAAAATATTTCTAGTGTTGCAACTGTGAGGTCAGTTCCATCAAAGGTAGAACGGGGCTTATCAAAATACATTCAGCCTTATGCAGCTCTTCTAGCTAATTTATTTAGACAGCCCGATCTAAATACTCGTTAATCCACAATCAGATGACCCTAAATCAACTGCACTCTTGAGAGTCATGGTGGGTGGAACAAGGAGGAAAGGCAATGATAATTCAAAATCAGATCATAATATTGACTCCACCAGCTATACTTCGAATTTCTTCCAGAAGCCAATTGCATCTTCCAGCAACTAAAGAATCCCACAAAAAGGGGAACGAATTCTTGAATTTGGCATTCTGTCTCAAGTTAATTCCGACAAGTAATCCATGTAGTTGTGGAAATCTATTTTTTTGATATATCTATTGTAACAAACCATGCTATTTAAAAATACGGTTCTGGGCAAACAAGAGCAGCTCTACTGCTATAAAATGTGTAGCTGTGCATTAGAGAAGGGGATATAAAGGGGGAGATAGGAGCAGTCGATTTTCTAGAGTAGCTAGAGGGAGATGGAGTAGTAGCAGTAGCTGGGAGGAGGTCGATATGTAAATTGTAGAATAAAGGAAGTCGATAGATAGAGCAGGGTAATAGTTGTAGAATGAAGGAGTCATTACAATGGATGAGCGTTGTGCGCATAAGATAGATAAGAGAAATCAATTTCTCAGATTTGGAGAGGGCACAGAATCATTGAGCCCGCTCAGCAATTAGGGAGATTTCTCCATGTGAAGTTGATTTTCTTAGCTGTATCCGGCATCGAATTGCCCAGCACAATAATTGTAATGCAGCAACAGATAATGTATTTATTGATTCAAATTTGATTAGATGTTCTGATTTAATTTATTTTGGCTTCTGCATTTGTTTTGTTTTCATATAAGCATTGTAATTTTATTTTTAAACTTTGAGTTAATTTAGCACTTTCTCTAGGGAGTGGTAAGGATCCACCGCAACCTGGAGTCGAGTCCTTATTCTTCATAGCTTTAGGATTTGTTTAAATTGTAGAATTATCTTTCATTTTAAATTGTTTTTTTAAATAGTATTTAATATTTCTTAATTCTACTTATATCATTGTTTTGTTTTTCAATTTTTGAGTTTGATTCAGGAGTTATAATAGATTTTAATACTTCGAGTTTAGTCATGGTTTGCCTTACTTAATTTGTTTGAATATTTGCAGATTTAATGTTCATTTGATTTAATGTTAATAATCAGATTTTTTTTTAATTAGATTTTTTTTTTTTTTTTGAATAAATCATTTCTTCATAAGAGATTTTGATTGTTGATTTGATTGTGTAGGTAGCATTGATTTAGTTTTCATTAATGATTTACCTAAGCGTGATTTAGTTTTAGTTAGTGAGTGACATGATTTTGATGATTTTAAGAGTAAGCTTGTTTTTATTTCATTAAAATATTTGAATTGAAGGTTATTATAGATTGTTTTCAATAGGATCTTTTTAAGTGTTATTTGACATAAAGTAAAGTAGTTGTCCTTTAACAATAGTTAGGATTATTTCTTTTGTTATTTTAGAATATTGAATTTGTTTTAACAAGTAGTTTTAGCTAGTTTAAGGTGTGAATTTATAATGTGTGGTCTTTTGCTTATTTCAAGATTAATTGCAAGTGTTATTTTTTAAGAGGAATAATTAGATTAAGGTTTTTAAGTTATCATAGGAGATTTTTAATGCAAGTGTGAGAATGATTGAGGATTGTCTTGAATTTCATTATAGTTTAATTGCATTTGCACTGAGCGAAACTGGTTAAGTAGGTTTCATTTTCACGATTGCTTGTTTGTGAGCCAATGTGTGTTTCATTCCAGTACCTAGTTCATCATTACAAAGGAACATATTTATACTTTGATCAGTAAGTTGAGCCAATACGCAGTACAACTCGCGTTTACGACTCCCGGATTGATAATTAATATTGAGAGGTTTAATCCGACAATTAAGCTGACCAACAATGACCGAACTTTCCGATCAACTTGGCCTATGCCATGATAACTCTACTCCATATTACCCGTAGGATAATGTTCAGGTTGAAGCCATTAATAAACTTTTAACCACCATGATTAAACGGATTATCGAAACTCACAAATTGAATTGGCATACCATGTTTTTTCAGCACTATGGGCATACCGAACCTTAGCAAAAATTGCTACAGGGTTCACTCCTTTTCAACTGGTCTACAGTTTAGAGGTTGTGTTACCCATTCAATTCGAAATATTGTCACTCCAATTAGCCATAGAGTTACTACCAGCTACCTCTGAAGAGGAAAAAGGCTTTTTTTACTTAGCACAATTAGATGAAACTTGGCGCACTGTTGCATTAGCTGTCGAAGCTCATAAGAAATGTGTGAAAGCTCAGTATGATCAAAGTGTTACACCTCGTGTTTTTTCAGAAGGTGACCTAGTCTTATTATATGATCAAGCTAACAATAAGCTAGGTGCTGGGAAATTCGAACCGATGTGGCATGGTCCTTACATTTTCAAGCGGGTGCTTGCCAAAGGGGCCTATGAATTGAGTGATTATGGCGGGGTATCTTTAGATAAGCCTAGAAATGGTCTTTATCTGAAGAGATATTATGCTTGAATCTCGTGTGAATATCTCACTTATTTATTAGCTATTTTTTTTAAGTATGTCTTAGCTTAGATAAGTGTGGCTAGATTAAGTTTTCTTGGACTACTATCACTGCTTATCTTGATTACTCTTGATATTGCAGATGTCGACATCCCTTCAAACATACATTGGTTTTGTTGATGGTGATGTCGTAGTACACAAAATATCTCTTCCGCAGCTTGGGTTATCTACTCACTGTTGAGCTGCATCTTTGTCTAAATTTTTATGGTTTTCTATCAAATAAATACATGATTGCACCTAGTATTTTAATCATTGTTTATCCATTATGTTGTTAATTAGAGGCATTTAGAATTAAATTATAGATTATTTTTATTAATTAAATTGAATAAGTGTTTTCAATAATAATATCATTAATAATAGGTTTTCATTATGGCAGGGGAGTTCGCATTTGTACTATTAAGTCATGCTTCCAACCTTCATCTCGTTGATGGAAAATGATATCTTCTGCTACTGGGAACAACAACTCTACCCTTCTACCTTTTAATAACTCCTTCCATCGTGCATCTAGGAGTGCTAATGCATTGGTTTGGAAGATAATCCAAGATGGGTTTTTAAGGATCAAATCGTCATGCTGGAGGAACATAATGGGCTTTTCTGGAAATCCGAGGTTCACAGGACTGCAAGAATATTTTACACACTAAGGATATAAGGATGTAGGTGTAGTAAAGAAGCGCGGTTGACTGTACAAATTTTTGCAATGTTGGAAGTGATGAAGGTGGATAGCTTATTCAGGTGGAGATGGGGAAAACAAAGCCATTTGGGTGCCATATAATCTCCTAAACTCCCCCCACTCATTCAAAGACATCGTATTTCGCATATATTAGTAAGGTTCTCCATTTTTCCTATGGAAGAGGGTATATTTCCATGGATTTTGTTATGAGAAATCTCAAGGTAATTCAATGCGGAGAGCATAGAAATATTACTTGGTATGAAGCCCGTGAAGAGGTTGTTCTGCAACCGGACGCGTTTTAGTGAGACGCAGTCTTGTAGAAGGCCGGTGATGTTCCCCTCCAGCTGATTGTTGTAGATGGCAAGATACTTCAATGACCTACCGCTGCATAACCCTGAAGGAATGGATCCATTCAGTCCGCTGGAAAATTATTGGAGGTTCTCTAGGATGCTGAAGCTGCCGAGTCCAGAAGGCAGCAGACCCACGAAGTTGTTATCATAGAGATACAACGCTGTCAGATTGGGAAGATGACTGATTCCTTGAGGCAGAGTTTCTCCAAACTTATTCTCTGATAAATGTAGGTGCTGCAGGCTTGTAAGATTGGAAAAAGATGAGGGAATCGAGCCGGACATGTTATTGGAAGAAAAAGACAAGTGTGTCAAAATCTTCAGCCAACCCATTTAATTTGGTATAGTCCCACTCAGATTATTGGTAGATGCATCAAACTGCTCTAGTTTCTACAGTCTACTGAAAAATCCTGCAGGAATTGAGCCCGTAAGATGGTTCTGATAAAATAATAGATGTCTTAGATTTTCCAACTGGGCTATCTCCCTTAGTATCATACCATGTAATAAATTCTTGTAAACAAAAAGGCTTTCAAGACTGCTGTAGTTGCCAATAGAATGAGGAATAGTACCCGTAAAATTGTTTCCGAACAGGGAAAACGTAACAAGGTTTTTCAAATTCCCAATTTCCCAAGGAATCTTTCCTCCCAATCCTGATGCTTTCAAGATCAAAACACGCAGTTTAGTGCAATTTCCGATTTCGGGTGGTAGAGAGCCACTGAAATAGTTGGTCTCTGCCCTCATTGTATCGTAATGGAAAGTCTTCCGAAAGACGATGGTTGGCCTGCAACAATGGTTAGCAATAATCTTTTAGAGCGGCTGTAGACAATAAAAATGCTAACCTTGAAGAATTGAGAGAGCTTGGTTCCGGCACCTTTGGGACAGTATATCATAGCAAATGGAGGGGAACAAATGTTGCAATCAAACGGATAAATAATAGTTTCTTTGTGGGAAAGCCATCTGAGCAAGAACATTTGAAGGCTGATTTCTGGAGGGAAGCTTACATGTTTGCACAACTTCAGGACAACATCTCATCGTGTTATGCGTTAAGGCACCAATTCCAACATTTTCGATGCCCCAACTAGCTATGGGATACCTCTGTCAGTAGTGTGTGAGATCAAATTCTCCCAGAAGTTGGGATCGACCTAACTTAAACTAAAATTGGGAAGAAAATATTCTAGTTCCGATTTTTCCCAAATTGTATTAATCAGAATCCTAATTTTGTATCCTAGGAAAAAATCAACTCTTAATTAGAGAAACTCTGTTGCTATAAAATGTGGGGCTGCACACTATGATACCTAGAGAAAATTTAATTTCTCAGATGCAGATAATTAGGAATTAGGTAGTCCGTCAATTAGATAGAGGGAAGCTGGGATCAATTAATTTCTCAGATGTAGAGGCAGAGTTAGTCCAGAAATTAGACAGAGCGTAATTTCTCAAATGTGAAGTCGAATTTATGAGATGTGGAACTGGTATCGAGTTGCAAAGAAATGAGGAATTGATGTGTGTAAACCAAAATCGTTGTGCCTGATTTGCGTAATCGATTTCTCAGTGCTGTTTTAAATATTTTTATAAATCGTCTTCATGTTGTGAGCAGTAGCATTGTCGTCGTGATCCATTTTGAATTCTATATTTGATGTTTTAAATCTCTCCTCGCAATATCATTGTCGCCATGATCCATTTTTAATTTTGTATTTGATGTTTTAAATCTCTCCTCAGTTGCAGTAAGCAGGCTTACTCCAGGAGTGGGAAGGCCCGCCACCTCTGGAGTTAAGCTTGATCAATCAACGTAAGCTAATTAGATGTGTGCGATTTTAATGTTTCATGTTTTTGTGTGAATGTGTGTGGTTCAATTTCAAAGCATTTCAGTCATCTTCATATTGCGCAAATCAATGGACTAAAGGGGAGCATTCACGATATGGGTGCATATAACAAAGTTTAATACTTCAAATTTGAATATGAAATGAGAACAGATTTTAATGCTTTGAGTTTGAGTATGGTTTGCATTACATAATATCTTTGAATTTTTGCAGGTTTAATAGTCATTCGATTTGTTTATATGCATCGCGAGACTTCGCTTAATAGTTAGATTTCTTTTTAATTTGAATCCTTCTTGTTTTCATAGGGTAATCATTTCCTTGTAAGAGAAAGTTTGAATGCGGATTTGATTGTGCATGTAGAGAGATCAATTCAAATGCAGTGTGATGATTTGATTTTGAAGAGTGAGCTTGTTTATTAATTAATTCATTTCATTTAGTTAAAATCTTTGAATTGAAAGGTTTTCATAGATTATTTGTAATGATATTTTTAATAAGATATTTTAAGTTTTATTTTTACATGAAGAAAAGTAGTTTTATTTTAGCAATAGTTAGGATTTTCTTTTGTTAATTTGGAATTTTGAATTTGTTATCAAGAGTAATTTAGATAGTTAGTTTCAGGTGTGAGTTATTATTAGAATTAAATATGTGTGTCTTTTGCTTATCTCAAGTTTAGTTTCAAGTTAGTGAAAGGAGCAAATATTTTAAGGTTTTAAAGCTATCATAGGATATTTAAAAAGTAGAATTATATTGTGAGAATGTCATATGGTTTAGAATTGATTTGTATTTCGTTACAGTTTAATTGATGTATGGAGTTTGCTTGATAAGAATGAGTTCAGTAGGTTTCCTTTTCAATATTTTTTATCTGCCAGCAAATGTTTGTTTCATTACAAAGGAATATGTTTATACTCTGACCATTAAGCTGAGCCAATACACAATACAACTCGCGTTTACGACTCCCGGATTGATAATTAATATTGAGAGATTTAATCCGACAATTAAGCCGCCCAACACTCACCCAATGATGAGTTAGTTTCTATGCATGGGGTAAGCCTTGGTCAAACAACGAACAATATTGCAGAATATAGCACAGTCATTGAATTATTATCTGATGCCATTTAATTTGGTATTCTAAGTTTGATCATTAGGTTAGATTTAGAACTCATTGTATTACATTTAAACAAAGTATACGCAATTAAAAATATAGTGTTATTGAGATTATTTTTGAAGTTTCATCTCTTGGAATGACAATTTTATTACATCGAATATCAACACATTTCAAGAAATTTAAACACATTAGCCAATGCATTTACTAATCGTGTTCTAAATAGACATTTGCAACATTGAAATAGTAAACCAAAACAACATTCGATACATGTTGAACAAGATACTTAGAGAAAGTAGTAATATCATAGATAGGTTTATTTTCAAAAATATTACATTGTCTATTATCATAGGTTCAAACACCTTATGATCTAATAGATACTGATACAAAAAACAAAATATTTCAATCCATAATGATCATCCACTATCCGTGATGATGATCATGGTAGTAGACTATGGCACGCACCAATTTGCGCAGGAATCACCTAAACTGTCCTGGAACACTAGTAACATGTCTCTTAAGCCAGAGAGGAATGTCATCTGTCCCTGTCTCAAGAATATCTATGGTTAACCTCTCCAGGTTGTGTTCCATATCAGTTAGGATATCTGCTGCCTGATCCTGTGGTGGTGCTATAGGCTCTGCTTGCCGCATATCAAAGCGACAGAGTGTAGCTGGTCGTCGTGGACCAACATCTACATTTAAATATTGTTATCAGTATTGGACGATAAAAAAACAAATAAAAATTATATTAAAAACATCAAAATAGCTCGCTTACCTGATTCGTTTCACTGTGCCCCTCGAGGCAAGGATAGCTCAGGATCACCTCTGAAATCTATACCTGCATAGGGAAAGACTTTGATTGTGAAGACTTGATTCTTTAGCCACACAAAGTATGTTGTAGTGAACCGAACCACCAAACTGTCATCACCATAATGGCGGGCCATTAATGCAACCCAATGTATCATCTGAGGTTCTCGAGGTTCCCCACGATCTACTGGAATAAGCTGAGGGGCGAGAAGTGGGATTCTCTCCAAAGCAAAATAAATCAACATGGTGCCATAACCAATTTTTTTCAACTTTGCATTCTTTGCTCTGGTTATTTGGCCTTTCATATTGGCCAATACCCCTTCACACTAGTTGAATACAGTGCCTCTGAAACACTCTACCGCAGTTTGCATTTGAGATTTAGTGGCTACATGTGGAGTTGCACTCCCATACAACCTGGTTACCGTGAATGAAATCACTTTGAGATCTAATCGCAAGATAGTTTTTATGTCTATGCGATTATCCTTTGGATTTGCCTCATCACTACAAAATTGTCATTTGTAGCTAGCAACAGGGTAGGCCACCCTGTCTAACCCAAAACAAGGATATGTTTTCTCCTCTTCACGACAATCCAGCAAGAAAATAGATATCCTTGAGCTCAATTTTTAGTCGATGGTCACCAATGATAAAGCATTGATCTTGAACATCCCATGTGTTCACTAACCATGTCATCAGCTCTACCTGTGCTTTCATACCTTGAATTGCCCAGAACTTATATAAACCACAATTTTTTAACACACACATTGTTGCGGGATCATTCATGGCTTCATTGTCGATAGCCTCATGCTCACGTTCTCTCCACTCTAGCATGGTGACATAGCCTGCAAATAAACATATTTTAAAATTAGAAACCATTGGAGTAAAAAAATTTAATCATTTTTTAGAGAATTTGTAAATTTTAAAACACTCACGGCGCCCCCACAGTTTTTATGCAGAGACAGTGCGGATGTCCACACGGGCTCCACAAAAAAACTGCATTAGCCCTATAAATCTCCTTTTGAAAAATTATCAAGGTCCATAGGTAGCACGCATATAACCTGCGAACCCCCGAGAGTGCATTTTTGAACATAAATTCCTCTCAAAAAATGAAATTAAAGCCAAAAAAGAGAATTTAAATAGATAGAAATGAAGAGTAAGATGATGTGTATTACTTGGTCCTGACAGATCACGGAATGAACGGTCGGTTCTCCCGATATTAGCTCTGGAACATTTTTGCCAAAAGCTCTCAATTTATTGCTCTAAAGATAAAAGGTGAAAATGATTTTGTTAAACTCCTTTTTATAGTTTTTGAATGAATAAAATATTATATTTTATTTATTTTTCACTTTAAAAGGCTATTTTTTAATATTTTTACTTCTTTGGAACAAGTATTTTTAATCTTTTGAGTTTTTGTGCAGATTACAGGTTTTTTTGGTGAAAATAATTGTTTTGACGCTGAGTATACTTTTATCGCTTTTTTGGGCTCTTGAAAATTACGAAAAAGTGAAACCCTGGAGTTCTCTTTTAAGCCCTTTTCAAACTCTCTAAACATGAAAATATCCCCGAGTACTTGACTATTCAAACTCGTTAAAGGAAATGAACAGTCGCCCCTTCAGTATAAGTTTACCCCTTTTCCAGACTGAAATGGACTATTTACGAAAAAGGTATACTTTGACAAATCATGGTCAATAGATTTCTCCCCTACATTATTTTATCCTTTTTCGGGCCTGAGAGACTAAATTTACAAAAAGGTACAACCACCGAGTTTACTAATGTTTTTCTTCTAACTCCCTAAAACTGAAAAATGCCAAGTTTCTCCTATACTGGACTCATTAAAATTTAACAGTAAAGGACCTGTCGATTACAAACATGAATGAACCACTCCTTCTTAGGGTTCGATTTTAATACTAAGATGGACTCATCTGAAGGATGAGCTTACACAACAAGAAAATGTTATCCTCTTCAAGCTTGTCAAAAATAAAGAGGTACTTGCCAGTAATGGTAGGGGAAAAAAGAGAAAAGGAATCCAGTTGTCACCCTTGTTTTAAAATCAGTATACCACTTTTGAACACAACACTTTTTGTCACACTTGTACCTGGGTTGGGAAAATACTTTGTCTAACAGTTAATCAAACCACATTGAAAGTCTTAAGCCAATTTCTGGGTATTAGCTTTAGGTCAATTGTTACCAAACCATCTACATTTTCATTATGTGTTCAAGAGACAGTTAAAATAAACCATTCATTGAAAAAATTTGTCTCCATTCACGTTGACCATCCTTGAGTCAGTCCTTGCAAATATTTCTTTGAAACTTTATCTAATGGTTTCATGTCGTGAGCTTTCCTATGACGGGTCACTTTCTATCGACGACAACTCATCATCTAGAAATTTGATCTAGAATCCTATCAATACCTTGGGATCTGCATGTCCTAATGGCAGGTTTCTCACCTTCGACGACAGGATGTATCATTGAACTTCAATCGAATGATTCCGTGAAGTGTTCAACTTCAAATCATTCATTCACACTTCATGGATTGTACTGAGTACTTTGAGATCCATTGTCATTATTGGTGGTTTCTCTCACACTTGTTAACAATTTACATCATTGACTGGTAATCAAGTGGTTTCTACCATGTTCAACTTCGACACAATCAATCGCATGAATATAATCGTACTAATTCGGGAAGCGGAAATCAAGACCCTGGATCTAGTTTCCACCATCTAGGCTGCGAGGAGTTTTATTATTCATGATACAGTAGACAATTTATGATAGATGGTTGCACCTATGCTATGTCTACTATTGATGTAATGATTAAAATAATTTTTGTACCAAAACGTTTAGTTAGTTTTGATCTAAGTATGGGAATGCCTACCTCAGCAATGATATATATGCTTACACTGAATGTTTTTACAAGTTTTCAACTGGTGTGTCTGTAATCCAATCCTTGGAATGATAAAGCACTTCACTCTTCAGAACAGCCTCAGACTTCGCACTTTAGGGGACAATTTGTTACACGTTATTTTTTCACCATGACATTTGACTATCTATATAGATTCATCACTACCTATATTGTGCTCCCTTAGAGGTCAAAAACCCTAATGTTCCTAAACCAAGTCTTGGAATTGGAGAAAATCTCATTAAAACCCTTAAAAGTCTAAATCTACACATTTCCTAGCCTTTTCCTGCGGATCCGCAGATATTTGTTCTATAGCCTACGGCAACTCCCACATGTTCTGCTTATAAAACCTACGGACCCCTGTAAACAGTCAAATAAAGGAAAAAGTAAGTTCTAGAAGTCCAACTAGTCGAATATTATCCCATACGGAAGCTTCTAGAAGCGCGATTAGTTCGAGCTTTATCCCTCCACTCATGGAGCTCTATCCCTCCACTCATGAATCTTATCCCTTGGTCTATGGATCTCAAATCCCTTCATGAGAGGAATCCATCCCCCTCTTCATGGAACTGAAACTACCTCCATTTCCCTATAAATTGAGCTAATGTTTTAGTCTCAAGGGTATCTTGTAGACATACATGTTAGTTTTTGAAGAAATTCCCAAGAGAGCATACTCTTTACACTATTTTTTGTTGGCATGAGAATGATCACACACTTATGTCCATAACTTCATGTTCGTTCAAAGAGAGGAAGGCTTGTCAAACTAAAGGAGGAACGATTGTTCAAGACTCCAGGAGAAACTTGTACGACATCAAGGCATCAGATTGTAAAGTTACTCTTTCATTCAAGATAATACATATGGATCTCATTTTCTCATTGAGTTTCTATTGTTCCTATTTGAATAATTCAATACTTAGACTCCTTGATCACTAAGTTAGATTAGTTGTTCTTAATTATTATATGTTGCAGGTGCTTTTAATTCTTTTGTCTGTCTTTGATTGCAGGTTCTACTTACAGAAGAAGCCTCTTTGGAGTGACTGGATAAAAGACTACACCGAACGTTGGATTTCAAGGTAGGGGCATGTTCTCTTTATTTTTTTATAATAATTATGAATTGCAAATAATCTAGAGAAAAATATTTACAAATGGATGTTTGTTTCTAGCTATTTGTAGAATACTAAGGAGATCACTCTTGTCTGCAAGAGGGATTTATCTGCATAACAACATTTTCAAGCATTCATAAACCCCAATCCACTAACCCTAAATCAAAACATAATCGTAGTTCCCTTGACCGGGTATACAAAATACCATGGGAAGAAAACCATCATTCACAAAACCGTGTGCAAACCCCATGCACAAAACCATGGGTAGGTCCGCCCACCATTTGTGTGTCTGCCCCCCATCCTTGGGTCCATCCAACTAGCCGTGGAAAGAATATAACACACACACAACAAGTTGCAGAATACTATAAGATATTTTTAGCGTTTCCAGAGGAAGGAAACATAGGACATCGATTCATTCATGAATCGAGTCTTGATTGTCACAAATTAGTTAAAAATTTATGGTGATGATATTAAATAACAAATAGTGGTTGAGAAGGTCCTCACATATTTTTCTACCAAATTTGATGTTGTATTAGCAGCAATAGAAGAATCCAAGGATTTAGAAACATTGACAATTGATAAGTTGATGGGATCACTTCTAACAAGGATAGATAGAAATAAGGATTCCACTTTAGAAACCATTTTCAAAATTCAAGTTTCTATTTCAAGAGACAAAGGTTGAGGCAGAGCTAAATCAAGAGGCATATAATGAGGCAGAAGACATGGTGCTCAGAGAGATGGAAGAGAAGAGAAGGAAGAATAAAGTGAAAGAAACAACAGAAGCTTCAACAATAATTGAATAATTGACAAATCAAATGTGAGATGTTATTATTGCAATAAATTTGGTCACTATGCTCGTCATTGCAAGAATAATATAGTCGATCAAGGAAAACGAAGAGCTAATGTCCCTACAGAGAATAATGACTCCATGCTCCTATATTTCCATACCATGCAAGAACCTTCTGATAATGTGTGGCTATTGCACAATGGTTGCATTAACCACATCACCAGAAACAAGAATTTGGTTGCAAATTTGGATCAATCTATGAATGTGGAGGTAAATTTGGGGACTAACAAGACTGTGGATGTAGATGGAAAAGGAGTGGTCAACATTATGACCAAGCAGGGAGATCCAAAGAAAATATCAAAGGTATTTTATGTCCCTAGTTTCAAACATAATTTGATAAGTGTTGGTCAATTGATATAGAAGGGATACAAAGTTATTTTTTAAGGATAAGAGTGTGTTATATATGATAGGCTTCCAAGAAAGAATCTCATAGAAATGGTGCATATGATGAGGAACAAACTATTTCCTATGATTATGACTTGTGATGATTAGGTCAGTTCTTTTACAGTTGCATGTTCTAATGATTACTGGTTATGGCACTTTTGGTTTGAACACTTGTACATCCTTGGTTTAAGATTGTTGCAAAAAAAAAATGGTTAGAGGATTACCTACCATCAAAGAGCCTTCTAGTACTTGTGAGTGCTTCATCTTCGGAAAGAAACACCGTGAGATTTTTCTAAAAGGAGTTGCATACAGAGAAAATTATCCACTAGAGATGGTTCATACAGACTTGTGTGGACCTATGAGGACACAGTCGATTGGTGGAAGTTGCTACTTCCTCACTTTCATTGATGATTATAGAAGAAAGACATGGGTTTACTTATTGAAGCATAAGTCTGAAACTTTTGCAAAGTCCAAAGAATTTAAAGCCTCAACATAGAACCAAAGTGATATACAGATCAAGTTATTTAGGTCAAATCATGGTGGAGAATATGATTCAAATGCATTCCATGATTAATGCAAACAACATGGAATCAGAAGGAAGTTTACAACTATATACACACCGTAGAAAAATGTTGTAGTAGAGATAAGTAATAGGATAATTATGAACATGGAAAGGAGCATGTTAAAAGGAAGAAACTTATCTAATGAGTATTGGGAAGAAGCAGTTGCATGTGTTGTTTATGTGAAAAATAACCCCCTACAAAGAGTGTGATGAACAAAATACCAGCAGAATCATGGTCAGGTATGTCTAGCAGCATATCTAATCTCAGAGTGTTTGGATGTGTAGCTTATGCACATGTTCCTAAAGAACTAAGAGGCAAGTTGGACGATGAGAGTGAAAAATGCATATTTTCTAGTTATAGTGAGAAATCAAAAACAAATTGTATAAACCTGTCACCAAGAAGACCATAATTAGTAAAGATGGTGTGTTCAAAGAACAAGATTCATGGAATGGGACTGTAGACAAAAAAAATTATGCACAAGTACTATTGATGGAAGAGGATGTAGCAGAAAAGGATCAGTAAGATTAATCACTAGTTCATACAACAAACATAGTCACACTTGCAAGGACTCTAAGATTTTTTGGACAACATGGATCTTCAAGCATATCAACAAATTGAAATTATCCTAGAAGTTAATCAGGTGATGAATCAAGAAATGGTAAGAGAAATATGATAATTATAAAAGATATTTATGATGATTTGTATGTTAGTTCAAACTTTTCATTGTTGTCATTCCAACCTTCTTCGTTTGAAGAAATAATCAGAGATGAAAATTGGGTGAAAGTCATGGATGAAGAAATTGAAGCTATTGAAAATAATAACACTTGGGATTTGGTTGATTTTCCAAGAGATAAAAATCTCATTGGTGTAAAATGGGTTTAAAAGACAAACTTGAATGAGAAAGGTGAAATTGACAGATTTAAAGAAATACTTGTAGCAAAAGAATTCTCACAGCAACCGGGAATAGATTTTGGAGAAATGTTTGCTCTGGTAGCCAAATTGGATACTATAGGAGCAGTCTTAGCCATAAAAACTCAGAAAAAGTGAAAATTATATCAAATAGATGTGAAATAAGCCTTCTTGAATGGAATTCTAGAAGAATAAATTTATGTGCATCATCCTCTAGCATATGAATTTGAAGGACAAGAAGATAAAGTTTACAGGTTGAAGAAAGTGCTCTATGGACTCAAGCAAGCGCCAAAAGTCTGTTATAAAATAATTGATAGTTACATGAACAAGAATGGATTTTGTAGAAGTAACATTGAGCCTACCTTGTACACAAAGGGAAATGAGCATGGAAATATTTTGATTTTTTGCTTATATGTTGATGACATGATTTATACAGGTGATCGTGAATAAGATGAATTTAAATTAGTCATGAAGAAAGAATTTGAGATGACAGATCTAAGTCTCATGAAATATTTTATGGGCATAGATGTTGAACAATATAAAAAGGGAATTTGTATTTTTCAAAATAAGTATGCTAAAGACTTGCTGAAAAGATTGAAGATGGAAAATTGTAAACGTGCCCCTACACAAGTTGCAACATGTACAAAATTAAGGATGATGAAGGATCACATTTCAATCCAACTTTATTCAAAATATTGGTTGGCAACCTCATGTATCTCAAAGCTACAATATCGGATATTGTGCAAGGAGTGAGTTTGATTTCTAAATTTATGGAGTCTCCAAAAGACTCACATTGGAAAGAAGGAAAAATAATTCTGAGATACATAGAAGGAACAATAGATTGTGGCATAATGTATGGAAGCACAAAGAATAAGGATTTAATTGGATACAAAGATAGTGATTTTGCAGGAAGTTTGGAAAATAAGAAGATAAATTTCGTTTATGTGTTCCATCTTGGTTCAGGTCTGATTTCATGGGCGTCTAAAAATCATCCTATTATGGCACTTTCATTAGCGAAAGCAGAATATGTAGCAGCAACATCAACAACATGTCAAGAAGTGTGGTTAAGAAGAGTATTGGATGGACTCAAGCATAAACAACAAGGATCAACAACAATATATTGTGACAAGACCTCAACCATCACACTATCCAAGAATAGTGTGTTTCATCGAAAGGGAAATCATATTGATACTAGATATCACTTTATTAGAGAACTTGTGATTAATGGAGAAGTCCACTTGAAGCCTTGTAAATAGGGTGATCAATTGGAGGAGATATTTACTAGGCCAATAGAAAAAGGTGTGTTTGAGTTTCATAAAGGAAACTTGGGCATTGTAAGCCTAGCTTAGACATATACTAGCAAGCATGTTTGAGTTGTCATGAGTCATGTCTTGGTTTAGAAATCGTAATTAAGGGGGAGTGTTAAAGATAGCTAATTACTCTTACATGGAAAATTGTCTAATTTCAGAGATTCGGTTAATGGATTCAAGTTGATTCAAGTCGAGTTAAGTCATATTTTGAGTAAATTCAAATTTAGAGTGTGTGTGCATGCTGAGTTATTTTGGGTGAGTCACTAGTTGAAACATTTTAAATACCCCTCACCAGGTTCATTGTAATCATCAAGTTTATGTGATCAATTGAAGAGTCACAACTTATGTTATTGTGTGTTTTTTAAATTTTGTGCCTTTCCTCCTCTTTCTTTCCAACACATCCTGCAAACCATGTTTTGCAATAGTGCTTCACATTCTCTAGTCATTCATTGTGAAAGAAGGGGGAGAAGCCTTACAAGTCCCATAATTCGATAAGAGAGAGAATTTCTCAAAGTTATTTTCCCGCTTGATTTTAGTGCATGGAAGTAATCGAATAATCTCTTCATGATTGGGTTTCACAAGAATTCCCTTGATTAGTTGATCAATATCATTATGAAAACTAGAATTGTTTTTTGTAACTTGTTGATTAAAGTAATTTTATCCATGATTTTATTTGGGACACACACCTTCATTCAACTCTTCCATCTGGTCCCAATCCACTCAATCTGGTTTAGCATGTATAGTCCAGTAATTAGTTCAGTCTTAGCTTACCCCAACCTATCTTACTTTCCCACCCACAACCTGTGGTTTTCACGTATATAATAATAATAATGAATGATGCCTCGCATTCAGTGGAGCCCCCATAAAGAAGGATTGATACCGCTCGAGACCAACACATTGTGGTGACTTGTCGATAGAGACCGGGGAAAAAAGAAATACGTTGTTGAAAGAGTAATTGAATAGCCCGGTGAAAATATCCCTCTAAAAAGTACACAGGTCAAAAAGTTCCCCTTTAGGGGTAATGACGCATGGTTGGAAGTCATGGTGTTCCTGGGTTGGATGCCGTCTCAGGGATGAAATTTCCTATACTTGTATGCGACTGACTCATGCAGCGTAATACTGAGCTACAAGCAATAATGAGCACATAAGGCAACGGGTTCGAAAAATAGTACGACACACCTTTAAAAAGGGGTATGTTAAAGGATAAGGTTTATCATGAATACCCTTATGGCTTCCTATGGAGGGGGTACTGTGGTGTAAATGTAAATGATTTCCCAACTAGCTGAAAGCCGATCCACCGGTGTTTTAAGCCACAAAATTGACACTGTTAACTAGGATGGTAGTGGTTGGATTTCCCTGATATTATCTATATATCGCAAATGGGAATGAAAACCCATGGTAAGGCAGCATGATAAACCACAACCCCTCCCCCAACCTATGTGCCACCCCACCGATCCCAATCGATGTGCTAGTGTCTTTACGTTGCATCCTACCTACGTGCCACCCCATGCCCGAGGGGCAACCGATGCCACCCCACGATGCCACCCCACGGTGCCACCCCACGCCCGAGGGGGCAACCCCTTTTGGGATCCTTTAAAGTCATGGAAGAACATTGAAGGATTCAGTACCCTTGTACAATGTACAAAGATAGAGGAAAGGTTAAGTCAAGTCAAGGAAGGTTCAAGGATCAAACCTTTGATTTTCAACTTGTTCATCTCCATGTAGACATTCAATATGTTTTGTGTATTCTTAGTCATGGAAAGCATGATCTCTACAAATATTTACAATAGCTTCATTGGTGAACAAAATAAATTTATTGGAAACCCTAAAACTTATATATGTAGACATTAGGGGAATTTTGAGGTCTAAAATGGGCCTCCTAAGGAAATTATAAAATAATAGTGGAAAAAATCAAATAAGATTTGATGACATCATCAAATTTTAGAGGGAAAAATGAAAAAACTACTTTTTCAACTCATATTTTCAACTTATCTCCCAATTTTTTTACTCAAATTTCGAGCAGGAGTAGTCGTTGGATGTGAAATTTAATTCCTCATCCAAGGAGTACCCATGTTGCATACTTTCGATGGGTCCTACTACACGAAAAATGAGAAATACATAAAAAAAACGTGATTGTAATCACGTTTTTTTATGTATTTCCCATTTTTCATGTAGCAGGGTTCATTGAAAGTATGCAACATGGGTACTCCTTGGATGAGGAATTAAATTTTTCATTCAACGAGTATTCCCACTCGAAATTTGAGTAAAAATTGTGGGAGATAAGTTGAAAATACGAGTTGAAAAAGTAGTTTTATTATTTTATTATTTTTTTTATATTTTTACCCTTTTATTTAAAAAATGGTAAATCATCCCCCATGGTTGACATCATCATCTTGAATCCTATTGGTTGTTATAAAGTTTATTTTTTTTGTACATTTTTCTTAGGAGGCCCATTTTAGACCTGAAAATTCCCCTAATGGTGTGAAAATCCAACCATCCACATGTATCACCTCTTATGAATTCAAATCAACTAGTGTTGGAATGATTTAAGTGTTAATTTTAAAATGTCTTTCCCATGGCTTTAAGGGTTAACATCCCTTGCAACCCATGGCTGTTGTGAATATCCAATATAAAGATTATAATAGTGTTAGTTTTAATTTGTAACCCTAATAATTGAACTGCTCATATTATTTAAAATCGATAGTAACTATTGATAATATTGGGTTTAAAACCACTCATTACATAACTTTTTAATGTGAGTCCAATGCAATGTTCATCTTCCATGTGTGAGGGATCACATGATTTATAATTTTTGCATTGATAAAACTAAATTGTAAATGGGTTTTTTAACATTGCATACTATCTCTTTATGTTATGTTACCAATCAATGGTGTAATTTGTTTTAATAACGATTCTTCCTTGCTTCATTGTCAACTCAATTGTTTTTTTGTTCGATATATCACCTTTAATTTGGACATTCCATTAAAGTTTGGGTTGAGTCTTCATTTATATGTTGAATGCAAATATTTCGTTCCTTTATAGTCTTTTAGAGATTCATTTTTTATCTCTCATTTAGACCAACTCATAAAAGTGCATTTCCACTAGTTTTAAGGAGATTAACCATTGACCTCTCATTTTAGCCTTATATTAAAAGCATGGTTGGTCTTCGTTTGCATGTAGAAAATGACGTTTATGCTCCTCGTTTGGACTTTAGGTGAGAATTAGATCAGGATATTTTCGCTTTTGTCTATTTTTTTCCTTCCTCTCTACAACATACAGGTGAAATAATTGAGATAATTGAGAGTGGAACAATATTAAGCTAATATGAGAAAATTATAGTTTTAATATAAAATTAAAATTTTTTTTATCTAGGAAAGAGTTAAGAGTTTATTTTTATAAAAGGTAAATAAATGTGTTAATGAACTAAAATTTTAGAAGCCTCTTTCTCGAGATAAAACCTATCCAAAAAACAACAAACATATTATTTCATTTGGCTCATATTATTTCATGTAACATGGTTTTCCCAATATTGAAACCCAACACTAAAACCTCAATGCTAAAACACATAAATATTTTAAACTTAATATTATTAAACTTATTAGTATAATAATCTAATACTTTAAACTCATTATTAAACCTTAATATTAAGGTTTATAATATAGTGTTTAATATTAGAGTTTATAATATTAACATTTAATATATAGCATTTTAAAAATTAGGATTTAAAATTTTAAGTTTATATTGTAGGTTTTAACAATAAAGTTTATAATATTAAACTTAATATTATAAATCTTGATATTAAATCATATATAATAAGCTCTAATATTAGAAACTTTATATTATAAACCTTAATATTAATTACGCCGTAAGGCGTCTTTATTTGAAAACAACTTTCCTCACTGCCTTTCTGTCGTAATATGTGCCATTAGATCCTTTGTTAGACGATTAGATCCTGATCAGCCATTGATTCGAATTGTGGCAGTTGACAGTTGTGACAGTTGCTAGGCAGTTGCGAAATTTTCAAAAATATTGATTAATGAATGAATACATTTCATAATGTGTAGAGTCTCGTGCACGCCTACTGGAGGTGTTCGATTCACCATTAACGGTTGTTTGTACTTCGAGCTTGTTTTGATCCCGAATGTGGGTGGAGCAGGGGATATTAGCGCGGTGTTTATCAAGGGTTTGAACACTAGATGGAAACCCATGTCCAAGAACTGGGTAGCTAACTGGCAGAGCAACTCGTACCTCAATGGACAGAGCCTGTCCTTTCAGGTGACCACCAGCAATGGCGATTCCATTATCTTCTACAACGTTGCTCCTTTAAATTGGAAGTTCCAACAAACTTTTGAAACATCACATTAGTTCAATTAATTTCGCGATCCTATGTTTTATTTCACTATATTTCGTAGTTGTTTTATGACCAGTACCATAATTATATAAAAATTATACCTATAGCGTTTGTCACCGCCTCAGCCAAAAGTCGGTGGCTGAACTATCAAACCATGCAGACTGCAAATTTTTATAATCTGGTTGTGGACCTTGTCATTCCTCTGTAAAGAGTGATTCCTCTGTAAAGAGTGAGATATATCATATAGTTAGATAAATATCCATATGATATTCTTCTTCTCTGTCTCTGTGAACCGAGCCCTGTCCCATTGCTCTGTACATTCGTAAAGGGTACTCTCCATTTTTAAGGCTTGGATAATAAATGCATGGTTCAGCTGAAAACCAAGTGATGAATTTCGAGAAAGTAGTATTGTTGGAGTTTGGAAAGAGAGTTTTGTTTTCTGACAATCACCACCCACAATGTACCACTCTGATGGCACTAGGGAAATCTAGTGTTCATTGATCTTTAATATAATTGTAAACTTGAAAACATTCTGAAAAAATAACACGTAAGGTGCAAGAACAATGTCGTCAAGGGAAAAAACCCTAGCGGCCGAACGAAACCCTAGCGGCCGAACTCGGGCGGATACAGGTTTCATGGCGGTCTCGGCGCCCTGTGCGGGGTTGGCAATCCGCTTAGGAGACCCCTAACCGAATTTGGCAGCCGCAACCATTGTTTTGAGCCGACGACATCGGTATTTACCCCTGGGTACCGGGTTCTACTACCGCCTTTCTTATCGGGTAATGTGTTTTGGTTATTGTTTAATTTCTGATCAGTGTGCATGTCTGACTGGTCTTGGGACTGTTGGGCCGGGCTCTTTTGAGCTATTATTGGCTGTTATCGCTTGAGGTGGTTTGTTTTTCTTGGACTGGGGACTGTTTCCTTGTCATCTTGTTGGATTAGCGAATGGTGGTTACTGCCTTGGTATTTGCTGCTACCATTTGGCCGACCGACAGTATTGCGTGGGGCCTTTCGGGTCTGTGGACCCTGACCTTGAGGCATATTGACAGTTTCATCGGGCCCTCACCAACACAGTATCTGCACCAGAACTGACACCCTCTGTCTCGTGACTGTGGATTATATCGGTCCCTACACCATTCTCCGCGAGGTTTGGCCCTATCTTGAAGGCAGTTCACGGTTTTGACTGGGGTCTCACTTCCTAGTATGGATCACTATGATGATGCGGTGGACTATTCGGAGGACCCCCTGGAGGGGGTCGACATCTGGGGACTTGAAGCACAAGATGCGGAGGACTACATGTCTGACCTGGACCTGATTCCTGAGGTGGCGGCACCTGCTCATTCCGAGCTGGCTATTGCGGAAGGCTACATCTCGCCTCTGGCTGACCTGGCCCTTTTTTCTCTCGACTCGCCCTCGGGGGCTGACTTGGTATCTTTGGACTTTCCCCAGGCAGGACAAGATATTACCTCGAGTGCCGCTATTGGAGGCTCTGCGCCGTTCTCGGAGGAGATATACCATGATATCGGGGTTGCTGTTGGATCTCTGGCTCAACTGAGCATTGGTGGACCTAACTTGCATAGACCATCGAATCCGGGGGACGAGACGCCCATTGATTTGGCTCCCACTGCACCAGAGGCGGCATCGGGGGCGTTTACAAATATTCCGGAGGTCCCCAACTTGCAGAGGGGGATTGGCACATCCTTTGCGACAAACGACTCTGTGGAACCGGGGCTGGGCTGCTTAAAGGCAAAAAATTTGCACAAGGTCACAAAAAATAATCTCATATATACCACAAACTTTGGCAGCGAGAGCGGTATGGTGGACTGGGGTTTTATTGCGACCAAGACTCTTGTGGGGAAAGTCCGCGGCCGAAAATACTCTGTCACTCGGCTTCGGAGGTGGATTCATGAAATCTGGAGTCACACTCTCCCTATTCTCCCGGAGGTCCAGGTCCTCACCAAAGGCTGGTTTTCACTCTCTTTTGATCGCCATGAACAATCGGACTGGGCACTCAAGCATTACTGGCATCTTGAGATGCACCCGGTCTACCTCAAAACATGGGTTCCACTGTTCGACCCTAAAAAGGAGAATGCCGGTGCAGGCCCCATCTGGATGAGGCTGCCGGGTTTGCCACTGCAGTTTTGGAGAGAATCCGCGCTAAAGAACATCGGAGGACATTTTGGCCACTATCTTGATCATGATCGATCCTATTTGACATCGGGCAGTCGTGCAGTGGCCCAGACCTTGATCTTCTTAGACACTAGGGATGGCCTCTATGAAAGTTTCAACATGGTCTTTGATGGGATGACCTGGCAGCAACCACTAGACTACGAGGGCATGCCTTTTCGATGCCGGAAGTGTCATGTTGTTGGTCACTTGTATAAAGATTGTCCTATGATGGGCATAGGCAAGCAGACTCCGCAGAAACCCCGTTCGACGGGTACTCAGACTGGGCCGGGGAAAAGCAAGGTGTTGGGAGGTGCTGTTGTGAGTTTGCCGATCCCGGACGCCCCGAGTGAGGCTGAACTGATGCCTGCTGAGCTTCCATCGTGGACCTCCTCGCAGCCCAGAACTCGCTCGCTGGCTTCGATGGAGACTACTCATCGGAACCCTCCTATTCCGGGTAATTCTCTTTCCTGTGTCTATTCGATTTCTGACGGTATTCCTGTCCTACCAGTTTGCACTTCTTTTCAAATCACATCTGGTATTGGTGATATTATTCTGTCCTCTCCTATTAATACCACTGGAACTCATTCGACTTTGTCTTGCAATCCTTTAAAACTCCCTGCGGTTTGTTGTTCTATGCCTTTGACGCACCCGTCATCCACCCCTATTATCCACCACTCCTCTGATGAACTCCGATGCCACTCATCCTCATCTTCTAAAACTCCCTCATCTCGCCATAACTATTTCCTTAGATCACTCTCTCTACCACAGTCGGGTGAGACTTTTGGGATTGGGCCTAGTCTGGACTGTATCCCCATCAAATCTCATGGTAGACCATCTGCATTGACGAAGGCGATCAAAAGAGAAAATCTTGAAGTTGAAGCCGGTACTCAATCCTCTCTTATGCGGGTCCTTAGAGCCAGAAGACCCTCGTTGGCGGTTACATCATGATCGGCCTCTCATTCAATTGCAGGGGTCTGGCCAACCCCGATAAGAGATTGGCCCTCAAGGATTTGTTAACCCATCGACCTATTGACATTCTATTTCTACAAGAAACACTTGGTGCTGGCCCTGACGTGCAGGCTCTCTTGATCTCTCTCCTACCTCGCTGGACTTTCATCACCCTTGATGCTTCAGGGCGATCTGGGGGCTGTGCATTGGGCATTAATGATAGGACTACCCGGATGACTAACTGCTGGGGTCGATCTGGAGTTCTGGCTATGAATGTTCTCTTTGGTAACTCGGAGGTGGAATTTACTTTGATCAACATTTATGGGCCTTGCACAAACAGAGAGAATTTCTGGACTTCTCTGTTGACTTGCTCTTTACTAAATGCACCTCATCTTATTCTGGGTGGTGATCTTAATTTCTCTTTAGGGATCTCTGAATCTTGGGGCCCTAATGCTTCCCCGGATCCATTAGCTGAGTTTTTCAATTCCCTGCTGGATGCCTCAAATCTGATTGATATTCAATCTTCCAAGATTCAACCCACCTGGAGGAACAGAAGGACTGGCATTGCTGCTCTGGCGCGCAGGTTAGACAGATTTCTTATTAAGAAAACCCTCCTACCTATTATGACTCGGGCCTGGCAATGGGTGGGGATGGGTGGTAAATCTGACCACTCTCCTATTTATCTGGATTTCGAGTGTGGTCCTATTAGGACTCGCTCCCCATTCAAATTTAATGCTCGGTGGCTGAGAGATCCTGATTACACCCTGATGGTTACTCGGGCCTGGCAACACTGCGGCCCTTTGAATGACCGGGACCCGGGCATGATTATCAATGACAATCTGAACCGAATCAAAATACTTACTATTCATTGGGTTCGGAACAAGAAGAGATCGGAGAGGGAGTCTCTGATCAATATAGAAAACAATATTGCCAGTCTCAACAATGTTGATTTACTGGGCTATCGATCTGATGATACCAGGGCACATCTTATTGCTCTAGAATCGGACAGAGCTAAATTCCTGAGACAAAAGGAGGAAGACTGGAGACTTAAAAGCCGTGCTATATGGTTACAAGCGGGTGATGAAAATACTAAATTCTTTCAGCAGCATGCTAATGGCCGGAGGGCTGCAAATGGCATTTGGGAACTGTCTGACAACAATGGTTTTACAGCAAGAACACAGTCTCAGTTATTGGACCTGGGCACTAGACACTTCTCAAACCTTTACAGGGTGTCTAACAGCATTGATCTCTCGGACATCATGCGCATTACCCAGCATATCAAAAGATTTGTTGAACAGGATCAGATGGATGACCTCAATGCTCCAGTCACCCTAGGTGAGCTGGAAGGTGTTTTGAAATGGTTCAAGCGGGACAAATCCCTGGGTCTAATGGCTAGCCCATTGAGTTTTTTATTCATTTTTTTGATCTCATTTCAACTGACCTGTTGACTATGATTGAAGACAGTAGAGTGCGAGGTCGAATATATGATGGATTCAACACAACTTTCATTGCTCTAATACCAAAATCTGACAATCCTACTAGCTTCAATGAATATAGACCTATATCTCTGTGTAACTGCATATACAAGATCATTTCCAAACTCATTGAAAACCGCATCAAGCCTTTCCTGTCTGCTCACATTGAAAAAGACAAATTTGCATTTCTGAATCATAGGCAGATCCACGAAGCTATTGGCACGGCCCAGGAAGTTCTCCATACCATTAAGACCCAGCGCCAGAAATCCACCATTCTTAAGATCGATCTCACAAAGGGATTTGATCGGGTCAACTGGAGTTATCTCCATCTCATTTTGATCCATGCTGGTTTCCCTCATCTGTTTATAAACTGGATTATGGGATGTATTTGTCACGCCACTTTTAGCATACTGATCAATGGCACCACATCTTATTTCTTTCATGCGGGGAGAGGACTGCGACAGGGATGTCCTCTCTCGCCACTATTATTTTTCATGGTTATGGAGGGACTCTCGGGGCTTATCAAGAATGCAAAAGACAGAGGAGAACTCCAGGGGCTCCGGATTAACGACACTCTTCATCTCACTCATCTATTATTTGTAGATGACGTCCTCATTTTCCTCAATGGTACTAGACAAGACTCTGTTCTTTTTGATATGCTTCTGCACTGCTTTTGCAGGGCCACTGGCATGGAACCTAATAGTACCAAATCCACCATTATTATGACTGGCTGCTTGGGTATGGAACAAGGTATCTCCCTGCACCTATTTGACTATGTTAGCATCGACATCAATGACGGACTCAAATATCTGGGTTTCCATATTAAACCAAATGACTACAAGATCAAAGATTGGAACTGGATGATTGCCAAGATTGAACGCAGAATCAATATATGGTATAATAGATGGTTATCCAGGGCTGGACGTCTGATCCTCATAAAATCTGTGCTGGAAGCTATTCCGGTCTATTGGATGACCCTGGCATGGATTCCAATTGGCATCACTAACAGAATCAAAAATATTTGCAGGCAATTTCTCTGGCGCAATCAGGGTCAAGCCTCCACTTTTGCTTGGGTTGCCTGGGATCGCATAAGCATCCCTAAACACTGGGGAGGCTGAGGATTAAAAGATTTACATCTCTTCTCGAAGGCCCTGGCTGCCAAGATGTGCTGGCATTTAATCTCGGGCCAGATTCTCTGGAAAGATGTCATTGTGGCTAAATATATTTTGCCTCGGAACCCCCTCGATTGGATTCGAGACAGAATTGGTCAAACCACTGGGTCATCTATTATTTGGAAGGCGATCAATAAGGTGGCACATATTATTCAGCTTGGTTTATCTTGGCAGATTGGTGTGGGAACTATGGTCCGCATAGGCTCTGATTCGTGGTCTGGTAGTGGAGATCATTATAAACTACCTGTATTTATCACTGAACACCTTGCAAACAGAATTTTTTTTTACCTTGCACAGATTGCAGACCTGGCGCATACCTCGTGGCGGGGTCAAGCCTGGCTCAGCGCTACGGACCTTGACATCCCACTGGCGGGTGCTCGGATTTGGCAGAGGTATATTTGGGCCCTTAAAGCCACAAACATTCGGATTACAGAGCAGGCTGATAGGTTAATTTGGGTTGTATCTCCACATGGTCGATATGCTCCTAGACTTGGATACCATGCATTAATTAGGACTAAGGAGCCTCCTATCAAAGAATGGTGGTGGCACTGTCTTTGGAAATTATCTGCCCCTCACAAACACAGAACGTTGTTCTGGTGCATACTAAATAAGTGTATTCCCACCATGGATTACCTCCACAAAAGAGCGTTCCAAGGGGCTTCACAATGCAGTTATTGCCGGGCTGGCTATGAGGACGTGTGCCACTTATTCCTCCTATGCAACAGAGTCAAAGATATCTGGGCACGGATCTGCACAGACCTGGGCTGTAACCTTATTTGGCAGGGAGACAGCATTCTGGCAGCTTGGACCAATTGGTGGAGGCACTATGATAATGAACCGCGCATGAGGAATCTCCCTTTAATTGTGGCATGGGAGATTTGGACAGGACGGAATAGACAGATCTTCAGAGAAATTCCTATAGACTGTGATCTAATTGGTGCGGCTTCCATTGCTACTTTCAGTCTTTTGCCTGTTGACAGTCACCACAGCAAGCCTCCTCTCGACACCCCTGAAAATATTGATCACAGGCGTGCTTGGGCATACTTTGATGGTGCGTCCAATGCTGCGGGATGTGGAGGGGGTGCAATCCTCTATTTAAATGACCACCACTTCTACCATATCAGAATGGGATTGGGACCCGACACAAATAATTATGCAGAACTGAATTGCCTTCGCCTACTGCTGACTTTTTCACAGGACATCCAATGCAACGCCATCCAGATTTTTGGTGACTCACTGCTTGTTATCAATTGGTTTAATAATCTTGCTTTATGTCACTCGCACACACTTTCTGCACTGCTGCGGGAGGTTCATCATCTCAAAGGCCTATTTGATTCTATCTCTGTCACTCATATTTACAGGTCTCGAAACAAAATGGCCGACCAATTATCCAAAGAGGCATCGGAGCTAGATTGGGGCACCTGGAATTTCACTAAACACACGGGAGAACAGGTTTACAGATATTTTCATCGGCCTTTCATAGAGGGGACACATCTATAGGAGACTACTTGCTGTACAGGTTTTTTGGGGGAGAATTTTGTGTTTATATCCCGGGATATCTACTACCGACATGTATTTTTAATTATCGTTTATAATTTTGATGTTTTTGTTAGTAAGCTAAGCACCGAGCTTACTAAGTAGCTTTTAAATTATCCCTGAAAATATGTATATTTCTGGGACTGATTTCATATCTGCTGGATGGCATGTATTTTTTTACTGTTTTTATAGTTTTGGATTGATACAGTTCTTGCACTATACAGCTATATGTAACATGTAATCTCTCTTAATGAAAGTTTACGAATTTTTTCTCTCTGAAAAAAATATAATTGTGTAGATATGAAAAATACATACAGAGAATTCTAGAGTTTTATCTAATCATTTATAAATATGTATTTTGTCTCAATATAATCAATCCAAATAAAGCCTGTAAATTTCTCCATTTTTAATGTATTCTTGTTTCTAAAATCTATCTCTTTGAATATCTGGCTTTGCTTCTGTCTGTGTTGTGTATAAGATAATTTTGCTACTCTGATTCCCATCCACTGTTATCAGAGGTAGTGCTATACAAACCTGTTCAAGAATCACAGACCGCTGGCGAAGAAATCAGGGAAGCTCTATTTGGATTCGTGCCCGACCTTACCGTTGAAGCAGTTGTGCTGAAGAGTGTTACCCTGAAGTGATGGAGCAACGTCGGTCTCTCAAATAAAACGTGTTGTAAGCTACCGTGAATATTTGTTATGCAAGATTCGCAAGAGTCATAGCGAAGCCAGGTTCATGGAAATTTGAAGTAGTTTTTATGGGTATAAATTACCAGTTGCAAAATAGTTGACACGCGTGCAAAAATATTGTTTTGGACATATTACTTCAAATATAAGTAGACTAGTAAAGTCCTTTTGTTATTTTCTATCAAACTTCTTGGAAAGGGTTGTTTATTTGATTGCATTTTAAAGTGAGTCCTTGATTTCCGCATGTGAAAATAATAAAATATGGCGTGAACAACTTGTGTATCTTGCTGCATGAGGGAAATCAATTTTGGCTTGTTATTTACAAATTTATAATGTTTAATAATTAAATTCTCTCGGCACATAAGTGGTGTTTCGTTTTTTTTGGGTGAATTTTATTGAGAATGTTCATATAATATTAAGTGATATGTCCTTAGCTTTTTCTTTATACACACTTGTGGTTTAAAATTTCTAAAATTTTTAGTTTGATTATCAATATTATTAGGTGGATTTTACTCACTTAACTTCCATGTGATATTTTAGAATATTCCTAGTAGTAATCACATATCAAATGTTGAGTTGTCAAACATAGTTATGTGGTTTTTTTTTTTCTAATTAAATTGATTAATGAAAAAAATGTCGCATAAACATGTTTTTTTATTTCTTGGGATTATGGTATTAATAAGCCATAATACTCTAACAAAACTTATTTACAAATTAAGAATCTTCATGATAAGATCCTAAAAGTTAAGAATCTTGTTACATGTTTATTTTTAAATGTATATATGTTTAACTGATATAATAATTCTTTCTATAATAACAAAATTAATAATATTTTAAAATAAATTTATAATTTAATTATTTTGTATTTTTTTTTTAGTTTTGACAATGTCAAATTAGATAAGTGTTTGGATGCATATTTTCATTTATTAACTATTGAAATTATATGTTAAGCATATAAAGTACATAACTACTTCTAAAATAAAGTTTAATGTTTGAAATTTGACTAGTACAAAGACTATTTTAGAATATTATGTGGATGTTAAATATTAATATCCATTGAACCTTATTAGCCTAATAATAAATAAGCATATCACTCTTGTATTTTAACAATTAAGAATAATTGAATATGTTCCCAAACTAAAACTCTAAAAAATTATTAATTTATTGATTAACTAATAAAATATATTTTAAAATAAATATTAATCTATATTATTTTTTATTTGGGAGAGGGGCTCTATAGCCCAATGTGGATAAAATGTTATAGTGTCCATAAATGAGTGAAAACATTTTATTAACTACTCATTCTTTAGTGTAACTCTACATCAGAATGATGTGTACAGTGGCATCGTGTTCAACATAAATAGTTTGGCATTGCACTTCATCAAGGGTTACTTCATTACCTCTATGTTGAGGTGTGGAGTTTAGTGGCATTATATATTATTTTTATCACTTCATAGATATGCCACTGGCAATGGCTACTTTCAAGGATTTAATATCTCACATGAAAGTGTTGCTTATGATTTAAGGCAACTGAATAATATTTTGTTTACTAATTTGAATTTATCACATGAAATTGTTGCTTATGATTTAAGACAACTGAATAACATTTTGTTTACTAAGTTGCATTTATACCTTACGGCATTTCCTTTGCAACATCTGGTGCAATTGCTAGTTTCTAATATTATAAACCCTATATTTAATATTAGGGTTTATAAATCTCTATATAAACCTAATAATTACTAATGTGGTTGATATGTATATTGATCTGTATCAACCACATTTGGTAATGTGGTTGTGCTAGTCCTTATTTGAAATGAGCACCCCATTTTAGTGATATATGAATTTTTACAATAACAACAAATTTCATAGACTCCTTTATGTTAACAAGGCTGTGTGGGAGATAGTATACTTATCGCCATTGAGGAAATCAAGAATTATAGCGTGAACTTAATAAAATAAAACCTTATAGGATAATTGCAGAGACCGATAAACCATACAAGATAATTGTAGAGACTAAAATAAAGAGCAAAAGACAAAAATGGTAGGATAATTTGAGGTTAAGGATTAATAGAATTATAAATTCCTTAGTGAAATAGACATTTTTGGGGTATAAAATAGTCATGCCTTGGGCCTCGAAACAAGTTAGCAATGTGACAAACTTGGACTTGGTCTATTTGTAGGGTTTAGTATCTGACAAACATGAAGTTATTCTTTGAAAAAAAAAACATGGGGTGCATCCATTTACATAAAATATCAATAGAAGTTATCTTTGAAAAGTTCAAAGAATTAGAGATAGAAATGGCCTAACTAAACAAGGAATATATAGTAAAAATGAGACTACCACAATAGTCATAACACCAAGATAGTTAGTATCAATCTCATAACACCAAAACCCAAGCATTTATCTCATTAGAAATTAAAATTTTCCCATTTTATTTTAGTGATATTTATTTCATCTAACTAAATTATCAAAAGGCATTTGACTTTTCCAATTTTTTTATTTTATTTTATGAAATCCTTATCGTTCAATCAATAAGTTAAATCAACATAACATGGTTACTGGACTGGAATTACAGCCAACACAATTGAGAAATAGCTAACACCCAAAAATAAAAAAGGCCACAAAGCTATTCGGAGTATCATTCAAGTTATCATATTGATCACCTCATACTTCCTGGGAAAAAAATATGTATGAGTGCGTTTGAACAAATACTCAAACATATCACTAAAACAAACAATTTTTCAGATATAGATTCTAGAGTGATTCAATTATCGAGTCTTTGTGTTTCCTAGGAAAATATTTTGACATCCCGAAGAGATGATCTTCATAAATTTCTTCGATGGGTAGGGGAAAAGGGAAAAGTTATTAATGATGGAAATCAATCTACGTGTTTTTTGGTTGCTACAAAAACCCAATAAATAGAAGTAAAAATTAAATAATATAATGTTTTTATTGAAACTGGGCATAATTTTAAATGGGAAGGTTGGAATTATGCATAAATTACTGTCTCCAACCTTCCCATGTCTAACTCTAGTAGTTTCAAACCAGTAAACCCTGATATTTTCCATAATTTAAAAACTTAAGAAAAGATACGGGCATTGAAATTTTGGTAGCTTTAGATCGAGAGGATTAGTTAAATCTCTCAAGAACTGTATATTTGCACCATCAAGTTTCCTAGTACATTCACCAACCACAACATATCAACAGAAAAATCATACCATATTCGAGAAGTAGAATCTTCCCTGGCCATTGCTTTCGCATAGGGAAGTAGGAATCATTCATTGTATGTATATATAATTTAGTGGAATTCATAATGATATGGTCAAGTATAAGGCCAAAATAAAACATGAATATGAGAGCTTCATCGACACACGATTGGAAATCTTCATATACCTGAAAGATTTCACATTTTCAAGAACTGACAACACGAATGTGTGTGTATGTGAATTTAAAATATCTTTGTAATGCCTTATAGTAAACAAGAATGTAAATTTGTAAATATTTTGCAGGCCCTGGTGAAAAGCTTACTTTTCCCCTTGCTCGATGTTAGAGGTGAAATCCAAATTCCAATGAATAACACATTTCATTTGTTAGCTCAATGTTGATAAGAATATTTTGGGAATGCTTAAAACATATGAAAAAATAAATTTTGTTCTTTTTGTCATTATGAATTTAATTACGAGTGTATTTTCATTGGAAAAAACATGATGCATTATTGCATAGCCTCTGGTTGTAAATGTATGAATAGGAAACCCTTGTCCCCCATGTTCCCCCACCATCATAACCATCTACAAAATTTAAAACAATCACAAGGGATGGAAAAGTTTCAAAGAGTGCAAATAAGCTCTAGCACTCTTCTAAACCAAATTAATATATTTGAACCCATTTTAAGGCTTCAAAGTTACAAGCTATGATACACCTTTGGTGATTAAAAAGAAGGGTTCCCCTTGGAGGTCCTCTCCCAAATACCAAGTTGTTTTGCTAAAGATGAAATAAATGAAAGGAAAAATATCATGTAGAAGACAAACCTAGGGCAGACAAATATCAAAACCCAAGTTTTTTCAATGAATTCTTGTCCAAATTGAAACCAACTTACACCAATATTATGATTCATCCTCTCAGGAGAACATTTCAATAGAGCATATTCCAAAATATTTCTTTTCAAGATTAACATTTGAAAGGAAATTTCTATAAGGAAGAATACCTTGAATTGACCCAAAATAAATATCAAAATCATAAGCACCAGATATATTTCCTTCAAGACTTCTCCAAAGATAAAGAGAGGTAAGAAAACAAGGGAAGATTCTCTGCAAATTTCAAGAGCTCAGACACCAATAGATGAGAAGATTGGATCAGTTTCACAACTCCTTTACTCTGTTTGTTCTAAAATATAGAGAATAAGATCCTACTATACACTTGTATGTGTCTTTGACAACCCTATTTATTTCTTTAAAAATACATACAAAGTTTTTTATTAATAAGAAAATATGAAGACAAAAAGTGTGACTTTTGAAAAATTTTACGGTGTTTCTCTTTCTTTCATCTTTTGCATCTTTAAAATTTAACAATTGAAACCTGTTAGGGAGAAACATATCTCATGATTGACAAAAATACATTGATAATTCAAAAATAGTAATGGTTGTGCATTGGAAAGAAACTCTTTGTATTACGAACAAGTTGACTCCTAAAAGATAAAAACACGGGATTTTCGAGCACATTTTATATGATTCTAAAAACATCATATTTTTGTACCACACAAAATGTGCAAAAAAAAATTATTTTCCTTATGAAAGATATGAAGTCGAAGTCTTGTAAATCACATGTAAGGAAGAGAATGGATATGGTTATCATGCAATTTTATTGTTATTGACATCATTATTTATCATCTTAATTTAGTTGAACTAAAATCATGCTTCACTAGCAAGCTTGGATATTGTAGAAAATAAAGAAAACTATGAAATGGTCCTTGTAGAACACATATAATGAGCAGCATAGGCTCAAACCCTATTGTACGCTTGTAAGATTTTTTGACAACCATGCATATTTCTTTAAAAATACATACAAATGTTTTTATTAATAAAATATACTAATAAAAGCACTCTTCCTATCATCAATTAACCTTCCTTCCCCTGAACATGGGTGAAGTGTTGACTCGAAACAGCGTTGACTCGAAACATCGAGCACTTCGAACAAAATGCACAGATTTACAGGAGTTATCAACAACAATATGTATGATATTACTCTTTCTTTCATCTTTTGCAGCTTTAAAATTTAACAACTAAAAAATATTAGGGAGAAACACGTCCCTTATCTATGAGAAAAATACATTGATAATTCAAAAATAATAATGGTCGTGCATTGCAAAGAAACAAGTCTGTATTACAAACAAGTTCACTCCTAAAAAATAAAGGACCAAATTTGCAAGTGAATTTTAATGATTCATAGAACATCAGTATTTCTCTAGCATACAAAATGTGAAAAACGAAATTCTTTACATTATGTAAGATATAAAGTCAAAGTATTGTAAATCACCTCTAAGGAAGAGAGTGGATATTGTAAACGTTTCAGTCACTAACCTATGGCATTGTAAAATAGTGGAAGTTTGGAACAAAAGGCATCATAACACACCTTCAATAGAATAATATCCATCACAAATAAAGCTGTCGCTAACCACTAATTGAATAATTCCAAGGAGGCATGAGAATGATGTCACAAAAAGGTATGCAGGGTATTTCTTCAACACTCACATCTGGAAATTTTGTTAAGTTAAATATAAATGAATTCAAACACACGCGTATCAAATAGAATAAGATCGATACTCATGAGATTCTATAATATACTCTAAGTTAGATTCATTCTTGCACTTTTTGTTCTCGGAGAAATAAGGAAAAATTTAGGAGATAAAATTTGTAGGTGGGCTAGTTTTCCATGCTTTTTTCAAAAGAAAGATTCACCAATTTTATCTTTTTTCAAAAAATTATTCACCTACATTATATAGTATAAAATTATGCTACCTTAAATATCACCATAAATATATAGAGACTATATAGAAATTCATTAGGAATCTGAGTACTTTTATAAATATATCACCAAATATTTTATAGTTTTCATATTAGAGACTAGTAAAATTCACTAAGGTTTCTAAACTTTACGATAAATTTCCATCCTTAAAATTTTCCTGAAATCATTTACAACATTCAAATCTAGCCTGGTTTTCAATATAGATGGCATGCCCTTCTAAATATGATAGTGGAATGTAGATGGCATTCCCTTCTAAATTAGATCCTATTACCTAACATATAAATATTAAATTATATTCAAAAAAGGTATAAATATAATATTTATATTCAAATTTACAATATTTAATTATTAATTAATTCATTAATAAATAAATGAATAAGAATATAATTAAATAAAAATTAATTTAATTAAATTGCTTATTCTAGTCAAACTAGCCGTTATTTTATAACGGCTAGTTGGAGCTTTCCTTTTCTATTTAAAAAGGTTCTGTGATCAGATTTTTCATCTTGTCCTGATGATGAACCACACTGGCTGGTTCGAAACACATTGACAACATTTGCTTACATGTGATTTTCACCGAAAGATTTTATACATGATAGTGGAATCATCTCTCATAAGAAGGAAATACCTTCAACACTACATTGGTCACTACGAATAGAATAAATTATTTTTTCTATGAGGAGAAAACCAAAATTTGAAGTACAACTAGATGATGAACGTGAAACCTTGCATCGAGAGAAGCTAGTAAAGGTTAATGAGATAAAATTGTTTCACACCAATTATTTCAAATCACCGACCACTTGGCCGAGAATACATCCAGCTATTGAAAACTATGAATCTTGAGCATTGTAAAAGTAATTAAATAAAATTAAATAATAATTTATATGCCAAAAATAAAATGTAAATTTTTGAAATATAATAATTTAAAATTAAAAAAAATATACAACACTGCAACTTTTCATGCAATTTCATTTTTGTGGTAATTGTGTTTAGGTATTGGCACTCCAGATGGTTATATCCTAAGAAAAACTTGTGAAAATAATCATTATAGAATTATACTTCTAAAGTTCCACACAAAGTTATTCAACATCACACCATCCCACCACTACCTAAAAAATACAATTGAAGAATCCTAGAGGATGCTTCCTTCTCCTTTCAGAGTTTAATTTGATGGCTTATTGAGCAACATTTTGAGAAAAAAATGAGAAGGAAGATAATTTTACAATAGGATGAGAAGAGGAAAGTGGCACAACTAAGTAATAAGTTGAGAATCATGTTCCCAACAAAAGATAAATTTCACCCACAAGTTGGTCCTAACATGGGTTCTGTAGAAACCAAAAGATCCATTCAACTCATTTTCTCATGCGACCATCATTAGGTGTCATAGAATTAGCTTTTCGATTGATAGGGTAATATTCATAGGGCGTGTTAGTGTAGAAAAATAAAATGAAGCATGCCACTTAGAACTAGACACGCTACCCAAAAATTACCTAGAACTATGTATGTAGTGTGGTCCTCCTTTGATATTTGGAAAGAAAATGGTACTACAAAACGTTCAAGGTGATGTTGGAGCCACTACGAAATTGAATTTTTTACTACACAAAAATACCAATAAGAAGTATTTATTTTCTAATGTTATTTATTACTTCATTTTGATTATTTTTATGATCGTATGGTGAGCTCCAATCTTGACCCAAAAGAGCCAAAATAAAATGATGGAAATTTGTGTCCAAGTATTTTATGTGGGATAGAAGACTCTAGCTATTTGATGAAACCACAGAATTGTGGTAATCAAATTTGGAAGGGGATGCATCAATGGAAAACACAGGGTTATCCCTAGCCATGTTGGAATTCAAAGTAGTGGTCATCGATGCAGATGTCGAGATTCAAAACCCGTACCTCCTACTAGGCCTAAAAAATAGAGTGAAGTACACATCCATGGATGTCTTAAATGGTGAGAGCCATATTGAACAAGCTAAATTAGAGAAAATGGATTAATTTTAAGCTTTTATGCATTAGAAAGACCTACGTGTAAGATTACCTTAGGGTTTGGCGAAAAAATCACTTGTAAGGAAAAACATCTATCAACTGCTCCCAGGGGCACAAACATAAGTTATATAAATTTCCTTAAAACATATAATGGTTGCTTCCTACAACACAAACCCAAGTTCAGTGAAATTCCTGAAAACATATCGTGACTGCTACCTAAGGCACAAACCCAAGTTCTATGAATTCATGAAACTCATCATTGGTAAAAAATAAACGTTAATAGGTTAATCATGATCCCATACTTGGACATGATGAATCCTAGAAATCATATTTAAATGACACAAAATATGCATTTTTGAGGATTCAAATGAATATTATAGTAGCATAAATGCATGAATATGGCTCTTAGATGTGCAGGATGATCGACTTGTCAAGAAGAGTGAGCAGTGAGGTCATCCAAATAGGCCTCCACAATTTGATTGATGTCATGAAAAGCATATGACATGGCCCATTGGAATTTGGCACCAATGTTTTTAAGAACAAACAATGGTTTCCTATATGTAAACATAGGCCAAGGGAAAATGAAATTTGTTTTGTGTTGATCTTCCTTTTTTATCTATATCTGATTATAGCAGGAGAATCCATCCATGAAGGAAAAGATCTCACTTCTGACACATTCATCAATAATTTTATCAATGAATGGGGTTAGGTAGAAGTCTTTTGGACATGACTTATTCAAAACCCTATAATCGACCAAAAAAAAATAGAACCTTATTTCCTAGTGACAGAAGAAATGTTACAAACCCATTACATTAAAGGTACTCGATAGATAAACTTATCGTTGATCAATTTTTCGACTTCCACCTTGATGGTAGCAATTTTGCGAGGTTGAATTGGCCAAATTTTTTGCCAAATAAGCTTAGCTCCTTTGTAAGTTTCGATTTCATGCTCTACAATCCAAGGATTGATATCAGTCATTTTTTCATAAGACCAAATGAAAACATCATAGAATTATTTGAAAATGCAAATGTAAGTAGCTATCTCAAAAGGAGTTAAATTTTCTGTAATCATGATGTTTTCCAGACCCCCGATTTCTTGGAAATGTTGATGGGAATGATGGGAGAGATGTTCAAAAATTTCCATCTAGAAAACACATCATTTGTGGTATCTATATCTTACGCCTAAGTAAAATTTCATGAAGAAACAAGGTTATGCAAGTTATCATTCAAGTGTTTCCCCCTAGAAGAGAGGACGAGTGATGATGATAGTCCTCCAAGGGTGGATCAAAGATCATCATGGTTTCCAAGATAGATTCATTAAGTGGCATCAAAGTATCGAGGAAATCATGGGAATAAGAAATATTAAGGGCCCATGCGGGCGAAGAGTAATCATAAAGTATGAAATTATGGGAGGAGATCAATTTAGGATCAACAATTGTGTGTTGAAGAGCTTGATAAGCCAAATTGTTACGGCTCAAAGAAATCTGATCGCAAAACATGTCAATTCTCTCAGGAGAAGGAATGGTCTAAGGGTTAATGGACCACTTGGAACCATATCTAAGAGACGAGACCATGTTAATAGAGTTAGTCGACTATGAAAATTCATGTGGAAGGAGACATAATGTTCCCATCAAGGAGGAAACATTGAACATTCTTGCCCTAATACTCTATGAAAGAGTTGAAGAGATGGATACAAAGGGGACTGACAAATTATTGTGAAATCAAATATTAGTCTTGCAAAAGTTTAATCAGTCGATAGTGATTATTTTACCCTCATATGGGAACACCATGATGTCGAAGATTGATTACACGACATCAACCATAGTGTAGAAATAACTTTTCCCAAGGAGGAGGTTATAATCTGACAGTGCATCGATGACCTCAACCCCAAAAAAGATCATTTTTTCTCATAGTTCTATGGGTAAAGCTAAAAACACCCCTTAAGGCTGTAAGGTGTGCCCATTGAATGCCTTCAAGTATAATTTAGGTGTATAAAAAGTGGGAGAAGCAAGAGCTTTCCAACACTTTGATGACGTTATGCAAGTCAAGGCCATTTCATCCAAAAATTTCCTATGAACATGTTGTCCAAAAATGTGGACCATTATCTGGGAGGCCAAATAATATGGGAGACAAGTTTTCCATAATGATGGATCAAAGGTCATAATGTTAATCTAAGGGATCCACCCCATCAATAACAAACAAGAGTTCCTTACATTGCATTGGGAAACTTTGCAACACTTCTAATGTAGACATGACAGGTGAAGCTTGGGCTAGATCCTCAACAATACTATAACTGTGAGTGGCCTTCACATTGGGATTGTGTGTTGTATGTTAAAGAGCACCCTTAGGCAAGTGTGGTATAATATTTAGTGATGTCTTATTGAAATGAAGTTGAACATCTCATGGAGGTTGGTTCACAAATGTTGAGGTAGAAGTACTACTCAAAATTTTATAATTATGAGCTCAGGTTTGTAAATGGATGTATGACTTAACCATAAAGATATCTTGCATTGAAGGCGAGGCCTTAGAAGAGTTTCGCCCACTCCCCCCATTTTGAGGTGGTGTAGGATTTGCAACCATTTGTTTTTTATGGGCCGGAAAAGGATTCCTCGAGACATTGGGTTGAAAAGTAGGTTGCTGCAAGAAATATCAATGAATCTCATCTATCTAGGGGCACTCATGAGTAAGATGATTATCCACATAAATCTTGCATTGAAAGTGATTCTTCTTATTAATCTCTTTCTTACCACTCCTAGTGTTTTCTTTTGTTTGTGATGCCCCTTCTTCCACATGTGAAGTATTGGATTTATTCTTTCTCTTTTTACTTCCTGGTTGTGCACGATTCTTATTCGAGGTGGACTAAAAAAAATTTACCTCAGAGGTGGAAATAGGGACATGAGGAGTTTGAGTAGTAGGATGACCAATTTGGGCACTAAAAGAGATGTTCAATTGGCCCATATAAGAGGCTATTTTTTCAATGTATCTAGAAGATATGGAGCCCACAGCTCCATCAACATGGGTTTTGGATGTTTGAGTTGATAGATCGGTCAATGACCAAGGAGCATTTTGAATGCACTGATACAAATTGCCTGATTAATAATAGATTAGGTCAAGTTGGTGGGCATGAAATATGGCTAGTTCTTCAATTTGGGATCCACCCTTTGCCACATATTTGGTCATGTTAGGAAGAAAAGATTTAATAAACCACCCATGGCTTCATTGGGAAGATTGGTTCAGACCAAAGCTCATTGTCTCCTCCACTCATGAATATGATCAGAAATGTATGTGGAGATACCCCGAAAACATTTGGTAAGGATATCCGTACTATCCTCATATCTAATAGGAAATTGATATTTATTAGAAAAATGTTTATGCCAAAGATAGGAAAGTATCATAAGTGACAGATTCGAGATTAATATACCACTTGGTAGCACCATCGGTAAGATTTCGTTGAAATGACATAGTTGAATAGTATCATCCAAGAAAGAGTTGGATAAACACCATAAATGATAAGTGGCGATATAAGCCGCGGGGTCCTCTCCAAGTTATCCATCAAATTTTGGAATGTTTTTTGACAACTTATGTGTAACAAGTTACCATGTAGGATTATGTCTGATGGGATCGTTCATCAACTTAGAAAGATTAGGAAAATCTAAATTTTCCAAGAAAGGAGATGTGAACAAAGCTTGGGAGGGGTTAGAGGCCCCTTGTGACCCATGTGGAGGGGGTGCTCCTGTTGAGAAAAATACTGAGAGGGGGGGGTGAATCAGTATTTAGAGCATACTCATAACTTTTTACTTTTTCTTTCTCTAAAACCCATACGCTACTTGAATGAACACAACTCATGTATACACGCGGATAACCTTCATAAAACTCGTGTATATACAGAGATCTTATTAAGCATTTAGTTCTTTACTTAGATCTATGCATCATTCATTCATCAGATGTTTAGTTAGCAGTAAGCATGTGCAGCAATAACAGAATAAACCATCACACATAAGCAACACACATGAACACCAGGATTTAAGGTGGAAACCCAAGTCGAGAGAAAACCACCATTGCCGTCGTCTCTGTCTTCAATATTTTATTATAAAGAAAACATCTTACAACCATGTACCGTTGCATCATACTCAAAGACACAGCACCCACCCGCGTAAGGCTACAACCTTCTCTCGTTTACCAAACCTCTCCGGAAGGAGCTACAACCCCTCGCTCTCGTTTACCAGCCTCCTCTGGCCTCTCCGGAAGGGAGCTACTACCCCCTGCACTCGTTTACCTACTTCTCTCCCGGAAGGAGCTACTACCCCCCGCACTCGTTTATCTCGTTTACCAAATCCTACCCAGCTACCACTGGAAGGGAGCTACAACCCCCTCACTGAAGGCTTCGACCCTCAGCACCATTGTGGACCACGTTTCATCAATTTTCATACTGGATCCAACAGCTTCCATAAAACACAACTTGTAGGCCACTTTTCATCATATTTTCAGACTGGACCCACTCCACACATTTAAGCTCAATATTCATCAAACTGACATTTATAACCCCATCAATTGATTCATTGAATCATCAACCAATCAACCATCAACTTGATCTTCAATTAACATAATCAGCAGCATATTCATCATTCAAACAACCCAGTTTTGTATGAATACATCATAGACAGATAGCAGTAAAACAACAGAACAGATCAGAAATTTCATTCCACTTACTTCAGCAAACCCTAGATTCCATACGTGCTTTTACTTCACTGAACATGCGTATGTACGCGCTTTCATGCAGACCAACCCGCGTATACTTCTGTGCATTCTTCAAAAAACCCGCGTATGCCTTCTGACATACCTTGTTCAACATTATTCTGGCACTTTCTGAATTTCTTTCTTCTGCTACTTCTGAACTGATAGATCTGTAGATATATCAGATTTACATTATTTTCATCAAGGACAACTTCATCAAGCAGGTTCCATCAAAGTCAATACATTGTGTCACACTACCAACAATCGCCTCCTTAATTCATCAAGTAGGTTTCCATCAAGGACAACGTCATCAAGTATGATTCCATTAATTACAATAGGTTTCCATCAAGAACAACTTCATCAAATAGGTTGCCATCAACTTTATCAAGTAGGTTGCCATCAAGGACAACACTCTTCATGATATTGCCAACAATCTCCCCCTTTGGACTTGATGGCAACCATGATGGTGTTTGATCATTACAACAGATAGATACATTGATAATACTCGTTATGCAAACATGTGCAAACACCATGATACTCTCCCCCTATTCAAACACCATGTTACTCTCCCCCTTTGACATTAAGGGAAAAGGGCGGATCAAAAACCAAGACAAGGTTTTTCTTCCCTTGTATAAAGAAGAGCTCTGTAGAACTGATGTGCACTGAAGCTCCCCCTGAATCCATGCTGAATCTTCAAACGGAATTTTTTTTCAATGACTCTATGATCTTTCCTACCACCAAGGACTCAAACTTACATCCATGATCCAGCTAAGTGGATTTACATATGAGACTCAAATACCCAACCAAGTGGGTTTACACCTTTTGACTCAACTACCCAACCAAGTGGGTTTACAAATTTGAACAATCCCTTTACATGACTGAAAATTACAATTTACATCATAGGTCATAGCCTTTTCATCAAATTACAAATATGACATTTTATAACCAATACCAATACCAGAAGACCTCAAGAGAGAGATCATATTTCAGAACCATCATAATGCCAACAATGCATTATATTCAGCAAGGCTAATGCTCCCCCTGAAGCTGTGCATCCAATGCATCCTTTCCATATGACCAAAACTTCTTCTTAGCTTGTGCAGTCTGAACACTTTCAACAGCAAGAACATCAAGGCATCTTCACCCAATAACAGAGAATGAAACAGAAATATAAGAGCTGAAACACCATCAGAGACACCAACTAGCATCAGAGAAACTAAACGGCACCACAGCTTGTGCTGAAGAAATGCTGACCCAGAACAATTGTCAGCAACCACCCATACGCGGTTTTATTTGTATGAACTCGCGTATATACGCAACTGTCTTTCAGGAAACCCGCGTATCCAATTTTAATCTTCTGATTTTAAGTAGATCTGATCTTGTACATGGCAGAGACAACTCCCAGCTTCCGTCTGAGATATTCGAATGCTTCCCTGGGATGTATGAGAGAAGAAAGATAGGACAATGTAGTTATGTTTTCAAGTGTCATCCAACATTTGTAGCATAAGTGCATCAATAACCAGGCCTTCAAACTTTTTGCAGCAACAACAAATTCTTCCCAATAGGAATTATCATACCAGAACAACTTCTTCAATAGACAATATGTGTCAAGCAATCATCCATGTGATCTGTTATTACCAAGATCTTAAAGATTTATTTATTTCATAATCATGATGCAACATGTGTAGGAATTATGTCAACTCTGCATAAGATTTTCATCTCATCCATGTGTGTAAACAAAATATATTCTTCAGCAAAAAACAACCAAGGCTCATCCATAATCTCATCGTAAGAAACCATGTATCATGTCATCATCATTTTGAGCAAGAACTAAGGAATAATCAGATACAATGCCAACAATGCAATCATTAGTAGTTAGACTGATGCTCCCCCTGAACCAGTACTCCTATTCTTGAGCTGAATCACTGTTTTCCTTAACAAAAAAGCATATGCTTCTTTCTCCAAAGGAACTCGTGTGTATACGCGGCTTTTGTTCACTAAACCCGCGTATGGAAAGTGAAACACAGAAAATTTCCACAACTTCATCTCCCCCTGAATTTGTACCACCTGTACCTGTCTTCTTCACATCAGATGCACTGTCAGAAACAAACATAACCAGAATTACCAAACCAACCATGGGAATCATCATACATTGCTCCCCCTGTGATGATACATTACTAATCCCTATAATGTATCTCACATCATTCCTGCAGTCATTATGAGAAGTAAGCTTTAGAAGCGGATGACTGCAGTAGGGTCAATATTCCCTACGTTTCTGACCGATCCTCCTTCCTTTTCCAGCTTTTCTTGAAATTTCTTTTAGTGTGCTGAAAATTCTCCAATTTCTCAGATCTGTTCATCCTGCATTCCTTTTCTACATGTCCATACTTATTACAAGCATAACATCTTATGTGACCAGAAAAGTAAGCATAAGGATCATAGTATGTTTTTCTATTCTTTCTTCTATTGCAATCAGCTGCTTTATGACCATACTTGTTGCATGAAAAACAATATCCCTTGAAGAAACCAGAGTACCTTTCTATGTAGAATTTGTTTGTATGTGACTGAAACATTCTGCTTCTGCAATTGGCTGCAACATGCCCATAATTATGACACTTAAAGCATTCAACATTATTGAATTATTTCCTTTGAGAGTTCATGATTGCTGGTTGATATTTTGTCTCTTTCAATACTTCAGGTTTTGCATTGACATCCTTTGAACCTTTAGCACTTCCTTGTGAACTAGATTCTCCTTTAACAATTTCATGAAAACCAAGACCATATTTAACAGAAGGAGACCTTTGACTACTAAGAATAGTATCCAGAATCTTAGTACTATCTTGAAACCTCAAGAGTTTATCCTTTTCTTCCAATTTACCTTTTAGAATGTTTACCTCAACCTCCAATTTTTGGCATTTCTTCTTCATGCTTTCTTCGACCCTTCTTCCTTCTTCTACTTGATCATTCAAATTTAAAATTTCTTCTTGCAATCCATTTTCTTATTCTTCAAATGTTTGTAGAAGTTCTTCATTCTTTTTGTTTGATTTTTCCAGATCTTCTTTGAGAGAGATGATTTCTGCTTCAAGTCCTTCTTTTTCAAATGATTGTAGAGGTTCTTTATTCTTCTTATTTGATGCTTCAAGATCTGCTCTCAGAGAGATGATTTCTGCTTCAAGTCCTTCATTCTTCTTATTTGATTTTTCCAGATCTTGATTTAGATCATTGATTTGTACTTCAAGTCTTTTATTTCGATTGCTTCCATAATTGTACAACTTTTGATACTTGTCTACCTGTCCATTCAGAATTTCTATCTGTCCTTTCAGTTGAGAGATCATCTCATTGTAGATGTCGTCTCTTTCTTTAAATGATCTTTGTTGATCTTCAACTTTAATTTTGAGAGCTTCTTCTAGATCCATAACATTACTTTCACTATCTTTACCATTGCATGCACAAGAAAGTGAATCACAAGAACCACATTCAATACCTGTTTTATTTTCCTCATTTTCTGCTGCACATGTTTTCTGAGAAATCTCCTTTTGAGTAGCCTTCTTCTTTTGCTTCCTTGCCATGAGCACTAGTAGATCTTGGTCAGAATCTTCTTCATCTTCACTTGACATTTCATTATTATCTTCATTTGCATAATAACTCTTTCCCTTTACAAATTGTTTCCCTTTATCATGATTTTCTCTATAAGGACATTTAGCAGCACAATGACCAATTATTCCACAATCAAAACATTTGAAGGGAAGCTTACCTTTGAATCTTCCAGTACTTGGTTGGAGTCTTCTCACAAAATTTGCTTCTTCTTCTTCTGATATGTAACTTGATTCCTTGACAACTTCCTTTTCTTTTCCTTTTGCATATGCCTTAAAAGCAGCTTCTTTGATTTGAGAGGGACCTCCTTGTCTCGTTTCATAAGCAGTCAAAATACCATGTAGTTGAAAAATATTAAGAGTTTGCAGATCTTGCCTTTCTTCAATAGCTGATACTTTTGACTCAAATTTTGAATTCAAAGATCTTAAGACTTTTTCCACCAGATTAGTATCGGTTATGGTTTCACCCAAACTTCTCATACGATTTACAATATCATCTATACGTAAAAATAAACTGGCAATACTCTCATCACTATGCATCCTTAAATTTTCATATTCAATTCTGAGAGTTTGGAGTTTTGCACTTTTTACCTTTGTATTTCCTTCATAGCTTAGAATGATTTTGTCCCATATTTCTTTTGCTGAATTTAGCTGCATCACTTTAGCAAATTCTGGTTCAGACATGCTTCCTAATAAAACATTGACTGCTTTGGCATTGATTTCATATTTCTTCCTTTCTGCTGCATCAGTAGGAATACTTGCCGGATACTGATAACCTTCTTTCACGATTGCCCATACTTCTGCACCAAGACTTTGCAAATATGCTTTTATTCGTATCTTCCAGAATAACAGATTACTTCCATTGAATAGAGGTGGCTTTAGAGACAATACTCCTTCATGACTTCCCATTGCGACGGATCTCCTTCAAGCGATCAAGCTTCTGCAGAAACACCTGCTCTGATACCAATTGTTGGGAAAAATACTGAGAGGGGGGGGTGAATCAGTATTTAGAGCATACTCAGAACTTTTTACTTTTTCTTTCTCTAAAACCCATACGCTACTTGAATGAACACAACTCGCGTATACATGTGGATAACCTTCATAAAACTCGCGTATATATAGAGATCTTATTAAGCATTTAGTTATTTACTTAGATATATGCATCATTCATTCATCAGATGTTTAGTTAGTAGTAAGCATGTGCGGTAATAACAGAATAAACCATCACACATAAGCAACACACGTGAACACCAGGATTTAAGGTGGAAACCCAAGTCGGGAGAAAACCACCGCTGCCGCCATCTCTGTCTTCAATATTTTATTATAAAGAAAACATCTTACAACCATGTACTGGCGCAGAATCATACCAGCATGCAGGCACCCACCTGTAGAAGACTACAACCTTCTCTCGTTTACCAGCCTCTCCTGGAAGGGAGCTACAACCCCCTACTCTCGTTTACCAGCCTCTCCTGGAAAGGAGCTACTACCCCCTGCACTCTTTTACCAGCCTCTCCTGGAAGGGAGCTACTACCCCCTGCACTCGTTTACCAGCTACCACTGTAAGGGAGCTACAACCCCCTCACTAAAGGCTTCGACCCTCAGCACCATTGTGGACCACGTTTCATCAATTTTCATACTGGATCCAACAGCTTCCATACAACACAACTTGTAGGCCACTTTTCATCATATTTTCAGACTGGACCCACTCCACACATTTAAGCTCAATATTCATCAAACTAACATTTATAACCCCATCAATTCATTCATTGAATCATCAACCAATCAACCATCAAATTGATCTTCAATTAACATAATCAGCAGCATATTCATCATTCAAACAACCCAGTTCTGTATGAATACATCATAGACAGATAGCAGTAAAACAGCAGAACAGATCAAACATTTCATTCCACTTACTTCAGCAAACCATAGATTCCATACGCACTTTTACTTCACTGAACATGCGTATGTACGCGCTTTCATGCAGACCAACCCGTGTATACTTCTGTGCATTCTTCAAAAAACCCTATCTGCCCATACGCGCTTTTACTTCACTGAACATGCGTATGTACACGCTTTCATGCAGACCAAACCGCATATACTTCTGTGCATTCTTCAAAAAACCCACGTATGCCTTCTGACATACCTTGTTCAACATTATTCTGGCACTTTCTGAATTTCTTTCTTCTACTACTTCTGAACTGATCTGTAGATATATCAGATTTACATTATTTTCATCAAGGACAACTTCATCAAGCAGGTTCCATCAAAGTCAATACATTGTATCACATTGCCAACAATCACCTCCTTAATTCATCAGGTAGGTTTCCATCAAGGACAACGTCATCAAGTATGATTCCATTAAGTACAATAGGTTTCCATCAAGAACAACTTCATCAAATAGGTTGCCATCAACTTTATCAAGTAGGTTGCCATCAAGGACAACACTCTTCATCATATTGCCAACAGCTCCCCCCATAACACTATTTCTAGTATTAGGGATATTCATGGGAGGATTGACTAGAGTTGTTAGCTCTGACGCCCATGTAAACTTGAGATTAGTTAATGCCCCTAAGGTAGTGCCCCAATTATAAAAGTATTTCTAAGAGGTTCTTGAGCTCCCAAACCATAGGGTGATCGAAATGGTTTACTGACAGGATGACGACCCGATGGATTATACATGTAAAAATTTCTTATCCCCCTAAAGGAATTACATGGATCATATGTATGACCCTGTAACATAGATCCTCTAAGAGGTTGACTCCCATAAGGATTTTTTGACCCACTAGAAACAAACATGGCCCCAGTGCTACTAGAGGATGGAATGGATATATACTAAAAGGATTCCAACCATATGTAAATCCATTATTGGGTATTTTAATGCTTCCTACTAAGATACCAGAATCGATCATGGGGACCGTGAAACCAGATTTGAAAGAGAAGTTAGAACCTCCAACATTATACATAGGGAGACTAGATGTGATAGAACTAGAACCTCCACTTAACGTGAATGTAGATGTAAAGGTCGTTTATGTGGAGGCACTCGTACTAGATATGTGAAATGGTGAAAGTCCACTAATATTATGCTAGAATGAGGAGAAAGATTTATTGAAGGATGTTGTGTGGAATGGATCTATGGTCAAAGAAATGGATCTGAGCATGAATTGTAGAAGACCATTAGTCACTAAAGATATGGGCACAACAGGTTTTGACACAGAACGTTATCCATAGAATACTTGGGTAAGGAACTATGCAAATATGTAGATAAGTCAACACCCCCACCTAATGAGATTGGTTCAGAGGTTTGGTGATGATGTGGCAGGATATGGTCAATTTTTAGATGAATAGATGGTTAAGGCCTTTGAGTAGCACCCTAAGTAACTTGAGGCAATGGTGTACCTATGTTGGAGTTAATTCTATGTCTACTAGGAGATGGGCCTACCTCATAGGGATCAAGGGTTGCAAGTCTATGAGAATGAAACAAATGAAAATATGCCACAATGGAAACCAAATATGACACAAGTATGTACAATGAAAATTCCTAAGGCCATTAGATACAAATAAAAAATAACATGCACTAAAAATATCCTAAAGCAACAAACCAAGCAAAGAAAAGTGGGAAAGGGATCCTCTCATAGTTGGAGCTTGCTTAATCAATGCACGAGTCAACAATGAGGAAATGGTTGGGATACTTATAATAAGTACTTTATTAACGATTCAACTTGGTACCAAGTACTCGTATGAGCCATGGAGAACCCCTCCAAGGAAATCGAGTGAGTATGCTTGAAATTTTCCCCAGTTACAACTAAGATCGGCCCCGTCCCCATCACCTATGATAGTATCCTAAGAAAGGCCACTAAGGTCACCACCAAAAATAACACATGTTGGGGATATATTTTTCATCTATAAATACATGCAACGACAAGGCATCGAGCTCGAAGCCTCATGAATGATACCCCCACGAGCATGATGCAGTTCATGGATATAACCATCACTAGTTCCAAACAAAGTTGGAGGTCACTCTGAAGGGCCCAATGTAGCCCAATGCTTAACCCTTGTGTTACAAGGGCTTCCAAGATGGTGTTGCTAAAAGTGGATTAATACACCCTATCTCAAGATTCTATGGTTGTATTCTGGTCTTAGGGAAGTTAACCTCACTCCCCTATCCCAATACCCTAGCTTATCTAATGTTGGCGTCCTACCAAGAAAAGAAAAAAATATTGAGCTTATTTTATTAAGTGCAGTAATTTTAATGTTTATTTATTAATTGAAGGGTGATGGATGGAATTGTAATTATGTTATGACTCAGTTGATCCAAACAAACCATGAAAGTAGATGAAAATGAAAATTTTCAATTTCGATGAATCCTAACTAAAGTAAGGAAGAGCTATTTTCTTTTTAACATGGAACCATGCACATTTTCCTCACTTATCTCTCATTTGACACTTTGATCCTATCAAACAAAACATAAAATTAGGTGCAAAAAGGGAAATAAAAGAAGAAAAAGAAAACCAAGAAAAATTTACCCAAAACCAAGAACCCTAAGTCTACCAACAAGAATGCACTAAGATGTGAAAAAGAGTTTTCAATCAAGCAGTCAAGCTACATGCAAAGAATCAGTGTAGGGTTGTCAATACAATGATGCCACAGAGGTATCTCAACACCAATTTTACTGAAAAAATTAAAACCTAAGAAGAATGCTCAAAGCCTAATTATATAACTAAGTCTACAAAATTTCATGCAAACAGTAAAAAGGAAATTATCAAATTCTAAAACTTCATATTCAAAAAACACACCTACAGAGCCCACAAAAATACATAAATCCCCTGACAGATTTGAGCTTAACCCCTTAGTTTCCAAGGAAAGATCCTTCAACTCTTTGTCAGAGAATACTTGACCGAAACAAAGAGGCTATCAATGCTCCTTGACAGTTATTCAGACCAAAACAGAAGGCTATTGGGTCCCTGGTCAAAAATTCATGTGCAAAACAGAGGGAAAAATATTAGACCAAGAGGTTTGGATCTGGGTTTTTAAACCAAGATTTGTAGAAGAATAATGACCACTGTAAAACACAAAGGGACAAGAAAATCCCCAAGAAAAATGAAGGACAATAGGCAAAAACAATTGACCTAATGGGAGTAAACCAATGGAGTCGTCATTTATCTTTAAGGAATAATTTCACCTGCAGTAAAAAATTAATTTAAACCTAGTAAGCCTTTCCCAAGGCTTTCCCAGATGATGTGTGTGAATGAAGAAGTAGAGCAAAGCAAATCAGAAAATATTGAGCACTCATATTTTACAAGAAGAAGAATGAAGAACATACCTCTTAATGCTAGCTCCTAACTCTATTTGATGATGCCAACTCTAGGAAGATCTCCTCAATATCTTTTCTCGATCTCTTAGATAAACTGCACACAAAGGAGGAAAGCAATCATATCTTCTTGCAAAACAACGTCAATGGAAAACATAATACATCAATCATATAAAATTCTAGAGAACATGAGAGATGAATATGGGAAAATCTTAGTTGTTGCTGCTCTTGAATGGAACTAGAGTACATCACTGAGTTCTCCAAGCCTTCACCCTTGATATGCGTTCTAACCTAATGCTCACTAGTGTGTATGCATAATTTTATCATGATCACAACTTTGGCCGCATTCCAACATAAGTTCATTTCTTCTCCATGTGACTAGTGAAGAGCTCTCTTTATATAGATTTTCCTCATTACTGGCCTTCATTGCACCTAGACACTTTCGTGACCATATCATAGGCGATGATTAAATTATACCATGTCATTAATTATTTTAATCAACAATGATTATTTTAACCAAAGTTGTTAAATTGGACCAAATCTAAGATTATATAGTTGAAATTTCACACTGTTTCAGAACTCTAGTGCAGAAAGGGCATTTACGACTTACTATTTTTGTCCCCACAAATAGGCAGGAGCATTGCTAAGCCTTCTGGTTTGTTTCCCACAACTAGGAAATAGCATTGATCCCTCAAAGCACCAATTTTTTTGATGTTTCACTAATCACAATTTGGTCCTCTAACTTGGGAAAGGATATTTTTATCTTCTTGACCCTTGGGAGTGGATTTTTAAGCTATATCAATAGTTTATTATTTTTTCCTCAAAATATTCCTTAAGATACATCTTTTATTAGTCCCTATATCAAAGAAACAAAAACCATTAAGAATTAGTTCGCCATATGTTTTTCCCCTTTTACAAGTCAATTAATACATAGTTATTAAACATATATTCTTAGTAAGTACACACCCTAATTTGTGCCATCAAATTAAAGATACACAATGCTTCGTGTCTTCCAATCAATTACTTTGACCTTTTATTTGACCAAGGGTCATTTTAATGAAATGCATGGATTCAAAACTTAAGAAATGGAAAATATATTTATATCATGTATCTTCAGGTGAATACATTTAGTTCATGCATTTGGTCCATTTTATCCTATAACTATTTCATTTAGATGTACACATTTCTATGGGGACACAAATGATATCATGAAAATTCAACTTCCATATGATGATACATTATAAAAAAGCTTTTTTAAATAGATAAAAGGTTTTATGACAAAATGTGGCCAAGCATTGCAAAAGAAAAGGAAACAACAAAAAGGGTAACAAGCATCACTCTTACTCTATTCTTCCCACATCCATAGCATTTTCTTATGGCCTTTTGACTTCTGCCAACTCCACAAAATATAACATCGGGGAAACAACAACAATTGGATTTTTCGTCAATGAAAGTGGAATTGTAAAACTTTTTTTTCCAAACTTGAATTAGAATATCATAAAAACAAGTCTTATCTTCATATCATTAGCCATACAACTTCATACGTCACTACACTATATATATGCATAATCAAAATCTTAGCTCTTTACAATAATCACTATTAAGAATTTAAACCTTATATCAAACAAAATCTATGCAAACCCATAATGATATTTGAAACTTATAGGATTTTATAATTCATTGTCACACACATTGAATGTCACAATAAAATACATTTCAAAGAAAATTTGTTGATTAACATTCAATGTCCCAATAAAATACTTTTGGAAGAAAAATTGTTAGTACTCCACCAAATTACATAAGAGAACACATTGAGTGAGTTTTACATAAGGGTGGCTCATATGTACCCTTCCGCTATTTAGCATCGCGCTGCCATATCGATGGACTAAATATTTGGCATGATGTAGATTTAGAGTCATTTGGTCTTGATCTTTTGACGCAAGAGTGTAAAATTATTAGAGCACAAATATGGATCTAGTTGAAGAATAATTTCACAAACTTTCCATGTTGAAAAAGAAAAACAATTATAATTGAGAATGAAATTAATTCATCAATATTAGTTTTTGGAATCAATATATAAAAACAATTGAGTTAAGCTTAGTTGTACATGCAATAACTATAAAAAGTTAAAGCTAACTGAAGCTAAGTGTGCTTTATGTTTTGTTAATGTGCACATGCACCACATGCAAGCACTACAGTTAACTAACTAAAGCCGAGTGCACATCGCATGTAAGCACTCGAGTTAACTAGCTAAAGCAAAGTGAACATCACATGTAAGCACTCGAGTTAACTTGCTAAAGCCAAGTGCACATCACATGCAATATCTAGAGTTGAACTAAAGCTAATTAATGCTAACTATGTGCATGTAAAGAACTTGAGTTAAGTAGCCAAATACAAGTGCACATTGCATTCAATCTCTAGAGTTGAACTAAAGCTAATCTAGGTTCATGTACACCAACACCCCCCCTTAAGCATAACCTAGGTGAGTGTGATGCAAAATGAATAAGTCTGGGCAACACGACCATTTTAGGTACCCATATACAATGCATGAAAAGAGGAAAGAGGGAAAACCTAGTGGGAAGAAACCCCCCCCCCCTCCCCCTCAAAATATAATGCAAAAGTAGAGGAAAGGCAACTGCTAGGTAGTCGTGTCCTTCACCCTGAGACGATCTCACAGGAATTGAAACTTTTGCTCAGTGAAAGTCTTGGTGAAGATATTAGCAGTGTGCTCAGAACTAGGATATTACTAAATACCAATGATCCCATCATGAATGAGTTCTCTAATGAAGTGCATGTGGATCTCGATTTGTTTGTTCCATTTCCGCTGCACTGGATCTCTGAAAAAATTTAGTGTACCTTGATTGTTGCACCAGATGACAGTTGGACGATGGACACTGATCCCAAGCTTAGATAGGAAATGTTGTAGCCAAATGGCCTGAATAGTGGCATTGACTACTCCTCTATACTCAGCCTCTAGTGATGATAAAGAAATGGCAGCCTTCTTCTTTCTTGAACAACAAATTGGGTTGGATCCCAAACTAAGTACATAACTGGAGGTGGACTTGCGATCAATGTTGTCGCAAACCAAATCTGAATCTGTGAACCCAATGAGATTCAAAGAAAAATTTGTTGCATAATGAATCCCATAGGTGATTGTCCCTTGGACATATCGAAGGATGCACTTTGCAGCTTTCTAGTGTAACTCATGTGGCTCTTGCATGTATATGGAAACTGCTCCCACGACATATGAGAGATCAAGATTAGAGTGAGTGAGATAAATAATACTTCCCACAAGCTGACGGTACAATGTGCAATCAACCAATGGTGTGTCTTTTCCATTCTCAAGCTTTATCCCTGATAAGAAAGGTGTGGTTATTGGCTGCAGTCACTGAAGTGAAATCATGCCAAAAGATCTCTAGCATACTTTGGTTGAGAAATTGTAACCCCAGAGCCAATATGATTGATCTCTAGTCCAAGGAAGAAATTTACCAAGCCCATGTTTGTCATAGAAAACCACTTATGCAATGCACTTTTCATCTCAGTAATGAAAGAAGTTGAACAAACTATTATCAAAAGATCATCTGCATAGAGTACTATGATCAACAAGGAGTCAGTTTTCTTCAAAAAATAAAAATTGGAATCAGATTTGCAGCGTACAAAATTTGAGATAACAAATAAGAATCCATCTTTGCATACCATGCTCTAGGTGCCTGCTTGGAGCCATAGAGAGACTTCTTTAGTTTCCATACCATAGATGAATTGTGCATGTATCCCTGTGGCTGCTCCATGTAGATTTCCTCCTTGATATCACCGTGAAGAAAGGTATTCTTCACATCCATATGATGCACCTCCCATCCTCTTGTTGCTGCAATGTAGAGAGCTAACTGAATGGAATCCATTTTTGCCACTGGAGAAAAAATCTCATCATAGTCAACACCATGTACCTGCTGAAAACATTTTTCTACCAGTCATGCCTTATATTGACTAACTTGGCCATTTGCTGCTTTCTTGGTCTGGTAAACCCACTTGCACCTCACAAGTTTACAATTGGAAGGTAGTAGAACCAAATCCCAAGTCTAGTTCTCAATGAGAGAGTTATATTCCTCATCCATTGTTGCTTCCCATTCAGGATGCCTAGTTGCTTCTGCATAAGTCTGTGGATCATATGCATGCATCATATAAGCATGAATGGGAATGCATAGCTCCATAGCTAAGAGTGCTAGTGGATCTTCCTCAAACTGAGGTATAGAGGCAGGATCATCAAGGAGATCACTCATGCTACGCCATTTTTGTGTTAAAGGTGGCCGAGAATCTTCCGAACTACATGAGGAAGTGTGATCTCGATGTTCAACAACTGGTGGTCCAACAAGTGTCATAGGAAAAGTCTCATGTTCATCAGAGTTCTGATCTAAATTTTCATCTGCATACTCATCAATGAGTGGTTATGGAAACTTGGTAACAAGTTCATCTGCTGGTTCATGCAAAATATCTTCGTCAAACTTTACGCTCCTTTCAATAAAGAGCTCTTCAGTGTTGATATTAAGAAATTTGTACCCTTTGAATTCATCAGAATATCAAACAAACATGCATGCTTTACTTTGAGGCTCCAAAGCCTTTCTGTTCTCTATAGGCATGCAGGCCCATGCTTTAGATCCGAAAATGCGGAAATGATTGACTTCAGCTTGCATGCCAGTCCAAGCCTCATAAGGTGTTTTTCCAGTAACAGATTTATGAGGAGATCTTCTCTGTATGTATGAGGGACAATTGATAGCTTCAGCCCACAATTTTGATGAAAGAGATCTTGCATGCAACATGCAATTAGCCATCGCTTTCAAAGATCGATTCTTCCTTTCGGCCACCCCATTTTGTTGTGGAGTGTAAGGAACTGTATGTTTCAACTGTATGCCTGCTTCATTACAAAGATTCTTGATATCTTTGTTGACATATTCCATCCCATTATCTATGCAGAGTATCTTGATATGTTTTCCAGATTGATTTTCCACATTTTCTTTGAAAATCTTTAGATGTTGAAAAACTTCAGACTTGAGTTTCAAGATGTAAACCCAAGTGAATCTCGTGTAGTCATCTATAAATGACAACACATATCTTGATTTTCTCATTGAAAGTACTGGAAATGGACCCATGAGATCACTCTGTACAAGTTCCAAAGGTGAAGAGGCTCTCCATGCATGCCCCTTCTCGAACTTGCCTTGTGGATGCTTTCCAAGAGCACATCCATTACAAACACCATTTTAAAATTCAATGGTCGGCAATCCTTTGGCCATCCCTTGCTTGCTAAGTTGCTACATATATCTGAAATTCAAGTGCCCAAATCTCTTGTGCCAAATCCTACTTTCTCCATTTGCATGCTTAAGCAGCAAAATAGAATTTGATTGAGGAACAAAATCAGAAAATGTATACAGACGATATTGATCACTTACCTTGCCAGATGCAATCTTCAAGTTGGTTTGCATGTCATAAATGCTCACGGAATCTGGGGTAAATTCCACTTTCCTTCCAATAACTGTGTGTGTCAACTGATACATTGAAAGAAGATTCACAGAAAGCCTTGGAATATGCAATACATTCTAAAACTTCCATCTTCGAATTTCACTCTTCCTTGTCCAGTTGCTTCAACTGTAGAATTGTCCCCCATGAGAATATAAGGTCTTGAGTATGCATGTAGAGAAGAAAAGGATTCCTTTGAAGAATCCATATGATGTGAATCTCCTGAATCAATGATCCATTCATGCGGTGTAGAATGAAGAGCAAACAAAGCATGCCCATTACCCCTTTTTTCTGATGGTTTTTCCTCTGTCTTCTTCTTGGCACTTTTTGGAATGTGATGACCAAGATTATTTTGTTGAAGGGTCTTTTCCATCAGATCAATAGTCTTCTGCATGCAAGAGGATTTAGGATGATAACCTCTATTACAATAAGGACACTTGAAGTTTCCTTTCTTTCCCTTATTAGCCTTGGAGCTGGAAGAATCCTCTCGAGGATTTGGATTTCCTCCCTTTCTTGGATCTGGATCTCTTGCCTTTCCTTTGCCTTTGTATTGTTGATTTGATTTGATGTTGGACTTTCCTTTCTCATGTATGGCAAGTGCATGTGAATTTGGAGACTTTAATGAACCCATTTTTATGAGCTTATCCTACTCATGAATAAGAGACTCAATAAATGCGTCAAATTTGGGCATTTTCCATTTTTCTCGAGTTGCAAGTCTAACTGTATGAAATGTGGAAAAGAAAACAACATATTTAGGGCCTAATTTAGACAAAATAGAAAGGATCAATTGACCTTCCTATTTTGATTTATCGATCCCACAATCATGTAGTTGTAGAAGAAATGATTTAAATTTCGTAAAGAAATCTTGAATGTTCTCAAAGCTATTTGGATCTAAGGAATTCAACTCATTTTCAAGAATATGAGCCCGCATCTCATCCTGCTTTCCAAATAAATTCTCCAAGATTGTCCAAACCTCATTCGGAGTGTTGCATGTGTCCACATGGAAATGAAATGTTGGAGATATGGACGTCAATAGAAGACCAAAAGCCTCTTCCATCCTATTGAAGTATTTGGATTTTTCAACTACAGAACTGGGTTCAGCTTCCGTATTCATAACTATCTGATACAAAACTTTTCCTCTGAGGTGAAGCAAAATAGCTGGCTTCCATTGGAAGTAGTTATACGGAGTAAGAATTGTTGAAGATGAGAACTCCATTGTGGAAATTCTTTAATGTTTTGATCTGCAAATCAAATCTTCGAGCAATTTCCAATTCTATGCTCTTCAAACCTGCAAAAAATTGTTCATGCAACTTCTCCAAACCCTTGTAGCTTTGATACCATGTAAAATTATTAGAGCACAAATATGGATCTAGTTGAAGAATAATTGCACAAACTTTCCAAGTTGAAAAAGAAAAACAATTAGAATTGAGAATGAAATTAATTCATCAATATTAGTTTTTGGAATCAATACATAAAAACAACTGAGTTAAACTTAGTTTTACATGCAATAACTATGGATAGTTAAAGCTAACTGAAGCTAAGTGTGCTTTATGTTCTATTAATGTGCACATGCACCACATGCAAGCACTAGAGTTAACTAACTAAAGCCAAGTGCACATCGCATGTAAGAACTCGAGTTAACTAGCTAAAGCCAAGTGCACATCGCATGTAAGCACTCGAGTTAACTAGCTAAAGCCAAGTGCACATCACATGCAATATCTAGAGTTGAACTAAAGCTAATTAAGGCTAACTATGTGCATGTAAAGCACTCGAGTTAACTAGCTAAAGACAAGTGCACATCGCATGCAATCTCTAGAGTTGAACTAAAGCTAATCTAGGTGCATGTACACCAACAAAGAGTCCATGTCAACAATGCATTATTTATATTTAATCTTAATAATTTAAAATTGAAATTATATAAATGTGTGTGGATGTTTTCTTTTGACGCAAGGTGAAGCTCGGGGCCTCGCTACCGCGCTCCTACCATGTCAAAATGTGCATTATATATATATAATCAAATAAAAATTTGATTTGAAAATAAATGATGAATTTATTTTAAATGAAAATAAACTTTTTTAATAATTTTAATTTATTATAATTTTAATGAGTTAAATCATTATAAAAATGTGTTATAACAAATATTTTGAAATCAAAATTTAGTAATGAATTTCATACTTAATAGTTTTAATATTATGAAATAATGGCGGATTAATGAATTTATTTTAAATGGTTATATTTGAGATGAAAATATTTTTAAATTATTATAGCTTTGATGAGTTAAAGGGTTCTAAAAAAATTATAACAAATATTTTGAAATCAAAATTTAGTATAAAGTATTTTAAGAGAATATATATATATATATATATATATATATATATATATATATATATATATATATATATATATAGTTTTAGTATTATAAAAATTACCACCATTATTTTAAAAAAAATTATTGAACTTATTTTAAAAGTTTATGTTTATGATTTTTTTTTAAATATTATAATTATATAGTTATAAAAATTTATTATAACAAATATTTTGAAATTGAAATCCAGTATAAATTATTTTAAGAGTAAATATTTTTCATATTTAATAGTTTTGGTATTATAAACTTCATCGCCATAGTTTTGACTAGCTAAAGGATTGGTTTTGAATGGGTTTAATTGTTACTAGTATGTGTTTCCTTGTAAGAGGTTATATGTTCAAATTCATAGTGGGTAGGGAAAGTGCACCTTTGTAGACCTTAAACTAAATTATTATTATTTAATTTAACAAAAACTTAGAAAATGAAATTTAATGTGGTTCAACACGACATTTTAAGAGAGAATACTTTTCATTTTCAATCTATTTATTGTGACAAACATGAACAATTCTTTCAACCCATGAAATTTTGGGAATTGTCCAATATCAAAGTTCACTATGAAGCTAAATATAATTTTTCTTGGGGATTGGGAGAGGCGACCAATAATGTTCTCGAAGCATATTCTCTATACGAAGAAATAAAACAAGTTGTACAAATTAATATTTAAGAAATCATAGTGATTGGAGATTCTCTCCTCATTCTATCCAGAATTATAAGAAAAATTATTCCCTAGGATCTAAAGCTTGCTCATATCATTAAACACATTCTTAACCTTTTGAACCTCATCCCTAGAGATCAATTCTTCCATGTTTTAAGGGAGAACAACTCGAAAGAATACAAGATTACCAACCAGAGATTTTTCTCTCCCAAAGGGATACTTATCTTGTTAATTACAACTCAGAAAAAATACCCTCTTGTGATATCCCACATGAACTGCATAATAAGTTTTAATTCCTTCAATGAAATTACTTTGGAGGATTTCACCTCCAAGCTTTCATTCCATCCCCATAAGGAGGACAATTCCTTCAATACCTAATTGCTTCTAGAATCTTTGGATTGGACACAGAGAATGTCTCATAATCATGCTTAGGGGTGGTTGCAGAACTTTCATTGCCCCCACTTGTCGCCATGATGAGTAATCAATCGAAACCTATGAAGAAGCTCTAGCAAATGGAAGCAAATGGAATTATGGTTCTTGTCGCAATGATGAGTAATCAATCAAAGCCTATGAAGAAGCTCTAGCAGATGGAAGCAAATGGAATTATGGTTGAAGTGTCGCTATGATGAGTAATCAATTGAAGCCTATGAAGAAGCTCTAGATAGCAAATGGAATTATGGCTGAAGTATGAAGAAGCTCTAGCAAATAGAATTATGGTTGATGTGTATACACCTCCAGGTGAGGTTGGAAGAAACTCTTGACAAAAAATGTCCAATTCTTAATATCAATTGCAAGGGATTGTATAGGGGTAAATCATGCCTTGTTGTGGAGGTTGATGGCTATGAGCTTCGACTGGTTTCCTTGCTCGGTCTATAAAGTATCTGTTGCAGCTTGCTATGTGGTAGTGTCATCCTTAGTTTTGGGTCTTTGGCCTTCATTGGGAGAAAAAATATCAGAGGTATTTCTCTCACCCCGTCGTCTATATTCTTTCTCCTCTATGTTTAGTACCTTTTTCTTGGTGATAAGGTCATTTATCTATTGTTTCCCAAAGTATTCTCGCGATAACCTATTCATTGTCTTATGTGCTCCATATCTTTTAGGCATCATTCTCTAGTAGCTCTATTTTATTGTGATCTTATGGATTGGATATGTTGGATTTGGTTGTATTTTTAGAAATATTTGTTTTTGCTACTTTGTATCCTTATGGATGAAAAAGGGACATTGATCGTCCTTTACTAAATTTTAAAATCAAATAATCATATTAGAGAAAGTCTTAGAATCTAAGCTTTTTATATATATTTGTGTATTGCATTCAATTTTCAATAGCTACGTAAACGAATATGAGACAACTAAAATAGAGATTAAGACATTATGAAAACTATCCAACGGAAGAGCTTGTTCTTCTCGATAGGAATCTAACTCAAACAAAATTACACTATAGGAGAATGTTCTCTCCCATTCGGATGAAGTGAACGTGGGAATGGAAAAGCTTCCATAGGAAAATCTTGAATAAGAAAGCATCAACAAGGGCTATCAGACTCGCAAATAAGTTTAGGGGATGAAATGTATTTTTTGTTTTTGAATAATCGCTTCTAGGGTTGTTACAAACATTGTAATGGGACAATTAGAACTGATTCGGTAAAAATAAAACATGTGGAAATTAGATATATGCGTGTACGCTGTCACTTTTGTACGCCGCGACAAAGTTATGCGTGTGAAGTATGATTTTGAGATGCGTTGCTTAATGCGGTCAGTGATGGGAGCAGGTTGGCCGCGTCAGAGTCGTCAACGAATGGTAACTTTGACATGAAGGATTTGAATGAATTTCCCTCCCTTATATCTTCTTCTCTTCTACCGCGCTCCTGGAAGAGGCGGAACCTTCAATAATAACATTAATTAACTCGAGCACAGGAAAGTCGTCAGTTGGGTGATTTGGGGCTTCCATACAGTTGAACGATAACGATAGAGTTTGGAGGAGAACAGAGAATTCAAACAGGTGGTGATTTTTGGTGCAGAAACAAAGAAAGAAAAAAACATTGATGAATCCAGCGGCTGCGTTGTCGAGATCGGTATCTGGGAAGCATCTCTGATTCCGCAGTAATCTTCACGGAATTGGTGGAGCAGGAAAAGATGTAAGAAGATTAAGAGAGAGCCTTTCTTTCGGGTCCCATCTTTATGCGGATCAATACGAAAGCAATGGCATCGTGGGCGAAGGGCAATTTGGATTTGATTATGCGAAAGAGCGTTTGGAAAAGAGGCAGATGTTCCTCCACAACTACCACTTTACCACCGAGCCCCAGGAGGAGAGTAGAGTACTAGTAGTAATAAGCTCTCTCAGAAGGTGGGGGGTTGTCTTTTCAAAATCAGAACGACGTTATGGACGGTTATCGCTTGCAATCCCCCGCTCGCTGAAACGCACAACGGCTTTGTACGACTGCAACGTCATCAGAACCTATCTTCGTCTCAATTCTGAGGAGAAGAGTTGGTAAGGGGCACGGCCAATATGTTGCTTCTCCTCTTCTAAATATCCGACTGAATTTGACAAGGAAGAAGTTTGCAGTCGTGAAATGGGGTCTCTTTTTCTGCGTTTGTTGTCAATGGTTTCCAAGATATCAGATTTTAAAAGATGTTACCAATGGTTTTTAAGATATCATTTGCAGTTTCATGTTTGCAGTTTTAGGTGAAGTGAAGATAAGATAAACTTTTAACTATATGTTATAGCATCAAAACAACTATTCATAATAAATCTTAGTTATAGCATCAAAACAATTATTCATAATAACTATTACATTGTTAAAACTTAAAAAATTCTAAAAATTAAGTAACTATTCTAAAAACTAAGTTACTTTTGTCAGCGCAGCTAGTTCAGTTATAGCATCAAAACAATTATTCATAATAAATCTGAATTATAGCATCAAAACAATTATTCATAATAAATATAACATTGTTAAAATTTTAAAAATACTAAAAACTAAGTAACTATTCTAAAAATGCCTCCTTGATTGAATGCTGAATGCATGTTTCAATGATGGAGGTTTTGGAGGTCCAAATAATCAAGTGCACGAATGAGTTTCGCTCGCTTTGTGTAGTGCCAAGCAGGAGCAATTGCTTATCTCCTATAGCTCTCGGTGTGACAAGGATTTGGATATCACAGTAAAGAGGCTATGGGGGTTCTATAGAAAGATCAATATTTTTAGTTGGGTTGGTGCCATCAAAGGCGAGGGTTCTTTACTATTCTAAAAACTAAGTGACTTTTGTTAGCCTAGATATCAAAAATGATGGTTGAAAATCCTGTAACAGTGTTTTTGTGATAAAAAAATTCAAAAAATCAGAAGGTTGGGGTGTTTGAATCATTTTTTTTTATGGTTGAAAACCCTGGGGCACCTAAAATCCTAAATCCTAAATCCTGAAAGTTTCTACTAAATTTTGTCATAATCTTATCAGAATTTCCATTATTTTCCAAGCTAATTTGTTGGTTTTTTAGACTATGCCAAAAATTTTCCATTTATTTTTCTTCCCAGGTTCAGACCTCAGTAGCACTAAAATAACTGTCATCGATCCGTTAAAGATAAGTGTTGCAAAAACCTTATGCTATTAAATAATCTTGTTGAAATTCTACTACTTTTTTGGGATGTTGCCTCGAACTCCCACGTCTAAAAGACAAAGAAGAACTGAAGTCTTTGAAAGAATACACTGCAACCATTAGAATTTTGAGGGTAGCAGATTCTGGAAAGCAGAACATGATTTGATCCTATGGAGGTCATGGAAATTTAAAGAGGATTAACCTTCTTCGCCCCTGAAATTGCCTTGAATCATGAAGGTGGCATTTTTGGAAAGAAGGATAAGGATTGTGCACCATCATGAAAGGTTGAGATGGGGATTTCAACCTATAGGTATATTCACTTTACAAGAGGAGTTTAGAGAAAGACTTAATTTGGGGAAAGATTTGGTCTCCCAAGATCTGCCCTAAAGTTTCATTTTTTCTCTAGTTGGTAGGCCAACGTAAAATTCTAACTTGTGAACATATTAGGAAAAAAGGTTTTGAAGGTCCTTCATTTGGTTCTCTTTGTAATGGAGGTGGAAGAGACAATGGTGCATTTTATTTTTTAAATTCTTGCTCATTTGTAGAGGAGATATGGTCTCTAATCTTGTCTATATTTGGACAAGCCAACTTGAATAGAGAAGATATTTTGTTGCCCTTAGTCAACGGAACACTTCCTTGTTGGTGAATTCCATCATTAATAGGGTGTAGATTTTAGTGGGAGGCTTCATTCTTTGGAATTTGTGGAAGGAGTGAAATGCCTTAATATACTTGGAAGATAATTCTTCCATATTCAGTCTAGAATTGGTTGCAGATTTGTAGGTGGATGTTGAGAGAATATCTCAACCTTCCCATTCATATTTGGAATTGGTTGGAACTACTTACAACTATATGTGTATGATGGTCGAGCGCTATGGGTGAGCATTGTGTATGGTTAGCCAACAATCATGCCTCCTTATTTGCAAGAACTGCAAAAAGTGAAGTCATATATATGAAACACAAATCTGTTCTAGTCGGGGTATATTGAAGGTACGTTGTAAAACCAATGATTGTGGAGGAAATCTACAATACCATGAAAAAAGTTGTTGAATGTTGAGTGCTACGCAGAACCAGGTACTATGTTAGCCCAACGTGAGCTGTGTTGGAGGAGCATGAGAGATGTTGGATGTGCATTGTGGGGTCTACATCCAGTGTTGAGCCAAGTGACAGGGTCATGGTTGATTTCACTTGTTGAGTGTTATGATGGTTTGAGAAAATCTTATCTTCCAAGTCAATTCAGTCAATTCGAAGATGGTCAATTCGGATCTGGAAAGGATCATAAATATTGATGAAATCCATTTTGTTGTGAAACCCATGAACATTAAAATTAAGTGGAAGTCTCTAAAGATCCAAACTATTTGTTTCGATTAATTTTGATCAACGAACCAGTTTTGAAAAGCTTTGTTCACATTGTGTAGGGTGGAATAGAGGAGAATAGTTATGGAGTGTGATTGGTTTTGTTGCCTATTTTTTTAACGAGTGTATGTTTTAAGCTATATTGGTGCATAACCTTTTGATCAAGAGTGTTGCATAATTCAAATTAGTTATTCTTGGCGCTCGGAAGCCCTTGAAAACATCATTAGTTTTATTGTGTTTATACTGTTATGGTTTGTTGTTGTTGGAGCTTAGAAACCCCTGAACAATGAATATATGTTACAATATGAGATCCATGTGTGTGAAACAGGTCAAGTTGTTAGATCAGTTTTTGACCACATCCAGTATTCAGATTGCCTTCCTAGAAACTGATGGATAGCCGAAAGTGAAATATCTGACAGATGGTGATTGGTCCATAGGATGGTTCATTACTTGTCAGCACTTATCACCGAAACCCCGACGAGCCAAGCTCTCAATATTGTTGATCTTTCAAAGTTCATAATTGATGGTCAGAAGCGGGTAAACTTTAAATGATTCGAGAGGTAAGCTCAAAGATGTGGAGAAAGAAAGAGCGGAGTCTAGAAGACTACAAAGTGGGTAGAGTTGATGATGAAGATCAGTGAGACAAAGATCAGTTTTATTGTTATAATATGTATTGTAATAGTGCATGTAATAATTCAGGGAGAGACTTAGAAGATAATTCTTTCATTCTCAGTTTAGAATTGGTTGCAGATTTGTAAGCGGATGTTGAGAGAATATCTCAACCTCCCAACTCATATTTGGAATTGGTTGGATAGACTTCCAACTATATATGTATGATTGTAGTGTTTGGAGTAAACATAGTTTTTATGTGTGCAATCTAATTTTCTACTAATATTTAGTAACCAAAGAAGAAAAATAGAGGTGGTTAAAGAAATGATTATCCTGAATATAAAGGAATTGGTTTTAGTAGTATCTTGGTCATTGGAAGATTGTAAGGTGGATAATGTGGAGGGTGTGATTCTAAATAGATTGGGTTTAGCTCAGGAGATGTGCTTCCCTTGTAGGGAATCACCCAGGGTACGAGTTCTCAATCACCATGATATTTCTCTCCCCCTTGAGAGGTTTTATAAAATTAAAATTTGATGAAGTGACGAAAGGTTTTATAAAATTAAAATTTGATGCGGAAGAGAAAATAAATCTTGACCTTGCTGGTTTTGGAGGTGTTTTCAGAGATTCTAATTCTTTAACTTTAATGGTATTTGTGTAGAATTGTGAATCAACCAACAATAATGTAGCAGAATTTCAAGCATTAGAAATAGGTTTTTTTTATAGCCATTCAAGAAGGTTTCAACATACTAAAAATCGACGGTGACTCCGAGATCGCTATTCATTGTGTTCAACAGTTGATAAATGGGCAACCCCATGGAAAATATGGGCAACCCCTGAAAATTTGACTAAAAATTGGAGATTGGAAGGTATAATTGAGAGTTTACATGGATTAATAAAAAAATTAGATAAGGTAATAGTCCTCCATTCCAGAAGAATGGGTAACGTGATAGCACATTTTATCACAATTTTTGGTTTTCAATCACGCGATATGGAGTAAGAAGAGAAGTGGCCACCTTCTTTGTCTTTTGTTTGGGTTGAATCTCTCTAGAACTTATTGGAGAAAGATGTGACTGCCCAATATGGGGCTGTAAATAGTGTAAGTGTTGATGAGATGGGAAATTTTGGGTTCTATCGGCCACCTCAAGATTGCATTTGACATTAATGGCATGGACGAGTGCAGTAAAATCTAGTTCATTGTTGCATGTAGGCATACTGATGGCATGGAGGGTTGGTTGCTTTATATGCAATCTTTGTTTGAGGTTTGTTGTTTGGAAATGAATACTAGAGAGGAGGCGAGGGCCACACCCTCTCTATTCTAGCAGCTAGTTCATTCAGTGGGAAGAGTGACTTTGGTTTTATGGAGAATTACTTGCACTCACATTTGTTCTCGCTTCAGAAATTGTAATTTATTGGTGAGGTTTCTATATACTTTCATTTTTTTCCTTCTTAGTTCTTTTTCTTGAGTTATTTTCATGGTGGTTTCAAATTCAATAAGTGGTTTGTGTTGTTGGGGCTAGTCTGTCTGTTAGTTATTGTGAGCTTCTTTGTAATTTTTAGATATCTATGCGCCATTCTAATTCTCAGGGGTCTTTGTTTTCTGAATTTATACTTGTGGAAAGTCTTGAGTTAGGAAATATCATTTATTTTGAGAATTTAAAATTGTACTGGGAAATTTGGAAAGTGGAATGTCAAATCCTTTAGAAATATTCTAGTTCACTTGTTAATTAGCTCCTTAGTTTTTTCTGAAACATGTGTATGTATAATTACACGTTTAATGGTGCTATGTTGTGAGGGATCCGTTGAAGGTGGTGAGTCTCCATCTGCCCCTTTTGTAAATTTGGTAGTCTCTGAATTAATTATCAGGAGTTTTGGGGATGATTTAGTAGTTTTAGGTTTAGGGAGTCAACCTCGAGTGTATGTTGGTGTGTCTTGTCTTTCCTATTATTCTTTTGCAGGTCATGGCTGCTCAACGTGTCCCCACTATACAACGATGATGCCTCCTAGATAGTGCATTCTATGAATAATGGGAGGAGGTAGCCATGTTTCTTTGAGATATAGAAGGGCCAGACACTTCTCTTATGATTACGTAGCTACATATTTTAATTCTATTTCTTGAGATTTGAGAAAGGAAATTATTGGGTTGGAATCTCAAGATGGAATGGAATGAGAGGTTCATTCTAACTCAAAGCTTCTTGATGATGCCTGTAAAATTTTCCTAACCCTGGTTATTGTAGGTGCAAGAAGGAATAATTTTGGAACTCATTATCTTTGAATTAATAAATGCTCGCCTTGTTAATACTAGTCCTCGAAGATAAGTAGATGGAAAACTATAATGTTTTCTCCACCATGAAGGATGTTAAAAAAATGCTTCGTAATCAGTTATTTTGCTTAGATAACTTGGATTATCGTTTGACACATGTTTAGGGTTACATTCTGAGTGATTATGAGAAAGGAGACCTTTTGAGATCCCCTAGGTCCAATTGCTCAAGTGCGAGGAACAATTTATTCTTCTAAGAATAATTAGTGTTGCTAAGATTTGGCAGTGTTGGTGGGAAGTTTTATTCACATCCTTAATCATGTTGTTGCTGAAAATATAGTATGATTTACTGATCTGAATAGGAAAAACTAGTTTTGTTGTGCTAGCTTCCTCATAAGTATAAAATAAAAGTGCTTAAGGATTGTGTCAAATAGAAATTTTATGAGAGGGTTTATGTGTCTTTTATTAGAAATTCATGAAGTAAATTAGCTTTAAAAAGAAATAAAAAAGTAAATTGAAGAGAATATAATACACAACAAGCACATTACACAGTAGTGATGAAGGAGTTCACCCCTCTCGGGCTACGTCTTCTTGGACCAACTTCAATGGCTTGGCCCTCTTTTATTAACTGATAAAAAATTTGAATATAGTCATTTCCTAAGCTCCAATGGCTCTCAAACCTGCTCCAATGGCTCTGGGACACCCCAATACCCCTGTTTTGGTTCTGACTGAGTCTAATTCTCACTCTCTGGATAAACGTTATGTATCTTTCAGTTTCACCTAGAAAACGTTCGCTAAATTTAACAAACTGAGCTAACTACAGTTACACTGGCACTTTCTATAAATTTCGAAGGTCTCAAAATTAATAGCTAAGTGGAGGTTAGCGCTAAATAAGCATTTTTTAAGCGCTAACTGTGCTATTAAACTAATCTGCAACTTAATGATGGTTTAGCGCTAATAAACAAGGATTAAGGTTAATAAATCTAGGTTTAATCCTTAATCTCTATGCCTTTGTTGGAGCTCCACTGGTGGTCCTGGGCGGTGGTCCTATGGACCGGGGCTAGCCCCAATTTAGCCCACCATATTCCATTACAAACAATAAAAGAAATGCAAAGTCAATATAGGTTAAGCAATTCTCGTGTGGTGTGGCGGTATGCATTGCGTGTGTTGTCGAGGAGGTCGTAGGGTCGAACCCAGGCACCTCCATAAAAATTTTGACCAAAAATCTACCACTCCTTTCAACCTTGGGGGGGCAAGTGGTGGCCTCCGAGCTTGCCACGTGGCCTCACCTAATTGGTCCTCCATCATCCAATCACATTGTAACAAATCACCAACCTCATCAACCAATCTCGAAATGAGACTTGTCAGCACGTCATAGGACCAATTGGAGGAATATTTTGGAAATATTCCAACAAATATTCCTTGGAATATTCTTTTTTCTGACTGGGCTGCCCGGTCATCATCCTGTCAATTCTGCACAAGTTTTAGTTGTTTGTAAAAACGGACAACAAGCTCTAGCTTTCACATCCGGAGTCTCTTTTTGGAGAAACAAAGTGCACCGGAATTAGAAAGACGAGACCTATCCGGTCATTTATTCCACTCCATTATGAGAAATTTGAATTTTTAGCAAATTTTTTCCCCCAATTCAGTTTTTGATCACTCCTTCCCACTGAAAGGATTTTGGACCCACAAAAGTTGATTATCTGATGAGAGTTTAATCCTCTTCATCTTTCCAAGTTTTATCGACTTGATTCTACTTGGAAAAATCTTCATGACAACCACTTTGGTTCCTTGACATGCCTACTCTTGAACAATGGCATATTCTAAACTTGAACATTTTTTCATGGGCATGCCATATGAACAAATTAGGAATGAATTTATTGTTATGTTAATAAAGGTAGGCACCGTCTCGAAGTTTTACCTTTTTTATTAAGTTAAATTTTGGGAAGTTATGCATAGATGCAACATGAAAATTTGCAAGAAAACAAGTCAAACTTTGAGAATCCTTACACTAGCCATAACTTTTACTGTCTCGGAAATTCAATATTAACTAAATTTTACCTTGAAGGATAGGAGAAGTTGAAGCTAATTCTATTTGTAGTGATTAATGAACCAAAATTAATTTGCTCATCATAATAATGTATGGTTTTTTGATGTTCTTAATGAGGGACTGCATCCTTCAAGGAAGTTGCAAAAACGAGGCATAAAGGCCATACTCTCACTGATTATATTTTTTATGTAAATATTTTAATAATGGTTAGGTATGTTTCCAATTAAATATTGATCAAGTAAGTTGAGATGCTCAAAGTGTAAATTATTTTGCATCTAAAGCTTTCATGGAGGGTATGATAGTTGCTTCGTTAATTTTTTTTTTTTTTCACCAGAAATATATACTCAACTGAGGGCCTCTTTCAAATGGTACTATACAATTGGATTATGTCCTTATGCATTTTTTCATTGGATAGGGTCTCTTTCTCATTGTTAATTTTGTCCTCAACATTAGATTTTTTTCAAAAATCCAATAGTTGAGGACAATTTTGTTTGCATCAGGTTACTCCATTTATTATGTTAATGTTTCCATGGTTATTTGACCCTAAAAGGACTCAAACAGGTGTCTATAAATTTGGATTCTCTTCTCTATAAAAAAAACTAATTCATTTTTGTCATTTATATCACAGGAAATGTAAATAAGATTGCAACAACAACTCTTGAAGCACTCAACCTTTCTTCAAATGCACTATCTCTTCATGTTGTTCAACGTTTTGTTGGATAGTGTCAAGATCACCATATTTAGTGATTTCGACACTATCCAACAAAAGGTTGAGAAACATGAAGAGATAGTGCATTTGAAGAAAGGTTGAGCCTCAAGAGATTTTTTTGCAATCTTATTTACATTGCATATGATATAAATGGCAAAAATGAATTAGTATGTTACAGAGAAGAGAATCCATATTTCTGGATGCTTGTTTGACTCCTTTTAGAGAAAAATAACCATGAAAAGATTAACATAATAAATGGAGTAACCTGATGCAAACAAAATTGTCCTCAACTATTGGATTTTTGTCATGGTAGTGTACAATTGGGTTTTTTCTTGATGCATTTTTTCATTACATTAGGCCTCTTTCTCATTGTTATTTTTTTCCTCAAACATTGGATTTTTTTCAATATGTTGGAGAACTTTGTGAGAGTGAAATTTCTAGTTTTTCCACATTTTAAAGATAGTTGTTTTCACCAAAATTTATGTTTTAAGAAAGCACAAAAAGAAAAATTTGGAAATTTATATTTATGTGGAAAATTATTGGATGATCATATTACTAAAACGTTACGCTAAATTTTGGAAATGAAACAAATTAGTTGTATGAAACTTTGTAGGTAAAATTTACACAAGAGAGAATTAAAGGCTAGAATTCAATATTAATATTGGAGAAGAAACATGGAGGATAGATATCATCCTTACAATCATGGAGAATAAGTTAAAGGTTTGAATATCAGTGTACGAAATGAGGAGATATAATAAAATGAGTACAAATAAAGTATTGAATCATTATAATTGGTAGAAATGATGAGAAGCTTAAAGTTGGAGGTGTAAGCTATAACATTGATAACACAAGAATGCCAAGGACTCAAGAGAAGAAAAATCAATTGAACACATAACTAATATAAAGCTTAAATCCGTTTTAGACGAAAATGAAGAATTGTTCACTAATATAAAGTTTAAATAAATTAGAGGCAAATGACGAATGGACCAGGTTTGTGGCAAGAGGGGGAACACAAAGCATATTCAAATAGGGGATCTCAAGGAAGCCTCTATGCACTTAAGAAGTATTATTAAAGTTTGAAACATCACAACTCACCATCTTATTCAATGAAAATGTCTCACGTTTGAAGAATCAAAGAGTAGCCTGAAAGTACCTTTTTGAGCATTACATAGGTAAAGATACGTAGGTTCTTCACTGGGTCACTTGCATTCTATAGAGACAAGATTTTATGTGATGGGCCTAGAACTCTTAATAAGACAATCAAGAAGAAAAACTACCTGTATGATTAGAACTTGGGTCACTTGCATTCTATAGAGACAAGATTTTATGTGATGGGCCTAAAACTCTTAATAAGACAATCAAGAAGAAAAACTACTTGTATGATTAGAACTTGAGTGAAGTAGCCTTCTAAAAGAACCAACAAAATCAAACAAAGAAGGGAATTAAACTACTTTTCATTAAAAATAATCTTAAGACATTGTGAAAGTCAACGAATCTAGAATAGATTCAGGATGGAACAATCTTTGGGGAAAATGGGAAAAGCTTCCAGCCAAATGACATGGTTGTGAAAGGGTTATTTGTATAAATATTATCCTCATAATAGAGACAAAATAAGAAATATACACAAAACTTAAGAAAAAACTAAAATAGAATATTCAATAAAATATAGCGTGAATGTAGCTAAACAATTTTCCTTCCAAACTACACATTGCCCAAACTACACATTGCCCAAATTAGAAATCACCCAAATTTCCAAGAATTATCTTCAATTGTCACACACATTGAATGTCACGATAAAATACTTTTCGAAGGAGAACACATTGAGTGAGATTTACATAAGGGTGGCTCATCTGTACCCTTCCGCTATTCAGTGCGGCGCTGCCATATCGAGGGACTAAATATTTGGCATGGCATGACGTAGATTTAGAGTCAGCTGGTCTTCATCTTTTGACGCAAACCGCTCCTCCATGTCGACCATGCATGCATTATTTATAGTTAAGCTTAATAATATAAACTTGAAATTATATAGGTGATGTTTTCTTTAGACGCAAGGAGCTCTTATATATATATATATATTTTATAGATTTTAAAATAATAGAAACATATAAATGGATGTTAATTATTTTTATTAATAAATATTTATGATTATATTTTATTAAATAAAAATTTGTTTTAGAAAAAAATGATGAATTTATTTTCAAAGTTCATGTTTGAAGAGAAAATATTTTTTAATTTTTTTTTTAAATTATTATAGTTTTGATGAGTTAAATGGTTATAAAAATGTATTACAGCTAATATTCTGAAATCAAAAATTAGTATAAAATATTTTAAGAGAAAATGAATTTCATATTTAATAATTTTAATATTATAAAATTATAGAGTATTAATGAATTTATTTTTAATATTATAAAATTATGGAAGATTAATGAATTTATTTTAAATGTTTATATTTGACATGAAAATATTTTTAAATTATTATAATTTTGATGAGTTAAAGAGTTATAAAAAATTATTATAACAAATATTTTGAAATCAAAATTTAGTATAAAGTATTTTAAGAGAAAATGTTTTGTATATTTAATAATTTTAGTATTATAAAAATTATCACCATCATTTAAAAAAATTATTAAATTTATTTTAAAAGTTTATGTTTGATATGATTTTTTAAAAATATTATAATTAAATGGTTATCAAAAATTATTATAACAAATATTTTGAAATGGAAATCTAGTATAAAATATTTTTCATATGTAATAGTTTTAGTATTATAAAATTCATCACCATAGTTTTGACTAGTTAAAGGATTGGTTTTGAGTGGGTTTAAGGGTTACTAGTATGTGTTTCTTTGTAAGAGGTTACAAGTTCAAATTCAAAGTGGGTAGGGTAAGAGCACCTTTGTAGGCCTTAAACTAAATTATTATTATTTAATTTAACAAATACTTAGAAAGTGAAATTTAATGTGGTTCAACATGACATTTTAAGAGAAAATACCAATTCTTTCAACCCATGAAATTTTGGGAATTGTCCAATATCAAAGTTCACTATGAAGCTAAATAGTATTTTGCTTGGGGAATGGGAAAGGTGACCAATAATGTTGCTTAAGCCTATTCTCTATAGGAAGGAATAAAACAAGCCATACAAATTAATATTCAAGAAATCATAGTGATTGGAGATTCTCTCCTCACTCTATCCAACATTGTAAGAAAAATTATTCCCTAGAATCTAAAGCTTGCTTATATAATTAAATGTATTCTTAACCTTCTGAACCTCATCCCTAGAAATTAATTCTTCCATGTTTTGAGGGAGAACAACTTGAAAGCATACAAGATGACCAACATGATATTTTCTCTCCCAAAGGGATACTTAGCTTCTTAAAGACAACTCAGAAAAAATCCCCTGTGGTAATATCCCACACGAAATGCATAATAATTTTTAATTATTTCAATGAAATAACTTTGGAGGATTTCACCTCCAAGCTCTCATTTGGTCCGTATAAGGAGGACGATTCCTTCAATACCTAATTGCTTCTAGAATCTTTGGATTGGACACAGTGGTTGCAGAACTTTTATTTCCCCACTTGTCGCTATGATGAGTAATCAATCGAAGCCAGTGAAGAGGCTCTAGAAAATGGCATTCTAGTTGAAGTGTGTGCACCTCCAGGTGAGGTTGGAAGAAACTCTTGAGAGACATAATGTGAAATTATTAATATCAATTGTAAGGGATTGTATAGGGGTAAATCATGCCTTGTTGTGTAGGTTGATGGCTATGAGCTTCAACTAGTTTCCTTGCTCGATCTATAAAGTATTTGTTTCATATGCCTTGTTGTGAAGGTTGATGAATGTGAGCTTTAATTGGTTTCCTTGGTCGGTCTATAAAGTGTCTGTTTCAGCCTGCTCTGTGGCGATGTCATCCTTAATTATGGGTCTTTGGCCTTCATCGGGAGAAAAAATATCAGAGGTATTTCTCTCACCCCGTCGTCTATATTCTTTCTCCTCTATGTTTAGTAGCTTTTTCTTGGTGATAAGGTTGTTTTTCTAATATTGTTGCCTAGAGTATTCCTGCAATTGTCTATTCATTGTCCTATATGCTCCATATCTTCTAGGCATCATTCTCTAGTGGCTCTATTCATTGTGCTATTATGTGTTGGATATTTTGGATTTGGTTGTATCATGCCCTTTTTGAAATATTTGTTTTTGCTACTTTGTATCCTAGAGAAAGGACATTGAGGGTCCTTTACTAAATTTTAAAATCAAATTCCAACAAGATGATATCCTGTTAGACCTGTTCGAGAAGGTCTTGGAATCTAGGCTCTTTATGTTTTATGTGTATTGCATTCAATTTTCAGTGGCTACCAAACGAATATGAGACAACTAAAATGAAGATTAAGACATTATGAAGACTATCCAACAGAAGACCTTGTTCTTCTCCATAGAAATCTAACTCAAACAAAATTACACTATAGGAAAATGTTCTTCTCTCCCATCTAAATGAAGTAAATGTGCAAATGGAAAAGCTTCCATAGGAAAATTTTAAATAAGAAATCATCTCCAAGGGCTATCAACTCACAAATAAGTTTAGAAAATGAAATTTCTGATTAATAGCTTTTAGGGTTGTTACAAGCATTGTAATGAGAAAATTAGAACAGATTGCTTAAAAATAAAACATGTGGAAATTAGAGATTATATGAATCTAGAAATATAACTTTTTAATACAAAATATTCACAATTCTTATTTAAATTAAAAAAATAAAACATAAAGCTAAATAAAATTTATCTTTAATACAGATTAAAATAGATAAACACTTTTGATTTTCAAAATTAAAATTGATAACATTTTTATAATTTTTTAATGATGTGGTATTATTTAAATTTAGAGTTTTTTTTTTTTCTAAGTATGACTAATTCTATTATGTATAAGATTACTGGTACAAAACAGGCACAGTGTCAGCTATGAAAGCCTGAGCACTGTGTTTGAAAAACAAGCTGTTCAAAGAGTATCTGGACTGCCCAGAATGGGAAACCAGTCCTATTAAACATAAAGTCTTAACCGCCCTTGAGAGGGAAACCGGTTTTGAGTTCATATAAACTAAACAAACATAAAAAGAAATGCTGGAATTCAGAAACCACTTTTTCATCTGATCTGCAAAGCTACAAAGCCTAGAATTATCTGCAAAACTGGAGCAAAAAGCCTGGAGAGCATTGCAGAGGCTAGTCATGAGTCGGAGATGGTGGTTCCTCGATAATCCTGCAACCGAAATCCTCGTCGCTGTCATCATTCCCAGAGTCGAGAGCATCCATCCCGCCAGAGTGCGCCACTGTGATTCTTTGCTGCGCCTGTGGAGAGGGAGGGGAATTGGTAGGAACAACCACTGCACTGGGAGGACCAGAACCCGGTGGGGGGAGCAGAGAAACCAGACGGGGCACAGCATGATTGGGGATTTCTTCACGCAGAGTAACCGTGATGTAGGCCGTGAGGACATAATTGGAGGATGTACTGTCAAATCTGAGCTCCGCACGCTGCGAAGTCTGTCGGATAAAGCGCCGAGCATTGCCAGGAGGGACAGGCGGGGGAGAGCTGCTGCTGGGCGCGTGAGCACGGGAAGGAGAGGGCGGGGCAGCGTCCACGGATACTTTGATGGCATCTCCAGAGCGGCCACGACCCCTTCCTCTTCCACCACGCGGGCTCAGATTGAGTTCATGGTCGTCGTCTGCGGAGAAAGAACTGGGAGGGGGGCGACAGAGACCTCGGCTGAGGCCTCGTCTGCTCCTCATCCTTTCACGGAGACGAGGCATGTTGCCAGGGGAACGACGAAGGAGACCGGGGTCGAGAGGGGCTGCAGGGATAGCAAGGGGAGGGGCGACAGGATGGACAATACTAAGAATGGCAGGAGGAGCATGAAAACGGCCAAGAAGCCCACCACGCAGGTCAGTGCCGGCACGGGAGAGGTAATTGAGCATGCAATGCGGACTCTGGGAGTAATGAAAACCCGGAAGCAGTTCAATGCAGGCGTGCAAAGAGCAGCGCCTCCCCGTGGTGGTCTTCACGCTGGCCTCTATCGAACCAGGAGCACAAATACCATGCAGCGGAGCTGGCGAGCTCACCGAACCAGTGGCATCGTCGGAGCTATCCCGAACGCCTTCCATAACAAGCAACACCGCCATAATCGTTAGCAGGGTGAGCAAACCAAGAAGTATTGCAATCGCGCGAGCAGAGGCATTAAGAGTCTCATTAATGCAGGTGCCGGGAGCCATGTGGGCTACCCTGTCCAGCGCCATGGGGAAGTGCGCGGGGAGGCACGTCCCGTCCAAACCATTAATCAACCGCATCCGGAATATTTAAATTTAGAGTTAATCAATATAAATTAATATAATTTAAAATTTATCACGAATAAAACGAAAAACAAAAAACCTAATTTAAAGGAGTTTTCGACCACCTTTTGTGGTGCAAAAACTACGATATTATGTAGAGAGATGTCGTGTACGCTGTCACTTCCGTACGCCGCGACAAAGTTATGCGTGTGAAGTATGATTTTGACCTGCGTTGGTTAACGCGGTCAGTGATTGGAGCAGGCAGCTTGGCCGCGTCAGAGTCGTGAACGAATGGTAACTTTGACATGAAGGATTTCAATGAATTCCCCTCCCTTATATCTTCTTCTCATCAACCGCGCTCCTGGAAGAGGCGGAACCTTCAATAATAACATTAATTAACTCGAGAACAGGAAAGTCGTCAGTTAATTAGGTGATTTGGGACTTCCATACAATTGAACGATAACAACAGAGTTAGGAGGAGAACAGAGAGTTCGTATAGGTGGTGATTTTTGGTGTAGAAACAAAGAAAGAAAAAAACAATGATGAATCCAGCGGCTGCGTTGTCGAGAGCGGTATCTGGGAAGCATCTCTCATTCCGCAGTAATCTTCATGGAATTGGGGGAGCAGGAGGAAGAGGTGTAAGAAGATTAGGAGAGAGCTTTTCTTTCGGGTCCCATCTTTATGCGGATGAATACGAAAGCAATGGCATCGTGGGCGAAGGGAAATTTGGATTTGATTATGCGAAAGAGCGTTTGGAAAAGAGGCAGATGTTCCTCCACAGCTACCACTTTACCACCCAGCCCCAGGAGGCGAGTAGTAATAAGCTCTCTCAGAAGGTGTGGGGTTGTCTTTTCAAAATCAGAACGGCGTTATGGACGGTTATCGCTTGCAATCCGCCGCACGCTGATAGGCACAACGGCTTTGTACGATTTCAACGTCATGGGAACCTGTCTTCGCCTCAATTCTGAGAACAGAGTTGGTAGTGGGCCCCAATTATGTTGCTTCTCCTGTCCTCGATATCTGACTGAATTTGACAAGGAAGAAGATTGCAGCGTGAAATGGGGTCTCTTTTTCTGCGTTTGTTGTCAATGGTTTCTAAGATATCAGATTTTAAAAGATGTTCTCAATGGTTTTTAAGATATCATTTGCAGTTTCATGTTTGCAGCTTTAGGTGAAGTGAAGATAAGATACTTTTAATTATATGTGTAGTATTATAAACTAGTTCAGTTATAGCACCAAAACAATTATTCATAGTAAATCTTACATGGTTAAAATTTAAAAAATTCTAAAAACTAAGCAACTGTTCTAGAAAATAAGCGAGACTTTTGTCAGCGCAGCTATCACAAATGAATGATAGTTGAAAATCTTACCATAGTTTTTTTTTGCAATTTGGTAAAAAAAAAAAAAATCAGAAGAAGGTTAGAGTGTCTGAATAAATTTTTTTTAATGATGGAAATAGATTTAGTACTAAAATCTTGAAATTTGAAATTTATAAATCATATTTTTCAAAACTTTCTGCCCAATTTTATTATAATCTTATCAAAATTTCCATTATTTCCAAGCTAATAACTTTTTATAAATATATAACTAAAGAATTTCCAATCCAATGGAATTTTATTGTTATTCCTTTTTTTTTTTCTTCTCCTGTTCAGACCTAGCACTAAAATAACTGTCATCACTCCGCTAAAAAGAAGTGTTGGAGAAACCTTATGCTATTATATAATCTTGTTGAAATTCTACTAAATTTTTTAGGATGATGCCTCGTAGCAACTCCCACGTCTGAAAGACAAAGAAGAACTGATATCTTTGAAAGAATACACTGCAACCATTGGAAGTTTGAGGGTAGCAGATTTATGGAAAGCAGAGCAGGATTTGATTCTATGAAAGTCATGGAAATTTAAAGAGATTGACCTTCTTCACCCCCTGGAATTTCCTTGGGAAATCATGAAGGAGGCATTGTTGGAAAGAAGGATAAGAATTGTGCACCATCATGAAAGGTTGAGATGGGGATTTCAACCTATATGTATAATCACTTCACAAGAGGCTTATTCTCTTCTTCCAGGCCATTCAATTTTAGAGAAAGAATTAATCTGGGGAAAGATCTGGTCTGGAAAGCTCTGCCCTAAAGTTTCATTTTTTCTCTAGTTGGTAGGTCGATGTAAAATTCTAACTTGTGACCATATTAGGAAAAAAGGTTTTGAAGGTCCTTCATTTTGTTCTCTTTGTAATGGAGGTGGAAGAGACCATCGAGCATTTTTTAAATTCTTGTTCATTTGCATAGGAGATATGGTCTCTAATCTCGTCTATTTTTGGACAAGCCAACCTGAATAGAGAAGATATTGTGTTTCCCTTAGTCAATGGAACACTTCCTTGTTCTTGAATGTCATCATTAATAGGGCTTGGATTCTGGTGGGAGGTTTCATTCTTTGGAAGTTGTGGAAGGAGAGAAATGCCCAAATATTCTTGGAAGATAATTATTTCATGCTTAGTTTAGAATTGGTTGCAGAGTTGTAGGTGGACGTTGAGAGAATATCTCAACCTCCCAGTATGGCCTTGGCCCCTCTTGAGCCAAAGAAAATGAAGAGTGTAGTGTAGATACCAGTATGGCCTTGGCCGCTCTTGAGCCAAGGAAAATGAAGAGTGTATTGTAGTTACCAGTATGGCCTTGGCCCTTCTTGAGCCAAGGAAAATGAAGAGTGTATTGTAGTTACTAGTAGAGTTGAGGGTAGTTGTGAGGCCAAGCAGTGGAATGATTGCCTACCTGTAGATTTCAATCAAATTTCCATTTTTGCTGAGACTTGTAAGTTCCTACGAGACCATCTAGCGTGAGGAGCTGTGAGAGTTGTATGTAGGAGAGTTGTCACTTGGAAAGCAGTGTTTGTCGTCCTACGCGCAGTGCTTATAATGACGAAGGATTGAGGGAGTCAACGACATGGATCGTTGCAGAAGCGTGAACCTGGATACAGGTATTAAAGGAGGTTGTGGAAATAAGCTAATGTGGTAAAGGTTTATTAATTGAAAATACTTGCAGTGAATTTCTTGCAAACTCATGTTGTGCAGATTCTATGGAGCGCACATCTATCTTTAGAGTGTGTAAAACTGTCACGTGGTTAGTGGGTGTTAAATAATATATAGCGTTGTGTGGACTGTGTATGATGGTCGAGCGCTATTGGTGAGCGTTGTGTATGGTCAGTCAACAATCATGCCTCCTGATTTGCGAGAACTGGAAACAGTGAAGTCCTATATATGGAACACAAATTTGTTCTCGTCGGGATACATTGAAGGGACGTTGTAAAACCAATGATTGTTGAGGAAATCTACAATACTATGAAAAAAGTTGTTGAATGTTGAGCGCTACGCAGAACCAGTTACTATGTTAGCCCAGTGTGAGCTTTGTTGCCCAAGCATGAGCCATGTTGGATGTGCATTGTGGGGTCTACATTCAGTGTTGAGCCAAGTGACAGATTCATGGTTGATTTCACTTGTTGAGTGTTACGATGGTTTGAGAAAATCTTATCTTCCAAGTCAATTCAGTCAATTTGAAGATGGGCAATTCGGATCTGGAAAGGATCGTAAATCCTGATGAAATCCAATTTGTTGTGAAACCCATCAACAGGGAAATTAAGCGGAAGTTGCTGAAGATGCAAACTATTTGTTTCAATTAATTTTCATCAGCAAACCAGTTTTGAAAAGCTTTGCTCGCATTGTGCAGGGTGGAATAGAGGAGAATAGTTAAGTGTGATTGGTTTTGTTGTATTTTTGGTTGAGGAATGTATGTTGTATGTTATATTTGATGTATAACTTATTTATGAACAGTCTTGCATAATTCAAATTAGTTGTTTTTGGCACTCCGAAACCTTGAACACATCATTAGTTTTATTGTGTTTACACTGTTATGGTTTGTTGTTCTTGGCGCTTGGAAATCCCTAACCAATTAATATAGGTTACAATATGAGATCCATGTGTGTGAAACAAGTCAAGTTGTTAGATCATTTTTTGAACACGTTCAGTATTCAGACCGCCTTCCTAGCAACTGATGGATAGCCGAAAATGAAATACCTGATAGATGGTGATTGGTCCATAGGATGATTCATTACTTGTCAGCGCTTATCGCAACTGATGGATAGCCGAAAATGAAATACCTGACAGATGGTGATTGGTCCATAGGATGATTCATTACTTGTCAGCGCTTATCGCATAAACCTCGACGAGCCAAGCTGTCAATATTGTTGATCTTGTAAAGTTCATCATTGATAGTCAAAAGCGGGTGTACTTTAAATGAGTTGAGAGGTAAGCTCGAAGATGTGGAGAAAGAAAGAGAGGAGTCTAGAAGACTACAAAGTGGGTAGAGTTGATGATGAACATCAGTGAAACAAAGATCAGTTTTATTATTATAATATGTATTGTAATTGTGCATGTAAGAATTAAGGGAGAGACTTAGAAGATGATTCTTCCATGCTCATTTTAGAATTGGTTGCAGATTTGTAGGTGGATGTTGAGAGAATCTCTCAACCTTCCTATTCATATTTGAAATTGGTTGGATCTACTTCCAACTATATATGTATGATTATAGTGTGTGTCCAATAAACATAGTTTTTATGTGTGCAATCTAATTTTCACTAATATTTTGTAACCAAAGAAGACAACTAGAAGTGGTTAAAGAAATGATTATCCTGAATATAAGGGAATTGGTTTTATTAGTATCATGGTCATTGGAAGATTGTAAGGTGGATAATGTGGAGGATGTGATTCTAAATAAATTTGGTTTAGCTCAGGAGATGTGCTTCGCTTGTAAGGAATCACCCAGGGTACGAGTTCTCAAACACCATGTTATTTCTCTCCCCCCTCAAAGGTTTTATAAAATTAAAATTTGATGAAGTGATGAAAGGTTTTATAAAATTAAAATTTGATGCGGCGACGAAAATAAATCCTGACCTTGTTGGTTTTGGAGGTGTTTTCAGAGATTCTAATTATTTAACTTTAAGGGTCTTTGCGTAGAATTGTGAATCGGTCAACAATAATGTAATAAGCTTTCAGGCATTAGAAATGGTTTTTTTTATAGCCATTCAAGAAGGTTTCCACATACCAAAAGTCGATGGTGACTCCAAGATTGATATTCATTGTGTTCAACAGTTGATAAATGGGAAACCCTTGTAAAATTGACTAAATGTTGGAGATTGGAAGCTATAATTGAGAGTTTACATGGATTAATAAAAAAATTGGATTATGTAATAGTCCTCCATTCCAGAAGAACGGGTAACATGATAACATATTTTCTCACAAATTTTGGTTGTCAATCACGCAATATGGAGTAAGATGAGAACTGGTCACCTTCTTTGCTTTTTGTTTGGGTTGAATATCTTTAGAACTCGTTGGAGAAAGATGTGGCTACCCGATATGTGGTTGCAAATAGTGTAAATGTTGATGAGATGGGAAATTGGGGGTTGTCCCCGCCACCTCATGATTGTATTCGACATTAATGTCATGGACAAGTGCGGTACAATCTGGTTCATTGTTGCATGTAGGCATACAGTTGGCATGGAGGGTTGGCTTCTTTATATGTGATCTTTGTTTGAGGTTTTGGTGTTTGGAAACAAATACTAGAGAGGAGGTGAGAGCCAGAATTTACCCTCTCTATTCTAGTAGCTAGTTCGTTCAATGGGAAGATTGACTTTGGCTTTATGGAGAATTACTTTCACTCGCATTTGTTCTCACTTCAGAAACTGTAATGTATTGGTGAGGGTTCTATCTACTTGCATGTTTTTCCTTCTCAGTGCTTTGTCGTGAGCTATTTGCATGGTGGTTTCCAATTCCATAAGTGGTTTGTGTTGTTGGGGCTAGTCCGTCTCTCAGTTATTGTGAGATTATTCATAGTTTTTAGATATCGATGTGCCATTATAATTCTCATGGGTCTTTGTTTTCTAAATTTATATTCGTGGAAAGTCTTGAGTCAGGAAATATCATTTATTTTGAGAATTTAAAATTGTACTAGGAAATTTGGAAAATGGGATGTCAAATCCTTTATAAATATTCTAGTTCGCTTGTTAATTAGCTCCTTATTTGTTTCTGAAACATGTGTAGGTATAATTACACATTTAATGTAGCTACATTGTGAGGGATGCGTTGAAGGTGGTGAGTCTCCATCTGCCCTTTCTGTAAATTTGGTAATCTCTGAATTAATTATCAGGAGCTTTGTGGATGATTCAATAGTTTTATGTTTAGGGAGTCAACCTGGAGTGTCTGTTGTTGTGTATTCTATTTCCTATCATTATTTTGTAGGTCATGGCTGCTCAACGTGTCCCCACTATACAACGGTGATGCCTCTTAGATAGTGCATGCTCTGTAGAAGGGGAGGAGGTAGACATGTTTCTTTGAGATAGAAAAGGGTCGAACCCTTCGCTTATGATTACGTAACTACATATTTTAATTCTATTTCTCGAGATTTGAGAAGGAAATTATTGGTTTGGAATCTCAAGACAGAATGGAACGAGAGTTTCATTGTCACTCAAAGCTACTTGATGAGGCTTGTAAAAATATTCCTAACCCTGGTTATTGTAGGTGCTAGAAGAAATAATTTCAGAACTCATTAGCTTTAAATTAACAAATGCTCACCTTGTTAAGACTAGTCCTCAAAGATAAGTAGATGGAAAACTATAATTTTTTCTCCACCATGAAGGATGTTAAAAAAATTCTTCGTAGTGAGTGATTCCGCCTGGATAAATTGGATTATCATTTGACACATGTTGAGGGTTACATTCTAAGTGATTCTGAGAAAGGAGAGCTTTTAGATCCCCTAGGTTCAATTGCTCAAGTGCGAGGCACAATTTCTTCTTCTAAGAATAATTAGTGTTGCTAAGATTTGGCAGCGTTGGTGGGAATTTTTATTCACATCCTTAATCATGTTGTTGCTGAAAATATAGTATGATTTACAAGTATGACATCCTGGTTACTAATTATTTGTAGTGATTCTCATGGGTCTTCCTTCTCTAGGTCTAGGCACAACTTTCTTTAACTATCTGTTATGATATTTCTGTGGCCTCTCATGTTAAATTTTGTCATTAATGGCACACATCCATGAGGAGTTTATGGTTTGTTGGCGTTTATATGTAGCTATTTTTATTTTTGAATCTATTAGTTTTGGAAATGGATTTATTGTCATTTCTAATTTGTTATGCATTGGATGAAAAAATGTTTAATTAGGCCCCAATAAATCATATGTTCAACTGATCAATGGTAAAAAATGGCTCGTCGTTCAATGGATGCGATTCAATAGTTGGAGTGGGGGGTCCTTATGACATTAGTAGAGGGGAGGGGGGAGTTCACTATCATAATTCAAACTCCTAGTGATAGCCCCTACATCTGATGGCCCTTGTTAATCCTGAAAAATATATGCAATGCAGGGGGTCTGCTATCACAATTTCCCCCCTCCTGGAACCTCCCCCCTTCCTGGCAAAGCATTGGGATTATATCTTGTGAAGACTTGGGTTCAAGGTCATGTAAACTTGGCTCTTAGTCTCTCTATGGTTCTATGGGCTTGTAAATGGGGATTGATAAACATTTTCCTAAGGGAACATTCTGAATCGCTTATGTAAGACAATTTTTTTTATGTTAATAGTAAGGTCTCAATTCAATTAAATATATATATATATATATATATATATATATATATATATATATATAGACACACACACACACACACACACACACACACACACACATTCAAATTCTTATAGAAAAGTGATTTTATAAGTAGTTATTGGAAATTAATTTTATAAGTAGTTTCTATAGAAAATGTGGATTATCAAACATATCATATGAGTGACTCATCAATAGGAATTGATATTTATCAGCATTATCATTGTAAATCCATTATCATCCATCTATATATGCATCTTGAAAATGGAACTATGATATGTAAAATAAAATCCTTCTAACATGGGAGAGCTAAAAGATTTTCTTCAAAAGTAGGTTCTCCTAATCTCACTATGATGTCTTTTTTAATTTTTTGTATGGTATCAAACATGGATATCTAAAAAATCATTTTCATAGTGCTAGCAGAATAAGAATGATAAGCATGTGAATTCATGTCTTCCCCTAATCTCGCTTCTTATCTTGTACAACTATGTTTAACACCTATGTCAATATGCCATCATTCATAACTATAATAACCCATACTAATTGTCTCACTCATGATGTGAAGTATCACATCACAACCCTAAAGTGAAGATCTTGCTCACTCTTGGACAACATAAGATATGGTGCTAGATAAATGGTTTTAGAAAATGTAGGGGAAATTAGTGTCAGGGCTCCAAACTGACATCTTCTTTTACACTCATTTCCATCATTTTACCATATTTCGTAACTCTTTACCATATTCTGTAGCTCCATAACTCTACATTAATAACCATTTTGATGATCATATGGGTTTATCATTATTATTTTCCAAGTCATTTATTTTAATTATTTTAAGAGAATTTATGATTAAATATTATCAAATTAACATGTTTTCGTATATATCTAAAAGTGGTATGAGTTTTATGATATTGTATGCCTATTTGAAGGTTCTATAAGGACTTTATTTGGCCACTCAAGCATAAATTCGAAGTTCAATTCTAAATCACGAAGATTTGTGGAATATTTGTAGAATAGTTGGATCATTGACTAGGCACATTCAAAGGAGAAGAATCATGGATGTTTTGATATGTCTATCCTATCAAAACTAGGAGAGAATTTTGAGAGGATTTGTATCTCATATTTTTAGGTGATTGGTTGTAACAACATGAGATAAATGTGGATATATAAGATATTTGTGTATCTATATTTATTGATTAGTTATCTTAAGTTTTTGTATGAATAAGAGTGCATCCTTCAAAGGAACCCCAATCAGATTTTCATCAAAGATGTAATTTGTAAAATGAGGATAGGGAGGAAGAGAGTTGAATTATTGTAATATCTTTGGTGCTTTTCTCCAACTTCATTTTATGGAATACATATTGCTGCTTTGATCTCGAAACTTTGATAATCGTTCGATGTGCTTGCTGAGGAGTGGAGGGCCCCCATCAACTGCAGCTTGTGCACTTCTTTCTTTTGTTGTAAATATTTATGTTATTTCATTTATTTTCATTTTAAGCAAGTGTGATTTCAATTCGGCAAGTGTGGTTTCATTTTAGTCAAGCGTAATTTGAATTTAGCAAGTGTGGTTTCATTTCAAGATACTATGGTTTTATTTATGCAATTTTAGTTTAATTTATTTTGTATTATTTTGATTCATGTTGTTTTGTTAAGATTGATTTAATTTCTTTATGTTTGGATTGGATTTAATTTGATTGATTTGGATTGATTTATTTTCCTTATGTAATTTGTTTCAAGTTTCTTGCATTAGATTAATTTATTCTGAGAAATAATCACCTTGTACATATAGTATACGAATACCTCATTAGTTCATGAACCCTGTGTTGACAAATTAAATGAGAGGGATTCAACTCACAATTAAATCACCAACATTTTGGCACTGTTGTCATGGAGGTATACATAAGTGCTTATCTTGAAAATTTAGAGAACGCATAAAATTTGAATTCATTCTTAGATGCATGGTTAAAAGAATATTAAAATAATTTATGATGCATATTAAATTTCAATAATTTTTCAATACTTTGTACTAATCTGTGTGCAAGGTAGGAAGTATCAACTAGTTGGAGTAATTCACAGACAATTAAGAGTTTGAAGATTTTCATTCCAAGAACATTCTCAAATCCTAACAATAACTGAGATAAATGTTTCTAACGAAGAGTATATTTTAATTGCATTAAAAAATTGTCTATCTCTCCACCTCCACAAGAAGATCTTCAAGTCTCTTTTGATTCTTCTTTCCAATATGTTAAAGAGACTAAAGAATCATGGAATACTTTTGATGGGGAGAAACCACTAGAATCTAAGATTGATGAATGCATCATAAAGGAGGATATTCAATATGATCTAACCAAGAAAGGAATCATGAATGCCATAGCTTTATTGAAAGATGGTTCTAATCAAGGATCAAGGCACATCATTCATTCATTCTTCCTTACTTCTTGATTGCATTATCAAAACAAATCAAGTCAAATCACTCATTCATTCTACCTTTCTTCTTGATTGCATTATCAAAACAACTGGTCTTTCATGCTTTGATGTAATTTAATGCATATTTTTCAAACCTAAGCATGAATATATTTTTACTCTTGTTATGCACATGGTAACATTGGAAATATGCATACACTTGTGTTGGCGAAAAAGGAGGTCTTTTGGAAAGACTTAGGTTCATGCTTGAGGCCAATAAGGTTTTCGTTGTAGTCTAGGAAAACATTGACCTTTTCACCCTACTTGAGGGAGCAGGGAGTCTCACCCAAGGCATGCCATGACCTTACTGAGATTAGAGGTTAGATCATTAGCGTTGAGGAAAGATTACTAAGATAGATAATATGTATGAGCATAAAAATGACATATATGTATCTCAACTCTAAGAAGTAAGCTATCATTCATCACTACACGTTCAGAGTACCAAATTAAAAATTTAAAATAGGCATACATTCACCATAATCAATCAAGCATCAACCAATCCATAATATACAACACAAAAACAACCCGATTCCATTAACTTGGATCAAAACAACATAAACATACTCTGCACAGTCTCTTACAGTTCAGTTCAATACAAAAGGCTCTGCAGAGCTCTCCCTAAGCTCTACTCTCCTATCAGCCTCTCTCTCACTAACTGACTAACTAACTCTAGAGTCGCTTCTTTCCTACCTATTTTTTCCTGTCGACTGACACTGTCAGTCTTTGCCCCTTTTGCGCTCGTCTATCCACTTGCGCTCCACTGCCTTCTATTTCTTCTTAATCACTAGGAGTTCTAATATTTGTTTCTTGTCTCCCATCTCTGCCATTTGTGCTATTATCTGTTTATGCCTCACCACCTATCTTCCGGCTTTCCGCAACCATGATAGCTCCCTGCCTACCTTGATTGCGTTCTGCCACCTATCTTCCGGCTCTCCGCAACTCCAAAAATGTTATGTCCAAAACAAAGGCCCCAACAGGCCCTGACCACATGCTATTGACTCGTTCCGAGTCAAACTTTTCCTTTCGTTGCGGCTTCTGGTGGTCTTTTGGCTTTCAGTGTTGGCCTAGTTTCTCCTGTTGCTTCTGTCTCTATCTTTTCTTGTTTCGGTTTACCCTGTTCCAACAAAGGCACCAACTCAGGAACCTTGTTCATTGTTTATCTTCTAAGTTCTGTGAACTCAATTATGGCTTGATTCCATGCCTTAATCACAGGTTCCATTTCATTGATGATTCTATCGGCCTGATTCACATCCATTACCTACGTTAGTTTATTGAATACTTCTTGGATTTTGGGTTTAGCTTTAGCCGCTAGTTTTTGAATTGCCTCTGCATTTTGCTTCACAGGTTGTCGTAGGTCCCTGAGAAGTTGCTTTGTTGTTGTTGAGTGCTCCTCGATGGCCTGGATTTTTTATTCAAGTATGTGTGTTTGGTCATACAATTGAGTTCTTATGACCGAATCTGTGGTCCCCTTGATTTCAAGGACAATCTTCTGCAGTTGCTTAGAAACTAGTTGTGCCTTCATTGTCAAAGAATTTGAGCATTCATGTAGTTGCTCCAAAAGGATGTAGGGAAAATTTTAAGAACCCCCCTAAATTTATATTTATAATAAATGGGTAAATCCCCATGATACATAGGAAAAATGGAAGGCGATTATATATAATATGTATATATAATTTTTTTGGCGAATCTCTCACGAGATTATATTATCTTGTAAAATCATGGTGAATCACTAGTACAAATGGCGAATCACTAGTACAAAATGGCGAATCATTGTCTAGTGGAGTTCGGGGTGTTGGTTCCAATGAAGATATGGTAGTTGAACTAGGAGTTGAAGGAAGAAAACCACCAAGACCAAGCATGGCACATGGTGACTCGTGAGGGAAGTAGTTCTCATGTAGTTTGGAAAACACGTTCTAGTTCTACTAAGCGTAGTGTTTCTGCTCATGCTACTACTAGCACTGATATTGAGGTTGGAGAGGAGTTTGAGGAAGCATGGAAGGTAGAAGTGGTGGAGAATTACAAAGATAACCCCATGATGGGCTCCATTTTACCCTTTTGTATTTGGGCCTACAAGATCTTTTATCCATTGAACCAACAATTAACCGTTCAACCAACAATCAACTTGACTGAGTTGATTAGGTACGAGTCAACTTAGACTAATCTTCAAAACTATGCTTTGCACTATCCCATATTTATCACACTAATGCTACACAACATTGAGCATTTGCACCCAACTCTCATGCATGCACACAAAGTTTTCATTAACATCTATAACCCTAACCAAGTGAGAATTGATCAAAAATTTGCACCAAAGTTTGTTATAGTGTTGAAAGTTCATAAGAAATTTAGATCCATGGTACCTTAAATAAATTTTGAGATAACATCCACAAATTTGACCACAATAGAGAAAACTTATGATAAATTTTAAACCTACAAAAATTAGGATTCATGTTCCTAGGAATGATCATAAGAAGTAGTTGACATATAGGTCGAGTTTTGAGCCTTGACACATTGATAATGCAATGTCTTAGGTAAAAACTCACACATTGAAAATTCGTCAATGAAGAGAAGAAAATATCATTATGAATTACACATACTCCAAACGTCCTACCAAATTCTACTTAGTTGTCTACAACTCAGCTATACATAATCTTATAGTAAATACAAATTCAACAAATCCTTCTTCACATAGCTAATGAATGGCCATTGGAAGAGCACCCCTTATATAATAGTAATAGTAGCAATCAATAGATTATTTCATATTTAACTTCATAGCCATAGCACTCCTATGTATTGTATGATGTATTGTATGATGTTGACTGCTATAACTTGTACTTTCTCTCTTTGCTGAATTTGAAGAATAATAAGAAGATTTGATCAAAGGGTTTTTCCCACATTAGATTTTTTCCTTGGCATCCGCCAAAATATTGTGTCCTCTTGTCTTGGCTTGTCTTCTAGTTATTCTCTTATGTTATATCAACATATATTGTCAATGTTAATGTGATTTCTAAATAGGAAACTGAATTGGGCTAAAAGATTGAAGTAAATTACTCCAAGCATAGAAAATACCATCGTTAACTAAAAATTAACACATTTTTTATTAATATGTTTCGACATTAATTACAATTCGTTTTAGATCCAAAAATATAGGATCCAATCAACCCAAAATAGGAACATAAATTATCATGAAAATAGTTATCTCATGATCCTCTGGATGATCTCGAGCTCCACCTAGAAATAAAACCATTTATTGGACACACATCACCGTTCAATCTAACAAACTAAATTCTCTAGAAATTACCAAGGTAAAATCAGAAAATTAAATTATGCCTCTACATCAAGACATGACCATCTAAAAATTAAATGACCACCTAACAAGTGGAGCAGAAAATGTTTTTACAAATGCGGGTTCTCTTAGTGCTTTCAATATGGCATCCTCCACAACTACTTGATATGGCCAGTCATCATATATGAACAAGGCCTTTATGATTATATATATTAATAGTGATGCACACTAAATATTGACTTCTCCTACACATTCATAGTAATTAGTTCATTGCAAAAAATAACAATTAAAATATAATTCAACAAGAAATGAGCAATTACAATATGAAAAAATTATCCAAATGATCAAACAATGATGTTAGTGTGAAAAAATTAATCCAAATGGAAAATATTATCCACTTCAATGCCAACTTTAATATATAATAGGTTAAATCTGAGATGGAACAAGAAAAAATATTAGAACAAAGAAAGGGTTTCCAAGTTCTACTATGGCCCATTAGAACTAAGAAACCATAGTAGAACAAGAAAGGGTTTCCAAATTGCATTCAGAATTTTAGAAGCAACATCAATTCTGTGTTTGCACATTATTTATAAAAGAAGACAAATCAACAAGGTGAGCAATAATTTGTTCCTGATGAGAAAAAAATCTTGGTTGTTGTATGTGCTTCTTTTCTATGGTTGTTATATTAATTAAATTTCATCTTTATGTTGAAGATATTTACATTGTAAATTATTTGTCCATTTGTTATAGGTTGCACTCAAAGTTTAATAGTCATAACTCATAATCATCCTTTCATCCCAAGTGAAACCTAGAAATAGTGCATGTTACTCCGGTTATGGAGACCAAAGACTCAGGTATAACACAATAAATACTAATAGATAATGAGCATGTTGACAAAATCGATAAATGAGAGTTATATATTGTAGTTCTTTAAATTGAACAAGCTCATGGCTATTATTGAACCATGTTATTTAACTCACCCAATCAGAACCAACTAAGATGGAGCTTTCATAACAAACACAAGTAGTGAAGAGTGCCTTCTTAGATTAACCTAACCTTGTTTACCTTCATTAAAATCATCATTAATCATTTTAAAATGCATGTCAACTAATGATGCATCTACCATTAGGTTATTTTGCACAATATCTTCGCTTGTAACAATATATATTTTAGATATCTCATTTCTTCAATATACATTTTTTATAGGGGCTAGAAGTGGAGCCAAGTGAGAAACGTTGAATGGTTCTTTTAAGTGAGCTAGAAAACAAACTTGCTCTAGTGAATAAAAAAGCATAATCTCAACTAACTTTGTATTAAAGCTCCAATGCTTAACAGAATTCCTGTTAATATCATTCACTTTAAATAGTTTAGGCCACTCTCTTTACGCAAGTAACTGTGATATTTGTATATAGGGTTACCTAATCATCCTAAGAAGGGCTCCAAGATACAAATACACCACTTATAACTAAGGAATTTGAAAATAAACAGTCATTTATGATGGGACACTTTCAACATAGAAATCAAGGATAGCATGTACTGTACCTAGCTCTAAAATTTGTCTTACTTGAGAGTAATGCCACTCTGCCTGAACAGAGATACCTTAACAATTCCGTTAAATATCTCAACATATGCTCATGAAGGAAGAAGTGGCCTTCCGCTCAAGGATTCCTCGTCCTCATAAGAAATATCCTTTTGGGCATTTTTATACTGATAACAGTTGGCTAAGAGCATGTAAAGGAAGAGATTGATCGCAGTGTCGCCCTCAAAGAGGCTAGAAGCCAATAAAATTAGTCTAAATGAGATTTTTTCAAGTTGTTTGTGAACCAGCAACCCCCCTTGCTTCTGCAACTAACTTTCTCAGTAACTGAAATAAGGAAGCTGCTAATGAAACTGGAAACTCCTACAACACTCAGATTCACAGCAATACCTAGGCTTTTCATAGTGTCCAGCATCTAATCATAAAAGTATTCTTGCATTCCTACCATTGCAAATACATCCGTGATGCCAAATAGCACATATTATGGAAGCAACAGAAAAATGCTCAAGGGAATTGTTGCATTGGGCAGGTCTATCAGTCCATTGTCCTTTGCTACCTCGATTCTTCTAATCTCTATCAATGCGGCAACAATCATTGATATAATGGAGAAAAACATGCCAGTGCCTATCCTTTACAGCATAGTAATCCCCCATTCATTCCTTGTCAAGCCCCTTGCGATTGGAACAAAGATGCGGTCATAAACAGGCACCAATAGGAGAATAGATAGGCTAGTAAAACATTGTAAGCTTGTAGCAGGGATCTCAAAATGTGTTCCAATATTTATACCCATTGTGCTCCCCTATTTTGTGAAAAATGTTGAAGATTGTGAAAAGAAAACCCCATACATCAAACATGCCATCCAAATTGGTAACAGCCCAAGAACATCTTTCACCTCTTCAACCTCTTGGACTGTGCATAGTCGCTAATTGAAGGTTGTTTTACACTCATCGTCCAACTCATATTCAACTGTAGCTTTGTCAAGAAACTTGAAAAATGGGAATGAGGATATGCATCACAAATATCTCAGTTCATCTAAAATTGAACATAACAGAGTGCAACCCACAAGAAGCAACAAGGAAAAGACTGAAATAAAATAGAAATATGACTTAAGAATAGACTATACCTTACCCGTGGTCAGTAAGTAGCTATATCCTATACTATATCCTTAAACTAAATTTTCAGTCCACCCTCTTCCTACAAAATATTATTTCAATTACCAAGAATTTCAATATTTTCTATGTCAAATAGAAAAACCACTGTGACTCCAACAAATTGAGTCATGACATTGGCCACTTTTAGCAATGTATGAAAACTTTTGTGGCAATTATTTCCCATAGGTTTGTACTAATAAATGCAATATAACTAGATGTAAACTGAGCAAGACCAGAGAGGAATTACCTAAACTGATTAGTACGCAATTACTGTCTTCTTGGTCCAAAAATTGAAACTTCTTTTTCTTCAATGCGATCTACGTTATTTTCTTCCTCATAGGTGGAAATGTTCCATTTGTAAAATTTTGCAACAAAGACATGGACAATTTGAGTAAGAGGACTACCACCAGGTAGTTTATGCCGGTAAAATTTTTTCCCACACAAGAAGATAAGCAGTGCTATTTCCATAGTCACAACAGGAATGCCAAATCCTAGGCCCCATCCTATGTCGTCCTAAATATATGTGAGTACAACGAATCCTGTAAGAGTACCAATGCAAATACTAAAATACCACCAATTAAAGAATGAACTCTTACACTGATCAGCACCAAATGCTTGTAAACAGGGTTTGAAGCCTCCTTGCCCCAAAGCAACCAAATAGATTGAGACGAAGAAAATACCAGCCTGCTTCAAACTCGTCAAAGAGGCGAACAAAGTGACAAAAATAAATCCCTGTAACAATCCATCTCATGTAGTGTTTATTAGTAGGATTCCATGCACGATATTAAAGTAGAAAAGGAATAATAATTTTCAAACCCTATTGTCCTTTTAAACATCGGTTCAATTCACCGAAATATATAGCAAAATCTTCCTGTGTCCATCGAAATTTGCATGAATCCACTGGAAAAATATTATAAAGATACTAAATTATCCATTGTTTAATGCTAGAACACCAAAAAAAATATAAACCAATGGGATGTCATCAAGCCATAAAATCGCATTCAGAATTTTAGAAGCAACATCATTTCTGTGTTTGCACATTCTTTATAAAAGAAGACAAATCAACAAGGTGAGCAATAATTTGTTCCTGATGAGAAAATAATCTTGGTTGTTGTATGTGCTTCTTTTCTATGGTTTTTATATTAATTGAATTTCGTCTTTATGTTGAAGATACTTACATTGTAAATTATTTGTCCATTTGTTATAGGTTGCACTCAAAGTTTAACAATCATAACTCATAATCATCCTTTTATCCCAAGTGAAACCTAGCAATAGTGCATGTTACTCCAGTTATGGAGACCAAAGACCCAGGTATAACACAATAAATACTAATAGATAATGAGCATGTTGATAAAATCGATAAATGAGAGTTATATATTGTAGTTCTTTAAATTGAAAAAGCTCATGGCTATTATTGAACCATGTGATTTTAACTCACCCAATCAGAACCAACTAAGATGGTGCTTTCATAACAAACTCAAGTAGTGAAGAGTGCCTTCTTAGATTAACCTAACCTTCTTTACCTTCATTAAAATCATCATTAATTATTTTAAAATGCATGTAAACTAATGATGCATCTACCATTAGGTTCTTTTGCACAATAGCTTTGCTTTTAACAATATATATATTAGATATCTCATTTCTTCAATATCAATTTTTGATATGGGCTAGAAGTGGAGCCAAGTGAGAAACGTTGAATGGTTCTTTTAAGTGAGCTAGACACCAAACTTGCTCTAGTGAATCAAAGAGCATAATCTCAACTAACTTTGTATTAAAGCTCCAATGTTTAACAGAATTCCTGTTAATCTCATTCTCTTTAAACAGTGAAGGCCAATCTCTTTACGCAAGTAACTGTGATATTTGTATATAGGGTTACCTAATCATCCTAAGAAAGGCTACAAGATACAAATGCACCACTTATAACTAAGGCATTTGCAAATAAACCGTCATTTATGATGGGACACTTTCAACATAGAAATCAAGGATAGCATGTATTGTACCTAGCTCTACAATTTGTCTTGCCTGAGAGTAATGCCACTCTGCCTGAACAGAGATACCTTAACAATTCCGTTAAATATCTCAACATATTCTCATGAAGGAAGAAGTGGCCTTCTGCTCAAGGATTCCTCTTCCTCATAAGAAATATCCTTTTGGGCATTTTTATACTGATAGCAGCTGGCTAAGAACATGTAAATGGAGAGATTGATCGCATTTTCGCACTCAGAGAGGCTAAAAGCCAATAAAACTAGTCTAAATGAACTTTTTTCAAGTTGTTTGTGAACCAGCAACCCCCCTTGCTTCTGCAACTAACCTTCTCAGTAACTGAAATAAGGAAGCTGCTAGTGAAACTAGAAACTCCTACAACACTCAGATTCACAGCAATACCCAGGCTTTTCATAGTGTCTGGCATCTGATCATAAAATTATTCTTGCATTCCTACCATTGCAAATACATCTGCTATGCCAAATAGCACATATTGTGGAAGCAACAGAAAAATGCTCAAGGGAATTGTTGCATTGGGCAGGTCTATCAATCCATTGTCCTTTGCTACCTTGATTCTTCTAATTTCTATCAATGCGGCAAAAATCATTGATATAATGGATAAAAACATGCTAGTGCCTATCCTTTGCAGCATAGTAATCCCCCGTTCATTCCCTGTCAAGCACCTTGCAATTGGAACAAAGATGCGGTCATAAACAGGCACCAATAGGAGAATAGATAGGCTAGTAAAACATTGTAAGCTTGCAGCATGGATCTCAAAATGTCTTCCAATATTTCTATCCATTGTGCTCCCCTGTTTTGTGAAAAATTTTGAAGATTGTGCAAAGACAACCCCATACATCAAACATGCCATCCAAATTGGTAACAACCCAAGAACATCTTTCACCTCTTCAACCTCTTGGACTGTGCATAGTCTCCAATTGAAGGTTGTTTTACACTCATCATCCAACTCATCTTCAACTGTAGCTTTGTCAAGAAACCTGAAAAATGAGAATGAGGATATGCATCACAAATATCTCAGTTCATCTAAAATTGAACATAACAGAGTGCAACCCACAAGAAGCAACAAGGACAAGACTAAAATAAAATATAAATATGACTTAAGGATAGACTATACCTTACCCGTGGTCAGTAAGTATCTATATCCTATACTATATCCTTAAAACTAAATTTTCAGTCCACCCTCTTCCTACAAAATATTATTTCAATTACCAAGAATTTCAATATTTTCCATGTCAAATGGAAAAACCACTGTGACTCCAACAAGTTGAGTCACGGCATTGGCCACTTTTAGCAATGTACCATAAATTTTGTGGCAATTATTTCCCATGGGTTTGTACTAATAAATGAAATATAACTAGATGTAAACTGAGAAAGACCAGAGAGGAATTACCTAAACTGATCAGTATGCAATTTCTGTCTTCTTGGTCCAAAAATAGAAACTTCTTTTTCTTCAATACGATCTACGTTCTTTTCTTCGTGATAGGTGGAAACGTTCCATTTGTAAAATGTTGCAACAAAGACATGGGAAATTCGAGTAAGAGGACTACCACCAGACATTTTATGCCTGTAAAATTTTGTCCCACACAAGAAGATAAACAGTGCCATTGCCATAGTCACAGTAGGAATGCCAAATCCTAGGCCCCATCCTATGTCATCCTGAATATATGTGAGTACATCTAATCCTGTAAGAGTACCAATGAAACTACTAAAATACCAACAATTAAAGAATGAACTCTTACACTTATTCTCTTCCGGGTCGTCCTCATCAAACTGATCGGCACCAAATGCTTGTAAACAGGGTTTGAAGCCTCCTTGCCCCAAAGCAACCAAATAGATTGAGACGAAGAAAATCCCAACCTGCTTCAGACTCATCAAAGAGGCGGACAAGGTGACAAAAATAAATCCCAGTAACAATCCATCTCAGGTAGTGTTTATTAGTAGGATTCCATGCATGAGATTAAAGCAGAAAAGGAACAATTATTTTCAAACCCTATTGTCCTTTTAAACATGGGTTCAATTTACCCAAATATATAGCAAAATCTTCTTGTGTCCATCGAAATTTTCATGAATCCACTGGAAAACAATTATAAAGATACTAAATTATCCATTGTTTAATGCTAGAACACCAAAAAAATATAAGCCAATGGGATGTCATCAAGCCATAAAATCACATTCAGAATTTTAGAAGCAACATCATTTCTGTGTTTGCACATTCTTTATAAAAGAAGACAAATCAACAAGGTGAGCAATAATTTGTTCCTGATGAGAAAAAAATCTTGGTTGTTGTATGTGCTTCTTTGCTATGGTTGTTATATTAATTATATTTCGTCTTTATGTTGAAGATATTTACACTGTAAATTATTTTTCCATTTTTTATAGGTTGCACTCAAAGTTTAACAATCATAACTCATAATCATCCTTTCATCCCAAGTGAAACCTAGAAATAATGCATGTTACTTTGGTTATGGAGACCAAAGACCCAGGTATAACACAATAAATACTAATAGATAAAGAGCATGTTGACAAAATCGATAAATGAGAGTTATATATTGTATTTCTTTAAATTGAACAAGTTCATGGCTATTATTGAACCATGTGATTTAACTCACCCAATTAGAACCAACTAAGATGGTGCTTTCATAACAAACACAAGTAGTGAAGAGTGCCTTCTTATATTAACCTAACCTTATTTACCTTCATTAAAATCATCATTAATTATTTTAAAATGCATGTCAACTAATGATGCATCTACCATTAGGTTCTTTTTCACAATAGCTTCACTTGTAACAATATATATTTTAGATATCTCATTTCTTCAATATCAATTTTTGATACAGGCTAGAAGTGGAGCCAAGTGAGAAACGTTGAAACGGTTCTTTTAAGTGAGCTAGACACCAAACTTGCTCTAGTGAATCAAAGAGCATAATCTCAACTAACTTTGTATTAAAGCTCCAATGTTTAACAGAATTCCTGTTAATCTCATTCTCTTTAAACAGTGAAGGCCACTCTCTTTACGCAAGTAACTGTGATATTGGTATATAGGGTTACCTAATCATCCTAAGAAGGGATCCAAGATACAAATGCACCACTTATAACTAATGTATTTGCAAATAAATAGTCATTTAAGATGGGACACTTTCAACATAGAAATCCAGGATAGCATGTACTGTACCTAGCTCTACAATTTGTCTTGCCTGAGAGTAATGCCACTCTGCCTGAACAAAGATACCTTAACAATTCCCTTAAATATCTCAACATATGCTCATGAAGGAAGAAGTGGCCTTCCGCTCAAGGATTCCTCATCCTCATAAGAAATATCCTTTTGGACATTTTTATATTGATAGAAGCTGGCTAAGAACATGTAAATGCAGAGATTGATCATAGTGTCGCACTCAGAGAGGCTAGAAGCCAATAAAAGTAGTCTAAATGAGCTTTGTTCAAGTTGTTTGTGAACTAGCAACCCCCCTTGATTTTTCAACTAACCTTCTTAGTAACTGAAATAAGGAAGCTTATAATGAAACTAGAAACACCTACAACACTCAGATTCACAGCAATACCTAGGCTTTTGATAGTGTCCAGCATCTGATCATAAAAGTATTCTTGCATTCCTACCATTGCAAATACATCTGCTATGCCAAATAGCACATATTGTGGAAGCAACAAAAAAATGCTCAAGGGAATTGTTTCATTGGGTAGGTCTATCAGTCCATTGTCCTTTGCTACCTCGATTCTTCTAATCTCTATCAATGCGGCAACAATCATTGATATAATGGAGAAAAACATGTCAGTGCCTATCATTTGTAGCATAGTAATCCCCCGTTCATTCCCTGTCAAGTGCCTTGTGAATGGAACAAAGATGCGGTCATAAACAGGCACCAATAGGAGAATATATAGGCTAGTAAAACACTGTAAGCTTGTAGCAGGGATCTCAAAATGTGTTCCAATCTTTCTATCCATTGTGCTCCCCTGTTTTGTGAAAAATGTTGAAGATTGTGCAAAGATAACCCCATACATCAAACATTCCATCCAAATTGGTAACAACCCAAGAACATCTTTCACCTCTTCAACCTCTTGGACTATGCATAGTCGCCAATTGAAGGTTGTTTTACACTCATCGTCCAACTCATCTTCAACTGTAGCTTTGTCAAGAAACCTGAAAAAATGAGAATGAGGATAGGCATCACAAATATCTCAGTTCATCTAAAATTGAACATAACAGAGTGCAACCCACAAGAAGAAACAAGGACAAGACTGAAATAAAATAGAAATATGACTTAAGGATAGACTATACCTTACCCGTGGTTAGGAAGTAGCTATATCCTATACTATATCCTTAAAAATAAATTTTCAGTCCACCCTCTTCCTACAAAATATTATTTCAATTACCAAGAATTTCAATATTTTCCATGTCAAATGGAAAAACCACTGTGACTCCAACAAATTAAGTCATGACATTGGCCACTTTTAGCAATGTACGACAAATTTTGTGGCAATTATTTCCCATAGGTTTGTACTAATAAATGCAATATAACTAGATGTAAACTGAGCAAGACCAAAGAGGAATTACCTAAACTGATTAGTACGCAATTGTTGTCTTCTTGGTCCAAAAATTGAAACTTCTTTTTCTTCAATGCGATCTACATTCTTTTCTTCCTGATAGGTGGAAACGTTCCATTTTTAAAATGTTGCAACAAAGACATGGAAAATTCGAGTAAGAGGACTACCACCAGGCAGTTTATGCCGGTAAAATTTTGTCCCACACAAGAAGATAAGCAGTGCTATTTCCATAGTCACAGTAGGAATGCCAAATCTTAGGCCCCATCCTATGTTGTCCTGAATATATGTGAGTACAACGAATCCTGTAAGAGTACCAATGCAAATACTAAAATACCATCAATTAAAGAATGAACTGTTACACTTATTCTCTTTTGGATCGTCCTCATCAAACTGATCAACACCAAATTCTTGTACACAGGGTTTGAAGCCTCCTTGCCCCAAAGCAACCAAATAGATTGAGATGAAGAAAATCCCAGCCTGCTTCAGACTCGTCAAAGAGGCAGACAAAGTGACCAAAATAAATCCCTGTAACAATCCATCTCATGTAGTGTTTATTAGTAGGATTCCATGCATGAGATTAAAGCAAAAAAGGAACAATCATTTTCAAACCCTATTGTCCTTTTAAACATGGGTTCAATTCACCCAAATATATAGCAAAATCTTCCCGTGTCCATCGAAATTTGCATGAATCCACTGGACAACAATTATAAAGATACTAAATTATCCATTGTTTAATGCTGGAACACCAAAAAAATTATAAACCAATGGGATGTCATCAAGCCATAAAATCATCCTCAATCCGATAAAATATTGATCAACCCTAGTGGTTACAAAGGGCTTGTACTTCAAGGTAGATTTTTCGAAAGTAAGGTCCTCGTTGCCTTTAATGTGTTGGTCCAAACTTAATCAGTCCTGAAGCAATCAGGTAAGGTTATGTGCCAACAATCTTAGGTGTAAACATTACTGCTTGTTTAACTATCCAAGATTTTCCCATTATTGTGTGGTCTGGCCTCGCCGTATGGCATGAGTTTCAAAGGGATAAGGTTCAGTCCAAATCCTCGATGGTTTTCATGTAACAGTGATTTCTCAAACGTGGCACCTAAACCCAACAAAGTTCACTTGTTGGAGTCTAATTGCTTGGGGTATGCGGCCCCCAACTAGTGAAAAATTGGGGTGAATCACTCCAACCCCTCCCTCCGACCCAGTAAATCCATGCGAATGCCATTGAAATCTGCTCCGAACAAAGAAAATCAGGAGCGAATGCCATTGAAATCTGCTCCAAATAAAGAAAATCGGGAGCGAATTCCATTTTTTCAGTTTTATGGGCATTTATTTTGGTGGGATAATATTCAATAATTGATTATTTTTAAAATAATTATAGGGCTAACTTTATAAAACTATAGAAAATGGGTTTTATATAAAAAATTCGCCCTATCAAAATTTAAAACCCCTTAAAATTCGCCTTTGGGCTAAAATTCGCCCCTAAAATTTTCCCTGACAGGCTGTATGCATCCTTGGCAGTCGTTCCAAGTGTGTCCTTTATGTTCTGCATTTCTCTTTGCCTCTCTGATAATTTCTCGACATATACTGTAGAGGGATCTAGTAGTAATGTTCTTGCCACCAGCGCCTCTTTCAACTCTTGGTTTTCTCGGTCCAGGCTCAGACATGCTATTTTGACTCGAATGGATCTTTTGACCATTGAGGATGACGAAATGTGTGCGGGTGTTGTGCTATCCAGGGTAGTCACGATCAGCCATAGGTCTTTAAAGACCTCTGTTACTTGCTCCAACTATTGTTGTAGGCTATCCTTATCACCTTGGAGTTGATTGCGCTCATCAGTAAGCACAATAACTTGTTGTTGTTACTGCTCAAATATCTGTAGGAGGTCATTATGTAGAACTTCTACTTGTCGTGCTGTCGTCTGGATGAAACTGAGCAGTTGGCTAGGTCCTCAAATTTTCATGTTCCCATTTCTCGACATCTCTTGTCTTGGATGTCTCTCCTTGAGCGGTTGCCCACTGGCGATTAATATTTCATAATTTCCCTACGAGGATGTTAGTTGACTCTGTTGTGGCAGCTGGGGTTCAGGAACATGTAGACTAGTAGATGGCATGAACTATTGCAACAATAAATTGGATTTCCGGAATGGGTTTGCCTTTGATGTGGTGGGGGTTGTGTAGGAAATGAGGGACCCTTCCTGGATTAATAACTCTAAAAGGGTGCCCTGTCCCACTGTGGTTTGGTCAACCTCAGGTACTCCAGTTGTACCCGAGTTAACCTCTGCCTCGATATCAACATTTGTGAGAGTCCGTAGTGGTATCAAATCTGAAATGGTTGCAAAGGTGGACAGTGTGGTTGGGGTGGTCCTTGGATGTGAACGAGGTGTGCAGTGATGAATTATGCGTATCGGGTGGTGATGAGATTTGTATGCTGATAAATGATGATGGATCAAATAATGGTAACACAGAGGTGGTCTGGGTGGCAACCTCTGGCTCTTATTGAATTAACATTCCCGTCACTATTGGCTGGGGTTGGTCTTCTCCAATGAGATCGACCACTTGCTCAAGTCCCACTATTTGGGCTCTTTTCCCTTTAGGTGCTGGTACTAGGGGTTTATTTGGCTTGGTTTTGTAGATTGGAGTGACAGTGGGTAGCGAAGGGGAGTGGAATGTGGTAGATGGTAGTGCAGTTAGGATGGGGGTGGTGGTGGACGGGGATGCATAATTCAATGTTTGAAATTCAGAAAAAGTTGGAAACACAGTAGATGTGATGCTAAGAGTTACTATTGCCTTATTGAAGCCTTTCACCCATGTGTCCATCCGGTCCAGCATCAGCCACAATTGTAATTGGGATATCCTCTACATTATTTCTTTTGGTGTCTCCCCCGAAAGTGCTTTAGGGAGCATCACATTAAATGAATAAACTGGGATCTCGTTTCTGATCTCCATTGCCACTCCCGACCATGAAGAAAACTATGTGTGAAAGGCCTCTTTCATTATTTGGAACTTCAATGGCTTCTTATGGAAGGTATTTTCATCAACGCAACTTGGTCGGACATAGGTTCGGTTATGAGTCACCCCAAACCAGAATTGTGGGAAGTATCTATCCAATAAGCTTCTTGGAATTCTTTGTTGACTTCTAACTACATCGACCCTATCTGTACCAGGCTGCAAAAGCTTCCTCATTGACCTCTTTGGTGCTTGGGTCCCCTAATATCTTCCATGGTGTGAACCTTAGTGCCATAGGTTGATCTTGTGTAATCTCTGCAAGTGGTCTGATTCCTGGTGGACTCCACTTCCACATTGCGAGAGCCATGATCAGGTAACCATATGTAAATCATGTGGCTCGCTTCTAGTTGTCCTCCTAAGACTCAAATAGTTCATGTAACAAGAATGTGCACCAATTTAGTTGTGGTCCCTGAATGCAATGCTCCACGTTTGATATTGTTTCAAGGGTGCATTCCCCCTTGGTGTAATGACTCATCGTTTTCCTAGCGATAAAATAGCAGGCGAATTTTACCGCTGGGTTGTTTATGAGGTCAATTTTTTCTCCCTTTCCTCCTCTCCTTGTGTCATACTTTCTGTAGTGGTCACAATATCCTATCTTCTTAGCTCTCTTGGATGTATTTTTAAAGGCCGACGAGACATCGTTTCCTGCAGCTGATAACCCTATGAGTGTATGTGTGTCTTCCGCATGAATTGGGATCTCCTTCCAGAGCCATAATGATCCATTTTGAATTCTATTGACTAAGAACTTGGTGCACTACATTGCTACTCCTGATGTCCCGAATACCACAAGGCTTCCGAGGTTCAGGATTGTTGACCTTTGGATTTCTCTGAAGTCTAGGTGCACCTTCGTTGCTTCACCTCCTCCCTCCTTCAAAAAATTTTCAATGTACACCTGCCTTTTCAATGCTGGGAATTGTTATGAGTTTGTGAAGTTGATATCTATCAGTGAGGCATTGTCATATTTTCTTATCAGCAGCTCCACCCTTTGAATTCTTCCATTGAGCTCGGGCTCAACGAGTGAGGTAGCCATCTTTTTCATTTTCTTCCTTCTACTATATACTAGAACTACTACTACTAGTCTACTTCTCTAAACTTCCGCTGTTGGAATCATGCTTATCGTTATAGTCGTTTCTTTCTATGATAACTCATATTTTTCTGGCATTCTTTTGTTTCCCTCCTTCATGCGGATTAAGTAGTATTATTGAAATGAATGATGTTGATGTGAAGACATAACTAATTAATTCTTGTTGTCTTTCCCTGCGACTATAATTGTGTGATTAGTTACCAGAGTGAGGTGTACTCTGACAGTGCTCATGTTGGCTTCAAAAATTGGGTAGACATGATGGGTAATAATTATGGCTTAATATGGAAATTTTATTACGATAGTTATTTTTCAAATTCGGGTGATTACGGACTGACAACAGTATGATGTGTCATTATGAGTGAATGATGGTTAACACACTTAGGCTATGTAACATTGTAGACTCTCCCCCCCGACCAAAATTGGTTGCGATGTGGTATCCACATCATAACAGGGTGATTGTTGTCTTTGCGCTACTTTGTAGGTTTCTTATTGATGATTCCTACTCTAGTGGACTGAAAAGATTAAAACATAAACTATTATGTGGCTCATCTCGGTTGCGAGAGAGTTATTGACTCTAATATACTGACTGCTCTTGGGTGCGAGAGTTATTAAAATTAAAAGGATTGTGGTGCTTGCTGATGATAGGGTTTCAGGCCTGTGCCATTCACCCATCCTTGAAGTATCTCTCCATATAGTTGTGCTAGACTGAATATCTTATCTCTATGACATAATATAGTCCCAACCAGTGCATTCTGAGCTTCCCCGGGAACTTCTGGAATTTTCTGTCATAGAACAGTACTTTTCCACCAATAGTGAATGTTTTGTGCTTGATGTGGCAGTCATGCCAGGATTTTTGTCACTATTTCTATATTGATTGATGGAAATCCTATAGAAATCTATCTTCTTCAAGTTCCTGCAATTCATGGAGGTGTGTAGAGATGAAGTCTTCCCATGACATGTGTGTTGTTGAATAAATTAAGAGACTTGGTATGGTAAACTCGGCTGGTATTACTGCCTCCTTCCCGTATACCAACTAGAATGGAGTTTGATTATGCAGCCTCTTTATGGTTGTCTTGTATGCCCACAACGTGGCTGGTATTATTTCATCCCAATCATCATGGTTGGCATTTCATCTCTTTGTTAGTCCTTTCTCCAAGATTTTGTTGAAGGCCTCGACAGTTCCATTTTCCTGAGGGTGGGACGAGTTGCTCTTGTGGTGTTGTAGCATAAAGTTGTCTAGCAGTGATTTAATTGAGCATTAATGAAATGCGTGCCTTGATCACTTGTTAGGTTCCTTGGACAACCAAACTTGCTAATGATGTTCTCAAAAATAAATTTGGTTGTCATGTCTGCTGTACAGTCCCTTATAGGTATCGCCTCTTCCCATATTGTGAGGTAGTTAGTTGTGGTGATTATATATCTTGCCTGCGAATGTCGCATTGTTGGTGTAATTGGTCCTATGAAGCCGACGAACCATTTCTCAAATGGATGCATAGCCCTCATGGGTTGCAGGGGTAGCTCATCACAATGTGACGGTCACCCTGTTCTTTGGCATATATCACATTTCTTCACATATTCCTTGCTATCTTTGTGCACAGTGGGCCACCATAATCCTACGTGTAGTATTTTCCTTGCGGTGGGTTTTGCATCGACATGTCCTCCCAAAACTCCGTTGTGACATTCCCACAAGATGTCTGCTCTTTCGTGATCTAAGACACATCTTCGTAGAATATGATCCAAACCTATTTTATATAACTACCCTACTATGAGTTGATATTTGGCCTCTTTAACTAATAGATGTCTTTTTTGGGTTTTCGTGTATTCTAATGGGCATTGTCCTGTGGCCAAGTATGTCACTATCTATCCTAGATAATCTGGGATGGCTTCTAATCAGAAGAGATCAACATTCGATAGCTGGTCATCAAGTGGTCCTCCATTTTCCCCATTCTCCAATCTTGACAAATGGTCAGGACCAACATTTAGCCTTCCCGATTTTACTATTACTTCAAAAGTGAATTCCTGGAATAGTAGGAGCCATCTACAGATTATGCCTTCCAGTACAAGTTTGTTTAACATATATTTTATTGCTAAGTGATCTATGAAGAACTTGAATGTGCCTCCAAGTAAGTAGTGGCGAAACTTCTGTAGAGAGTATACCATAGCAAGAGCTTCTCTTTCTGTTGTTGTGTAATTCCTTTCTCTCGTTGACAACTTCCTACTTGTGAAGTATACTGGGTGATCTATGGAGGTTTCTCCTGGCTGAGCTAGCACTGCTCTCAAAGCAATACTTTAAGCATCAATGTGGACATGAAACTGTTTATCCCAATTGGGATGGGCCAATATAGGTGCACTTGCTAGTTTCTCTTTCAATGTGTCCAATGCCTTAGTGCATTCATCATTCCATATGAATTGTTTTGACTTCCGCAACAACTTTTCTAGTGATGATATGATTTTTGCGTAGTTGCGGATGAACCTCATGTAGTATCCAATGTGTCCTAATCCTGACCTCAATTGCTTTACATTCTCTAGTGCTTCCATGTTCACAATTACTACCACTTTCGCGGGGTCAACACATACACCTTGCTCGTAGACGATATGTCCCAAAAGTGTTCCAATAGGTACTGCAAAGATGCAATTTTTGAGATTTAGAGAAATTTGAAGTTGTTTGCACCTATTTAGAGAAATTTGAAGTTGTCTGCACCTATTTAGAGAAAGGTGCAGAGTTTCATGGTTCTTCAGTAGATTATACACCGTCTAATCATCCATGTATACTTCTAGGAACTTATGGATATAGTCTTTGAATGTTGCTATTACTATTTTTGAAAGCACAACTAGTGCCTTCTTTAGCCCGAAAGGCATGACATGATAGGCATATGATCCCCATTCTGTTGTGAAAGTAGTTTTTCTTTTTTCCTCTTCCACTATTCTCACCTAATGATATCCTGAGAAGCCTTCTGTGAATGAGTATGCTTCATTTCCTGCTACATTGTCAAGAACTTCGTCGCTAAATGGAGTTGGGAATGAATCATGAATGCATGCGTTATTTAGACTTATGTAGTCCATACATACTCTAATTTATGACTTCTCCTTTTTACTTTGTATCACAATTGGGCTGACCCATTCTGGTTCCTCAACCAGAAAAATCAAGCCTTCATTCAACATTTTGTCTCTCTGCCTTAACCTTTTATTTTAATCTCGGATTTAGGCGGTAAGGTCTATGTTTTACTGGCCTTGCATCTATTTTTAGTACTATGCACATCTCCCCCATATCTCCTTTGATTCCTTGAGCTCTGCCACTAAAGATGGGAGTAAGTCTTCATATTCTTGTAGTAGGTAAAAGATTTATTTTGTTGTCTCTGTATCCAAATAATCTCCAATGGATGTGATCTTTTGCTTCTCTGCGTTTCCAATATTCTGCTTCTTTGTCTTCAAGGGTAATAGGTGAAATCCCTCAGTAGTTGTTTCTTCTTGTATCTCCCATTCCCCTTCCTTTTCTTCAAAGTATAGATTTCAAATATTCTCTAAATCATCATCGTCTATCTCCCGATCTATCCTTTTACATGCTACGAAATCCTTAATTTTTTCTGCTTTGATAAAGATATTTCTTCACTCTCGTGAAGCTCTAGGAAGAAAAATATTATTTTAATTACTTTAAGGATATCTGTAACTTGTTCTATGTCTCCTTTGAAAGAAAAAAATTGCATAAATTTTTCCGCAACTGTTTCCCAGGTACATGTTCCTCTCTTCTTCTCTGCTGTCAAGTACCAAGCTTGTGGAATGGTGTCCAGTGAATGTATAAAATTGTGTGCCCATAAAGATTCTAGGTATCCCTCTTTCTTCCACTTATACTCGCAACTGCCTAGATGTGTTAGGGGATCAGAATTCCCTTGGTACTTTTCTCCAAGTTGCTGCCCTGAAGATGCATGAAATATTGTTCTTAATGCTCTGGAAATATCTTCCCATCGCAAAAGAGAGTTGCGATGGGTTTCCCACCACCTTGTTGACGTTGATTGTAGTGCTACATCCATGAGAGGGAATCTATGTTCTATTGGTACTTTGTCTTCCACTTTGGTAATAAATGTATTCACAGCTTGCATATTTGAAAGAGTTGGGTATTCTCTTACCTTTGTACCAATCCAGTTGACTCCACGAATGTTGGCGCATCTTCTAGTGTTGATTCCATATCCTCCCTGCTGCCAATCTTCCCAAGCTACTTATGATCCTAGGTTAGAACTCTGAACACTTCTCTAGCTTACGGTTCCTCCTGCTGTAGGATTAATGTAATATTCTCTCTTTCCTGCCATCATATGGTAGAGTTGATCTAGAAGTTGTGCGTCTTCTTTGTTTTCAACAATCTCTGTGTATCAGGGTCCTTGATATGAGTCTAGTGGCTGAACTACTCTAATCTCCCTATCTTCGAATATCATTAATTCCTTATTTAAATCAATGACTGCATAATTTTCAAAGATCCAATCTATCCCTAGCAAGGCAGGATAGGAATCATTGTCACCTATGATATCTATTACTTCAAATTCCGTATAGGTCTTTACTCCTGCAACCTCAACTTCAACTTGTTCTAGCCTTCCTATTGGTACAATGCAATATTTATTTGCCATTCTGAGCTGTATTGGTGAATATGACAACTTTGGTTTTCCTAGTGCTTCCCATGTCTTTCGTGGAAGAATGTTGACATTTGATCCGAGATTTAGCATTGTGACTCTGATTTGGAATCTCGCAACTTGAGTGTTTACACGGAACTCCTTGCCATTCCTTCTCTTATTTCTTTTTACTCTTCTTATATATGTTTCATTTGAGTTACCTCAATCTCTAGGCCTTTCTCCTCCTTGCACGACCATTTCGAGATTTTGCTTTAATTGTTCCAGCATCTGTCCATTGTTTACAATTTTTAGGAACAGTCGGAACCACTCTTCTATAGGTGTGCTTGTATGGATTATCTTTCCTCCCTCACTAGATTTTTGCAGAAGTTCCATAGTATGATGTCTTCCTATCTGTGAGAATGTTTCTAGTGCTTCTTTGAAGTACTGCTTCTGTCAGTCTGGGCTTAAAGATTTCTTTGGGGATGTAGGTTTGATTAAATTTATCGGGTCCATGTCTCATGCATCTCTCCTGTCTTCTTCCCTCCTCGCGAGACTATAGATACACTTTGTAGAGGCTGAGTCTCTACTATCCTTGGTTCTGCATTAATAAAGTTAACTCCCTTTTGTTTGGCTCTCTGTTCCCACCTCTTAATCATCTCTGGGAAGTCTTTAGTAGCATGTGCATTGACTCTGCAATGAGAGAATCATGGTCTCCTAGGAAGCAGACATTCTCTCTCTACATGACCTTCCTTATCACAGTTATAAAACCTTACCAGTCCTCTCCCTCCAATTCTGCTACCTCTCATTCCCCCTCCTCGCCCCTTGGAGTCTCCTTTATTCTATAGGACATCATGTCTAATAGTTCTACCAATGCATCAAGGGCTCTGCATTGCTCTGTATTATGAGTTGTAGAGGCACAAAATTCACAGTAGATGTTTTTTTGGAACATTTGAGTATTTTTGCAGAATTGGACATAGTCATGGAGGATGACCGATACCTTTTCATATTTCACGTCATTCTGTTGTTTCTTGATTCTGTTTATTAGGGAACCCTAGGAAGTGGGGTTGCGGTTTGTATAGTCCTTGAGTATTTATCTGCGCAACTCCACTGACTAGTGGGGCCTCCTGTGTTCCGGTCCTTGAAGTTCCAACATTTTCTCCCCTCAATCTCAGAAATTCTGTGGCTACATGTCCTTCTATCAAGCAGTGTGTGCACCACACATTGGGCCTTGCAGATAGTACCAATTGAATATCTTTCAGTTTCTCCATCAAACTGGATATTTGATGTTGTAGTCCTAGTATGGATGGATCTTTTACCACTGCCCCTCCTCTAAACTCTTGTGGGTATCTCGCCATTTCTTCTATTTTCATCGCTTTCTCCAGAGCATCTTGAAGGGTATCAATATTTTGTTGTGTCAACAGTAGGAGTGCTTTGATGAACCAGTCATGTTGGTGATTTTGATAGATTGGGTAACTTAGCTTTCCGATCGCGTCTTTAAATATTCTCATCAAATACCAGACTGTTTCTCCTTCCTTCTGTTTGATTTCCCATACCTCAGGTAATCCTTTATGATTCATCTGAGGCAACTTGAATTCTTGGACTAACTCTTTCTTAACATCATCTATTGTTGGGTTCTGGTGTGCTTCTGACCATTTAATGAACCAATGTAAAGCTATTTCCCTTAGTGTGGTTTGAAACTCAATTAACTTGACTACATCTGGTGTCTGTCGAGCTCTCCAAATTGCTTCGTAGAGATATCAGTGATTTTATACATCGTTGTTACCTTTTCCAGAGAATTCTAGGTATCAGGTGAACGATCTCACCATCTTTCCCTATGTTGGTGGTACTAAAACAAAACCTCTGCTTCCTGGCCGAGAGATTCCACTACCAACATTGTTTCTAGTAGATATCTGTACTATGGATTTAGTACTACTAACCTTGGTAAACTCCCATAACTTAATAAATAACGTATTAGGTGGATGATAGAGTACCAGGGGAAGGTTAGGACTAGTGCTACTTGAAACTTGGGGAATAGGATTACCTTGCATTATGGTTGTCGACCTCTCTTGGAATAGCTGCTCCATCACAACATGCAGCTCCATATCAGACTCCTCCTCAGGGCGCACATCCTCCTCATTGGATTTTTATCCTTTTTCTCTTTGGGCTGGGCTCCTATAAAATTTCCTAACTTCCTTAATGAAACCTTCCACTCCTTAGGGTCCCATTTGACCTTCTCTTTCCTCTGTCATCTGCGACACCTTTTCCTTGTTCTGTTGATTCTTCTCCTGCTTCTCAAATTCTTGTATTTCCCTTTCCCGCCACTTCTCAACAATCTATGCCCTCTAATGTGATCTCCACTCTCTCAACCTACTAGAGGTTCTGGCATCCATATCCCTATTCCCCCTTTTTCCTTACTTGTAACATCTTTTCCCCAACTCCTTCCCCCAGTATTGGAGGTTTAGGTCTCCATCTAAGGATTTTGGAATGACATGAGGCCCTCGTCCACCATTAGAGCTTTAATCCAAAATGATATTTATTTCAACAATTCTCTCCTCAACCCAAATCTAAATATGTCTTCTAACTTTATAAAATATTGGTAGCACTCGGTTAAAAATTCTACAATGTACCCCTCCAAGGTAGTTTGTACCCAAAAATGTACTGCTCAAGTTAGATCTGTATCTAAGCGATGTAGCAATACCAGATCTGTGTGCGTCCAACTACGGAAAACTCTACGCAATCCTTCAAGGAGTGACTTGATCTGGAGTCTCCACAACCAATTATAAAGCTCTTCAAGATTTTTTCCCCAAAAATTTCATACAAGACACTCGCAAAGTCAGAAAACAGGACTCTATCCTTGATAGTATTTTCCCTTTGTTGCTGAAACTCCACTTGTTGCAATATGAACTGATCTATGTGCTTGTACCACCAGATACATATTTCCTCCTCATAGATCCTCGATACCATGATATATCTTCTAAATGAATTTTCAGGTCTCGATAACGGAACCATTTGTTGGCGAAAAAGGAGGTCTCTGGGCAAGACCCAGGTTCATGCTTCAGGCCAACAAGGTTTCCGCTGTAGTCTAGGACAACGTCGTCATTTTCAGCCTACGTGAGGGAGCAGGGAGTCTCACCCGAGTGTTGCGACCTTACTGAGATTAGAGGCTAGGTCATTAACATCGAGGAAATATTACTAACAAAAATAATATGTATGAGCATATAGAAGAAATATATGTATCTCAACTCTAAGAAGTAAGTTATCATTCATCACCACATGTTCAGAGTACCAAATTAAAAATTTAAAATAGGCATACATTCACCATAATCGATCAAGCATCAACCAATCCATAATATACAACACAAAAACAACCCGATTCCATTAACTTGGATCAAAACAACATAAACATACTCCGTAAGGTCTCTTACAGTTAAGTTCAACACAAAAGGCTCCACAGATCTCTCCCTAGGCTCTACTCTCATATCAACCTCTCTCTCTCTCTCACTGACTAACTAACTCCATAGTTGCTTCTTTCCTGCCTATTTGTTCTTTCTGACTGACACTGTCAGTCTTTGCCCCTTTTGCACTCGTATGTCCCCTTCCACTCCGCTGCCTTCTGTTTTTTCTTCATCACTGGGAGTTCTACTATTTGTTTCTTGTCTCCCATCTTTGCCATTTGTGTTGTTATCTGTCTACGCCTCGCCACCTATCTTCTGGCTTTCCACAACCATGACAACTCCCTGCCTACCTTGATTGTGTGCCACCTGTCTTCTGGCTCTCCACAACTCCAAAAATATTATGTCCAAAACAAAGGCCCCAACAATTTGAACCAATTTTTCTATTTCCAGTAGAATAGGACAAAATCAATAAATAAACCTAAGTTTCATGATGTTTTTATGTTTTTTTAAGTTATATTTTATTTTATTTGCAATTTTATTTTCGGTGGTGCAGTAAGAGCCACTTCACTTACTAATCATTTTTACAAAAACTAGAAAAATAGGAGAACAAAGAGAGTTTTGAGAGATAAAATTTAAGTTTTGAGATCAAATATTTTTCTTTGTTTTTCAAATTTTAGAATAAAGAGTTGACAAAATTCTAGAGTATGCTCTCTTCTTGCGCCTTGTGCGACATGGAAGATCAGAAAGGAAAATTGAATAAAGTTAGCTTTGAAATTTTGCAATAAAACTCATAGATTTAAAAATTGGACAGGAGATCTAAATTCATTATTCATTTTAAAAATACTCAAAATTTAATCTGCAAATTTCAATTGAATCTGTCTCAAAATTTGCTAAAATAAATGTTTTCCTTTAGAAAACAAAAAACAAAATTGCATAAATTAAATTGAAGATATCTCAAAAACCAGGAATTGGGTTCTTGTAATTTTTTTTACGAAAAGTATATAATATTATGATGAATAAGCCCTGAAAATTTCAGCGTAGGAAAATACTTAACCAATTTTCTGCCTACCTGGATCCCTAGTTCCTTGCGTTGTTTCCTTGGGTAATTAGCCCCTATTAATTAGGGAAATTCCCAATTGGTATTGTGCAATACATCAAGGGCCAACCTCTGACTGCATGCACCAAATGTACAAGTTGGATGATTATGCAACGGATAGTACACTTCCCTTGAAATCCAATTTCAACTTGCCATTTCTCTGATATGACATGCGTGAGTTATTTGTGGTTGATTTATCAATTATCTAATCCATCACTGCATATGGTTTGAGTTCAAGTTCCACACTCTAACCTCTCACTAGTTTCTCCAATAGTTGGAAATAGTTAAACTAACTTTAACTCGGATAAACTAAGTTAATTAATTACACCTCAAAATAAACTCAACGAGGGATCCTATTTTGTAGGAGCCAATATACATGACTCAAGTTAGACCCTAAACTCGAATTAATAGAACCAAATAAGTCAAAATAACTTAGTTAACTGTTACAAGTTGTCATGTGATGTGGAATTACAATTTTATTCTAATTTAATTCAAGGGGAAATAAAATTAGAATATTTCTTGGTGCCATTTTCAACACCCCCTCTCAGCAAAAAAGGGATTATCTGATACCCTGATCCGACCTCTATGGAACTCGAAATTTCCGCTTGAAAGTGCCTTCGTCAATATGTATGCATCATGTTCTTCTATAGGAATGTACTCTAGCATCATGATCCTTCTTCTTGCCTTCCTGGAAATAATATTATTTGGAATGGGATGACTTCCCTTTCCCTTTATTTTCCTTTTTAGCCAAGGCATAGTTCTCCTCAACCTCATGCTTTGATGAGGATCTGTCTCTGGTGTTCTGCCGAATCTCTTATTGCATCATGGTGGACCAAAAATGTTCCCACTCTAGTATCTTCTCCCTCCAATTTATCGAACCTTGGTAGTTGTGATAGCTCTTAGGAAGGCCTAGAAGTGGTAGGATAACTATATCGTCTTCGGAAACTGTAACAACAACACTTCCAAGCTCATCTCAAAATTGGGTCGACTTTGTCAAGTACTTTAGTATTGTGTTACCCTTCTCCATCTTCATTTTCTCGAGCTTTTCCTTCAGTGCCAGCTTCCTGCGGTCACTATTGTTTTGAAACAAAATTTTTAAGGTCTTCCACATTACATATGGAGTTTCCTTTCCATGTAGGTTCTAGACGATATGATTTTGAACTCCTTCCAGTAGAATCCTTTTGGACATTGTTATGTATTTCTTCCACTCTACTAGGTCATGTGCATCAGCTCGAGTTGGTTTCGAGATAACCTTTTCAATGAAATCCTTCAATCCATTGTCCTCCTAGACCGATTCCATTCAATATCTCCAGGCAATGTAATTTGAGCTACCCTCAGGGAATACTCGAGCCTCGTACCATAAAACACCATTCTAATCCTTCTGTTAGCTCTAGAAAAAAAAACCTGCAAAACTTATTCCTCCTGCAAGTAAAAACTCATATTCTTCTCTTCTATAGTGATTACAGCTTCAATACCATGTAGAATATCCATGTAGATTCAAACTGATAATTGTAATATGTTAAACCAATAGACTTGAATCTACTCTACCAATTGCGGAAACCAATTATTATCATGATATCACAAAGCATAAAAGAGAAAGAATTTCAATCACACATTGCACAATGATTCTTCAAAAAAGCCTCAGCTAAAAACCCTGCTATCTGTATATTGCATTAGTCATAAAATATGAGAATATTACAATGCTTTTCTCCAGCCAGAGAAACCTTTGCACTATCTATATCTATCTCACTGCTTCTTAGACAAGCCTAGGCCAATACTTAACCAACTTTCTTCCTTCATGTATCTCTATTTACTTATGTTGTTTCCTTGGGTAGTTAGCCCCTATTAATTAAGGAAATTCCCAATTGGAATTTCATAATACATCTAGGGCATTCCTCTGAATGCATGCACCACCTATACAATTTGGATGATTATACAACTGATCGTACATTTCCCTTGAACTCAAATCTCAACTGGGTCTTTCTCTGATCTCACATGCATGAGTTATTCATGGTTGATTTAACAGTTATATGATCGATCACTACATGTAGTTAAAGTTTAAGTTCCACACTCTGGCCTCTCACTAGTTCCTCCAACAGTTGGAACTAGTTAAAATGAATTTTACTCAGATAATCTAAGTTAATTAATTACAACTCAAAATAAACTCCACTAGGGCTTCTATTTTGTAGGAGCTACTCTACATGAGTGAAGTTAGACCCTAAAATCGAATAAACTGAACCAACTAAGTCAAACTAACCTATTTAACTTACTCTAAATTAATTTATATCCCCTATAATATTTATTTTATTTTAATTTTTACTTATTAATCATTTCATTAAAAAAAATAAAAATTAAATAAATAAATTAATAAAATAAAATAAATTAATAATTAATTAATTAAATTAAATAAATAAATAATAATAATTGTTAGAATTAGCCAATTTTTTTTTTTTTCTCACTCACTTCCCCTCTTCTTATATTTAAATACAATCTCTACCCTTAAATATTTTTCAACCTTCTCATGAGTGTTGGCGCTCCCCTGAAGATGGACTCATTTATGTAGTCCGAAACATTGGGTAAAAAACTCATCAACAGGTTATTCCATTCATTATCAAAGATTTTACAACCTGTATAGATTCTCTTCTAAACTAACGTAGTTAACTCGTACAAATTGTCATGTAATATGGAATTACATTTTTATTCTAATTTAATTCAAGAGAAAAAGAATCTTTCTTGGTGCCATTTTCGACATGATGAAAATTTTACTCATAAATTTCTAATATACTTAATTCATAACAACAACTCTTTTTTTTATTGAAAATCCCTTAATCACTTAAGGAAATGTACTATTAGCTCCAATCTAAAGACATAATCCTTACTAAAAAAATTTAATGATAGAAATAGATCTATATCCTTATGTATTTAGAGATATAATCACTTAGGGAAGTGTACATAAAGATATAGATCTATTCCTAAGAGATATCATTAATTTTTTAGTTTTGTAAAAAAGAATTTTATGGTAACAACAAAACAACAAAAGAAATAAACCAAGTATAAAATTTATTCATGTTATACATGAGAAATAGATTATTTTGACATAAATTTTAATCAGAATTCGTGTATCGAGAAAATATGAGCTATAATATTATATATTATTATTTTATAACCAATTCATATTAGCATAGAAGTAGTGGTTTTCAAGCATCTACTTTTGCAATGAAAAAAGGTTCACCATCTATTTGAGGAAGGCATTTATTGTTATTTATCTATTATTTTATTTTTTAAAGTGTGTGTTGTAAGGATGTATTGTCTCTGTTTTCAACCATGAGAATGGGAGGAGGTTTGTTTTTTGTTTTTGTTTTTTTTTTTAATTTGGCTCTTTAACTTGCAATGCACTTATGGGATTTGTTTAGTTGTAACCATTTCTAATCCCACTAAATCCTATTAGGATTATTTAATTGGGTTAAGATGATTGGATGAAGAATTTGCATTTTATTATGTTGGAAGTTTGCATCTAATTGTGATTTAATTTCCATGCATCATATGTAAAATCTATGTTGAGGTTTTTTAAATCCTTATGGAAAATTAGCCGTTAAGATGCAAGGGAAGCATGCCCCTAAGATGCAAGGGAAGATGCGCATGCTTATATAGAACAATATTTTTCTACACATGCTTATGGTTTCAAATGTGATATTGATGGTTTCAACTTGTTGTGCTTGGAAATTATTGTTTACTTTCAAGATTGGTTCTTTTCATGATCTAGCTCTATATTAATATGTTTGTGGATTTTTTTCAATTTTGACTATGGAATTGAATAGTTTGGTTGGAAGTTGTTTTGAGTTTCACATTTAGCTTCTTATATTATAGCTAAAGAATTTCTAATAGGTAAGAAAAAAATTTAACCTTTACCTTTCTACTTGAGATATTTTACTATGAAATGGTTTGTGCTTTGGCTTTGAATATTTACATTGATTACGTCAAATATGTGATTAGGTCAAAAATCTATAAATTTGATTTTGAAGCATGTTATATACTATCTTATGCTTTTTAATTCGTCAACTTGCATTGACAATAAAATGTTGCCTATTTGTGGGCATTTTTAGTAGTGAATTTGTTTTTACTCTTGAATATTTCAATCAGAAAATGATGTAGTTTCATCGATCATTATAATTGTTTATTCATAATAATAATGATAAAAATGCGCATTATATAGGAATCAAAGCCTTCTTCTAATGAATTTTTCTTGAAATTTAAGATTTGAGGTCTAGCTTCGATGTGGCTTTTCTAGGTCAAGTTTTGTTTAACATGTTATAACTCGAAAATCAAAAATTTTGTTTTGAAGCAACATTAAAAAATTGACAATTCATGTTTATGTGTGTCTTGTGTCATTATGCATTTAAAATTAAGAGTAGTTATGTCCTCCTCATGCATCTACATCTCCATACTACAATTAGCAAGAGCATCTCCGTATCTCATCTTTGTTATACTTGCCATTATTTTTGTGATAGATAGTTGTGTTGCTTTCCTAGATTATCTTTCTTAGACAAATATTATGAATAGATTAATGGTATTCTTAAAATTACCATGTCACATGAAGGACAAAAAAAATCATATATTTAGTTAAATTCCATAGCTTAAAGAGTAAATTTTTGATTGCAATAAGTAGTTTAAATAACACACTAAAAATGAGTAAAACCAACAAGCAAACACTTTGAAGAGAAAATATTTAAGTGAATTATAATGAAGGAAGAGTTAAGAAAGAATATCAACACCTTAGCAATTGGCAATTAGAATTTTGGTTACCCACCAATGACTCAATCAAGTGAAAATTAAGTTGTAGAATGTTTAAGTATTGAGGGTTTTTCACAGTGCATTATATTAGATATCATTTCTTGGGATTCAATTGCGTTAATTAAGTCATTCATCTATGACCATTTCCATGAGAGGTAGTCGTAACTAACTAATTTCTCATTATTTTTAAATGGTCCACTTAGCACTCATTGTATCGGGTGATGCTCACATGGGTGAAGAAGTAAAAACAAGAAAAAAGAGAGGAAAACCTTAGATAAAAATAAGAAAGAAAGAGGAAAAACTTAGCAAGCTAAGTTGGCTTGATTGTGGATAAAACTCCATAGTTAAGAGTTCTTGAGCCAGAGGCAATTTGGGATGGGTGATCTTCCGGAAAGTCCAGGTTACCGGGTGTAAGCCCCGAAAGTGATAATTGACGCTATGTGATTCATTTCACTAGTTTCAATCCCACTTCTTCACATAGATGAGCATCACCCGATGCAATTAGTGCTAAGTGGACTATTTAAAAATAATGAGAAATTAGTTAGTTACAACTACCTCTCATGGAAATGGTCATAGATGAATGAATTATCTATTGTAGAATATTATTTACACACCAATAATTCACACTAACAAACACAACAATCCTTTTTAAATGAATTGGTCTGTGCTCAAATTAATTAATATTAGAAACACAAATATTAGCCATCACACAACAAATAAATAATAAGAAGAATATAAATTATAAAACTATAGATAGCCTAAAAAGTTTGACTACAATATATTTTAATACTATATTTATGAAGTATAATAATGAAAAATTATACTATATTTATAAAATATAATAATTAAATAATTTTTAATTATAATTTTTATCAATAATTTTTATAAAGCATAATAATTAAATAATTTTTAATTGTAATTTTTATTAATATAAATTATTGATGAAATTTGTTTTTTTACTTTAATTTAAGTATATGTAAATTAAGGAGTAGAGAGTAACTATTATCTCACACTTCTTATTAACCATTTCCAATAAAATGAAATCATAATTTGCACCTTGTAATAAATATATATATATATATATATATCAACTTGGATGGAAGTTACGTCACGTGCAACCTATGACTGGAAAAGTGCATTTAACACAAATCTTTGCTTAATGTTAATGCTTGAATTATTTACAAACATGTCATAATGCATAAATTAGCTAGAAACGTGGTATAGGTCATTGGTTATTTCTGAAACTTTTTCATCTAAGAGTGAAATATGAGTTAATACTATAAACAAACATGTGATCATGCGTAAATTAGCTAGAAACGTAGTATAGGTCATTGGTTATTTTCTCAAACTTTTTCATCTAAGAGTGAAATATGAATTTATTAATATACTTTAATTTAATTATAATTTTAGAAATAATTTATAATTATTAAAAATTGTATATTATTTATAATATAATTTTTAATTTTATTTTTAATATATCATAAATAAAGGTGGAAAAAAAAACCTTCAATTTAAATCTATTCAAATTAAATGTATTTTATATTAAAAAAAAATTATATAATTAAATTATATTTTTTATATAATTTTTTATTTATTATAAATAAATAAAATTCTATTATCTCCTTTTCTCCTTAAACAAATTCCTTTTTCTATTCTCCTATAAGACGTTCGCCGATAAATCTTTTTTTGGTAAAAAAAACTACTAATATTATTATATAATAGTAGTTACATGATCATCATATTGAGGATTATATTTCCAATACATAGATCTAGATAAAGTCAGCTGGAGAGACTGGATCTCCATCAATTAGACCAAATAACATAATAACATAAAACCACATCTAAAAACATAATTAGCCACCAAATAAATACATGCAAGTGGCATGTATCCAAATTAGAGTCAAAATATTACACAAAAGATAGCATATGAATAGAATTGTGCCAGTATGTTGTGAACCAGTCCTTGAGGACCAAGCCATGAAATTAACACAGTCGACCATGCTTTAAATCATCTTGTGCAAAAAGGATAATCCCGTGAAGATGACCATTGCACATACTCACGCTGTTACTCTCATGTAATCTCAAGGGATTATGAAGTCTTGTTGAAGGATGACTTGTTTGTTCTGTCAGAGTGTTGTGAAGATGCACCCTGAAGGAGCCTCCAAGCCAGTTTTAGAAAGACGATTTGCAAGTGGAATTGTGCTCTGTATATATGTGAGACATAGTATGTCGTGTGAAGCCAGAAAGGAGTACATGAACCCAGTCCACCCACCCCTGTAAACCATTAGGAAAAAAGGATTGGCGACCAAAGATCCCATCTATAACAATTTTGGAGTCCCCATAAATATGGATCGTCTAAAGACCCAATTCTTTTGCCATCAAAAGTCCAGACCACATTTCCAAAAGTTCTGCCTTGTTGTTGGAGCCATGAACCCCATTCCAGTATATCTTCACAACATCCCCATCAGGCATCTTGATCCAAGCGCCACAACCGCATACACCCCCCATTGTAGCTCCATCAAAGTAGACAACAAGAAGAGCAATGTGATGTGGCCAGAAACGATGTGAGAGTTCCCTGGTTGATGGAGGAATCACCACATGACCATTGATCCATCTCAAAATTGCCCCATGAATATAGTAAATATTAAATGGAACATTCTAAAAAATTATTATATTGCGAGTGAGCCATATCTCCCAGAATAAGTAAAAAGGAGTGGTTTTATAAGCCCCATTGAGAATCTCCCATCGTTGAATAGCCTCATTGATATCCATTGGATTCCCAACATGCCCCATGAAATGAACAGAAAAAAACTGGAAAACCTTCTTCAAAGTTGGGCAATCAAGGAATAAATGGACAACTGATTCATTGTGTTGCTCACATAATGGACAGCGACCCAGCCCCATGAAGCCAATTATGATAAGCCGATCCCATTTGAGTACCATGCCTTTCCAAACTAACCATGTAAACAATAACATATTCTTAGGGATCTTCCATCTCCAGTATTTGTTGAAGGAGGATACCGCGGTCCCTCCAACTCTCCTTCTCATGATGTCGCCATATATATTTTTTACCACCAGATTTGTATCATTTGATTGCCCCACCCATTATAGCCTATCACCATCTGGGTGATAACAGAGACCACTCAAGCGTAGTGAATCCAAATAATTGTTCCATGCAGGGGCATCCCCATCTGTAAGACCAATTTGAGCATGTGTCTTCCAAATCGGATAGCCCCCCCACCAATGAGAAATAAGTTGATGAAGGCGTGTGAAGCCCCTATGCATCAATTGATGGAATAATATTGCCTCCATTTGATGTCCATCAGTTCCAATAATACGGTCAATCCCCAAGGAAATGTCCAGGCCATTTTTGAAGTGCCATGCAATATTCGCTCACACAATAGGCATGATTTTTTAAAATCTTTTCCATATAGTTGATTTTTCCAGCTGATTACAAGTGCCACCCTGATAGATGTGAAGTAAAATATTTACTACATTATATTTAAACTTCATTATATTAGACCATGTGCACTGTGAATTCATAGCCCGCCAGAATGTCTTCGTGAGGAGGGCATTTGAGAAGGATCTAACTTCCATCAAGCCCCAAACTCCATATTCAATAGGCTTTGAAACCACATCAAGCTTCACCAAATGAATATTTATGTTGTTTGTGACTCCAGACCAGAGAAATTTTGTAATAACTGCATTAATGCTCCCAACCACAACTTTCGGAAAATAGAACAGGTGGCCCTAGTATACTATGAATTGAATCAACACTACTTGAACTAAGACAAACCTGCCTCCAAGTGATAGGCATCTATGGCCCCATCTGTGTATTCTCGATTTCAGCTTACCCACTAACCACCTCCAATTAGTTGATGTGTATCCACATGGTTTTAACTTGAACCCTAGATATGTTAATCCCTCTCATATTCCTAGTTGTAACACCCAATAAATCCACTATGAAGTTGATCTCAGCATGGTCCCCTTTACCAAAGATCAACAGATATTTCCCTCTATTACATTACAGGCTAGATGTCGCAGCAAATCGAATGAGAATAAAATGAGTGTAGAACCATTGGTTCCTCAAAATCCTGCCAAATATTAGTAAATCATCAACAAAAAGGGAATGTGAAATGAAAATAGTAGGTGAAAGAGTAAAACCCGAGATAAAGTGAGCTGTAATGGCCCTTTGAAATGATTTGCTGAGTACATCCATAATAAGAATGAATATGAGCGGAGAAAGCGCACATCCTTGACGAAGGCCCCTTTCATATTTGAAGAAATTTGTTGGTTTACCATTAATGATAACCACATAGTAAACCCCAGTAACACATGCCACAACCCACTGTATGTTATTCAATGAGAACCCAAGCTTGAGAAGAAGCATTTGAATGAAATACCAGTCAACATAATCATAAGCTTTATAAAGGTCCACCTTCATAATCATGGCCTCCATATTATTAGTGTGTATAGAATGAATCACCTCTTGTACTGTGGCAACGACATCATGGATGGACCTGCCCTTCAAGAACCCATGTTGTTCAATAGAGATGTAGTCCAATAATACCCCTTTCGGTTCGCCAGTAAATTTGTAAGATCTATTGTTATAAATTATTTTAAATATTAATAAAAATAAAGTCAAAAGATTATAAAATTGATTACTTAATTAATAAAAGTATTACATAAATATTTTATTAAAAAAATATTTTACTTGCTCTAATTAAAGTTATGGGCAAGAATGAAAGCTTATATCTCATACCCATTAACAATTTATGGTGATATGTTTTTAGAGTGATGTTGAGTTAATATACCTTGGCCCATAACACTCATTAATTCCAAGTATATACTTTTTCTTTAATAACATTAATTTAGCTTGTAAAATAGCATTTGTTAAATAATATTCTAAGTATTAGTTTAATAATTAAATTATAATAAATTTTAAGGTTATGTAAAAAACAAGGGCTATATAGTAGCTAGTATTGTTTGGCTTAAATATAACATAATTAAACTAAAAAAAATTCATCACAGAAATAAAATAATTATTCAAATATTATATTAGGAAAAACTCATGGATCTTAATGAATAAATAGTGTGGATGCAACTAACCATTAATTTAATTAGTTATTTAATAAATTAATAAATATTATAAAAGGATTAAAATTTTAATTTAAAGGATTCAATTAATAAATATTATATTTATAATGAAATTAATATAATATATAGGATAATATAATATCAAGGGAAAGAATAAAGAAAATATTAAGAAATAAGGGGGACAAAGGAAATAAATAAAGACAAGGGATGAAAAAAAAATAAAACCTTAAAAAAGGAATAACGAGGAAAGACTAAAAGAAACAGAGGGGTGGGAAATCACCTAGAGAGGGTTGGAGTCCAACTCTTACTCAACTTCCACCTATCATCCCTATTGAGATTCTTGGTATGTTGTTCAATCTAAATGGCCTCCCTAAGCTTCCTATGATGGAAGTGATCAACCATAGCGATGAATTTGCAGTCCTCAATGCAAACATGGTGACACGATTTTTCCGCATGTTCTGCAAGAGCCGATGTGCGGGACCGATTGTGCCTAATGTTTGTTGCATGCTCCTGGATTCTCTGCCTAATGGATTGACGTGTTTCACTAATATAGGTAGTGCCACATGAATGAGGAACCTGTTTCAAATGACTAGTTCAACGACTAGTTTTTTAGCGACTAATTGTTTCGGGGAAAATCACCCTAGAGGTTTGTTGGGTCAAAAACTCCACAGAGCAGGGCATGCCATTCAGAAGGACTCACACACAACCATAATTGAATGCAAAAAACTAGATAATAACGATAGCAGAACTCACCCGTAGTCCTACGTTCGATGTAGATCCCGCGGGCTCCAAACCCCCAGCAACCTTTCTTCCTCCTTCAACCTGGAAAACAAGAAAGAACATGCACGGAAACCTAGTTGTACAGCATATATTTCTCCTAAACGTTAGTGTAATCCATGTGAAATATGATATAGACGATAATAACTGCTTAATAATCAATCTTTCCACATATAAAAATAGATACTAACACAGAAGTTCAGGAACAAGATGGTTCTTCATTATTATGAACAGCATGTACAGAAGTAAAGAGTGGAGAGATCACCTGAATCCTTCCACGATCTTCGAGCAGACCGTCGTCCGGATTCGTCCCGCCCTTGCCTCGCTAAGAAACTTTCAAGACTTGTGCACTCGAGATGGCATATAAATGGATGAACATCTCCAGGAAACAAGGGTTTCCTGTATAAATCTGGGAAAGTGCAGGAGGCATGGGAATTCAGACTTGAATTGGGATTCCAACAAAGTATAATGTCTATAAAATTTCTCCCTCTCTTAGGCCATGCACATGAGGGGCTTTTATACTCCCTCAAAGTAGTTTCAGTTAGTTGGAAACAGTTGGCCACGTACTGGGGTGGTTGAACTACTAGAGTAACCATCAACCCAGTCCGAAAATAGGGAATTTATATATTTTTTAATGGTTTTAATGGCATACGCGGAAAAGTACATGTGGACTCACGTATACACGCAAAAAAAGTCTCGGCATACCCGCGTATGGGAATTTTAACACTGTTTTTTAGTGAATTTGTTCAAGTCTGTAGGAATGGGTGCCCAAAGCCATAAAGACAATCATGAATCACCTGAGGGTGAAAAATGATGCTATAACAGATGCCCCCTAATATATGAGGTCAGAAGGGGTACATGATGGCCGAAATTTATTATGCACATAGAAAGAACGTCGCAAGGACAAGAGAGGACTTCACCAGATTTCAGCCTGCCAAAAACCAATGAAAGAAAACAGAGAGTCAACTCATGCTGAGGCGGGCATACCCATGCTCAGTCAAAAATACATCATATGGAAAGTACATAATAGATCCAAAAATGTATACAAGTATAGCTGAACTGAAAGTACACAATGGATCATCTGAGCATGGCCCGGAAGTACAAGTCTGAATCAATGTCCAGGTATCACATATGTAGAAAGCTGATCAATGATGCTGAAACTGGATGTCTGATCATATAAGTAACTGAATCTCCAAGTACCAAATCATAAGAGGTGGAACACATGGTACAAACACGCAACTCGGGAGCCAACATATAGGATGCTGCTGTACTGACACTGCAACATATAAGGGTGAATGACATCACTGGCAGAAACTGAATGGACTGTCAAAAGTGAACCGAGAAATGCTGATGCAACCCGAGGTCTTCACCGATCACTATGGCACAATTCTACACAATGGGAATAAATGAGCTGAAGTCGACCATGTGAGAAATTGTTGGATTACCGGTCAATGATGTATACCATTAACCAACGCGAGACAACCCACCAATAATGAAAATGAGTGTCAAGGTGCCCCAGTACAATCTAACAAGTGCGAATAAATGAGTTGAAGTTGAACACTTGAAAGAATCTACCAATCAGGAGGCAATGATGAATCCCCACTATCGATAGCGAAGAGTCTGCCACTGATGACTGCAAACCCTAAGGTACTGACAAAAAGACTCTAGACCTTATTCCCAGAGCAATGAGTCGGAGTCGATGGGAAAAGATCTGCTGGAAGGAAGGCATTAAGGCATCCCACATCAGTCCAGCGCGAGTGTAACCCACAAGCCAAGATTTGGAAGGAATCGGACGAAGTAGAGTGATGGAACCAAAACCGAAGTACGTTTCCGACATGCACAAGATGAAGCTAGCGCACGGAAGAAACCCTCTGAACCAACCAATAATGAAAGCTGACACAGAGGCGAGATATCCACCGATAGGGTCAAATGGAAATCAAGGTACTGCATGAATCCCAAGTGTGATAATGTGTTCTGACGTCGAACATAGGGGAAACCACTCAGTCAAAGACCCATAATGATGATCAAATGCTGAGCACAAGGTCACCTATCAATGATAGAAATAGGGCCAGGGTGCGGCTCTAGGTTTGCTCTCAAAGCAATGTGCCATAGTCGATAAGAGACAAACCCGCTGGCAAGAAGTCAATGGGGACCCTCTCAAACCAGCACGAGCAAAAGACCAAAACATCTGATGTGATAGAACAAGATACTGACAAGACCGGGAAGGTCGACTGAATAATGAGTTAAGAGACACCGCAGAATGGCCGAATCTGGTTAGACTTCCCTTGAACAAAAGCACGACTCGTGATGACCATGGCAGTAAAAAGTGACACTGTATAAGTCTGTTATGCAGGAGGCAGAACAAAATCTCCATATGATTGGAAGAAATAACCAACCGGGGGAGGACTGACAAGTGAAAGAAGGTAAAGGCTGAACCTAGGTCAAAACTAAAACCATCCCAAATGTAGGAAATATATATAAATATATGTGCTTTTTTCAAGGGTGACAAACTGACTCTGTACTTCCATCAAACAACGAAGTTACATCCCGTTCCCGCTCTTTTTGTTATATTTGATTTTTTTTGTCTTTTTCATATAATAAGCCTGAAAACGAATAAAAGAATGCTATGGTACAATGGATAGAACGAGTATCAAGAAATAGATGCACTAGTTCCTGGGATTGTAACGATCCTATGCTCAATGCAAGGTGGCGGAAACTGGTAAGCGATACTCAGAGGAATGTTCCATCCATAGGTAAAAGGGTGTCAAGTCGCGATAGCTAAGTGCATGCAATGGTTAACTTGTACAGATAGACAAGGTCAAAATTTGGCTTAAACATTGAGTCCAAATGACGCGGGCTAAAGGCCAGAATAAACAAGTAGCCAATATGCAATGCAGTAATACAAATCAACACACCAAGGAGCCTCTAGGGTAATAGCCAGAAAAATGATAGCGAGGAAGAAGAAGAATGAAGCTTCAACACATAAGTCATGGCGGGACTAAAGAGGACTCCCGAGCCTACATAAAATGCAGCATGGGAAACAAGTGATAGCGAGGAACTAACTAGGAAGCCCATGTAAAGGAAGGCTCTACCATCAAGTCATGATTAAATAATCGACGAGTGAAATGGGTGTAATATTCATGACCTGATGGGATCGACCCTATGGCAAGTGATCAGTATGGAGGCTAGTATGCAAGATGCAACGGAAAGTGGATTCCCTAACCTATATGCCAGTGAAGATCATATACCTGCCATGACGAGTCAGCAGTCATGGATCAAAAACCGGGAAAAATCTCAAATTCGTCAAAATGTACCTGAAAACATACCAATCTGGGCACTTCCAAGCATCTGGGTTATGCAGCTTAAGATAGATTGAAAAAATAAGCATAACAAATTTTTGCAAAAAATTCCAACTTTTTGGACATAAATAGACAAATTACCTCATATTTGGTTCATTGTTACATTGCTGATTTGGAAAAAAGTGCTCTGGAGAAAAAAAAACTTCTTTCGTCAAAACAGGAGCAACCGACCGTCAAATTGCACCGAATTTTTCAGGTAAGCTCATAAACCATCCTTGCTATTCATTTTGTCCGTTCATAAATTAAAATTTAGGAATTTTCACCGTAGAATCTCTTGCTAAAAATCATGGGTTTGCGCATACGGGGGTTGGTAATGACCAAGTCGCGTATACACGCGACTGTGCACAAAGAAAGTCGCATTTGCGCAGCCCAAAATGAAAAATGCGTAGCTAATGAACGAATAATTGAAATTTTGCAGGATGACCACATCATGGAGAGAGCGTGAACACAGTGCTATTGATCAAGAAGTCATGCGGGATCGAGCATCACTAAATATTCTCCAGAATTGCGGATTGCTCAAGTTTTTCAAAATGCCAAATATGAAGAGTAATGTCTGGTTGCTCGAAATGCTTGTGAACTATTGGGAACCGGAAGAAGACTGCTTCATCATAGATCAGATGCCCATACGCATCGAAGTGGAAGATATATATTTTATTACTGGACTCTCTCGGAGGGGGGAGCCAGTAGACTTGCACGGGAAGCCTTTGGGAGGGCTAACCGTGGAAGATTACGTCCACGTTTACTGTGTAGAGGGTTCCAAGAAAGTGGGAACTCAAATTGCAATCAAAGATTTAAGAGACTTGCACATAAAAATCCTCCTTTTTACCATTGGGAGAGTAGCAGGATCAGCTTCTCTACACCAGGCATCCAGGACGCAAATGAGTATAGCAGTGGAATGCTTAACTCATGTATATGATTGGTGCACATCTCTACTGATGAACATGAAGCAACAATTGACTTCAATCCGAAAGGAAAAGACAAAACATTTTGGATATGGTACAATTTTGATGAAATTCTTCTTCGAGAAGATACCAGCATTGAGACCCAAAGTGATCTCTACCATCAGCAGCCCGAGAGACCCAAGAATTGCCCGCTGAGCAGACATGATGAAGAGATTGGGGGGAAGTGAAGTTCCCCGGACCACTTGGGATGATGAGTTCTTCCTTTGGCGGGGAGAACAAATCATCGCTGTGGACGACTATCCCTATGCCGGGATGGACTTTCGTGGCGATCCAGATCTTGTCCTTCCACCAGGCGCGGTATGGGGTGTAGTCGGTAAGTTTGCAATTTTTTGACTTTATATAATTTTTTGGATTTTTTCAAATATGTATGAAAAAATGAAAAACAAACATGTTTTTGATTGGATTCATAATTACTTACAATTTAAAAATGATCATGATACAGATATTGGACCAGTTCGACCTGAGGGTTTCCCGTGACACAAGCGTCGCAGAGGCGAAGCAGATACAGTGGATTCAGACAGGACCCTCCAGGCTATACAGAGGAACTTGGAGGGATTAACCTGCCAAGTACCTATGGATGCAGTGGAAGATCTGCCAGAAGCCATCTAGAGACGGGTGGTAGGAGTGCCCCGAGACTGGGTACGGTTATTCCGCCGAGTTGCCATCGCGATCGTGTTCTATAGGAACACAACTTCTGGGCAGGGACCTCAGGAGTAGATAGATATGATGTATCAGATGACTGTATATTATTTGAGATTGAACATGATCGGGCATAAGCCCAATTTTTGTATGACTTATGGATCCAAATTTTGTAAAGTTTTTTGAACACTCTAATGATATATATACAGCGATGTTTGATGTGATGTGACAAATGTATCAAAATGTATGATGTTTTTTATGATTAAATTTTATTGTGTGGAATGATTAATATGCCAATCCAGTGCTTGATTAGCTAATGAGTCTGCCATCCAATTGTCAGCTCGAGGAATATGAATGAAAGTTAAAAATTGAAATGATCTTTGTAACAAACGTACCCTCAAAAACAACCGGAGTAAAAATGGATCTCGAACCCAATAAGTATTGTTCAACTGTGACACCACCAGCTGAGAGTCCAAGAAAAATACCAACGAATCAACACCCAAAGATATTGCGTCCGAGAGTAGATAAACAACTGCAGTGTATTCTGCTATATTATTGGAAGCAGGACCAATGCAGACCCCTCTTGATACTAACAGCTGACCGGATGGATAATGAAGCACCCAAGCCGCGGAAGCTAAGTTCTGGGTGTGTCTACTAGCACCATTGGCAAAACCAAAATGACTCATGACATCCGACACAACTTGCCAAAGCTGATAAAAAACATCACCAACCCATCAAAGATCGAAAAACAACCAGATATGTACAAAGCAAAACTACTATATACAAGAGCAACATGCCAGGCCGAAGCCTAGGCATAATAATTCTTCAAATAGAGCCCATTTCTGGGCTCCGGCAACTCGTTCCCTTCAAAATCAACCAAGGTATATGCTCCTTTCTTAAGGACTTTTTTAACGATGAAGGGGCCATACCACATTGATTTAAATTTTCCTGCCCCCAGGGCATCTTTTTCTTGGGCATAGACCAAAACAAGGTCACCTTCCGAAAAAACCCTGGGCTTGACCGCCTTATCGTACTGAGCTTTAACTCAGTTTTTATGCGCTTCATTCATCGTGGCGGCATCCCGACGCTGCTCATCGAGATGTTCTAGATGAAGGAGCCGTTCTTCAAGACTAGAAGTGTCAGGAAGAAGTTCAACAACTAATTTAAGAGAAGGAATCTCACATTCAATGGGAAATATGGATTCCAACCCGTGCACTAGCTGAAACGGAGTAAAGCCAGTTGCAGTTTTCACTGACGTCCTGTATGCCCAAAGTGTAGGATATAGCATAATATGCCAGTTGGATCTAGCTTTATCAATTGTCCTTTGAAGAATTGTCTTCAAGGATTTATTCACAGCTTCCACTTGCCCATTGGCTTGAGGATAATATGGAGATGAATGCTCCTACCGGAAACCCAATTTGAGAGCCAACTCAGCCATCATACTATTCTGAAAATGACTGCCATGGTCAGTGACAATCTATCTAGGAATACCAAAACGAGCGATAACCTGGTTGAAAAGGAAAAGAGCTGCAGTCTCACCATCATTCCCAAAAGTAGGCATAGCCTCGACCCACTTCGTAAAGTAGTCTACTGCTACGATAATGTACTTGTGACCTTTAGCCGAAGGCAGGTTACAAGTAGTATAATCAATACCCCACTTTGTAAAGGGTCCGACAGTAACGACTAGAAAAAGCGGAGCTGGATGAGCACGCATTTTTCGAGTATAAACCTGACACGGATGCCACTTTTTGACCGATTCAATACAATCTTTGAAAATCGAGGGCCAAAAGTATCCAGCACGCAAAATATTTTGGGCTGTAGCAAGCCCAGATAAATGACCCCCACAAGCTCCACTGTGAGAATCATTGAGCACAGCCTCAACTTCTTCGAGAGTTAAGCAGCGTCTCAGGATTGAATCAACCCCTCGACGGTATAAAGCATCACCAATAATCAAATAATTCTTGGCCAAGTGACGCAGCTTACGACGCTCATCTTTCGAAAAAGTAGAGGGAAACTTCGCAGTCTGAAGATACACAATTATATCTCCATACCAAGGATCTTGTGAAGAGATAAGAAACAAATGTTCATCCGGAAAGGATTCATCATAGATCATCTCTTCCCCACAGGGCAACTCGGAGATCAATTCCGTGAAAACCAATGATTTCTTGGACTTGGCAGACATAAAATCAAGATCAAATTCCTGCAAAATCACAATCCATCTATTGTATTTGCCCCCAATCACTCGCCTACTGAGGACAAACTGAAATGGATTGGCTGCTGCCAAAACATAAGTTTTTCGTAGAATAATGTAATGCCAGAGTCGCTGCACAGCATGAACTGCTGCTAAAGCTAACTTTTCTATCGGAGTGTACCAGAGTTCAGGTCCTACCAATCCTCGACTAAGATAGTATATAACATGCTCTGCAAGAGCATCATCTTCCTGAACCAGAACCATACCAATAGTAGATTCTGCTGCTGCTAGATACAAAAGGAAATCCCTGCTATAATCAGGTGGACTCAATAAAGGAGCAGAGGTCAATGTTTTTTTCAAAGCATCGAATGAGCGTTGAGTGAAGTCATCCCAAAGAAATGGAACTCCCTTCTTCAACAATCTCATAAATCCCTTGGTAACTTCAGCATAATTTACGATAAATCTTCGAAGAAAATTAGACTTTCCTTGTAGACTTTGAAGTTGATGAATAGAAGACGGGGGAGGCAACCGAAGTATTGCCTCAACCTTGAAGGGATCTACCCTAATCCCTTCCCTAGACACAATGAATCCCAATAACCGACCAGATGTAACCGCGAAAATGCACTTGTTCGGATTCAACCTAATCTTATAGAAACGACATCGTTCAAATATTTGCTGGAGGTGAGCAGGATGATCCATCCTCTTTCGAGAATGAGCAGCTAAATCATCCAAATACGCCTCGATAATCTTTTTGATGTCGTGGAAGGCATATGACATGGCCCGCTGAAAGGTAGCCCCAACATTTTTAAGACCAAAAGGCATCTTATTGTATGCAAAAGTACCCCAGGGACAAATAAAGGCAGTCTTATGCTGATCTTCAGGACGGATAGTAATCTGATTATATCCGGAGAAACCATCCATGAAGGAGAAAATCTCATTACCGGCACACTCGTCAATGATCTGATCGATAAATGGTGTGGAGTAATTATCTTTAGGACATGCTTTATTTAGGTCTCTGAAATCGATGCAAACTCGAATTGTTCCTTTCTTTTTATCTACAGGAACGGGATTTGAAACCCATTCAGTCAAAGGAATAGGGAAAATGAATCCCGCCTTAAGCAGCTTCTCAACCTCAGCTTTGGTAGCTGCTGCCTTCCTAGGATTGACCGGACGAAGTTTTTGCCTCACCGGCTTAGCGTTTTCATAAGTCTTGATCTCATGCTGGACAATAGATGGATCTATACCAGGCATTTCCTCATAAGACCAAGCGAATACATCCCTATACTCTTTAAAGAGCTCGGTGTAAATCTGAATCTCTTCACGGGAACATTCAGCTCCGATGAAGACATTCTCAAAAATATTGGGATCCCTGGAAATGTTCACCGGGATAGTAGGAGAAATCACAGCCATGTTCCCTTCAGCATAAACCTGTGTTGGTGCTAAAGGGTTCAGGACTGGGTGAACAGGACCAGGAGACTGAGGACTTGGAAAACTTGTCTCAACTTCGCTCAAATCAGGTAAAAAGTAAGACCGATGATGCAAATCATCCCACGGTCTATCTATACCAGTCATAGCTTCCAGGATGGCCTCTTCAGATGGAAGGGTGGTATCAAGGCAATCCTGGGAAGAAGAAGAACTAAGTGTCCAAGCCGGAGCCACATCTCCATCCAACTCTTCTGGTGAAAGAGGAGTTGGGATGGATTCTACAGAGTCAACAATAGACTGATAAGCAATCTCAGCTGCAGACATCAGAAATTCCATTCCACCCACTTGACCTTCCGCTAATGTGGCGGTAGGGGAAGGCAAGGTCCAAGGGTCCGAAAAATAATGAGTTCTGAAGAAATCTCTTCGAAGAGGAGCCTTGGAGGATGAAATTGCATTATATGCACCATAGGAGGAGGAATATCAAAATTACCCATCAAGGAAGAATACATTCCAACCCCTAAATTCTCAACAGGCGCCTTAGTATTATCCAACTTTGGAACAGATGAGTCAGTAGACGCATTTAGGTCTACAGGAGGACAGTCCAGTTGATCCACTGTAACAATCCTCCCTTCGTGAGGGAAACAAATAATCCGAAATAATGAGGATGCAATGGCACCCATCTCATAAATCCAGTTTCTCCCCAATAGAAGGTTGTAGTCCAAGCTTGCATCAACTACCTCAACCTCTATATTCACAGTTTTTCCCCCAACACAGATAGGCAAAGCTGGGACAATACCATGCGGTCTGTGAGAATGACCATCAAACGTAGTCAGAAGAGTGGTAGATGGAACAACTTTGGGAGATCCAATCGTCTTCCAACATGTGAGAGACATCACGCATGTGGAAGCACCCTCATCAACAACCGTCCGAAAGATGTTGCACTTCCGGTACGATGATTTAATATGAAAAGCCATATGATGGGGGAGTCTCTTCTTAAAATTAGACATATCAAAAGTAATCAGAAGAGAATTTTTCAGATCAATAGCCCCAATGGCAGTGAGCAAAGCACTGCGCTGAGCCGGACAGGACTGGAGCACCTCTAAAGCCGACATAGCACAAGGACTCTGCGCCAGATCTTCCACAATAGAGTAGTTCTGGGCAGCCCTAGCGTTTGGATTAATCGTCGATCGCTTAGTAGATGCTTTGGGCATCCGAGGCATAGAATCAACAGTAGGCTTTGTAATGTGAAGCGGCTCAGTAGCATCGGGAGCATCCTTAGTTTTCGAAGACTCTTCTCAGCCATAATCACGGGATATCGTAGCGACATCCACGTGAGCACTCATCATGAATATGTTCGATGGAATTTCCCCTTCCTGGGTGCCCCCAGAGGAAGCCCCAGAATTTTGATTCACGCCAACAGCTAGTTGTTGCCCTTGGGGAAAATGGTTTGTCAACACAGCCTGGGAACTAGAAGAACCCTGCTGAGCTAACAAGCGCTGCGCATCCTGAATTTTAGGGCAAAGGTGTGTAAGATGGTCTCCAATACATAACTTGCATGGAAACTTCACTTTATTTTTCTCCTTTGGACCCTCACCAACATGCTCGTTGGTTTTATTCGCATTACCCTTCTCATTCTTGCCCTTTTTCTTATTATTTCGTCCTTTCTTCTTCCCTTCGGATTGCTGATTTCCTTTGGGATCAGAAGCTTGGACAACATTTATCGACAAAGATTGGGAAGGCGATGACTCAGCAGGCACAGCCTGACCAGAAGGAGCAGATTGTATAGACAACTGCTGTAACTGAGTAAGCAGGTTAGCTGCACCACTATTGATCGACCCGATAAGTCCATCACCATGAGGACCAGGCTTAGTTTTGGATATATCTAATTTGGAGTGAGGAGCGTTGGGAAAATATTTATGGAGGACCCCAGACTGAGAATAGATCAATTCCAGCTGCTGGGCCCTAAAAATGGCATGCTCCTCAGAAAATACCCCAGACAAGGATACATCTTTAGAAATGTCTGACTGCAGAGATTTCAGAAACCATTCCAAAAGGAATTCTCCTAGAATATGAGATTTAATAAGCCTCTTCCTTCTCCTCCATTCCTGAATATGGTCAGAAATGTGGGTTGCGTCGTCCTGCTTAAAATTAGCTAGGAGTTCAGTCCCAGCGTCATATCGGACAGGCAACTGGAAATGGTTTAGAAATGTAACAGCCAGTTCTCCAAATGTAGCAAAACTGCCCCCAGTTAGCTCAATATACCATTTGGCAGCGTTTCCAGTTAGGGTGCGTTGAAACAATCTCAACCAATCGAATCATCGATCAGGGAGTTAGAAGAACACCATAAATGGAAAGTGGTGATGTGGTCAGCCGGATCCTCTCCATTCTTACCTTCAAACTTTGGAATGTCTGAAGGTAGTTTGGTCGGGACCGGAGGCCACCCCAGATTGTACCGAATCGGATCATTCGTCAATTTCGATAGATTTGGCAAGTTTAAGGTTGCCAGAAAAGGTAAACGAGGCGGAGCCTGAGGATTCCATCCTTGATAGGATGAATTCCCAACATTCTGAAAAGAATACCCTAGATTTGATGAGGCACCAGGTTTCCAGAAAGAACTCGTAGAAAAAGGAGAAGAACCTCCTCCCAATGCAGAGTTACCAAAGACCAGACCAGTTCCCCCCACCAAAGTATGAAATGAAGAGGAAAGCCCCTGATAGGGGTTCCAGGCATTAGAAAGAGGGGAAAAGGTCTGATAAGCACTCGACGAAGGGAAAGAAGCATTCCCTTGGTGACCAGCGTAAAATTGATTCCCTGCCCCCGCTGTAGTGAATACAGGGTTCCAACCTGTAAAAGTAGTCGAATTCTGACCTCCAGACCAAGGGTTGAAACTCTGGGTCTGAGAAGTAAACGGAAAGGACCCTAAAGAAGGATTCGAACTAGGAATATGTCTAGTTCCGAAGGGGAACCCTTGAAAAGAAGCTGATCCAGTAGCCATGGAAGACATGGGTGTAGATCCAGCTGTAGCAGCGGAAAAGGAAAAAGAAGGAATCCCACTAGTGGGCATTCCAAAATAGAAGGGACCAGATTGAGAAGCATGTGCTTGGGTGAAACCAGAGCCAAACACAACAGCACTAGAAGCAATCGAAGATATAGCAATAGTGCCCCCTCCTTCAACAGAAGTAGGAGTCTGAATGCCTGCAGCACTCACGGCAGAAGCCGCGTTCCCAGTCGTGGCCATCAAAAGGTATGTGTAATATGGAGGATCTTCCAGTCTCTCTGACTCGGGTCCGATGTATTCAACAACGAACGAATAATCAGGAGGAAGAGGAGATGGAAGTGACTTTGAGGGTTCAGACACTTCCTCTACCTGTACTTCTTCTTCCTGCGGAAATAATACTCGCGAGGTGAGCGGAGCGCTCTTCTCGGAACCAACACCAGAATCAGCTACGAAACCTTCAGACCCTTGTGGAGGATCTCTCTCCACTGCGTCAGACGCCACAGGGTGGTACCCACCTGCTAAATCACTCCTACGCCTTTTTGAAGAAGGCTCTGGACTCTCGGGAGATAACCCCCGGATTCTCCTCGATCGACGAGGCGCTTGATCAGCCACTTTAACAGATTTTAATTAGACTCAAAAAGTATAAAGCTAGGCAAGCTAGGATCAAAGAGCAGTCACTACAAAAAATAATCCCTGAGATACAATCAAGCAAACAGCCTTCAGGTATTTCCGCTCCAGGTGATTAGGACCGGACACCAAAATACAAGAAAGCGAAATATAGGACCTCCCGAAAGTATTCTGGGATAATTATGGCCCAGGCCTACTAGCGAAGGTAACAAAAATAGTTACGCCGACCTCCTAACGACAGCCTTTGCCGGCTCAAGTACCCAAGCTTCGCAAGGGCACCCCCCTGAAGTACTGCTGAAAGTGATGCGACGTCTGCCTCAGGTACCACGGGTATTCCCCCCCGCAGTCACCTATGTGGAACGTAAGAGTGGCAACTATGGGCACCAATCCATATCAGAAGTCGGGCGGAACGGTCTTGAGGTCATATTCAGCAAATCAGAGAGGGGGTATCTCTCTTTTCAGCCTTCACTTCCCCTCGCGCTTGACTCTCTGGAGGAGAGCTTTCCCGGTCCACCTAACGGAGTCGGATTTCACTCAATTAATCAACTTCTATGTTTTGTTTGAGCGGCCTTGGAGAGTTAACTCTCCACTCACCTAATCCAAGGCCCTACAACCTAGCTAGTTGGTGTATGACACTTAGAAAACTTGCTAGTTGATTTTGAATTATATCGCTTATTTTAATCGGCTGTTATGTTAAGTCAAAGGGATACGAAAATGAAACTCGTGGTGTTTTGACGCAGAAAAGAAATTAATAAAAACCTAACTACATGCAAATGCAGTAATTGTCTTTCGATGAAAAGCAACTTCTACACAGGTTCTACGAGACTAAAAAAATTTATTTTTCTTTTCAGATAACAAACTTCACACTCACAAAAACTATGAAAATGACTAAATGCTTAAGTGCACCTGATGCAAATCACTAAAAGTATGCAAATTCTAAGATGCAAAATCTCCTAAAATAGAGAGAAATTTCCCAAAGATCCTTCAGTTTTATCTCTTTTTTGGTTGTCCAGAAAGCTAGTTCCCAAAATCAGAAACTCTTAATATAAAGACACCAAAATTGCTTGAAAACAAGAGGAAGAAATCAATGACAAATCCTTTCCAAAATCAAGTTGAAAACCAAAGGCAAGAAACCTCAACAAAGCTTCAAAAGATGTAAGGAAACGAAAACAAAAATGCAAAACCAAAAGCAAATAACAAAGAAAAATGTTTTTTTAGCTTTTGAATTTTATAAAAAGAAGAGCTCGAAAAGACCAAGAAAAACTATCAAATCCCAAGCCAAACAACACTGAATTTCAAGAAAAAACTTCAAAACCGCTCTAAATCTTATAGGGCTAACTAGTAGCAAGATTTATATGAGAAAAAGAAGACAAGAAACTCAGTCACTCAGCCTAGAAGAATAGTACAACCTTGCAGCAAACAAAAACTTCAAAGAACCAAGAAAGACTCTTCAAAAATTGCAACAAGACCTAGTCGACTGAGAAAACCAACCAAGAAATGGGAAAAAATCGAAGTGCAAAGCAAGACACAAGGGTAGGAAAGAGTAAATGGGCAGAGGCTCTCTGTTCTGATAAAGCAGAACAACCAAGAATCCCCAGAAAGAGATCTTGGTACTCGAACCAGAAATGCAGGCACAAGAAACAAGATTTGCCAGATAAGCTAGTTTTCAACTAAACAAGAGAGAGAAAAGACCAAAGACCACTTTCTACACAATCCAGAGGATACAAAGACACTGCAGGAACAGGTCTCCACAGACAGACACGACTAAAAAGCCAAGAAATCCAAAATTTCAAAATCTACCCAGGTATACGCTACTTGACAGTTTGGAAACAAGCGTGCATACGCGACTGTGCTAAAGGAAACCCGCGTATACGTGACTCATTTTAACAAAACCTGCGTGTATACGCGTCTGTGTACAGACAAACTCGCGTATATAAAGGTAAATAATGAAAAACAAAAAATATCAAGCCTGGATAAGGAACTAGGGCTTCATTCTGACTGAGAAAGAGTTAATTGGACTGGAAATAAAAGTTAAAACTGTTGGAAACCTATCAAACAGCTGAAACCTCCCAACAGGGGAATCACAAGAATGCGATCCACAGTGGAGTCGCCAGTTCTGTTTCGGGGAAAATAACCCTAGAGGTTTGTTGGGTCAAAACCTCCACAGAGCAGGGCATGCCATTCAGAAGGACTCACACACAACCATACTTGAATGCAAAAAACTAGATAACAACGATAGCAGAACTCACCCGTAGTCCTACGTTCGATGTAGATCCCGCGGGGTCCAAACTCCCAACAACCTTTCTTCCTCCTTCAACCTGGAAAACAAGAAAGAACATGCACAGAAACCTAGTTGTACAGCATATATTTCTCCTAAACGTTAGTGTAATCCATGTGAAATATGATATAAATGATAATAACTGCTTAATAATCAATCTTTCCACATATACAAATAGATACTAACACAGAAGTTCAGGAACAAGATGGTTCTTCATTATTATGAATAGCATGTACAGTAGTAAAAGTGGAGAGATCACCTGAATCCTTCCACGATCTTCGAGAAGACCGTCGTCCGGATTCGTCCCGCCCTTGCCTCGCTAAGATTCTTCCAAGACTTGTGCACTTGAGATGGCATATAAATGTATGAACATCTCCAGGAAACAAGGGTTTCCTGATATAAATCTGGGAAAGTGCAGGAGGCACGGGGAATCAGACTTGAACTGGGAATCCAACAGAGTATAATGTCTATAAAATTTCTCCCTCTCTTAGGCCATGCACATGAGGGGCTTTTATACTCCCTCAAAGTAGTTTCAGTCAGTTGGAAATAGTTGGCCACGTACTGGGGTGGTTGAACTACTGGAGTAACCATCAACCCAGTCCGAAAATAGGGAATTTATATATATTTTTAATGGTTTTAATGGCATACGCGGAAAATTACATGTGGACTCGCGTATACACGCGGAAAAGTCTGGGCATACCCGCGTATGGGAATTTTAACACTGTTTTTTAGTGAATTTGTTCAAGTCTGTAGGAATGGGTGCCCAAAGCCATAAAGACAATCATGAATCACCTGAGGGTGAAAAATGATAATATAACACTAATTCCAAGCAATGATGCATCCACATTATTTATTCATTAAGATCCATGGGTTTTTTCACATTTTCTTGAGGATTAACCACATTAGTTGGTTGGAAACATCTACCAAATCCTAATAATGTGATTAATCTAAAAGACATTTATCTAATTTATGGATCACAAAAGTCTTAGATCTAACAAATATTATATTATTAAATGTCATCACGAAAAATTAAGAAATATGATTAACATATATATATAAGTTTTATTCTTATTAGATGTAATTTTTTAAAATTAAATTTATTAAAATATGATTTTAATATAATAATAAGTCAACTTAAATTGAAAATATAGAGGAAAAATTATAATTAAGGAAAATGGAAATAATAGAATAGAAAAAAAGAGTTAAATTAAAGAGAGTCAAAACAAAAAATTAGTAACTAATAGAAATGGAAGTTATTAAACAACTCACAATAACGTAATAAGACCAAATCCTAATGGTGTGATTAATCCAAAAGACATTTATCAACATAATAAGACCTCAACCAATTATCTTAGAAATAAATAAATTTAAATAAAATAATAAATAAATACATTTGAATTCTCAATGTTAAATTATGGATAAGTGGCACAATTTTTTTATCAAAGACAAATTAATACACATTTAATGGGTAATATCATGTGAGATAAAACATAATGGTAATACCATGCATGTGGCAGGTGTATACCATAGTTACCAAATTCGAATTTGAATTCAGATTGGTATAATATACAATGAAATTTTTTCAATTTGATAAAAATTCGACAGTATACTCGATTCCTTCTATTATCAGATTTCCTTTGATAGCCCTACATGTCAATTCTATAGTTCTGCATGTCAATTCTATAGCTATGCATGTAAAATTCTCTAGTTCTGCTAACCAATTATCTGAACTTTCATGCATATATTATAATGAATATTTGGGGTTTAGGGGGTCTGTTAATTTCGCCAATAGGGTCAGGGGTAAATTGCTAATTATGCCAATCTCTGGGTTGTTTTCTGATGGGGGCATTAACTCAATAACAAAGTAGTGTGAGAATCTCTTCTTGGGATTCATGGGATTAGTCGACCAGTTCTTTGGTTACATTATTTTTCTGGGCTTTGTCTCACAGTCTGAGGTGAGTGGTAATATACGACTCCTATATGTAAAGTCTTTAATTTGTGTCCACATTGAGAAGTGAAACTATTACAAAATTTCGAATGCAGAGCCATGCTCGCAAGGCTGTGCTTGGGGAACTGATGGGTATGAGCAGTGTATAATGCTCTCAGATCAGTTTAAGAGGGTCTTGTTGGCTAAAAAGAGGAAAGCTTCCCGAGACAGGGGAATCTGGACAAAAGATCAGGAGAATATTAATACGGCTAAGGTGGAGACCCTCAATTGACAGGACAATATTCTATGTAGACTAACTAAATCCAATGTTGTTAATTTATTCCTTGTACATTTCCTCCTAGCATTTCTCACCCTAAAGCCTTTGCACATTGGGGGAGAACCCTGGTGTGGATTCGGGTGAACGTATAGGAGACTATCATCAAACAAAAATGGTGAAAGCGCAGGCAGGAAAAGGACCTACTGGAAAAAGAGAAGGCAAGGACAAGGGAAAGGAAAAAATAGAGCCCAGTAAAAGGGGCATATAGCCTGGAAAGGAAATTATGCAGAACCTCTTCCATGCCTATTCAGTGGGGACACCGGGTCAAGTAAAATCCTTGATTTTTGGATGGGAACATGACCTTAAAACTAAAGTGGAGGAAGATATCCCTGATGAAGAAATGGATCCTATGCTGACTAATCCTGGGAATACTAGAGGAAGATTTTATTTGTTTAAGTAGTCTATTCATCTTTATTTGACAATGAAGTGTTTAATGGCAAAGGCCATTGTAGTTGTTCAAGAGGTAGGAGGAGACCTGAAGGCAGCCTCCATATTGGAAGAAATGCGCAGAGATATTCAAGAATAGATATTCAGGAAATTCACCTCCAACAACATCATTAGAATGTTTTCCTTGGTCGAATAGAACAACAACTCAAAAGTATGAATCAAGTTGATATGCTAGGGTCAAGTGTCAAGGATCCTACACCCATTGAATCGTAAGATGAATGATTTGAGAGATTTATTGTTTTTTGTTTGATATGCAAAGTGTGAATAACATTTACTTTGTTTATATGTCAATAGATATAGTAGATAATAGACCTCATAAGGTATCTAGAGACCGTTTAAAATTATTCCAATTTTAGTTGGCTTATAACTATTTGAGGTGGCTAAAAGAGGTGGTTTTCTAAGGACAAGTTGAGGCTACCAAATATATATTATGATAATATAACCTACTATTTTAATTAAATGAATAAATAAAAAAGTACTACCAAATTTAAAAAATAAAAATAAAAAAATAAAATAAAATAAAATAAAAAATCAATAATATACATCTTAAATATACTTCTTTCCAATAACAATAATACCTTCACTTCATTTTTTTATCTATTGTGAAATTTAAATAATTCTAATAATTTTAATCATTATAAATAATTTTAATACTACAATTTATGAAGGAAAATCACACCTTACCTTCTACTTTTTTTTTTCCAAAACTCAAAATTTCAATATAATATTTTTTTTAATTAATACACATTTAAAAACTTACTTATATAAAATTTCTAACTAATATAAACATTAGCTCGTTCGAAACGTCTTTTCCTTAATATAAACATATTTAAATTACTTTTATAAAAAATGCTAATATAATTTTCTGGTTTTCTCATAGTTCTAAACCCAACAGTGAAATTGAAAGATAGAAAATTCCCCACTCCCAATTAGTAGTTGCCATTTCCTACGTCCTACTATTAAACAGATTGTAAAACGAATGCAATATAGAAAATTGCAAGATATATAAGGTGCTATGAGTTTCCAAAATACATATATTTATTTAAGCATAAAAGCATAAAGTCAAAATTTGACATTAACACTATAAATAATATTGTTGCAGATCTCTTCGGCTGTTGAAGAGAAATGAAAAACAGACCTTATGCTTTAAAAAAACACCTTAAAAAGTAAACTAGTGAAATACACCTTAAAAAGGCCAGCTTCCATGACGAGGAATGCATACAAATCTCTTTTGTCTGCCGGGCTGAGACGAAGACGAACTCGCTTGACAATGAATGCGTACAAATCTGTTGTGCCTCCCGGATTGAGACGAAGGCGCACTCCCACGACGATGACTGCGTACAAATCTGTTGCCCCCGCTGGAGCGCGGGAGATTGCAAGCAATAAGGGTCCATAAGAGAGCTCTGATCTTGAAGAGACAACCCCGCAGCTTGCGAGAGAGAGTGCTACTAGTCGCCTCCGCCTTGGTGGTTAAGTGGTAACTGCGAAGAAATATCTGGCGCTTCTCTAGACGATATTTCGCATAATCAAATCCAAATTTCCCATTGCCCAGGATGTCATTATTTTCACATTCGTCCGCATAAAGACGGGATCCGAAAGAAAGGCTCTCACTTAATCTTCTCACGCCTCTTCTTGTAGCAGCAGCAGGAGAAGGACCGTTAATTCCAACTCCAATTCCATGAAGATTACTACGGAACGACAGATGCTTCCCAGACGCCGACCTCGACAACGCAGCCGCTGGATTCATGGTCGTGTTTTGTTTCCGCGCCCAAAATCACAAACTATAGATTTTCCTGTTCTCCCGTTAATGTTATTGAGATTTTATTTGTTGCCTCGAGCCCCGTAGGACACAAGAATTTAAGGGAAATTCTTTCATTTCCTTAATGTCGAAGTTTCCCTTCGCTGACGACGATGACACGCCGAGCCTCCTCTTCATTGTCAGCGCAGTTATCACGGGGTAACTTTGTCGCAGCGTTGAAAAGTGATAAGGCCTCCCTTTATATAAATATATAATGAAGGAATTACCTGCGTAGATTTATGTACAGTTACGAGTCAAATTGGAATAAGTACGTCATGAAGTACGTCATCGAACGACACAGTTGAGTGGATCACACGTGACACAAACTGCATTCAATCCTTGTTTCACATAAATATTAACGAATCCTGCAATATCAGAAAAAGGGCGTGCAATCGACCACGTTTAGAATGAAATAAAGCGGAAGGTCAATGTAAAAAACCAGGATCCGCTCAACTAAAACAGTCTGCCATATGTTTATTTAGCATGTTTTTCGGTTCAAGGGAATATATTATGAGCCCAGGTTCACTCGCCCTTGCTAAATTGTTTCACCAGGTAAAGTCCCATATTGGCTTTGTAGGGAGAAATACAAGCCGTTGACAAATTAAAGAGCCATTTCAAACAAGGGAGAGCTTCATCGCAGCAGATCCTTCACATTATGTTGTAAAAGGTCGTTGTTACAGTAGTTATTATGGCGGTTGTGGCTCCCCACCCTACTTAGCTCAATATGAGTATTAATAGTGTGTTTATGGTTTTTCTGTTTAAAACAAAATTTCTCTTACATTACAATTTAGAATAATTTGAGATAAAGAAATATTAGACAATTTTTGAATATTTGAGATAAAAAGATATTAAACACCTTTTTTTTGGTTTAAATATATCCAATAAAATTATTTTTTAATGCTTATTTCATTATTTGTTTATAAAGAATTAAATTAGAAATTGTGATATTAGTTAGATATAGTTAATTTTTATATATGGTGTATGAGTTGGCATAAATGTTAATCGATGATTAAATTATGTTGTTAAGTTATTAAGACATTTATTTCTATTTATATTGGAAATAGTACATTATGAACATAAATTAATTTTGAGTAAATATAATTAAGTATGGAAGCGATTTCCATAAAAGAGTAATATATTGACGGTAAAAAGTAATTCAAGAAGAGTTAGTTGAACATAATCCGTTCATACAGTTACCCTAACTTATGAGGATAAAAGTCATATTCCAGTGAGGAAAAGGGGTTTTGTCCGGTAACTGAAGAAGGAAAATTACAGAGAAGAATTCCCAATCTGGGGTAACCAGTGGAATACTCTAACTCTTGAAAATTGATTGGAATAGAAGACTAGACCGGAATGTCCCGAGGTCTCTTCCAGTATTTCTGTCAACTCACATAACTCAGACTTGGAGCACGGGGGAGAGACAAGGACGTGATTGCCTCTTTTGAGGTAGGGAGGAACAACATCAATTAGGAATTTGAAAGACAGATAAATTTCTTTACTATTACTCGAAATATTAGTTATCTATGTATAGGATTGACAATGTATGTGTTGAATCCTGTAGGCAATTACAGAACTTATTTGCAGGAAAAATAAAGGCATTTATATATGTATCTTGACAAATAAGACACTTAAATAGATTGATGCATTGTTAAAAATTGTAAGGTAGCTAACTGTTAACACAAAACCCTCGAGATGAGGGCTTCGTGTTGGTTGTTCTCTGCAATCTATGATATACACATACACAAATGGTCTGGCCACTTTCTGGCTATAACCACAGAAGAAAATAAGGTAGAACCTTTAAAGTTGTCCTGTAGATAACTGGAAAATAGCTACAAAACGTATAAGAAAGTGTTGACAGAACTGATTTACTACTAAGGAAAACTATAAGTAGTATTCTTTAAACTATAATTCGTGCTGACAGAAAACAAGAAACAAATTGTACACTTGGTTACAGAATATGAAAATTTATTTCCTGCTAACAGAATACAAGAAAATACAGATTGAGCAACTTCTGGAAAACAAATAAATGTTGTAGAAATTTCTAATTCTAAGAATTTAAAGAAATTGAATTGTTGGGAATTTCTACTAAATTCTTATTAAACCAATCCGAGAATCTAGTACTTAAAAGAAGAATAAACTTTATTAGGAGAGTAATCTTAAGGAAACCATTTCTTATATTAAAGAAGAGTCCAAGTTATGATATAGTACATAAAATTAGATAACCAAAGGTTAAAAAAGATTACAATGTTTTTATAACAGGAAGTAACAAATTACTTCAGTTAGCCTCAAGAAAAATAAAAGAGTATAGATAAGAAATAAGTAAGGAGTCATTAAACGAAAAACATTATATTTCTTCTAGAGTTTGAGCTTGACAAAAAAACAGTTTTTACAGTCGAACTCGAGGTATGGTGGGGCTAGGCCGCGCCATGGTTATCCATGAATACCCTCGAATCAGAACAACCCAAAAGGGAGTAAATTAACTACATTAAATTCAAATACAAAAGCGACATGCACAACTAGCTTAGCCCACGAGCAGAGTTAAAACTTCCATAAACTGTATGGTCGAAAGGCTATAAGTGAGCTAAATTCCAAGCCATGAGCTCGGTGTCCAAGCGGGTCACGAATAAAAGAGATGCCTATTGGAAGACCGATTGACGGTGTTTAGCAAAGATACTGAACCGAGTACCATCGAAAGAAAACTCCATCACAAGACCTTCTCAAACGAATTACCTACATGAAAGAGAAGTTAAGGTTAAACATTTTACTTTCTCAAACTGTAAGCGCTAGAAGGAAAAACTTAAAGAAAAACAATATCACCTCGTAGCTTACCTAAAATAATTCTTGAAGAGGTTTTGGGCGTGCCAACCTGCGACATTACCATTCAGAAGCTAATGGTTATTATAGCGAAGAGATGGAGTGAAAAACTATATGCACGTAAGAAAAAAATGATAAGTATTCAGGGCTCACCCTTACGTCGTTCTGTAGTGTTCATTTGCTGTAGTAGAGTGGAGCAGAGGACTCTCTAAACCAGAGAAGGGCGAAAATGCTTAACTGAGTTCCTGAACAACAGTAGGTCCAAAATTAAGCACAAGCACAGAGGATAAACCGGACATAAACTTAAAGAAATTAGTATAAAATCTTACAAAAGAATTATTGTATCAAACACTAAACCATTGTAAACGTCTCTTGAAAAAATATGGTGTTGTAATACTCTTACCACAGAGAGGAGGCGGAGTCCGATAACGCCAGGTTGTTGCTGAGACAGAGGTCTCTTCTTGCGAGAGTAGAATGCCGAAAACACCAGGAAACAATTAAGGGGTAAGGTCATTACCCAGTAACCCTAATTCCATTCCACTGTTGGATTCCTGAGGGGTAGATCTACGGTGGGAGGCTTTCCAAATGTCACTGCAAATACTTAGATAGCGCGGGGAAAATCTACCGAAAAACTAAAATTAATTGCAGCATTCATATCCGAACTGTACCATGCCGAATCAACCAGACACTTTAACCAAAGAATCAGATCGGCATTAATGTGGGTACAGGACAGAATATAAAGATGATTAGAAATTTATCAGTAGTTTCCTCATAAAATGGGGAGCGTAAATGTAGCCTTAGTCTTTAGTCTAATTCTCATGTTTAATAAAACTAAATTTCCAACACAGAAATACAACATATGTAGCACACTGACGTGAGAAAAAATGTTAAGCGGTACACGAACATATGCCTCCATTTTAGGTATAAAACTTAGGGTGTGTTATAATGTTAAGTGGGGTAGTAAGATGTGTTAATGCTAATTGAAAAATGATATATGTTTGATGATAAGTGACGAAATTGCATGTATGAGTAAATAAGATGTAAAATATAGAAATGTAATTTTTTTTTTATGTGTATCTGGTTGGATGTTACAAGTGGTATCAAAGAAGCATTAGTACGCTGGGACCCTATGGGTCAACTAATGAATTAAGTTGTGTGTATACTGATTCACTGAGAAAATAAGTATAATAGTAGACATTATGAGAAGGGGGAAAACGCAACAGCCACCCTAGAACACCGAGGAACAACCCTAACCCCGGCCTGAAATGAATCCTGAAATGTGGATTCAACTGAGTGTGGATCAACACCAGCAAACAAGTAGACTTCTGGAGGAACAAAAACATCAAACTAGCATTCTGTTAAATACAGTACAGAAGCTACAGGAAGAAATGGTGCGGGTTCGAAGCGACAATGAGCGTTTGATGCAAGAACAAGAGAGGATACTAAAAAGCCTCTCGAATAAACATAATCAAGGAGTGGAACAACCAAGCCCTGATAGGGACATGCAAGAAGGAAATGAGCAACAAGTAAGAGACCACATTACTGACAGAATGAAGAGAATTCATTCATAGCAGAGTAATAAAAATAAAAACTACAATGAGGCCAAGTCTGGTAATGAGTCAGATCAGAAAGAAGTCAAGAGACAGAAAGTGGAAATACAAGGTGAATCTCGAAAGATAAAGCCACTTACGTTTGATGGAGTAGAGGAAGAGGTGGCTGAGGCATGGCTGATAAATATGAACAAGTATTTTCAAGTTTACGAACATAGAAGCAATCTTAAAGCTAGATTGTCCATTTATCAGTTGAAGGAGAAGGCCACACTATGGTGGGAGGAAGTGAAGAATGTCCACAATATAGATGATCAGGACGTGACTTGGGATTCCTTCCAGCAATATTTTAAAGATAAGTACTTAACTGAACGCTTCTATGATGAAAAATCTATGGAGTTCCATGACTTAAAACTGGGACAAATGACGATGGATGAGCACCAAGTTCACTTCCTTACTCCGTTATGTTCCTTATTTAAGGGATGAAAAGGAAAAAGTATAGGGGTTCCTAAGTATTTTTCCAACTCATATGAAGGAGCGAATTGAGTTTTTGAATCCCAAAACTATAGACTAGGCGATCCATAAGGCAAGAATGTGCTATCAGCAAGCTAAAGCAAAAGGAGAGTAGGGTAAAAGCCGACATACCAAGAAATAACATAAGGGTAGTTATAGTTTCAAGAAAAACAGAACTAGTAATTTCAAGAATGCTGCCAGAAGCTTAGTTACCAAACATTTTAGAAGGAATCATCAAATAACAAGATGGCCTGCGGAAGATAAACCCACGGAAGCTTCCAGCAAACCAGATTAAGCGCAAAATCAGAAGCCACCCCTACAGTGTTGGGGGTGTGGTGAGGCACACTATTATAGAAATTGTCCATAGTAAGGAAGGAGTGAGGCAGTTACCAACTTACAAGAAGCCTCAACAGTAGGATATGTAGCCAGAAATATACCCATAATTAATGCAACCTTGGAAGATCGACAGGAAGATTACCAACCGACAATGATAGATTTGGAAGGTAAATTATTCTCTCAACCTGTCTCTATTTTGGTAGACCCGGGTGCAAGTTTAAGCTATGTAAGTCTCAAAGTAGTAGAGATTTGTAAATTGTAGAGTTAGAAATTCAAAAATCCATGGCTGGTACAGTTAGCCATGGGAGCAAAGAGAAAATTTTGTGCCAAGATTTTGAACTGTGCACTAGAAATTAGTGAACAATAACTAACTCTAGACCTGAATATATTACTTCTGGGATCCTATGATGTACTACTTGGTATGGACTGGTTGGAGAAGCACTGGAAATTAGTAGACTGTAAAGAAAAATTTGTATATTACGGAATGCAAGATGGAACCCGTAAGGAAATTCAAGGCATAAAGAAATCTCTGCAACTGCGTCCTATTACAACATATCAAATAGGTAAGTGTATGAGGAAAGGATGCTAGTTATATGCCATCCAAGTGGGCTTTACTAATTCCAAAGAAAAGGCTCCAATGATGGAAAACATTCTGATAGTGCAAGAGTTTATGGATGTATTTCTAGAGGAAATGCTAGGTTTGCCACCCATAAGGGACATTGATTTTACCATAGATTTGATACGTGGAGCATCACTGATTTTAAGGACACCATACCGAATGAGTGTACCAGAATTAACCAAACTGAAGATGCAGTTACAATAATTATTGGATAAAGGGTACATCTAACCAAGTGTATCCCCTTGGGGAGCACTAGTGCTATTCGTGAAGAAGAAAGACGAAACCATGCGAATGTGCATGGATTATTGCTAGCTCAACAAATTGACTATTAATAATAGATACCCTTTACCGCGGATTGATGATCTGCTTGATCAAGTGAAGGGAGCTACAATATTCTCAAAGATAGATCTAAGGTCGAGATACCATCCGATCTGGATAAAAGATGAAGACATACATAAAACTTCTTTTCGTACCAGGTATAGACACTACAAGTTTGTGGTGTTACCATTTAGATTGAGTAATGCACCAACAACCTTTATGAGGCTGATGCATGGTATATTTCACCCCTATTTGGATAATTTTGTGTTAATATTTATTGATGACGTTTTAGTTTATTCCAAGAATGCAGAAGAGCATAAAGAGAACTTACGAATGGTGTTGGAAATGTTACAGAAGCATCAGCTGTATGCTAAGTTCAGCAAGTGTGATTTCTTCAAGGAATAAATACAATACCTTGGTCATGTTATTTCTGCTGAAGGGATTGCAGTTCACCTGGATAAAATCAGAATGATTATGGAATGGAAGATACCCCAAAATGTGGCAGACATCTGATCCTTTATGGGTTTGGCCAGTTATTATCAGTAGTTCATTGAAGGATTTTCAAATATTTTCTTCCCAATTACTTCCTTACAAAGGAAGGGGAAAATATTTAAATGGACGAAGGAATGTCAAGACATTTTTGAAAAGTTAAAACTTTTATTGACTACAGCTTCAATGTTAAGGGTAGTTGATCCCAATAAAGAGTTTGAAGTCTGCACAGGTGTGTGTAAAGAAGGAGTTGGGTCGATTTTGTCACAAGAGGGTAAGGTTGTTGTCTATGAATCACAGAAACTAAAAGAGCATGAACAACGGTACTCAACTTGAGATTTGGAGCTGATAGCAGTAGTGCATGCACTCCAGGTATGGAGGCACTACTTGCTTGGGAAGAGATTTGCACTCAAAACTGATCATAGCAGCTGAACCAGTTATTTTAAACAAGTTGACCTTAATTCTCGCCAGGCAAGGTGGAATGTCTTCCTGAGCGAGTTTGACATTAATATGTAGCATGTGAAGGGTAAGGAGAATAGAGTAGCTGATGCGTTAAGTAGAAAGTTGCATGGTGTTTATGAACTGTACTATAATCAGGTTGAATGCAAATTTCTGGAGCAAATAAAAACAGAAGCTGAGAAAGATCCTGAATACCAGTTTATGTGGCAGTAAATAGAGGACTTCATAAGACAAGGAAAATATGCTGATTATGAAATTAATAAATATGGTTTTCTAACTTTCAAGAAGAGGATTTGTGTTCCAAATAAAATGGAATTGAAAGAATTAATTCTAAATGAGTATCACCGAAGTAAATACTATGGACATCCTGGGTATTAGAAAATTCTAACAGCAATGATGAAGAATTACTTCTGGCCAGGTATGAGAAGAGACATTGCAGAATATCTAAACAAGTGTTTAGAGTGCCAGCAATTGAAAGTGGAGCATCGACACCCAACTGGGTTGATGCAGCCTATACCAGTACCTGAGTGGAAGTGGGAGGTGATATCTTTAGACTTCATCATTGGTTTACCAAGGTCAAAGAAGCATAATTATTCTATAATGGTAGTGGTGGATCGATTAAGAAAAGTAGCACATTTTATACCAGTGCGGTCCACTTATAAGACATTGCAGATAGCGAACATATTTATGCAAGAAATATTTAGATTGCATGGTATCCCAAACACTGTCATATCTAACAGGGATGTGAAGTTTACTTTAGCATTATGGAAAATGTTATTAAAAGGATTAGGGACTCAAATTAATTTCAGCACTACCTACCATCCACAAATGGACGGACAAACGGAGCGAGTAAATCAGATCCTGGAGGATATGTTACGTATGTATGTAATGAAACAACCAACTAAGTGGGAGGAATATCTGCACCTAGTAGAGTTTGCATACAAGAACGGATATTAGGAATCCCTTAAGATGATTTCGTTCGAAGCATTATACGGACGACAATGCAGAACTCCTATTAATTACAGTAGCCCAGAAACCAAGTTAATGCTTGGACCAAAAATTCTAGCTGAAATGGAGTCAGAATTAAAGAAGATCCGACAAAATTTGAAGGCAGCTCAGGATAGAAAAAAAGTGTATAGAGATAAAAAAAGGACTTATCATGAGTTTGAGGTGGGAGACCATGTGTACATAGGGATCAAGCCAAAGAAAAAAACTTTAAGGTGGGCTTCTTATGCCAAGTTGGCTCTAAGGTTTTGTGGCCCTTTCCAAATATTGAAAAGGGTAGGACCCGTGGCTTACCAATTGGCCTTGCCCAGTCATATTCGTGTACACAACGTCTTTCATGTATCATTATTAAAGCAATACATACACAACCCAAAGCACGTAATCCACTGGCAGAGTATTCAGGTTGAACTAGACGATGAGTTTTTGGTCGAGCCTCAATTTATAATCGATCAGAGAGAAATCATGCTCCGAAAACGAGCCATCACCCAGGTTAAAGTGTAGTGGAAGCACTTTGGCATGGATGAAGCTACTTGGGAGGATGAAGGCTTTGTTCGGGAAGTGTACTCAGAATTATTTGCTGGAGAAGAATGAGAACACCCAGGACGATGTTCACTTCCAAGGGGGGAAGTTGTAACAACTAGCTTAAATGCTAACTGATGATTAAATTATGTTGTTAAGTTATTAAGACATTTATTGTTATTTATATTGGAAATAGTACATTATGAACAAAAATTAATTTTGAGTAAATATAATTAAGTATAGAAGTGATTTCCATAAAAGAGTAATAGACTGATGGTAAAAAGTAATTCAAGAACTGAGTTAGTTGAACAGAATCAGTTTAAACAGTTACCCCAACCTCTGAGGATAAAAGGCATATCCCAGTGAGGAAAAGGGGTTCTATTCGGTAACTGAAGAAGGAAAATTGTAGAGAAGAATTCCCGATCTGGTGTAACCAGTGGAATACTCTGACTCCTAAAAATTGATTAGAATAAAAGACTAGACCGGAATGTCTCGAGGTCTCTTCCAGTATTTCTGTCAACTCACATAACTCGTACTTAGAGCACGGGGGAGAGACGAGGACATGATTTCCTCTCTCGAGATAGGGAGGAACAACATCAGTCGGGAATTTGAGAGACATATAAGTTTCTTTACTGTTATTGGAAATCTTAGTTATCTATGTATAGGATTGAAAATGTATGTGTTGAATCCTGTAGGCAATTACAGAGCTTATTTGCAGGAAAAAGAAAGGAATTTATATATGGATCTTGACAAATAAGACAGTTAAATAGATTGATGCATTGTTAAAAACTGTAAGGTAGAGAACTATTAACACATAACCCTTGAGATGAGGGCTTCGTGTTGGTTGTTCTCTACAATATATAATATACATAGACATAAATGGTTCGGCCATATTTCTGGTTATAACCACAGAAGAAAATAAGATATAACCTTTAAGGTTGTCCTGTAGATAACTGGAAAATAGCTACAAAATGTATAAGAATTCTAGATGCTATAAGTATTGACAGAACTTATTTACTACTAAGGAAAACTATAAGTAGTATTCTTTAAACTATAATTTGTGCTGGCAAAAAACAAGAAACAAATTGTACACTTGGTTGCAGAATATGAAAATTTATTTCTTGCTAACAGAATACAAGAAAAGATAGATTGAGCAACTTCTGGAAAATAAATAAGTGCTGTAGAAATTTCTGATTCTAAGAATTGCTAGGAATTTCTACTAAATTCTTATTAAATCAATCCGAGAATCTAGTACCGAAAAGAGGAAGGAAACCCTTTCTTATATTAAAGAAGAGTCCAAGTTATGGTATAGTACATAGAACTAGATAACCAAAGGTTCACAAAGATTACAATATTTTTATAACTGCAAGTAACCAATTACTTCGGTTAGCCTCAAGCAAAAGAAAAGAGTATAGATAAGAAATAAGTAAGGAGTCATTAAACGAAAAACATTATATTTCTTGCAGAGTTCGAGCTTGACAAAAAAACAGTTGTTACAGTCGAACTCGAGGTATGGTGGGGCTAGGCCGCGCCATGATTATCCATGAATACCCTCCAACCAGAACAACCCAAAAGGGAGTAAATTAACTACATTAAATTCAAATACAAAAGCGGCATGCACAACTGGCTTAGCCTGCGAGCAGAGTTAAAATTTCCATAAACTGTATGGTCAGAAGGCTACAAGTGAGCCAAGTTCCAAGCCATGAGCTCAGTGTCCAAGCCGGACACGAATAAAAGAGATACATGTTGGAAGACAGATTGACGGTGGTTAGCAGAGATACTGAACCGAGTACCATCGAAAGAAAACTCCATCGCAAGACCTTCTCAAAAGAATTACCTGCACAAAAGAGAAGTTAAGGTTAAACATTCTACTTGCTCAAAATCTAAGTGCTGGAAGGAAAAACTTAAAAAAAAACTACAGCACCTCGCAGCTTACCTAAAACAATTCTTGCAGAGGTTTCGGGCATGCCAACCTGCGACATTACCATTCAGGAGCTAATGGTTATTATAGCAAAGAGATGGAGTGAAAAACTAAACGAACGCAAGAAAAAAATGATAAGTATTCAGGGCTCACTCTTACGTCATTCCGTAGTGTTCATTTGTTGTAGCAGAGTGGAGTAGAGGACTCTCCAAACTGGAGAATGGCAAAAATTCTTAACTGAGTTCCTAGACAGCAGTAGGTCCCAAATTAAGTGCAGGTGCAAAGGATAAACCGGGCATAAAGTTAAATAAATCAGTATGAAATCTAATAGAAGAATTACTGTATCAAACACTAAACCATTGTAAACGTCTCTTGAAAAAATATGGTGCTGTAAGACTCTTGCCGCTGAGAGGAGGTGGAGTCCGATAATGCTGGGTTGTTGCAGAGACAAAGGTCTCTTCTTGCGAGAGCAGAATGCCGAAAACACCAGGAAATGGTTAAGGGGTAAGGTCATTACCCCCTAATCCTATTTCCATTCCACCGTTGGATTCCAGAAGGGTAGATATATGGTGGGAGGCTTTCCAAATGTCACTGCAAGTACTTAGACAGCGCGGGGCGGATCTATCGAAAACCTAAAATTAATTGCAACATTCATATCCGAACTGTACCATGCCGAATCAACTAGACACTTTAACCAAAGAATTAGATCACCATTAATGTGGGTACAGGACGGAATATAAAGACGATTAGAAAGTTGTCAGTAGTTTCTTCGTAAAATAGGGAGCGTAAATGTAGCTGTAGTCTTTAGTCTAATTCTTATGTTTAATAAAACTAAATTGCCAACACAAAAATACAACATATGTAGCACACTAACGTGAGAAAAAATGTTAATCGGTACATTAATGTATGCCTCCATTTTAAGTATAAAACTTAGGGTGTGTTATAATGTTAAGTGGGGTAGTAAGATGTGTTAATGCTAAGTGACAAATGAAATATGTTCGATGATAAGTGACGAAATTACATATATGAGTAAAATAAGATGTAAAGTATAGAAATGTAATTTTTTTATTTTTATTTTTTATTATGTATATCTCGTTAGATGTTACATAATGACATTAATGAGCTAAATACATTGGGCAATTTTAATAAAATTCCATTCAGAAATATATTGAAAAAAACATGAAAATTTTAATAAAATTCCATTCAGAAATATATTGAAAAAAACATGAAATAGATAAAATATAATAATAGAAAAAATTAACTATTAATAAATTAATAATCAAAATATAATCAAAATTATATTAATATGTAACTTTTAAAAACATATTAATATAATCAAAATTGTTTAAAAACAAATACAATCATCCCCCATATATATATATATCTCAAAGCATACATGATTAATAAATCATGACTTAGAAAACTGTATGATAAACCATGACCAAAGAAACTGTATCATTATTTCTTTTAGAAAACTCTATATCACACCTGGATCATTTCCACCCTCGAAAGAGGTAAATAACCCGACCCGATGACCTGTTATTGATCTTCTCTTCAAGTCAAGCCGCAATCATGGGTTGCAATAGGTGAATATAGTCGCCTGTTCCTCCACTAAAATTTTCCAAGAAAAATCTAAAATCAAATGCAGCAGTAAAGGCTTGCCACTTCATTTCAGGCTTAGATTATTATAATATTCAAATGATTCCAAACCTGAGCCCTTCCTCTTCCTAATTTTGTGGTATATCGAAGCCAGGAAAAGGCCACCAAATTTAAGCTGTGGGATAGTTTAATTTTTTCAAAAGCCATTTCTGTTCTTAATCTTTTTATACTAGGTATTTTCTGAATTTGCTATGGACTAAATCTTAATTAAATTAATTAGTCAACATCTTATCTATTTAATTATTTAATTATGATTTTTTTTTATCTAAATTATTTTTTAATTATAATTTTAAAATATAATAAAATAATATATATATATATATATATATATATATATATATATTTCCATATAATAATACATTTTATTTTTTAAGATAGGAATAAAATGGAAAGGAAAACAAAAAGTTCCTCTTAAAATAAAGCGGAACCTTGTTGTTCCATGGGAAGACTGGACATAAATATGGAAATGTAACTAATTGCACCCATAACATCAAATAAGTTGTAATAAGGTACGTGAGGCTTCCTACAAGCCTCTTATACAATGTTGTATCCATTATCAATCCATCATATTATTTGCTCAATTTTATTCTTGTTGTAGTAGGTGTCTCTACTAACTTGAATTTTCCCATCCTAAACCTCTTTAAGGTATCTATAGCATACTTTTGTTAAGATATGAAAATCTCTTGAGCAGATTGCTTGAATTCAATTCCAAAAAAGTACTTCATGAGACCACGATATATCATCTCAAATTCTCTTTTCAGGCAGCTTTGAATTCATCTAACATCATATTTGTTGTATATATCATTGTAATCAACATTAATATAAACTATAAATAATTTTAGCTTGGATTGATTTTTTATATAGAGTGGGCTCACTATTGCTTCTATTGAACCCATTGTTGAGTAAATATGAGTCAATCTAATTATACCAAGGTCTTGGAGGTTGCTTCAAGTCATACACGATTTCCTTCAAATTGTACATTTTTTACTCCTTGCCTTTTACTTCAAATCCTAGTGGTTGATTAACATACACCTCCTCTTCTAGTTTTCCATTCAAGAATGTTGACTTCACATCCATCTAGTAAACTAGCCATTTGTTCTAGGTTGCAATGACTAACATAACTATAATATTATCTAACCTTGCTATTGGATCAAAGGTTTCACCATAGCCAATACTTGGTTAATGAGTAATTCCTTTGGCATCTAACACTACCGTATATTTTTCTACTTTTCCTTTCTCATCCATTTTTTTCTTGTACACCCACTTAAGAGCAATGATATTTTTATCTGTTGGGAGATCAACAAGATACCATGTCTGATTCCTTTCAATAATTTCAGTCTATTCATTCATGACTTATATCCAATGCTATTCTTTCACTTCCTCTTGAATGTAAGTAGGGTGATAGGATAATAAGGAAAAATTAGCTTCCTGATCCATGTCATCGCACTAATCCAATGTTTCCCTTGAGCTCCTTGTTCTTTGATTTCTCACTAAATTTTCCAGATTCACCACTAGAAGAAATATTATTTCCACTATTTCTCACTAAATCTACTAACTCTCTACAAGAATATAATCTATATTTTTCTCTTTGCGCTTGTATCCATGTCAATCTTGTTTGAGGAACTTCTTGTCTTAAACATTCCACTTATTCAGTGGATATCTTCTATGTAGTGCTTCATTCTCTTTATCATAATTCTAAGATTTTTACTCCAAGAATTTTACATATCTTCTCACCCAAAAAAAAATAGTGACTAGAATATATGACCTGTAGGCTTTGAATTTTTCACTGCATCCAATGAAAATGCATTTTTCACTCCTATTGTCAAATTTTCTCCTGAGCTCTTTTGGGAAAAATGGATAAGAAATACAACCAAAAACTCTAAAATGAGAGGCTCTTGACTTTTTTCCACTCCATGCTTCTTGAGGAACCTTACCTTTTATGCTATTTTTTAGGGATTTGTTTGATATGTAGACTGAGAAAGCAACAACATCAACCCAAAAATCATTGGAAAAATTTCTATCTTTAAGAATACACCTTGCCATGTTAATAATGCTTTGATTTTCCCTTTCATCAATGCCATTTTTCTATTGGAGTATATATGGTGGTGAAATTCCTTTTAATTCAACTTTTTCTGCAAAAAATTGGCAATTCCCATGAGTCATACTTTTCTCCTCCATACAACTTAAGAACTTTGACATATTTTTCAATTTTATTTATTTATTTTATTATATATATATAGCCTTAAACTATTTTAACTTTGTGAAATTTTGTGATTTATTTTTGAGAAAATACACAAAATGTTAAAAAATAAAATCTTCCTCTTATGGAATGAGTTTGTATGGGTCCACAAAAATCTGTATGGATATGTTCTAGATGCTCCTTGGCTTTGTAAGAAGCCTCTAGAAAACTCTCTCTTTAATTCTTTCTAAGAATGCAACTTTTACAAGTGTTGCTTTACACATTCAATATGGGAAATACCATAACCATTGATTGTTTCAACAAGAGACTAAGAATTATAAAAGGTCGGTGACCATGTCCAAGATCCCACAACCAATTTTCACATATTATTGATACAATTGTGCATATGACTATGACATGTTCACTTCTCATATTCAATGGGAACACTATATTCTTGGTCATTTGAACCTTTGCAACAAGTATTCTACTATGTGTCTTATTGAAGATTGTATACGTAGTCCTTGAATCTAACGTCATAACCATGTTGACTCAACCAGCCATTGCTTAATAAATTATTCTTAAAATTTAGTACATAAAATACATCAAAAATATGTTTCTTCTCATTTTTCTTAGTCTTAATAGACATAATACCTTTGCCTACGCCATTGACATGATGATAATCTCCTAATGTAAGTTTTTTTTGTACCCCAAAGGAACCCAACAACCCACCTCACACGTAGCTACTAGTTCTTGGGGTCTATGACTTGTCCTCCTTTTTGTAAACATGATCACAACTAAGGGGATTTTAACCTTGGATCTCTTAGTTTTCAAAAATTTCACATTACTTCGATCACCAATTGAGCTACCTCCTTGGGACATCTCCTAATGTAATTTCATACTAAAAAGAGTATTCATACTACAGAACTTATTTTTACATATCATGTGATTGTTAAAACCACTATCCAACAATCAATGATCCTTGTTGTGGAATTCTTCAGTATTTTACATGAGATGTACATTGAATCAAATGCCCCTTTTTCTCTATTGGAGATATTTGCGCAGGTTTTAACATTGTACAATTAATTTTTGAAAACAAATTGTTAAGAAAACAAAAAAGATGCAACGAGAAACACACACATAAGCACAATTATTTTATCAAGGAAACCGAAAACTGGGAAAACCGACAAGATTTTGCAATATATATACTTCTATAAATTGTTACGATACAACGTATATGTCTCCTGACATCAATGAAACTCCAACCCATTTACCTTGTATTAGAATACAAGCATAGTTCCTTAAAAAAAAATACAAAACCATGGGAAAAACCACCATGTGCCACAAGACTACTTTTAGCGAAACCATGTGTCAAAAACCACCAATTTTATTTTTTCTCCTTTCCTTTTAGAAAAAGTTGTTATATTTAATGGATGAGAAGGAGGGTGTGAGGTTTTTTATTTTATTTTATGGGATAATTTTTGGATAGGAGGGATTCATTCGCAGAGGTAGTTGATTGAGGAATTGGGGTGGCTAGTTGTACAAAGACATAATGTAGCTGATCATATGGTTGGGTGTATATTTTTACCCAACATGTTGGTTTCCATTTGTTGTATTAGAGGGTGGTCACCATCAATTCAATCTCTACAAGTTGTATGTGAATCAAGTTTTTCACCTCATAGGTATGTTCTCATCACCCACTACAACGATGAATCGTGTATTTGTCAATGAAATTTTCTTTACGTTTATCAAATAATGGTTTAAATTTTTGTATTTAATCAGTGTTTAATTATATTTGAAGTTTGGTCCATTATAAAAAATATTTTCTCGTCCTCGTCCAAGTCTTTTAAGCCAGTTCTTGTTGAGGTGTATTTCTCCACCTCTTCTTAATTCTCTAAATGTATAGATTTTTTTACTTGTTTGTTGTATTAGTCTCTCTAAACCTCTAAATCTTAATAGTTTTTGTTCAATTTTTATGGTAGTCTCTTTGATTGATAAGACTTTTTTTTGTCAACAAAACTACTAGAATGGTCATTGAAGTTGTGAAAAGCATGGAAATTTATAGTCATTATGGATTTCAAATTCCTACCATTCCTCCACCATATATCCAAAGAAATGAATTTCCTCCTATACAGGGTTCCTTGTAAGAAAAAAAAACAATCAAATAGTACTAAGAAGCAAGTATTTCTCGAAAATCTTGAAAATCTTGTTAAGCATTTATTATTCTTCCTTTATTCACACATTTCTTGTAGATGTCAATGATTTTATCAGTAACATTGGGCATAGACCCACTTTAAATTTGTGTAACACTATAAAATGAAAACATAACTTATGGACTCCATAGCAATAATTTTTTATTGCATATTTCTAGAAAGATCTAATTTCTAGAAATATCCATGGATTACTTCAACATCCCTTTCTTGGATGCAATTCTATATCCTCATTCTAGTTGACATAGTACGATAGTACCACCATTCTAAAATTTCCTCACCTTACATCTGACATAAGTTGGGGTTCGTCCCAATGTGTCTATAGAGGGGTGAATGGGACTAACAAACATGTATTTGGTCCTAACTACAATGAAAGAATAGGGCTATTTGGGTGTCTTAGAGATTAGAAACTTGGAAAAATAAACATGGGTGTGATCATGTGAGATTTGTTTGTCTATTACTTTTGAAAGAGCCATAAACTAGATCATCTCAGATCTTGGTTTGGGTTCAAAAGTTTTTCTTCAAAGTTTGAATTTAAAAAAAAAATTTGAAAGACATTTCTTGGAGGCTTGGTTTGGGTTCAAAAGCTTTTCTTCAAAGTTTGAATTTAAAGAATTTTTTTGGAAGGCATTTTTTGGAGGCGGTGTGATTTAGGTTCAAAAATTTTTCTTCAAAGTTTGTGTTTAAGAGCATTTCTTGAAAGCAAATTGATTTTACAATTTTTGGTTTAAAGAATTTTTTTGGAAGACATTTCTTGGAGGCGGCGTGATTTTTCTTGGAGGTATGTACGTGAATTGTGTTGAAGTAAATCTTTTAAGATTTGTTTCATTTTTATAAGACATTTTTCTCTCAAATTTTTTAAAATGTGTGTTTTGGATTGGAGTAGTATTTTTTACAAAAAATTTACACTGAATTTTTTAAAGATTTTTTTAAATTAAATCTTTTGTGATATTTTTTGTAATTGAGTTATTGTCTAATTTTTTGTAATTGAGTTATTGTCTAATTTTTTGAAGGAAATTTTTTAAACTTCATACCCTATTATCATGGGAAATCGAAGAACTTGTACGAGAAAATATGATCAAAAAAGAGACCCTAAGGCACGTAGAGAAGAGACGAGACAATCTCGCAAAAGAAAGCTAGAAGCCCTCTCAAATATTGAAGAGGAAAATCAACGTCAAGCGGAAATTGAAGCAGGTATGTAAATGTAAATATTATGATCTATTGATATATATTTAAAATTTTCCTAATGTAAAATGTGAAGCTTAATTTTTATTTGATGAAATAGTTTGAAAAATATTTCGTTTGATGTAAAAAGACAGAGATATTCCTCAAAATATTGAAGAAGAAAATCAACCTCAAGCAGAAATTGAAGCAGGTATGTAAATGTAAATATTATGATCTATTGATATATTTTTAAGTTTTCCCAATGTAAAATGTGAAGCTTAATTTTTATTTGATGAACTAGTTTGAAAAATATTTTGTTTAATGTAAATAGACAGAGATACTCCTCAAAATATTGAAGAAGAAAATCAACCTCAAGCAGAAATTGAAGCGGGTATGTAAATGCAAATATTATGATCTATTGATATATTTAAAATTTTCCTAATATTTATTGACATATTTATTAATTTAATTATTTATTGAATATGTACTATTTTTTCGAATATGTACAGATGAAATCACTATCGATAATGAGATGTTAGAAAATTTTGACACTCACACATATGGAGATAAAAAACCTGACTATGTTATACGATATCGTGTCGATAAAATTTTTGAACAGCATTTCTTAGATGAGCAAGTGACAGTTCAAGCTAAAATGTTGAAAGGTCTCCTATCATCAAGGAAATTAAAAGAAGCGACGACACTATTGGGTATTCGAAAATCAACCAAAGATAAAAAAAATGAAGGAAGAGGTAATAAAAAATGTGAGTAGTGCTATAAAGTCAATTAAGAGATCTAGAGATAAAGATGTTTCAAATATACGTAGAGGAATACATATGGAAATGGTTTCACCAAGTACTCAAGAGAATCGTTTGATAACATCTATGGCACGAGCACTGGGAACCTCGCGAAAAATTCTGCACAAACATCGAAAATTTCGACTGCAAATAGATGTAAATGATGAACTCGCTTGTTGGAGAGCTATTTGTAGGAAACCATACAAAGATAGACTTGGAGAAGATGTTAAAAAAATAATATATGAATATTGGAAGAACAATTCGCGTGTTTCACCCACTGCAAGACATGTGATGCGAAGAAGAATGGCACGAAATCAATACGAAGAACATGAAAAACATCTTTTGGAAACCACTCAGATAGAGTTATTCAACAAGTTCAAAGAAGAAGATAAATCCAGAATTCATATTTCACCCGGTGCTGTCCATAAAACATATTCTCTCAAAACCTATCAGCATGCGCGACATTTATTGTTCCCATTATCATGTGGAATTTGAGTTATATTATGACACATTCCTTGGGTGCATTTCGGTAGAACATTATGGAAGGATTCACCTCCTCCTTCCACTATCCATGAATTCATATCTCCAATTCTATGTGAAAGAGAAAGCGATGAACTATTTTACAAAAAGAAATGTGTTGGTGGTAAAAAATGCGATGATTGTGGAAATTTGACTAAATTTCAAAACAAATATCCTATTGATATAAATGATCAATCATTGTCCAACATGAAAGTCAAATGGAAGAGATATGAATATATTGGTACATCGATTCAAGGTGCAGATAGTGTTAAAAGAATCGAATTACGAGAAGACGAAATTTTTCTGATAGACTTTTTGAAAAAGTTTGAGGCAGAAATTTACAAATACACCAAGCATTCCCATAGAGCTCGATGGCAAGACTTGCAATTCAAAAAATCTTGTGAATTTTTTCCACCAGGGACTATTTTGTCAGTGATTGATTTTGCAGAAAACTACACATTTGTTCCACAAAAAGAAATTCAGAGTGAATACTATCACTTTGACCAAGTCTCCATGCTCATCCATATTCTATATAGACATGCTGAAAAAAATGTCGATCATATAGAAAGCACGAGTGAAAATCAACATATCATTAAATAATATCACTTTTATATCAGTGACGATCGTACACATGATACATGTTTTGTACAACATTGTTTTGGAAGAATTTATGATTCATTGAAAAATCGTGGAATAACATTCAATGAACATTGGATATGGTCAGACGGATGCGCAGGTCAATTCAAATCTGCACGATCATTTTTTTGGTTATGTCGTCTTCATAAGAAAACCTGCATTAAACATTGTTGGAATTTCTTTGAGACTGGCCATGGAAAAGGAGAACATGACGGTGCAGGAGCATGCATAAAACGAGTACTTAGAAGATATCAAATGAACCACTTTGCACGCCGACTTGTGAACGCTGAAGAAGTTGTTCAATGGTGCAAAACTGCTCTAAGCCATGAGATTAACCCATCAAGAGAAGTGCGAAGGTACATTCAATTTAATTTATATTGGAAATATAATTTTAAACATTGTACATTTATCATGCAATAATTATTTTTAATTGTATTTTGATATCATATTTACAAATTCTTTTTCTAATTTTCCATATAAAGGTTTTTCTGGCATATTGGAATCGGAGACGTAGATAGATCAATTGGAAATGACGTTGGAACAATAAAAGGGACTCGAAAATTGCATTCAATTCAAAAAAAGTTGTCAAGAAATGTGTTTGCATTGGATAAAAGAAAATATTCTTGTTTTTGTGATGTTTGCATAGACATCACAAAATCCAATGACGTTTGTGAAAACAAAATGTATGTGAACGATTGGAAACATACAGAGCTAAATACAAAGGGAAAAATGTCTGTTGAAATGTTTGAAGAAATGCAATCAGAGGAAACTACAATATCATTCGATGGTGATCGAGTTTCTGATCTTGTTAGAGAAGGTAACATTTGAATTACTTTCTAATGATTTAAAGATCTAGAAATAAATTTAAATATGCATAATTAAATGTTAAATTTATTTTATTGTGCAGGAGATGTTTTTGCTGTAATTGCACCTATTGACAACGATGAAAATGTGAAGTATTATTTGATGCGTTGCACCGAACAAAAAATGAAATTATTACAAGACTATAATGATCACGGATTTCAGTATGACAAAGGGTCTATTATACTGAAAGGTTATTTTTTCAAACAAACTCGTCAAAGTGAAGACTTTGTTTACTTCGAAGACTATGAACCCGATTCCATAAGTTGTCAATATAGTCACTTGGTGTGTGCAGCACGCATAAAGTTGATAGAAGTTCAATCAAAGAAAAAATCAAAAATTAAGAAATGGAAAATGTCAAAATCCGATCATGAACGGATTATTGAGGATGGAATTCCATTAGAATTTTTTTGAGTGAAGTTTCCAAAAATTTATTATCTTTGGATTAAATATGTTTTAGAACTTCCAGTACTCAACTAAAAATTGAGCTGCTTATGTTATTTGTGGTTTGCACATGTTACAAATTGTTTCGGTACAAGCACGTGCTCTAGTATCAACTGAAAGTAGTTTTTCTATACATGTGCATTGATGAAAAATGTTATATGTATTGGATATATATATATATTCTAGAATGAAATTAATTGTTCTTGTATATTAATTATTCTTGTATATTTTTTCCAACCGTATGGTACAAATTATTTCACTTTATTTTGTAAGGTCATATTTGGTCCCCATATGGCCTAGCCTCCAAGGGACGAGATAACAAGTGGTTGTCCCCACTTGCTCGAATCTCAGCTTTTAAGTACAATTTTACTGTTTATGTCAGGCATCTTACATGATGTCCTAGCCAAAGATAGATTCTCTTTGTTTCAAGTTTCCGGTAAAAGTTATCACCGAATGACCTGCTAGGATATTATAAATACTAGCTTTGTAAGATCATTTGGCATTCGGAAAAATTCGAAAGTCCTAAAGTCTGTTTGAAGTTTAGTTTCCCTGCTCTGCATCTGCGAGAAGTTTCTCGATCTGCTTGCATCATGGTTAGTTGCATTGAAAAACTCTTTTTTCAATTAGAGCTCAATTGATACATGGTTAGTTGCATTGAAAAACTCTTTTTTTCAAGTAGAGTTCAATTGATGCATTAGAGCTCAATTGAAAATTTTTCATTCAAACAAAACTACATGGAGAGATTAAAAGCAATACTTTAAATTAAAATGACTTGATAAATCTCAAAAGAAAGTAAAAATCATAAATCATTTAAACCATTTAAATATTTAGCTCGAACTCTTATAGTAAACACCATACCTTATCTCTCTTGCTCTCCAATATTATTAGGTTTAATTATTATAACACAAAAATCGTTCTACATTGTCAATAATTTTTTGCGCTTACACTGAAATCAATGAACACTATTAATCCAATGACTTTACAAGTAATGTACCATCATACATGCAATTATATCAAATCAGAAATCAACATATAAAATGAAATCAATGGGGATTGTCTTGTTACAAGTAACATTTCAATTTACCACATGTGCAAATGTAGGTTGAAACCATCCAAAACTTTAAGTTTTAAAACCCTTTTGATTATATATTGTGCAACATTAAAACATTAAACATTTAAAGTTCATTAAATATCACATGAAAAATGTAGATTGAAACCATCCAAAACTCGAGTTTTAAAAACTTCACATGCCATGCCAATTATAATTCAACTATCCAACAAAAACATTTAACAAATTAAATATCACATGCCAAATGTAGTTCAGATGACAACATTACTTCACATTCACATGCCAAAAGTACTAAAACCATCCAAAAATTAAATAAAACAAATTATATATAATAACAATGTAATAAAATATGTCCAAAAATTGTAAATCTCACAAGTATCAAACTGTATCAAGTTTAACAAATTTTAAAGCCATCTAAATTTTGAAATCAAATCTACTGTAAATCATGTCCATCAAATGGAGGATCTAGCGTCTTCCCTACTAGGGCTCAGTCCGCGCCCTATCCTGTGAATAGGAAACCTACATACACAATGCACATGTACTTGAACATTAAAATTTGAAGTTTTAAAAATGAATGAGAATATATATTTCTAGAACTTAATGTAAAAAACAAAATATAACAAAAAAATCATGCAATACCTCGTAAGGTTCCCTCTCCATTTGATGAACAGGTTCTCCCATATAAACATCTGCAGTGGTAAACTGTACAATATACATGTACAGTTAAATGTAAATATATATATACAAATAATTTATATAAATTAAAAACTTTCAAATGAAAATGCACATGTACATATATAAACTTATTTTCAATAATATTAAAAAAAGGAACTAAAGACAACTTGTTCAAATGTTGTGGATGTTCCTATCTCCGTCGCTAGAGTCCGCGGATTAAAGAAATCTTCTATAGGAACCTAAATTCAAAATTTTTTAAATAACTCAAAATATAGATCTCTCTCTCTCTCTCTCTCTCTCTCTCTATATATATATATATATATATATATATCTCAATTTTTAATGGAACTTTTTGAGGTAGAATATATATATAACTTTTAAACATAGATTTTAAACTTGTGAAAAATTGTCCATACTCGTGGCTCATCTCCCAATGAAGTAGAAGGTATATCTCCTAAGGAAGAAGAAGGTACCGCCATCCCAAAAACATCAGACAGAATCGGTACCTGTTAAAACATTTTATCAAATTATATATATATATATATATATATATATATATATACATGTGTGGCAACAATTATTTATTTTAGATTCACTTAAAAAACACTAACAAACATGTGCCAACATATCATGATGGTCAGACCCATCTGCATCGTTTGAACCGGAGGTCCCGAACGTAATATTAACATTTTCATCACGCATCATGCCTGAGAACTGCAAATGGTGTTTTAACATATAATCATACATTAAATTAGATTAATGTACACATACAAATAAATGTATACATGTATTCATACACATGTATTTATTACAAATTGTACACATGTATATGTAAAAATAATTTCAAACCCTAAGGTCACTAACACATACCGTTCTGGTGCCCTCTTCCTCATGAAAAATTAGGTCTTGCAGACCATTGCGACAATTTATTGCATATGTTCGAAGATCTTCAACATCCATGTTGTAAATCTCCTCATCTGTATGATAAACAAAATTGGCACGTGCATTTTCACGTGCTCTTTGTCGATTTAAACAAAGATCGACTCCACTCAATCCGCTCTGAACATTGTCGATCATAGCATCTCTTGCTTCTCGACTTATTTGGGAAGTCGCATCCAACTCTGATCGCAGAGTTTCGACTCGAAACGGTCGACTCACCAATGGCGGCTCAGGGCGAGACAACTCCACATCTCTCTTAGCACCCTTACGTTGATATAATCGACCTCTCCCCGGGCCAAAAAATTCTAAAGGAAGGTCATTATAGTCGGGTTTCATACCCAAAAAAAATTCTGCATAAAATATTTGTGCAAAATAAACAGGAACCTCATTGTTCCACGGAAGCCTTCCAAAGGCTGCAAGATGTCGATCATACAAATAAGCAGCTTTGTCTGGGTGCTTGAAATACTGCACCTTCAACATTTTTCTTTTTGGCCCTTCCTTATAATTAAACATTGACTTGGCATCTGCTCTTGTAACTCTTTGTTTTATGTCTTGCCATTTATCGGGACCTATCACTATTTCTTTTCTCTTTCTCATCAGTTCTACAAACGAATCAGTCGTTGGCCCCAAATTTTTGTACACCTTTACCATTTCACTCAATGAATGTGTAACTATTTCGAGGCTTTGTCTACTCTCAGCAGGTAGAGACAAAGCCTCGAGATCTCTTTGCAATTTTGCATGAAGGATTTGACACCTTTGTAAGGTGCATTCCGCCATGTTCGTTTCCCATGGTATATCAGTAATCTCAGCCAGATAAGTTGTGCTGGGTTGACAACCTTCTTCTTCAATGTAGCGCGCTGCCCTGCGTCTATTTTGACCACTGGCTCGAACATTTTCAGCCTCTGCATCAATATATATAAAATTTCGTATATATTAGATTTAAAACACGTGTAAAAAAAGTTGTACAAATTTAATGAAAAAATATTGAAATTGATGGCAACCTTGATGTTGTTGGTTAACATCATCTCCAACATGACCCTACTAAGAACCAACCCCAGAATGACGCTTCTGAGAACCAGACCCACAGTGACCCCGTTGAGAACCAGCAACCATTGATTGGCCTTCGGGGGAATAAATATCACCCCCTTCCCGCAACCTGCTACCACTCATACCTCGACCGATTGAACCTTGGCCACGCTCCATGGATGGAGTAGAAACCCTTCTCCTCTTGCCTCCTAAAAATTAAAATATGAAACTTATTAACAACTAATTTCACTCACAAAGTTAATAAAAAAATCAATTCCATATGTACACACATGTATGGAGATTTAAGATTATATTTAAATACCGTGAACATCCTCCAATCCCTGAACCTCCATATAGGATTCCGTTGATCTTCATCTTTCATCCTCTATGATATATATCTATTGGTCGACATTCACAGAATATATTTCAAAAAATCAATTTGTAATTTAGTGTACACAAATTATGTAGAACACAACTTTCAAAGCAATAATTGATCATGTGTGAAACTAAATTTAATCGAAAAAGATATTATAAAAATGATAAGTTCACCAAATTGCACTTTACATGGTGGTTGCACACTTGGTATAAAATTTACTACTTATACACTTTAGTTTGTGGAAGAAATGACACATGTACATAGTTTACCTTAAAGTTGTTGTGTTTTACGGATATTAAAATGAATAAATTCTATTTAGATCCATTCCAGAGATTGACTCTAGGGGCATTTACTAGATATGTCACCTTTCATAAAAGATGAGATCCAGAGGCTACCTGGCCCTTTACAGACTCTGCCTATAGAACTTGTAGAAGTAAACACTAGAGGCATTAACAATATCAAAGAACATTTTCATGCTCAGACATGGGAATGTGTCTCTTTCCCTACGCAAAAAAAATAGTTCAAGGTAGTTAATCTTCATAGACATGTCATCAAGCAAGTCAATGTGATCATCCCCAACTTACTTTTTATGAAATTAGGCTTGGAATCCTCTACAACCTGGTGGATGGAGTTGAATGGGAACTAGGTTGAATGGTTAGATTTGAATGGTTAGATTTCTTATCTAATTAAGGCCTTGAATGTATTTTGATGTTTCATGAATTTCTTTGCAAATTCAAAGTATAGTGCATGTTGCATGAAGCAAGATGTTGAAAGTAGAGTTACGTTGACACACTTAAATGCAACAAATATGGAAATTTTTACCTGAGCTCTACTATTTGACTTGAGAGTCAGTTGTTTGAAGAGGCATGTTTTGTCAATTTGTGTTTGGTTGATGGTTTTGTACACCAATATGTAAGAGTACATGGAGATATTCACATGATGTGAATATTTTTTCTTTGAAGGAGAAAAATGATATGTCAGCGAGCTGTGTTTCTTGCATGATGTGTTTTCAGTTTGATGGTTTTGTTTGTGACAAGACATCAAAAGATTTTGGGAAGGTCCACTCTTGAGCGAGAGCCTCATGATTACAACCTAATCATGAGAATCAAATGAGAGTGCATCCTTATTTTGAAAACAAATAGGATTCTAAGCTACCTAGGACTCAAACCATCATTTTTAAATTTGAAATATCATGGTGTGTTGTTTCAATGCCTGAATCCACAACCCTAACATAAATTGTTTTATTCTTTTTTTTCAGGATTTAGTTGGTTAAATATTAAAATTCAGTTGAATTTAAAATTCTTGGCTTAGTGGCATGAACCAAACATATTGTACATATTAAATGAGGAATTTCGCTCTCCCAATCATTTCTAAATCACCCATATCACCAAGAAAACATGTTTTAAAAGAACATACTTTGGTACATGGGAAAGACCTTAGGTTTCAAATATTATAAGATTGGATAATTATATATTAATTGTCATATTATGTTCTGATGCTTATAGAGTGAAAAAACTGAAAGAATCCACTTGTAGGGTCATTTTAATGGTGGGTGGAGAATTGGGGCCACTAGGAGGAATAAGAGTTCCATTTTGTGTTATTGTATTTTGTTCCATAGTTGAAAATACAACTAGGAGTGTGAAGTTAGAGAGAAAAATGTATGAAGTTAAGTTTTTATAGCAACCTTACACGCTAAAAGTATTAGCTAACTCTAGAGAGATTACCTCTTTCTTTGTACTCACATATTTTCCATACCAGAAAAGAGAGAGTAGAGCATGTTTACATTTTAGTGTTGTTTTTCCCCCATAAGGATTTCCTAGGGAAAAGGGAGTCTAGAGCATCATTACTTTTTAGGGTTGCTCGTCTCCCATAAGGATTTCCTAGGAAAATAATTGTGTTGATTGTCTAGAGATATGTATGTGTGTGTTTCATTATGTTCTCTATTTCTTACATTGTGTTTCATTATGTTTTATATTTCTTACATTTCTGCCCTCCTATTTTTCTTTCCAATCAAGGTTTATAAAATAACATGAGAAGCAACATGAGACTTGGAACAATCATTTTCATTATCTATATGGAAGGAAAGAAGGATTATATACCCTTAAGCTTAAACTTAGTTTGTCAATTTTTATCATATATTTTTTGGTAAGGGTAAATGTTTTTTATCTATAGTACAAGTCATGAGTTCCCAATTTTACCTTATATGTAAAGCATGATTCTAGGATTACTACAATTTGTACTTGGTTTTTTATTGTGATGATGCCCTATCTCAATCTAGACATAAGTGATGATGGTCTTCTCCAAATCAACTCATGTATCCTCATTAAATTTATACAAACATTTCAAGTTCATATTTTCTTTCATAAAATTCTAGGAATATTAGAAGAATCAGTAAAAAGTGAGATAACCATCTCAATATGCCCCCCATAATTCATTTTATAAAAGATAAATTTGTAAAATCCCTTTCAGTAATAATGGCCGTTATTAATTAATTAAAAAACATAATATATAATAAAAAATTGACAAATAAATTTTTTGATGAAAATGCGCTATGAAAGTAAAGGTTTAAAGGAAAACATGTACAAGGCATAGTTGAGCCAAATTATTATCTATTTATTGAACTAGAAAGGCCATATAATTATTACACATGTTTAATTTACATTCAAATGCTTATTTGATTTATCTCCTATAGCTTAATGTATTATGCTAGATATATAATTTAAGTTGAAGGCCCATGAGATAAATATGACTTCTATGTGACATTTGTATTGAATCATCTATTTGTTGTGTTATATGAACATAATTGGTACGCATATCTAAAGAGTCCAAATGCTCATTCAAGACCATATGCAATTTCCTCATCTAACTTAGCCAAGGATTTGCAATACTATATTTGAGTTGGCTAGCTCCATTTCAAGATATTATGGTTATCCAAGAGGGGATATCAAAAATGAAAAGAAGGATATTGAACTGTAGGTTATCCAAGTTGGACATAGAACTAGTGGACAAACCTAAGGAAAAACTATGTTTCCAGGTCAAACCTTTGTAGAGGTTTCAGTACCTGAGAGTAAAATCTAGTTTGGGGTTGTTAAATTCTAACTGTACTGGTAATTGTGCTAGGGGGGAGAAATAGGATGTAATTTCCTCTTCTCACGGTTGGGAGTCTTGTTTTTCATGTGGATTCAACCAAAAATATTGTACATATTAAATGAGGACATAATTATTACACATGTTTAATTTACATGAACAAATGCTTCTTTGATTTATCTCCTATAGCTTAATGTATTATGCTAGATATATAATTTAAGTTGAAGGCCCATGAGATAAAAGACTTCTATGTGACATTTGTATTGAATCATCTATTTGTTGTGTTATATTAACATAATTGGTAGGCATATATAATTGACATTACTAATATGTCATGCTTCTTTAATTTATCTTTTATAGATGACCGGAGCATCCCTTTTTAATCTATCCCTTTTGACTTTGGATATGTGGGCAATATTCATCTGCATATTTTTCTATCATAAAGCAGTGAGTAAAATTGTATTCCATTTGTGTCAATGTTAAGGTTAAGCACATGGATTAAAGTTTTATATATATTAGATGAGGAGGCTATGTATTACATATGGTCTTGAATGAGCTTTTGGACTCTTTAGATATATATATAAAGAGTCCAAATGCTCATTCAAGACCATATGTAATCCTCATCTAACTTCGCCAGGGATTTGCAATACTATATTTGAGTTGGCTAGCTCCATTTCAAGATATTATGGTTATCCAAGAGGGGATATAAAAAATGAAAAGAAGGATGTTGTTGTAAGTTATCCAAGTTGGACATAGAACCAGTGGAGAAACCTAAGGAAAAACTATGTTTCCAGGTCGAACCTTTGTAGAGGTTCCAGTACCTGAGAGTAAAATCCAATTTGGGGCTGTTAAATTCTAACTGTAATGGTAATTGTGCTAAGGGGGAGAAATAGGATGTAATTTCCTCTTCTCACGGTTGGGAGTCTTGTTTTTCATGTGGATTCAACCAAACATATTGTACATATTAAATGATGAATTTCGCTCTCCCAATCATTTCTAAATCACCTATATCACCAAGAAAACATGTTTTAAAAGAACATACTTTAGTATGGGAAAGACCTTTGGTTTCAAATATTACAAGAAGGTTTTTGATATCGCTGAGAGAATGTGGAAAATAGAATCCATAAACAAATTATTTTTCAAAACGTATTACTTTCAAAGTATCACCAAGGAATGTACAAGGGTGTTCAATGAATTAACGCTATTTATTTAAATTCCATGATGTATATCTTACTCATAATTTTAAAAAATTATTAAATAATGATCTAGATTGGATAATTATATTATTTGTCATATATTTTGATGCTTATAGAGTGAAAAAACTGAAAGAATCAACTTGTAGGGTAATTTTAATGGGGGGTGGAGAATTCGGGTCTAAAACATTTTGGAGTCATTTTGAGGTATTAAATGACATTTCTGGGGGTCAAACAATTATCCCTTGTGCCGAAATCTTGACCATTATTCTACACTTAAAGACATATATATCCAATGCTACAAGAAAAACATCAAATGAAGTTCATTCAAAATATATGCCTTTAGTAAGTTGACCTATCATGTTGACCACCATGGTACAAGAGAATGACATTTTAGCCCCATTACTCATGCATGGCAAGCTAGCTACATGTGGAATTTTAACAAGACTCTAAAAGGTCTAAAATCACAAACCTCGTTAATGGTTAACGAAGTCAAATCTTACACCTAGTTGGCTATCACGCTATGTTAAATACTTGACCACTAGGGGTAAATGTTTTTTTATCTATAGTACAAGTCATGAGTTCCCCAATTTTACCTCATGTAAAGCATGATTCTAGGATTACTACAATTTGTACATGGTTTTTTATTGTGATGATGCCCTGTCTCAATCACTTGGCCATCTCTTGATGGGTAGTTAAATCTTTATAACAATACTTAATTAAAATTTATATCTATTTGTATTATGTGAAATTATGTAAAAAATGATATACTACTTTTAATAAAATTGGGTTAAGTTTATCATATATTTCAATGAAAGTTGGTTAAATATGTTTTCTTTAAAAGGATCTAACAATTTTGGTAAGGTATGAATTTGCACTTTGTGTGGCTCTCTATCAACCTTCACTTAATCATTTCTAGAAAAAATCTACTTGCTCATTCGTAGACCCACTTTCTATTCAAATGCATGAGTTTTGAACTCTCGGTAACTATGTTTTTCCACGCAAGAAAATTATGTCATATAATACCTTATGTCACATAAATTTACATAAAAACAATACATCTCCAACATTCTTAAACAAAAATTATTTTACTAATATATAATTTTAAATATTTAATATTCTTATAAAATTTCATCAATTATTTAATCATTCCAATTAAAATTAATCATGGATGTGTATCTGTTATTTGTTTTATATTTATCTTAACGCCAAATGAAAAGTTTCTTTAAAAGTAATTTTTTTTTTTTATATCCTAAAAAACTAGACTTAGATCAATGATTAAAACATTATCTTGATTATGATATATGATATATTTATTTTATATTTATATGAGAAGTTTTCGTAAAAGTATTCTGTGTATATCCCAAAATACTATATTTAGATAAAATTATTAAGACAATATATTGCCTATCAATGTGATGAGCTATATGATATATTTGTTTTATATTTATATGAGAAGTTTCCATAAAAGTATTCTTTGTATATCCCAAAATACTATATTTAGATCAAATTATTAAGACAATATATTGCCTATCAATGTGATTAGCGATTAGCTATGGCATGTGGCAAACACATTACTTTAAATGGAAAACCTTCCCTTGGTTCTATGAAGTGATGGTGATGCTTGTTGATTACATTTGGCCAACGCTAGCTTTCAAACAAATCAATTAAAAATTAAGATTTATATGGTAAGGTTTTTCTTTTGATAAAACCAATTCTTTTTTGTGGAGTGAGGAACATACTTTTGGAATGTGTGGCTTCGAGGAATTTTAGGGAAACCATGTGTGGAAAGGGACCTACTGTTAAACTTCCACCATATCCCAACCGACATAAAAAGTGCCATGATTAAATACAATCTTTTCATATAAATGTTAGCAAGCCTTCCAAAATAGCTCATAGCTGGGTTGGTGGGGTATGACTGAACCCTATCAGAGAGTGTGGACCCTCTTAATGATGCAGGGTGAAACCTTTGGATTATTTGTGTACAAATGGTAAAAATTCAATTCATTGCAAGTTCAAGCATAGAATGTAGTTGAGATTGGTATTCTTCTATATATTTAGAATCGCTATTCTCCCTATAGAGAAGCCTAGAAGAGGAATAGGACTACTTAGGTGTCCATGAAAAGGAACGATAAAGGGTAGTGTCACAATCTCAATGATCCTAGGTAAACTAAAATGAAATTATTTATTGGCAGTATCATGACCTAAAGTGGACCAATAATAATATAAACATAGCTGTATCTCAGCAGGAATGAAAAGACCAAGGGAAAAATTGCATGTGCTCATGATGGCTCATTCAGCGTACCAATTTCTAGATATCAATATTTTATCCATATCCAACTGCCTGCCAACCATTACAAAAGGCTTCTTGGACACTCCTGATTCTTCAGGCTTTACCAGACCATTTGTTGGCACAGACTTGTTGGGTGCATATTGAAAGGTATAAGCTTTTAAGTACAGTTAATTTGCTCTCTTTCAGGCTCTATTTATGACAGTTTGCTATGAGACAAAGGAAATTTGTTGCCATAACTCTAGTGGGATTTCTTCTGAGCTTTTTTTCGCTGTATTTTCGGGTTCAGAATTCACCCACAAACCCGTTATTATGAAAAGGAAATTTACAGTGCCAGTGTGAGATGGAGATGTTGTTACTGTTTGCAGAAGTTTGTAGCCATTCATTAATTACTTTCTAGGGTTCTGATCATTATAAAATAAGCTTTTAGGCCATTGCCTCTGCATTGCAATCTGTTTTGTGGAGTTAGATTCTAATATTGTCAAAAGCATTTCTCTTTTGGATACTTATTCTAATAACATATGCACATATAGATACTGTGATAGATGCAAGTAATAGCTGGGAATAAATCTAAACCATAAACCATAAAAACGTTTCCGCCCAGAAATCAATTCAAAAATAATCTACAGAAGATGTGATTCAACGTAGTTTTCAAAATCTAGATGATGCAAAGAAATTCATTACAGAGTTATCTATTATTGGCAAGGGACAACGCTACATATTATGGAATTTATATGAGTGCAACAAACAATGCCATTATACGGTGTTGATTTCTATCATATTCATCCTGCAAGCCATGGAAGAAAATGCAATCCTCTAATGTTATCGATGAGAAAACAATGATAGTAACAATTATAATCCCTTGAAAATGATGATAATATAATATCATACAATGCATACAAAGAAGAAATTGCAGCTGGACGTAGAAGAGAAGGCAGTAATAAACCATGGTGGTAGAGGGAACACAGCCATGGTGGTAGAGGGAACACCAACCATGAACGTGGAAGCTAATAGGACAAAAAAACACAGAGATAAATGGTTAAAGTCATAAAAATTGTGTTTCAAACCATGGCACTGGAAAGATCTATAGAGGATGAGCACACTGTGCATCTCACTGCAAGTGTTAGAGATAATGAAACAAAAAATAAGAAGAGGCCATTAATGTTTGTAGCGAATATTTTGGGAGTATGATTCCATTGGTAGGGATATTTCAATGCGTTTAGAGCCAGTTACAGGAGCATTAAACCATAATCATTTAAGCTTGCAGACCTGAGCATTAGAACAGAGAATATTTTGGGTGCGTTAATATGTTGGAAGGATTCTCTACGTTACAAATGTTGGGCTAGTAGACAGAATCTTCATCATAATATTCTGAATGAAATACGTAATGCAGTGGCCATTATGAAATTATGAACGCAGTATGTTATCAAAATAATAATGTAATGGTAGTGCGTTATTGGTATGATCAGAATAAGTAACAAGCATTATTGGCATCATGGAATAATACAAATCAAATTATAACACATATATTTAATAGTAGAGTGATATTATAATCATAGAAATAGAACATATGGTGCAGTGGTTTAGGACGCAGTGGAATTTCTGTTCGAGCCTTACTCGCGCGGACGGCAGGAGCAACAAGGCATCGGCAGCAGCAACAGGGCGGCGACAGCAGCACCAGGGCGTCGGCAACAGCAACAGTGTGAACAGGATAGAAATGCAATAGTAACGCGTGAAAAATGAAACAGTAAACCTTACAAACTCGCGGGCGATTTATTTATAGAAAATAGTTCGGCCGAACTTTAATTGCCGGTTTTCCAAACTCCGGCAAAAATTCTGTTTGCCAACACTGTCAGTGTGCCGTCATTGTTAACGGAATCTAGAGTTCGGCCGAAATTTCTAATAGAGTTCGGCCGAGCTTTGTAAGAGTTCGGCCGAACTTCTGAAAATTTTCGGCCGAACTATTGTTGGAAAAAAAATTCGGGCCCCGATTCTCACAAAAGTGTAACCCAGCTTCACATTTCCGCCCTATCTCAAGGTGCATATTATTGTGATTCTCTACATGTTTATAGTTAAAATTTCTTACTTCTATATTTCTTGAATAATATGGAACTTTTATTCATCTTCATTTGATAAATGTCTATAGAGAACAAGGTAAGATATAAAAAGGAACTTTGGCCATTCTTGGTGCATCATTTACATTATTTGATAAGAAATAATCATAGGGAGGTGAAGAAGGAATGTAAATTGTTGACCCATAGATAGTCATTGGTCAGTGTGATCTAAAAGCTTCAAATATTCATGAACCTTTTGAGAAAATTGCTAGGAAAATGGCAGTAGACTTCATCGAAAGATAATCGCTCCATTTATGAATAAATTTATGGAACTTATCAACTTCTTTCATTGAAATTGTTGGAATGATCACTAGAGTTATGAAAACCATTAGGTGTTTTGGTTTTTAAATTCACACTATGTCTATACCATATACGCAAAAAATGAATTGCCTCATCTACAAGGCATCTCCAATGAAAACCAAACAATTACATAGTTTCAAGAAGAAAAATCTTGTCAAACATTTGTTATTATTCCTACATATACACATTTCTTGCACAAATTAATGATCTTTTATTACCAAAATGGGCATAACCCAACTTCAAATTCATGCAACACTATAGAATGCAAATATAGCTTATGGAATCCACATGAATAGCCTGTTATGGTATATTTCTAAAAAGCTCGATGACTTCCTTCAACATATCTATCTTGGATGTAATTATATATATATATATATATATATATATATATATATATATATATATATATATATATATATATATATATATATATATATATATATATATATCCTTGTGTTGATTTCCATAGTACCAGTATTATAAGAGTTCCCCACCTAGCCTTCGACATAAGTTGGGGTTTGTTTCAATGTGTTTATAGAGGTGTGAATGGGACTAATGAACATGTATTTGGTCCTAACCAAAATGAAAGGGGTGGGCCTCTTTGGGTGTCTTAAAGTTAAGAAACTTGGAAAACTAAACATGGGTGTGATCATATGGGAGTGGTATTTCTCTCACTTTTTCAAGAGCTATTGACTATCTCATGGTTCTTATGCATGAAACTCTCTGCATCATTATAGTTGAAATTATTTCCTTCTAAATTGCTTGAATAATGGGGAATGTCATGCTTATTCAATCATATTCAATCATAGACAATTTTAGTTTATAATAGTTTATTTCTCACACACTCAAATACTTTTAACCAACCACGAAATTTTTATGATAGAAACTACTACGGTAGAGGCAAAAAATTATTTAGGTGAGAAGTTTCATTCTATAGTTGTAAAACATACAAAAGCGGTGAACCTAAGAATTCTTCCCTTTTCTCTTCTTTCAAGTCCTTTGAATATACTTATACAAGTGCAATGACATTACTTATTTTATTTACGTTTAGAATTATAACTTTTGAAGTGTTCATCTTCATTTGCACACTTGGAACTTTATTTTATGTTACTATTATAAATTTTGGAAGGATGCACACTTCCTTGTCTAGTTACATCCAAACCTCATCAGAGGAAGTTAAGATATACAAAATACCACTAGCTAGACCATTAATATATGTAAGACAAGACATTGAATAAAAAAATCTTGTTAGGATCACATTTTCCAATGATGTTGTTGTTGAATTATATTGAAATCAAGAACTCCTTTACACTCTATAATATTTGAAATATATTTTGGAAAAATATACTCGCTAAACTTCCTTGATCATCAATATTTATATTTTTCATGGTTCCTCTTGAATCGTTATGATGCAATGTTACATGAAAGAAAAATTTTATGCAATTCTATTTGACAACTAGAAAAAGCTGACATGTGTGCAAAACAACATGACTATAAAAAATTTATTTCGAGGTGATACATTGTAGGAAACAAATTATCCACCATCATGACATGTCACACCATGAATTTTGATACATAAAGGAATAAAACACAAATGTTTCATGGTGTAAATAAGAAAGAGATTTAATGAATCAACATATCACACCTAATCCTAGACTACGTCTCATACACATGAAACCAAAGCTCCTTTTAGTGTGATGTGTATAAGCCGAAATTTCTGTAAAAAGTTGCATGGAAGATAAAACTTTTCTTAGGTGATCAACATAAGACAAGGACTTTACATAGTGTAATGCACTCAAATTTAATTCAGTCGTCACTCATTTCCTTGCACTCAAAATTATTTCAGTCATGGAAAATAATATCACATCTTATTTATGCGAGATATCACACTTTCTCTAACATTGTTTCATTAAGACAAATGGAATCTTCCCAAGCTTGTTGGAATCATGATTTTCATTAGATCAAAACCTGCAGGCATTATTCTTTGCTACAATCACCAGAGTTAGGATCCACAAGAGGTAGTTAGTCCATGTCGTGAAACACAAGTGGAACATGGAACGAAAGTCCAACTATGTCCCCCTAGCACGAGCCAGGTTAATTTCAAACTTGAGACCTATCGCTCTAATACGACTTGTTACAATCATGATTGTCGCTAGAATAGAACCTACATGCATCAATCTCCACTACAATCACTAGAGTTAGCAACCACAAGAGACAATTAATCCATGTCGTGAAACAAATGAGGAACACTGGACCATTGTCCAACAAAGCTTTACTTCATGCGATCACAATATCCTTGTTTTACTCAACCAATTTAAAAATAAAACATTTGAACCTCCACACCTTATAACGTCATATACTTCCACACCTTACAACATCATATTCTTTCATTGTTCATGGGTAATTGCTAGTCACAATCATCATTAGATGTGAGAAAATACAAATTTGATTATCATCAAAATATTAATATATTTAATGTAAAAATCATAAATACAATATTTAAATAAATTGAAAATATCAAATCTCTCAATTTTTTCCCATCCATGTTATAGAGCCATGAAAAATTCCTAACCACTTTGGCTCATGCACGAAAATAATGAATACTAAAACTCAAAGCAATTACAATAATGTACTGCGTATTAACTTGACTTGATAATTGAATTTGAGTGGGGGATAACACATTCCCCATTCAATTGACCAAAATATATTTATCTTCTTATTTTAATAAAATATTTATAATTACAATTTTTTAACATATATTATTATTATTTATTATAAGTATCAAATTTTAAAATTTCAAATATGTAAACATATTAAACCAATAATTGTACTCAGGATTTATCTCTCAATATTTACTTACAAATTTATTATGGAAACAATTTTGTAAATTAAATTAAATTAATAATAAAAATTATTTTTATTTTGATGATATATTTTGAAATATTTTATATAAATCTAATATATAAGAGAGAAGTGAATTGTTAGGAATTTGGCTTCTATGATTCATAAAATGTGTATAAGAATTTTCGGTGAAAATCACATGTAAGAAATTTTTGTCGACGTGTTTTCAATCAGCAAGTAACCTGATGATGAACCACACTGGCTGGTTGAAAATAGCTCGACAAAAATTTCTTACATGTGATTTTCATCGAACATTCTTATACACAGAAGTGAATTGTTTTAAATATGTATATAATAGTTTTTAAATTATAAATTATTAATCAATTTCTATTTTATTTTCATAATAAATTTTAGAATATTTTATAAAAATATAATATATGGAATCAATGGTTTAACATTTCCAAAATATTCTCTAACCTACAATATAGTTATGCTCCGATAATAAGAATATATTTAAGTGGTTGCTATATCCTAACCTAACCAATATAATGAGGTAGATTGTATTCAAAATCCATACTAACTTTGATTACAATTTTAACTTTCACTAAAAACGTAGGAACTTATTTTTAATCTCACCGCATAAGGATGACCAAAGAATGTTGCATTTAAAATGTATGGAAGCCGAGAATGCGTTGTTTTTTTTTTTTCTAAATAATGCTAATTCTATTTATATAACATAAAAATATAGAATGATTGCAGCTTCAGCTGAGTGAGCCTGAGAGCTAGGTTTGAAGGTCAAAAAGTACTTGGTTATGGACTGCCCGAGTAGTGGAAACCAGTCCCTTAGATGCATATCTAGCCGCCCTCACAGGGGAAACCGACGTTAAGTTCAAAAAATATAACCATGAAAACAAAAATTGACTTATGAAGATAATATTCTCCTCTCGCAGCAAAGGAGATCTAAACATAAACACAAAAAACAACCCATGTAACCTGAGCTTTAGAATCGTGTTCCAGCAGAGGTTGTCGTGGTTACTTGTCATTAGCAGGAGAGGGGGGTTCCTCCACAATGAGGCATTTGTACTCACCGCTGCAGCCATCTTCGTCTCCATTGGTTGCTTAGGTGGCTTTACCAAAAACTTCCTTCACCTGTTCTTGTTCCAGCGACGCATTCTTGTCCTTGGCAGCAACTTTGTCCAGAGGGAACTGCAGAGCGGGAGTGTCAATGGGGTTGACGCTGGTTGCTTCCTCTCGAAGGGTGACGGTAATGAAAGCGATTATTACAGGCATGTCCATATTACATGCAAATTGGAATTCAACTCTTTGGGAGGTTTGGCGGAGAGTAATTTGAGCAGACAGAGTGGAGACAGGGGTAGCAAAGGGCTGAGAGACTAGTGGTGAAGGAGGCACAACATGGTGAGACTGGGAGCCATGGGTGAAATGCGCTTGCCCAGCCAGGCTGGCTCTTCCCCTTTTGCTCCGAGTTTCCAGATAGTGGCTATGAGGAAAATCCTCAGAGGAGGAATCAAAGCTGGAGGAGGATCGTGAGCGAATTGCTCGGCCCCTACTGCTGCCTCGACGACTTCTCATCCTTTGTCTAAGCCGAGGCATTTTGGAATTGGAGCTTGGGCTGTAGGGACTGTAATGCAAACGGGGATGACACTGGGGCAACAAGAATGACACAGCTCGCTTAGAACAAAGCAAGCTATGGGTGAAATGAAAATCCAACAGAGTTTCGATGCAAAAACGCAGCACACTACGTCTCCTTGTATGCGTTTGAGCACTTGGCTCAGCACAAGCAGGAGAATAGAAGCAGCTCTGCGGAGTAGGAGACCGAAAAACAAGGAGGGCATGAACCGAATTTCTATGAATCGACGCCATTAAAAACCAGAGGGGTGACAAATAATGGTGGTGGAGCGAAATGATAACCCAAATGCTGAGCAGGTTGGTAGTATTTAATGAGGGATTAATGTGCCTGTGGGTGGCCATATGGCCACAGCATGCGCTCGACGTCGGGATCCGCCTAGGGACATATGTCCCATCCGTTTCAATTGAAATTTGCATCCGGAAGCCGAGAATGCGTTGTTAATTGAAGTTAAAGGAATAATTATCCTAAATCGCTATTTTAGTTGGAACTTTAGTCCTGGGTCGACTTCTATGTTATCTATGTTATGATAATAGAGAAATTGAACTATGTAGTCTCTTTTTCTCTCTCCTAAAAATAACTGTTATATGCCACCTTGTTGCTTAAATTTGGTGGCCTTTTCCTGGATTCGATATACCACTAAATAGGAAGAGGACTTGAATATTATAATAATCTAAGCCATAACTAGAGTGGCGAGTCTATACTCCTGCAATTGATGTTAGATTTTTCTTGGAAAATTTTAGTTAACATGCCACTATCTTCACCAAATGCAACCCTTGTAAGAAGTCATTGGGTATTTTAACTCTTTGCGAGGGTGAAAATGGTGCATGTGGTTATCTAAATCTCTCTAAAAGAAATTACGATATAGATTTTTTTTAATAGTGTATTTCGATATAGAGTTTTGTAAAAGAAATTAAAGATTCAGTTTTTTTATAATGATTTATTAATATGTATTTTGAAACTTTTATGTTTTGATGCATAAAAAATGGGAAACCCGGCTCTTTATGTTATTTATTTATTTTTTTCATTATAAGTTAAACAGAACTTTAAAATTTAAAAAAAAATGACAATCCAACTAAAAGTTATGATATACCGATGCTCTTTTAGTTTGGACTGTTGAAATTCATCCAGCACAATCTTAATCGAGTTAGAATCAAGTTTCTTATATTTTAATATTAACATTCCATCAAAAATTTATGATCTAGTGATGCTCTTTTATTTTGGAGCGTTGAAAGTCATCCATCATAATCTTAATCAGGTGGAATGAAGAAATATTGTGTTTCTATTGCAGTGAACATGTTCTATAATTGTATAGCATTTTTACATGTCAATTTTGGATGAAATGATTCCTACTATTTATCATTTCATAATTATATTAAATATCAACTTATTAGACTATTATCAACATCAAAATTTAGCTTTTATGAAAACCAATTCTCTTGCAAGTAATAAAACAATTTATTTGATCAAATTATAGTCTTATCCATATAGGAGTTGTGATGTTTCTATCTCTCAAAATAAATTCAAAGCCTCTCAATTTCATAAACTTATAAAGTACAAAAAAATCTAAACAAAACCTTTAAAGAAAATGATACTATTTGGAAACACTTTTTTTACCTAATTATCTTTGGGAATCATGCAAAATCCATGCCAATTTATGGATCTTCAATTAGCCAAAGAAAAATAGCTATGTTAAATAGATAAACATAAAATAAATCTAAAACATAGAAGTCATTGCACACTCTTCTCATCATTAAATAGATTTTACAGTAAACTAGGAATTTTCTAAAATTGTATAGGACTAACTATTTATAGATATTTAAGACTAACAAAAATTTTCAAAAATATATGGACTTACAATGTTTAAAAATATTTTCCTAATAATATCTTAGAATAATAACTAAAATTTCCAAGTACCTTAGTTAATATGAGAGAATATATTTTAACACTCCCCCTTAATATCAACTATTACATTCACGAGCACTAACAAAACTTAAATGTTGTCTAAAATTCAAAAACAATTCTTCCCAATGGTTTCATGAGGATATCCGCTAACTGATCTCTAGATCCACAGAATTGAAGAAATATATCACCATTGTTCACAAGCTCATGAATGAAGCGATAATGTTTTTCTTGTGGAAATACATTGTTCTTTGATAATGCAATTGTTGAACTATTGTCACAAAAGATAGAAGTTGACTCCTTCTCCACATGTGCAAGGTCTTTCAAAAGTATTCTTATCTATATTCCATGGCATGTTGTAATAGTAGTTACTACATATTTTTCTATTACAAAATAGATTGAGACAATTGGTTGTTTCTTAAAAGACCGTGAGATCCAATTTGTGCCCAAATGAAAAGCATATCTTGAAGTGCTTTTCCTATAATCAAAATTAGCAAAAAAAGTAATGTCCATGTATCTTGTAAACATGTTGTCTTGAAAACGTGTATATCACAACCACTATCAAATGTACTTGCAATATACCTTAAAATTATTTTTCCAAATTTGTAGTTATATTCCAGGGAAGACTCCATAAAATTTGTAAATGTAGCTAATTGCACACATAATATCAAGTTTCTAAGTAAATTATTTTGTGTCCAACATTGCCTTATATTTCTTAACTTTTCATTTCTCATCCAATTTTGTCTTGGACCACCCACTTAACACCATTGCTAGTTTTACCTATTGGGAGATCAACAAGATCCCATGTCTCTTTCATTTCAATAACTTCAATCTCTTTATTCGTGACCTATACCCAATACTATTTTTTCACTTCCTCTTGAATATAAGTAGGTTGATAGGATAATAACCAAAAAATAGCTTCATGATCCATGTCATCACACTAGTCATATGTTTCCCTTAAAATCTGTGTTTTCTAATCTCTCATTGAATCTTCTAAAACAATACTAGAAGAAGGAATATTACACCAATTTATCACTAAATCTAATGACTCTTTGCTAAAATATATAATATCCTCTTGACTTTGCACATGTAACATTGGTAATCTTGTTGGAGGGACTTGCTGTCCTAAAAATTCCACTTATTCATCTCTTAGGAGAGATGGATATCTTTTACCTAGTGCTTCATTCTCTTCATCATTCCAAGATTTTTCCTCCAAGAATTTTACATCTCCTGTCACCACAAGTTTTTTAGTGACTAGATTATATAAGTTGTAGGCTTTGTATTATTCATCGTATCCAATGAAAATGCATTTTTCACTTATGTTGTCAAGTTTCCTCCTTATCTCTTAAGTGACATGTGCATAAGCACTATAACCAAAAAATCTAAAGTCATAGATACTTGACTTTGTGCCAATGCATTCTTCCCGAGGCACCATAATTTTTACACTATTTGTTGGAGATATTTTTAATATGTAGATGGAGCAAGCAACAACCTCAACCCAAAAATCATTGGACAAATTTTTGGCTTTGAGCATACATTTTTCCATGTTCATAATGCATTAATTCTTCCTTTTAGCAACTCCATTTTGCTGTGGAGTATATTTGGTGGTGAGATGCCTTTTAATTCCCTATTGTCTACAAAATAATGTGATTTTTTTTTACTCATATTCTCCTCCTCCATGTGAATTGACCACTTTGACATATTTTCCACTTTTTTTTCTATTACATATTTTCCACTTGTTTATTTTTGAGAAAATATATAAAAATTTTCCTTTTAAAACATCAATAAATGTTAGAAAATAAAATATTCCACCAATGAATTGAGATTTCATGAGTTGACATAAATTTATGCGGACATGTATTAAATACTCCTTGGCTCTATAAGAGACCATTGTAAAACTATCTATGTGATTATTTTAAGAATGTAACTTTTAAAAGTTTTATTTTAATCATTCAACATGGGAAATCCCTTAACCATTGATTTTTCTATAAGGCACTAAGAATTATAAAAGGTATGCTACCATAGCTAAGATCCCACAACTAAGTCTGATCTATTCTTGAGACATTTTGTGCATATGGTTGTGATATATTCACTTCTCATATTCAATGGGAACTCTGTATTCTTGGTTATTGGGCATTAGGGGAATATTGAGGTCTAAAATGAGCCTCCTAAATAAATTATAAAATAATAGTGAAAATAATAAAATAATATTAGATTACATTATCAAACTTTAAAGGGAAAAAATAAAAAACTATATTTACAACTTATCTCCATATGGGTTTACTCAATTTTCGAGTGGGAACACTCGTTGGATGCAAAATTTGATTTCTCATCCAAGAAGTACCCATGTTGCATATATTCGATGGAAACTGCTACATAAAAAATGAGAAATACATGAATTTATTTCTCATTTTTTGTGTAGAAGGGTCCATCGAAAGTATGAAACATGGGTACTCCTTGGATGAGTAATTAAATTTTGCATCCAACGAGTAATCCCGTTAAAAAATTGAGTAAAAATTTAAGGAGATAAGTTGAAAATACAAGTTGAAAAAACAGTTTTATTATTTTATTATTTTTTAATCATTTTACTTTTATACCCAAAAATGGTGAATCATCCCCTATGGTTGACATCATCATCTTGAATCCTATTGGTTCTTATAAAGTTTATTTTTGTTGTAAATTTTTCTTAGGAGATCCATTTTATACATCAAAATTTCTCTAATGACAAATTTGCAACAAGTCTTCTACTATGTGACTTATCGAAGTTTATGCAAATGGAGTCCTTGAATCTAACATCATAACCATGTTAACTCAACTAGCCATTACTTGATAGATTATTCTTAAGATTTGGTATATAAAAGACATCATAAATATGTTTCTTCTCATTTTACTTAGTTAGGATAGACACGAAACCTTTTCCTATTCCATGGACATGATGATAATCTCCTAATGTAATTTTATATTGAAAAGAGTTATCAATAGTAGAGAACAACTTATTGTTACCTATCAGGTGATTGTTGTAGTCATTATCTAGCAACCAAAGATCCCTATCATTTTCCTATTTAGAATTTGACATAAGATGAACATTGAATCAAATGTCCCTTTATTAGTGTTGGAGACATTTGTGTAGTTTTTAACTTTGTGGAATTGATTGTTGCAAACATATTTTTAATAAAATAGAAAAGATGCAATGGAAAACAGATGCATAAACAAATATATTTTATCTCATAAATCCAAAATCGAGAAAACCAACAAGATTTTTTCAATATATGGGTAAAAACACGAATGTGGGCTACACTTTTGTGAGAAACGCGGGGGTAAAATTAATCTTTCCAACAATTCGGCCGAACTTTTTTAGTTCGGTCAAACTCATTCTATCGTTGACATTGATGGCATATTGACGGAGTGGGTAAACAAATTTTTGGCTGGAGATGGGAAAACCGGGAACTGAATTTCAGCCGAACTATTATTTCGGTTGAACTTTTGAAAAGAATTCGACCGAACTTTTTCTTATAAATATATCAGCCCGCATACCTCGACAGGTTTTGGGCTTGTTACCATTTGGTTGTCATTGTTGCACTGGTGTTTGTTGTTGTAGGGGTGTTACACTGAAATTTGTCACCATGACATTTTAGTCTCCCTTAGAAGTCTACAATATCAAAGTTCCTAAAGTCAAGCCCTGAAATTAAGAGAAAAGCTCATAAAAGTCTTAAAAACTTTGGTACCGCACTTTCTCTTAATATTGCCTGCGGTGCCGCACCTTTTGGCTATAAATCCTGCGGAGCCAAACAAACTGTTTATTCATTAAGGGTGTGGACCCCTGTAAAATATTAAAACAGGCACAAGTAAAATCTAGAAGCTCAGTTTGAGTCATTTTTGGAAGCTTCTAGAAACATTTCTGCGGTGGAAAGTCCGCTCTTTTCAGGTTCATGTATCCCATCCATTAAGGAGCTAACCCCTTGATGTAAGGAGCTAATCCCTTTGAAGGAGGATTCTATCCCTTCTTGTATGGAGCTGTAACTTCCTCTCTGTCACTATAAAAAGAGGCATAGGGCAGCCTTAAGGGGTTACAATTGATGAGTTGAAGTTTTAGTATTGTTGGAGGTGAAATGTTGTTGAAACTTAGACCCTTTTAGTTGAGATTTCATGTGGGAAAGATCACATACCTGTATGTATCTTGGTTGGAAGAGTGCAAGGCTGATCAGAGTAAAGGAAATGCCTGTTCTGGACCCCAGGAAGGCCTGTATGACATCAAGGCGGACACGGTTGTAAGGCCCTTATTTATTTAAGTTAATACAAATAAGTCTGTTTTTCTCAATAAGCGGTCAATTGATAGGTTTATTTTATGGATTCCTTGATGACCATAATAGATATGATTTATGGATATATGCTATGTAGGTGCTATTTGATGTTTTCTTGTTTGTGATTGCATATCTTTGAAGGCAACTCTTTCATGCGACTGAAGGACTACTACTACAAACAAGCGTTGGATCGAAGGTAAGATCGTTAAGCCCTTATAACATTTAATTATGAATCGCAATATATCTAGAGAAATATAGTTTTATTTTTTCATTTGTTGCTAGCTGTCCGTAGGACATTTGGGAGGTCTGTCTTGTCCGCAAGAACGACTTATTCGTCCAAAAAAATGGTGACTCCACTAAGGAAGGGATTTTGAACTTTGATTTCTTTTATTTCTGACTTGTGAATTCATTTTTCTGATTTTGACTGGTTGATACTGGCTTGGGTATTTTATCCCTGTAGAATCCCTGAGAAATGTTTGAGAATTTTTTATTTTTTCTCTAGTTTTCTTGTGTCTGCTCTTTTCTTTTATAGACAGTGCGGGAAATTCTGCACTTTTCCTGTACTCACAGTGTGGGACTGCACTGGTTTGCACTGAATCCTGCGGACCCTGTCAAAATTTTTGAAAAATCCTAAAATCCTCTTTTCTGGATTAGTTTGTTAGATTCTCAGTGAATACTCAGACTTGTGTCATATGTCAGAAAGCCTTGGTTAAGAGTTTATTTCAGCATTTTTAGGTTTGAATGATTTTCTGAAAGATCTGCATGTTATGATGATTTTTTCTTTGTCTTATATCCCGTTCAAAGATTAGAAACCCTAGTATACCTTTAGATCACTAGTATTTCCTTGCTTTCTTGCTGAGTCTAACATCATAGTAGAAATTTTTTTATGAGATTTAGATCCCATTTTTCTCATTTGCAAATCTTTAAAAACTTTTGTTAATAAGTTTGGAATTTCACTCAAAAAATGAAATTTGGATGTTTTTTCGAGTTCTTTCTGATTTAAGCAAAGAATTTCTTAGTTAGATTACAAGCTAAGTAAGACATCGTCAAAATATTTGAAGTTTTAATTCAGATTTAGTCTTTATAATTTTAGATTAATGTTTTTAGCTTTGAGTGTTTTTCTAGAAATTGTAGTGTCTTTTGAAGAAAAACTTAGTTTGTAGTTTCGATCTTGAATAAAAGGGATTTCTTATTGAGCATAGATCATTTTGAGTTCTCGTTGAAATTAGATTTCTTTTCATTTATTCTTGTTTGAAGGAAAGATTTGTTTTTAAAAGATTGCATTTCTCAACTCTTCCTTTAGCTAGAATTCATTGAAAGAAAACGGATTGTTTATCATAATAGATGCATTTTTAGTATGTTTTGAGTTGGGTCACTACATATCATCAGTTTCACTTTTGCACCTATTGTCCTAAGAAACATCTTTTTAAAATCAACGCTTAAATTAAAATTAATCTAGTAACTTTATATTTCTAGGGCTCTTTTCACCAATATAGCTTAGGCTAGTGTCTTGGAGTAGGGAGTAATTAACTCTCCAAGACAATTAAAACAAACAAGTAGTTGATCTTGTGGTAGGAAAAAATTGAATAGTCGCTTGTATGCTTTAGAAGCTCCTCTTAAAGGAGTTAAGCACGAGGTCATATCTGAACCAGTGGGATAATCAATTCTATCTCATTGGGAACGATAGAAGATATGCGCGTATTAACAATGGTAAACCTCGGATATACCATTGTCGAGGAGCCTGGGGTCACTTTTCAGTATACTTTGGATTATGACAAGGAGCCTTCAAGGGGATTGAGCTTTGTTACTCTGCCCTTGCACGTATGTCGGCCATAGACTGTTCCCCCAGGTATATTAGTTCCTGTTGGTAACCATAGTGACCATAATCTTACGGTTTTTTCCTAAAGTGACGGTGGAGGAAGGATCCCACTATACCTGGAGCAGATGTCGACTAGACTCACTTGGACTCTCTAGAGGGTTATCTTCACTCGAGATGGTTTAAGTGGAGAAACTTGCACCGGTATGTTTCATTAAGCAGGTTGTTGGGGTAACTGTTCCAACTGCCCTTTCTGCGTTAAATACTACGATGTTGGATTTCATCACCAACTAGTGTTTTTAGTGTGGGAAGTTACTGCTTGTGTGTAGTTTGATCTCCTAGATTTTTAGGCGTGTGATTCATTTGTTTGTTTCCTTAGTGACTCTAGGAGTTTTCATTGAAATTTTCATTTGATTGCGTGTGATTAATAATTTTTAATCGTGGCTAAATTACCAAGACAATCGCGTAGGCTTCAGGGGAAGCCCCCTGAGTATACACCAAGCCAACTTGAAGGGCTACGTGCTCTAGTATTTCCTAGTGACAGTAGAATTAGATCAACAGAAGCAGGCGAGTCATCTATAGTTGTTCATACTAATTATCAATTACAAACAACAGAGCATATTCAAGAGCCAATTTCAGTTTCCGAACTTACTGTTAGTATTTCTCCTTCCAGTGAATTAGCTAAAGAACCTGAAATTTCTGAACCTGACACTGAACCTGCTATTTTGGAACCATCTTTAGGATTTGTTACTCCAACTTCTAGTGATCCTGGTTCACCTAGGGTAAGACATATCATTACTAAAAATCTTCCTTCTGACCTCATTTCCATTGAAGAACTTGTCGGTCCATACAAAAAAGTAACTCTTCCCGAAACCCAACAGACTTTGAATCTTAGGGAGAATGAATCAATATTCTACAGTCCTTTTAGAAGTGACACTTGGTATTTATCATTGACATATTTTTTAGAAAACCTGGGTCTTAGTTTTTCACCACCCCGAATTCCTTTTCATCCTACACCAAGAGGTTATTATCCTTCATCAATTATGTCAGGTGAGTCATCTATGTTTTCCCAATCACCGGAAACATTTTTATAAGGTGGTCCTTCTGTTCCTTCGGGGTACCAGTCACTCTTTGGTAGTTTATCAGGAGCAACTCCTCGACCAAATAAACAAGTATTATCAACTGGTACAAATGGAGCTAAAACTGAAACGTTGAACGCAGAGAAAATTTTTTAATCCTCAACCTCAAGGTAGTCAGTTACCGCCTAGGGGGCAACCTCAAGGTAGTCAATTACCACCTGGGGGGCAACCTCAAGGTAGTCAATTACCGTCTGGGGGGAAACCTCAAGGTAGTCAGTTACCGCCTCGGGGGCAACCTCAAGGTAGTCAGTTACCGCTTGGGGGGCAACCTCCAGGTAGTCAGTTACTGCCTGGGGGGCAACCTCAAGGTAGTCAGTTACTACCTGGGGGGAAACCTCAAGGTAGTTAGTTATCGCCTGGGGAGCAACCTCAAGGTAATTTTTTACCAGGACAATCTGTAGGAAAATATTATTTACCTGGAGAACAACCTCAAGGACAGTACATACCTCAAGGTTATCAACCTCAAGGACAATACATACCCCAAGGTCAACCCCAGAATCAGTATATTCCTTAGGGTCCTTATCAACCCCAGATTCAGTACATGCCTCAAGGTTATCAACCTCAAGTTCAGTACCCAACTCAAGGTTTCCAACCTCCTTCTAGTCAATCGTTTTTGCAAGGAGCTGGAAATTTACCACTTAATTATCAACCCTACGTTTAACTAGGTTATGGTCCTTCATATGCACAACCTTCTATGGGTCAATACCTCGGAATGAACATGGTGTGGAATCCATCGCAAATTCAACAGACTATGAAACCTAATGTGTAGTTACCTAATCAACTTGGACAGACTTTAGTTTCTGGTCTGACACAACAACCTGTCCAGCCTACTGTTCAAATCCCTGCACCTGGTTCTGCTCAGCATCTCGGGCCTAGTACGCCTCAGACTCTGCCTCAAACTGCTGCAGCTACTGCAACTTCTGTTCAACCTACAACACCTGTGTCTGGAGTATCTGTAGCTCTGGTTTATTCTATCCCTACATCAGTGCAAATTCCTCAAGCCTCTATACCACAGTCAGGACCTAGAATTCAAACTATGGTCCAGATGCCTACAGGACAAGCTGGTACTAGTACAATTGTCTCTAGTCAACCATAGTTTACTTATCAACCGTACTAGGGACAATACCAAATTGGTCAAGCTACACAAAATCCAACATATCAGTATCAGCCGTACCCTGGGTATACTTATAAAATACCTCAACAACCCCAGTATGGTCCAGTTAATCCTGGTTACCCAAGAGGTTTCATGATTCCAAATGCACATCCAATTCTAGGGTATCCTGGATATCCTCCTCCTGGCACTTGTTTGATCACACAAGGTTATCAAGACCCTAGCCATCAGTTACCATTCATACCAACTTTAGATTTACCGGATCTATCGCGCCTTACGAATGATCCCATTTTTTATCTTCCATATTGGTCGCCAATGCCTAACAAGTTGCCCAGTGATATTCCGAAATTTGAAGGTAAGCCAGGAGAAGACCCATCTAATCATGTTATGACTTATCACCTCTGATGTGCATCCAATTCACTAGTCGATGATTTGATTCGATTACATCTTTTTTAGAGAAATCTCATTGGTCTAGCTGCCAAATGGTACATTGAGTTACCACGCGACTCTTTTAATAATTTTAATGCACTAGCTACTAATTTCTTAACCCATTTTCAGTTGCCTGTCAGATACGACAACGGCACAGAATTGCTAACTTCATTAAAACAGTCTACGTCTACGTACATATTTGATCACATTCATGAATGGAGACATAGAAGGCGTATAGTGAAAGTCTTTATTCCTGATCAAATTTTGGTTGAATGGTTTATTAAATCGTTATTGCCTAAAATTACTGAAGATGTGGCCAAAGGAGGCATTTTTACAGAAGAGCAAGTCATTTCTTAGACTCAGTACCTTGACCTTGTGTATACTCAGTCAGGTACTCTGTATGATAAAATCCCTGATTTACCAAGACCTGGTCAGTTAACTGCAACTCCTTGGGGCTCTCATGCCGCTGATGGTGTAATTGGTTTTGTTAGTACTAGTAAAAGTAAGAAGAAATCTTCCAAGACTACTTCTCCTATTATCACTTTACCCAATTCACCCATAGGAGATTCTTCCCTAGAAACTTCCGCCGATATCCATGTTGTAGAGACATCTATGAAGAAATCTAAAACTAGTGGTAAAAAGAAAGGTAAGAAAAAAAAAATCTTCAAAAGAGAAAAATGATACAACTGAACCAACTAACGAAAAACGCAAACCTCGATATCCTTGTCTCATCTGTGACCAAGATCATTTTACAAAAGAGTGCCCGCATAGAGCCGAGGTATCAAAATTCGTTAAGGGTTCGCCTATACCTGATATCTTGAAGGATCCCTTTCCTACTCAAGATAGTAACATGGTTGGATCTTCCTCCAATCCGGTTGATGATATCTTGATGGTTGCGACATGATCGCAAGATTATGGTAGTAAAAATACTGGTAAAGAAGCAAAAACATCCAATTCTACATCAACTACATCTCCCTCAGTTTTTGATCCATTACAAATCGAGAAAAAAAATCCTGACTTAGTGATTAAACCGCCTACAAAAGGTGTACTTCGTAAATAAACTTTCAATCCACATGCGAGAACTGCTCAGAATTACAATATTGTTGAATATTTGGCACTTTCCCCTTCAGCAATGTCGGCTTTGGAAGTATTGCAATCATGCCCAGCCCAAAGAAAATTTCTTTTGTCAGCCTTAGGAGTCGTAGATCTCTAGTATTCGAACCTCATGATCTTCAATTTAGAGAATTTTACACCCGCCTACCCCATCAAATGGCTTTTCAGATCCGGTAATAGTAAAAAACAAACATATCTTTCGTGCTGTTGTTGATGAAGGGGCTTCTATGTGTATTATGTCATTAAAATGTTGGAAATCACTTGGTTCTTCGACTATTAACCAATCACAAACTATTCTCAAAGCTTTTGATGGAATAGGTTTTAAGCCATATGGACGTATTTTACAAGATCTACCAATAGAGGTCGAAGGAAAAATGGTTAATTTAGATGTGGAGGTGGTTGATGCCCCTCTCGATTACAACCTTCTCCTGGGACGCAGTTGGTCTTACGTAATGACTGTTATTGTATCATCGATCTTTTGTATCATCATGTTTCCTCATAAAGGAAAGATCGTTAAGATAGATCAGCTCTAATATTATTCATCCGACCCAGCCTCTACTGATAGCATCCAACATATTGGAAAATCGACTATCCCTTATAAGAATGTCGGAGTAGGTTTTATTAAAGATTTAGTTTTACTAGGAACTTTTTCCCTGCCTCCTCCCAACATACAAACTCCTATTGCTAATATCAATATGATTACATCCAGTACTATTTCCTTTGATGATCCTTGGATAGTACCTTCAAAATCAGAATTGGATCATTCGATGGCCCAATGCCTTTGAGTCCTTTTGAGTTAGCATATCAACATGTACAGTCATTTTCTGATACTCCTTCAACCGAGTCTGATCCAGTGAATGTGATCAATCAGGGGTCATTTTCAATATCAAGCTTAGATTCGACACCAATTCCGGATCCTGCTCAATAAGTATTCAATACTGATGAACATATTCATGAATTCTTGTTGGTAGATGAGCTACCATGGGAATATCTTCATCATAGGTCTTCGTTTTTACCTGATCTCTATCATTTTGAGAATTATTTTTCCTCCATTTTTACCACTGATTACATCAAAGAACCTCAGAATCCTCTCTCATATTCCGTTTCTGAATTGAATTTAGAAAATATTTCTACAACGGTTCCTCTTGACATTTCAGTAAAACCTGGAATTGTTGAAAACATTCACATAGGTGCTTCTTGTACGCCTGAAGAAATTCAAGCATATAAAGCCTTATTTCAGGAATTCGGAGACATATTTTCCTGGTCATATGAAGAAATGCCAGGAATCGATCCATCGATTGTTGTTAATGAAATTAAGACATACCTAGATGCTAAAACCGTTAGACAAATATTACGTCAGATTCATCCGAGAAAAGCAGCCGCTATCAAAGCAGAAGTTGAAAAATTACTTCGTGCAGGTTTTATTTATCCGATCCCGTTAATGGACTGGGTATCTAATATTGTTCCGGTCAATAAAAAACAAGGAACGATAAGAGTATGTATCGATTATAGGGATATAAATCGAGCTTGTCCAAAAGACAATTATCCAACCCCTTACATCGATCAAATTATTGACGATTGTGCTGGAAGTGAAATGTTCTCGTTCATGGATGGATTTTCTAGCTACAATCAAATAAACATACTCCCTACACATCGACCTAAAATAGCTTTCATTTGTCCATGGGGAACTTTTTCTTATCGCAAATTACCTTTTTGCCTTAAGAACGCTGGCGCCACTTTTCAAAGGGCTGTGTCTTATGAATTTCACGACATTAAGTACATTGTACAACCCTACCTCGATGATTTTACTGTTCATTCTTCACGCAGAGTAGATCATATTACTAATTTATGAGTCATCTTTATACGATGTAGGCACTATAAGATTCGTTTGAATCCTCGAAAATGTGTTTTCTACATAGAATCCCGACGATTATTGGGATTTATTATCTCAAAGGCAGGAATTCGTGTCGACCCATCTAAGGTTGAGGCAATCATCAATTTACCTCCTCCTTCTACTCTTCGCCAACTCCAAAGTTTGCAAGGGAAAGAGAACATAATATTCCTTTCTTGTGGGACGAGGTTGCCGATAGATCTTTTGATGCTTTGAAAAATGCATTGACCCATGCACCGTTACTGCATCCTCCCAACTACAACCAAGATTACTTTTTGTACCTCGTTTCTTCCAATTCCACGATAGGGATGGTTTTAGTTCAGGAAGATGAATTCCATAGTGAACATGTGATTTACTATCTTATTCGAAATTTGCATCCGACTGAGATCAAATATTCACATGTGGAGAAATTAGCCTTGGCAACTGTTCAAGCTGTCCAATGTTTTCGTCACTACATACTTTGACGCAAAATGACAGTGATCTTTGATTGTAACCCTATGATGTACATCTTGACCAAACAATTGCTAGGGGGAAAATACTCCAAATGGATTGTTATCCTGCAGGCGTTTGATTTGGAGTTTGAAAAATACAAATCCAAGAAATCATTGATATTTGCTGAAGTTATGTGTGATTTCCCACGTACTGATACAGAAACTGTGGCGGAACAACCAATCGCGGATGAATCCTTGTTTCTTATTAGTACCATTGATCCTTGGTATGGAGATATTATTGTTTATCTTCAGACCCAATATTTTTGGCCTAAGCTTTCATGGTCGCAGCGACGAAAATTCGTTTCCAATCTCAACAATATCATATTGTTAGCGACACACTATACTGTCGTGGTGCGGACTCAGTTTTTCGACGTTGTCTAACTCATGGCGAAGCCGAAAAGGTTTTAAATGACTGTCACTCTGGAGCATGTGGCGGTCATATGTCTGGGTATGCCACAGCCCAAAAAATATTGCACACAGGTTATTTCTGGCCGTCCTTGTTTAAAGATTGTATTTACGTGGTCTAAAAATGTCATAATTTTCAAATCTTCGATCGAAAAATGTGTGCACCACCTACTCCTCTTCACCGTATAATTGTTGTCGGTCCTTTTACAAAATGGGGCATTGATTTCATTACATGTAACCCTCACTCGGCCAGGGGGCATAGGTATATTATTCTAGCAGTAGATTATTTTACCAAATGGGTTGAGGCGATGCCTACATTTGCGGCAGATGGAAAAACTGAAGCTACTTTCATATTCAATCATGTTATTACTCGTTTCGGTGTACCACAAGCGATAATTACTAATCACGGGAGCCATTTTCGAAATATCATGATGACCGATCGAGTTAACGGACCAACTTGGCCTGTGCCATGACAATTCTACACCATATTATCCGTAGGCCAATGGTTTAGTTGAAGTGATTAATAAAGTTTTAGTCACCATGATCAAACGAATCATTGGAATTCATAATTTGAATTGGCATACCATGCTCTTTTCAGCACTTTGGGCATATCGAACCTCAGAAAAAACATTGACAGGTTTTACCCCTTTTCAACTAGTTTATGGTTTAGAAGCGGTATTACCCATTGAATGTGAGATACCATCACTCCAAATAGCCATAGAGTTACTACTAGACACTGCTGAAGAGGAGAAACATTTTTTATACTTGGCTCAATTAGATGAGAATCGGCGCACCACTGCATTAGCTACCGAGACTCATGCGAAAAGAATAAAAGCTCAGTATGATAGAAGTGTTACCCGTCGTAATTTTTCAGAAGGAGACCTAGTTTTGATTTATGACCAAGCCAATGATAAACTAGAGGCTGGGAAATTTGAACCCATGTGGCATGGTCCTTATATTGTTAAGCGACAGCTCGCAAAAGGGGCCTATGAATTGATTGATTTTGACGGGGTCTCTTTAGGGAAACCCAGAAATGGACTTTATCTGAAGATATATTACGCTTGATTTTGTGTGGAGATATTCTCTGTATATTAGTTACTTTTTAGCTGGTGTGCTATATATTAGAAACGTGTGCCTAGCTTAAGTGTTCTCTTACTATTATTCTCGCTTATCTGGATACTTTTGATATCGCAGATGTCGATGTCCTTTCAAACGTATATTGGTTTTGCTGATGGCGCTTGTTGTAGTACATGGAACATCTCTTCCGCATCTTGGGTTATTTACTCACCCACTAACGAGTTAGTATCGATGCATGGGGTAAGCCTCGATCAAACAACAAACAATATTTCTGAATATAGTGCAGTTATTGAATTATTATCGAAATCCATTTCATTTGGAATTCGGAGTTTGATCGTTAGGTTAGATTCTGAACTCGTTGTATTACAGTTAAACCGAGTATATGCCATTAGAAACCCAGTATTATTAAGATTATTTTGAAGGTTTTGTCTCTTGGAACGAGAGTTTGATTATATTGAGTATCAACACATTCCAAGAAATTTAAATACATTAGCAGATGCAATTTCTTCTAATGTTATAAATAGACATTTGCGATAACAAAGTAATAAATCAACATTCCATAACATGACTGGGCAGGTAACTGGAAATAATAGTATATCATAATATAGATGTAGTGTTCAAAAAATAGTACATCGTCTTCGATCATAGGTTGAAAACGCCTTATGATCGGAAAAAAGTGATACAAAAAATAAGTCTACAAGTCAATCATCCACTATCCGTGGTGATGATCACGATAATACACTACTGCTCATGCCACCCTAGTCAAAAATCTCCTGAATGGTCCAGGAACACCAATGATGTATCTTTGTAGACGGAGTGGGATGTCATCTATGGTAGTCTCAGGAATATCCATAGTGAGCCACTCCAAATGGTGTTTTAAATCAGTCAGGATCTTTGTAGTCTGATCATGTGCGGGTGGTGGTGGTGGTGCTGCATCCCTTTGCTTCCAGTCAAAGGGGCAGAGAATGGCTGGTCGACTCGCACCCACATCTGCATTTGAAATTTTTGTTATCAGTTTTGGACGATTTAAAAACAAAATAAAAATTAGAAATTAGAACATGTCAAAAGATATTTTTTACCTGACTCATCCCACTGAGCTCCTGGAGGAAGGGACATATCCCGGTCGCCGCAAAAATCCATACCCACATAAGGAAAATCCTCTATCACAAAAAGTTGGCGTTCTAGCCAACGAAAATAAGTCGAGGGAAATCAAACAATCTCCCAACCCTCGCTGTGGCGGGCCATCAAAGCAACCCAACGAACCATCTGAGGCTCTTGGGGTCGACCAACATCAACAGGAATGTGCTGCAGGGCTAACATAGGAATCCTCTCTAGAGAAAAGGTGACGACGATGGACCCATATCCGAAGTTGTTTAACTTCCCATTCTTTGCTCTGGTGAGTTGGCCTTTCACATTTTCCAACACTGCCTCGCACCAGTTGAATATGGTGCCTCGAAAACAATCTACTGCAATGCGCATCTGAGATCTAGTGGCTACATGGAAAGCTGCACTTCCGCACAACTTGACAACGACAAAAGAAATCACTTAATTTTAACTCGGGACGGATGATAGTTTTAATGTCAATCCATTTATCTCTGGGATTGGATTTATCATTACAGAACTCTAATTGTAGGATGGCAATAGACTGCCCACCTGGACTAGCCCCAAATAGAGATAGTGGTTCGCCTCTCCTAGACAAACCAGTCAAAAAATATATGTCTTCCAGCTCAATCTCAAGCCGGTGACCTCCGACCACGAAACACTGGTCCTGAACGTCCCATTTTCTCACCAGCCAAGTAAGAAGATCTACTTGAGCTCTCATGCCACTAATAGCCAAAAATTTGAAAAGCCCTCATGCTCTTAAAACTTGCAAAGTAGGTTGATGGATCATTTCTACTTCATCTACCTCCTCATGTTCCCATTCTTGCCAAATGAGCATTGTAGATATCCTACAATCAGTAAAATGAAGCATTAGAATCATTTTGAAGCAAAAAATTTGGGTAATTTAGGAAGAAAATGTGTTTTTAAATTTGTTACGGAACCCCCGCACTTTACTCTCAGATATAGTGCGTAGCTCCGCATGGGCTCTGTGTTAAAATTGCAGGGCCCCGACATTTTCCTTTGTGAGAAAATTTCGGGGTCTGCAGGTACCTAGTGTCCTGCCTGCGGACCCCCGAGGGAAAATTTTTGAACCTATTTTCCTCCCAAAAATGAAATTTTAACCCTAATTCAAAAAATTGAACTAATGAAAAGCAAGAGAAAGAGGTTGTGGATTACCTAGAACAGACAGTTTTCGATTCTGACGGTCAGTTTTCCCAGAATCTTCTTCGAAGCATTTTTTACCAAAAGCTCTAAAAATTTCACTCCAAACTCAAACGGTAAAAATGAACTTGAAAAACTCTTTTTTATAATTTTTTTCGAATAAATGAATTTTAAATTTGTTTATTTTTTACTTTAAAAAGATGGTTTTTCGAAATATTCTTATTATTGGAATAGGTATGTTTAATTTTTCAAGTTTTTGTGTAGAATACTGGATTTTTCAGGCAAAATGATCATTTTTGACGAAGAGTAAACTTTTATCACTTTTTCGGGCTTTTTAAAATTTATGAAAAAGCGAAACCATGGAGTCCTCTTTTAAGCTCTTTTCAGACTATCTAAAAATGAAAAGATTGCTGAGTACTTGACTATTCGAACTCATTAAAGTAAATGAACGATCGTCCCTTCAGTATAAGTTTACCCCTTTTTCAGACTGAAATGGAATATTTACAAAAAAGGTATACGTTGACTAATCATGGTCAATAGAGTTCTCTCTCGCATTATTTTATCCTTTTTCAGGCCTGAGAGACTAAATTTACGAAAAAGTACACCCATGGAGTTTTCTTAAGTTTTTTCTTCTAACTCCCTAAAAATGAAAAACACCGAGTTTCTCCTATCCTGGACTCGTTAAAATTTAACGGTAAAGGACTTGTCGATTACAAACAGGAACGGACCACTCCTTCTTAGGGTTCGATTTTAAACTAAGTTGGACTCATTCGAAGGCTGAGCTTATAAACAAGCAAATGTTATCCTCCTCAAGCTTGTCAAAAATAAAGAGGTACTTGCCAGAAATGGTGGGGGAAAAGAGAGAAAAACAGATTCATTTGTTACACTTTAATTTGTAAAAGCATTACACCACTCTTGAACACGACACTTTTTGTCACACTTCTACCTGGGTTGGGAAATCTTTTTCCTATCAGTTAATCAAACCATATTGAAGGTCTTCAACCGGTTTTTGGGTATTAGCTTAGGGCAACTGTCACCAAACCATCTGCAGTGTCATTATGTGTTCAAGAGGTCAGTAAAAAAAACCATTCATCTACAAACATTTGTCTCCATTCGCGTTGACCATCCCGGAGTTAGTCCTTTCAAAAATTTCTTCAAAATTTGATCTATGGTTTCGTGTCACGAGCTTTCTTATGATGGATCACTTTCTATCGACAATAGCTCATCATCTAGGAAGTTTATCTAGAATCCGTCAGTACCTTGGAATTTGCATGCCTTAATGGCAGGTTTCTCGCCTTCAATGATAGGTTACATCATTGACCTTCAATCGAACGATTCTATGAAATGTTCGACTTCAGATCAATTATTCACGTTTCATGGATTGTACTGAGTACTTTGAGAACCATTGTCATTATTGGTGGTTTCTCTCACAATTGTTAACAGATCACATCATTGATTGGTAATCAAGTGGTTTCTACCATGTTCGACTTCAACACATTTAATCACATGGATAGAATCGTACTAGTTCGGGAAGCAGAAATCAAGACCCTGGATCTAGTTTCCACCATCTAGGTTGCGAGGAGTTTTATTATTCATTATGCAGTAGACTATTCATTACAGATGGCTGCGCCCATGCTGTGTCTACACTAATGATGTAATATTAAAATCACTTTTGTATCAGAACAAGTTTAGTTAGTTTTGATCTGAGTATGGGAATGCCTACCTCAGTGATGATATATGTGTGTGTGTGTGTGTGTGTGTGTGTTGCGTTTAATTTTTTTACAGGGTTCCGACTGGGGTGTCCACAGGCTGATCCTTGAAATGATAAAGCACATCACTCTTCGAATATTCTCAGACTTCGCACTTTAGGGGGCAATTTGTTACACTGAAATTTGTCACCATGACATTTTAGTCTCCCTTAGAAGTCTACAATATCAAAGTTCCTAAATTCAAGCTTTGATATTAAGAGAAAAGCTAATAAAAGTCTTAAAAACTCTGGTACCACACTTTCTCTTAATATTGCCTGCGGTGCCGCACCTTTTGGCTATAAATATTGCGGTGCCAAACACATTGTTTATTCATTAAGGGTGCGAACCCCTGTAAAAGATTAAAAAAGGCACAAGTAAAATATAGAAGCTCAGTTTGAGTCATTTTTGGAAGCTTCTAGAAACATTCCTGCGGTGGAAAGTCCGCTCTTTTCAGGTTCATGTATCCCATCCATTGAGGAGCTAACCCCTTGATGTAAGGATCTAATCCCTTTGAAGGAGGATTCTATCCCTTCTTGTATGGAGCTGTAACTTCCTCTCTTTCACTATAAAAAGAGGCATAGGGCAGCCTCAAGGGGTTACAATTGATGAGTTGAAGTTTTAGTATTGTTGGAGGTGAAATGTTGTTGAAACTTAGACCCTTTTAGCTGAGAGTTCATGTGGGAAAGATCACATACCTGTATGTATCTTGGTTGGAAGAGTGCAAGGCTGATCAGAGTAAAGGAAATGCCTGTTCCGGACCCCAGGAAGGCCTGTATGACATCAAGGCGGACACAGTTGTAAGGCCCTTCTTTATTTAAGTTAATACAAATAAGTTCGTTTTTCTCAATAAGCTGTCAATTGATTGGTTTATTTTATTGATTCCTTGATCACCATAATAGATATGATTTATGGATATATGCTATGTAGGTGCTATTTTATGTTTTCTTGTTTGTGATTGTAGATCTTTGAAGGCAACTCTTTCGGGCGTCTGAAGGACTACTACTACAAACAAGCATTGGATCGAAGGTAAGATCGTTAAGCACTTATATCATTTAATTATGAATCGCAATATATCTAGAGAAAGATAGTCTTATTTTTCCGTTTGTTGCTAGTTGTCCGTAGGACACTTGGGAGGTCTGTCTTGTCCGCAAGAACGACTTATCTGTCCAACAAGGGGTCATTGTGCTGGTGTTTTCTCTTGCAGGGGTCGTTGCGCTGGTGTTTGTTGTTGCAGGGGCAAGGAGGTGAGAACCTGCTACCTGTGTTTCTTTTTTCTTTTTGTGTTTTTGCCGGTTTTAATGTGTTTTTTGTGTTTTTTTTCGTAGGTTCAGGGATCTATGTCCTTGTTGCGGCCTACTTGCTATCGTTTGGTATTGTTGTGGCCTGCCTACTACCTTTTGTTGTTGTTGCGGCAAGCCTGCTCCCATTTTCTGTCATTGTTGCCTGCCTGCTGCCATTTATTGTCGTTGAGGCCTAACTGTTGCCATTTATTGTCATTGAGACCTGCCTACTGCTATTTTCTGTCATTGTGGCCTGCCTCGTCCTCGTCTGTTGTCTTCTTCGTCTCTAGGTAGACTAATCCTAAGAAGAATTTGTTGTAGAATTTGTTTAATTGTGTAAAATGGATTGAAATGGCTAAATATGGTTGATTCATGTTGTATGTAAGAGCTTTTTGATTCTTAGATATCACTTTTCCTCCAAGAATTGAAAAAAATATGTTATCTTTTTTCTTTCTTTCTTTCTTTTTTTTTATTTTTTATTTTTATGGAGAAACCTCACTGCTCTTATTTATATATGTTATATATATTTTTATACAAGTTAGATATTTAGAGAAGTTATAACTTTATATCAGTTTGATGGGGATATTATTTATAACAATTACTATTTGCATAACATGTTCAGAAAAGATTTAGATAGACATACAGAGAGTTTAGGAAAGGAAGACCTATAACTATCCCGTTATAATCCATACTTTACATCAAATGGAAGTTCAAACAAGGTTTAGGGAATCTATACCCGTAGACTTACTGCTTGCTTAATTCTGTACAATGGATTGATTCAACCTCTGCAAATCTAATATCTTTCTTCTTTCCTTTAATAGATATTGGTTTTTTTACATTTTCATACTCTGAGCCATACATTTTTTCATACACGCACTTGGAAGAAGGCCAAAAAAACCATTATGTATTTGTTCCCCTATGCCCATTCCAGGAATGTAATACCAAGTTATGGTGAGTTGGAGATTACAAATCGAATCAAGTGAGTGAGATTCACCCTTGCTTCATCCATCATATCTCTTCCTTCTATTTTTAAAGCAAAAAACAACCTAGAACTAAAGGAACCATACCTTAACATGAAAGCTAAAGGCTCTTACTCACTATAGCTCACTTAGAGATCACAGCTCAGACTACTCTTGCAATTAGGTTTTACTCCTTAATAACTCTGGCTCCTCTCCCTAAGGAATCAACTTAATGTCTCTGAACTATAGCTCTTAGTTCAACTATTAAGCCTTTGTTGTCAGTCCCATGGCAGTAAGATAAAGAATATCTTAGTCCATTACAATTTCTGTCAATAATTGTTTTCTTACTTTCTTAGCCTGAAATTATCAATCTATAAATATGATACTTCTAGCCAAAAAATATGCCTTCACAAGGAGGAATTTAGAACCACCAATCACTAATCTGTTCGAAAGGAGAAATGGAAGGTGTTCAGGCTCCATGAAGCTTGTCCATCGGAAATGATAAAATCTAATATCTTTGTGTTCTTCTTATGAGCACCAACTCACAACTCTGTTATTTCTTAAGCTTGTAGGTTGTATTTGTGTTATGTTGCTTCCTCAGACCTTTGTTAGGTTGTATTTTTTTTTTAGCAGAGTGTTTAATTGTGTACAATGGATTGAAATGGTTAAATATGGTTGATTCATGTGTACATAAGAGCTTGTTTTATTCTTAGATATCACTTTTCCTCAAAGAATTTAAAACAATGTTCTTTCCTTCAACCTCTACAGATCTAATATATTTTTTCTTTCCTTCAACCTATACAAATCTAATATATCTGTTCTTTCCTTCAACCTCTACAAATCTAATATATTTGTTCTTTCATTCAACCTCTGTAGATCTAATATATTTTTTCTTTCCTTCAACTTTTGTAGATCTAATAACTCAGTGTTCTTCTTATGAGCACCAACTCACGGCTCTGTTCTTTGTTAAGCTTGTAGGTTGTATTTGTGTTATGTTTCTTCTTCAAACCTTTGTTAGATTGTATTTGTCTTTCAGGAGAGTGTTTAATTGTGTACAATGGATTGAAATGGCGAAATATGGTTGATTCATGTGTACATAAGAGCTTGTTTGATTCTTAGATATCAGTTTTCCTCAAATAATTGAAAACAATGTGTTATCTTTTCTTTTGATGGAGAAACCTCGTTTCCTTTTTATTAGTATTTAGAGCCCAACCTTTGGGCTCTTATTTATATATATATGTTATATATTCTTTATACAAGTTAGATATTTAGAGAAGTTATAACTCTATATTAGTTAGATGGGGATATTATTTATAACAATTACTATTTGCAGAACATGTTCAGAAAAGGTTTAGAAGACATACATAGAGTTTATTACAGAAGTACCTGTAACCATCCTGTTAGAATCCATACTTTACATCAAATGAAAATTTGAACAATGTTTATGGAATCCAGACCCGTAGCTGAGAAAAGCTTTAGAAGACATATAGAGAGTTTTTCACAGAAAGACCCGTAACCATCCTGTTAGAATCTATACATTACATCAAATGACAATTTGAACAAGGTTTAGGGAATCCAAACCCGTAGCCTTAATGTTTGTTTAATTGTGTACAATGGATTAAAATGGATAAATATGGTTGATTCATGTATACATAAGAGCTTGTTTGATTCTTAGATATCACTTTTCCTCAAAGAATTGAAAACAATGTGTTATAGGATGGGTTTTTATAGCTTCCTTATTGTCTATTTCTTATAGTAGATGCAAAAAAATTTTCTTCTACCTTTTCATGGAAGTGAAAAAAGATTGATTCCTTATAAGTTGATATAATTACACTGGATACCTTTGATAGTGGTTGTAAAAATGAATTCTAGAAAGACATATGAAGTGAAATTGAATAGTATTCTATGAAAAAGGTGAAATGCATGTTGACTATAGTTTATCATTATATGCATTTGGAGGCATGATGGTAATAGGAATGATTGGTAGAAATGGTTTATTTGAGTAATGAAGACCCTTGGCTTCTTACCATAATGCTACTATATGTTTTCCACTGTATTCATATTTATGTCAATGCTAACTATTTTTTATTAATGTACCTAAATTTACAGCTTCCATGATGCTTCCTCTCCTAGTGTTGTCATTTACTTTTCTAATCTTGTAAAATGTTAAAAGTGGAGTGTTTTTATGATGTAATGGATATTATTAATCTAGATTATGTACATTTACTTTTCTAATCTTGTAAAATGTTAAAAGTGGAGTGTTTTATGATGTAATGGATATTACCAATCTATATTATGTATGTAGTGATATGATGATAGTGTGTAGGTTGATGTTCAAGTTGTAAAATTCTCGTACATATCAAGGATGAATGATAGTACAAGCCAAAAATGACATTAAATTATAAAATTTAAATGATTATAAAATTTTACACCTTCCATGATGCTTCCTCTCCTAATGTTTTCATTTACTTTTCTGATCTTGTAAAATGTTAAACATTACTTTACTTTTTTCCGACAAACTCATCAAGGTGTGACTTTTGACATAACTTCATCAACCACTACCACTAGTTGTTTTAATAAGTGCATAAACAAAATGACATTATTATAAATTATTAAAAAATCTATTAGGTGCTAAATCATACTTATTAAGGACATAACTAATGCAAATTGATGTCAAAGTAAAGGTTTCTAGATGTGATTTCTCCCATAAAGTAAATGTTTCTATATCTGATTTCGCCCATAAACTTCAAGGAAAACTAAACTCTAAGGCAAACCATGTACATGTCATTTCACCCACAAACTCATCAAGGTGTGACTTTTGACATAAGTTCATCAACACTACCACTAATTGTTTTAGTAAGTGCATAAAATAATTTTGCAAACCATATACATGTCATTTCTCCCATAAACTCATCAAGGTGTGAATTTTGACATAAATTCATCAACCACTACCACTAGTTGTTTTAGTAAGTGCATAAAATAATTTTTCAAACCATGTACATGTCATTTCTCCCACAAACTCATCAAGGTGTGACTTTTGACATAACTTAATCAACCACTACCACTAGTTGTTTAAGTAAGCGCAAACCACTATCACTTTAAGGAAAACCGTGTACATGTGTCATTTCTCCCATAAAATTTTAGGCAAAATTTAAGGCATGTGTCATCTCTCTGTCCTTCTCTGTCATTTCTCTGTCATTTCTCCCATAAACTATAAGGCAATGTCATTTCTCCCATATACTATAAGGAAAAATTTAAGGAAAACCATGTACATGTCATTTCTCTCTTAAACTCTACGCAAGGAAAACTTTAAGGCATGTCATTTCTAGATGTGATTTCTCCCATAAAATTTAAGGAAAACCATGCACATGCCATTTCTCCCTCAAACTAAAGGCTTTCTCCCATTAATTCAGGGAAAATTTTAAGGCCTAAAAACTGAACCTAAAGTGGTTGAACTTCCATAGGATTTTATTCTGTCTGTTGAGTGTTAACTTCTACAAGTTCTAAAGGCAGATTCTGTAAAGGGCTAGGTAGCCTTTGGATCTCATCTTTTCTCAAATGTGACATATCCAGTAAATGCCACTACAATAAATCTCTGGAACAGATCAAAATAGAAGTTTTTCATTGTAATATCCATTTCTATACATGCCATTTCTCCTATAAACTTTAAGGTATTTTCTAGTGTTTTTGGAACCATGTACATGTCATTTCTGCCATAAAATTTAAGGCAAACTTTAAGAAAAACTATGTACATACATGTCATTTCTCTCATTTCTAACATAAATTTTAGTAAGTGCATAAAATAATTTTGCAAACCATGTACATGTCATTTCTCCCACACACTTTAAGGAAAAATTTAAGGAAAACCATGTAGATGTGTCATTTCTCCCATACATGTGTCATTTCTCCCATAAACGTTTAGGCAAACTTTAAGGCATGCCATAATTTAGAATAGATCTAAATAGAAGTTCTTCATTGTAATATCCATTTTTGTACATGCCATTTCTCCCATAAAATTTAAGGCGGCATTTGCTAGTGTTTTTGGAACCATGTACATGTCATTTCTCCCATAAAAATTAAGACAAACTTTAAGGCAAGCCATGCACATACATGTCATTTCTCCCATAAATTTTAGTAAGTGCATAAAATAAATTTTCAAACCATGTACATGACATTACTTTAAGGAAAACTTTAAGGCAAACTGTAAGGCAAAGCATTTCATTTCTTTGTCATTTCTATATGTCATTTCTCCCATAAAATATAAGGCAATTTCATTTCTCCCATAAACTATAAGAAAAAATTTAAGGAAAACCATGTACATGTCATTTCTCTAGAATTTCTATGTCATTTCTCCTATAAACTATAAGGCAATGTGATTTCTCTCATTTCTCCCATAAACTATAAGGTAAACTTTAAGGCAAACCATGTACATGTCATTTATCTCTTAAACTCTAGGCAAGGCAACCTTTAAGACTTGTGTCATTTTTATGTCATTTCTCCCATAAACTATAAGGAAATTTCATTTCTCCCATAAAAAATAACCTTTCAGTATAATAGACCCTCTCTCATATGTAAACCCATGATCATTATAGTTTTCTAATAATTTCATCCTTCGTTCAGTGCAATGCATCGAATAATACTTCACATTTTCATCGTTGATAGTAGGTGCAATTACAACAAAAACATCTCCTGCACAATAAAAAAAACTTAAGTATTTAAATTTAGATCATAATTAACATGATAAATTAACTTTAAAATTAAAATACATGTACTTTATTTTACTATCTATTTCTAGATCTCTATCATTTGAAAGCAATTGAAATGTTACCTTCTTTAACAAGATAAAAAACTCGATCACCATTAGTTAATATTGTAGTCTCCTCTGATTGCATTTCTTCAAACATTGCAATGAAAATTTTCCCCTTTGTATTTAGCTCTTTATGTTGCCAATATTTTACATACATTTTGTTTTCACAAACATCATTGGATTCTGTGTTGTCTATGCAAACATGACAAAGACAAGAATATTTTCTTTTATCCAATGCAAACACATTTGTGGACAACTTTGTTTTACTTGAATGCAATTTTCGAGTCCCCTTTATTGTTTCAATGTCATTTTCAATCGATCTATATACATCTTTGACCCCAATATGCCAAAAAAACCTATATGGAAAATTCAAAGAAGAATATAAATATGATAGCAAAATACCATCAAAGATAATCATTGTGATAAATGTACATTGTTAAAATTAGAAATCCAATAAAAATTGAATTGAATGTACCTTCGCACTTCCCTTGATCAGTTAGTCTCATGGCTTAGTGTAGCGATGCACCATTGAACAAATTCTTTAACTGAGACAAGTGGGTTTGCAGAGGGGTCCATTTGATATCTTTAAAATTCTCATTTTATACATGCCCCTGCACCGTCATGTTCTCCTTTTCCATGACTAGTCTCAAAGAAATTCCAACAATGTTTAATGTGGGTTTTCATATGAAGACAACACAACCAAAAGAATGACCGTGAAGATTTGAATTGACCTACGCATCCATCTGACCATATCCAATTTTCATTGAATTTTATTCCACGACTTTTCAAGGAGTCATAAATCTTTCCAAAATAGTGTTGTACAAAATATGTATCATGTGTACGATCGTCACTGATATAAAAGTGATATTCTATAATAACATGCCGATTTTCACTGGGGCTTTCGATATGTTCAACATTTTGTTCAGCATGTCTATATATAATATGGACAAGCATGGAGACTTGGTCAGAATGATAGTATTCACTCTGAATTTATTTTTGTGGAACAAATGTGTAGTTTTTTGCAAAATAAATTACTGACAAAATGGTCCATAGTGGAAAAAATTCACGAGATTTTTTGAATTGCAAGTCCTGCCATCGATCTCTATGGGAATGCTTGGTGTATTTATAAATTTATGCCTCAAACTTTCTCAAAAAATCTATCACAAAAATTTCTTCTTCTTGTAAATCAATTCTTTTAGCACTTGAACCTTGAATCGACGTATGGATATATTCATATGTCTTCCATTTCACTTTCATGTTGGAAAATGATTGATCATTTATATCAGTACGATATTTGTTTTGAAATTTAGTCAAATTTCCACAATCATCGTATTTTTTACCACCAACACATTTCTTTTGGTTAAATAATTCATGGATTTCTCTTCCACATAGAATTTGAGATATGAAATCATGGATAGTGGAAGGAGGAGGTGAATCTTTCCGAAATGTGCTACCAAAATTAAGGAATGTGTGATAATATAATTGAAATTCCACATGATAATGACAACAACAAGTATCGCGTACGTTGATAGGTTTTACATACCATGGATTTTTTTGCACAAAAGCATTGATTGAGACATCAATTTCACGATTCTCTTCTTTGAACTTGTTGAACAACTCTATCTGAGTGGTGTCCAAGAAATGTTTTTGATGATCTTTGTACTGATTTCGTGTTATTCTTCTTCACATCACATCCCTTACTTTTGGCGAAACACGTGAATTTTTCATCTAATATTCATATATTATTTTTTTAGTATTTTCTCGAAGACTATCTTTGTATGGTTTCCTACAAATAGATATCCAACAAGAAAGTTCATCATTTACATCTATTTGCAACTGAAATTTTTGATGTTTGTGCAAAGTTTTTCGTGAGGTTCCTAACGCTCTTGCCATAGATTTTACCAAGTGATTCTCTTTAGTACTTGATGAAACCACTGCCACATGTATTGCTCTACGTGCATATGAAACATTTTTCTGTCTATATCTTCTTATTGAATTTTGTAATATCCATGGCTTAAGCCACCGTAAAAACTCTCGTAAAATGAGGGTTGTTAAATAATTAAATATTATTAACTATTATATTGATATTACATAAAGAATATTCTTATATTTCTTAATAATAAGAATATTGGAAGAATTGTTTATTAATTATTTTATTTAGAAGAATTTATATTCTTCTATAGAAATAAATTATATTTCCAAGTTGGTATCTTTTATGAGTTTTAGAAATAACGAGTAATAGTTTTGGAAAAATTATGGATAAGTGATATTTTGCTCATAAGGAAAAAACAAATCTAGCTTTAAAAATAAAATCATGAGAGATTTATGGAGTGCTTTTGTGATTTAGGAAAAATTAGATTTATGGATGCTTTATGGAATGAATTTATGATTTAGAAAAGTTGGAATGATTTTATGATTTAGAAAAGCTGGAATTCTTTTATGATTTAAAAAAAAAAACTGGAATGCTTTTATGATTTATAAAAGCTATTCCATTTTATTAATTCTATTTATTATAAGACTATGAGAGAAATAGAGGAGGGGAATGGGAGAATACATGGAGAATGGAGCCAAGGAAGAGGAAGAGAGTATTCCAAGCCTGCATCAAGAGATAAGTAACCATATTCTTTGAAAATCCTTTTGTTTGCATATGGGTCATGATGATATCATGATTGAATTTATTTGCAAGAAAAAGTTCATGTGATAAATAATTAAGATTAATTCTTGAGTAAACCTCTATACAATTTCTTTCATAGAGGAATAAGTGTCTTATTCATTGAATTATGAGAATAATTCATGTGCTGTGAATTAATAAAAGTTTTTCATGGCTAAATAATTCTGTGAATTGCATGAATTATTGGAAAATAGGGTCTAAGTATGACTTTGTATCTCCCAAACCAAAATATATATGAAAAAAGTGAAAGAGGTTTTTATAAAAGAGGATGGTAGGACAAAAATTCTTTTTCATATTTTAAAAATTAGTTTCCCATGTCTTGAAAACCATGTCCTAAATTGTTGTAAAACAAATAGGGGATTATTTAATATTTAATTCTGGAAAAATGAGCTCCAAATATTTGTTATAATATTCCAAATCGTAGCACCTGTGTAAAAACTGAGATAGGTTATGTTTAATTAACCCGTTAGAAAAAAAAACCTCTTTGGGTTTTCCAAAACTCGTTTCCATTTGGTTGGAAACCGTGTATAAATTTGATGACAAAAACAAGAAATTATTTAATATTTTAAATCTAGAAAAATAGGCATCAAAGATTCATTTGAATCTTAAAACCGTGAAGCCTGTGAAAAAAATGAGAGAGGTTATTTTTAATAAGCTTGTTCCAAACAAAAATGTCTTTGGGTTTTATGAAATTATTTTCCATATGTTCACAATACGCATCCAAATTGGATGACTAAAACATGAAAAATAGAGTAAAACATAGTGCTTCCATTTCATTTTTCAATGAGATAAGAATAATTGTTTATGTACATATAGACATAAAAATTATGCTAATGATTATTTACGAGGAATTAATTTATATAATTACCAATTATGTTCTCATGATGCATATGCATTAAAAATTGAAGAGAAATGTTGGACTCCTGAAGAGAGTATGTGCTTATGTGCACATGAATAATTATCTATTATATTTGATCTACTAGAAATTATTATGTGATTTTACATGCATGAGGAGTTGTAGTCATGTAGAAAGATATAAATAACTTATTTGAGGGGTATATCACATAAAACCATTGCGTAAAATGCAATTGGTTGTGTTATTTGAGAAGGATTTGGTATTCATGTTATTTCTTGAGGAAATATTACAAATCGCTCTAGTATGTGAAATGATAAGAATATATTTTGCATTTTCTACATAATAGCTATTGAGTTATATATCTTTTGGGAAAAATAATATGTATTTTACAAACCTAAAGGAATAAACTATGGTATTAGCTTTATTTTGGGAGAATATTATGCATAGTTATTGGTTATATCTTTTGGATGAGAGGGAAATGTCCCTTTCATGCATGAAATAATAAGTGGTATGTGTTTGACCCCTTGTAAAATAAATGTGTTTATTTTTCCATAAAATATTTATTTAGTTTCTTTTGGAAAGAAATATATGTTTTACATGCAAGAATAAAAAGGCTATGTTATTGCATGCAAAAAAATTATAACTAGTATGTTAACTTTGTTTGAAATAAAGTTCTCATTGTTATACATATAGCCAATGTGAATAGCTCTTGTGTGAAAAATATGTCTTTGGAAAAGAACATGCGTTCATATCCATAAGTATAAAATCTATTGTGTTAATCCCTTTGGAAAAGAAAACATAAGACTAGGAAAAAAGGAAATTGCTTGTTGGGATAGTTATCTTGAAAACTTGTTATGCATTTTCATGCACAATATTATTATATAGTATGTTATATTTCATTTGGAAATAATATGAAAGTGCATGCGAGATTTTGTTAGTGTTTGTTAGAAATATGATGCTTGATAGTGATTTATTTGTTACTAATGCATTTTAAATGATGTTAAATAAGACATTTCATATGAACTTGGTTATGTTTTATACATGCATACAAATATTTGTTGAAGTGTCACAAATAAAGATTGATTATTGGTTTATTAGTATTTTATCTAATCATGATATCAAGTGTGCTGACGATGGAAATGGCAGGAAAGAAGGATGACTTGAGAAAAGGATTTTTCAAGTTTAACAATGTGGAAGATAAAGATTTTTTATTCCATGTAGGTTTAGTAGTTTCAACTACACGATGACCTGCTGAAGGAAACAGTCTGACTACAAAGACAGAGATTGAGGATTTGTGGGTAAATGGTATCATGATGATTGTAATAGCTTATAGCTAGTTATGTTTCATTTAAGATTATTTTTCTATGTAATTTTTATGACAATGGTCAAGGGATGGACTCCCTTATAACCATTGAGTGAGGGGTGACAACCCTCATGAGCGTTTAATAATAAAATTAAATGTTTGTTGTTTTTCACCCTACGGGGTTTCCAGGGTATATCGGTGTCTAATGATGTGATTGTTCATTGTGTCGTTTTCGTGATGTTAATTTATTTCATGATGTGATGTTTATATTATCAATTTGGTGATATACTAATTGATTTAAAATGATCATGGGATCGATGTATAGTTATAGCATGAGATTTAAGTTAATATGCTACAAGAAGGAAAATTAATGGTTGTGTAACTCACTATGATTTTTTCTTAATATTTCTCTAAGTGATGATGATGGGTATTTAAATGGTTAATGCGGAAATATATAAAGTAATTTATAAGGTTACACATTTGTAAATGTTGAAAAAAATTCTTAACTCCATGCATTTTCCTGCGAGGTTATCGGAGCATGTTACAAATTTATAACACTATTTATATTTTGTATCACATTTTCCTTCATTTTTTTTTTATCTTTTGTTGATTTTCGAATACCCAATAAATTCATACTTTCTTTTAATTTCCTTAATGTTAGGAGACCTTTCAACAATTTTGCTTGAACTGCCACATTTTCCTTTATGAAGAACGAATCAAAAACACGATTAACACGATATCGTATAACATGGTCAGCTTTTTTATCTCCATATGTGTGAGTGTCAACATTTTCTAACATCTCATCATCGATATTGATTTTATATGTACATATTCGAATTAATAGTACATAATAAGTTTACATATTCAATAAATAACTAAATTACTAAATATGTATAATTTCAATAACACATGCATGTGTTCAACTTATATATATATATAGACATACTTGGTGATTCAATTTCTTCACTTAAATTTCTTTCAACATTTTCACCATCTTCAACCATTGGTTCAATATCTCTCTCACTTTCTCTTTCAAAATTTTGTATCTCATCATCAATGTTTTGAGGAATATCTCTCTCTGATTACATTACAAAATATTTTTCAAATTAGTTCATCAAATAAAAATTAAGCTTCACAATTTACACTAGGAAAATTTTAAATATCAAATTTTAAATATTTACATTTACATACCTGCTTCAACTTCTAGCTGAGGTTGATTTTCCCTTTCAATATTTGAGCGTTTTTCTCTTTTTTTTGCGATATTCTCTCCCCAGTTCTCTACGTTCCTCAGGGTCTCTTGTTCGATCATATTTTATCTTGCAATTTGTTTGATTTCCCATGATAATTAAGTATGAAGTTCAAAAAAATTCCTTCAAAAATTTAGACAAAAACTCAATTAAAAAAAGCATCACAAAAGATTTAACTTAAGAAAAACTCATTTTAAAAATTTTGCACAAAATACATACTTCAATACAAAACACTTACCTTAAAAAATACGAGAAAGAAATGTCTTCTAAAAATGAAATGAAGCTCAAAATATTTCCTTCCAAGTCCTGCAAAAAAATTTCATATAAAAAGTTAGACAAAAACTCATTTTAAAAAATCATTATAAAATATTTACTTCAACCCAAAACATCTACTCTAAAACACTTCAAAAAATACCTCCAAAAAACATCCATTGAAGATTAAGCCCTCAAAAAATACCTCCAAAAAATGTCCATTGAAAATTAAGCCAAACTTCTTAAAAAATGTCACTTTAAAAAATACCTCCAAAAAATGGCCTTTGAAAATTAAGTCCAAAAACCTCTGTTGAGAGTTTTAATTGGTGAATTAAAGCTCTTAATATTTAATTTGTCAATCGGGCTTGTAAACACAAGTTTCATTGCACTTCTTGATTCAGTTTTTAAGTGAGATTTTTAAGGTTTCCTTTATAACGATCATTTAAGTAATTAAACATATGAATACTTGTAAATAAACAACTCTTGAAAAGGTAATCAAACTATCTCGCTAACACTAGCAGGATCAATAATCAACTTCAAAACTTGAAATCTTTGTTAACTTGACCTATTCTACTTTTGAACTGAAATTTGTACTTAAATGAGAGTTGAATTCTTCTACTACCGATTCTACTCACCAAACTATGAGAGTGAATCCTTGAGTAAGCAGATTTCAAACATCAACTCAGTAATTCAAAATCTAGACCCTAGAGCAAGAGAAACTTAACACTAATTCTAGTGTCTTGCCAACAAATAAAAGATACTTATGATAAGGGTTTATCTGAACACTTTTCCTCACACACTCATTTAACAATAATCATCAAACTCTCTGATCTCTTGATTTTAACTAATCTACACAAAAATGTACTCTCTTGATTTTAACTAATCTCTTGAATTGCTAATAGACACACAAAAATGTACTTGAGAGACAATTCTACCATTGCATTCAACATGAATTAAATTTTTGTCTCTTTCAACAAACTCAACTCAAGCAACCTACTTAAGATTTCAACAAACCAACACTCTGTCTTCTTAATGAAAGAGACAAATCACTCTGCTAATTTGCAATTTTGACTAATTTGAAATCCAACCAATGCACACAATACTAAGGCAAGGTAATGGAAACTACCTTAAAAATTGGAAACTAATATTTCACCCACACTGTTTACACTGCTAATGAAATTCACACTTGGAAACACTCCTTAACTAATTCAATTAAAGGGAAACTAGCTAATCTATCTAAGATCCGGAGTTCTAATTCGAAAGACACTTAAATCTTGAATTACCGAGACTATCTATCAAAGCAATTTATATCCTACAAGCATTTGATCAAACCAGACTGACTCTAGCACTCACACTGTTCCTATTAAACTAAAAATATCTTGCTGCTAGCAAAAGGAATTAATAAACCAAGACCACACTTTGCCAAATGAAAGTATCATTCAATCCTCACATTGTAAATCTAAATGGTTCTATTCTACTACTACAACAATTTGAAGTACTGTTTCTTAGCTAAATATTTAACATGATTATGTTTTATGACTACTCGTATGAACATGCAGAATCAATCTTATGATACAATCTCAAAGACCCTACAACCCAAAATCATGCTCTATTTTGAATTCATGTTTTTCAATGCATCAGAGGTTCACACTTGGTCCAATTCACAATCCACCAATTGAAATTACACAGGAAAACTTTGTTCTGCTCAAAGGTTAATGATACACTTGCGTTCAACATAAGAGGTTTAAGTATGCTCTGTGTATAGGGATTTAATACATCAACAAGCATTCACGATGTTAATCTAATTAGGTAGAGTGATGCTTTGTGAAGGTTAAGAAGTCAACACATAGTGACCTGTACATGATCCAACGTATACGAAATTCTCAAAGGTTATAGAGCTCGGTATTTTAATCGAACTTCGCAAAAGCTACAACACTCTAGTCTAATTGAAATTGACAACATTCAACACGGAGTAATCAAATTGAACCTGACAGAAAATCAAAATGAAAACTAAATGAATTGTTCAGAAGAAGATCTTAAATGTTTCACACGGCAGTGAAATAGGAACTAATACATACAGAGATTATAACTACGTTATGCATACAACTACAAGAAGCTGACTCCGGACTGCTTTCAAACAGAAAAATGAAGAATTGAATAACAATCAAGCATTTAATTGAATGAAAATAATTTAAACTACAACAATCACAAATCGAACTGAGTATGAATGAATCAAGCAACAACAGTCAATCTCGAAATCTACAGCAATCAACTTATTTAAGTTAAATCTGGGATATAAGATCGTTCTCTTATTGAAACCAAACCAATTCTTGACATAGAAAAGATTAAATAACTAATTGAAATAGAGAGATCGGATTTATTGAATAAAATGGGAACTAAGATGCAAAACCGATAATATATATATATATATATATATATATATATATATATATATATATATATATATATATATATATATATATATATACTACTTACAATGAATCAAAACTTCCCAGGCTATGGTGGGCCCTTGCCATAATTGGGAAGTAAAAATTACAGTAGAAGGAAAATTCTCAGAATGTTAGCTCAAGAACGCAATCATCACTTCATTCCATCAAGCTTAAATCAACACAGATCCATGATCATAATGAAGTAGTCTCGAATTAAAATAGAGTTTACAACTTTGGTTTGAATAGAAAGTAACTCAATGACCACTTAACTCCTTCCTTCTCTAAACTTCTTTGGATGCAGGCTTTATAATAACAGCCTGAGAATTAAAAATAGGAAGAGATCCATAAGGATCAGATCATCAAGATTACTATGCTAACTAATTTATCTAAATCTGATTACATTGTCCATTCCAAGCTTTGTTGCTCAACAACGCTCCATTCATAGCCATGGAGATAAGATGAAATTTATTCTAAAAGTTGTGATGTGCTGATCTATATTATTTTCAACTGCTTTTGACCAAAAAATCCAAAACAAGGTTGTTTTGGGAGATTTTAACTATTCTGGAAATTTCTGAATTTTACATAAATTAGCCTCAATCCTCCCTAAATATCTCCACAACCGTAAGTTATTTTGAAAAAATATTATGGAGTTAGTAAATTTTCTATACTAGGATAAAAACCCATGTGCCCTAATTTCTAATTTCACCTTCCTCTGCACGGAAATTGAGGTAGAGGTTGGCAGTTTAGAATTTTTTAGAGATTTGGAAAATTTGGGTAATTTCATTCTAGAGACCCATATGAGTTAGTTGGGTGGAATCCAACTTATGGAGAGGTATCATAATATTATTTTTGATAATAACCTCTCTCGGATTCTCCAGAAGCGCGCCGAAAGTGCCAAAGCCCCAAATTAGGCATTCCCATATTTAACTGGCTTGTGAGGGATTTCAGCGATGGAATCATGTAATAAATATACTTCAACAAAAATGTCATCTGTAAAACATGAAAAAATCATCTTTAATAATAGATACGTGAATAAATTGATGATAATCAACCATAGAGAGTATTTGGCCAAAAGTGACAGAATTAGGGTATAGGACGGGCTAAAAACCTAGGGTTTTAGGGTATAAACAGTGATGTTTCATGATGAAAACATGGGCATATACGAGGCCCAACATCCCCCCATGCCTAAGTTTTTACATTTCCTCATGCAAACAAATACTTTACTCATATCTAGGTTTTTATGCCATCATGGCTTTTAGGTAGGGTTAGGTCTTGTGAAGCAGCACTGCATGAAGATTTTATTGCCATAGGTTTGATTTTAAGAGAGATACAAATCGAGGAAAAAAAATAGATATGGTAGAAGGAAAATGATGAATAGGATGATAGGTGACAATGGAGATGGTAGATGATATGAGGTGGTGATGGAGATGGGAAAACATGTGCTTGCATGCTCTATTTTTGCGAGGCCAATGCTTATGAATGGTTTCTTCATGAAAGGTAGCAATGAATTCATCCTTTATTGGATTTAACTGATAATATGTTTGAATGTAGGAGGGGAAGGCATTATAGTTACTGCTTTTGTTTACATGAACCATTATGATTATAACCTAGAGTAGCATGAAAATGGAGGGTGTATGGAAAACCATATATACGAAATATGTGGTGGTTAATCATCTTAAGTCTCTAATCAATTAAATAATATTAAGCCACCTCCACCTCAATTTTTACCCTTGTTGTTGATGTCCTTGGTGTTGCAAGATGAAGTAAATGATGGAATGGCTCGAGCTTTTGTGATTGCTAATATGATCTTCTAAACAAGGAAAAAGGTCTCAATGTCCACATTATCCTGAAAATTTTGATGCATGTGTGATTTCATACAGCTTCCTGAAAAAAAACACAAGCACCATCATCAATATTTCTTTTTAGGCAAGTATTATCGAAAATAAAGCAAATAGGTTAAATAATGAACACTTACCTGATCATGCTCCAAGCCCAACAATTGTGAAAATGATAGTGAGAACCATGAGTAAGCATAGGGTGAAAATATGAGTCAAACCTGACAATTCTCATCATTTTTTCCTAACATATCTCCCCCCCCATGCCTATCATCTTGCATGTCCTCATGCAAGAAAAACCTCTGACAGAGGCCAAGACTGAAGGGCTAGGGTTTCTATATTAAAGTCATGCTTCATTGGCTTGAACCATAGGGCTAATTGTGAGAGCATGTAAGTAAGTTTCATCGGATCTCATCTTCCTTTGCATCAATAAGATAAGAAAAGTAGTGACCAGGGATCTAGTGATGTCAAGGCTAAGTTTTATTATTCTAAAAGAGTAACTAATGGTAGGGCTGCTAAAGGAATGCTTAAAAATGTTGTTACTGCAGAGATAATGTCATCATAAAATGATTAACCATAAGAATATCCACAAAGCATCTCAAGAGTAATCCAAAGCAGTAGGTCTTCACTTTCAATAGCCTCCTTATTACAAGTAAAAGTGACTTTATTTAAAAACCAAGGCCTTAAAATGGATTGAAAGTAGGGAAAAATAAATATTACAAAATGATAGCTTCTGAGGATGATTGTATTAACATTACCCAAGCATATAGTTGAAGCTTCTCTTATTCAAGCAGAGTGAGTCACCTACACTAAGGGTCTCACATCCATAAAAAAACCAAATCATCCTTGAAAGATATAACTCCAAAGCACACTACTGAAGGATATTAAAGCCATTCTTAGAGAGATATGATAGTGAGTTTAGAGAAAAGAAAAAAAAAACCAAGTGAATCATAGTGTAGAATTAACTTTGATACCATAGGCATGGCCATGCTACGAGGAGGCGTTTGTAGCCTCGACAGGGATGCCTTTTAACCTAACGAAATGTTTGTGTCCCACTTACTAGATATAGATTCAGAGTTAGCTTATTTGAATTTTAGATAAAGGCCACTGTCCTGGCTTGGTAACCAGATGATGGAAGTGCCACTCATAAGAAGTAACATGGATGAATAGGCCGACTCGTGATGAGACCTCCTGTCTTCCAGCTTTTTGGGCTGAAAGCCATTTACTCTGGCTTGGTGACCAGGAGCAGAAATGTCACGCATGTTAGGTCTCATGATCATGGTAGGTAAACTCATTATGAGACCTCCTATCCTCCCCTAAATATTTTTGTAGACTCTGATTATGATTAACCTTAGAGGTTACTTAATAAGTGGGGAGACAGATCTACTCCTTAAGAGCGCAGGATGGCATGAAAAGTTTTTAATTACTAATCTTTACTGTTTGATCCTTCTACCCTAAAGACTCAAGAAAAGAAAATAACTCAAATAATGACTGGAATATTCCTCTAGTAGGTCATGCTAGGGTTCTTATGAGAGCTCATTAGGGTTTTATAGGAGTGGTCCACTATAGGAGGCTTTTCATCAATACCTTCAAAGAGAAACTTGAAAAGATTCTTGGATGATAGTATGTTAAGCTTTATGAGTGGGAAGTATAACAATAAAAATTCCCCTAACTGACCCAATGAATAATCTCAACCAATAATCAGAGTCACTTTATAAAATATGAGGTATTAAGAGTGAATTTCTTCCGACAAGTCTTACCACAAGAGTGCATAATGACAAAAATTTCAGTGGTTATGCCTTAGGAATTTCAATTTCAAGAGTGATGTCGTAACACAATTTTATTTCATATAACAATTTTAGTCATTTCTATCCTACCCTAATCTAGAGAGAGGAAGGTCTCCTTCAAGTGTAAAAGTACCTCCAATGCAGCCATGTTCGTAAGATCATGCTAAATATACTCACACTCAGTTTGAAAGAATAAATTTCAACACATACTAGAGTATGAGAAACTAGTGGCTTCGATTGATATGATAACAAGAGTATTTGAAGATGAGAGTGGTACTTTGGATGGATTACGATCTGGAACCAATCCTTAATGTAATCCTGGTGGTACTGGCTCATTTCTTCTTTTGGACCACTCTGAATGCCCTCCTTGGTCATTCCAGGTAAACTTAGATAATTGGTCTCTGGAATGCACACAAGGCTTGTTGCGGGGCATGGTGAAGGTTCCTCGAGGTCAAGTTCAGTGCGATGCTCCCCATTATATTTGGTACATGGCTCATCGATATCCTTGGTAGATAGGAAAGAGGAATCAAGAGAGACTTCCAAATCCTTTTCCGGTTGTGGAGAGAAAGATAATTTCTTGAATGTGGTGAAGATGAACTCTTCTTGAGAGGAAAATATCCCAGCTACTGCTAGGACTTGAGAAAGTATTTCGAGGGACATTCTTCAAGCTCTCAGTCATTCTTGAATTTTTCCTGCTCACAACATGGATTAGTACAAAAGAGGGGGTTCTCACAACACCCCAAAAATGGTTTATCATTCAAAGATTGAATTTTTAATCTAAATGAATTAAAAACTGCTAATTGCAAGAAAACTAGCACTGGAAATAAATCTACCTTTACTTCTACGCATAAAGAAAAAGGAAATAAAAACTCAAGAACAAACAGTAATCTGTCAGAATTTGGAGCAACCCCACAAAAGTGGATGTGTGGCTCTTCACTCACGTCTTACCATACACTCTTCGCCCTCTCATAGCCTTCCAAGATCCTGAAACTCTGATAATAGTTGCCTGAATCAAAAATTGCAACTCCCCGGTAACGATGCCAAAATGTTGAGAGTTTTAATTGGTGAATTAAAGCTCTTAATATTTAATTTGTCAATCCGGGCTCGTAAACATGAGTTGCACTACACTTCTTGATTCAATTTTTAAGTCAGAGTTTTAAGGTTTCCTTTATAACGATCATTTAAGTAATTAAACATATGAATACTTGTAAATAAACAACTCTTGAAAAGGCAATCAAACTATCTCGCTAACACTAGCAGGATCAATAATCAACTTGAAAACTTGAAATCTTCGTTGACTTTACCTATTCTACTTTTGAACTGAAATATGTACTTAAATGAGAGTTGAATTCTTCTACTACCGATTCTACTCACCAAACTATGAGAGTGAATTCTTGAGTAAGAAGATTTCACACATCAACTCAGTAATTCAAAATCCAGACCCTAGAGTAAGAGAAACTTCACACTAATTCTAGTGTCTTGCCAACAAATAAAAGATACTTATGATAAGGGTTTATCTGAACACTTTTCCTCACACACTCAGTTAACAATAATCATCAAACTCTTTGATCTCTTGATTTTAACTAATCTACACAAAAATGTACTCTCTTGATTTTAAATAATCTCTTATATTGCTATCAGACACACAAAAATGTACTTGAGAGACTATGCTACCATTGCATTCAACATGAATTAAATTTCTGTCTCTTTCAATAAACTCAACTCAAGCAACCTACTTAATATTTCAACAAACCAACACTCTGTCTTCTTAATGAAAGAGACAAATCACTCTGCGAATTTGCAATTTTGACTAATTCGAAATCCAACCAATGCTCACTATACTAAGGCAAGCTAATGGAAACTACTTTAAAAACTAGAAACTAATATTTCACCCACACTGTTCACACTGCTAATGAAATTCACACTTGGAAACACTCCTTAACTACTTCAATTAAAGGGAAACTAGCTAATCTATCTAAGATCCAGAGTTCTAATTCGAAAGACACTTAAATCTTGAATTACCGAGACTATCTATCAAAACAATTTATATCCTACAAGCATTTGATCAAACCAGACTAACTCTAGCACTCACACTATCCCTATTAAACTCAAAATATCATGCTGCTAGCAAAAGGAATTAATAAACCAAGACCACACTTTGCCAAATGAAAGTATCATTCAATCCTCACAATGTAAATCTATTTGGTTCTATTCTACTACTACAACAATTTGAAGTATTGTTGCTTAGCTAAAGATTTAACATGATTCTGTTTTATGACTACTGGTATGAACATGCAGAAGAAATCTTATGATACAATCTCAAAGACCCTACAACCCCAAATCATGCTCTGCTTCGGATTCATGTTTTTCAATGCATCAGAGGTTCACACTTGGTCCAATTCACAATCCACCAATCGAACTTATACAGGAAATCTTTGTTCTGCTCAAAGGTTAATGATACACTTGCGTTCAACATAAGAGGTTTAAGTATGCTCTGCATATAGGGATTTAATATATCAATAAGCATTCACGATGTTAATCTAATGAGGTAGAGTGATGCTTTGTGAAGTTTAAGAAGTCAACACACATTGACCTGTACATGATCCAACGTATACGAAATTATCAAAGGTTATAGAGCTCGGTCTTTCAATCGAACTTCGCAAAAGCTACAACACTCTAGTCTAATTGAAATTAACAACATTCAACATGGAGTAATCAAATTGAACTTGACAGACAATCGAAATTAAAACTAAATTAATTGTTCAGAAGGAGATCTTAATTGTTTCACACGGCAGTGAAATAGGAACTAATACATATAGAGATTATAACTACGTTATGCATACAATTACAAGAATCTAACTCTGGACTGCTTTCACACAGCAAAATGAATAATTGAATAACAATCAAGCATTTAATTGAATGAAAATAAATTTAACTACAACAATCGCAAATCTAACTGAGTACGAATGAATCAAGCTACAACAATCAATCTCAAAATCTACAATAATCAACTTATTTAAGTTAAATCTGGCATATAAGATCATTCTCTAATTGAAACCAAACCAATTCTTGACACAGAAAAGATTAAATAACTAATTGAAACATAGAGATCAGATTTATTGAATACAATGGGAACTAAGATGCAAAACTGATAATATATATATATATAAACTACCTACAATGAGTCAAAACTTCCCAGGCTATGGTGGGCCCTTGCCATACCTGGGAAGTAAAACTTACAGTAGAAGGAAAATTCTCAAAATTTTAGCTTAAGAACGAAATCAGCACTTCATTCCATCAAGCTTAAATCAACACAGATCCATGATCATAATGAAGTAGTCTCGAATTAAAATAGAGTTTACAACTTTGGTTTGAATAGAAAGTAACTCAATGGCCACTTAACTCCCTCCTTCTATAAACTTATTTGGATGCAAGATTTATAATCACAGTCTGAGAATTACAAATAGGAAGAGATCCATACGGATCAGATCATAGAGATTACTATGTTAACTAATTTATCTAAATCGTATTACATTGTCCATTCCAAGCTTTGTTGCTCAACAACGCTCCATTCATAGCCATGGAGATAATATTAAATTTATTCTAAAAGCTATGATGTGCTAATCTGTAGTTTTTTCAAGTGCTTTTGACCAAAAATTCCAAAACAAGGTTGTTTTGAGAGATTTTGACAATTCTGGAAATTTCCGAATTTTACATAAATTAGCCTCAATCCTCCCTAAATATCTCCATAACCGTAAGTGAGTTTGAAAAAAAATTATAGGGTTATTAAATTGGCTATACTGAGATAAAAACCCATGTGCCCAAATTTCTCATTTCGCCTTCCTCTGCGTGGAAATCGAGGCAGAAGTTGGAAGTTTAGAATTGTTTACAAATTTGGAAAATTTGGGTAATTTCCTTCTAGAGACCCATATGAGTGAGTTGGGTGGAATCCAACTTATGGAGAGGTATCATAATATTATTTTTGATAATAACCTCTCTCGGATTCTCCAGAAGCGCGTCGAAAGTTCCAAAGCCCCAAATTAGGCATTCCCATATTTAACTGGCTTGTGAGGGATTTCAACGATGGAACTCTGTAATAAATGTAATTCAACAAAAATGTCATCATTAAAACATGAAAAAATCATCTTTAATCATAGAGACATGAATAAATTGAAGATAATCAACCATAGAGAGTATTTGGCCAAAAGTGACAGAATTAGGGTATAGGACGGGCTAAAAACCTAGAGTTTTAGGGTATAAACAGTGATGTTTCATGATGAAAACATGGGCATATACGAGGCCCAAAAACCTATAAAACAAATGTCTCTAAAAACAAAATACCTCCAAACAATGCCCTTTGAAAATTAAGCCCAAAAAGCCTCTAAACAAATATCACTTTAAAAAATACCTCCAAAAAATGTCCTTCGAATACTAAGCCTAAAAAATGTCCTTTGAAAATTAAGCCCAAAACCTCTAAAAACAAAATACCTTAAAAAAAAATTCATTTGAAAATTAAGCCCAAAAGGCATCCAAAAAATGTATCACATACCTCCAAAAAATGTCTTTTGAATGTTAAGCCAAAAAGAGTCATTTGAAAATCAAGCCCAAAAAAATCCTTTGCAAAATCAGACCAAATGAAGAAATGTGCGAAATTATGCGAAAAAATGAATCTATTTACACTTATTTATGTTTCCGCGAAATGTTTTTTTGGAGGGGCTTCGTTGAATTTTTCGGCCGACGTAAAGTCAATTAAAACTTTGGCCGAACTTTTGTAAAAACTTCGAGTGAACTTTTGTGTTGTTAGACTTATTCGGCTAATATTTTTTTAAAATTTCGGCCGAACTAACACATCTGCAATTACGCAAAGACGAGATCTGAACACACTTATTCAACTTTGGACTGATTAAACTCCATGAAACTTTATGAATTAATTTTCAGAACCAAGAAAAGCATTTGCAAAATTCAATCTACTTCGAGGAAATATAACTTGTATGGAATTTCATAAATATTTACTAATTTTAATTAATTTTGTAATAAAACGGGTGCAAACAATTTCTGAATGTCATTATGATTCAGTGAAATAAATATTCTGTATCTTCCAAAATACATTGTAAAAAAATTTGAAAAAATTATGGTGCATTACATTGCTCTGTCGTTTGTAATGGGTAGTTTTTAGATTTTTAGTTTATAATTTACATGTTGAGAAATTTTGTGTGAGCCGAAACATATTCAAAATATGCAGTTTTTTATTATTGAATTAGTTCAAAAAATTCTAGTAATTATGATATGCATCAGTTGGTTTCCTAAATATAATGAAAACGAAGTAGACTCTGTCTATATTGTTGTAAAACATTTTGTTTCTCAAAAAAACAAAGTTTTCAAAGAATACACCAATGCATTTGAACATGAATTTTTATGAATCCTTTGATTGTTAAAGAACACACACTCAAAGAAACGCTAAGTTGACATATCAAATGTGTATAAAAAAAATCCAAAAAATAAGTAGTATAAAATAAAATTTCTGACAACTTTTATTTTTATTGCAAAATGAAATTCTAAATAGAAAAATTGTTTTGGCTTGCAGAAAGTTGAAGAACAGAAAAACACACTATTTTTTTCTCAAAAAAGGGCAAAAAGTGTAACTCAACTTCACATTTTCACCCACTTTGTGAGATGAAAATATTGGTTCACTTCAAACTTGTATAGATTGAATTGATGGTCACTATTCTCTAATACAACAAAACACAACCAACATGTTAGTAACAACTCTCCACCCAAGCATATGTTGGGTACAATATGTCTTTGTATAGCTATTCATCCTTGATACCTCAATCAACTAGATCTACTAGTGAATTCCTCCTATCCCAAAAGTATCCCTAGAAAAAGAATGTTTCACGCCTTCCTTCTCATCCATTAAATAGTATAATGTGTTCCAAAATGAAAGGGAAAAAAATTGGAAATTTTTTTCATCTATTTTTGGCGGTTTTTGACACATGGTTTTGTTAAAAGTGGTTTTGTGGCACATAGTGGTTTTTCCCATGGTTTTGTAGTTTCACTTAAATAACTATGGTTTTATTCTAATATAGGATAAATATATTGGTGGTTCATGGATGGCACAAGATTTATATGTTGTATTGTAACATTGTACATAAGTATATATATTGAAAAAATCTTGTTGGTTTTCTCAATTTTGGATTTATGAGATAAAATATTTGTGTTTATGTGTGTCTTTTCCTTTGCATCTTTTCTATTTTATTAAAATATGTTTGCAACAATAAATTCCACAAGGTTAAAACCTACACAAATGTCTCCAACACTAATAAAGGGACATTTTATTCAATGTTCATCTTATGTCAAATTCTAAATAATAAAATGACAGAGATCTTTGGTTGCTAGATAATGACTGCAACAATCACTTTATAGGTAAAGATAAGTTGTTCTCTAGTACTGATAACTCTTTTCAATATGAAATTACATTAGGAGATGATCATCATGTCCATGGAATAGGAAAAGGTGTCGTGTGTATCCTCACTAAGAAAAATGTGAAGAAACATATTTATGATGTCTTATATGTACCAAATCCTAAGCATAATCTATCAAGTAATGACTAGTTGAGTTAACATGGTTATGATGTCAGATTCAAGGACTCCAAATTTTGCACGATCTTTGATAAGTCATGTAGAAATTATATACAATATGCACGTATATATCCAGACTCTCCTGATCTCACAATATTTATCTTCTTGCAAAATACAGAATCCTTCCACTATAATTCTTGCGGAAATTTAATCAACAATTGCAAAACACATGAAGCAATAAAAACAAACATAACACAGTTGTTTAACGGGAAAGCCTGAAGCTGAAAACCCCAACTATATATTATGCAACATATGTTTCCTCATATGAAAAATCTCATACAAACATAAAACTTTATCACAAGCTCAAATGCAGTACAATACGTCATACACTAATCGGGCCCAATCTTACAAATCAACTGCCTTGATCTTTGCTACTTGCTTCTTTATATCCTGCATAATCAAGCTGATCACAAAGACCAATTCATTATATAATACACTCTCATTGTGCATTATTATCCTTTGGCAACTCCAATGTATATGTAGATGCAATTCATGCCATCACTACTAAGTCACGATGAATAGTCCATCTTGCCCTTTCACGTATCTCTCCTTTGGTCTCCTTGAAACTTCCATGCACTGTAGTTAACTAATGTATTTTTCAGTTGATTAATGAGTTATTATTTAGTGAATTAATTAACTAATTAATTCACACCACTCACACTAGTGTATCAATCAGTTAGACTAGATACAACTAGCTCAACTGAGTCTAACTGAGTTAAACTAAATACAACTCCACCAACTACTTCTCCAACTCCACCAAACTCTGTCACATGAGTTCTAACTGAAGTAATCCATGCAATAGCTCTAGTAAACCCTCAGGAATAGTGTAATTCCTTTTGTCAGTTGTTGTGCCACATCTATGCACTTAACTGAAGTGCTCCAAGAGAATGAGATAATGTTTAGAGTCCAAATATTATTAAGAGCTAATAATATCCGACATATCTATTTTTAGACTGGCAATCTAAAAATAGATTCTGCCCAATATGTCTAAAAATAGAATTTCATCTATTTTTCACATTTGACCAACCATCTACAAATAGCATCCCACAACTTATAGAATATTCTCACCGTGTCTAAAAATAGTCTGTGTGGGCCCCACTTAGTTTAGGTGATTATTTTCCAACTAGGATCAAGGATGATGTTTCAGGATGCCTCCTTCACTATTTCTTGTTGCAATCTTCAACACTCCCTCTCAACAAAAAAAGACTGTCTTTGCATGTGACATGCAACTCCATGCATTCGCCCTACAACCTTTGCAAGCACCATGCAACTCCATGCATCTGCTTTGCAACTCTTCCGAAACTGAATAGGCTCCAAACAACTCAATCAGTCTTAATGCATCTATCATCAAAGTATTCTACTTCTACTGGTACCAACTGCACATGTCTTTAGGAACCACTACGCTGTTGAACTCTGCACCCATGCACTCTGCACTTGCTGTCAACTCTGAACCGCACTCCAGTATCTGACACTGTCACTTTGATCTCACTGCATCAATCCAACTGATCACGCTACTGATGCTCTATGGGCACCTCGTAGCTAGGTTAAATTCATGAGATCCACACCATCTCAATGAATCATGCCTAGAAATATCCTCTTGGGATTACTCATGCATGTCGCCCCACCTCTCACCTGGTGTTATAGCTGCATGCACTCCCTCTGCCCATCTGGCATGAAATTTCTCTACATGAGTGGTTGCTCCCATTCCATGATCCTCATCTTGTGGCTACTCCACATCCCAAGGTTCACTCTTACCTGCATGAAAATCCTTCTCCCTATCAAGCTTCAATTTCATGTGTTTCTTGCACTTCCCAGTAGTAGGAAGCTCCGTAGAAATCCCATCTACATCAAATCTATAAAGATTATTCTGCATCTCTAGTTGTGGCTGCTCCATAACCTTCTGAGACTGCTTCTCACGCTGCATGTTGAGATGATCCCTCTCAACCACCAAGTCACTAACCTAATATTTTCTTCTCAAATATTTGCATGCATCTTGTACCTCAGTGCATGTAGATTCTTGGCTCGTACACATTGCAATTGTCCCACCGTCGCAAAATTTTCTAACAAAAGAGCTGATTTTAAATCGATGATATCTCCCTCATCTGAGCTCCGATTCGATAGATTTTTTTTTTAAATTTGGGTATTTTTTCGCAAGGAATCCAAATATACTATTTTTTTCTGAAACATTTTCACCAAAAATTTCAGATATTCTCTGCAAACTCGCGCACCCAAAAATTCTTGCTATCATTCCATGTAGAAAATTTATAACACAGCTCTGATACCATGTAGAAATTATATAACTGATATGTTATACATCTGAGATTCTCCTGATCACACACTATTTTACTTCATGCACAATACATAATCTCTTCTACCATTGATCATTAATTGCGGAAATAAAATCAATTGCATGCACACATTAAAACCATAAAAAATCACACATATGAACACAGTAATTTATGGGAAAGCTTAAAGATGAAAAACCCCAACTATCTGTATATTATATGTCATAGAGATCATGTAACAATCATCAAACAAAGCTCCTCATAAGCTCTTAGTACAATCTCCAATTGCTACACACTAATCAGGTCTGATCTAGCAAATCTCATGCTCCAATCTCTACCACCTGCTAGCCTACCTCTACTGTGAAATCAGTGCTGAAGAGTGGCTCTAGATGAACTCAAATTTCCCAAGCCTTGCTCATGAAATATTCCTAGGCATCTCCATCAATGTGTGGTGCAAAATCATGCAACACTATAGTCACAACTGATAGTCACACTTTCTCTTTCACCTACCTCTCCACTGGTCTCCACTGAAACTGTCCATGCACTGTAGTTAACTGATGTATTCTTCAGTTGATTAATGAGTTAATAATTAGTGAATTAATTAATAGTTAATTCACACCACTCTCACTAGTGTATCAATCAGTTAGACTAGATACAACTAGCTCAACTATGTTTAACTCAGTTAAACTGAACACAACTCCACCAACTACCTCAATAACTCCACCAAACTCTGTCACATGAGTTCTAACTGAAGTATCCATGCAATAGCTCCACTTAACCCTCGGGAATAGCGTAATTCCTTCTGTCAGCTCCTGTGCCACATCTGTGCACTTAACTGAAGTGCTCCAAGAGAATAAGATAATGTTTATAGTCCAAATATTATTAAGAGCTAATAATATTAGACATATCTATTTTTAGACTGGTAATCTAAAAATAGATTCTGCCCAATATGTCTAAAAATAGAAGTCCATCTATTTTTCCAACTTGACCAACCATCCACAAATAGCATCCTGCAACTCATAGAATATGATCGACATGTCTAAAAATAGACTTTGCGCCAAAAATCACCTATGTGGGCCCCACTTAGTTTAGGTGATTATTTTCCAACTAGGATCAGGAATGATGTTTCAAGATGCCTCCTTCACTGTTTCTTGTTGCAATCTTCAACACTCCCTCTCAATAAGAAAGGACTATCTTTGCATGCGACATGCAACTCCATGCATTCGCTCTGTAACCTTTGCAAGCGCCATGCAACTCCATGCATCTGCTCTGCAACTCTTCCGAAACTGAATAGGCTCCAAACAACTCAATCAATATGATGCATCTATCATCAAATTCTTTGACTTCTACTTAGCTACTGCACACACTAGGACATTTGGGGGAAATTCCGACACTTGGTTCTGACACTTTTGACCAAATGTCGGAAATTTCCCCAAATTTTTTCAATCCCGCCCGAAACCATCACTATACCGACATTTAGATAAAAGTGTCGCAATACTGACACTTAGAAAAAGTGTCGCAATTGCGACCTTTGGAGGAAGACGTCGCAATTGAGACACTATGCCCCAAAGCGTCACTATTACGACGACTGCCTCCAAACGTCGCAATTGCGACACAATGTCTAAGTGTCACAATTGTGACGTTTGGAGGCATCCATTGCAATAGAGACGCTTTGGCCACCGTTGGTATAACGACACTTATATGCAATAAATGACACTTATATGCCTTTGCAAAATCCGTGTCACTTATGGTTTATTTTTTATTTTCTTTTTTCTTGAACTAAGTCTTATTTCCATGTGGATTGTGTAATTTCATTTTTATTGCATATTATAGAATGTGTTTGTTTATAAGATTATATCATACATGTGAGATAAAGGTTTATTATTTATCATATATAAATAAATTTTATCAATATTGTACATTTACACTTTTATGAGGTGATGTTATAAGTAAATTTATAAATATCTCTTTTTAATCCTCATTTTACTCCATGAATATGTTTGGAAATGAAATTTCAATAGATTAATTTTCTCCTAACCTATGTATCATCAATATTGTACATTTACATTCTTAATTATGAGGTGATTTTATAGGTAAATCCATGAATATCTCCTTTTAATCTTCATTTTACTCCATGAATATGTTTGGAAATGAAATTTCAATAGATTAATTTTCTTGCTATTATATGTTTTACGAAGATATGGTAAGGAATTCTCTCTTGTTCTTCTTAGAAATAATTATATATAATTTTTTTTTTTCAAAATTGATTAAAAAAATTATATGAGAAAAATTATTAATTCATCAATATGTGTGTGTGTGTGTTGTGAGGAATAATTTCATAGTTCAACTTAATGGTTGATTATATAATCATGTTATCATCACCAATGATATATCTTAAAAAGTAACTAAAAAGCCATGTGTACAAAATCGATGTATACTCTAGAGAGTGGTTCTCATATCACTATGTAAATTGTTGTATGCCACTTCAACAAAATTATAAGATAAACTGTAATACACATCATATATGCACCATAACAATTGCCATACAACTAATTTGTTTTAGGATACATGTGGCATTCTAGGGGTAAATTCCATATGATTTGTAGATCAATCTATTAGGTGTTGGTAAGTTGTGAGTATCTAAGAAATGATAAGGAATATCCATACATCATGATATTGTAATGTGATTATAAATTGTGTCTATTATTTCCATAAAATGTATAAATGATTTGTTTAAAAAAAATCAACACAATCAACCCTAAACAATGCTCATGATGTGGAATGTCATTGGCGAAACCAAAATTATGGTCACATGTCCCATTTGTATGGTAATGGTGATCATATATATGTTGTAGCGACACTTGATGAGTAATTAAATAAATCTCAGAGTGTGACTCATTGTGCCATATTTTTTTAAGGCATGATTTGTTTTCCTAGTTTTTACTAATTTGTTAACATATTTTATTCATTTGGAAAGCTAATTAATGATGCTTTAAGTAATTATGACCTAATGAGAGATCATCTTCACATCTTCACTGAAATATATTTGGTAATTGTAGTCACTATATAAACCACACATGCATGCTACTTAAGAAAAATTGAAATATAAACTATAATGCACATCTTATATCTGCCATAACAATTGTCATACAACTTATTTACTTCTAGATACATATGAAATAATACAGGTAAATGCCATATTATGTATACCAATATAGTAGGTGTTGGTAAGTTATGAGGATCTAAGAAATGATAGGGTATCCACACATTAGTGCCCTGGTGAATTTTTTGCATAATTTTCTATTTGTTGTAATTTTTTTGTTGCCTGAATTTGTTATAGATTTCAAATAATACAATTATCTACCAATTGCTCTTTATAAAGAAGAAGTACAATAAGTAGTCACCTATACTTCCCCACTGTGGTCAATGTTGATGTATGCCCTTGGCCCATTGATCTTACAATTAACTCACTATTCATATTCAATTTTCTCCGGTTCATCCCAATAAAATAAGGAAAACAGAAAATGAAGTCTTGATTTTTCTTTCCAGTGCTCCTACATAATACAAATACTCTTAAAAACCAATTAATATATAAATTTTCATCATTCATGCTAAAATCAGTTTGAATTTTTTTAATGAATCTGCTTACAATTAATAGATTACATTGCTCACAAAATAGGAGATAATTTAGAACTATGATTTCACAATAATAAATTACCCTAGCAGTTCAAACTTCAAACATACCTTATGAAATTAAAATATGGCACGTTAATGAGCCAATCTAGTTTCCTCGGAGCCAATCTTGAGATCGGCCTAAGTCTAAATGCCTTGAGAGTGCGAGTGTAAGAAACTAGACGCCTAAAGCTTTTATTTTGTGCTTGTGTAATTCACTGTTTGACCATCAAGCCAAGCCACCAGCTATATTAACACTACATGTTGGGGAAGATTGGCATTCTAATTTTTTAGTGCTATAGCCGTACTTTTTCACTGCTTCACTAATCACAACCTTGGAAGTTTGCAGGGCAATAGGCTTTATTATTTCTTTGGTGTTTTATGTAAAAGAAAGGATTTGTGAACTTTCTGAAATAGGAAGGGGAAAACTAAATTGATTCTAATTTTAAAATATCAATAATGATAAGTGGTAATTCATTTATTAAATTTTTAATTTTGAGTGAGCCAAAAAAGTAACTTTCCTTACTTTTTGAGTACAACCTTACAATTGTGAAGAGGACTAGTGTTGCAAAATTATTGGTAAGTGGAAATTAAAGGGTGTAAGAACATTTTTGAAAAAATTTCAAATGTCAAAATTAAGTCTTCTATCCTTCCTAAAGACGTCATGGAAAACAAGAATCCACAAATTCTAGTCGTCAAATACGTGCAAAATGCCTTAAGAACAAAAATGGAGGACCGGTCCTATGCTTCTACATGAGTTAGGTTTCATGTGGCGTAGTTAGGAACCCTATATAGTTTTTCAAGGATAGGAAAGGAGAATATTGTCAGCTAATCATCACATGAAACTTCATCACCTTTTGAAAATTGTATCCTAATTTGAAACAATAAAACTAGCCAACAATTTCATTATTTAATTTAGATTTTGTAATACAAAAAAATATCCTAGGTAAAATAAATAATGTAAGCACTTTCACAAAAAATTAGTGGGGAGAACCTTCAATTACATTTATTTTGAAGTTCCACTTGCATTCTAAGCCATTTTAATTAGTCTTTCATGGCTATTATAGTAAAAATTTCAACCTCTTGTAGAAATTTGTTTGTCACTTGTATTAGAAATGCAAAAAATCAAATGTAAATAAAAATGATTTGAAATGCAAAAATCAAATGCGCGCTTAAGCATAAAAATGATTTTTTAAAAACTACATTAACATCCGATATCACGCGCGCATTCACCTCATCTCTTGCAAAATGGTAAGTTCTTACCGTAGGCCCTTCTCCTATAGTAGTGGGGTTGACCCTATTTGGGTTTTTTTGGAACCTCCCGAGAATACAAAGGTTGTGATTGATTACGGGGCACTGCCTATATTTGTGGAAATTCTTACCTCTGGGAATGATAATGTTCAAGAACAGGTAGCATGTTCATTTTAGAGGCATAAAATTATTCTTCCCAACTATCTTTATATGTTTATAATTTTGGAATTTGATTTAAAAAACTACTACCCAACTTTGAGTTCAACTGGTGTTCGTGTAAGGCTGTTTGGGCTTTGGGAAATATTGCTAGAGACTCTGAAACATTTAGGGATATTGCCCTCAGTCATGGAGCTCTGAGGTAGGTGCTTGCCCAGTTGAATGATACTACCATAATTTCAATGATAAGAAATGCTACATGGGCTCTGTCAAATTTTTGCCGTGGTAAACCCCAACCATTATTCGAACAGGTAAGCATAATACATTTTCTGCCTCTTCTTCTTAGTTCGCAGATACTGTGGATTTTTTTTATAAATCTTGGTGCTTGGTAGATTTGGACGTAATATGGACCTAGGCGCTTGTTCATTACAATGCTCGGAAATTTGGGTTTCACAAGGGGATTACCCTTGCTTGCAATTATCAATTATCAATCAGGTTTTAGAAAATGCTCGGAAATTTGGGTTTCACAAGGGGATTACCCTTGCTTGCAATTATCAATTATCAATCACATTCAAAAAAAATCTTTCGTAGCATTGCTGAGCTCTTTGTAGGTGAATTTCCGAGGCAATTTCACAATATCTGAACTAAATTTGTTTGTCCTTTTCAATACTCTATGCTTGTAACATAACCAGACAAACAATCTAGTGGCCAATGCAACAACAACACCACCTCTTGTTGCAATGCCTGCAATTCACCTTCTCTGCACGCATGAATGACTATGGCACCCTCTTTTGTGAATAGGTACTGGAGAACAAGGTACTGGTTTCCATTAGGATCGTGGAATTCAACATCCAAAATAGTATCAAATTCCACTGCAATAATATTCCCCAGCGAGGGCAACAGTTCATTGAGACCTATTGGACTCATCACCCCCAAATAGCCTCCAGGGCTACCCAAAGTGTGATCATCTAGAGCAATAACAAATGCTAATCCATCCCCAATTGAAACAAGAACAGGACCCACATTGGTTACAGAAAATGAAAAACACGTTTTGAAAGAAGAAGAAACTTTTGTATTAGGGTCCAGAAATCTGACTGGTCTATTGTACAATGCCCTACCTTCACTTCAAATTGGTACTCCCAACTCCATGCTAAGGCTCACTATGCCATTCTTTAGATGAGCATCTTAACCTAAAGTTTGATTCCAAAAAACCCAAGTCCCTTGTTCTATGCCCAAGACCTCTGTTACAATGAGTAGAGTTCTAAGAGAAATACTTCACAATAGGAAGCAAAAGAAACATCGCAAAATTGCTCCGCTTTAGACTGATAATTTTCTGTGCGAAAATTCAATTGCGGACAGTAAAAACATAATATCAAACACAACCAATCCACAATGGAATTTGAACATGAAGATTTATAACCACAGAAAACCCTCTCCAAGAAAACCCTCTCCCGGTTAAAAGAATTCCTAATGGCTTTAAGATTCTACTAATGAGCACTATAGAAATTACTCACAATGAAATCACGAAGCAAAGCCCTTGTGGCCAGCTTCTACATTTCACTCGGGTGGAAGCAAGAATCTTGCTATCTCTCATGATCTCGTTCCGTGGTTAGAGCCTTTTCTATGGCTGTCTTTGCTCGGCTAAACGTGATCCGTCTTAGCTTTCGTCTTGCTTTCTCATTTAGGATCGTTGGCTATCTGATCTTGCCGTGGCTTTGACTATACAAACTTGTTCAATAGGAAAATGTTGAATTCAAGTATATATAAGAGCTTCAATGGGTGCTCTCAAACACTTTTGGGCGCCTTTGTTTTCATTTCCTCGCTCTGCTGTAATCCATGTTGGCCTTTTTTTTTAGTCCTTGGAACTTAGTTCTCTCATATTTTCCATCCTATCCCCAGTTTGCTACCGAGAAAGACATAACTTCACGATATCAAAATTGACTATTTTTGGCCATTTCTATTTAGTAATGGTACAAATTTAATTTGGTGCATTCGTACAGTATCTGAAGAGCACTCTCAAGCTGTTATTTGGTATTTTAGCATAACTACTACATTTAACTGCCATGCTCTAATATTTATATCAACCATAAGCATTCTTAAGGTAGTTCCACGTTTGTGAAGTAGAAGGAATGCTTCTGACAGCTTCTTATCATAGTGGTACAATTCTGTTCGCAGTTTATATTTTATAAACCTCCAATTTTCTAAACATAGTAGAGACTATAGTTTGCATCTCAAATTTTGGACAAATTTGTTTAGTATTATACAGAAAATGCATTAAGAATAAAAAAATCCCACAATTTGGAAAAAGCCCACAATTTTGTAAAAAGCCCACAATTTGTAAAAAGCCCACAATTTTGTAAAAAGCCCACATTTTATTAAAAATATAATCAATTTGTAAAAAACCCACAATTTTGTAAAAAGCCCACATTTTATTAAAAATATAAACAATTTGTAAAAATCCCACAATTTTGTAAAAAGCCCACATTTTGTAAAAAGCTCACAATTTGTAAAAAGCCCACTTTTATTTTCTTTTTGCTTATATATTGAGCTCCCATTGAGTTCAACAAGTCTTGGGTTTTCTACACCATTCAAAGATATTTGTTATTTTCTTTATAGGACAATTTGCATCAATGGAAGAAAACATTAGAGGTGGAAAAAAAATTCAAAAGGGTGAAAGGGGTGATGGTAGAGTTTATTGCCCTTGCAAAAAAATGTTGTATGAGAAATAATGTTAGAGTTTTAATAGCAACAACAATAATTCATTGTAGGAAATATGGGCACATTGATGGTGGATTGAATGACTATCATCCTGTGGTAATTAATTATCTATCTTCATTTTGATTATATCGTAAAATTTTATATTATTTTAATATTTTTTATATGCGCACTAATGTTTAATTATTAATGTTTGTAATTTTCATAAAGGCACAGTTGCCCCCCAACTTTTTGCAGATGATCAACCAACTTCCACAGCTAAATAGTAGTAGATTAGATGATGTTGCACCAGTACAAGAGAATATTGCAGCAAATATTAGTATTGGAAATGATGTTGTACAAGGTGAAGAACATGAAGCTAATGATGAAGGTAATTTTAATGGTCCCATGGAGGTAGATCATGATGACAGTAATGAGACAGTTCACATTAATGATGGGACAAATCAAATGCTCCAAGACTTGTATGGTGAGTCAGATGATGATGGTGGAGATAGCAGTGGCGGTATTTATGATGTACCTCTGATTGAAAGGTCAAGTGAACGACTTTTTGAACTCTCAAATGCAACTCTTCTCTCTGCTACATTGTTGCTGGTGAACTTAAAGGTTATGAATAATTTGTCGAACAGATGTATGACACAACTCCTAAGGTATGAAATATGTATATATGATCACATATATGTAAATGTTGATTATTTTTCCTTTTTTTAGTTGTAATAAATGTGTAAAATAATAACTTATATATATCAAAACCGGCCGGTCAGGACGGCTGCCAGTTGGAACCGGCCTTGCAACCCGGTCAATAGCCTATTATCACCTGTTTTGGCCGGTTAACCGGAGCTAACTGGCCGGTTAAGTAAGGAACCGGTCGGTTTAAGCTAACTGGCTGGTTAAGTAAGGAACTGGACGGTTTATGCATAAACCAGCCAGTTTCGTACTTAACCGGCCGGTTAGGTGCTCCTCCATGAGTTTCAAATTCCTCAGTGTCTCCTCCATAAGCTGCAAATTCCTCTATTATACTAGCAACAAACTTGTCTAATAACTCATACTCAACACCTTATAGTAGCAACAATACACATGATGACTGATAAATACAAGGCTGGCTAGCATAAAATCCCTGGCAGCATGCAACTCATCAAGTGTACTTGATGACAATTTCTGTTCTCAAAACAATCAGCAACAACCTTATTTCACATTCAGCTAGGAACTGTCAAACCCTCTCTCTCTTCTCACACATAGCAGCATCATAAATAAAAAACCTTTCACACAACATACAAGAAATTTGATCATGGCATCAAGACTGATGCAAATGGTCTGACACCACTCAAGGGACAACAACATACAACCTAATTAAAATGTGACTGGAAATAATAAATTGACCACTAGAAAATTCCCGCTTGGAAATGCACTAAACTGGCCACTGAGTTTTCTGGGTTTTAATGAATCTTTTCGGTGATAAATTTCGTCAAACACATTGTGAGCAGACTGCTAAAGTTGTAATGCTCTCTCAAATTGTTACAAATAGCACTAATAGTGGGTTTCATAAACCAATTCAATACCTCTAAGTGTTGTAGATGTTTTTCTAGAAATTTATTGCCAAGCAAACATAGATAATGAAGAATACAAGATCTTCAAAATGCTGGTCTGATATATATATATATATATATATATATATATATATATATATACTAAACCCATAATTTTCTTTAAGGCTGATACAATTAATTGACAATAGATCTGAGCAGGGACAGATTGTATATTATAATATTAACTCAGCAATAAAACACAATGAATAATATAAGAGAAACCTGATACATTACTTCAACAAGTTTGCTTATGTATTTTTCGATGATATGTATTGCACTTGGTGCCATTTTGATATATTCACCTTTGCATGGTATATAAATGAGCAAAATTTTCATATTTTGTCTCTATTGGCTTGGAATCATGGTTGCAAATCTTAAAAATAGTTTTTTTTTATTAAAAAATAATTATTTAATGTATTTTTTTTAAAATCGGTTCATTGAGATCTGACCGCTACCGGTTAGACCGGTTCCGGTTCGAAACCCGGTTCATTAGCTCCACCGGTCCGGTCACCGGTTCCGGTTTTAATAACTATGATATATATATATATATATATATATATATATATATATATATATATATATATATATATATATATATATATATATATATATATATATATATATATATATATATATATGATTAATAATCTTTACATTAACTAGTTTTTGTTTATGTTGTAGATTGTTGGGTGAATATTTGTTACCATCGCCAAATACTTTACCTCGAACATATCGAGATCTACGTGCTATTATGAAACACTTTGGAATGGAATATAACACTATAAATGCATGTCCTAAAGATCATATTATATATTACGGAGAACATGCATTGAAAACAGAATGTCCGAAATGTGGTACCAGTAGATATCGAACAGATCAACTAACCAAAAAGGTGCCTCAAAAGGTTCTTCGTCATATTCCCATAATTCCACGTTTGCAGCGAATGTTCAGGTGTAACAACATAGCATAGTTTATGGATTACCATTCAAAGAATAGAAGTGGAGATGGTGTTCTTCGAATGCTTGCATATGGTTCTGCATTTAGAGAAATCGAGGAAAAATATGTAGATTTTAAAAATGAACCTCGTAATGTCAGGCTTTCATTGGCAGCTGATGGTGTTAATCCATTCGGAGAGCTTAGATCTACTTACTCAGTGTAGCCTATTTTCGTTATCAACAATAACATTCCTCCTTGGATGTCAATAAAGAGGGAGCACATAATGTTGACTATGATTATTCCAGGTATTTGATACATTATTTTTTTGAATGTAACATTTTCATTTCTCTCGTTGTTTGCATAAATATATATTTTATTTATTTACTTACTTATATATACATATATCATGGTACTAATTCTTATGTACCATAATTTTGAACAATTAGGTAAGTACCAGGTCAAAGATATGAATGTATATATTGAGCCTCTTATCGATGAGCTAATACAGTTATGGCATGGCATCACTATGTATGACATCACTAAACCAATCAAGCAGAAGAGATTTCAATGTCGTGGAATGCTTGTATGGAAAATTCATGATGCCCCAGGACTAACACATGTTTGTGGTATGTAATATTTCGTTGCACTTTAATATAATACATAATTATCTAAATTAGATATGCCATATTGCATGTTTTAAAAATGATCTCATAGTATATTAATTGTTATTGATCCATCTATTGCAGGTCTTCAAACAAAGGGTAGATTTGCATGTCCAGTTTGTGGCCCTAAGATGAAGTATTGTCATTTGCCAGACTTAAGAAAGATGGTGTTTGATGAGTTTAGGCACTTCCTCTCTAGGAACCATAAGTATCGTACTACTGAAAAACATATTTTCAATGATAAAGAAGAAACTGGATTAAAACCACGAAGAATGACACCTCAGTTGTGGATGTTGGAATATAACAGAATTAATAATCGTCAAGCAGCTGGTACATAATTTGTGTATATATATATATATATATATATATAATTTGTTTATGTAATGTTTGGAATTTTTGTTTTAACTAATGAATTTATTTTATTGTATTTTATAATTAATATTGTTCTGATTTATTTTATTCTTTGATATCAAGGTCATCGTCGCGGTGAAGGTACTAATATTGTACTTCCACCTGGAATGAAATGTTATCCTTCTCAATTCGCGAGGTTGCCCTACTATGAGGACCTAAAAATAGCTCATTTGTTTGATACAATGCATGTCGGGAAGAATGTGACAGAAACGTTATGGCGAAGCATAGATGGTGCACATGATAGAGATAAAATTGACAAAATTTGTGCTGACATTGAGAAATCGAATCATGTAATGAAAAGTGTGATCGACAGATCAAATAAAAATGGAGGTCGAAATTATAATAATATTCCATGGTTATTAACAAAACAACAAAGCAATGATGTAAAAGAGCTCGTTAGAAGAATTAAATTTCCAACAGGTTTTTCTTCAAACATAAATAATATCTTAACGAAGAAAGGTGACTTCAGTGGGGTGAAAACACATGATTGGCATACCTTTGTTAAGGTAATTGTTTTGGTATATGTTTTTATATGTTATTGCTTGAATACATATTTTAAATTTTCCTTTTTCTGTTTAATTTGGAAAGAAATAACGATTCATTTTTTATTGTTATAGTATGTTCTACCTGTATCTCTCCCAAACGACTTCGACAACAATGTCAAACAAGTTATATATGGTCTTAGTAAATACATGAGGTAAGTAGTTTTGATTTATACGCAAAATCTAATTGATACAATTTCCTTTCGTATTTAATGAAATGATGTATTAATTTACTTTTAATGAAATATATATTACGTTTCATTGAAATAACCTTGTGTAATGATTTGCAGATGGTTTTCATTGAAAGAAATCCATCAAGATGAAATAAAGTATTGGAAGAGAGAAATTCCTCGGCTAATGTGTGAAATGAAAAATTATCTACCTCCAACATTTTTCAATGCACAAGAACACTACTTGATACACCAAGTTGAGGAGATTGAAATGTGTGGACCAGTACACACAAGGTCAATGTGGATGGTTGAGAGGCACCTGAAATCCTTGAAGTCTTTGGTTAGACAAAGAGCACGACCTGAGGGTTCTATGGTGGAGGGATATGTGGTATATCAATCCATGGTGTATATTAGTCATTATATTCCTATATTAGCTGCGCCAGCCATGAAGGCGGTGGATTTCATTTGGGATGTGAACTCCATCAAAAAATTTAAAGTGGAGCACCAGTTGGGAAAAGGTAGAATGAAGAAAGTGAGAGGTAAAAGATTTATTATGTATAATACATATAATGTTTCATTTTTTTACATCATGTATATGATCATTATATTCATTTAGGTATTATTATTTCATAGTTTATTAATTAATATAATTTACCATGGTTATAAGTAATATTTATTAATATTGGTGAATTATTGTTTTTTTATTCAGGTGCTCAAGATTATGAGGCACTACTTTTATACATTGCAAACAATCTTGAGTGGATGAGTGAATGGATTGAAACATGTAAATCACGTAACGATGGTAGGTTATCACGGCAACTACTGTGTGAATTGATTAGAGAAGTGTATCGTAGTGGATATGGAAACGTTACGGACAGGGAAATCGATTTAGCATATGGTTTGAAAGATAGAAAGGTAAGAAATTAATTCACCTATTTTATACTATATTTATAATGTGACAACAAGTTTTATTTTTCAGTTAATTTTCATGTTGTGTAAATTATATGATTAATTGTTAATTGAGAATGCATCTTTTTCATGTTTGGCATATTGCAGTTGAAACACCACAAGGCTATGTGGTGCAATGGTCGTAAATTTCATGTTAAACAGTTGGATGATAACATGAAAACTTCTGATAGTGGGATAACTGCAGTATTCCAGGTCACTAATGTTTCCTCCAGGAGTGACATACATCCTTGAGAATCTGAAAATAGATATTATGGGTTCTTAGATGATACAGTTGAGTGTGACTTTAATTCCTTCAAAATAGTTTTGTTCGACGTCAAATGGTATAGGCTACGAATGAATGTACGTGATGATGATAGAACACTTATTCAACATGATAATGGATTTCCAATGGTTAAAAAATCACAGTTTGAAGCAGGAAAAGATCGCTATGTTTTTCCAAGCCAATGCGAACAAGTCTTTTACTTAGAGGTTCCAGGTGAGAAAAAATGGTCATTTGCTATTAGGTATGATCCAAGAGGAAGGCCAGTAGAATATACTGTAGAGGAAGAAGATGATATTGATCTATAAGAAGATGATGCAGTGGCAGATGAGCAGGAAGATGCATTGACAGATGAAGAAGATATATTAGAAGATGAACCAGGCATAGGAGATGAGGCAACAATTATTGATGATGATGTCGATGAGGATATTATTGAAAATGACATAATTGATGATGATGATGACATGGTCGATCATTTCAACACCATTTCTGAATCAGATGTTGATATAGATGTCGATCAGTTGGATGAAGATCAAGAAGATACATAAGAAGAATATTAATATGGTATCTACTGCCAGTGCCCAAAATTGGTGGTACAGGCCATGTGGACCTCTTATGGTATCTACTGCCAGTGCCCAAAATACAATTAATATTTATGATATTCGTGATGGAGATCCTGTGATTTCAATGTGTTTGTTTTGAAAGTTTAGGTTTCATAGTAAATCATCAATGGGCTCTGAAATAAGGCACATTGAAATCTTGGATACATGTTTCATGCCAAAATCAGTTGTATCTTCCATAAATACACAATATTGGACCACTCTGTATAAATCTGCTTCTCAGACAATATTACATCTCCCTCATTATACAGGTGGTGTTCTTACATGCATAGCAAAGGCATTGTTTTGGCAATAATTTTATAAGTCACTAGATATTGTGGGTACAAGGATCTAGGGTCTCCACATGAAACTGTGTTGCCCGGAGACTCACTCTGCCTGTCCTTAAATTTGTAAACATAGTAGTATGCCAATGCTTCTTTCATTTTGTATGCATAAGATGATTTTTCGTCAAAGTCCATAATTGTTTTTAAGTTTTATCCATCCCAGTTTTGTTGTGAATGCACAGGTTTTTGGCTCAATACAGATCTGTTATATCTTTGTACATTTCCTTTACTAACTATTTGAAATTTCTAGTTATATTTAGAGGTGTCTTTTAAGGGATGAGGGGAGTTACTTGGATTTAGTGTTGCCCACTCTCAATAGAGGCTTACAGTAAACTATGACACATTGTGATGTATATCAGTGGTAGTTGGGGCAACAACAAAATCAGTTTCATGCTTCGGTAGATTTATTCTCCTTGGAAAGCTTTCAACTGAAAAAAAAAATGGAATGAAACATGCAACCAGTCACCTTCCTTTTATTGGACCACCTGCTTTCTTTTTATGAGATCATCTATAGGCTAAAGTTACTAGAAGTGGTCAAAAGTGAGTTTGGTTAGTTGGAAAATTCCAACTATTCTTAGCCCTCAATAATGTTTAAATACTTCATAGGCATGTAAACCCCTCCTAGAATTTGTTGCGTAAGTGGGTTTTGCATAATTTTATGCAATTAGGGTTAGACTTAAATTTTGAAATTTGATGTAATTAGGATTATATTCAAGTGCTGGCCAAATTGGTAAAATTGATACTCAGCCATAGCTGAAAGGCCTTAATATGTAGTGGAGTCATTCTATGAAATGATTCAATTTGGCATGTGAATCTCACATCTAAGGGCCATTAAAATCCCATGGATGGAGATTGATCAGGATTCAACATTTCTGTTACTATTAGTGGAGGTGGGTATGGCACAAGTAAAATAAAAATACTGGCAACAATAGTAACATCATAGATTCAGAATCTTAATCTCTATATTAAATGAGCATTAGAATGTAACTTGATTTCAGTGAAATCTCTAACAGGTTTGTTCTAAATCGGACCTGAAATGCTCACTTGTAAAGATGTTTGAGGCTTGAGGATGTATGACACTGCAACAATTGACTTGTTGAGTACATGATGACATTAGTTCATTGTGAAACTGAATATATGCTACTTTGGTATGAAGATTGATTTCTTTTTGGTAGGCTTTCAGTTGTGTAGAGTGTCTTGATTTTTATCTGGTCATGCATGTATGCTTGTCCTTTAGAGTGTTTTTTCTTAACCTGACAACATAAATTTTCTGTCCATTCATTGGTTTCAAAGAATTTTGACTGGTACAAAATGAGCCTAGATGTGTAAGGTCTAAATTTTGAGTATTCATTGATAAATTAAGCTTAAAATGATAGCTTGGATCTTAATTTATGTGTCAAGTTTTTATAAATGCTTGTTTGCTATTGAAGCAGAGTATATTTTGTTTATTTATTGATAGATAGAAACTCAAATTATTTTAATGAGGTCTAATGAAATGCTGGCGATCTTGTGAGCTTTGCAACCTGGTGGAGAACCTCTAGTGTTATGTTTTGTTGATTTTTCTAATGCAAGATGTGCCGCAACTGCCTTAAAATTGATGTTGGTTGCACAAGGATTCGTTCCTATTTTACTGTCAAATTTTCTCTTTATGGTAGCCTTCTCTTACTACCATTACCTGAACTTTCTAGGCTATGATGGTAAGTTTCTTTTGATGAAATTTCTTAGATCTGAAGTGAATTAAGGTTCCATTTTTTAAGTTGTTTCTATATGTTTATCTTCAATACTTCAGATATTTATGTGCATGTGCTACAGTGTTACCCTTCTTGGATAAGACAACATTTTTGCTCTACACTATTGGATTTATTATTATTCTCTTTCCATTCTGTATGTGATTCAGAGAGCCTGCAAATGTATATTTATTTCAATGTTTTCAAATTTGGTTTTGAACTTTCAAGTTTTTTGTTCTGCTAACTATACAATGTTTGTTATGTGTTATTTTTTCGATCTAACATCAACAGTATATGTTTTTCCATTGTATGTTTAGTGGTACTTTCTAGCTTCAATCCTACACGATATGTTTTGAGTTTCTACTATGGCTAGAAGAGTTCAAAGGGAACCATTTTTATAAATCACCACTACCAGGGCTGGAATTGTGGCTGATATGGGAACGACCAATGGGTGGTATGAAAATTTAGCCACGTGTAGCTCTTTGTAAAGGTGCTAATTTGCATCTCAATCACCTGCATTAGTTAGCAGAATTGTGTATAAACCGAATGGATACTTGGTAGTTTTATGAGTTTGGTTTTTCATTTTGCTGGAATCCATTCTTGTAAATTAATAGATTATTTTTTCCATCTTATGTGGCAAGCTCTCTCTTTCTCTGACCTGCCATTTTCTGCCTTTTTCATTACTGAATTTCATGTGAAAATTCTCAAGTTGATTCAACAGAAATGGATGTGGATTTGCTAGTGAAATCAACAATTGGAAGACATTTAACTTTATATCGAGATCCATTTTAAACACTAACGAAATGTGATATACAGATGATACCCCGTGTTTAATTTTTTTTTTAAATTTTTTGGCAGCCATTCTAGTCCAAAAACACTGTGGACATGATCCAGAAGCTTAAGAACGAAATTTGTTGAATCCACATACATCAGCCATTTAATTTTTGCAGATTGCGACAAAGAAATACAGTGTAGCTGATGTTGGATAGTTAGAGCTCAACAGAGAGTGAATATGGAGTCTGAAATAGCATATGAGGATATCCAAAACTATGACAGTAGAGTATTTATAAACCTTTTCATCAGCTAGTTCATTAAAGAGTCCAACTAACATTACCATTATTAAACAAATTACAAAGCACTCTTCCAACTAGCCAGTGAATATGACCTAGGGAATTTCAGAAAAGATGTCATCAAGTTTAAAGTTGATCAAAAATACCACCATGGTTGTGCATTGCATGGTTGATATCTTGTACATGTGGTTTGCATCCAGTTGCTTGCTTCAGGAAATTATAAAGTATGAAATTTAAACAATAGGGATGACAATGTTATTGATGCAGGGGCATTAGACCCAAGACAAATTTTGTACATAAATAAATGTAAAGGGGGGTCTCATGTTTTATTTCCCTATGAAATTATCCATAGTTGAGCTAATTTAGTTAATTTGTAGAGGAAAATTTAACTGTCCAAATGATTAATGGGCATAGGAAGAGGCAGTCCGTCTCTGTTTGTCAGAGCGTTAGTCTAATTTGGAACTGTAGGAATTTAAAGAGTTTGTGAGTCATCGAGAAATTCGAATTGATTCATTGTAATTAATATAAAAATAAACCTCTGTGACAGATTCGGGAGACCTGCATAGAGAACTGCATAGGCTGCATAGAACTGTAGAGGAGACAGAGTAGAAGAGAAGGGCCAATCGATTGAAGATCTGGCCAGCTAAAATATTGTAAGTTTGGTCACTGTATAAATGAGGAATTTGTCTCAGTATAACTGTGAATTTGTTTTTTAACTCTGTGGGAGAATACCTTGAGTATTTATGTATTGATTGATTTAAATTTTGTGTCGAATGCCTTGAATCTCTATGTGAATAATCTCTGTAGTTGAGTTGAATGATGTCCTGTGTAACTGGAGGGCTTGAATGGTACTCGATATCTGATGAGGTGTTGATTTGTTTATGAGTCTTGGTGCTTAACTGCATGATAAACCTGTGTTAAACTAATATATGAATTATGTGTGTAAGTTCCATGAGGGCATGCATAGATAGTACAGGTCGAAGTCCTGTATTAATCAATGTTGGATTTTGTATGGAAGCCACACCCTGCAACTTGTTGACAATCGAATCCCGAATATGCTCTAACCTCATGTGAATAGACCAACGGGAATCGATGAGGGTTCATGAAGGATGCAGGTAATTGTTATTCCTGGTTGCCAAGCGAGAATTGATGGAGAGTAGATATTGAACTGTATTCTGTGGGCAAGATTCAGTTTTGAAGTCAGGTGGAACCCTGAGCAAGAGTAGTCGGAACCGTGAGGGCTGCACAGTAAAGACGGGTTTTCGGCATATCGCACCGCCTTTATACGGTAAGTTGTATTCCCCATTTGGACGCGATCAATGCCATGGGCTGACACGTGGCCTTAAGTAGTTTTGGAAAACCACTCTCATCGCGAGTTAATGATCGTGCAATTAACTCGTGCGATATCCAGTTGGATCATTGGATTTTCGAAGCCGGTGTGACATATTATCCAGCGTTGGATGTGGAAGGGTCGTAGGCGCTGGGCCCCACGCATATATATATGTTCATTGTCGCTGTCTTAACTACGGTTTAGGGTTTTAACCACGATAAGTCATGTTGGTCTCATTGACACAAGTTTAATAATATATGTGTAGCCCGAACATTATATAAAGCCCCTGGTTATAAAATGAATGGTATCACTAAAGGCTAGTGTGGTCCGCCTTGTTATATGTTTGTTGTGGTCAAGCACTATTGTAATAAGGACCGTGTTCCAATCCTAGCCAACCATTAACATAACAAGTGTGTGTATGTATCGGCCAAGGGTGATGGGTTTATATGAAATACGTGGTTTTAACCAAAAGAGGATATTTAATTAATATCTCAATCTCAGATTGAGATATTAATATACACAAGTGTATTTAATTTTTCAGTTAAAAGGAAGCAGAGTAGGTTGAGAGTAGAGCTCCCCCGAAAGAAGAATGAATTTGATGGTATTGCATGAGATATTACATGCACATAATAAACCTTGAAATTAATATCTCAAATCTCTGAGATTTGAGATATTAAAGCTCTCAGAATTATTTGTTTAATTTTCCAGTCCCCGACATAAGAATAGGTTGAGATTGAAGTAATGAGAAAACCGAGACTGTGGGTTTACCCCGCCATCAGTTATATTCTATATTTCCATTTTAAACACTAACGAAATGTGATATACATGCAGATGGTACTGATTGCAGATAGTGTTTCATTGTACTCAAAGGGCCTCTAACAGTCGTCAACCTTAGTAACAATATTCTTCGTTAGAAATTTCAGTATGAAACCGCCTAACTTTCTGACATCACAACTATCAAGTCAATTTGTTATGACTTTAGCTTCATTTCTTGCAAATACTAGAGAATTAAAAAAAAAAAAAAAAACGTTACTCATATTTAACTGTCTCTAAGTAATCGACCGTGAAATTTATGTTAAAGAAACTTAGCACAGAATGCAATTGCAGTATACAAATATCAAAATTGGAAGATTGCATTACCTACAAGGACTGGAATCAGCTTGGCACACTGTAAAACAAAAGTAGGCAATAAATCAACAACTGTTTAATTTTTTTTTTAAATTTTTTATTAAAGCGTTGGAAGAGCGACGCCTTCAAAGCATCGGAAGAGCGACACCTTCAAAGAATCTGTAGAGATACACCTACAAAGCGTCGGTAGAGCGACACATTCAAAGCGTCGGTAGAGCAACACATTCAAAGCGTCGGAAGAGCGACACATTCAATCCGTCGGTAGAGCGACACCTACAAAGCGTCGGTAGAGCGACACCTACAAAGCGTCGGTAGAGCGACACCTTCAAAGCGTCCATTTTGCGATGCTTTAAAAGAGTGGTTAGACGTCAGAAGAGCGACAGTTTAGAAACGTCAGAAGAGCGACATTCAAAACGTCGGAACACATGTCGTCGGAATTGCGACAGTTATAAACATCGGACGAGCAACGATTTTGAAAACGTCAAAAGAGCGACGATTGTTTGGAAACCTTGGAAAAAGTGTCGGTATTGTGACACTTTGGAAAAGAGTCAGAATTGCGACGTAATGGCGAACCACGTTTTGTCCTGCCTCGAACTGTCGTTCTTGCGACGACTGTGTGTCGGAATAGAAACGAAGTGGCCGTCGGAAATTGGGCCAAATTTTCTAGTGACATGTCTTCAAGAACCACTGCGTTGTTGAACTCTGCACCCATGCACTCTGCACTTGCTGTCAACTCTAATCCGCGCTCCAGTATCCGACACTATCACTTTGATCTGCCTGCATAAATCCAACTGATCACACTACTGCTGCTCTATGGGCACCTCGTAGCCAGGTTCAATTCATGAGATCCACACCATCTCCATGAATCTTGCCCAGAAATCTCCTCTTGGGATTAATCATGCATGTCGGCCCACCTCTCACCTGGTGGTATAGCTGCATGCACTCCCTCTGCTCATCTGGCACGAAATTTCTTTGCATGAGTGGTTTCTCCCACTCCATGATCCTCATCTTGTGGCTACTCCACATCCTGAGGTTCACTCTTACCTGCATGCAAAACTTGCTCCCTCTCAAGCATCAATTGCATGTCTTTCTTGCACTTCTCAACAGTAGGAAGCTCCATAGAAATCCCATCTACTTCAAGTCTGTAGAGATTCTTTGCTTGAATCCCAACCTTCTTGACTTGTCCTTCTTCATCCACACTAACTCCTACACTCCCAAGCTCATCCCTGCAGTGGACAAACTTTGTCAAGTATACTAGAATAGTGTCATTCTTCTCCATTTTTATTTTCCTGAGCTTGTCTTTAAGCGCCAACTTCCTCTGGTCACTTTTGCTTTGGAAAAATTCTGTCAAAGCCTTCCACATCAAGAATGGAGTGGCTTTACTGTGAAGGTTGGACACTATGTGATCCTTCACGCCTTCCAATAGAATCCTTCGACACTTTGCTATCTTCTTTTTCCATGTGTCAAGTGCGGCAGCATCACTAGAAGCAGGCTTTGGAATTTCTGCATCTATGAACTCCTTCAACCCATTGTCATCCAGCACTGCCTCCATCTTGTCCTTCCATGCAATATAATTAGAGCTACCCTCAAGGGCATACTCCAATCGTAATCCGTTGAAAGACATCTCAACTTCGACACCAAGAAAACATTGCTGCAAATTCAAATTCCACCAGCACAAAACTCAACCGATTCAATGCTTTGCAATTGCTCCAATGATCAATATCGCTCTGATACCATGTAGAAATTATATACAATATGCATGTATATATCCGGACTCTCCTGATCTCACAATATTTATCTTCTTGCAAAATACAGAATCCTTCCACTATAATTCTTGCGGAAATTTAATCAACAATTGCAAAACACATGAAGCAATAAAAACACACATAACGCAGTTGTTTAATGGGAAAGACTAAAGCTGAAAACCCCAACTATATATTATGTAACATGGATATCATATGAAAATCTCATACAAACATACAAAGCTTATCACAAGCTCTCAATACAGTACAATCATCATACTTCAATCGACCCCGATCTTTGCAAATCAGCAAGTCTTGCTGCCACTGCTAGCACAACACTCATGTGATCAAGCTGATTACAAAGACCAATTCAATGTAATCCCACTCTCATTGACTGCGCTATTATCACTGGCAACTCCAATTTATATGTAGATGCAATTCATGCATCACTACTAGTCACAATGGATAGTCCATCTTGCCCTTTCACTTATCTCTCCACTGGTCTCCACTGAAACTTCCATGCACTGTAGTTAACTAATGTATTTTTCAGTTGATTAATGAGTTATTATTTAGTGAATTAATTAACTAATTAATTCACACCACTCACACTAGTGTATCAATCAGTTAGACTAGATACAACTAGCTCAACTGAGTCTAACTGAGTTAAACTAGTAAACTCACGTCAACCTAGTAAAGCTCACCAAACTACGTCACCAGGTTCTAATAAAGTAATTCACTGCTGACAAGCTACGATAAACCTAGAATAGCGTAATTCATACTGTCGGTTGTTATTATACATCTGCGCACTTAGCGAAGTGTACGAGAGAATAAGATAATGTTTAGAGTCCAAATATTATTAAGAGCTAATAATATCCGACATATCTATTTTTAGACTGGCAATCTAAAAATAGATTCTGCCCAATATGTCTAAAAATAGAATTTCATCTATTTTTCACATTTGACCAACCATCTACAAATAACATCCCACAACTTATAGAATATGCTCACCATGTCTAAAAATAAACATACACCTGAAAATAGCCTGTGTGGGCCCCACCTAGTTTAGGTGATTATTTTCCAACTAGGATCAAGGATGATGTTTCGGGATGCCTCCTTCACTGTTTCTTGTTGCAATCTTCAACAAGTCGCATAGTAGAAGACTTGTTGAGAATAGGCCAAATAACGAAGAATAGGGAGTTCCCATTGAATATGAGAAGTGAATATATCACAATCATATACACAAAATGTCTCAAGAATAGATTAGAGTTAGTTGTGGGATCTTAGATATAGTAGCATAGCTTTTATAATTCTTAGTGCCTTATTTAACAATCAATGGTTAAGGGATTTCCCATATTGAATGAGTAAACTAAAACTTGTGAAAGTTGCATTCTTAAAATAATCACATAGATAGTTTTACAATGGTTGCTTATAGAGTCAAGGAGTATCTAGTACATGCCCGCATAGATTTTTGTGGACCCATGCAATCTCAATTCATTACTGGAAAAGTTTATTTTCTAACATTTATTAATGATTTTAAAAGGAAATTTTTTATATATTTTCTCGAAAATAAATCAGAGACTTTCACATAATTCAAAGAGTTTAAGGTTGTAGTAGAAAAAAAAAAGTGGAAAATATGTCAAATTTCTCAATTCAAATGGAAAAGGAGAGTATGACTAAAAAAAATCATATTTTTTTTCTGTAGAAAATAGGGAATTAAAAGGTATCTCGCCACCAAATATACTCCACAACGAAATGGAGTTGCTAAGAAGAAGAATTAGAGCATTATGAACATGGAAAAATGTATGCTCAAAGCTAGAAATTTGTCCAATGATTTTTGGGTTGAGGTTGTTCCTTGCTCCATCTACATATTAAAAATATCTCCAACAAATAGTGTAAAAGGTAAGATGCCTCAGGAAACATGCATTGGCACAAAGTCAAGTGTCTCTAAATTTAGAGTTTTTTGCTATAGTGCTTATGCACATGTCAGTGTAGAGATAAGGAGGAAATTTGACAACATGAGTGAAAAAAGCATTTTCATTGGATACAATGAATAATCCAAAGCCTACAAGTTATATAATCCAGCCATTAAAAAAATTGTGGTGACAAGAGATGTAAAATTCTTGGAGGAAAAATCTTGGAATGATCAAGAGAATGAAGTGCTAGATAAAATATATACATCTCTCCTAAGAGATGAATAGGTGGAATGTTTAGGACAACAAGTCCCTCCAACAAGATTGTCAACATTACATGTGCAAGGGCAAGAGGATAATTTATATTCCAACAAGGAGTCACTAGATTTAGTGATAAATGAGAGTAATAGTCCTTCTTCTAGTAGTGATTTAGAAGAGTCAATGAAAGATTAGAAAAAAGGAGTTTAAGGGAAACATATGAGTAGTGTGATGACATGGATCATGAAGCTATTTTTTCCTTATTATCCTATCAACCTACTTATATTCAAGAGTAAGTGAAAAAATAGTATTCGGTATAGGTCATAAATAAAGAGATTGAAGTTATTGAAAGGAAACATACATGGGATCTTGTTGATCTCCCAATAGGTAAAACTAGCATTGGTGTTAAGTGGGTTGTACAAGACAAAATTGGATGAGAAATGCAAAGTTAAGAAATATAAGGCAATGTTAGATGCCAAAGCATTTACTTAGAAACTTTATGTTATGTATGAAATTAGCTACATTTCCAAATTTATGGGGTCTTCCCTGCAATATCACTAGAGAGTTCGAAAAAAAAAATTAAGGTATATTGCAAGTACATTTGATTATGGTTTTGATACACAAGTTTTCAATAAAACATGCTTACAAGATACACAAAATTTAAAATTTTCGCTAATTTTGATTGTAGGAAAAATACTTCAAGATGTGCTTTTCATTTGGGCACAAATTTGATCTCATGGTCTTTTAAGAAACAACCAATTGTCTCAATCTATTTTGTAAAAGCAAAATATGTAGCAACTACTGCTACAACATACCATGGAATATAGCTACAAATACTTTTGAAATACCTTACACATGTGAAGAAGCAGTCAACTTCTATCTTTTGTGGCAATATTTCAACAATTGCATTGTCAAATAACAAAGCATTTCCACAAGAAAATCATTATCACTTCATTCATGACTTGTGAACAATAATGATATATTTCTTCAATTTTGTGGATCTAGAGATCAGCTACCGAATATCCTCATCAAACCATTCGAAAGAATTGTTTTTGAATTTTAGACGACATTTAAGTTTTGTTAGTGCTCATGAATGTAATAGTTGAGATTAAAGGGGAATGTTAAAATTTATTCTCTCATATTAACTAAGGTACTTGGACAACTTAGTTAGGAAAATATTTTTAAACATTGTTAGTCCATATATTTTTAGAAATTTTTGTTAGTCTTAAATATCTAGAAGTAGTTAGTCCTATACTCTTTTTAAAAAGTCTCAGTTTACTATAAAATCTATTTAATGATGAGAAGGGTGTGCAATGAGTCAGTGTTTCTGATTCATTTTATCCACTATTTTGCTTTTCCTAATTGAAGATCCGGAATTCGACATGGAGTTTTCATGATTCTCAAGGTAACTTGGTAAAAGAAATGTTTCTCAATAATATCCATTTCTTTAAATGTTCTCTTTAGATTGTTTTTTTGCTTTATTAGAAAAGGGTTTATGGAATTGAGGGGCTTCAAATTTATTTTTAGAGATCAAATTTATTTTTAGAGATGAAGACATCACAACTCCTATATCCCTAGGACTATAATTTGATCAAATAAATTGTTTGATTAAATAGATTGTTTTGTTACTTACAACTATAGAGGATTGGTTATGATAGAAACTCGATGTTGATGTTGATACTATTATGATGAGTTTATATTTAATAATAGCATAGATTCATTTTAAATACCGATCTAACATGAGTTGAGAGGTTAATGTGTAATTTTTTTTAAGAGTTGACATTCTTTAAAGATTTTATATAAAAAAAAATTATAATTTTTTTTGTTCAAACATAAGCAAAATTTTAACTTTAATGACAAACGAACACAGTTACACACATACTCGACTAAATAAGCCTCTCAGTTGAATAATTATAAAATAATAAATCATATGAATCATTTCATCCAAACTTGACATGTAAAAATGCTATGCAATTATAGAACATGTTCCCTAGAGTCGAAACCCATAATATTAATTAAATTTAAAAAACAAAAATATAAAAAACCTAATTCCAACCTGATTAAGATTATAGTGGATGAATTTCAACCGTCCAAAATAAAAGAGCATCACTGGATCATAGATTTTAGATGTACTGTCAATATTAAAATATAAGAAACCTGATTCCCAATTTTTATGCATCAAAAAATAAAAGTTTCAAAATACATATTAATAAACCATTTATAAAAAAAAACTGAATCTTTAATTTCTTTTAGAAAACTCTATATCAAAATACACCATTAAAAAAAAACTATATCGTAATTTCTTTCAGAGAGCTATAGATAACCACATGAATCATTTTGACCCTCGCAAATAGTTAAAGTACCCAATGACTTCTTACAAGGGTTGCGGTTGGTGAAGATAGTGGCATGGAAACTAAATTTTTCCAAGCAAAATCTAACATCAATGGCAGGAGTATAGACTCGCCACTCCAGTTATGGCTTAGATTATTATAATATTCAAGTCCTCTTCCTATTTAGTGGTTTATCGAATCCAGGAAAAGGCCACCAAATTTAAGCAACAAGGTGGCATATAACAGTTATTTTTAGGAGAGAGAAAAAGAGACTACTTAGTTCAATTTCTCCATTATCATAACATGGATAACACAGAAGTCGACCCAGGACTAAAGTTCCAACTAAAATAGCGATTCAGGATAATTCTTCCTTTAACTTCAATTAACAACGCATTCTCGGCTTCCATACGTTTTAAATGCAACATTCTTTGGTCATCCTTATATTTTGGAAATTTAGAACCAAGCTAAACAATTGATTCCATATATTATATTTTTATCACATATTCCAAAATTTATTATCAAAATAAAAATTCTTTAATAATTTATGATTTTAAAAACTATTATATATAAACTTAAAACAATTCACTTCACTTCTATATATCAGATTTCCATAAAATATTTCAAAATATACAGTCAAAATAAAAATATTTTTTATTCTTAATTAAATTTAATTTACAAAACTGTTTCCATAATAAATTTGTAAGTAAATATTCAAAGATCAATCTTGAGTACAGAGTACAGTTCGTGGTTTAAGATGTTTACATATATAAAATTTTAAAATTTGATACTTATAATAAATAATAATAATAATCTTCTAATGATGAACTACACTAAGTAGCTCAAAACGCGTAGGCTCTCAATTATTCGTGTCTTTCTGGAATATTTTTTATTAAATTTGATATGGATCACACAAGGTTACACTCTCAAATCATAATATATGTTAAAATATATATAATTATAAAAAATTTATTTAAAAAATGAGATAAATATATTTTTCTCAATTGAATAGTTTATGTGTTATCCCCATTCAAATTCAATTATCAAGTGGCATATTGAGTTAATATGGAGTACATTATTGTAATTGCTTTGCGCTTTAGTATTCATTAGTTTGGTGTGTGCGTGCATGAGGGAAAGTGGTTAGGAATTTTCCATGGCTTTATAACATGGGGCGGGGGGGAGGGGAGGCGGGATTTGAGAAATTCGATATCTTCAATTCATCTAAATATCGTACTTATGATTTTTACATTAAACATATAAATATTTTGATGATAATCAAACTTGTATTTTTGCACATCTATTGATGATTGTGACTAGAAATTACTTATGAACAATGAAAGTATATGACGTTATAAGGTGTGGAGGTTGAAATGTTTTATTTTTAAATTCGTTGAGTAAAACAAGGATATCATGATCGCATGAACTAAATATTTGTTGGACAATGGTCCGGTGCTCTTCATTTGTTTCACGACATGGATTAATTGTCGCTTGTGGTTGCTAACTCTAGTGATTGTAGTGGAGACTAATGCTTGTAGGTTCTAGTCTAGTGACAATCCTAATTGTAACAAGTCGTATTAGAGCGATACGTCTCAAGTTTGAAATTCACCTCGCTCATGCCAGGGGGACATAGTTGGACATTGGTTCCACGTTCCACTTTTGTTTTGCGACATGGACTAACTCCCTCTTGTGGATCCTAACTTTGGTGATTGTAGCAGAGAGTAATGCCTGCAAGTTTTAATCTAATGGCAATCATGATTCCAACAAGCTTGGGAAGATTCCATTTGTCTTAATGAAACAATGTTAGAGAAAGTGTGATATCTTGCATAAATAAGATGTGATATTATATTCCATGGCTCAAATAATTTTGAGTGCAAGACAATGAGTGATGATTGAATTAACTTTGAGTGCATTACGCTATGTAAAGTCCTTGTCTTATGTTGATCATCTAAGAAAAGTTTTATCTTCCATGCAATTTTTTAAAGAAATTTTGGCTTATACACATCACACTAAAAGGAGCTTTGGTTTCATGTGTATGAGATGTATTCTAGGCTTAGGTGTGATATGTTGATTCATTAATTCTCTTTCTTATTTACACCATGTAATATTTGTGTTTTATTCGTTTATGTATCAAAATTCATGGTGTAACATGTCATGATGGTCAAGAATTTGTTTCCTGCAGCGTATCACCTCGAAATAGAATTTTTATAGTCATGTTGTTTTGCATGCATGTAAGCTTTTTCTAGTTGTGTCAGATGGAATTGCATACATATTTTCTTTCATGCAACATTGCATCATAATGATTAAAGAGGAACCATGAACAATATAAATATTGACGATCGAAGAAGTTTAACGAGTACATTTTTCCAATATAGATTTCAAATATTATAAAGTGTAAAGGAGTTCTTGATTTCAATGTAATTCAATAGCAACATCATTGGAAAATATGATCCTGACAATATTTTCTATTCAATGTCTTTTCTTACATATATTAATGGTCTATCTAGTGGTATTTTGTATATCTTAACTTCCTCTGATGAGGTTTGGATATAACTAGCCAAGGAAGTATGCAGCCTTCCAAAGTTTATAATAGTAACATAAAAGAAAGTTCCAAGTGTGCAAATGAAGATGAACCCTTCAAAAGTTATAATTCTAAATGTAAATAAAATAAGTAATGTCATTGCACTTGTATATGTAGATTCAAAGGACTTGAAAGAAAATAAGAAGGAACAATTCTTAGGTTCATCTCTTTTTTATGTTTTACAACTATATAATGCAACTTCTCACCTCCATAATTTTTTTCCTCCCCTCTAGTAGTTTCTATCATAAAAATGTCGTGGTTGGTTAAACGTCTTTGAGTGTGTGAGAGATTAACTATTATAAACTAAAAATTTCTATGATTGAATATGTTTGAATAAGAATGAACATTCCCCATTATTTAAGAAATTTAGAAGGAAACAATTTCAACTATAATGATGCAAATAGTTTCAGGCATAAGAACCATGAGATAATCAATGGCTCTTGAAAAAGTGAGAGAATACCACTTCCATATGATCACACCCATGTTTAGTTTTCCAAGTTTCTAAAATTTAAGACACCCAAAGAGGCCCACCCCTTTCAGTGTGGTTATGACCAAATACATGTTTATTAGTCCCATTCACACCTATATAAACACATTGAAACAAACCCCAACTTATGTCAAAGGCTAGGTGGGGAACTCTTATAATAGTGGTACTGTGGAAATAAACACAAGGATATATATATATATATATATATATATATATATATATATATATATAATTACATCCAAGACGGATACATTGAAGGAAGCCATGGAGCTTTTTAGAAATATACCATAACAAGTTATTCACGTGGATTTCATAAGATATATTTGCATTCTATAGTGTTGCATGAATTTGAGGTGGGGTTATTCCCACTTTGATAATAAAATAATTAATTTTTACAAGAAACGTGTGTATGCAGGAATAATAAAAAATGTTTGACAAGATTTTTGAGAAATATTTTTCTTCATGAAACTATGTAATTGTTTGGTTTTCGTTGGATGAGGCAATTCATTTTTTTGGGTATATGGTATAGACATAGTGTGAATTTAAAAACCAAAACACCTAATGGTTTTCATAACTCTAGTGATCATTCCAACAATTTCAATGAAAGAAGTTGATAAGTTCCATAAATTTATTCATAAATGGAGCGATTATCTTTCGATGAAGTCTACTGCCATTTTCCTAGCAATTTTCTCAAAAGGTTCATGAATATTTGAAGATTGTAGATCACGCTAACCAATGGCTATCTATGGATAAAAATTTTACATTACTTGTTCACCTCCCTATCATCATTGATTATCAAATCATGTAAATGATGCACCAAGAATGGCCGAATTCCCTTGTTATATCTTACCTTATTCTCTCTTGGCATTGATTAAATGAAGAAGAATAAATGTTCCATATTATTCAAGAAATATATAAGGAAGAAATTTTAACTATTAATATGTAGAGAATCTCAATAATTTTCACGTTGAGATAGTTGATGGCTCTTTCAAAAGTAATAGTCAAAAAAATCCCACATGATCACACCCATGTTTATTTTTTCAAGTTTCTAATCTCTAAGACACCCAAAGAGGCCCAATCTTTCATTGTAGTTAGGACCAAATACATGTTTGTTAGTCAAATTCACACTTATCTTATGTCAAATGTAAGGTGAGGAAATTTTAGAATGGTGGTACTACAGTACTATGGCAACTGGAATGAGGATATAGAATTGCATCCAAGAAACAGATGTTGAAGTAATCCATGGATCTTTCTAGAAATATGCAATAACAAAGTATTGTTATGGATTACATAAGTTATGTTTGCATTTTATAGTGTTACACGAATTTAAAGTAGGTTTATGCCCAATTTTACTGATAAAATCATTGACATCTACAAGAAATGTGTGTATGCAGGAAGAATAACAAATGCTTAACAATATTTTCAAGATTTTCAAGAAATACTTCTTTCTTAGTACTATTTGATTGTTTTGTTTTCTTACAAGGAAACTCGTAGAGGAGAAAATTCATTTCTTTGGATATATGGTGGAGGAATGGTAGGAATTTGAAATCCATACCAACTATAAATTTGCATGTTTTTCACAACTTCAGTGACCATTCTAGTAGTTTTTTGACAAAAAAATAAAGGCTTATCAACCAAAGAGACTACCATAAAAACTGAACAAAGACTATTAAGATTCATAGGTTTAGAGAGACTAAGATAAAAAAAACAGGTAAACAAATTCTATACATTTAAAGAATTAAGAAGAGGTGGAGACATCCACCTCAATAGGAACTGAGTTAAAAGACCTGGACCGAGATGAGAAAATATTTTTTATAATGGACCAAACTTCAAATATAATTAAACACCAATTAAATACAAAAATTTAAACCATTATTTGATAAATGTAAATAAAATTTCATTGACAAATACATGATTCAACGTTGTAGTGGGTGATGAGAACATACCTATGCGGTGAAAAACTTGATTCACTTACAACTTGTAGAGATTGAATTTATGGTAATCACCCTCTAATACAAAAAATGGAAACCAATACGTTCGGTAAAAATATACACCCAACCATAGGATCAACTACATTATGTCTTTGTACAACTAGCCACCCCCAATCCCTCAATCGACTACCTCTGCCAATGAATCCCTCCTATCCAAAAATTACCCCATAAATTAAAATAAAAACCTCACACCCTCCTTCTCATCCATTAAATATAAAAAAAATTTCTAAAAGGAAAGGAGAAAAAATAAAATTGGTGGTTTCTCCACAAGGTTTCGCTAGAAGCGGTCTTGTGGCACATGGTGGTTTTTCTCATGGTTTTGTATTTTTGTTTAAGGAACTATGCTTGTATTCTAATACAAGGTAAATGGGTTGGAGGTTCATTGATGTCATGGGACATATATATTGTATCGTAAAAATTTATAGAAGTATATATATTGCAAAATCTTGTTGGTTTTCATATTTTTGGGTTTCCACGATAAAATAATTGTGTTTATGTGTGTGTTTCTCCTTGCATATTTTTTGTTTTCTTAATAATTTATTTGCAAATATTAATTGTACAATGTTAAAACCTACACAAATATCTCCAATAGGGAAAAAGGGGCATCTGATTCAATGTACATCTCATGTAAAATACTGAAGAAGACCACAACGAGGATCATTGATTGTTGTATAGTGGTTGTAGCAATCCCATGAAATGTAACAATAAGTTCTCTAGTATGGATACTCTTTTCAGTATGAAATTACATTAGCAGATCTCTCAAGGAGGTAGCTCAATTGGTGATCGAATTAATGTGAAATTTTTGAAAACTAAGAGATCCAAGGTTAAAATCCCCTTAGTTGTGACCATGTTTACAAAAAGGAGAACAAGTCATAGACTCCAAGAGATTTACTAGTAGCTACGTGTGAGGTGGGTTGTTGGGTTCCTCTGGGGTACAAAAAAAAATTACATTAGGAGATGATCATCATGTCAATGGCATAGGAAAAGGTATTGTGTCTATAAAGACTAAGAAAAATGAGAACACCTTTTGATGTATTTTATGTACCAAATTTTAAGAATAATTTATTAAGTAATGGCTAGTTGAGTCAACATGGTTATGATGTTAGATTCAAGGACTATGTACGCAATCTTAAATAAGACACATAGTAGAATACTTGTTGCAAAGGTTCAAATGACCAAGAATATAGTGTTCCCATTGAATATGAGAAGTGAATATGTCGTAGTCATATGCACAATTGTATCAAGAATATGTGAAACTTTGTTGTGGGATCTTGGATATGGTCACCGACCTTTTATAAGTCTTAGTCTCTTGTTGAAACAATCAATGGTTATGGCATTCCCATATTGAATGTGTAAACCAACACTTGTAAAAGTTGCATTCTTAGAAAGAATTAAAGAGAGATTTTATATAGGCTTCTTACAAAGCCAAAGAGATTCTGGAACATATCCATACAATTTTTTGTGGACCCATACAAACTCATTCCCTAGGAGGAAGATTTTATTTTTTAACATTGTGTGTATTTTCTGAAGAAAAAAATCACAAACTTTCATAAAGTTAAAAGAGTTTAAGGCTATAGCAGAAAAATATTTAAAAAAAAAAGGGGAAAAAAGAAGAAGAAATAAGTGGAAAATATGTCAAAGTGCTTAAATTGTATGGAGGAGGAAAGTATGGCTCATGGGAATTGACAATTTTTTGCAGAAAAAATTGAATTAAAAGGCATTTCACCACTATATATACTCCAATATAAAAATGGCATTGATGAAAGGAAAAATCAAATCATTATGAACATGGCAAGGATATTCTTAAAGATAGAAATTTTCCGAATGATTTTTGGGTTGAGTTCGTTGCTTGCTCAGTCTACATATTAAACAAATCCATAAAAAATAGCATAAAAGGTAAGGTTCCTCAAGAAGCATGGAGTGAAAAAAGGTCAAGAGTCTCTCATTTTAGAGTTTTGTGTAGTATTTCTTATCCATTTTTCCCAAAAGAGCTAAGGAGGAAATTTGAGAATAGGAGTGAAAAATGATTTTTCATTGGATGCAGTGAAAAATACAAAGCCTACAGGTCATATATTCTAGTCACTAATTTTTTTTTTTGGTGAGAAGATATGTAAAATTCTTGGAGGAAAAATCTTGGAATTATGATAAAGAGAATGAAGCACTACATAGAAGATATCCATCTCTCCCAAGAGATGAATAAGTGGAATGTTTAAGACAACAAGTCCCTCAAACAGGATTGACATGGCTACAAGTGCAAAGAGAAAAAGATATATTATATTCATGTAGAGAGTTAGTAGATTTAGTGAGAAATAATGGAAATAGTCCTTCTTCTAGTAGTGAATCTGGAAAATTTAGTGAGAAATCAAAGAACAAGGAGCTTAAGGGAAACATAGGATTAGTGCAATGACATGGATTGGGAAACCAATTTTTTCTTATTATCCTATCATCCTACTTATATTCAAGATGAAGTGAAAGAAGAGCATTGGATATAAGCCATGAATTAAGAGATTGAAATTATTGAAAGGAATTAGACATGGTATCTTGTTGATCTCCCAACAGATAAAAATATCATTAGTCTTAAGTGGGTGTACGATAAAAAATGAATGAGAAATGAAAAGTAGAAAAATATAAGGTAGTGTTTGATGCCAAAGGAATTACTCAGTAACCAAGTATTGACTATGGTGAAACCTTTGTTCCAATAGAAAGGTTAGATAATATTATAGATATGTTATTCATTGCAACCTAGAACAAATGGTTAGTTTACTAGATGGATGAGAATCCAACATTCTTGAATGGAAAACTAGAAGAGGAGGTGTATGTTAATCAACCAATAGGATTTGAAGTAAAAGGCAAGGAGTTAAAAGTGTACAAGTTGAAGGAAACCATGTATTTCTTGAAGCAACCTCCAAGACCTTGGTATAATTATATTGACTCATATTTACTCAAGGATGGGTTCAATAGAAGAAATAATGAGCCCACTCTATATAAAAAGTCAAACCAATTTAAAATTATTTATGGTTTGTATTAGTGTTGATTACAATGATATATACAAGAAACATGATGTTAGATGAATTCAAAGCTGCCTGAAAAGAGAATTTGAGATGATAGATCATGGTATCATGAAGTACTTTTTTGGAATTGAATTCAAACAATCTTCTCAAGGGATTTTCCTATCTAAATAAAAGTATGCTATAGATACTTTAAAGAGGTTTAGGACGGAAAAAATCAAGTTAGTAGAGACAACTACAACAACGAGAATAAAATTGGGAAAGCAATATGATGGATCGATAATGGATACAACATTGTATAAGAGGCTTTTAGGAAGCCTCATGTACCTTACTACAACTTACTTGATGTTATGGTTGCAATTAGTTACATTTCCATATTTATGTCCTTGATCTTCCCAAGCATATCACTAGAAAGTTGGAAAACTAATTTTAAGGTATAGTATATGTACAAGTGAGTATGGTTATGGTACACAAGTTTTGAAGACAACTATCTTATAAGATACACAGATAGTGATTTGGTTGCTAATATTGATGATGGGAAAGACACTTCAAGATATGGTTTGCATTTGGGTACCAGTTGATCTCATTTGATTCAAGAAATAATAGTTGTCTCAATATCTTATGTGAAATAAGAATATGTAGCAACTATTGCAACAACATGCCATGCAATATGGCTAAAAATACTTTTGAAATATCTTCTACATGTGGGGAAGATGCCAAATTCTCTCATTTGTGATGACCTAGAAGGTCTATCACTCCACAATAGGTAGCTTTAAAACATTAGGCTACACTATAAGTCTTAAGAAAGAGAACTCAACCCTACACATCTCTATTAATTTCATTTAAACTGCTCTCATATAAGTTATATAAACATTAAAGGATTTAGTTTCCTAAGTTTTGCACTATCTGGAATACCTGAGGGTGATTGAGGGAAAACAACATCATATCGACCCTCTGTTGCTCAAAACCCATGTGCTTGTTTTCCTTCAGTGTAGATTGATGTATGAGAATCCTGGAGGTGATAACATGAACCTGTTGCTAGAATGGAAATGGGAACTAAACTTCTCTAACAAGAACTGAACACCCTTCATCTGCTACTCCATCTTGTTATTTCCCTCTTTCCTTAACCAACTTGTATGTCGATAGGGAACAACTTGCACAACTTTATACAGGAAGACACCATGGCTGGAAAAATTTGGCTATCTCAAAATAATTGTTGGAACGTCAAGCACACTCCTCCAGAAAATTATAAAAATTCTTTTCTTTTCTACTGTCATATGGTTTCATTTAACAGTCCATGAAGAAGACCTATACAGGCCCCATGTTACTACGCTTCAGCAACCACAACTTCAGTAATATGCTGACCAGGAGGTATACATAAGATACACGTCGAATTCACTATATAAGAAGACTGAAAAACACAGTAGAGAATAGGTATGGAAAGGGAGTTTATATGTCATTTTGCTGAAGTGAACACGCCCAGATATGTAGAGATAACTCGTCCTTCACAAGAGTGCCCATGAGTAGACTTATATGGATAAACTCAGCCAAAACCACAATATAGCTCTGGGTTTGACCCACCAAATAGCTCAGATGAGCTTGATTATTATTGTTGGTTATTTGGACCCCTCTCCAGCACAGAATAACTTGACAAGGAAGGAATCTAGGCACAATCACCGATGAAAGCCTACACTCTTCCTACTCTATAATAATACAAATCCCATGATCATCCTTGGCCATTTCGTAAGCATTCCACACAACACTCACTTGCTTGATCGCAGAGGTATATTTAATACATATGTAACCACTCCATGAAGTATAAAAGAGCTGCAGAGGTATATTCAACCTTGATCCAAGACTGCATAGCTAATCATCAATTTGAGACCACCAGAAATATCTTAAATCATCATGCTCATGACAAACTCCTACGAATTTTCATCACTTGTGTTTATTATATAGATAGAACACACACAAAGGTAGTGCAATATCACATGAACATTATTCCATTCATACAAATTCTATACATTTATGTATACTCAAAACTTCTGGTCTATCATCTATCTATGCCCTGATTTCCAACATTAAAATCGCCTCTCTAATGCCTTCGAGGCTCACAATAATATAGAAAATGGATTCTGCAACAATTTCTGGTTTAGATCCAAAATCTACTCACCCATATCCTAAAGATCTTCTAGGTTAACTTTTAACTCAACTAAATTCCTATTATCGGATCTCATAATCCCTAAGATATTCATGAGATCTTCACAAGTCTAACATATTTCATGTTCTCACATATTTGAGATTATTTACATTTAAAACCTAACTCAAATATTTCTCACTCAAATAATTCAAAACGTGCAAAATTTTCTATATATTCTTCAGCACTCATTCGAATCTCACAACAAAACCATAAACCCTAATTCAAACAAATATACAATGATTTTCTTGAGCGAGATGCTCCTGCATCAGAATTCCAAAGTTTAAAACACTCATGATCTCTTGATCATGTGGTTTCATATGCTAATGAAATCCTCCAAAGCCCCAAACCTTACTTTGTAATTGTCCAAATGCTCTACACCTTTGTTGTGGTTGCATTCTGCTATCTTCTGGTTCAGTTTCCTTCCTTCAATCAACTTCAAACGTTGATTGATCATTCCTTATTCTGTAAGCTTCTTCCATCTAAACTGGTTCATCATTATGTTCCAGAGTTCTTCAACCACAAAATCAATTTCTTCTTGCTCATGGAATCCTTTTGTCACAACAACTCGTCTGAGATCCTTTCTCCGCTACAATTTTTCACATTCATTTTTAATCTGTTGGCTGCTCTTTTCATCTTTTTCTGCCATCCATGCATCCTTAATGTCTTTGAAAACATCTTAACTCTGCAATTTCCCTTTTCTACTTCTTATCTTAATTTTTTTTTAATTGCACTCAACCCGGTACCTAGGAGGGTCACATAAACTTGCACCAAGTTCGCAGCAAATTGTTAGTTCTGGAAGGATTTGTGGTGTATCAGGGTAGCATGTTGATTATTTTATTTTTTTCTTCGATTCATCAGACTACAAGCATAGACTAAGGGATCGTTGTGAGAACTCCGTCAAAAGGGAGAGGTTTGAAATAAAATATTGCAAGTAGTAAATTGGAGGCCGAGCCGGATGCATCATTTTTGGAGGATGCAGAGGTCGAGACACACATGGCGAAGTAAGGGCTCCTCGTTGTGATTTAGCCATATGAAGATATGTACCATGGAATCAGGTCTATGCAGTAACAGATCTATGGAGTAGCGAATCCATGCACTGGATTTATCCACAACCATTTAGAACAGGCACCTTGCTTTTTTTTTATCTCTCCCAATTTGATTTCATTCGTTTTCAGTTTGATCTTCTATATTGGTCCATAGTGCATAAGATTCAAGCTGCCAAAAGTCGTGTGGGAGAAGAACCAATCTAAAATCCGAAAGAGGTAATATGGATTCTCTACCTTTAGAGAAATTTAATGGCATCAAATTTCATACTTGGAAAGCTAAAGTTCAAATGCACCTTATGAATAAGGGTTTGTGGAGTATAGTTAAAGGAATCGAAAAAACTTATAATGATCCTAAGCTCTTAATTGAATGGGAAAATAGAGAAGACAAGGCTAAGGCTATAATTGGATTAGATCTTTTAGATAATCAAATTCATTTTATTGATTTGGCAAAATCATCTAATGAAATTTGGGAGCAGCTAAGTAAACTATTTGGAGAAAAGGCTATGAACGCAAAATTCTCTTTAAAATTGGAGCCCTTTAGTCTTAAAATGCATGATTAGACACCCCTCTCTAATCATACAAATAAGCTAATGTCTCTCTTTAGGCAATTAGGTGAAATTGGTGCCAAGGTAGATACAAATGATGCGAAAGAAATTCTATTAAACAACCTATCTCCCAAGTATAGTAACATTGTATTCATATTAAGTCAAATGTCCTCTCAATCATTAGAAGGAATAGTATCATCACTTTTAGCTAAGGAAAAAAGGGAAAATTCAGAGGCTTCAGATGATAGTGGTTAGCATGAAATTGCATTATTGTCCAAAGGAAAGATGAAAAAAACCAAGGGCTTAATAGAATGCTTCTACTGTCACAAATATGAACATACAACTTGGAATTGTAGAACTCATGTAAGGGATCTTCTGAATGGAAAGGAAGTTGCAAACATAACCAACTTGGATGACATGTCAGAATGAGATGATGATGAGTGGCCATTAGAACCACTTCTCAAACTATTCTAAAATAAAAAAGACTTAACTTTTTCTGTTGTGGGTGTATGTTCTAGTTTGTGGTGTGAATTGAAGAAGTATTATGTTATTATATTGTGCAAGAATATAATAATGCATAATCACAAAGAACAATCCAACTATTCAGCATATTAATGTGATTCGTCGTGCTTCGGGAGCATTAGTCACATGTAGTTCTTAATAAGGTCAAGCTAATGTGACCCATCGTGCTCTAGGAGCATCAGTACATGTTATTTTTGTACAAGGCCAAGTTGTAAAATTGTTTGTTGAAGACATTCTGTATCTAGAATTTTATCCTAGATAATTGATGAAGGTTGCGGAGGGTCCTGGATTCACAGATGGTGGTAGTTCCATAGGATGATTTAGTATCAAGACTGACCCGTTGCACTCCAAGAGTTTGAGAAACGTCAATTCTGAAAAACATGTAAATGATCCTCTGAAGCATTTATGTCTTAAATGAATCAAATGGCATATATATAATATTTTTTATAATTATATTTATTAAAATATGTTTTTAATATAGTAATAAGTCAATATAAATTGAAAATAAAGAGGAAAATGAAAATAAATAGGAAAAACTATAAATCATGAAAATAGAACTAATAGAAAAAGGAAAAAACTAAAATTAAAATTAAACAAAAAAAGATAAAACTTCGAACAAAAAATTAATAATTAATAATAATAAAAATGAAAGTTATTACCTTAATCAAACACCTCACAAATAAATAAATTAAAATAATAATAAATAAATAAACAAAAATTAAATATTGCATATTTTTTTTTGGGTGAAAAACAAAATTATTACATACAGAATGAATGAGTAATACCATACCACACTAAACTGAATAATAATAAGAAGAAGATGTTTGAGAAAAATATTAAGATGCTTGAGAAAAATATATACACAGTCAAAGTGAAATTGAATGAGTAATATCATTTCACACAAAACTGAATGATAATACTCCATAGTGAAAGACAAAACTAAATGGGTAATACCATGTCACAAGCTGATATAATAATACACCGATTCAATGCTGACTTTAATTACTCTGCTCACATAACCGAGCCGAAGGCCAGCTTCTATGACGAGGAATGCATACAAATCTGGTTTGCCTCCCGGATTGAGACGAAGGCGCACTCCCACGACGATGACTGCGTAGAAATCTGTTGCGGCCGCTGGAGCGCGGGAGATTGCAACCAATAAGGGTCCGCAAGAGAGCTCTGATCTTGAAGAGACAACCCCGCAGCTTGCGAGAGAGAGTGCTACTAGTCGCCTCCGCCTTGGTAGTTAAGTGGTAACTGCCAAGAAATATCTGGCGCTTCTCTAGACGCTCTTTCGCATAATCAAATCCAAATTTCCCATTGCCCAGGATGTCATTATTTTCACATTCGTCCGCATAAAGACGGGATCCGAAAGAAAGGCTCTCACTTAATCTTCTCACGCCTCTTCTTCTTGCAGGAGAAGGACCGTTAATTCCAACTCCAATTCCATGAAGATTACTACGGAACGACAGATGCTTCCTGGACGCCGACCTCGACAACGCAGCCGCTGGATTCATGGTCGTGTTTTGTTTCCGCGCCCAAAATCACAAACCATATATTTTCCTGTTCTCCCGTTAATGTTATTGAGATTTTACTGGTTGCATCGAACCCCATAGGACCTAAGAATTTAAGGGAAATTCTTTGATTTCGATAATGTCAAAGTTTCCCTTCGGTGACGACGATGACACGCCGAGCCTCCTCTTCATTGTCAGCGCAGTTATAGCAATGATGGTTGAAATTCCTGCTTCACGGGGTAACTTTGTCGCAAGCGTTGAAAAGTGACAAGGCCTCCCTTTATATAAATATATTATGAAGGGATTACCTATGTAGATTTATGTAAGTTACGAGTCAAATTCGAATAAGTATGTCATGAAGTGCGTGGTCAATCGAACGACACTGTTGAGTGGATCGCCCGTGACCCCAACTGCAATTTAGATGATTTCAATATCTTTCACATAAATATTAACGAATCCTACAATATCAGTAAAAGGGCGTGCAATCGACCACGTTTAGAATGAAATAAAGAGTAAGGTCAATGTAAAAAACGAGGATCCGCTCAACTAAAATGCCGTGTCTAAAAAAAATCCACATAATAATTTAGAAATTTTGGTAAGATTTTGAAAATTTTAGGCAAAGATTTATCAGAATTTTGTTTACAGTTGTTAAACTTCAGTATTTTCAGTATTTTGGGTGCATTAGAGGTTTTTGATAGTGCTGAATTCATTTCCACCATCAAAACTGCAATTCAAACACTCCAACTACCTCATTTTTGAATTTTTTTAAACCAGATTCCGGCAAAAAACTGTCATCCGGACTATTCTGTTGCGTCGTTAGACAACTCCAACTAAAACCATCTACTATGTTTATTTATCACTTTTTTCAGTCCAAGGGAATATATTATGAGCCCACGTTCACTGGCCCTTGGTAAATTGTTTCACCCTATAAAGTCCCATATTGGCTTTGTAGGGAGAAATACAAGCCGTTGAAAAACTAAAGAGTCATTTTGGTGGGGACATGCGGTAATGAATTAAATTGAAACTTTTAAAACTACAATCAACAGACCCTTTAATAAGAAATTTTATTGAACAATAAAATTGGTTCAAACCCGTTCTTTTACAATCCATTTAGCCCATACGATTGTGGGTCCGGACCAAGGGCTTAACTCCAACGTTTAAACATCATGAATTTAGGGTTTATCTCTCATTTGTCATTCTTGTCGCAAGGGTTTGTTGGAGAGGAAAGTTGGGCAAGGGTTTCGACCTTGCCGCCACCTACAAACCTGCACAAATTTTGAGTTTGTGAATTTGGGATTTCGACTTGGTTATGGCCGCTGGCAACCCTGCACAACCTCTGCAATTATGAATGGCTTACGACCCTGCTATGGTTGCCTGCAAACTGATGCAATCATCAACCGTGTGCGTCATCCCTTTTGGTAATTGCTGGTGTTTTGTCTCTGTTTATTTCTTCTTAGTTTTTTTTTTGCTATATTTAGAAATTTGAAACTATTCTTTATGCAACCAACAGGTGTTGGCTTCATCTCCAGGGCAGCTCGACCTCGGCAACACGAGGTAAGTCTTCGTTCTAGTTTTTGTTCTTGAATTTCTTTGTTCCCTTACTAATTCGCTTTCACCTTGGTCAACAAGTGATGTCTTTGGTGGTTTGTAGAGATGGTACTTCCCTTTTGTGGTCATTCTGCCTCTCTGCTAGTCATCGTCACTTCAGGTAAGACGATTCCTCACACTCCTTCTCAGCTCATCCTCGCTTTCTCTTTTATGTTTGTTACTTGTTGCCTTCTAAATCTTCTGTGTTTGCTTGTGGATGCAGGTGTTGGCCTGGGACTGTCTGCTGCTTACCGCCACGGTCCAGGGCCTCCCTTGTATAACAGGGTAGGACCCTTCCTTTATGTGAATCTACTTTGTTTTTAATTGCTAGGAGTTCCTCAAACCCTCAAAGGGTTTCGAAATTTCATGGTTGTTATGGAATGTAATCTCCAGTTTCTTTTCATTGTCTTCTTTGCAACGATTGTTTGGTATTGTGGATACACTTCGATTTTTAAGCAGGGTATAAACCCTAATGGTTATATAAATTTATTTTTAAATGCTTACAGGTTCAGTTTTCAGTATTATCTTCAATTTGTATAAGCTATTACAATGTTGCTTACTTGAATTTGTAAATTTAATTTACAGAACCTTGAAATAAGGCTTATTCAACTATGAATTTCTTTGGCAAACTTTTAAATAAAAAAATAAATGAACATAATTAAAATATGTTACCAATGTATTTTAAATATACCTGCACTTCTTTGCTTCCAATGTATGACTTTTTCCTGCTTGTATATTTTTTGGGTCCGGAAATTTCTGTTATTTGATACGGAAAGACCTTCGGCACATTTCAATACTCAGTCAAATTTAAAATTGCAGAGAAATAATTGTTCTTTAAATTAGAAGTTCAATAACATTTTCTTTATTTGTTCACACACAGATTCACTTTCATAACACTCTCCTTCTATCTACGGATGATATAACCTCTTTTGGTGGGGTTTGGGTAGGTTTATACTTTTCCCGAATCCCTCCTGTAACTGAGAAACTGCCATTTAGTTTCCAACTGTTTATTAAAACTAATTCTTTCTCCTTAACAAATTTACCCTATCTATTTTTTTTACTTTCAAAATTACAATAGTTGTGTTAACTTGTTTTTGACTTTTTTAAAAACAAAACAAAAACATAAAATAAAACTAAATAAAAGTTCAATTTTTGTCCAGCAAAAAATTAGCCATCTTCGGTTGTGGCTCTTTAGCTGGATGCTCCTGCTTCAGGCTCACGAGGTAAATTAAACTCATGGCTCCTATCCATAAGCTCTTCAATAGAGGACCCGACGCTTTGAATTTGTGCAGTGTCCAACCAAGAACTATCCTCAATAGGACAATTCTTCCACTTTACCAGATACTAAAAGTATTCTTTTTTACGTGTCTTCCTAGCAACCTGCGTGTCGAAAACTTGTTCAATCTCCAAAGGTTGTACCGAAAGCATCTACTTAATCCAAGGTTCCTCCTTATCTTGGGTATCCCGTGTTCATATTTCCGAACTGTCTTCCACATCAACAACAACGTATGGGTACATATCTGCCACATTAAAAATGGGCAAGATTCCTATACCCAGAGGTAACTGAAACTCATAAGCGTTTGCAGAAACTTCCGAAGGATTCTGCAAGGCCCAATTTTTTTCATCTTCAGTTTGTTGTACTCCCCTTTACGAAACCTCTATTTGCGTAAGTGCACTAGAACCAAGTCTCCTACATTGAATTGTACCTCTCGTCTTTTCATATCTTCTTTCTGTTTGTATTTTTGGTTGTCGTCTTGTAGTCTCTATTTGACCTGCCCATTTAAATCACTGATTGCATTTGCGAAATCTTCCCCATCAGCACTCCTATGCTCCAACTATCCCAAATCCCGCAATTTAAATATTCTATGTGGGTGCATTCCATATAGGATTTGGAAAGGGCTTCTTCCCGTGCTTCTGTTGGGCAAGTCATTGTAGGTAAACTCCACCTGTGCAAGTACACAAACCCACTACCTAGAATTTTCACCAACCAAGCTTCTTAGCAGATTTCCCAGACTCATGTTTACAACTTCAGTTTTCCCATCGTACCGTGGGTGATAAGTCGAATTGAAGTTTAGTTTTGTGTCTAACTTCTTCCATAACGTTCACCAGAAATGGCCTGTGAACTTCACATCCCTATCTGAGATGATGGATTTTGGCAAGCCATGTAATCGGACTATCTCTGAAAAATAACAAGTGTGCTACATGCGTGGCATCCCTTGTCTTCTTGCATGGGATGAAATGTGTCTGTTGAAAATGCAGCAATATGATGGAGCTTAGTGAAATGAAGTCGCCTTCACTAAGTGGGCCCGCAGGCAAATTCTGGCGCAAAATCTATTTTTAGACTATGTCTATTTTTAGACATATGGAGCATGGTCCGGGGATTGCAGTATGTTATTCTTGGAGCATTGGTCATGTTGGTAAAAATAGATGGGACTCTATTTTTTGGACCTATAGGTCGAAGTATATTTTTAGACTGCCTCTCCTTAAAATAGGGAAGTCAAATATTATTTACCCTTAATAATATTTAGACTATAAACTTCAGTTTACTCTCTTGGAGCACTTCAGTTCGAGTCTTGGAAGTGGCTCATGCATCTGACAGAGGAATTACGCTATTCCCAAGGGTTTGATGGCATCATGCATGGTTGACTTCAGTTAGGACTTCAGTGGCAGAAGTTTGGTGGAGTTAATGAGACAGCTAGTGGAGTTGTGTTCGGTTTAATTTAGTTGAACTGGTTGAGATTAGTTTAACTAGCTAATCAACTAGTTATGAGTGGAGTGAATTAAATATTATTTAATTCATTAATTAGTAACTCATTATTCAACTCAAGAACACATCAGTTCACTACAGTGCATGATCAATTCAGTGGAGACCAGTGAAAGAGGTAGATGAAAGGTGGAGTTAGCTATCAGTGGCGACATCAGTTGTGCATGAGATTTTCACCACACTTGGAGGAATTGCCCATGATGATTGCGCTGTCAAGCCAAGGAGATTCGAACCTTGGATCTCTATATAGACAGGCCTGGATTGCGCAATAGAGGCAAGGCAATTGGCGGTGAGTTTTGAACTAGTAACCTGTTCAAAACTGAGCTAGTTTGTGTGTAACTTCATGAGAAAGTACTGAGTACTTGTGAGGAGTATTGTACTAAGTTTGTTACATGATTTCTCCATTATAATATACACAATAGCTGTGGGGTTTTCAGCTATAAGCTTTCCCCATACATACTGTGTTAATGTGTATGATGATTTGATGTGTTATCGCTTGATTTTATTTCCGCATGTTTGATGATATGAGTGGAAGAGATTATGTGTTGCATATAAATTCGAATTGTATGTGATCGGGATAGTCTCGGTGGATAATTAATCATTATTCAGCAAATTTCTACATGGTATCGGAGCTATTGAAGCAGAGATTGATCATCACAGTGATTACAAACTTATTTCGGTAGACAAAGTCTGCATGCGGGCCAGGTAGCCTCTGGATCCATCCTTTCTTTGAAAGGTGATATATCCAGTAAATGCCCCTTGCAGTCAATCTTTGTGCTAGAAATAATTTGTTCTCACAGATCTAGAGCGGTTGAGCCTTGAGGTGGAATTCGAATTTTGCAGCAGTTTTGTTTTCTTGGTGCCGGTGTTGAAAATGTCTTTCAACGGTTTGCGACTCGAATATGCTCTTGAAGGCAATTCGAATTATGTTGCATGGAAGGATCGCATGGAGGCAGTATTAGAAGATAATGGACTGAAGGAGTTCGTAGATACGGATGTCCAAAAGCCCACTGATCCTGCTGAAGTCGAAGCTTTGCAAAAGAAGATGGCAAAATGTCGAAGGATTCTGTTGGAGGGCGTCAAGGATCATATTATATCCAGCTTGCATGGAAAATCTTCTCCATATTTAATGTGGAAAGCATTGACAGATCTATTCCATAGTAAGAGCGACCAAAGGAAGCTGGCGCTCAAAGATAAGCTCAGAAACATCAAGATGGAGAAAGGCGACAGTATCGCCAAATACCTCACGAAGTTCACTCAATGCAGAGATGAGCTGGGAAGTGTGGGGGTGACTGTCGAAGATGAGGACATGTTGGACCTGGCTCTCCTTGGTCTTCCGAAGGCTTGGCATTCATATCAAGATAGTGTCGATGGTCGGGAGAAGTTGCCGGGATGGGAGCGCCTTTGGGCGGATCTCATGCAGGAGGAGATAAGGAGGACTACCAGGGACGGATCTTCATCAAAGGGAGCTGATGAAGAAAATTGCGCTTTGGCTACCAAAGAAAAGAAGGGGAAGGGTAAGAAACCTTCTCATTCCGGTGCAAAGGGCAAGAAGCAGGATATGGCGAAAGTGAAGTGTTTTCACTGCCATGATCACGGACATTATGCTACCAATTGTCCAAAGAAGAAGAAGAACAAGCAAGCGGGAAGATCTGCAGATGGAGAAGCTTTGGCTTCACAGTTCGAGCTTGACTTTTCACTGATTGCATGCTTGGTTTCAAGTGTGATGGGATCGGGGTGGTTCTTGGACAGCGGTGCGTCATTTCATATGACGGGAGATCGGGAGTTGTTCTCAGATCTGGAGGACAAGGATTTGGGTATGCACATCGAGATGGGCGATGACGGTAGATACAGTGCGACTGGTATCGGTACCGTATCCTTTCAGAGGGAGTCTGGTAAACCCTTTGTCTTAAAGGATGTCATGCATGTGCCTGGATTGAAGAAGAACCTGATTTCAGTAGCGATGTTGGAGGATAAGGGTTATGATGTGGTCTTCAGCGAAGGAAAAGCTTTCCTGCGCAGTAAGACTACTGGAGAGACCCGGAAGATAGGGGTTCGAACTCAGAACCTTTATCAGTTGCAGGTAGATGACTGCGCAGCTATGGCATGCAAGGCGGAAGAAGTGGTGAGCCGGGATGATGAGGGCGAACTATGGCACAGGAGATTGGGCCATCTTCACCATGGAGCTTTGAAGATTCTGCAGCAGATTTCTACTGGACTTCCTAAGGGCACCCTTGCGCAGTCAGATCAGTGCAAGGGGTGTACTTTAGGGGAGTATGTGAAAGCCACCTTTCACGAGAAGGATAGTCGCGCCACGACGATCCTTGAGAGAGTTCACACAGACGTGTGTGGTCCTTTCTCAGTTGCTTCGACAGCAAAGCACAATTATTATGTGATCTTTGTTGATGATTTCTCTCGAAAATGCTAGATCTTCTTCATGCAGAAGAAGAGCGATACATTCGCGAAGTTCTGTGAGTTTAAAGCACTGGTCGAGAAGGAGTCGGGGAAGAAGGTGATTGCTCTAAGGAGTGATAACGGTGGTGAATTCATCTCGGCTGAATTCAAGGAGTTCTGCAGCGCAGAAGGGATTCGGAGAGAGCTCATCGCACCCTATAACCCACAGCAGAACGGGGTGGCTGAGCGGAAGAACAGAACGATCGTGGGTGCTGCACGGGCGATGTTGCATGATCAGGGCCTACCCCTTCACTTGTGGGCTGAGGCATGCAATACAGCAGTGTATGTGCAGAACCTTTGTCCTCACAAGGTTCTTGGCATGAGTACACCAGAGGAGGCTTATTCTGGCAAGAGGCCTGATATTTCCCATTTGCGGATTTTTGGTTCTCCTGTCTACATGCATGTGACGAAGGATGCGAGAAGGAAGCTGGATCCAACTGTTGAGGTTGGAATATTTGTGGGGTACACTGATACACCTCACAACTACCGGGTGTATTTGTCAGACAGTCGAAAGACTGTTGTGCGACGGGATATAAAATTTCAGGAGGAGAAAGCCATGCAGTGTTCGCTTGAGAGGGAGCTACACTTGCATGCAGATGAGGAGCTGTTAGTTCCTAAGGAGGAGCTTCGAGATGTGGATCAGCCACAAGAGGAGGTTCAGGATGTGGAAGAAACCACCCAGGCAGCGCCAACCATCAGAGGGCGCATGCGCACTACAGAAGCTGAGCGACTGGCTCGGGATGCAGAGAAGGTTGTAGGACCACCTCCAGCACAGCGCAGACAGAGACAGTCACCGGATCGGTACACTGGATACATGGCTCTTATGAGTCAATGTGTTGTGACAGAGCCATCCTCTTTTGAGGAAGCTGTGGAGGAACCCGCATGGGTTGATGCCATGATCGAAGAATATGATTCGATCATCGGGAACAGTGCATGGGAGATTGTCCCAAGACCGGTTGGGAAATCAGTTGTAGGTTCGCGATGGATCTACAAGGTGAAGCAGGCGGCTGACGGGAGTGTGGAGAAGTACAAGGCGAGATTTGTCGCCCGTGGCTTCTCACAGATCGAGGGGATTGACTATGAGGAGACTTTTGCACCTGTCCCAAGGTACTCTTCCATACGGACGATCCTTGCTCTCTCAGCGCAGATGGGGTGGCACATTCATCAGATGGATGTGAAGACTGCGTTCCTCAATGGAGTTATTGAGGAAGAAGTGTACATAGAGCAGCTTGAAGGTTTTGAGATCTTCAGCAGTGAGTCGCATGTGTGCCGACTCAAGAGAGCACTGTATGGGCTGAAGCAAGCACCTCGTGCTTGGTACACTCGGATAGACAGCTACGTCACCGGGCTTGGATTCTCCAAGAGTGAGGCGGATCCAAACCTGTACCAGATTGTGGTGGAGGGGAAGCTGTTGATCATCGTACTGTATGTAGATGATCTGATTTTGACTGGAGATGAGCAGTTGATACTTTCATGCAAGGAGGATCTTGCACGAGAGTTTGAGATGAAGGACTTGGGCATCCTTCATTATTTCCTGGGATTGGAGATTTGGCAGCGCAGCGGAGGACTGTTTGTTTCTCAGGGCAAGTATGCCCAGGAGATTCTTGAGAGGTTCAACATGCAAGGCTGCAAGCCTGTTGACACTCCTCTTCCTGGTGGTTGGAGGAAGGAGGATGCTACTTCAGCGGAGGTAGTGGATGCCACTGTCTATCGACAGTTGGTGGGGTCGCTTATGTATCTGGTCAATACACGACCCGATATATGCTATGCAGTTAACCAGCTTTCGCAAGCTATGGTTAAGCCTACCAAGCTCTTTGGGAAGGCAGGCAAGCATGTACATTGCGCTATGTGAAACATCGGGATATGGTCTATGGTACGAACGAGGAGGATGGAGCGAAGCTTTACGCTCTTGATGCGAATTGAAGCGAAGTCAACGGACTGGAGAAACACACATCTGGAGGAGTTTTCAGCATTGGGTCAACAGCAGTTTTCTGGTACAGCAGGAAGTAGAGATCCGTGGCACTCAGTTCAGCAGAGGCCGAGTACATGGCGGCTAGCTTGGCTGCATGCGAGGCTATTTGGATGAGGAAGATCCTCGCAGGATTGTTCAGGTTGCATTTGGAGCCTACAGTGATCTACTGTGATAACCAGAGTTGCATTAAACTCTCGACTAATCCAGTATTTCATGATAGGTCCAAACACATCGACATTAGGTACCATCATATCAGAGATTGTGTTCAGCGGAGAATCATGATGCTTTCATATGTTCCCACGGAGGATCGGGATGCCGACATCCTGACGAAGGCGCTCACCAGGAGCAAGTTCGAATTCCACAGAGGCAGGATAGGGGTTGCAGATAATCCATATATTGCTGAGAGGGAGTGTTGAAAATGCAGCAAGATGATGGAGCTTAGTGAAATGAAGTCGCCTTCACTAAGTGGGCCCGCAGGCAAATTCTAGCGCAAAATCTATTTTTAGACTATGTCTATTTTTAGACATATGGAGCATGGTCCGGGGATTGCAGTATGAGATTCTTGGAGCATTGGTCATGTTGGTAAAAATAGATAGGACTCTATTTTTTGGACCTATAGGTCGAAGTCTATTTTTAGACTGCCTCTCCTTAAAATAGGGAAGTCAAATATTATTTACCCTTAATAATATTTGGACTATAAACTTCAGTTTAATCTCTTGGAGCACTTCAGTTCGAGCCTTGGAAGTGGCTCATGCATCTGACAGAGGAATTACGCTATTCCCAAGGTTTTTATGGCATCATGCATGGTTGACTTCAGTTAGGACTTCAGTGGCAGAAGTTTGGTGGAGTTAATGAGACAGCTAGTGGAGTTGTGTTCTGTTTATTTTAGTTGAACTAGTTGAGATTAGTTTAACTAGCTAATAAATTAGTTATGAGTGGAGTGAATTAAATATTATTTATTTCATTAATTAGTAACTCATTATTCAACCCAAGAACACATCAGTTCACTACAGTGCATGATCAGTTCAGTGGAGACCAGTGAAAGAGGTAGATGAAAGGGTGGAGTTAGCTATCAGTGGCGACATCAGTTGTGCATGAGATTTGCACCACACTTGGAGGAATTTCCCATGATGATTGTGCTATCAAGCCAAGGAGATTCGAACCTTGGATCTCTATATAGACAGGCCTGGATTGCGCAATAGAGGCAAGGCAATTGGCGGTGAGTTTTGAACCAGTAACCTGTTCAAAACTGAGCTAGTTTGTGTGTAACTTCATGAGATAATACTGAGTACTTGTGAGGAGTATTGTACTGAGTTTGTTACATGATTTCTCCATTATAATATACACAATAGCTGCGGGGTTTTCAGCTATAAGCTTTCCCCATACATACTGTGTTAATGTGTATGATGATTTGATGTGTTATCACTTGCTTTATTTTCCGCATGTTTGATGATCTGAGTGGAAGAGATTATGTGTTGCATATAAATTCGAATTGTATGTGACCAGGATAGTCTCGATGGATAATTAATCATTATTCAGCAAATTTCTACAGTGCCATCTTGGTGAAACAATCCACCACCACCATGATGGAATCGTAACCCCATTATGTCCTAGGTAAACCTAAGACAAAGTCCAGACTAACTGAGTCCCAAGGTCTGCTTGGAATGGGTAAAGGTGTATACAACCCTGCATTCTAGCTGTGTCCCTTTACATGTTGACAAATATTGCACTTGGTGACAAACCTCTACACATATCTTCTCATTCTCATCCAAAAATAGAAGTGGCTCAACTGATCCAAAGTCTTATCTATGCCAAAGTGTCCAGCCAAACCTCCACTGTGCTTTTCCTGATTCAGGTTCTCCTGCGTGGAACACTTCGGAACACACACTGTCCTCCCTTGAAAAACAATCCCTCCTACATGTTATAGTCCAACCATGGGCTATTATCTCTTAACAGTGGATTTTGGAAAGCTTCATAAGCTTCCTTAAAGTCTGCATCCTTCTTGTACAAGTCCTTAAGATGCTCAAATACCAACACTTATATTGTGCTTTCCTACAGTAATAAACTTCTCTTGCTTAATGCATCTGCCACCTTGTTGGCCTGACCGCTAATGTGATTTAAAACAAATGTAAAGCTCTATAAGTACTCCACCCATTTCACATGCTTATGGTTTAGCTTGTGCTGCTGTAGAATATAGTGTAGTGCATAATTGTCTGAAAACAAGACAAATTCATTAGCTAACAAATAATGTCTCTAATACTTCAATGCTTGGACGACTACATAAAACTCCTTTTCATATAATGTATACTTTTTTCTGCTCTCATTTAACTTCTCGCTGAAGTATGCTACTGGCTTATCTTCTTGGTTGAGAACTGCACCAATGGCTATCCCACTAGCATCACAATGAACTTGGAAAATTTTGTTGAAGTATGACAGTTTTAGGATTGGTTTTTCGGTGATCTTATTCTTCAAAAGCTGAAAACTCCTTTCAACCAATTCTGTTCAATGAAAAGGCTGATTTTCCTTCTTAATGGTATCTACCATAGATGCACAAATACCACTAAAATTATTAATAAACTTCTGATAAAAACTTGCCAATCCATGAAAGCTTCGTACCTCAAACAAGCTTTTGGGAGATGGCCAGCTTACTATGGCTACAATCTTTTGTGGATACATCTTCAATTCATTCTCAGAGATTATAAAGCCTAAATAAATCAACTCTTTCTTAAAAAAATAAAACTTTTTAAGGTTTATCAACAAATTATTTTTCTGCAATTTTTCTAGCACATACCTAACATGCCGAAAATGTTCCTCCTTGGTCTTGCTGAAAATGAGTATATCATCCAGATATACTATCACGAATTTTCCAATGAATTCTTTAAACATCTCATTCATCAAATGCATGAACATGTTGAGTGCATTCCTTAGTCCAAATGGCATGACCAGCCATTCATACAAGCCTTCATTGGTCTTGAATGTCGTCTTCCACTCGTCACCTTCTCTAATATGGATCTGGTGATAGTCGCTTTTCAGATCTATTTTTGAAAAGTACATTGCTCCACTTAGACAATCCATCATATCGTCCATACAAGGTAAAAGAAACCTATACCTAATGGTGATCTTATTTATCACCCTAGAATCGGTGCACATCCGCCATTCACCTCCTTTCTTGGGAGCTAAAACAGTCTGAACACCACAAGGGCTCAAACTCTCTCGAATCAACCCTTTGTTCAACAATTATTGTACTTGATTTCTTATCTCCTCATTATCCTTTAGACTCATTTAGCAAGTAGCTTTGTTCAGAAAACTGGCTCCCGGTATGAAATCAATATGGTGATTAATGCTCCGCTTTGGTGGCAACTTATCTGGTAGGTCATCTACCACTATGTCACTGAATTCCTGTAACATGTCATGTATCTCCACAAGAAAATCGGTAATTTCAATATGTAGTAAAACTACCCTTGGTCTCCATAAAACTACATAGTTTATTACATTCTTCTCAACCTATCGCAGAAACTCATTTCCGCCTATCAGCAATGCTTTTGTTTTGCTAGTTTCTGCAACATTCTCCTCCTTCATGGGAACAAGTGTGTGCTTTATCCCATCCTTCAAAAACTTGTAACAATTCTTCTCCCCATCATGGACAACTTTCTTGTCATATTTCCATGGTCTACCCAGCATAATATGGCACACATCCATAAGCATCACATCCCAAGTCACCCGGTCCTTGTACTTGCCAATATGAAACTCCACCTAAAACTGCTCATTAACCAGCAGTTGGTGCCCCTTTTGCATCGAAGACACCTAATATGGAGTTAGGTGCTTCAACTTCTTCAAGCCCAATTTTTCTACCATCTCAGTGGCTACCAGATTATCAGTACTCCCCCTGTCTATAATTAGTTTGCAGCATTTCCCATGCGACTTGCATATCGTCCAAAACAATGCTTTCCATTGTGTTATTTCAGTCACTTCTTTAGCTGGTTTTAGTAAAACCTTGTTCAACACTAATGCCTCACCTGTGTCAGGAACATTCTCCAGCTCTTGTGGCGGTGCCTCTGTTACGTCTGGTTGAGCAACATATGCTCCCCTTTGTCCATCCTGCTCACCTTCAAGACATTCAAAAGACTTGTGCCCCCACTTGTGACACTTGTAACATTGGTAGGAATTTCCTCTACCTCTACCATTACCTCTTCCATGCTGGTATGGCCTTCCACCTTTGGTGCTACCTTCTCTCTCAGTCTATCCCACAGTATTTGAACTGTTGCCTTCTTCACTATTGCTGGTAGTTTTACCTCTGCCAAAGGACTGTCCCATTCCTTTCCCGAAACCACGACCTCTCTTTGCATTCTGCTTCCTGGCAATATTTTATTCCGCCTTCAAAGCACATTGATATGCCTCCTCTATAGTTTTAGGGGAAATAAAATTGATCTCATCTAAGATTTCCATCCGTAGACCATTCAAAAATCTTGTTGTATTCTCAAGGGTATCTTCAACATACCCAACCCTCAAGTTCACTTTATATAACTCTTATGTGTGCTCCTTTATAGTCATCGTTCTCTGTCTCAGATTCTTCACTTTTCTATAATGGGAAATTTGGTAATATTTAGGCAGGAACTTGCTTTCATTTTTGCAATCATCATGTCCAATCCCTTGATCAAAGGCTTCTTAAGTCTCCTCCTTTTGACCTACACACTGTCCCACCACAGTATTGTGTGTCCTTTCAAATTGGTGACAACAAACCTGATTTTTCTATCCTCACTAACTTCTTCATACTCGAAGTATTTATCTAACTCACTTTTCAGTCCAACAGTGCTTTTGTGGAAAAACTAACATCATAATTAGAGAGTTATGGTCTTGGCTTGCTACTAGCCATCAAAACTGATTTCAACAATTTGATCTCTGGTGTCTCGTCCTCTGATCCATCTGTCAGTGCCATTGTTTCACCTTCACTATCATCCCCACCTTTAGGATCCCTGCGCCTTCCTACTTCCACTACTTCCAAATGTGCTGACAGAATTCTAATTTCTCATGAGGGTAATTTTGAGGTCTAAAATGGGCCTCCTGAGGAAATTATAAAATAATAGTGGAAATAATAAAATAAGATTAGATTACATCATCAAATTTTAGAGGGGAAAAAAGAAAAAACTACTTTTTCAACTCGTTTTTTCAACTTATCTCCCTATGGGTTTACTCAAGTTTTGAGTGGGAACACCTGTTGGATGCATAATTTTATTCTTCATCCAAGGATTACACATGCTTCATACTTTCAATGGACCCTCCTACACTAAAAATGAGAAATACATGAAAAACGTGACTGCAATCACGTTTTTTCATGTATTTCTCATTTTTCGTATAGTTGGGTCCATCGAAAGTATGAAACATGGGTACTCCTTGGCTGAGAAATTAAAATTTTCATCCAATGAGTACTCTCGCTTGAAATTTGAGTAAAACCTTAGGGAGATAAGTTGAAAAGTAGTTTTGTTATTTTATTATTTTTAAATATTTTTACTTTTTTACCCAAAAAATTGTGAATCATCCCCCATGGTTGACATCATCATCTTGAATCCTATTGGTTCTTATAAAGTTTATTTTGGTTGTACATTTTTCTTAGGAGGCCCATTTTAGAACGCAAAAGTTCTCTAATGTTCTCGCAACCCTTCATCTACTGCTCCCCTTGCAACTCTTCCCCGATATCTTCTTCCTACTTCCATCTCCACTTAGGAAGAAATATTTGCTCTGATACCACAATTGGTGGGGACATGCTATAATGAATTAAATTGAAACTTTTAAATCTATAATCAACACACCCTTTAATAATAAATTTTATTGAACAACAAAATTGGTTTGAATTCGCTTTTCTACAGTCCACTTAGCCAATACGATCATGGGTCCAGACCAGGGCCTTAACTCCAATGTTTAAATGTCAAAAAATAAGGGTTTATCCCTCATTTGTCATTCTCGTCGCAAGGGTTTGTTGGAGAGGAAATTTGGGAAAGGGTTTCGACCCTGCCGCCACCTACAAACCTACACAAATTCTGAGTTTGTGAATTTGGGCTTTCAACCTGGCTATGGCCATCGGAAAACCTACACAACCTTTGCAATTATGAATGGCTTACGACCCTGCTATGGTCGCTTGTAAATTGATGAAATCATATTCCTTGTGCATCATCCTTTTTGGTAATTGTTGGGGTTTTGTCTATGTTTATTTATTCTTAGTTCTTATTTGCTATCTTCATAAATTTGAAATTGTTATTTATGAAACCAATAGGTGTTGGCTTCATCTCCAGGGAAACTCGACCTTGGCAACACGAGGTAAGTCTTCGTTCTAGTTTCTATTCTTGAATTTCTTCGTTCCCTTGCTAATGTTCTTGCGCCTTGGTCAACAGGTGATGTCTTTGGTGGTTTGTAGAGATGGTACGTCCCTTCTGTGGTCATTCTGCCTCTCTACTAGTCCTCGTCACTTCAGGTAAGTCGATTCCTCACAGTTCTTCTCAGTTCATCTTCGCTTTCTCTTTTCTGTTTATCACTTGTTTCCTTATAAATATTATATGTGTTTTCTTGTGGTTTCAGGTGCTGGCCTGGGGTTTTCTACTGCTTGTCGTCACGGTCCAGGGCCTCCCTTGTATAACAGGGTAGGACCCTTCCTTTATGCGATTTTACTTTGTTTTTAATTGCTAGGAGTTCCTCAAACGCTCAAAGGGTTTCGAAATTTTGTGGCTGTTATGGAATGCAATCTCTAGTTTCTTTTCACTGTCTTCTTTGCAATGATTGTTTGGTATCGTTTGTCATATTATGGATACACTTCAATTTTTAAGCAGGTTATAAACCCTAATGGTTATATAAATTTGTTTTTAAACCCTTAAAGGTTCAGTCTTCGGTATTATCTTAAATTTGTATAAGATATTATAGTGTTTCTTGCTTGAAGTTGTAAATTTAATTTACAGACTCTTGAAATAAGGCTTATTCGACTATGAATTTCGTTGGCAAACTTTTAAATGAAAAAATAAATGAACACAATTAAAATTTGTTATCAGTTTATTTTAAATATACCTACACTTATTTTTTTCCAGCGTATGGCTTTGTCCTGCTTGTATATTTTATGGGTCCTACAATTTCTATTATTTGTTTCTAGAGAAATAATTGTTCTTTAAATTAGAAGTTCAATAAAATTTTCTTTATTTGTTCACACACACAGATTCACTTTCATAATACTCTCCTTCTCTCTACGGATGGTAGACCCTCTTTTGGTGGGGTTTGGGTAGGTTTATACCTTTCCAGAATCCCTCCTATAACTGAGAAACTTCCATTCAGTGTCCAACTATCTATTAAAACTAATTCTTGCTCATTAACTAATTTACCCTAACCATTTTTTATTTTCAAAGTTACAATAGATGTGTTAAGTTGCTTTTGAATTTTTTAAAACAAAACAAAAAAATAAAAGAAAAATAAATAAAAGTTCAATTTCTACCCAACAGAAAAGTACGAGCTCTAGTTATGGCTCTTCAGCGGGATGCTCCTGCATCACATTTAAAACAAGGGAAAGCTTCATCGCAGCAGATCCTTCACAACATGTTGTAAAAGGCAGTTGTTACAATAGTTATTATGGGGTTGTGGCTCCCCACCATACTTATTTCAATGCATGCACTCGGTCATGTCAATTGTGAAAGAAATAAGTTTGTATCTAGGGAAATTCCATTCAAAACCTATGGGAATCATAGGGGAGTACATGTCAATTGTGATAGAAAGAAGTTTTTATCTAGGGAGATGTCATTCAAGCCCTATGGGAAGCATATGGGAGTACAAGAGGTATCAATTGGTGATCAATGCGGTTTTAGTCCACACTCAAACCATAGTTGGCATTGAATTTGCTGTGGATTAGTGACATCATTATGAAAACAAGAATCCTACCATGGAAACTTCTACCAAACAGTTAAATGGTTCTCAAGGCTTATGAAAAGCTCAACTCATTTGAATTTTTAGGCTCAAATCTTTGTTTTGGCATCCCTCTCCCAAGGAAAATTGTTGTTTTTTTATCTTTGAATTATCAATTTATTTGTGCTCAGTTTCTTGGCATTAGAAATAATCCATAGCCCAAAGCATGCATAAATCTCAAAGCTAACCATGCCATGATGATCTAGACTCATGCAAGAATGTAATAAAATACATATACAAACATAAATGCAGAGATGTAGCAGAAATAAAACTTCATTTCATTAATATCAATTAACTAAAATATGTTTATAGACATAATGGACATAAAATAGCTAGGGTGATGGTAGCTTATCTCTAAGAAGAGATGTGGCAGCTACATGCTTTTGAACTATGTTAAGATGAGGCTCTAATGCCTATTTATTATTGAGAAACAATGGAAAACCCTAAACATCCAAAAACCTAACCTTAGGAGATGAAACTCCAAACTATGGGCCCCGTTGGGGTAAATTGGTGCATCAATTTCCCAGGGTCGTAACTTTGGCATACGATATCTGTTTGATATGTACGATACCCGACTAGAAAGATATATATGAGGATTAAAAGTGATGATAGAGAATGTTTAGTAGAATAATTATATTCGACGACTGTGATAAACGTCGTTTAGGACCTCAAAACGACTCCAGAAGTTCAGGACACGAAAAAATGACAAAAATAGTAAATTGTTCTACAATTAAGAAAACTAAAAAACTGAAAGAAACAATGGTGTGGGATACAAGTGGAATAGGCGGGTGGCCACCAATATCCACCAGGATCATTCCTGCCCCCTTAGGAAGTAATGGTCCCCATTGCGTTGAGTTCCTCCATGAGATGAGGAAACTTCTGTTGAACTTGGTTCCTAGTGAGCCACTTGCCTTGGTGAAGGAGTTGGCCTACTTTGAAAACTCGATGTAGTTGGATCCTTTGTTGTCAGGTGTTCTATATCTGTGTTTCAATGATTCGATCATGTGTGACTTGTTCCATGTAGTCTGAGTTTAACTCTATTGGTGTGAGTTGTTCTCGAATGTCGGATGTGTCCAACAATGGTGGAAAGTAGGGTCAAATGCTATCCACATTGAACACTGGGAGTAGACAAAGGAATATTGAATAGTGGGCTCTAAGGCAGTGTCCCTTACCAACTTGGTGATGGTGTATGGCCCATATCGGAGTGGGCGAAGCTTGTGGTGGGCCCCAATAAGGCGCTTATTCTGAAAATGTAACTTTGTTGGCCACCTGGAACTTGTGTGGCACCCGATGTTGATAATGTCTTTGTTTTTACTTAGCATTGGCTCTATACAATATGTGATGGAGCTGTTGGAAGATGTGTCGAAGGTGCTCAATGAACTTGTTTTCCTTGTCAGCTTCAGACTGAACATGAGCCGAATCTGCATGAGTAGTTGCAAATGGTATGGCCACAACAATGGGACACAGTGGCTGGAATCTCGATCCCACCTAAAAGGGGTTGTGGCCACTTGAGCTATGGAGAGCCTGGTTATATTTGTGCTAGACATAGGGGATGTTCTCATCCCATGTGCGTGGATACTTTGAGTTGTACATGCAGAGAATGTGTACGATCATCCTATTGACGACCTTTGTCTTGGCATCAGTTTGGGGATGGAAAGCGGTGGACTTAGTGAGCTTGGTGTCCAACATCGACCAGAGACTAGACCAAAATGTACCGAGGAACCTACTATTCTGATCTGATATAATAGAATGGGGGATCCCAAAGTGTACCCACACTCGTTCAAAGAAGAGTTTACCAGTGACTATTGTTGTGATATTCTTCTTGCAGGCCACCATAATGGCCATCATCGAGAATCTTTCGATGACCACAAAATACATTCATTTCCATGTTTAGTAGAAGGAGGACACAACATGTAATCCATGGAGGTGGATTCCAAAGGTCAACTAGGGGTATGCATCGAAGTATAGAGGCCTTGCTTCTTGATGGTTGATTTGGAAATCGTGCAGGCAGTGCATGATCTGATGTACTTCTTGACATCATGTCAAAGGTTAGGCCAATAGAAATACTTCTGTAGTACTGCCATTGTTTTCTCGGCCCCAAAATTCCCAGTGGCATGACTATAGTGCACTTCGCAAATCATCTTGGCATGATCTCTTGGAGGAACACAAAGGTGTCCCAAGTGGCATAACAATGCATCCTGGAGGTAAATCTGGAACTTGTTGACCTTCCAAGAGCATCTAATATGTGTGGCTAAATTTTGGGTCTCTTTTTTAGAGAAGCGGTCAATCATAAGTCTCGTCCCCACAAGACTTGATCACGATGCTTAATGCCATGATTGGTGGTCAGTTGAGGCAGTCTGCAACATTATTGGTGCTTCCATTCTTGTACTTGATGTTCAAATGGAACTGTTGCAGGTATGTGGACCACTTTTAATGGAAATCATTCTGCAACTTCCCTTATTTATTTATGAACTGCAGGAGTTGGTGGTCCGTGTGGATAACCGTTTCCTTCCCCAAAATGTAATGCTTCCATTTTCAACATGCCTACACAATGGAATACATATCTTTGTCATAAGTGGGATACTTCTGGATTGTATCCAAAAGTGTCTCACTATGATATTCCACTGGATGCTCCTGTTGAGTAAGGACTGTCCTAATACCATAATCAAAGGCATCTGTCTCGATCTCAAATGGTTGTCCAATTTTGGTTATGTGAGCACTAGTGTAGAGCAGAGACAATATTTCAACTCTGTGAATGTCTTCCGTTGAGATTCAGACCAAAACTTAATTCTGCTTTTGCTCCTCCCTTGGTGACTTGACTCAAGGGAAAATTAAGAAAATTTTAGGTAAAAAGAACATCATAAATATTTTGCACACCTGTTTTAAACCATCTAATGTGATTCATCATTACAACAAGATTAATTAGATTATTTTATTGTAATTTTATAATAAATTTAAATATAAGTAAAAATAGATTCAAAAAATTATAAAATTGATTATTTAATTAATAAAAATATTAAATAAATAATTTATTATATAATTATGTCATAATGCATTCTTTGAAACCAACTTCCCTCTGTACCATGTGTAATGTCTTGGGCCATTGATCTGATATGTTAGACAATTAAAATAATTCCCACCATTAGATCATCATAGGGTGGAGAACATTGTGTTGGAAGTTAGTTATAGAAAGTTCATTACATTAACGAACCATGGTGAAATCCTTGATGTGGATGGATGATTGTGCATCTTTCACAATAAGTGAACTTTGTTTGATATCTGAACTGCTTTATGATACCAAATCCATGTCCGTTCTACGATGTCACATGGGAGTGGGGAGGACTTGTGGCCTCCAGGATCTCGGATGAATCTGGTGGGCATTGTGCACGCAAATTTCTGAATCGGGTGGGTAGCCTCCAGAAACGACTGTTTCTATTTTTTAATGATTTTGGTTCTTTACTGTTGGGAGTCTGGTGAAGGGAAAATTGGAAATTGCTGAGGTTTCTCATTTTATTTTGACGTATTATGAGCCCTTCCCCCTCCTGGAGTAGCCCTTTATACCTCTAGATTTAGTTCATTAATTCTTCATTCAGTGTTGTTAGAAGAAGAGGTTGCGTTGTGGTGCTCATGGCAACGGCGAGATCACTTCACCAGACCTGTGATTGCTGATTTTTGGAGTAGGACTATTGAAGGTAAGTTGATTTTTAAATTTTAATGCATTTTTAGTTTTGATTTTTTGTGTGTGTTTCGTGGAGGACTAGAATGCAGTGAAGGTTGTTCATTCTGAGAAGAAGGTTGTTCACTCTAAGACTGAAGATTCATACGTTGATGAGAAGACTATAGATGCTTATGCTGATGAGCAGACTGTAGATGATTAGTTGTGGAAAAATATGTTAACTTCTAGATGCCCTTTACTTACTGCAACTTCCAATGTATTTAGAATAATTTTCCTTCATGTTGATTCCTTATTTCATCTACCTTAGTTGCATATGGTGTGTTGTTATGAGATACAGATCAAACTGAAGGAAAATTTCTTTTCCCTCTATGTTTTCCTATCCAATCATTTTTCTACTAGTCTTTAAAATTTGGGAGTGCCTATGAAGGACCTTTGGACCAGTATAATAAATAAACACTATGTGTTTTTTCTCTTGATTTTAAGATTTTTATATTTAATTTAACTACATAAATTATGAACACAATAATCATTATTTCATTATACATTTTCAAAATGCATCGTTTAATTAATATTCAAAATATTTTGGGGAATTCTACAAATTGCTACAGAAGATAGTGAAATTAACAAAGTGTTACAGAAGATTGCTCAATGAAAATTGTCTTTGGAGCTTTTCCCTTAACTATATGTATTTACGGTTATTTTATAATATAGATTTTATACTTGTGGAAAATTGAAATTAAAAGATGGCTACAACAACACTTCATCCCTAACCTAAGTCCCAATAAAGATATTCCTCCATTTTTACGCCGAAGGTGTCCCTATTATGAGCTTTGTTGAGATGAACAGTGCTCTCAGCCAATCTCTGTGCTCCACCTATCGCCCTTCCAGCCTCTCAAAATTTGACACTTGGCGGCTGCTCCCACCCTCTTGCTCTCAGCTACTTCCCGCGCATGTCAACTCCTCCGCGTCCTCCTCCGCGTTCGTGCTGCTGTCGCATCGTCTCCTTCGACGTTCCGTCGGGTCATTTTAATAAATGACCAAGTTCTAGTTTTATTTTTTTGAAATTACGGGTAAAGCAATAGTGAAACATTTGCTCTTGATTCATCTGAGGTGGAAGTGCAAAGTGACGTTGACATGGTATACATTTCCTCTTTATTCATCTGAAGTGGAAGTGCAAAGTGACGTTGACATGGTGTATTATTAAACGAAACTTACTCATTTCAATTAAGTTTGGATAACACATCGACATTTGTTCAGGGTCGGCAACATTTTGTTTGGGAGTTGACTCATGAATGGGCCAATTTTCTAATCATGTTTTATATTTACTTCAAAGGCGTTCTCTTTATGAGATTGGGTGGGAAAACAACTTTCATCCCACCCAATCAGAAAAATTTCTCATCGCCATTCTATCCAATTAAATTTTGATATGTGGAGACAAAATATTGGCTGAGTTTGAGTTTAACCAATAATCGGCGGCCTTCTGCGACGTTCTTGGAAATGTCGTAGCCGTCGTACAGGAAATGGCTGAGCTCTCGTAGGGCGTCGATGTGGCCAAGAAAGGTCACTCGAGTGCAAAGCGTTACGCCTACTTTCAGGTCCTTGTCCTTCTTGCTGCCTCTACTGCCGTTGAATTGTATTATGTCTAGAGAATATAATGCAGGGGTGTGAGATGCAATCACAACCTTCGCCATCAGAGATTCCTTGCGCCCCCTATTTTGCAAGTAGTAGAATCGAATCTACAAGAAGCCCCAAAAAAATTTAAAAACTTGCTAGACTCAAGAGCTTTCTAAACATTGAGGTGACAGCTGTTACCAAAAATTTAAAGCCAAAATAAAGAGTAAAACACTCAACTTACCATCCCAAGAGTATAGAAAGCCTCCACATTTCCAACATCTGCGCATTTCTTTATGAAGCGGTGAGGTCCCTCTCACCGGCTAGATGCCTTTACAGAGAACGCCAAGGTGGAGTCTTTTACTAAAACAAACTATGGAAACCCATTGCATGGAACCTCTTGCATCTGCACAAAAAAAATCAGTAAGCCCCAACATTTTAGGTTAGATTGAATAGACAAAAGGAAAAAGAAAAGGGTATTCTATAGACAGTAGCTGGTGGAGACGAATAATCGTGTTGGCATTCATAGCCCAAAATTCATAGCCCAAAATAAATTCACATAAAAATACAAATAGACATTAAGAAGTAAGAAATATGGGAGCAATAAAATTTTAGAAAGAGAAATTAGTGTATATTATCGGTGATTGGAGTTATGTTAAATACACTATTTTCTTTTAGCTAACCACATAATTTTTTGTGTCTACAATTTATCTTTAACTAACTTAATTTTTGGAATCACAAATAAAAGTCACTCCGACAAATTCATCAATTATACATTTTATCCAAGAAATTTCATAGTAGAAGCTATTTCAAAAATCATAAAATGAAAGAAACTTCAGCTTAACAAACAAGCATTTTCATTAGCAAATCAATTCCTTGAGAAAAGAGGGGAGATTTTATTAAAAGCCATTTCAAAAATAACAAAATATAGGAAGTTTAGCCTACAAACAGATATATTTCATCAGCAAATCAATCTATAAATGTATTCATTAGCAAATAAATGAGTTGTAGAAGCTATTTAAAAGTAATTTATGAGATTTAAGACCATGTAAATTGTGAGATTAAAGATTAAATCCCGTTAAACCAAGAAAAAAAACACTTGGATAACCTACTATAGTGAAATAATTTGAGATACTAGTACCCTACAGGCTATTTTTGAACTTACATAGTCGCAGACCGCTTCTCACAAGTTTTGATATAGATCTGAATATCAAGGTTGCTTGAGGATTCATATATCCAATTTATATAAATAACTGATGTATTATAAGATACTAAAGCCAGATAAACTCCAGCTTTCGATTTTGCTAAATAAAGACTCCATTCTTCTAGATCGTGCCAACTGCGTCATTGAATATTTGAAGACATCTCATAGCTCGGGAAACTAATATAAAAATTTCTATATATTTATGAAATTGATTTTATACACGCCAACTATAAACACTGAAATGTACAAAATATAGAGCGAAAACTGCGCATGTACTTCGGCAGCAAAGACGATGATGAGACAATGAGAATTTGCGTGTATCAGTCCTTAATTTTATGGTCGATTACAATTCATCTGTCAGCCTAATTTCTACCCACGTTTTGTCAACTTACTTTCTATGTCTGAAGCTATGCCCCCTATCCTTCTTCGTTCCATAGTTGGTAGCAGCAACTGATAGATTTCAGGGGTATTCTACATGTGATGCTCAGTGTCGAGTCCCGGAGGGTCCCTGGGGTGATGACTGACAACGAACTTTTTGCAGCAGAGAATGACAAGGTTGTAGATGAGTCGGTGGGTTATGAGGAGATGTTGACAAAGGAGGAGAAGAACAGCTAGACCAAGCTCTGAGAATGGGGAATTCGAAGGCCATCGAAAAGGAGGGGGAGATATTCTATGGCCCTGTGGATCGAGATGAATGGCATCAAAATGGAGGGTTGTCAGGTTTTGTAGGGGAAGAATCCGTCAGCCTAATTTCTGCCCACGTTGTAATCAGTCCAATTGCCTTAATACTCCTTGAACGACAGATCTCGATTCCTATCTCTGTTATTGTTCAAATATTACAACTCTTTTGAGGAATTCATTTCCCACGCAATCAAAGGGTGTGTCATTGTTGAAGACGTAGAGATGGGCATCTTCGCCTATTGCTAGGGTGGGATAAGCCCTATCCGTTATGCATGCTTGTCCCCCTTCTGCAAATATCTCCACGATGGAATGATAAACCTATGATTTCATTTCATTCCATCGCCATTGTAACGTTATTTGGAGCTCCATTTTCCACACTTACAATAAAATTGCCAAAACCAATATTGTTTATCTTACCAGGACTCGCAATGAAAGTGTCTGGCCCTTAAAGGACCCCACATGAATCATAAAGGTACCATATGTTGTCTTATCAAGGTCGATATGTAAAGACGTTCTGCAAGATTAACATGTTTTTTTTGGTTTACTTTCCTAGATTAATTTATTCACTATGTTGCACGAGTTCCCAGTACGTGGGTACTTCTGGTACGGGGAACGAGTATCCGGTACGGCTAGAAGCTTTGCTCAAATTTACAGGAAACTTTAAGTTGGGAGCGGCAATAATATAATATATTAAAAATAAAAATAAAATAATTTAAAGGTGCAAATTAAATTCCACCATGTAGATTCCATCTTGCATTGAAATATGTAAAAGATTGGACATTGAAACACCGCCAGAAAAAATCAAAGTATCAATCCATCAACAACTTGCCAATGAAATTCCTTGCCAGTGAAGAAACATGTGGAACTCCTAAACAAAAAAAAAAAAGGTTATTATTACTTGATTATTATGTGATTTCATGTAACAGTATATTATATTCAAGTTTGGAAATTTATAGAATGAAACAGATTAACACACTACTCTTTCTCTTTCTGGCCATCATTGTAATTTGTTGAATCTTATCATTAAAGCTTCAAGATAGGCTTCAAGAAAGTAGATTTATTTGCAATTGTTGAACTTCAAGATTTGCAACAGAAGCTGCCAAGGAATGACTAGCAACTGTATATATTTTGTTGAAATCTTTGGTAGATCTCCACATCTCTGTTGCTTTACAGAGCCCATGCAGTATAATCCCCTGACCTATCATGTATTAGTTATGAAATAAACAATTGGTACCCTCTCTGCTCAAAATAGGTACCCAAAAGTTGAAAATCTGCTTAGAATAGGTACTCGAAAAGGTGAAAATCTGCTCAAAATAAGTACCCAAAACGTCAAAATTTGTAGTAGTGAAGCTCCCAAAAAGCTCCAAAGTACCCTTTGAAGCTCCCAACAATTTTGGAAAGTTTCCTACAAGCTCCCAAGCTCCCAGGAGCGGGGGAGCGTGGGGTACGTGCTCTCCAATGGCTGGGAGCGGTACCCGTGTTACTATGTTTATTCAGATCAATAAGTCATTGAAGCTCTACCTGCTCTGGTCACCGCACATTAATAAGTTACAAGTTAAGTTTAAAGATAAGTATGAAGGTCCCATTCATCTAAAGAAATCATCAACTATAGAATGATGCGAGACTCCATTCTTCACATTCATTTAATTTATTTGAAGTTGTCCTCTAAGTTGTATTATTCAGCTATAAGTAACAATGTGATACTCTATTCAGCAAGGAAAATTCTATAAATTTCAATATTTGTCAATAAAGGATAAAATCAACAAATTTTGGGAAATCTTAATGCGACAAGTATTAATGTGGGCTAGCATGAGTTGGGGCTGAAACAAATGGTGATATATTCCATGGAGTCCACCATGTTTAAAATACTTTTAAATTAGGAAGAGTGAATAAGAAGCAAAGACTCAATTTTATTTTCTTTTTTCTCAATACATATTTGGTGAAGAAAAGTCCTCAACCAAGTTCCTAAAAAAGTTGATGGTAGTAAGAATGGATAAGAAATAGAAGGTTAAAGGTTTAACTAGTGTTTCACTACTCTATCAATTTATTTTTGTTTATTCATAACTTGTTGATGCTATGGTAGTTAAATATTACATCTTAGGTTTTGTCTTTTCTAAAGAGTTGATGGTAGTAAGAATGGATAAGAAATAGAAGGTTAAAGGTTTAACTAGTGTTTCACTACTTTATCGATTTTATCTATTTATTCATAACTTGTTGATGTTATGGTAGTTAAATATTACATCTTAGTTTTTGTCTTTTCTATAGCTATGTTTGTGAAAAGGGTAGGGAAGAATAGGGTAGTCTTTTGCAAGGTGGAGATAGTGTTTGGTTGGGGGAGTTTGTGATAAAACTTATTTTATATGTTCATGATCTTGTATTGATTTCTAAATCAACCCATCGACTGCAGGTGCACCTATATGCTCTTGAGCATTTTTGTAGAGTAGTGGGGATGCAATTCGATACTAGCAAGACCAAAATAATGTTTTTCTCTAGGAAGAAAAGTTAGCATATGTTCTTCTTTGAAGACAACATTCTTGAAGAAGTAAATGAGTGCAACTGTCTCAGGATTGATTTCAACAAAAAAAACTTAATAATCCTTCTAAACTTGCTTGATAAATAGAGGTGTTAACCATTTCTTGATAAATTGTCTTTACACAATGAAAAAAGATACTTTGATTTCAATGGAATTTCACATAGAGTATCCAAATTTAGCAAGAGATGCTTCTAAGCCGACTAACCAAATTTGGCAAGAGATGCTTTTGAGCCTATTGTTATATTCAAATGAGCATCTCTTTCTCAAGTTTTTTCTTTTTTCCCAAATTTATTTCTTTCTCCTTATTGGCAAGGAGCTCCATGATTTTTTTATTTGATCCAATGTATGAGGGAGTTCATGAATCATGTTATATTCAAATGAACATCTCTTTCTCAATTTTTTTCTTTTTTCCCAAATTTATTTCTTTCTCATTATTGGCAAGGAGCTCCATGCAAAGGGTTTCGAGGAAGGATACCATCATTACTATGCCATTATTCTGGGACAATTAAGTTAGTGTTACTTTATGTTAGCGTAACTTTCTTTTTAAATTTAACCTCCTATTACAGTCTTTAAAATATATATAGAAACTAAAATTTCCATATATTTCACTTAATTATTGTTTTCCCCACTCTCTAGGTTACTTTGCACCTCTCAATGCAAATGCTAGTTTTATTTTTTATTATATTTTTAAGTAATTTTATTTAAAAGTGGGTATATTGGTTAAGGTTATAATTTTTAGAATCTATGCTTCTGTGATCCATATAAAATTGTAAAATCTCTTTTGGTAATAATCACATATAATGGAACGTTGTCGATGTGTTTCGAACCAACCAGTGTGGTTCATCATGAGGACTAGGTTATAATTGTTTGGTTATATTTTTACGTAATTTATTTAAATGTTAAATTTGAGTATATTGGTTGGACTTATATGTTTGAATTATGAAATTTATATAATTTTATTTCTAGTATAATTTGAACATGTTAAATTTATTTATGTTATTAAAAATATATTTTAAATATTTAATATCATTTTTATTTCTTTAGAATTATATTTTTATTTAAAGGTAAATAGAGATTTATTAGAATTTTATATTTATATAATACAATTATTTTAAATAATTTTGAATGTATTGAATTTTTTTAATATATTTTAACTAATAAAGATTTATAATATTATTAACTATTATCTAATTAAAATTTAAATTGAAAAACTAAACCATGCCCTAATTAAATTATATTTTATTTATTTCTTATTAAATTATAAATATGAAGAGGATAATCTTACAATTAACCTCATAAATTATTTAAAATAATTAATTTATTATTTATTATTTACTCATTCTTATTCTTATTTTTGTGGAAGATAGTCTTCGATTTAAATTTTTAGATTTGAATTATAGTGAATCATAAACCAAAAGTCAAGTCTCATATCACTGTAAATGTAATATATGGTATTTAAATATATTTTTACCACATTTAAGTGTGAGTAAGTATATCAAATAAGTATAATTTATTATATGGAGAAAATGTTAGCTTACTCATACTAATATATAAAGTAAATGGTTTGTAAATATAGATAGGCATTAATTTATATTAAGTATTAAAATATTTTTAAAGATAATAGACAAATGAATACTCTAGATTCTGTGAGATAATAGACAAATGAATGCTTTAGATTGTGTGAGTTCTAATGATATATTCCAATGTAAGTGAATTGTAGATGTTGTTATGTTTATGAAGGCTATTAATCCAGTAGTATTATTGATTCGATCATTTCATACATGGCTCTATTTCTCTTGTCAGGATGATTACTCTTTGTATTACTCTTTGTTTAATATGTATAAGTAAATTGCATTAAATACCTTTCTTTAGAGTGAATATTTTCTGCTTGCATGCAACCATGGAAATATGGTGAGTATAAATTCATGTATAACAAAGACCGATCACCATGGTTAACTTGCAAACACAGTGATTCTTATTAGTAACATTTCCTTTTCATTCTTATCCAGGATTGAATCTCTTCAGAAGATGCAATCTCTTCACATGATGCCCAAACTGAGGAATTATTAGATCTTTGTGACATTAATAACTTTCTTGTAGAAATGAAAGACAAAAATGAGGTTGAAATCATTACATCATGTGGTGGTAGTATTCATGGTTGCTCTGAAATACACTTAAAAAAAATGGCAATATTTGGGCTCTTTAAATTAAAGTCACACAAGTGTTGCATTTAATCACTTCAACAGGACGAGAAATGAAATTTTTCCAAACGAATGGACGACCAACATTGCAAGGGTGAAATTTAAGGAATTTTCAATTTTTGTCTCTATATATCTTTTTACTATTTATACATTTATATTATTTTACTTTTATATCATTAGGTTTTATATATTTATATTATTTTATTTTTATATCATTTAATTTTGGAAATAAACAGAGTGTAATTAATTTTTTGAAGTTATTTTTTGAAGTTATCTCTATATATCTTTAATAATTATGAAAATCGTCCATGTTCTTTTAAGAAAAGAAACTCAATCGTACTAAAAAAATTTCATAGGTTCTCTTCAAAAAAATCAATTCAGAATCTCCCAAGGATTTTATCCACCTAAGAGCTATGACATGGATAGTCAAAGTCTGGTAGAAAAGGTAAATCTAGCCTAGCTATCTTGCCATCTTGATTTTGCAATTTAAATTTAAATTTAAATCAACTTATCTTATTATTATATTTATTTAATTTTTCTATTTTACATGTTATTTTAACTTTTAATTATATGATGCAATTATTTTATGGAAGTTCTTTTATAAATGAATAGAAATTTTGTTTTGAATCAACATAGATTCCTACTTTAATTCTAGATCTATAAGCACTAATGTCACTACTATCAACATGTAAAATTACCACCATAATCCATATCACAAATTCTTGTACAACTATATATAATTCAAAGGTACATAAGCTTGTTTTAATGGAAATCTTCCCATTGATTTGATCATACAAATATTAACTCGTGGGGACTTATGGCAGAGAACTATCACGTTTTTTTTTTTATATATATTTGTTACATTATCCAACCATGGATTATTCACGCAAATAAATTATGCCTATGGAGATTGCGTTGTCTGCTTCGTTTATTGATCTGCTAATTATTTATTGAGCCTCGGGATGTGCTACCCACCTGGCCATTGAATCCGCCTTCCGAGGGATGAGCTGATTAATTGTGCTCCAATGTCCAGCGGTACTGTTTACATGTGTCTCCCTTCCCTCGGGATTCTCTGTTTCCCTCCAAGGGAAAAAAAAAGAAAAACTTCATCCCTCATGCCAGAACGCAAAGAACTCAGTGGGTTTCCTCTTCGACTGCAAGTCTGTGAGCGGATAGGGTTTGGATTCGGCGTTACCTGCCGATCTCCCACTGAGCTTCATAGATTATTCGCTTGTTTGAGGTTTCACTTGGCGTTTCTCTAAAGTTGGCCGAGGAATCGCAAACTCTGTCGGACTCTCTATAAATGTTTCAGGTTGGTCTCTCAGTTGCGTTCATCCGTAGTTATGTACTTAGACCCTAACGGGTTGTCTCAATTTTTGCTTATTTTACTATACATGCTCGGATTTTGGTTTAACTACCTTCCATTCTTCTCCTACAGGGTTTTGACCTTAGCAGAGGACCACGCTTGATTTCGGGACCAGCCCAGAGCATACTTCCACAGCATGTCGCAGCCATTTCTGCAATGCTAAGGGTAAGTACTTGTTTCTGGCCTGCCCGTCATAATCTGGTGGCATGATTCGATTCTCTTTTCTTACCAGCTGGGGACTAATCTGTATGGTCCATGGTTTTTCCACAGGTAGCTCCAACTACTATCACTTACAGGTAACCATTTTTCCTTATTTTTTAATTAAGTAAAGGGTTTGAGCTATCGCCCTCCATTTTTACCATGAGCCTTACAATTTGATAAGTTGATGACCGGTTTCCCCTCTTTGCAGGTACGAAGAGTTTCATTCCGTCGACTTTAACCCTTGGCCAGCATTTACCTCGGCTGAATCTTCTTCGCTCTATTGTAACAGGTATTTGTGTTTTTTTCCAAGGGTTTAAACCCGCTCTGAAACAGCTCTGTCACGGCTTGGTTTTCGACTTTCAGCGGTCTCTATTTTCTTTACGAAGAGGCTTGCTACTGGTGTTGGGGTTTCTCATAATACTGAGAGGCTATACCCTAAAAGAGTCGAGTTTTATTGTTTTTATGTAATAACTCCTTTGTTGAGGAGAAGGGGTTTTAACCCTGAACATTTTTATGGACGCAACTCTATGATTTCTGTTGTTCTGAGGAATTTGAATGACAAACACAATGGTTATAGCCGCAGATACCCCAGTGACCATGTTTTACTTGGTTTACTTTTAATGTCAAATATTCATTTGTTTATTTATAACATGGTGTGCCGATACAACGTCTCGGCGTTGTAGTTCCAGTTTTTATATTTTCTGTGGAGTGTAAAAACTCTGGTAAACTTGAATAAGTATATATTATTAATGATGAAGATGAAAAGATGATTACAATGGGGAATCACCGAGGCTTTAAATATAGCCTCATGGTGTCCCTTGGTGAAGAGGCATGATCTTTGATCATGCCCTTTCACTTAATAAAACCTAATATAACTATATCTAACTAATAATTAATAAAATTTACATAACATTGCCCCTCTCTTAAAGATGCTTTGTCCTCAAAGCATATGTAACGATGGACAATGTTGACGAACGCCTGGGTTTCTTGAGCGGCGGGCTCTTGCTTCACACATTTTAAAAAGATCGTGGAGCATATTCTCGAGTTCAATCTTTTGTTGATCTGGATAGTGAAAATCTGATATCTTTTGTTTTGCACTGTAATATTTATTCCAGACCCCGCGTTTGTCACCGCCTGTGTATGCTTGACACACGGTAATTCAAAAATCTAGGATCAACGGCAGCAGAATAGGAAACACAGTCGTGTGCACAACCAGAATTCCCAACTGAGAGTTTGACAGATGGTTGCCTTACCCTCTGATAAGATGCAGGGAATTGGGCGTAAGCATGAGGGAAACATTGTGCGAGATTAATTAATTAATATTGGAAAGTGGACTGTCCGCAGTGATAACAGAAATCAATATGAATGTTGTATAGAGGCGGAATAATGGAGTGTAAAAACTCTGGTAAACTTGAATAAGTATATATTATTAATGATGAAGATGAAAAGATGATTACAATGGGGAATCACCGAGGCTTTAAATATAGCCTCATGGTGTCCCTTGGTGAAGAGGCATGATCTTTGATCATGCCCTTTCACTTAATAAAACCTAATATAACTATATCTAACTAAAAATTAATAAAATTTACATAACATAGCCCCTCTCTTAAAGATGCTTTGTCCTCAAAGCATATGTAACGATGGACAATGTTGACGAACGCCTGGGTTTCTTGAGCGGCGGGCTCTTGCTTCCCACATTTTAAAAAGATCGTGGAGCATATTCTCGAGTTCAATCTTTTGTTGATCTGGATAGTGAAAATATCGGATATCGACAGGGTCGGATCCTGTCTTGACTTTTGGTGACTCTTCGTGGCTCCCTTTTGAAGATAACATTTCTAACTGATGACATTGTACTGTAGATGTTGGCGCTCCTATTTGAATCATCTTCGTCATCAGAGAGGAGGATACGACTTGATCTTCTGGGGCTTGGAATCCATACAACCTGTGTTTCTGCCCTGTCCACTTGAAACTTATAAACTGCTTCTGATGGTTGGAAGAATAAGTACCTAGAGTTTGTAGCCATTGAATTCCTAAGACCACATCTACTCCTCGTAATGGAACGGTGTAGAATGGAGATTCTAGATGAAAGTCTTTAATCTGCAATTTGACTTTATGGCATTTTCCTACTTGTTCAATCTTCTTACCATCGGCCACCATTACCTTCATATTAGGCATGGGAAAAGTAAAGAGGTTGAGTCTTTTGGCCATGGTTGAATCTAGAAAATTGTGTGTGCTGCCTGTGTCTATGAGAACCATTACATTGTTTTTCTTAATATGTCCTCTTAACCTTAGGGTTTGAGGTTGTGATATGCCTGTCATAGCTGATAATGACACTTGCGGAATAGTTTCACCATCCACTTCTGGAGAGAACTCTAAGTTGTCTTCTAATCCTTCTATACACGAATCAGTACTGTTAGCGTCGTTAGTTGCTTCACAACTGTATAGATTTTTCGCTTTTCCATTAGCACATCTGTGCTTAGGGTCCCAGTTTTCACCGCAGCGTTTGCACTTGCCCTCTCGCATTCTTTGTTTTTCCATACTAGATTTTTCTTCTTCACGAAGATGGACAGGGACATATTTTGTGTCATCTACATTTTCAGATTGAGGAAACCTTCGTCTCGAATATACTTTTTCTGGTTTTGATAATCTTTCAAATTTCTTTTCAGCAGCTTTTGCTTTTTGCCTTGCTACTTCTACGGACGTAATTTCATGTAGTTCTAGCTCTTCCTGTATGTGGATTTTAAGTCCTGAGATGTAAGACTGGATTAGACGAGATTCCGACAATCTGGGTACTCGTGTTGCCAAGGTCTCCCATTCTCGAGTGTACTCATCCACATCTCCTTTTTGGCGTAATTTGATAAAGGTTGAAAAAAAAATTTCTTCTTTTATGCCTTGAAACCTTTTGAAGAACACATCCTTAAATTTCCCCCAACTGATAGCGAGCGTTGTTTTTTTCCACCACATATACCAATTATATGCTTCTCCTTCCATTTTCATGGAAGCATGCTTAATTTTTTCGTCATCACTAGTAATGTCATAAATCTCAAAATATTCTTCTGCTTTATTAAGCCATGCAACGCTATTTTTTTCATTACCATCAAATTTGGGCAGGTCAATCTTGGCTTTGCGCTGATATGCTAATGGTGGAACAAGAAGGGGATTTTGATTAGCGAATGCATTCCAGAGCTGCTTATTTTGAAAATCTACATTACTATCTTCTTGATGATGTGGGGAATCGGTTTTTTCCTGATGCTCTTCTGAGTTCCCTGAATCTGCGGAATTGTTTTGTTGATTTTTTTCCTTGTTAGGAGATATTGGGGATTGTGTGTGACTCAACTTATCTATCTTATCATTGAGCTTGTTGAAGAGTTCTGTCATATTGTTCATTGCTTCGTTCTGCCTTTCTGTGGCCTCGTGATGATTTAGCCACATTTGTCTTTCTATTCGATTTGTCGTATCATGAATTTTTTTGATGTCGTTGGAATGCCCTGCAACTGTGCTTTCAAGATCGACTAATCTTTTTCCGAATTCTTCGGAATTATTAGTGATCTGTTTCTCGAGATCCACCAATTTTTTCTGGAATTCAGCCATTGACATTGATGACGACATCGAACGCGTATGAGGTGGGGAGTATTTTTCTGCCAGTTTCTCTTCTTCTTCCTTTAAAATTAATTAATTAATTATTATTATTATTATTATTTTTAATTAATTAAATTAAATTATAAGTTTTTATAAATTATATATATATATAAATTATAAAACATATAAAATTATATATTATATAATTATATGTTATATATAAAATTATATATCATATAATTATATGTTATATAAACTAAAATTCGTCACTTATATATTTAAAACGTTGTATCGTATATTTTAAAACGTTGTATCGTTCCACCCGTTATCAAATTGAGTCGTTACCAATGTTTAAGCCACCGAGGATTGTTCGATTTGTCGAGCCACGTCCAGTTTGGAATCAACACCACTCGATATCATTTGCGGGTTTCTAGTTCAGACGTCGTCGCTCTGTCAACAGTGACACGAATCACTCTGCCAGTTCAATACACCGTTGCGTGGCTCGACAAAGGTGGATGTCCAGACCTTTCCACTTGTAAAGCGAATGCCCACAAATACACGGATTTCAGGAATTTCAACGTGTATGGATTCGAGTAGGGCGTCGGTTGAACACAATCTAGCCTGCGTAGAAAGGATCCCACGCTGGTGGGGAGTGAAACTGCAATGCGACTTTTGCACTGTAATATTTATTCCAGACCCCGCGTTTGTCACCGCCTGTGTATGCTTGACACATGGTAATTCAAAAAGGTAGGATCAACGGCAGTAGAACAGGCAACATGGGCATGTGCACAACCATAATTCCCAACTGAGAGTTTGACAGATGGCTGTCTTACCCTCTGATAAGATGCAGGGAATTGGGCGTAAGCGTGAGGGAAATGTTGTGCAAGATTAATTAATTAATATTGGAAAGTGGACTGTCCGCAGTGATAACAGAAATCGATATGAATACTGTATGGAGGCGGAATAATGGAGTGTAAAAACTCTGGTAAACTTGAATAAGTATATATTATTAATGATGAAGATGAAAAGATGATTACAATGGGGAATCACCGAGGCTTTAAATATAGCCTCATGGTGTCCCTTGGTGAAGAGGCATGATCTTTGATCATGCCCTTTCACTTAATAAAACCTAATATAACTATATCTAACTAACAATTAATAAAATTTACATAACATTCTGTTTACTCGCAAGCTTGAGAAGAGTTTTGTTGTGCGAGTACATTTCTTTGTTGGTATTGCAAATTACAGGTATTTCTTTTGCATGCTCTCGAGACTTATTCATGTTCTCTTAATTCTGTTTCTGTGCCGCTTTTTAGGAAAGGTAACGCTTCACCCTTCGATAACTCTCTGTCTGTCAGGGTTATTTACTAGGGTAGTAGTTTGCGCATCCTAATTCGGTTACCCTCACTTTCTACAGGGTACATGGCATTTTATTGTTTTCTTTTTCTATTCTACTGTTAGCAACATTGTAGTCTCTATACTTTCTATTTATTCTACTGTTATCACGCGCTACGTTTAGACACAGTGAGTAGAAAGAATTAGAGACTTACTTATATTTTTCTTGCAGAACTTCTTCTTTCAGTAATAAGCTTTATAGTTCACAAATTATAGTAAATATATACTTCACTACAGTATTTGTCTCTGCCTTATTATATAAATATTGTAAAAAGGAAAATAGAAGAATATACATTTCACTAACAATCTTCTTCATTCTATTAGGAGATTAGTAAGTATTGCACTCTACAGTACTGCTATCTTCTATTTATGCATCACAAAACTGGTTTACTTCGTTATAATAACCGAAAGACTTCCACACAAGTTCATTTTCAAATAAATATTTAAATGCACAGTGTACTTATCTGTAAACACAGAAGTTAAGCTGCTGGTCCTCCCAACCATCAAGGGAGGTGATTACATCCTCCGCTTGCCCCATAGCCCCAGAATCTGGACGGTGCCACGGGCAACAGTGGAAATATTTCTGCTATGACCTCTGGATGGCCAATCCAGTCACAATCAGACAATCTGCTTCACAAGGGTTGCAGAAGCTATTTTCAACTAGACCTCCTCCAACTCTAGAAAATACTTCACCCTCCTTCCAAGAATTACATAACCCCCTCTCCTCTTCTGGGATCCAATTTATCCTCAGAGGAGAGGGTAATTGTTTTTCCAACTATTCCCAACCACCTCCTATTTTTGGAAACTTTTTACCAACAACTTAGAAGATTTTATTTTCATTAACTAGTCCTCCTACTTTAATTATTCTCAATAAAATAATTTGTTTTTTTTTATCTAACATAAAACTTCAAGTCTTTTTCCTTTGCCAGAAATTTAAAATAATAAAAGTTTTTAACTAGTTAATACTAGTTAACTCTAATGAGGCTGTTACAACTAAGAAGGATCAAATCTCTAGAAGTGCAAACCTTTAGTTCAATAATTGAGGAAAAGTTTTCACTTAAGAGATTTGATCCCTCTTACAACTTGATGGATCCAGAGTTAAAAGATGGATCTAGCATGGTGTAATAATTGAAATTAATAATTATATTTATTTTAATTTATTTTATATTTCTAAAATTAATTTCTATTTTTATGTAATTTCAAGGAGTTAAAATGTTTTAATTAATACTTATAATTAATAATTTTATTTTATTTTATTTATTTTTATTTGTATGTAAGTTGATCTAGTCAAAATGTTTCAACATCTTTAGATAACATAACATAATAGTACATTACAACATCTTCAATATTGCGCTGAAGAGTGTCTCTGAGCCCAAAAATGTAATTAAAAAAATTATAAAATATTTTGATTGTGAAATGATAAATGATTTCTGGGCACGTCATATTGATGATTCATGGTATTAGCCCATGATATTGTAAAAAATCTATTTACAAGTTAATAATATCTATGGTTAACTGGGAGTGAATATACATGATTAACAATCTTGTTATATTGTAAGTATTATTATTTTTATTTGTTTATTAATGAAATTCAAATATGGTTACAAAATTTTATTTTAATTACGTCGTAAGGCGTCACTCTTTGAAAACAACTTCCCTCTACGTCACTTGTACTGTCTTGGGCCATTGATATGATATGTTAGATGATTAAAACAATTCCCACCATTAAATCATCATAGGGTGGAGAACGTTGTGTTGGAAGTTAGTTATAGAAAGTTCATTACATTAATGAGCCATGGTGAAAGCCTTGATGTGGAGGGATGATTGCTCGGATATTTTAGGGCGAGTGGACTAGTGGACTTTGTTTTGATCTCTGATCTGCTTTATGATGTCAAATCCATGCTCGTTCTACGATGTCACATGGGAGTGGCGATGACTTGTGTCCTCCAAGATCTCAGATGAATCTGGTGGGAATTGTGCATGCAAATTTCTGAATCGAGTGGGTAGCCTCCAGAAACGATTGTTTTTAGTTTTTAATGATTTTGGTTCTTTACTAATTGGAGTCTCGTGACGAGAAAATTGGAAATTATTGAGGTTTTTCAATTTATTTTGACACATTATGAACCCCTCCCCCTCCTGGAGTAGCCCTTTATACCTCTAGATTTAATTCATTAATTCTTCACTCAATGTTGTTAGAAGAAGATTTTGCCTTGTGGTGCTCATGGCGTCGACAAGATCGCTTCACCAAGCCCATGATAGATGATTTTTGGAGTGGGGATATTGAAGGTAAGTCAATTTGTGAATTTTAATGCATTTTTAGCTGTGATTTTTCGTGTTGGATAGCTGGACTTAGAGCAACTTTAGGGCTCTTTGATATTGCATGGGTTTCAAGCATTCGTTTCGATGATGGAATTTTAGGTGTACTATGATCTTGGATCGCCCCAAAAAAAGTGAGCAACTTCTGAACATTGGGACTGGCATGGGCATGGAGTATAAACAGTGAGCAAAAAGAAAAGAACAGAAAAAAAACCCATAAGCTAGATGGTAATTGTAATTACAAGAGTGAATATTTATATTTATATGTGTGTATATTATTATAAAGCACCATGAATGGTGGTGGCATCTCATTTGGAAGTTATCGGCCCCTCCCCGCACAAGATTATTCATGTGGTGTTCACTAAACAACATTGCTCCTTCCATGGATAATCTTCTTAAATGTTCCATACATGGACCCACTTGGTGTACACTATGCATAAATGACTTTGAATCCATTGAACACCTCCTCCTTCACTGCAGAACCATTGTTGCGCTCTGAACATCCATTATACACGATCTGGGCATCAATCTATCTTGGCAAGGACTGAACATCATTGAGGCATGGCAATCCTGGTACCTCTACAAACAAAGCCAAGAGCCTCCCACTCCTCGTCTGTTGGGGCATCTGGCTGGCAAGGAATCCATCTATTTTTAATGATTCTCCCCCTCTCTGGCATTTGATTAAGTCCAACATCTTATCCATCTTCTCATGCATTCCCGATGATGATCCTCCTAGACCCCCTCGAAATAGCATTCCTGAAGTCATAAATTACAATTCACCTTGGGCTTATTTCGATGGATTTGTACAACCATTGGGATGTGGTGGAGGCGCTCTACTACATCTCTCTCATCTGCATTTCTACATAATCAAGATGGGTCTGGGACTCAGAACAAAAATTTTTACTAAGCTTATCACACTTCTCCATCTACTACAGTTTACATTAGAGCATAACATTCTACACCTTCAAGTATTTGGTGATTCAAAAATTATCATTAATTGGTTCAATAAAGAAGCATCATGTCATGTGTACACTCTTATTTCTATTTTGGAAGATATTTGGCGATTAAAAGTTCAATTCTCATATGTCTCTTGCTCTCATATATACAGGGAATGTAACCGCATTTATGACAAGTTTTCCAAGGACGCAGCGGTCCAACACAGGGGGCTCTGGCACATAGAGGAACAAAATGACACTCAAATTTTCAGCTATTATCATCGTCCATTTATTGAACAACCTGATATCGCAGCACAACTGATCTAATATAGACAGATTTTTGATAGATTTTGACAGTTTTGACAGACAATATGGACAGACCTAGTTTAAATATTGTAATTATTGTAATTATGCTATAATATAGTCTTTGGTGTACACCCCAATGGGTATTTTTTGAGGAACCAAATGTAAGTGACAACAATCACAACATGCCTATGCAATGCATCTAGAGCATGTAATTTTCAAACTTAATGAAAATTATGATTTTTCCTTGGGAAAAATTTTTATTACAAAGCACCATGCAAGTATCAAGGTAAAAATATGGGTATCAAAGTGAACGAAAGAAGTGAATTTATGAACTTCCTTTTTGTCGAGTTCTTTTATGAAGGAGACCAAAGAGACATTTCCTTCATTCAAGTTGCCCCAGGGTGAGTAACCACTTTTCATATCACTCTATTTTCATATCTCTTCTCATAATATTAATTAACAAATATCATTAGAATTCCATAAAAAATAGAAATATAATAATTGAGAAACATGCTAAAAATTACAATTAATGAAATCAATCCATCTCAATGGACTGGTTTTGTAGGTAGGTCAATGGAGTTGGTACATTACCAGTCTGCGCAAAGAGAGTGAGTTGCATACATTGAAACATCATTCGATCAATGGCATTATACACATATAATAGTACTTACTATTGGGCCAACTTGAGCACACAAGTAAATATCAAAAATTCTAGGATGGAGAATTTGGGCATCTACAATAGTACCTGCATCCAAAGCATGAAGAAGAAGAATTCAGTGCTCGATTTTACTTATATTGGAAACATAAAGAGAGGATAAATTATTTACATTTACCCTCATAGATTTTGAACTGTGGGCAATAAATCATGATTCACACTAAAGGTTTGGATACCAGGAAATGAACCTAGGCCAGTGAAGATAAGAGCTCACATTGATTTACAGCCAGACTATAGCCCAACTAACAGATAAATGTCCACAATTATAATGCATGCCATGTTGAGTGGTCTAAAGGGTCAAAAAAACATAGAGGACCACCATTAACTATTATATGATCGATCCCACAAAATTATATGGGGTCCAAGGTTGATGTGATTGCTTGCTCCATTACTAACATTGCAAGTACTTTCAATGTTGTGCCTTGTGGGTCTTTTTTGGATTGTTGTTATGGTAGTTTCAATGTTGTGCCTCATCAGCCTTTTTTGGATTCTTTTAATGGTTTTTATTTATGCGATGTTCATTATATTTGCATGTCTTATTGTCACGGAGAAATATCCTTATGTGGAAGATTTAATTCTACATTCATACTCTCCTTTCTCCTAAAAATAAACTAGGAATTGTAATAATGCATCTCACAGAAGAAGAATTTGAAATAACAAAATACATTTAACAAAATTAATGCTTGGAGGTTTGAAATAATAGACATACATCTATGGAGGAATGGGATTTTCAATGTTGAAGGTTCAAGACTTATCATAGTTCAAGTTTGTGTTCCTAGGTGACTTGGATAATACATTGGGTTCAAATTATGCACCGTTGCTGCAACAATATGCCTTTTACAATGGCTTTATTGAAGAATGATTGTTATTTGATGATCACTTGATTAAGGAAACTTCATAATAGGTTCACATGATTGTGCATCAAGTTTTTTCGAGTTGATTGTGTCCAGAAATTTTGGAAATGAGTGTCACTGTTTGGTTCATAAGATCTAGGAATTTGATTCATACCTCTGCTAACCTTTCATCTCTTCCATTTCTTAGCAACAATATTATGAAAGTATTTCCCAAGTCTTGCCTATTAGCGGGCATCAAAGAGAGAATAAACTACATTCATGATTATGAAAGCAACTCTCAGTACTAGTGTTCTATCAACAACTAAAACATCCACCTTGGTTTCTTTTGTTGTGCTTTCAAACATATCAAAGGTTGGTTTGAAATAAGAAATGCCAATGTCAAGATTGCATAACAAGAAAAAAAGTATCATTACTTCTTCCACTTTGTAAATGGCTAGACTGATTAATAACCCTTCTTCTATTACATCTAAAAGAAAGCACATTTTGTTTTTTAGGCTCAATGTTGATGCATTAGCCAAGTTCATCAAATATTAGCATGTGAATTTCCACCTTCTTATCTTCCATGTTTTTTCCATTATTAATTGGATAGGTTAAATATCTTTTATCCATTGCATTTAAGTTTAGGATTGCTTCAAATCAAGCATGCATATGCAAAACAAATTTTTGCAATGCATTACTAATTTGAGTTTAATCATTCTTTCCTTCTCGTAGAAATGTTCTTCTATTTACTCTCGCGCGTATGTTTATCTTTGTTGAGATTCAACAAGATGATGAGCTTAGTGAAAAGAGTCACCTTCACTAAGTGGGCCCGCAGGCTATTTTTGGCGCAAAGTCTATTTTTAGACATGTCGATCATATTCTATGAGTTGCAGGATGCTATTTGTGGATGGTTGGTCAAGTTGGAAAAATAGATGGACTTCTATTTTTAGACATATTGGACGGAATCTATTTTTAGATTGCCAGTCTAAAAATAGATATGTCGAATATTATTAGCTCTTAATAATATTTGGACTCTAAACATTATCTTATTCTCTTGGAGCACTTCAGTTAAGTGCACAGATGTGGCACAACAGCTGACAGAAGGAATTAATCTATTCCTGAGGGTTTAGTGGAGCTAATGCATGGAGGACTTTAGTTAGAACTCATGTGACAGAGTTTGGTGGAGTTGTGTTCAGTTTAACTCAGTTAGACACAGTTGAGCTAGTTGTATCTAGTCTAACTGATTGATACACTAGTGAGAGTGGTGTGAATTAATTATTACTTAATTCACTAAATATTAACTCATTAATCAACTGAAGAATACATCAGTTAACTACAATGCATGGATAGTTTCAATGGAGACCAGTGGAGAGATAGGTGAAAGGGAAAGATGACTATCAGTTGTGACTATAGTGATGCATTGATTGCATCCAACACTCATTGGAGATGCCAATGAGGATTGCGTAGTTCAACCCAGATGGATTTGAGTTCATTCAAAGCAATTCTTCAGCAGGGATTGCGCAGTAGAGGCAGGCTAGCAGGTGGAGGAGATCGGTGCATGGATTTGCTAGATCAGACCTGATTAGTGTGTAGCGATTGTATTGTACTAAGAGCTTGACATGTTCAGCTTTGTATGAGGATTGTTACATGATATCTATGACATATATTATATATAGATAGTTGGGGTTTTTAGCTTCAGGCTTTCCCGTTAAATCACAGTGTTAATGTGTGTGAATTTTTATGGTTTCATGTGTGCATTGCAATTGATTTAATTTCTGCATGTGATGATCAATGGTGGAATAGATTATGTATTGTGCATGAAGTCAAATAGTGTGTGATCAGGAGAATATTGGATATATGAAGCATTAGTTATATAATTTATACATGGTATCGGAGCAGTTGATCATTGGAGCAGATTGCAATTATTGAAGCGGTTGAGTTTGTGCTGGTGGAATTCGAATTTGCTGCAGTGTTTTCTTTGTGTTGAAATTGAGCATTCATTGAAATGTCTTTGAACGAATTTTGATTGGAGTATGCCCTTGAGGGAAACTCAAATTTTATTGCATGGAAGGACAGGATGGAGGCGGTGCTGGATGATAATGGGTTGAAGGAGTTCATAGATGTAGAAATTCCAAAACCTGCTTCTAACGATGCAGTCGCACTTGACGCATGGAAAAAGAAGAAAGAAAAATGTCGAAGGATTCTGTTGGAAGGTGTGAAAGATCAAATAGTGTCCAGCCTTCATGGTAAAGCTTCTCCATTCTTGATGTGGAAATCTTTGACAGACTTGTTCCAAAGTAGAAGTGACCAATGGAAGTTGGCGCTTAAAGACAAGCTCAGAAAAATAAAAATGGAGAAGGGCGAAAGTATACCCAAGTACCTCACGAAGTTTTTCCAGTGCAGGGATGAGCTGGGAAGTGTGGGGGTTACTATAGATGAAGAGGAATTGGTGAGCTTGGCTCTCCCTAGGCTTACGAGGAGTTGGCATTCCTATGAGGACTCTGTCGATGGTCAGGAGAAACTGCCAGGATGGGAGCGACTTTGGTCAGATCTTGTGCAGGAGGAGATAAGGCGGGGTACCAGGGATGGATCTTCATCGAAGAATGAAGATGAAGAAAATTGTGCTTTGGCTACCAAAGCAAGGAAAGAGAGGAAGAAAAATCCTTCTCAATGCGGTGCGAAAGGCAGAAACGGGACATGTCTAGATTGAAGTACTTTCCTTGTCACCAACACGGACATTGCACCACTGGTGTCCACGAAGAAAAAAATAGCGAGGCCTCTTTGGATGCGTAGGCTGGAGAGGCCTTAGCCTCGCAGTTTGAGCGGATTTTTCGCTAATCGCATGCTTGGTTTCAAGTGTGATGGGATCAGTGTGGTTTCTTGACAGTGGTGCGTCTTTCCATATGACCGGAGACAAAGATTTGTTTACTGATCTGGATGAGAAGGATCTTGGAGTGCACATTGAGATGGGCGATGATGGTAGATATAGTGCAACTGGTATCGGGACCATTTACTTTGAGAGGGAGTTTGGTAAAACTTTCATATTGAAGGATGTCATGCATGTTCCAGGATTGAAGAAGAATATGATCTCGATGGCGATGTTGGAAGACAAGGGATATGATGTTGTCTTTAGCGAGGGAAATGCATTCCTGCACAGTAAGGCAGCTGGTGAAACCCAGAGGATAGGGGTTTGAGTTAAGAACCTTTATAAATTGCAGGTAGATGGCTGCGCAGCAATGGCAGACAAAGCAGATGGAGTGGTGAGCCAGGATGAGGGTGAATTGTGGCATAGGAGATTGGGCCATCTTCACCATGGCGCTTTGAAAATTTTGCAGCAGATTTCTACCGGGCTTCGCAAGGGTACACTTGCGCAGTCAGATCAGTGCAAGGGATGTACATTGGGAGAATTTGTGAAAGCCACCTTTCATGAGAAGGATAGTCACACCATGACGATCCTTGAGAGAATTCACATAGATGTGTGTGGACCTTTCTCAGTAGCTTCGACAGCAAAGCACAGGTATTATGTGATATTTGTTGATGAATTTTCTCGTAAGTGTTGGATCTTCTTCATGCAGCAGAAGAGCGAGAAAAACTCAAAGTTCTGTGAGTTCAAGGCACTAGTTGATAAAGAGTCGGGGAAGTAGGTGAAGCCTCTTAGGAGCGATAATGGTGGTGAATTCATCTCTATCGAATTCAAAGACTCTTGCAGCGCAGAAGGAATTCGAAGAGAGCTCATAGTGCCTCATAACCCACAACAGAATGGGGTCGCGGAGAGAAAGAACAGAACGATCGTGGGTGCTGCATGGGCAATGTTGCATGATCAGGGCCTTCCCATACACTTGTGGGCAGAAGCATGCAACACTGCGGTTTATGTGCAAAACCGTTGTTCTCATAGAGTACTTGGCATGAGTACACCCGAAGAGGCATTTTCTAGTAAGAAGCCTGATATTTCTCAATTGAAGATTTTTGGCTCACCTGTTTAGATTCATGTGATGAAGGATGCCAGGAAGAAGCTGGAGCCAACCGCAGAGGTTTGGATATTTGTGGGGTACACAGAAACACCCCACAACTATTTTGTGTATTTTCCAGACAGTCGGAAGACTGTTGTGCGATGGGATATCAAATTTCATGAGGAGAAAGCCATGAAGTTGTCGCTTGAGAGGGAGCTACACTTGCATGTAGATGAGGAGCTACTAGTTCCTAAGGATGAGCCTCAAGATGTGGATCAGCCACAAGAAGAGGTTCATAAAGTGGAAGAAACCACTCATGCAGCGCCAAACATCAGAGGGCGGAAGCGCACTACAGAAGCTGAGCGACTGAATCTTGATGTAGCGCAAAATGTAGGAACACCTACATCACAGCGCAGGCAGAGATAGTCACCTGAACGATATACTGGATACATGGCTCTGATGAGCAAGTGTATCGTGACAGACCCATCCTCTTTCGAGGAAGCTGTGGAGGACCCTGCATGGGTAGATGCCATGGTGGAAGAGTATGATTCGATTGTTAGAAACAGTGCATGGGAGATTGTCCCAAGGCCGGAAGGAAAATCAGTGGTAGGTTCTAGATGGATCTACAAAGTGAAGCAAGCTGCTGACGGGAGCGTCGAGAAGTACAAGGCAAGATTTTTTTCTCGAGGCTTCTCACAGATTGAGGGGATCGACTATGACCTGTCGCAAGGTATTCTTCCATACGGAGCATCCTTTCTTTCTCAGCACAGATGTGTTGGCACATTCATCAGATGGATGTGAAGACTGTGTTCCTCAACAGAGTCATTGAGGAGGAGGTGTACATAGAGCAGCCTGAAGGATTCGAAATCTTCAGCAGTGAGTCACATGTGTGTAGGCTCAAGAGAGCACTGTATGGGCTGAAACAAGCACCTCGTGCTTGGTACACATGGATAGACAGTTATTTCACCAAACTTGGATTCACCAAGAGTGAGGCGAATTCGAACCTATACCAAATTGTGGTGGAGGGTAAGTTGCTGATCATTGTACTTTATGTAGATGATTTGATACTGACAGGTGATGAATGTGTAGTCAATTTAGCGTCCTAAATTGCTAACATAAATTATCAACCAGAGCTAGTAAACTGATGAAGTGTGGTGCACTATATGTGCTTAAGTGACCTCTTCCTTACTTCGTTGTATGTGTTTTTCTTATTGTTTTTATTTTAATGCAATGAGCATCTTCTATCAAACTTAAAAATGAAATGAAATTACAGAGCTGAACTAAATGTAATCTACCTCTGGAGTGCTTTAACTAAATTAACATGCAACTAGTCTATGGAATTCTACAGCCCATCTTGTTCATGATGAATGATGTTTTGGAAGAGTTTGTAAAACAGTCCTGGCTGTATTATTCAACGCAATTGAACATAAACGTAAAACTGAAAGCAAATACAATTAAAATCTAAGACACCACAGCTATTTCTTACTCATTATTATGATATTTTGGAAGAGCTTTGTAAGAGTAAGAATGGCTATGCCACTTAGTGTAAACAAGCAACTAAAACCTACAATACCACAATTATGCCTTATTCATCATAATGATATTTTGGAAGAGTTTATTAGAGTAAGTCTAACTGTGATAATTAACGAAAGAAATACAATTAAAATTTAAGACACCACAGCTATTTCTTACTCCTTGTTATGATATTTTGGAAGAGCTTTGTAAGAGTAAGAATGGCTATGCCACTTAGTGTAAACAAGCAACTAAAACTTACAATACCACAGTTATGACTTATTCATCATAATGATATTTTGGAAGAGTTTATTAGAGTAAGTCTAACTGTGATAATTAACGAAAGGAATTGCAACTAAAAATGCTAATTAACTCAACATAATACAACCAAATCTTTTTCATCTAATATTGATATGTTGGAAGAACGTTTAAGAAAAAGAATGGTTGTAAAATAATGAGGATCTTTTAATCTAATAAAAATTAAAGTGTTGGTAACTCAAGATGTCACAATTAAATCCATTTCATGAATAAAGATATGTTGGAAGAGCTTTTTAAGAAAGGATTAACTATAACATCATGAGGATCTGTTAGCTAAACAAATAATGTAAGACATGAATTAAAAACTAACAACACATAATTAAAAGCTACTTATCTAGAAAACATGTAGAAGCCTCCTTGGATAGCAGGGGCCCTCTACTACCAATTTGGTGAAGTCCTTCAGCTCCTTAAAGTTGTAATCAAAACAACATCAAAGAACTGAATTTCTCTTTTGAAAAACTCACGAATCTACATCCCATTCCATCTTGAACTTTTTTACAAAAGACTCTCTATTCCTTTCTCTCCTTCTCCTAATTTTTCATTACTTTTTCATTACCCATGATAGGAGAAAGCTTCTCCTATTTATACAAAATATGAGGAGTCATCTCATTAATGGGAGTCCATGAATCTCTCCCTCCATCTCTAGAGTTACAATCAAAATAGGAAGTGATAAGACACATGTCTTTCTAGAGTTTCAACACAAATTGAGGAATGAGACACATATCCTCTTAGAGTTTCAATACAATAAGGAAGTGAGACACATATCCTCTTGATCCCATAATATTCTCCAACCAAATTCGAATTTGGCCTTAGAGTGCCACATAAGGGTCTTCTAGAAGTCTCCTTTTGACCTACACAAGTCACAAAACTCATAACACATATATAGATATATGAAACTATGTTAATTTTCTAGCTTCTAATCATAAATTCACTTTAAATACATAAAATAAATAACTTTGGAAAACAAGGATCCTAACCCATATATTTATGAAAATGGTTACTTGATGTAGGGTTTTAGGTCAGATGGATATGAAATAAGAGCTAAATGGTTATGACATAATGGAAATATGTATGAATATGGAAAACACTTTTGAGACTCAACATACCCCCCAACTGAAGTTGTTGCATGTCCTCATGCAACTATTGCAATAATTCATTTGTCCATGAGTTGATCTTTTATGAGTTTTGACTCATATAGATTCGTTCCAAACTTTGCTTCTTGATATTTTCTTTTTGGCAAAGTATAATACATTTGATTGCAACATTTTTTTAATGGTTGGTTCTTGTGTGACAACTATTTTTTTTTTTTTTGAGCAATGGTTCTTGTGTAACAATGCTTTATTTTCTTTGTTGCATCAAAGTTCATGAAAACATTTAGAATCAATTACTTCATCAATGAATTGATCATTTGCAAAGCATATAATCTTTTGGATCATGTTGCAACAATAGTTAGTTGGGAAGTATATGCGGGTGGAAATGAAATGAAAATGTGTGATAGTGTATGACATGTGGATATGAAATGATGTCCCTTCCCCCCCAATTAAAGATATGACAATGTGAAAAAGGAAATGAGAAATTTTTCCAAAGTTACAATTTTAGCATTCTAATGAATTACATGACTAAAAATTAGAAAACAACATACCTTCACTTACCTTAAATGTGGATGATTTGTGCATGTGTGGTGGCTAAAAAATTCTGATCATATTCTTCTTCAAGTGGCTGAACAAGAGGAGTCATGGATAAAGAGATAAGATGAATTTTTATTGCTTCTACTAAAACTTGCTGAATCTGCTCCAAAATGTTGAAAATAATAGTCTTCATGTCTTCAAAACTCATTGGCACAATTCCTACTATGTGAAAAGATGTTCTGATGTCGAACATAGTAGGAAATTTTTGACTTAGTAGCCATTAATGGATGCCACTAGTCAACACGAGAACTCTCACCATTGATGACAATGAGAGTCAAGATGCCCAAACACATCTTACTAGGTACGAATGATTTTGCTGATGTCGAGTCACCTAGAAGATCTGACGAACAAGGGACATTAGTGTATTCTCATTGTTTGTTAGCATGAGAACTTGCCATTAAGGCATGCAAGCCTCAAGGTGTTTTTACAAAGAACTTAGACTCAAAGAACTATGGACTCAATAATTTGCATTGAAGCAGGGCTTATTTGCAGAATGAAAATGACAAGAAATGGAAGATGAAAATGAAATATGGCAATGGAGAGTAAAAATGACAATGGGAAATAAGCATGTGAATGAGCCTCTTGCTTTTATTTGTGGGTTATGAATGGACAAAAGGAAATGGAAAGTGGATGTGAATGTAAATGGAAAATATGAAGTGAAACGAGGTGAATGGTTTATTATGAGGTATGGATGTAATGGAGACAATAGTATCTTAAAGTTTTTTTTTTTAAGTGTTTGGATCTGATTTTGCATCAGCATATTTCCTCTTTGTTGCTGATCATCCTCTTATGAAACAAATTGGTCTCTTAGAGAGACACCATTCTCTTGTAATAATTTGTCCTTCCTCCTGGAACCTGCAAAAAAATAATACTTCTTCTGCAATGGAATGTAAGATTATCAAAGGAGAGAGGTGATCAATCTCTCTAGTTATGATATTTACACACAAAACTAAGAATTTTCATTAATGAAACAAGTTCTCAAAGGAAAAATCAAAAGAATTTATACCTATTTTGGAATTAGTGCCTCAAGTTGAATGTTGCTTCTTTTCAGCAATTTATTTCATTATTTACCTTTTCAAACTTTAATGATGGATTTCTCACTGTGTAGATCTTGTTGAGACCTTTCCAACGATACTTAAATCATCAAAATCTGATTTTGTATGAGAAAGTTAGGCTGATTTGAACAATGAGGTTTTTTCTGCTGCGAAATTGGACTTTAGCTGCAGAATGTCGACGGTTTCTGTAGCTAAAAATCTTGAATAAAAAATTAGCCATTCATCTTTCAACATAAGTCCAAAATTAATCAATACCTTCAGAAAAAGTGAGCAAATAACTTATTCACTTCATTGATTCAAAATTATTATATATTTTTTTTAAATAACAAAATTGAAAAATACATTTTTTTTTTTAAATTTTAATTTTAATTTTTTAAAATGTTATATATGTTACATTTAAAAAAAATATATATACATATATAATTTTATTAAACAAGACAATTTATTAAATAAGGAAACTAAAAATAAAAACTAAAAACATTGAATCTACAGGTTTCACTGTACCAAGACTGAGCTTGCTAAACTGCAATTACTGCAAATCAAGATCCAAAGAAGTTGGGAGCTGATGCATATGACTTGGCTGTAATGAAGAACGCTGCTGCATTTTCTGTTGTTGGTACAAATGTTTCAATCTTTGTGCCTCCTTTATCAGCAATTCATGTTCAGCATCTTTGATTAACTTTTATTGAACAAAACCAGTGATACGCTGCTTGAGAGCCTGATTCTCTAAGGTCAAAATAAGGCGTTGTTGATTCAAGAAAGCGACCTCGGCTAACACTTCTGACTCTTCAGCCTGCAAAGCACTGACATTTCTTTCAAGTTCAGAAATGTACTGAAGTTTCCGAATACGATAACGCTGAGCAAAAGTGCTGCTTTGTTCACTTTTGATCCACATCAGGATCATCCTGTTTGAAATGTGAGGTGTCCTTCCCTTCTAAACCTGAACTTGTGGCATCATGTCCATCACATTCTTGTTGTTCTTCTCGTTTAAGCACGAAGGTTGCTGCACTTTCGGAATCTTGTGTAAGTGATGATGCTCCCAGATTTGCTATTTTACGACTCTCCCACCTGAAACGTGCTGTGTGGTTTGAATGACACAACAGAGTTTCATTTTGATTTGCATTCTCCACCTTATTGAAACCATTCACTGTGGAGAAAAAAAAAACCGTTTTTCCTCACGCGGCAGGCAAAAATGGGCTTCAAAGAACCGAAAAATTCTCTCAGACCGCCACAAATTTCTTAAAACGATTTCTGGGTTATCTAATTGCCCCCGTTCCTGGAAAAACCCATGTCTCGATTTTTTGAACTTCGCCTTAGTTTGCTCTGAATTCATGTTTTAAAATCATGTGTCAAATACAGTTGCATTTTTCTGGGAATGAAATACGACTTCTGGTTTGCTGATTTCCATATGCATCAATCAATTGAGTTCAATTCGAAACCAACTTGGATTCCTAAAGAACGGTCTCTCTAAATCATGGATTTGTTAAATGATTATGACTTCAGTTTGGCTGTAAATTTCTCGTTTTCCTTGGCTTTCCTCTCTACTTCTCTTTTCTTATTCAACGAATTTAAATCTGAGAGTTTTGACAGGCTTGGAAATGTACACTAGTCTGTAGTTCTACTTCGAACTGGTGAAATGGCCGGAATGTGCTTGATAGCAGGGAACTGATCATAATTGCTCAGAATCGGAACAGTAGAAACACCCCTAGAAATATGTATATTTGATTTTGCTTGTGGCGCATGTGTGGATGAGTCACATAAAGACCGTAACTGTTCAAAAGAACCAGCTTGAATCATAGGCTACACTTCTGAATAGCTATACTAGTCAAGACTTTTCTTAAATGTATTTGTGAATAAAGTATCCTGGATATACAAATTATCATCAAAATTACTGCCTAGCAGAAATTCACGTAGGCTATTGAGTTTTGCTTCAACCGTAGCATTTTGAATGGAAGTAGCATTCGTTGAGAGCATGTCAATAGAATCTCCTTCATTAGCAGATTGATTAATTTTCTAAGTTGCTGAACAAGTCTCCGAGATATTTTGTTCATTATTGCTTGATGACATGTTCAAAGGTTCTGTTGTCTCCATCGAGTTGCTTTCTAAAGAACTTGTTTTGCTTCCAGGAAATCTTGTAGCCATGATACTAGGGCCAGTTCCATGAAGATGTTGTGAGCGCCAATGAGAGCAGGAGAAAAGTACAACATATCTCATTTTATTTTATGCTTTGATTTTTATTTTTTTTATTTTTTTTAATTTGTTTTTGTTAATAAAATGACATATGTTGTATTTTCAAAAATTAAAAATATACATATGTATTTTACTAAAAAAAATAATTTATTCAATTTTTTTTTTTTTTAAATGATTTGTTATTAAAATTATATATATTTTTTCAAAAATTTAAAAATATGTAAACAAAACAATTTAAATTTTTTTTTTTTTTTGAATCAATTGAAATGATGAAGTTTATTTTGTCTCATTTTTTTTTTTATATATAACAATTCTTTTTCTGATCCTCCATATCATACAAAATGCAGGAGGAGAGCATACTCAAGAATTATTAAATTTTTTTTTTACATAACAATCCTTTTTCTGATCCTCCAGATCACACAAAGTGCAGGAGGAGAGCATACTCAAGAATTATTAATTTTTTTTTTTTAGATGTAAGAAATAAGGTCTCCTAATTACACTTCCCCGGCAACGGCGCCAAAATGTGTAGTCAATTTAGCGTCCTAAATTGCTAACATAAATTATCAACCAGGGCTAGTAAACTGATGAAGTGTGGTGCACTATATGTGCTTAAGTGACCTTTTCCTTACTTCGTTGTATGTGTTTTTCTTATTGTTTTTATTTTAATGCAATGAGGATCTTCTATCAAACTTAAAAATGAAATGAAATGACAGAGCTGAACTAAATGTAATCTACCTCCGGAGTGCTCTAACTAAATTAACATGCAATTAGTCTATGGAATTCTACAGCCCATCTTGTTCATGATGAATGATATTTTGGAAGAGTTTGTAAAACAATCCTGGCTGTATTATTCAACGCAATTGAACATAAACGTAAAACTGAAAGCAAATACAATTAAAATCTAAGACACCACAGCTATTTCTTACTCATTATTATGATATTTTGGAAGAGCTTTGTAAGAGTAAGAATGGCTATGCCACTTAGTGTAAACAAGCAACTAAAACCTACAATACCACAGTTATGCCTTATTCATCATAATGATATTTTGGAGAGTTTATTAGAGTAAGTCTAACTGTGATAATTAATGAAAGAAATACAATTAAAATCTAAGACACCACAGCTATTTCTTACTCATTGTTATGATATTTTGGAAGAGCTTTGTAAGAGTAAGAATGGCTATGCCACTTAGTGTAAACAAGCAACTAAAACCTACAATACCACAGTTATGACTTATTCATCATAGTGATATTTTGGAAGAGTTTATTAGAGTAAGTCTAACTGTGATAATTAATGAAAGGAATTGCAACTAAAAATGCTAATTAACTCAACATAATACAACCAAATCTTTTTCATCTAATATTGATATGTTGGAAGAGAGTTTAAGAAAAAGAATGGTTGTAAAATAATGAGGATCTTTTAATCTAATAAAAATTAAAGTGCTGGTAACTCAAGATGTCACAATTAAATCCATTTAATGAATAAAGATATGTTGGAAGAGCTTTTTAAGAAAGGATTAACTATAACATCATGAGGATCTGTTAGCTAAACAAATAATGCAAGACATGAATTAAAAGCTAACAACACATAATTAAAAGCTACTTATCTAGAAAACATGTAGAAGCCTCCTTGGATAGCAGGGGCCCTCTACTACCAATTTGATGAAGTCCTTCAGCTCCTTAAAGTTGTAATCAAAACAGCATCAAAGAATTGAATTTCTCTATTGAAAAACTCACAAATCTACATCCCATTCCATCTTGAACTTTTTTACAAAATAATCTCTATTCCTTTCTCTCCTTCTCCTAATTTTTCATTACTTTTTCATTACCCATGATAGGAGAAAGCTTCACCTATTTATACAAAATATGAGGAGTCATCTCATTAATGGGAGTCCATTAATCTCTCCCTCCACCTCTAGAGTTACAATCAAAATAGGAAATGATAAGACACATGTCTTTCTAGAGTTTCAACACAACTAAGAAATGAGACACATATCGTCTTAGAGTTTCAATACAACAAGGAGATGAGACACATATCCTCTTGATCTCATAATCTTCTCCAACCAAATTCGAATTTGGCCTTAGAGTGCCACATAAGGGTCTTCTAGAAGTCTCCTTTTGACCTACACATGTCACAAAACTCATAACACATATATAGATATATGAAACTATGTTAATTTTCTAGTTTCTAATCATAAATTCACTTTAAATATATAAAATAAATAACTTTGGAAGACAAGGATCCTAACCCATATATTTATGAAAATGGTTACTTGATGTAGGGTTTTAGGTCAGATGGCTATGAAATAAGAGCTAAATGGTTATGACATAATGGAAATATGTATGAATATGTAAAACACTTTTGAGACTCAACAATGAACAGTTGATACTCTCATGCAAGGTTGATCTTGCAAAGGAGTTTGAGATGAAGGACTTGGGCCTCCTTCATTATTTCCTGGGATTGGAAATTTGGCAACGGAAGGGTGGACTATTTGTATCTCAAGGCAAGTATGCACGGGAGATACTAGAGAAGTTCAACATGCAAGGCTGCAAGCCTATCGACACTCCTCTTCCTGGTGGTTGGAGGAAAGAGGATGCTATATCGGCAGAGGTAGTGGATGCCACTGTTTATCGACAGTTGGTTGGTTCACTCATGTATTTGGTCAATACACGACCGAACATATGCTATGTTGTTAACCAGCGTTCACAAGCTATGGTTAAGCCTACCAAGCTCTTTTGGAAGGTAGGCAAGCATGTTCTGAGGTATCTCGGAAGCACATCGGGATATGGACTATGGTACAGATAGTCAGATGAGGTGAAGCTACATGGATTCACGGATACAGATTGGGCAGGGAGCCCAACAAACAGAAAGAGCACATGTGGAGGGATTTTCAGTATCGGGTCTACAACAGTTTCTTGGTACAACAGGAAACAGAGATCCATGGCACTCAGTTCAGTGGAGGCCGAGTACATGGCAGTAAGTTTGGCTGCATGCGAGGCTATATGGATGAGGAAGATCCTGGTTGGATTGTTCGGTTCACACTTAGATCCTACTGTGATATATTGTGATAATTAGAGTTGTATTAAACTCTCGGTTAATCCAGTATTTCATGATAGATCTAAATATATTGACATCCGGTATCATAATATCAGAGATTGTGTGCAGCGGAAGATCATGTTACTATCTTACATTCCTACGGAGGATCAGGATGTTGATATTCTGACGAAGGCGCTCACCGGGAGAAAATTCGAATACCATAGAGACAGGATCGGGGTGGAAGATAATCCCTATCTTGTTGAGAGGGAGTGTTGAGATTCAACAAGATGATGAGCTTAGTGAAAATATTCGCCTTCACTAAGTGGGCCTGCAGGCTATTTTTGGCGCAAAGTCTATTTTTAGACATGCCGATCATATTCTATGAGTTGCAGGATGCTATTTGTGGATGGTTGGTCAAGTTGGAAAAATAGATGGACTTCTATTTTTAGACATATTGGGTGGAATCTATTTTTAGATTTCCAGTCTAAAAATAGATATGGCTAAGTCTGTAAACTCCTTAGTAATATTTGGACTCACAAACATTATCTTATTCTCTTGGAGCACTTGGATTAAGTACCTCGAATGTAACAGCGGAAGATTATGCTATTCTGAGGGTTTAGTGGAGCCTAATGCATGGAGTTGAACTCATGTGAATTTTTGGTGGAGTTGTAGAAGTATTAGTTGGTTGAATTGTGTTGATTTAATGAGTTAGACACAGTTGAGCTAGTTGTAATCTATTCCTTGTTATTTTTAATTGAGTAGTGTGAATTAATTATTAATCAATTAATAAATATTAACTCATTATTAATCAGGCGAAGAATACATCTGATTAACACAATGGGTATTTCAGTGGAGACCAGTGGAGAGGTAGGTGAAAGAGCAAGTGTGACTATCGGTTGTGACTATAGTGATGCATTGATTGCATCCAACACTCATGATATGGAGATACTGTGAGGGATTTCTTAATTCTGGCAGCCGGGTGGATTCCAGAGTTCTGTTGAGTCATTCTTGTGGCCGAAGGTGTCTGCGATAGAGGCAGGCTAGCAGGTGTCAGAGATCGATGCATGGATTTGCTAGATCGGACCTGATTAGTGTGTAGCGATTGTATTGTACTGAGAGTTTGACATGTTCATCTTTGTATGAGGATTGTTACATGATCTCTATGACATATATTATATACATATAGTTGGGGTTTTTAGCTTCAGGATTTCCCGTTAAATCACTTTGTTAATCTGTGTGAATTTTTATGGTTTCATGTGTGCATTGCAATTGATTTAATTTCAGCATGTGATGATCAATGGTGGAATAGATTATGTATTGTGCATGAAGTCAAATAGTGTGTGATCAGTAGAATCTTGGATATATAACGCATTAGTTATATAATTTCTACAATCTTCACAGTGATCTCATGTGCATGTTTGTTGTTTAATTTTTTCCAATTCTATAGGTATTATTGTGGATGGGATGACTCTGTTATTTTTTAGTTGGAAGTATGTGGATGTATGGATGTTCAATTCATGCATCTTGTTTGACTATTGCATGGAATGATAATACCAAGAATGTCATCAATTTACCTGCCTAGTCTGTGTTTGATTGATTCAAATGGAATATAGTAGTTATTAGTTTTTCTATTAATTAACCTTCAGGTGGTCAATTTTAAGGGTTGTCTTTATCTTTTCTGCTTTATCATGGTGAAGGTCCATCATGCACTAAATAAGAATTTTTTCTTTGTATAGTGATATTTGTGCAATTGATTCATGCTTAATATGAGCCATTTCAATTGATATGGAAATATTGTCGCTGGAAATTTAAGGACAATGCTTTTGCTGCAAAATATATATCTATGCATTCACTTTAACTTACTCTATGATATTTTTTTAATCCATGTAAAATGTATGAAAATAATATTGAATTTAGGCCCGTTCAATATTTAAGACTATTCATTTCAAAGGAATATGGTTGAGGTATTTTAATTTTAAGTTGTGAACTAACTATGAGCTTTTATCTTCTACTTTCACTTTGACAGTAAAAGCAAAAGATGAATTCTAGATGTGAAACAAGTCCTTGAAGGAAAACATGAATTTCAAATGTGAGAGCTGAAATCCTAGAAGATCAATTCACATTACATAGATGGATCTCCCTCGATGGAGCCGTGAAGAATAAAATCAAGGGATTCTTGCTACGAACTCTTTCTTCACCTCCTCCAGATGCACAATCTACTTCATCACAAGTTATAGAAAAATTGTTTCGCATTGAGTTACCTCAAGGCGAGTGGCCAAAGCCTATCACAACATTATGACTCAACATGGGTGGCCCACAAATGGAACCACCCACACATCCCAAACACACCACTCTAGAAACACTTGCATATATTTGTGAGGTGATTTTTGCAGATACTCTTTCTCAGGATCTCGTGAATTCCATCCTTACAGTTGTTGTGCAGGGAATGAATTCATCTAAGATTAGCAATGAGGTTATTCTTGACGCTACTTGAGCATTGTATAATCATTTGAATTTTTCTCTAACGAATTTTTCTAATGATATAGAGAGGGATTTTATTATGAGAGTAGTGTGTGAAGCAAACTTGTCCCTAGAAGTAAGAATTTGACCATCTACTTTTGACTTCTTGGTGTTGATATCTTCTACACATTATGAGAAGCTTGTCCCTTACATGCAAGACATATTTTCTATTAGAGCAAGGATGTGAAAATTGATGAAGAGATAGATGCTCTTCATGTTATCAATTTTTGGAGTTCTCTATGTGACGAATAAATTGATATACTAGAGGAATATGCAGGAGACGTAATCAATGATTCATATGTGCCTCACTTTTAATTTATTAGGCAACAACTTCCTACTCTTGTGCCAATGTTATTAGAGAAATTGTTGAAACAAGAAGAGGACCAAGATCAGGATGAGGGGGCATAGAATCTTTCTATGGTTGGAGGAACTTGATTGCGTCTTGTTGCAAGAACTATGGGAGATGACATTGTCCCCCTTCTGATGTCATCTGTAGAAGAAAACATATCAAAGCTAGATTGGAGATGTTGAGAGGTGGATACTTATGCATTTGGATCAATTTTTGAGGGTCCATCACCTGATAAGCTTACTCCTCTTGTCAATGTTGCTCTCAACTTTATTCTCAATAAAATGAAGGATAAGAATAGACATGTTAAGGATACAACTACATGGACCCTTTGGAGATTATTTGAATTTTTCCATGGTTCAACAATGAAGACACTCTACTTTTTAAGTATACAACCTATTCTACTGAACTACTAACAAGACATGAAAGGGAATGGGAATAGAATAAGAAAAAGGCCTCACGGTGGCATCTCGTCACATAAATTGGAAGGCACCTTGTGAAGTATGGAATTACATTTGAATATGTGAAATTTTCCTAATCAAAATCAAAACTTGAATTATTCGAACTAGAATAACGAAAAAATCATTACTTTTTATCTGTGAGTCTTTCTTATGCTACAAACTATAGATTTTCTAGTTCTCCCATTAATGTTACTGAGATTTTATTTGTTGCCTCGAGCACAGTAATACATGACATGACAAGAATTTAAGGGAAATTATTTCATTTCCTTAATGTCAACGTTTCCCTTCGCTGACGACGATGACACACCAAGCCTCATCTTCCCTGTCAGTGCAGTTATCAGCAATGATGGCTGAAATTACTACTCCACCCCGTAACTTTGTCGCAGTGTTGAAAAGTGAAAATGCTTCCCTTTATATAAATATATAAAGAAGGCATTACTTATGTAGATTTATGTAAGTTATGAGTCAAGTTCGAATAAGTATGTCATGAAGTGCGTGGTTAATCGAACGACACTGTTGAGTAGATCACCCATAACCCAAACTGCAACAGTTTAGGAGACAACCTCAAACTTCTCTTCCACATAAATATTAACGAATCCTGCAATATCAGTAAAAGGGTGTGCAATCGGCCACGTTTAGAATGAAATAAAGAGGAAAGTCAATGTAAAAAACCAGGATCTTCTCAACTAAAATAGTCTACTCTATGTTTATTTATCATGTTTTTCGGACCAAGGGAATATATTATGAGCCCAGGTTCACTTGCCCTTGCTAAATTGTTTCACTGGGTAAAGTTTCGTATAGGTTTTATAGGGAGAAATACAAGCTGTTGACAAATTAAAGAGCTATTTAAAACAAGGATGCTACGATGATCGCAGCAGATTCTTTTGAGCATGTTATAAAAGGTAGTTTTTAGGGTAGTTATTATGCAGGGATAGCCATGGTTTATTTTCAAATAAGCTTTTTCGAATTTTTATTTTTAAAATAAAATTCTATGGATGGTCAAAAATTAATATTTTGCATGATATATAATTTAAAAAGATGAAATCAAGGTTTTCTAAACAATTTTCCATTTCAAAAGTGATGTTGTGTGTCATTTTTATTTCTATTTTTTTTTGGTTATAAATTGTTAATGTTAAATAAATTAAATGGAGCATAAATGTTTTGATGGTTATAGATGTTTGTTATCTATTCAGTTTATATGTTCAAAGAGAATGTTATAAATTGTTAATGTTACATATAATGGAGCATAAATGTTTTGATGGTTATAGATGTTTGTTATCTATTTATTTTATATGACTGTGTTAGTTTATATATCTCTAAAAAAGGTGCCCACAAGTAAGGTTATCCTCATCCCCTTGAAATCATGACATCACAATTAAAATGGAGTTGTGGCTCCCACCCTACCTATCTCAATGTATGCACTACGACTATGTCAATTGGGATGGAAAGAAGTTTGTATCTAAGGAGATGACGTTCAAGCCCTATGGGAAGCATAGCGGAGTATAAGAGGTATTAGTTGGTGATCAAGGTAGTTTCAGTCCACATCAAACCATCATTACGATTTAATTTGCTCCGGATTAGTGATATCATTATGCAAAACAGAAGCCCTCCATAGGAACTCTACCGGCTAGTTAAATGGTTCTCACGACTTATGCAAAGATCAACACATTTGACTTTTCAAGATTAAATTTGTGTTTTGAGATCCCTCTCCCAAGGATAATTGTTGTTTTTTATCTTTGAATTATAGATTTATTAGTGCTCAGTTTCTTGGAATTGGCAATAATCCATAGCCCAAAGTATGCAGAGCACTCAAAGCTAACCATGTCACAATTTGCTAGTGATGTGATTATACACAGCTTCTCTTCATCACCCTCGATCAGAGCACTCAGGCGCAATCTCTCCATGTCTAGTAGCAATTCTCTCTACTCAATTCTATTTCATCTCTATTTATTTTCGCAAAGATTTTTTTAGTTGGAATATGGGTTCATATATCATTCTTGGCTATTATAACCACTCTCCATTTTTTGTACCCAATATTTTTCTATTGAGTCTCACCTTCTCTTAGTGCATGCTCTTCACTGGTGTCCTCATTTCTTTATTTCATATTTTCTACCTTTCCATTCAAACCTTATATTTCCTCTTTTTTTAGCTTATCTAAACCTTCTTACGGGACTCCTCTTGCGACTTCGTACAAGCTTCCAACCATTCTCCCCTATTTGGCTCTCCACATCACTCACCTCCAATATTTTCGGTTGCTCCTTCTATGTTGTACTTGTTTCACAATAAGTTTCCTTCCACTTGGTTGCCGCCCATGCCTTCTTCCAAAGTTTTGTTCTCCTATATTTTAGTCTCTACCTTGTGTTGGTGAGGTAAATCCCCTCTGCGAACAGAGGCAATCCCACTAGCCCTAGGGTGGGTCTAGCAACAAAAAAAACAAGCTATAATGTTGATTCCTAGTTAACGAATGGACGGAGATTCGATAGATGACTCACTAGAGGTCCTATGTTGTTGTTGTCATAAAAAAGAGTGGCTGCCTCTCGCTCCTAGTTTGACAGATCACGGTCCGCTCGCTTTCACGCTCGGACACCTGCACACACACAAGAAACAACAACAATATACAACATACTAATTCACATTCATAACTATTAGTCAGTCAAAGAGGAATAAATCAATTGCATTAAATAAACAACATAACACAATGATGGAACCAACACCATAGTCGAGTATATTAATAAATGAAAGGAAGAGTACAACCAAGCTTCGACGTTGTGGTCTCCTCCAACAGGGTTCAAGCGGAGCGCGTCTCACAAAGGCTTGTCCGGAATTCAGACAGGACTCTCTCTATGGAATTCCTCTTGGTTATATCTTCTCATTAGCAATTACTCAGCTATAGTATTCTTGTCCCAGTTCAACTAGCTTTCATAAAGGGAGAAGGCCTATTTTTATAGAGGGAGAGGGAGAGGTTAGGATCCCTATAATTATGGAAGGGAGGCCTATCTTCAAGGAGTGTTCCATGGGAGGTGGAAACTACTGCCTAAAGAGTGAGATCCGTGGCTAATTGACTTAACCACTTCCAATGACTCATCCCTGAGGTGGTTAGAAGGAAACTTCTGCCTCTAATTTTTAAAAACCATTCCTAAAATAGCTTGGCGCGGGCCCTGCACTAGGACAGAGCCCCAGGTGGCGCGGGCTCTAGTGCAAATCTTCCACATCAGCGCGAGGGGTGAACTAGCTACCCACGCCAAGGCCAAAATATAGGTTTTGTGTGCTTTTTTGAGGAAATGTCCAATAGGAGAAATGATGTCCTTATGTAGAAGGATGTCAAGAAGGTGTTTGCAAAGTATGACACTTCTCACAAGTCACGGGAATGACCCCCCAATATGCGGGGCGAGGGATTGCAGGAACGGTGAAAAAATTCTATGTAATAGATGCCCCCTAAAGCATGAGGTCCGAGAGAGAGGGAGGGGTGAAATTATTTATGAGAACACGTTCAACCCAAACACTACTGTCAGAAAACCTATAAGTACAAATACAACTGATATCTTTGATGCATGATAGGTGGCATGAGCGCAACCATCCATAATATAGTACATAAAAAGTGAGATCTAAGGTATGGATGCAGCTAAACAGCAATAAGGATCAACAAATAGACTCAGATATGGTCACAGCCATCCAATCAGAAGAGTCATGTAATAAGTCACAGTAATCCACAAAGAACCCGCAGCCTGGATTTCATCAGAAAAAACCCAGGGTCTTGCGCTCCATCTTGACCCGAACAAAGTACAAATTTGAGCATGCGAACAGACGAGTTGAAGTCGAACATGCAGGAACATCATCTGATTACCAGCCAATAATGAGAGTTTTTAACAGACCCGAGAGAAACCACCAATAATGATAATGGCTCTCAAGGTACAAAAGGTACAATCCATGGGATGTGAACAGTGATCTGGCGTCGAACACTCGCAGAATCATTCGATCGAAGGCTGATAATGTGAACCTTGCGTCAAATACAAAGAACCTGCCATTAAGGCATGCAAGCTCTAAGGTACCTGAAGGGAGTCTCTACATCAGCTTCTTGGAAAATGAGCTGAAGTCGACAGGAAGTGACTTGGTCGAAGGAGGGCCATGATGTTTCCCACATCATCGACACGAGACAGAGGAATATGATGATTTGTGAATCAGGACCAACAGAGAAGCAGAGGGAGGTTGAAAATTGCAGAAGAAAAACTTCTCTTGAACATATCGGCGGCACGACACTGGATTTGGCAGTATTTGACATCAAGGGATCTGAGGTCATGGTGATGTGGCAAAGAGTAGATGAGTGGTCAAAAGAGATTACCCAAACCCACAGAGGCAAAAAAATGATGAAATAAGATTTCCCCAACCTGACATGAATGCAGACAAGTGCCATGTTCAAGAGTGAAATACTGCCGACTAAAATTTGGTTCCATTTTCCCCCACCATTTCTAGCAAGTACCCCAATTATTTTTGTAAACAAGCTTGAAGTGGATAACATATGCTTGCAATGTAAGTTTGTCCTTCGGACAAATCCAACCTAGTACATTTTACGAGCTCTAGGAAGGAGGAACTCGGGTAACGTCATAACGACAGAGTCCAATGTCATCAGTTTTTAACGAGTCTGACAAAGGGAGAACTCGACATCTTTTCATGTTTAGAGATTTTGAAAAGAAAGTGGAAAAGAAAACTCTAGCAAGGCCCTTTTCGTAAATAGTCTCTCAGATCCGAAAAGGTAGAAAACATCATCTGAGAGAACCTCTTAGTTGCGATAGGCTAAGGTATTCCTTTTTCGTAAATAATATATCCCAGCCCGAAAAAGGGGTAAACGTATACTGGGTAGATATCGTTTGGCAACCATTTAACGAGTTCAAAACACAAGCGTCTCGGCAATATTTTCAGTTTTAGAGTCAGAAAAGCGCTGAAATATGACTCCAGTAGTCAATTTTTCATGTTTTTATCGAGTCCGAAAAATTATAAAATATAACTTGTTACTTCATCATAACCATGTGAAAAACCTGTTGCTGCACAAGAGACATGTGTAAAACCCATTTCTTGAAAATAATATGATAAAATAATTGACAAATATGTTTTAAAACCTAATTTGAGATTCTGAAAAGTTATAAAATTCCATAAGTGGTAAAAATTATTTACTTTTCATTTTTACCTCTTTGTGGAGCAACAGTGACCCATTATGCTTTGTGATCTTGTGGCGACGATTGCGAGTGATCTAGTGAACTGATCTTGAGTCCGTCAGTCTCAGGTAAGAGCTGACACCATTTCCCATCTTTTAAGCTAAATTTCATTATCTGTTCATGTAATTTTTATTTCCTAGGAGAATATTTATCAAAATTAGGGCATCGCGGTTGGCACAGGTTTCGGGCATGAACCCGCGCCAATCGCCCATTTTTTACATAGAGGGCGCGCCAACCGCGCAACTTAAAAATTCGCATAATTTTAAGGAAAATGCAGTCACTTGCTTGCAAATTTCAATGCCCAAGTAGACTAACAATGCTCATATGAACAATGTGTGTAGGTACCAAGCAGAAAGAATGGTGATTGAGTGGAAAGTGAGGGAATACAGTGAGGAAGATGAACCGTGATCTGTCAAACCAGGAGCGAGAGGCAGCCACTCTTTTCAACGACAACAATATCATAGGACCTTTGGTAAGTCATCTATCAAATCTCTGTCCATTCGTTAACTAGGAATCAACATTATAGCTTGTTTTGTTGTTGCTAGACCCACCCTAGGGCTAGTGGGATCGCCTCTATCCGTAGAGGGGATTTACCTCACCAATGAATTGGTGCCTCCACTGGGGTAGAGCACCAGGTAGCACAGGCTCTAGTGCAAATCTTCCACATCGGCGCGAGGGGTGAACTGGCTACCCGTGCCAAGGCCAAAACATAGGTTTTGTGTGCTTTTTTGAGGAAATGTCCAAAAGGATAATTGATGTCATTATGCAGAAGGATGCAAAGAAGGTGCTTGCAAAGTATGAAACTGCGCACAAGTCACGGGAATGACCCCCCAATATGCGAGGTGAGGGATTGCAGGGATGGTGACAAAACGATGTGTAACACCTTGTTCGTTTATGTAGCAATGCCCCATAACAAATTAGCAACAAAACACAAATTCTTTTTTTAATGACATTGTGTGTTTTGAGTGTATTTAAGTTATTTATGGCATTTCTATTTAAAAACAAAATTTCTCTTTTATCACAATTTAGAATAATTCGAAATAAAAAAATATTAAACAATTTTGTTTTTTTTTTTGCTTTAAATGTATTCAATAAATTTTTTTTTGATAAAGTTCTTATTTCATTAAATGTTTATAAAGAATAAAATCAAAAATTGTGATATTAGTTAGATATAATTAAATTTTATATAATGATATTAATGGGCTAAATACATTGGGTAATTTTAATAAGGTTCCATTCACAAATATATGAGAATATACTTACAATATTGAGAAAAAGTATTATAGAAAAAATTAACTATTAATAATAAAAAATGCTAAACACATAATTATTAAAATAATAATATCTTATATAAGATAAGTAACCATAACATTCCTCGTTATCTAGCACCTATTGAAATAATAATATTTTATAAGAAAATATAATTGACAATTACATTCATCAAGGTATGCAACTTTTAAAAACATGTTAATATAATCAAAGTTGGTAATAAAAAAAAAAAAAAAAAAAAATACAATTACATTCTTCACCAAAATAAAATGATTAATTAAAGCTTAAAAAAATACTTAAATATAAATAACTTAATCCTCACATAAATATATAGATGTCAAAACCTACATGATCAATAAATCATGAGCCAAGAAACTGTATCATAATTTCTTTTAGAAAACTCTATATCACACATGGATCATTCGTAAAGAGTTAAAATACAGGCTGACCTCTTATTGATATTTACTTCCAGTCCAGCGTTATACACAATGTAATCACTGGTTGAAATAGGTGAATATACAATGTAATCACTGGTTGAAATAGGTGAAATAGCTGAATAGGAATTGTCTACAGAATAGGATGGTAGTTTTTTTTTGGAATTTGGTAAAAAAAAATTAAAAATGAGATGGATGGAGTGTTCGAATTGACTTTTTTGAAAATGAAAAAAAAAATTAGCACCATCAAAAACTCTTATTACACTTAAAATACTAAAATTTAAAAATTATAACTCAAATTTTTTTGAAAATGGAAAAAAATTTAACATCATCGAAAACTCTTATTACACCTAAAATACTAAAATTTAAAAATTATAACTCAAATTTTCAAAAATCTTTACGGAAATTTTTCATAATATTACTTAAATTTCTTTAAATTTATTTAAACTACAACTAAAAATTATTGTAGCTTGTTCCTCAACTATATTTTTCCGAGAAAAATCTAAAATCAAATGCGGTAGTATAGACTGGCCACTTCACTTCTGGCTTATATTATTATAATATTCAAATGATTCCAAACCAGAGCCCTTCCTAATTCTGTGGTATATAGAAGCCAGGAAAAGGCCACCAAATTTGAGAAACAAGGTAGCATATAACAGTAATTTAACATAGTGAAAGCGAGACTACATATTTCAATTTCTCTATTATTATAACATTGATAAAATACAGGAGTCGACCTAGGCCTAATGCTCCAACTAAAATAGCGATTCAGAATTATTCTGGTTTTGTCTATCAAAATTAATTAATTAATTAAATATATATATATATATATATATATATATATATATATATATATATATATATATAAACTAGGTTGAACTTAAGCTTTTGGATAGCTCAGCTATTTCTGTTCTTGATTTTTTTCTATTAGGTTTTTTTAATCTGGTATGGACTAAATCTTAATAAACCAATTAATCTACCTCTTATCTATTTAATTATAATTTTGTATATCTATATTAAATTATTTTTTAAATTTAAATTATGATAAAATAATAATTATAATGTAATAAGATATAAATATTTTTTTCTAATTTAATAATATATTTTATTATTTAAGATATGATTAAAATGGGAAGTTTAATATAGGAATAAAATGGAAAGGAGAACAAACATTTCTCCAACAAAATATAAATGTTGTTAAATGATGTTTATATTTTTATATATTAGTTTTTAAAATTTAAAATTTAATATATCTATATATCTATATCTATATATATATATAAGTATTTAATATTTTGGTGAATAGCATAAGAATTCTTTATTTTTCTCAGGCAAGTTCAATTATCAAGTGATATATTTATTTTATATGGAGTATATTATTATAATTGCTTTGAGCTTTAGTATTCATTAGCTCTATGCATGAGGGAAAGTAGTTAGGGTTTTTTTTTATAGTTCTATAATATGGAGGTAAAATTCTAAAGAGATTTGATATTTTCAATTCATATAAATATTGTATTTATGATATTTGTATAATGCATATAAATATTTAGACGATAATCAAACTTGTATGTATTTTTACATATCTAATGATGATGATGACTAGCAATTACTCCCGAGGTTGAAAGAGTATGTCGTTAGAAGGTGTGCAGGTTGAATATTTTATTTTTTAAATTCATTGAGTAAACCGAGAATATTGTGATTGCATGATGGAAAGCAGGTGTGCAAGTTGAATATTTTATTTTTTAAATTCACTAGGTAAACTGAGAATATTGTGATTGCATGATGGAAATCTTTGTTCGACATTGGTTCATTGCTCCTTGTGTGTTTAATGACATGGTTTATATAGGGTCTTGTGGATTCCAATTTTGGTGATTCTAGTGGATACTAATGTCTGCATGTTTTTGTCTAACGACAATCATGATTCCAACAATTGGTATGAGAGCAACAAGTCTCGGGTTTGGAATTCACCTAGCTCGCATTGGGGGGAGATTGTTGGACATTAGTTCAACGCTCACCACATGTTTCGTGACATGGAATAATCACCTCTCATCGATCCTAACTCTAGTAGTTATAGTGGAGTACATGTTTGTGGGTTTCGGTGTAACGGAAATCATGATTCCAACAAGCTTGGGAATTTTCCCTGTGTCTTAATGAAGCAATGTTAGAGAAAGTGTGATATGTCGCATAAATAATATGTGACATGATTTGTCATCGCTAAACTAAATTTGAGTGCAAAATTACGTGTGATAACTAAAACTTTATCTTATTCTTATTTTCACATAACAATTTTGTTTCTCATTGCTTTATGTATCAAAAGTCGTGGTGTGACATGTCATGATGGTGGAGAATTTGTCTCCTACAACGTATTGCATCCATAAATTAATTTTTATAGTCTTGTTGTTTTACATGCTTATAAAGTTTGTCTAGTCATGATAAATGCCATTGCATGAAGATTTTCTTTCATGCAATATTTCATTTCAATGGTTCAAGAGGAACCAAGAACAATATAAATATTGACGACCGAAGAATTTATGTGAATATATTTCTTCAATATAGATTTGAAACATTATAGAGTGTAAAAGAGTTCTTGATTTACATGTATTTTAGCAGCAATGTCAATGGAAAAGGGATTTTGATGGGGTATTCGTATTCTACGTCTAGTCTCACATATAACATATTATGATATTTTGACAATAATAAAATTTGTATTTTTACATATCTAATGATTTTTATGAATAGAAATTGCTCCTAAAGGTTGAAAGAGTATGTTGTTATAAGAAATGTTTTATTTCTTAAACTGGTTGAGTAAACTGAGAATATTGTGTTCTCATGAAGGAATGATTTTTTGGACATTGGTTCAAAATTTCGAGTGTGTTATATGACATGGACTAACTTCCTCTTGTAGATCCTAATTTTGGTGACTATAGCGAAGACTAACGCCTGGGTTTTTGGCCTAATGAAAATCACAATTCCAACAAGTGGTATCAAAGCAAAAAGTATCAAGTTCGAAACTCACCTAGTTCGCACTAGCAGGAAGATTGTTGGACATTGGTTCAATGCCCCTCGTGTGCTTCATGACATGGACTAACCACCTCTCAAGGATCCTAACCTGTGGGATTTTGTCTAAAGATAATCGTGATTCCGACAAGCTTCCCAATTTTCCTTTTGTCTTGATGAAACAGTGTTAGAGAAAGTGTGATATGTCACATAGATAAGGTGTGACATGATTTGTCATGGATAAACTAATTTTGAGTGCAAGATGGTGTGTAATTATTGAAGTAACTTTTATTGTGATACACTATGTAAAAAAATTGTGTTATGTTGATCACCTAAGAAAAGGTTTCTCTTTCATCCAAAATTTTAAACAAATTTTGGCTTACGCACACCACACTAAAAGGAGCTTTGGATTCACGAGTATGAGACATATTCTAGGCTTGGGTGTAACATGTTGATTCATTACTTTTTTTCTTATTTGAATCATGAAACTTTTTGTTTTATTCCTTTATGTATTAAAAGTTATACTGTGACATGTGAAGATGGCGTAGAATTTGTTTCCTATAATGCATCACATGGAATAAACTTTATCTAGTCCTTTTGTTTTTCATGGTTGTAAACCTGGTCTAGTCGTGATAAATCACATTGCATAAAAGTTGCAACAATTTAAGAGAAACCGTGAATAATATAAGGATTGATGATCCAAGAAGTTGAGCAAGTCTATTTATTCAATATAGATTTGAAATATTACATAGTGTAAAAGAGTTCTTGATTTCAATGTATTTTATAAGCATCATCATTAGAAAATAGGCTCCTGAGAGGGTTTTCAGATTCTATGGATTTTCTCACATATATCGATGGTCTATCTAGTGGTATTTTGTAGATCTTAACTTCCTTTTATGAGGTTTGGATATAACTAGCAAAAGGAAGTGTGCATCCTTCCAAAGGTTATAATAGTAACATAAAAGAAAGCCCCAAGTGTGAAAATGAAGTTGAATCTTTCAAAATTTATTATTTTAAATGAAAATAAAATCAGTAATGTCATTATACTTGTATTGTAGATTCAAAGGACTTGAAAGAAGGAAATAATAATAATAATAATGATTATGTTCATTTCTCTTGCATGTCTCATGTTTACAATCATATAATGCCATTTCTCACATCCATAAATTTTCACCTCCCTTTAGTAAATGCTATCATAGAAATGTCATGGATGGTCAAACATGTTTGAGTGTGTCAAAGATTAGTTATTTTCAACTAAAAGTACCTATGGTTGAATATGGTTGAAGACGAATGAAAAATTCCCATTATTCAAGCAATATATAAGAGGACAATTTTAAATATAATGATGCAAATAGTTGCACACATAAGCAACTTGAGATAGTCAATGGCCCTTTCAAAAGTGAGAGAAATACCTATCCCATATAATCACATATGTGTTTATTTTTTCAATATTCTAAGCTTTAAGACACCCAAGGAGGCCCACCCTTTCATTGTGGTTAGGACCAAATACATGTCTATTAGTCTCATTCACGCCTCTATAAGCACATCGGGAAAAAACCCCAACTTATATCAAAGGCTAGGTGGGGAAATCTTATAATAATGGTACCATGGAATTTGGAACAAGTATATATAATTGCATCCAATAAAGCGATGTTGAAGGAATCCATGAAGCATTTCATAAATACAAAATAACAAGGTATTCATGTTGGTTCCATAATCTATGTTTGCATTCTATAGTGTTTCATGAATCTGAAGTGGGTTTATTCCCAATCTTGCTAATAAAATCATTAATATGTACGAGAAATGTGTGTATGTAGGAAGACTAACAAAAATTTGACAAGATTTATAAGAAACCTTTTGCTTCTTGGAACTATTTAATTGTTGGGTTTTCCTACAAGGTTCCTTTTAGAGGAGGCAACTCATTTGTTTGGGTACATGGTGAAGTCATGGTAGGAATTCAAAACCATACTATCTATCAAAGTTGATAGTTTTCGCAACTCCAATTATCATTCCAACAATTTCAGTGAAGGAAGTTGATGAGTTCAAGGAATTTATTCATAAATGGAGTGACCATCTTTCGATGAATACTATTACCATTTTCCTAGTAATATTCTCAAGAAGTTCATTAATATTTGAAGATTGTAGATCAAGATAACCAATGATTATATATGGATCGAAATTATATATTCCCTTCTTCACCCCCTATCATTTTTCTTTTGTAAAAGCATGTAATGATGCATCGGGGATGGCCAAATTCCCTTGTTATATCTATCCTTGTTTGATCTTGAAATTGTTCAAGTGAAGAGGAATTAACATTCATGATTATTCAAGCAATATAGAAGGAAGCAATTTTAACTATAACGATGCACAAAGTCGCAAGCATATTCACATTGATATAGTTGATGAACATTTCAAAAGTAAGAGACCAAAACTCCCATACGATCACACCCATGTTTAGTTTACTATAACGATACACAAAGTCGCAAGCATATTCACATTGATATAGTTGATGAACATTTCAAAAGTAAGAGACCAAAACTCCCATACGATCACACCCATGTTTAGTTTACTATAACGATGCACAAAGTCACAAGAATATTCACATTGATATAGTTGATGAACATTTCAAAAGTAAGAGACCAAAACTCCCATACGATCACACCCATGTTTAGTTTTCCAAATTTCTAATCTCGTCTAATCTACTCTAATAGATGGTCAATGATGAAGACATAATGCATATGGATAATCATATCTCGGAGGAAGAGCTCATACAAACTTTGAGTTTTGAAGGATAACATCCCATGGCTCGACGGTTGGACAATCAAGCTTTTCCTCTTTTTCTTTGATCTTATGGGCCCATATTTTTTGTTAATGGCGAAAGAATATAAATTATCTAACCACATATCAAGTGCTAACCATGCAACTTTTCTTACTCTCATTCCTAAAAATTTAAACGATGTTTATTTATATGAATATAGACCTATCTATGTATGCAATTCTATTTATAAAATGATTTCTAAACTCCTAGCCAACATAGTTTAGAATATTCTCTCCTTGCACATTGTTGGCACAAAATTTAAACAACGAAGACCCAGGGCTCAACCTTAGGTTTCCAACAAAGATGTTGTTGTAATCTAGCTTAATGTCGACATTTTCACTCCTTTGAGAAGAAGAAGTGCCTCACATGAGGCGTGCCGAGACAGTTAAAGATATAAGGGATATATCATAGCGACGAGGAAATAATTAACCTTTGTATTACACTTTACACTCTAAACAACTTATCAATCAACGCAAAAAAATCATTATGCATATCAAATACATATCAATAATAACAATGATAGATACATGCAATCATAATTAAAATTTTAAAGGGGACACCTAATCATTATCCAAACATAAGAATACAATTCATTCCCACAACATTCCTTTCCTTATTATTCAGAAATATTACGTTAGAGATTTGCATGTGCTTGCAAGATCTTCGCAACTCCTTAGGCCACATTACAACACCAGAAGATGACCGAATCTTAGAGAAATAACTCAGGCTTCACTCCAATAACTATTCAACATGAAATCAATAGAACTCTCCAACTCTAAAACTCCAACTCTCTAGCTCTAGAATCTTCAGTTTTGGAACCCATAATTCGTTCTCCTTTGGCCTTTTTATATATCATACTTGTTGGATCTCGTTCAATTATCAACATGAAAATTTCTTGATCTTTATCTCAATCAAGTCCACTTTGACAGGTTTTGGTGCTTTTGTCCTTATCACCTATGATTCTTTCAAAATATAGGATGTATGTCCTTCCTTCACGACTTTTGCAAGTCCCAATGTAACTAAATTTTAACTATTCTGTCGCTTCCTGTTTTCTAGTGGTCGCTTATGAAAAGTTTGATCATTCCTTCTTTGCAACTATTTTTCGACAATATTTTCCAAAATTTCCTTCAAAAACAAAGGATCCAACACACATCACTCCAAAGAAATTCATATTTCTATTTGAGAGAAGAGTACAAGACGTGGTGGAAATTTCTTAAGAGTGCAGACACACAAGTAAATCTAGGAAGTTGAAAGCATGTCCTATGAAAATTGATATTATTAGGGATTATGACAAGGTAGATTGGGAAACTATCTGAATAATCCTCTACAAAATTGGCTTTCATTAGAGGCATGTAAAATAGATTATGGCATGCGTATCTTCGACATCCATGGTTGTACTAATCAATGGCAAGCCCACCACCTTCTTTAGAATTTCTTGGGGGTTGAGACAAGGATATGCACTTTCCCCTCTCCTTTTATCTTGGTCTTCGATGCAATTAACAAAGGTATTAGAGATGATAAGGATGCTAGTTAAATTATAGGTTGCAGGGAACTTTTCGACAACTCACCTCATGTTCATGGATGGCATCCTCTACTCTGGGGATAAGAAAACTCCGGAATGGGAAGCCTTTTACCAAGCTTTGAGTAAATTCGGCAAAGCATCTGGCCTCATGATTAACAAAGATAAATTAGACATAATTTTGATGCAAGGGATACAAAGGTGATTCGACAAATTGCTTCTTTGTTTGGGATGAAAATTAGACCTTTTTGTCAAGGGTTTAAATAACTAGGTTTTTATTTAAAGCCCACCAAATATAAGATATTAGACTGGACTTGGCCACAAATGGCTCGAGGGTTTAAATATCTAGGTTTCTATTTAAAGCCCACCAAATATAAGATATTGGACTGGACTTGGCCATAAATAGCTCACTCTTGGAGGCAAGGTAACTTCAGTGAAGGTAATTCTACAAGGTATATCAGTATTTTGGATGCATTTGTCCCATATCCCTTAGGTTGTCATAAACATAATTGACACAACCATTGGAAAAATTCTCTGGTTTGGCACTGGAAACACCAAGAACTTTAATCTTATCAGGCTTGAAGCAATCACTAGGCTATTTTAGATGGGCGGGTGGGGCATCCGAGACTCCAGGTGCTTTAATCGAACCTCACTATCCAAAAACTTATGGCAGGTCTTCAATGAAAATGGCATATGGAAAGATATTAAATTTGGAAAGTATCTCTAACAATCAAATATGTAGGATCAGATTGTTATTGGGGTTCCATCAAATACCAAACATATTTTATATAACGCAAATTGATGATTGCTAACCCTTAGTTATGTGGTAATCTATGCTGACACGTGGGAAACGGGGAAAATATTCTCGTAGGTCTGCACGCAATCAAGGGATTTATTGGAAACCATATTCTTTCATCTCCTACAATTCAAATGCTAAACTTTTTGGGATTTCGTACCCTTGCTAGTATTTGTGTTGGCCACCCCTCCTTTTTCTCTTCAACTATCTGGCCTCATGCCTAGGAGATTAGCCTTCTACAGAATCTCGAGGTTGAATGGGAACTCTATCATGATCAGCTAAGTGAGGTTGGAATCTCACTGTAAATGATATGCTCGTATGGGGTGGGCATGTCATTGTATGGAGAATTTTTGCTAAAGAAATTTATTCTTATATCTATGTGAATAATCAATTGAACCTTTTTTCATATTGGATTGCTCACATGTGGAAATCGGAAGTTCCACTTAATCTCAAATGCTTCATGTGGTTGACTATTCACAATCAAATATTTACTTCGGAAAATGTGATGAAGAGGGGCTTTTAGGGTCCAGAGAGATGTCTCCTCTGCGGGTTGGATTTTGAAGACAGTGTGCATCTATTTTTAAACTACTGCTTTGTCGTTTCTATTTGGGAGGAAGTTTCTAGAATATTGAAGGTTAATGTTCAGGTGGAGTGCTCTTCAATCCTTTCTTGTCTGATCTCCTAGATGACAAGACAAAAATAATTTAGAGTCATCCCACTGTATATTTTTTTGGGGATCTAGTGCTCTAGGAATGGAAGTATTTTCAAGAATAAAAACCTAGATGTGGTGATATTGAGCTTCATGATTGTTGCATGCTTCTAGGAGATAGGACCCTAGAATCCCAAGCTAAATATCCCCTCAATATCCTATGTTGATTTGGGGGATTCATTCCCCATTGGATATTTTGATGAGGCTTATTCCGGAGGACGTGTGGGTGTGGTGTCCTCATTAAGATCCATCCCAAGCCTATCATTTCTATTGGTATAGTGGTATTGGCTCTAATTATAGGGTTGAAATGGTGGTCATTTGGAGGGCAATGTAGTGCGAGAACTATGTTTATGTAAACACCTATTTTATCAATGAAGGTGGTCCCTCATAAAGAGTTAAAATACCCATAGCCTCCTATTCATCTTTTCCTTTAGACACAATGTAATCATAGGTTGCAATAGTGGCCTCTTTCTCAACTAAAATTTTCAAAAAAAAATCTAATGCTAATTGCAGGATTGTAGACTCGCCACTCCACTTATGGATTAGCTTATTATAATATTTAAATCTTTCTGAAACATCTTTGAGAGCCCTTACTAATTCAATGCTATATCGAAACGAGGAAAATGCTACCAAATTTTAGCAACAAGATGGCATATAACAGTTATTTAAGATAGAAAAAGAGCAAGTACATATATCAATTTCTCTATTATTATAACTAGGATAAAATAGGAGTCAACCCTCGACCAATGCTCCAACTAAAATACCGATTTAGGATAGTTCTTGCTTTATCTTCAATTGAAAACACTCTCTCGGCTTCCGTACGTTTTAAATGTGACATTCTTTGGACATCGCGATGCCGTGAAATTCAAAAATCCATGCAGTTTTTAGTGAAAGTTAAAATTTGTCAAAGTTAGTATCGATTTTGAATACCATCTGCTGAGTATATTTGTTTGGTGTTTGGTTAGACAATAATAACCAATTATATATGTTATTATTCTTTATTATTATATTATCATTATCGAATTTTAAGGTCATGATTAAACGAGACACCAAATTAAGTGAACATAATTTTATGGCATGTTAGAAAATATTCTTAAAGTAAAGTCAAACAATCCAATTCACATTTGTATTCCAAGTTTTTATAAAATATTTTAAATATTTTAAAATTTAAAATGAAAATAAACATTGGCTCCATTATTAATTAAATTTACAATTTTAAAATTTTAAAAATTTTGACAATTCACTTCCCTCTATAAAATAATTTAGAATATAAAATGAAAATAAAGATGACTTTTATTATTGACTGGGTCTAATGGTTAAGAGTATGTGTTTCCTCTTAAAAAAGGTCGCGACTCAAAACCACTGTGGGTAGAGTATTTATGGGTAGACTTAGCAATCAAATCCCAAAATAAATCCCTTGTCTCTGAAACAAAAAGTCTCATACACCAATTTATAATAATAATAATAATAATAATTAATCAGATTTACTATTTATAAGGTTACACAATAATATATATAAAAAAATTTAGTCAAAGAGAAAAGTCGTGCGTTCCATTCATTTCCTTTCCGTGAAACTTACGGTCGGCAGACACCATCACGGGACAATCTTAATTTCTTAGCAGCGAGCCTGTTAAGCAACTTCGGTCAGCGCAGCAGGTAGACATCTATCCTTACTGATCGCGACTCCCCGCGGACGAAAAGTTCGTTGGATATACTGAAGCCAAATGTAACAACGACGCCGGTATTACTTTTCCTTCAACATCCGCAAATTGCAGTGCTTCACTTACGTCAATGGTCACCACTGAGCAGAGGTGGAAAATGGTGGAAAGTATTCCGAGATATTAAAGTCTCAGATAGTGAGAACGGTTGTCACTTGTCAAGGAATTGAATTGGTCGCTTCAAATGTTTAGGGTTGGCCATCGTATTCGAATTTTAGGAATTTTACGGTGTTTCTCTTTTGCCTCGATCGTTAATTTATCTTTCGAATTTATTTCTCTACCAATTTTTTATTATTTTCCATTATATTCCAAACAAAATTGTATCATGTTTAAGGATAAGAGTTTCTCAACCAAAAAAATGGTTTTATGAGTCCGAAATTGTGATGTTATTTATTTACTTTAATCGAGGGGTTTACACTATGTGCACTATTCATTCGACTAGTGTGGTTTCGAATAGTGGTGACCTTACATGTTCCTTAGGTATCAATTTTTTTTTTATTGTGTTTTATTTGTTGGAAGTAATGCTTCTATGTCATGTGTTATGTGATTTATAAATTGTCATTGTGAGTTCAAAGATGACAATCTAGAAGTTGTTGTTTCTTATGTTCAAGTTGTAGTTGTGTCATGTTTGAGTTGTAGATCCACTTTCTTAAGATCAAGACTTGTCAAAGTCAGTAACTTATATTCTATATATATGTAATTGTTGTGATCAATAAAATATGAAGCATGATTTGTGTTGTGTGTAATTTTTCTCTCACTCTCTCCAAATTTTATAATATGGTATCAGAATTTTTTTAGCTTCATTCCCTTACAGGAAGGTTAGGAAGATAAAATATCCTTGAGTCTTGAGTGGTATTGTCCCTATACATAGATTAGTTACATAAATTAGTTAATAAAGTGTATGATCTATTGTGTTATGTGAATATACTGCGTTTGTGTGGAGATTTGTGAGAGCATCCATCTCTAGCACCAGAAGGAGATGAGGCTCTTTATAGTAGAGCAGAGCTTCAACAATTCCAAGAACTAGTTCTGACTTTCCTATTTAGAGTAGAGCAACAACCGTTCTATGAATGTGTCTTGAGATCAAATTGCCATGGGTCCATCAACCATTATTCTTTCTATTATTGTTATGCTTGTGATTCTACATTTAGTGGAAGCAACAAAAGTAGTGAATCTCGTGCATTGTAACACACACATGATGGAATATGTGACTCTGTATCCACAGGTTTGTGTTTCGTTACTCTCGTCCTACATGGTGACTTTGAAGCCCAAGTAGAGTGATATTGTGAATGTTGTCGTGCAAGTGAGCCTAGCTAATGCCCACAATTTGTTTGTCCACGTCGTGGGCTTGAAAACCAGAAGAAGTATGATGAGTAAAAGAAAAATCGACACTCAAGGATTGTATGCAGAATTTCCGGACCACTATGGACCAGATTCACCAATCTCTGGTGAAGTTGAAGCATCTGAAGAGGAAAACCTTCAGAGCGATAGAAAACAACTCTGACTATGGTTAACCATTATTGTTGTGAACGTCAAAATTGTAGTTATGCAGACCAACATCACTGCTACAGGTAGATCGACCAGAAGAAATGGAGTTTATTCCAAATTTGGAAAGGAGTCGACAACTCAAATCCCAATGACCTACATTTTGTTGCTTTGTCGGGAAAACAACCATCTTCAAAGTTCAAGCCAATTTTCAAAATTTTAATCCACTTTCTATTGTTGGTGGGTAGATTATATATTTGTTAGCACATATTATTATTCATATGCAATAGTGAAGTTGTATTATTAAAAAAAAAAGGACTCTGAGAGATCGTGTTGGTGTTTGTGTTTTTATTGGTTGTAAAATTATTTTGATGCATAAATATAAATTGATGCAAAACCACAAAGAACAAGGAAACTATTCAACAGACGAATGTGACCCGTCACGCTCTAGAAATATTAGTTACATGTGGTTCTTAATAAGGTCAAGTTGGTGTGACCCGTCGTGCTCCAAGAGCATCAGTACATGTTATTTTATACAATGTCAAGTTGTAGAATTTTCTACTAAAGACATTCTGTACCGAGAATGCTATCCTAGATAATTGATAAAGGATGTGGAGGGTTGTGGATTCAACATATGGTTGTATTTCCATAGGATTGTTTAGTATTGAGACGCCTGTCGTGCTCCAGGAGGTCGGGAAGCGTCAATTCTGCAAAGTACATCAACGATGGTCTGAAGTGGTTATGTCTTAAATGGATCAAGTGGGAAACTAAAAAATGTAGTGAAGAAAATAGAAGAGACTGTGAGATTTCAGAGTGGATATGAGTGCTAGTGTTGACCATATCATACAAATATGACAAAGATTTGTTTATTTTTTTAATGTGAGTTTTATGTATTTGTTACATGTAAGCGTTAAGGGAGATTGTTGGAAGTAATCTTAAATGTCATGTGTCATGTGATTTATAGTTTGTCATTGTGACTCCCAAGGTGTGAATCTAGAAGTTGGTGTTTCCTATGTATGAGTTGTTGTTATGTCATGTTCGATTTGTAGATCCACTTTATTAGGGTCTAGACTTTTCAAAATCAGTAACTTACATATCAAAAAAATATGAAGCATGATTTGTGTTGTGTGTAATATTTCTCTCACTCTCTTTGAGTTTTCTGATATTCTTCAAAAGATTCTCTTTCCGAGTGACTAAATTACTCTCTTGTTTGACTTGCAGGTCTACAATTGTGGACATTTCCCTTCTCGTTTCCTTAGCTATGTGAAGGGGATATATTTCCTTTCCTGCTACAACTCTCATCTCTTATCTCTAAATTATTCCTTTCCTTCCATGCAAATTATTAGCACAAGGTTGCATGGGTCTAGGCTACAGCCTTTTCCTCTAGGGTTTCTCAGGTAATCATCCAAAATATGTTTTCCTACTATATTCAGCATTAAAGTTTTTGCTAAGGGTAAATAAGTAGATACTACAGGAGCGAAAATTTAGGTCTACCATCAATTTTGTTTACAAGTAAAATTTAAAATTTCATCACTTATTTTGTTTATTCATTTGCTTCAAGTTAATTTGGTTTTTTCCATCGTCAATTTTTTTACATATAAAATTTAAAATTGTATCCCTTATTCTACTTATTCATTTGATTGAAGCTAATTTGTGTTTTACCTCAGAGCTTCAACTACTAACAAAGGTTAACTTGGGAGCACATTAAACAAGGGCTTTCAGGTCGACCCAGGAGTACAAATGAGAAACATGGATGGGACACAAGCATTGCAGGTCGACTCATCTCTGGAATTTCTTAGAAATCTTGGAATATTGGGGGTTGTTGTGGGTTGGCATAATTAGGGTTGGGTTTGTAGGTGAATCTTCTTTCCAAATGTTTCTATTTCATTACTGTATTGGCCCCTTGAGGAGACTATGCATATTTTCCTTCTTGGATATTCGTGGATATGTGCAGGCAATTTTCACAGTTGTACACTGCGTAGGCTACAATTTTTTTTTGTGGTATATTTCAATGTTCGGCGCTTGGAGGTTTTCTTGTTGTTCGGGTTGGCCTTGAACTGAGGGGCCCTGTAGGTTTATTTTGTTGGTGTTTTATAAGTTGGGGTTAACTTTTCAACGATTGGTATATCTTGTGTTTGGTCTATTGGAATGTTTTCAGCACGGTTCTTGGAGGTGTTACACATCATTATTGTATTCTTATGTGGCATATGCATTCTGGCCCACATTTGGTTTGAACTCTTTCATTCCCCGCAAAAGAGGGAAAATGCAAGACTCACGAGGCACACTTAGGATTTTTTTATTTGTGGGTTACTTTGTTGAATTGTACAACAAGACGACTTTAGACTTCCAAATCTCTGGGGAAAGTGTAAGGACTCTTTAAGAATTTCACGTCCTTTCAAGGATATCAGTTTTAGGGTATGAAACTTGTGGGGGAGGTTTATGGGATACTGGTGTTTTTTTTGTTGTGAATAACTCTCTAATTGGGTCACCACTTCCTACTGTCTAGTGGTGCTAATCTTTGGCATGGTGGCGTTGGGGTGGAAAATTTCACCAATTTGTTTGTTCTCTCAGAATTTTTCTATGTTTTCCCTCTTACAAGCGGTTTGGTGTGAAATTTACTTTATACGAGTGGAAGAATACCTGTGTGGTTGAAATTTCTAGGGGTATGTGCTTGTTGCAAATATGTGTCCTTAGATATTGTGTTAGATCTCCTTACTTATTTATATGGAACTAAATTGATTTTATGGTTATCTACATTTATTTCCCCTCTTATTTCTTTCTCTACACGACATCAAATTATCGTGGACTCCACTCATTGTGGAAATCTTTTTCACCCTTTCTTTGATACTGGTAAGATATACTCCTGAAATCCTCGGGTGTTTCTCCCCTCGCATGGGGGAGGCATTTTCATTTCTTGGATCCTCTTGTTTTAAACATATTCTATTTTACTACAATTATGGTACGCATCGTTCGAGGTAATCTTATGTGGTTCCCCAGATAGTGGTGGGTGGGGTTGGTTCTAACGTGGTGGGTAGTGCTGGACTGCTAGATTCCCTGTGGCGGATGGAGGATTACTTGGAATCACTGGATGTGGAAATATCGGCTCAAGAATCTTTTCTCTGGGCCATGTTGGATATGGAGCAGTCTTGGGTTCAAAATGGTGGCCCTCAAGGATCTGACTTGGATAATGCTAGTGGAGGTGACACATTTCCTTAAGACACACCTTTGTGGTTGTTGCATGTGCATGAAAATGATGTGTTGTCACATGATGGGGGTTTTCGTAATAGACCAGTGCATTATAGGAGAAAGCACAAAAATGTTAGAAGCGTTATTGAGCCCAGATTACTTAGTTTTTGACATTATTTCCTCTAGGATCACGTTCAAAGTCTTCAGAACCGGGTGTTATTGGTTTTCTTTTACTTCGAAGGCTCTCAGAATATAGATATGGAAGGTTTAGTTTTAGCACAGTGGAAAACCATATTGGGTTATACCCCGAAAGTCAGTCGTTTATTGAACCGATGGTATAGTTTTCATTTCCTACTTCACGCGGATGTCGATAAAATTTTGAAGACTCCATGGGTTCGCGGAAGAAGTTTTTTGCAGCTATGTAAACGGTATGTGGGCTTTTGTCCACTCACAAATACATCTCAAAAAAAGTACACCTGGGTTAAATTACGTAGCCTTCCACTAGAATTTTGGACAAGAAAAGCACTTGAGGGGATTGGAAATATAGTGGGTAAGTTCGTGTACATGGATCCTAAGGTGTTGGGGGATATAGATACGTGGGTGGTATGGATTCATGTTGAAGTGGATTTTGCGGGTGGCATGTTGGAATATGTCATCCTGGAATGGGGTCCCCTACACTTTGTTCATTGCATTGACTAATGGGGTGTCCCTTTCCATTTTTTTCCTTGTCATCATACCAGAAACCTCCTTGAGAGATGCCCATAGCGCTTACAATTTTCTGATGTATCTCATCGGGACTAGCACAACGTTGGGCTCAACTGAGAATCTTTTTGTCGGCATCGGGATCAGAACAAGGTAATTCCACTACTTCTTATGCCCCATCTCATTGTGTAAAAATTTATTTGACTACCTCTTCTCAATATCCTTGCTCCTCCCCTGATGTTGATGTCAACCCTGACCCTCAAAAATTCCTTCCTATTTCGACTCTTAAGGACCTATCCATTAACATGTTGGACCACTTAATTTCCCTCCCTGTTCATGTTTTGTTGTTGCCTCCTTCTACGGGTGGTATATTGGATGTGCCTAGACCATATTTCCCATTGAAATCGGGCCACCATCTTTCCCCATTGAGTCTGGGACTTCGTTTATTCGCCTCCCGTGAGAGTTCTCTTCCTCCCTTGTTCAACCTGTCACCCTGCCCTCCCCCCATAATTATGTGGAAAGTGACCTGAAATTCCTTTTTTTAACCCCGACCATGGACCTCTCTGTGCTCACCTTTCATAAAGGATTTGATGGGACCTCCTGCCCTATCATTAGCCCATCCTTTTCTACAAATATTACTACCCATTGTAAGGTTGGTAATTGAAGTCAACATATTCGAGGGTGTACGCAGAGACTGCATATAAATTTTGACTCTAGCGAACTACGTGACATCCTTGTTCTTGAGACCTCCTGCTCTAGGGCCCTTAGTGATAACATGCCCCTACCTCTGAACCTTCATGACCATTCTATACCTTAATATGCACGACTTGGGGGATGCCGCTAAAAGGCTATCTTTATGCCACCTCTTCCTATCGCTTAGTCTTGTTGTTGTTCTCATCCAAGAAACCATGGTTGATTCGGCCAGACACCTGTCTTATTTTTTATTGATTTTTCCACACTGGTGTATCATGGCCATAGATTCCTGTGATTTATCCAGGGGTTTAGTTTCTTTGTGGGATCCTTTCTGGGAAAATTTCAAGGCTTACAAATTATTTTCTAGCATAATGCTCTCAGGTCTTATCAAGGGATCAGAAGAGAAGATCCACATATGAAACATCTATGCTCTATATGCTAAAATACATACTTTTTGGGATCTGTTCAGGACATCAAATATCCTTAAAATTGGATCGATTATTATTTTAGGGGATTTCAATGTGATTTTTTCTAGAGATGAATGTTTGGGGTCCACGAGACATTCTGACCCATTGTCTGAATAACTCTCCAACCTATTTGAGGATAATCATCTAATTGATGTTTGACCATCTCCCCTTCAACCCACTTGGAACAATAATAGATTTGGGGGGGATATATCAACAAGAGATTGTATTTTTTCATGGTACATAAAATCCTATTGGAGATTTTGTGTAATATGGGGTCGTAAGTGGTGAAGATGTATATTTCTGATCACTGCCCCATTTTGCTACACTGGAGGAAGGAACATGAACATAAGGGCATTCCTTTCAAGTTCAATCAAACCTGGCTGGAGGATGAGGATTTCAAAATATTGTGTAATGATGTGTGGAATTTTGTGTTGTGTTTACCTAGACAGGCTGCCATGGACTACATCACTATGAGACTAGCTGCCCTCAAGAGCCGGGTACAGATCACTTGGGAACGGGAGAAAAAAGATAGATTATTTGTTGAATTGAGAACATTGTCAGAGGAGATTCAGGCCTTTATTGTTTGTATCACGGAGGGTCGGCCCTCTTAGATGGACCTTGACACACCAAAATCTATGGAACAGAGGCGGAAACAAGTTTTGAAATTTCAGGGAGACACATGGAGGCTGAAGAGTCGGGCCATATGGATATAGGCATGACACTGGAATAAAAATTCTTCCATAGATTCACAAATAAACATAAAAACACAAATGTGATATCGAGTATCTAGGGTGTGGATGGATCCTACAATTTCTCAGATGTCGAAATGCAATGAGAATCTTGTTAGAAAATTATATATTACAGAGTAGTGGAACACATAAAATATGCAGAAACAAAAACACATAAATAACATATAAAACAAGAGAGACAGATATATGTGGCTCACCCAACATGGGCTACGTTCACGGAAACAACCATTCCTTCCTTTTTATTATCCACCAAAATGAAGAGACACAACCTACAACAAATTCGTTGTAATATCATCTACACCCTCACATAGTCCCCCTTTCTAGTTCTCGCTCAGAATATACACTCAATACACAACCGCAATACAATATCCTCATACAAAACAAGGGGTTTCCTTCTAGGGAAAAAAACCCTACATTAAACATAACTTCTACCATTAAATCATCCGCCTAATGAATGGCCCAGATTGACTATGAAATTACAATATTTTACAAAAAAAAATTACATTTGTTTTTAGCTTCAGGGGCACTGCCCCCTAGACCCCCCTGATGACGATTAAAGGATGGGCAGCGTTGCCGTCCCGTTAAGAAATGGGGTCCAACGCAGCGATACATCTAAATAAAGAAGATAATCAGACTCCACACCCATCAAAGCTATAATTTTTTTTGGTGATATTTTTATGGACAAGGATAAGGTAAATTTAGAAGATCAATTGTGGGTTGTGGAGGAGTACCCTGTGATGTTCGATCAAGAAGTGAACGAGAATCTAAACACACATGTCTCATTGGAGGAAATTCACAAGGTACTTAGTTCCTTTTCCAAGGAAAAGTGTTTGGGTCCCGATGGATGGACAATTGAAGTGTTTCTACATTTTTTGAATTAATGGGAGGGGCTCTCCATGATATGATGGAAGAATCTAGGATCAGGAGGCGCATCACTGGTTCCATCAAGGCTACGTTCATTAACTTGATCCCCAAGTTTTCTGCTCCAATTTCTTTTTTGGAATTCAAGCTTATAGCTTTGTGCAACATACTTTACAAGCTCATCTCGAAGTTCATCATCGAACGGATTAAAGGAACCCTATCTGTCCAAATCTCAAAAGAACATTTTGGTTTTATTAACAGTATATCTATTATTGATGCTATTGCCATTGCATAGGAATGTGTACATACCATCCATACAAAGAATAAGGAGGTTTTCATAATGAAAATTGATTTTCAAAGGGCTTATGATTGTGTAGACTGGAGGCCGCTCAAACTCATCCTTGTCAAGATTGGATTGCAGTATAGAAATGTTGAGTGGATCATGGTGTGTGTGTCCAATACCTGGCTTGATATCTTGATCAATGACCCCCCATAAATTTTTTCAGAGCACACAGAAGACTTTGATAGGGATGCTCTTTATCTCCTCTGCTCTTCTTATCGGTCATGGACGACTTAATTAAGAAAATCACCACTACTTGGATGTTGGAAAATTTTCAGGGCTTGCAGATGGAACCACAAGTAAACTTAACTCACATATTCTTCGTAGATGATATTATTTCCTTTGATGTTATCAATTAGGATCAATGGGAGACTCTCCTTCATAGCTTCCAACGATCATGACAGGCTTCAAGCTTGTTTATAAATGGTCCAAAATCATGTCTATATTTTTCTAGTGGAAATGCATCAGACATAAAATACATTGCAGAACTATTTGGCATGAAAATGACTCACCTACAAGAATTATTTATAGATATAGGTTTTAGACTCAAGTCGACTTGCTACAGGTTTGATGATTGGACATGGTCCCTTACTAAATTTGATAAGAAGTTTCAAAGTTGGTCACTGTCTTTCTCTTGGGGAGAAATTCACTTTGATCCAAGTTTTTCTACCACAAATGGTGAGATATTGGTCACATCTATTTTCCCTTCTGGCTCGCATTTGCTCCTAGATACGATCACACCTCGCATGTTTCTTATGGTCAAATTTGGGGCCTACACAAATATTTCATCTCGCAGCCTCGGAAACCATTTCAAGGATGAAAACATTTGATAGATGGGGTATCTTGGATACCCGTGTTTTCGGTTTCTCATTGCTCATGAAGTCTTCATGGCACACACTATTTGGTGGGGGTATTTGGGGATAAATCATTTCTGCTAAATATATTAGACAACAACACATTTATTACTTGGTTTTGCTAAGGATATTGGTATCAAACAAGGTTTGTACATCTCGTCTAGTTTTCAAAAAATCAGGACCTAGTTCTTTCAACGGGTAGAATGGTATTTTGGTAAAGGAAATTTACTACTAATTAGCCAGGACAGGATTGCTAGAGCAAAAACATCAAATCATCTATTAGTGGACACTATTTTAACACTTCAGTGTAGGTTTTTTTCTATTTGAATCGGGTTATTAGAGGATGGGAACTTTGTACACCATCCTGGTTGGAGGTGTCACATATTGATTTGCGGGGTCATATGATTGTTGAATGGAAAAACTATGTCTGAGGTCTCAAAGATGTTGGTTTATGTCAAAAACCGTTGGGTGATAATATTGCCTGGGCTGGCATTATCAGAGAGGGCTTTGTGGTCATTGTTGAAACATATCTTTAAATCTTACAACAAACGTTGGGGATTTCAACACCAAACTAGTTTCTTGCTATCTGGAGTTTAAAGGTTCCCCTCAAACCTTTTTTTTTTGTCTGGTTTGCCTGGAGTAATAAAATTCTTACCTGGGACAACTTGTGGAAATGGGGTTTCCTAGAACCAGGAGTTTTTCATTTATGTGGTTTGACATTGGAATATGTTGCATATTTACTACTCACTTGTAGTTTTTCTTTGCAATTTTGGACTTTGATCTTTTACTCCTTCAAAATTACTATTACACACTTCACCTCTATTGAGAATTTCCTTAAGTGGGGTTTGGAGAGTCGCAGTTTTCAAGCTTTTATCCCTCCACTTGTACTCTGGGAAATCTAGAAGACCCAGAACAATGTCATATTCAGGGGCGGGGTTCATAATGCCTACGGTACTACTATAAAATTTTGGGATAACTTGAATTTATACACCTGCGTCCTACCAAAATCAAATATTTATCGATGAGACACAGGCGTCCTCCAATTTTATGGCATACTGGATTCTTTGATGGTGCGGCGAAAGAAGATAGATGTGGATGCAGAGTGGTTCTATGTATAGACAAGGATTCAGTTTACAGGCTGCACTCGTATGGTGGAACGGGCACTAACTCATTGTTTGTATAGATAGGGATTTGGTTTACAGGCTGCACTGGTATGATGGACTAGGCACTAATTCAAAGGTTGAACTGGTGGCCTTTTCGGTTCTACTCTGGTTCTCTCACCGCAAACATGTACACCATATTGATACTTATGGAGATTCTAAAACCGTCATTAAGATAATTTCTGGCATTACAAATTTTAATCTGCCTCTGCTTCAAAATTAGAGAAAATGCACCATGAATCTCATACATACATTTTAGACTTTTTCATATACAACACATCTATTTCGAATCTAACATAGTTTCATATAAAACTAAGCATGCGAGACGTGGATGGATATTTTTTCTACACAAAACACTTTATGGGGAATGTACATGAACATGGTCGTATAACACTTCCATAATGGGTGTTATGTTTTCTTTTTTATTTTATTTTTCTTTGTTTTATCTTGCAATATTTTAATTTTCCATATATTAACTTCCACGTACAACACCGGTAGTTGCATGGTTTTTTATATGAATAGGTTTCAACTTCTGGACTTATGACATCTATATACTATGCTAGCTGGATTATGGGACATGCACAACTTTTGCATCATTAATAAAGTTGATTTAGTTTTTTTCCCTCTGAAAAAGAATAAAGAAAAAAAAATAATAATTAATTTCATCCTTATTTTGCTTATTCATTTGATTGAAGTTCATTGTTTGCTTATTCATTTGATTGAAGTTAATTTGGGTTTTTCCCCGTACCTTCAACTACTAACAAAGATTAACTTTTTGTGCATCTGGTAGGTTTGTGCATTTTATACTTAAAAATGTTAGATAAGAATTATGTGGTATATAACACTTGTTATATAAAAAAAATCTCAAATTATGATATTTATTATATATAGTCAATTATTTTATATAATAATTTTAGGAAATAAAATATATTAGTTAATTTTAATATGAATTCAAATGAGAAATATATTAATATAGATTTATCTTAATTCTTTATCTATTTAGGGTTGAGAAAAATCAAGCCTCTCAAGTTACAAAAAAAATTTGATTGCAATATCTGAAGAAATGTGTGTTATTTGATCTATCTAGGATCTTGGTAAATGTGGAATTAAGATGCATTTGGGCTAGTTTTAGATTAATACAAATGCTAAGTATATTAATATAGATTCATCTTAACTCTATCTACCAAGGGTTGAGAGAAATCAAATCTCTCGAGCTACAAACTTTTTTTTATTGCAAACTTTGAGAAAATGTTTAAATCTATAGTTAAAATGCATTTAGGCTAGTTTTAAATTAATACATAAAATATTTTAACTATAAGAATTTTTTTATTTAGGTAATATATACATAATTAACCATGAAATATTTTATTTATGATTCACATTCTCTACATTAAAATATTATCATTATCATTGTCCAATTTTAAGGTCACGACCAAGTCAGACACCAAATTGGTGTATGAGGCCCCCTTATTGTGGGAGAAAACATACATATTCTACCTCTCTCTAGTTTTGAACCTGTGACCTATTAGGAGGAAACACATGCTCTTAACATATATAGTTAATTCTTTTTGTTATTAATATTTTTTGAAGTGTTACGTTTTATATGTATATGTGTGTGTGTGTGTGTTTGTCTTGTAAAAATATTTTATCCAACATACATGTTCAAATATTTGATTTATTTTTTAGATTAACATATTTTATTTATAATTTAGATTAAAATTGTGTTTTCTTATTAATATTTTTAAAATATTATATATGAATTTCATATTAAAAATTGAATAAATCATATATTTTCTTTGTATATTAAGTGAAAATATAAATATATATGTCAATTAGACATGGAATAAATTATTTTAAAAGGTAATTTTTTTTCTAATTTTCAATTACTTTATTTTTCTATGTAAATTTTGTTGATCAAAACACAACGGAAACTTAAATAAAACACACAGACACACATCATAAAAACATAAAGACACAGAGATTTAACGTGGTTCACCCAACCAATCTGGGCTACGTCCACCAAAACAGAGGCATCGGCAATCTCATTCAGCAAAAGGAGAACTACAATAGCAGATTTTCTCATCTGCACTTCTCTTCCACTCACCTCACATTCCTCATGCTCATTTTCCTCTACGGGCTTACATTTTATAGCTGGGAGTAGAAACTGAATCATTAAATTCAATCACAATAAAATAGGATGCAATAACTCCACATCAGGATTACATGGAGTCAATTTAGCAACAAATCCTATTGTTGTCATATTCATGAGATTTTCTCCAAATTTAATTAAAAGAAATCTCAACAATCTCCACCTTGACAACAATTAGCCTGACACCCTGTTACATTATTATTTTTATCTTTTCTGCAAGCCAAGAGAAGCCAAACACCATCGTATCTTCTCTAATAAAACCGGTTTCGTGAACATGTCTGCACAGTTTTCCTTTGTATGCACTTTTTCAAGAGAGACTCCATGTTCAGTGATAACCTGTCTTACAAAATGGTACTTAATAGGTATATGTTTTGACTTACTATGATAGGCCAGAATTTTAGCCAAGTGAATTGCACTTTGACTATCACAAAATAACTTGATGTTGTCCTGCAGCCTACCAAACTCACCAAACAAACCTTTCAACCAAACCGCTTCTTTGCAAGCATGTGAAGCAGCTATGTATTCTGCTTCTGTAGTGGATAAAGCAATAATGTTTTGTAGCTTTGACATCCAGCTTATAACTCCACCTGCAAGCGTAAAGACATATCCTGAAGTTGACCTTCTCTTATCCAAATCACCTGCAAAATCGGAATCAACATAACCGCAAACAAATTCACTACTTCTGTTATAAGTGATACAATGATCACTTGTGCCTCTCAGATACCGAAGCACCCATTTCACTGCTGACCAGTGTTTTTTTCCTGGATTTTCCATATACCTACTGACAACCCCAACTGCATGTGAAATATCTGGTCATGTACAAACCATCGCATACATCAAACAACCTACTACATTGGCATATGGAATTCAAGACATATATTCCTTTTCTTCATTTGTGTTAGGACATAAACTTGAATAAAGCTTAAAATGGGAATCTAAAGGGACTGAAACAGGCTTCACATTGTTCATACCAAACCTCAAGAGTATTTTCTCAATATACTTCTGTTGTGATAACCACAGCTTACCATTGCTCCTGTCTTTGAAAATCTCCATGCCCAAAATCTGTCTTGCTGCTCCCAGATCTTTCATATCAAATGTCCTAGCCATCTGAGCCTTTAAGCTGTTGATCTCACTTATGCTTTTGCTTGCTAAAATCATATCGTCAACATATAACACTAAGATAATGAACATGCCATTATTAATTTTCTTAAAGTAAACACAATGATCATATTCACTTCTTATATAACTTTGACTCATCATGAAAGAATCAAATTTCTTGTACCATTGTCGAGGCGACTGCTTTAGACCATACAATGATTTCTTGAGCATATAGACAAATTTCTTGTTGTGATTTTGAAAAAACCCTTCTGGTTGTTCCATGTAAATCTCCTCATCTAAATCTCCATGTAAAAATGCAGTTTTAACATCTAGTTGTTCTAATTATAAATCAAGTAAATCAATTAATGCTAACAGAATCCGAATTGAAACAATTTTAACAACTGGTGAAAATATCTCATGAAAGTCAATTCCTTCTTTCTAAGAAAAACCTTTTGCAACCAGCCTCACTTTGTACCTATCTTATTTATCATCAACACCCCTTTTCAATTTGTAAACCCATTTATATCCCACAGTTTTTTTGTCTTTAGGAAGTTCCACCAGATCCCATGTGGTGTTCTTGTCTAATGCCTTCATCTCGTCCTTCATAGCGTCTTTCCACTTATCACTGTTAGAACCTTCTATAGCTTCCTGATAGCACAAAGGTTCATCATCATTAGCGGTTAAAGCAACTGAAGAACATAATCATCATGCCTTTTAGGAGGACGTCTGATTATCGTGGACCTCCTTAAAGATGTTTCTGGTTCTTCCACAATTTTTTGATTATTATCTATAGGAACTTCTTCATGATCTTCATCTGAAACATGTTCATGATCTGCATCTGAAACTTGTTCATGATCTGGATCTGAAACTTGTTCATCTGGACTATCATCAGTATTTGAACTGGTTTCAAACTGAATATGTTGAAACTTAGGTACATTATCCCGTTTCAATTTATCATCTACATTTGGATTATTGAGTGAAGATTCATTGAATTTAACATCTCTGTTAATGATGATCTTGTGAGTAGTAGGATCCCACAACCTGTATCCCTTAATCCCATCACCATATCCAACAAATATATATCTTTTTGATTTAGGATCTAATTTAGAACGCTGATGTTTCGGAATTAGAGCATATACATCATAATCAAAAAATTTCAGTTTAGAATAATCACAAGGATGACCTTTCCATACCTCTTGAGGAATTTTTCATCCTATTGCAGTTGATGGTGATCTATTTATCAAATAACAAGCCGTAGAAACTACTTCTGTCCACAATTCCTTCTGCAAATTGGCGTTACTAAGCATACTTCTTGCTCTCTCTAAAAGATTCATGTTCATGCGTTCAGCAACTCCATTTTGCTGAGGAGTATATATAGTATTTTTATGTCTTTTGATCCCAACATCCTTGCAACAATTATCAAATTCCCTTGAAGTAAACTCACCACCATTGTCAGTTCTTAAACATTTAATGGTTCTTCCAGTGATGTTTTCTACTAATGCTCTAAACTGTTTGAAAATTGTGAATACATCAGAATTTTTCTTTAACATGTAGACCCACACTTTTCTAGAGAAATCATCACTAAAAAATACAAAATATGACGATCCTCCATATGAGATTGTAGGAGATGGACCCCAAACATCAGAATGGATATAATCAAGGATTCCCTTACTAGTATGTTTTCCAGTTTTAAACTTTTGCTTGTTTTGTTTCCCAAATATACAATGTTTGTTGAAATCTAACTTAGAAGATTTTAAACTAGGAAGTAACTTACGATCAAATAAAAATTTTAATCCTCTTTCGCTCATATGGCCCAACCGTTGATGCCATAGACGAATAGAATTATTGTCATTTTTAGATACTATAGAAGCATGATCTAACTCTGTTCTTCCTTCTAACTGAAAAAGATTTCCAACCTTCTTTGCTTTCATTACTAGTAAAATTACTTTATAAAATTTCATTGCTCCACCTTGAATAAAGGTTTTATATCCATTTGTGTCTAGCACTCCTAGAGAAATGAGGTTTTTTCTGAGTTCAGGTACGTGTCTTACATCAGTTAAAATTTTATTTGTCCCATCAAACATTTTAATCTGGATGCTTCCAATTCCCACAATATTACATGCGACATCATTTCCCATGTAAACAACTCCATCATTGATTGATTTATAAGATTTAAACCACTCTCTATGAATGCACATGTGATTTGATGCACCGGAATCTAACAACCAATGTTGATCATGATTAGAAAAACTAACTGATAACACTTCATCACTCATACCTGAAATGGATGCCAAACCTGTATCTGTCATGTTTGCTTCTTTCTTCTCTGTCGAAGAGTTTCCTTTGGATGTTTGTTGTCTCTTCCAACAGTCCTTCTTCAAATGTCCCGATTTGCCACAAAACTAGCACTTTACCTTACTCTTCTTCCCTTTCGATTTTGACAGCGAGTTGTTCTTCTTACTGAAGCGTATTTCTTTAGAATGACCTTTGACCATCGTTGCTTCTGATGTAGAGGTTTCTGAATTTGACCTCTTTCTGGTTTCTTCAGACAGCAAAGCTCCAACAGCATCATCAAACTCAAGGGTTTCTGATGAAATAAGACTTATAGAAGTAACAAAATGATCCCATGACTCGGGCAACAAGCATAATAAAGTTACAACTTTATCTTCTGAATCAAACTTTACTTATATACTTTCTAACTGCACCAAGAGAGTATTAAAGGTATTCAGATGATCAGTTATCGTGGCACCTTCCTTCATGCACAAGCTGTACAACTGTCTCTTCAGAAGAATCCTATTTGTTAAGGATTTTGTCATGTACAGTTTTTCAAGCTTTGTCCACAAACCAGCAGCAGTTTTCTCTGACATGATGTTAAACAAAACATCATCCGCCAAACACAAACGAATGCTGCTCAGTGCTCTTTCATCCATGTCACTCTATTCGTCATCTGTCATGGCGAGAGGTTGTTTGACTTTGCACAAAAGTTCCTTCGCCACGCCTTGTTGCACGAGTAGATCATGCATCTTAACTTTCCAGATATCGAAGTTGTTTTTCCCAATGAACTTCTCAATCTCAAATTGAGCACTTTGTGTTTTCACCATGTTAAGTAGCTTGTGTCAAAAATCTCCAATTTCAAATCTTAATAAATGAAGAATTGATTTTAATCGAAATTAATAATTTTGATAAAAAAATGCCCTTCATAAAATGCCTTAAGCCCTAGGCCCATAATAAATTGATATTACAATTCTTATAAACCCCATTTAAATTGATTAATAAAATATCGATTTACCATACAAATCGATTTAAAAACAAAAACTTTTAAATCAATGAAGCGCCACCTTATTAGAACAACTTCATAAAGAATATATAAATCGATTTTAAAATATATGGCATATAAAACATAAATCAATTTAAAAAAAATTGGGGTTCACCATTCTGTGCAATCGACCACCAGTTCAACGCTGCCCAAATGGCTCTCGGATTTACGGTTTCATGTGGGCAAATGACCATCCCACCGCATGCAGCCTTCAGACGCAGTGAACGACACAACAATCAGAGATACAGCCTACGGCACTGTGTATTTATGCTAACACAGGGGCTTACACAGCCACGGCTAACAGACTCGACTTCTGAACTCGGCCTTCACCTTTCACAAGCACTCGTCTATGATGATTCTTGCCACCAAACCATTTTGTGCAATCAACCACCGGTTGAACGCACAGCAACTCATGGCGGTGGCATTCACAGCTCATGGCTAACAGACAGCCTCACAGCGCTGACAACAGGAATGCAGGAATTGAACGCAGCTTACGGCTCTGGTCAACAGTCTTCCACGCTGCCAACAGTCCACGGCTTCACTGCTCACGTGCAATACCTCACCTGTGCCATATCGATCCGCAACTACAACGCTGTCAACACTGGAAACCACCACATACGCTCATGGAATGCGGCTAGCACAACAAAAAGTTGTTTGTTTTTTTCTTCACCGCAAACGTAGATCGATATCCAGGTAATGCAGCAGCATAAAAAACAAGTTACAGGTTCTTCAACAGAGCTTTCGCTCAAAGGAACTTGGCACCTCAATTATGCGCACATGAAACCTTTGATAACCAGCGTATACAACTTACTGCTCTGATACCAATTGTTGATCAAAACACAGCGAAAACTTAAATAAAACACACAGACACACAACATAAAAACATAAAGACACAGAGATTTAACGTGGTTCACCCAACCAATCTAGGCTACGTCCACCAAAACAGAGGCATCGGCAATCTCATTCAGCAAAAGGAGAATTACAACAACAGAGTTTCTCATCTACACTTCTCTTCCACTCACCTCACATTCCTCATGCTCATTTGCCTCTACACGCTTACATTTTATAGCTGCGAGTAGAAACTAAATCATTAAATTCAATCACAACAAAATAGGATGCTATAACTCCACATCAGGATTACATGGAGTCAATTTAGCAACAAATCCTATTGTTGTAATATTCATGAGATTTTCGCCAAATTTAATTAAAAGAAATCCCAACAAATTTATGTAAGATTTAAAGTGAGAATTGGCCTATTTTATTTATGTTTATATTGATTTTTTTATTTTTTTTTAATTTGTTAATTTAAAAATTGTTGTATTATTTTTAAATGTAATGTTATGTGAGAACATCTCCATTATACAAAGTTATAATTTTGATATAATAAAAACATAAATTATTATAAAAATATATATAATGACAATTTTAAAAATAAATTTGTATAGCAAAAACTAACCATTAATAATAATAAATAATCTAAAACCAAAATAAATAATAATTTCAATTAAATTTAAAAACAAAAGTATCAAAATATAGGAATCTTAATCCAAACATGATTATGATTGTGATGCATGTATTTCAAGGGTCGAAAATAAAAGGGCATCACTGATCCTAATTTTTAGGTAGCCTGTCCCTTTTGTAAAAAAAAATTAACCTCTGTTTTACTTATTGCAAAAAAAATTAACACAGAAAGCCCGATCCCAACCTTTCTCTTTCAAAATGTAGAGGTCGCAAAATACACATTAATAAATAATGAAAGAAAACTGTATCTCTAATTTCTTTTAGGGAGCTCCAACGTACACATTAGGGAGCTGCAGCAATAGTAGGAGCGCTGAGATTATAATTCACTCCGTGGAGATTGCTGCAGAAAGAGAGATGCTTTTTTTAAAAATATCTAGAGTACTTTTATTGTGTAAGGTTAGTCATCAAAATTCTGTTTTCAATGAATTATTGCTAGATTTTAGAGAAATTAAACTCGACAAAATTACTACTAAAATTTTCAAAAAAATCAAACTAAAAACTATTTTGTTTAATATAATACAAACTAGTAAAAAATGTAAATATCAATAAATTTAACAAATAACCTAATTTTGAAATTCCAACCCTGGTGACAACCATTCTCACCGAGTCACACTTCAATATCTCCGAATATTGACGCAAGTCAAGCACTGCAATTTGCGGATGTTGAAGGAAAAGGAATTCCAGCGCTGCTGTTACATTTGGTTTCAGGAGAGCCAACGAACTTATCGTCCCCCGGGAGTCATGATCATGGAGGACAGATGTCCACCTACTGCGCTGACCGAAGTTGCTTAACAGGCTCACTAGTCAGAGATAAAGCTGAAGCTTGCCGTGTGAGAGTTTCTCGGAAAGAAAATGAATGGAGCAGATGTCTTTTTTTTCCTTTTTGATTTTTTTTTATTGGATTTAGGTACTTGAAATTTTAAAAAGTCGCATTAAAGACAATTTTTTAAACAATGATTTTGACGGTTTCAAAAATTTGTAAACAGTATTTGACAAGCAAATAGCCACATGAATTCCATCCCCTAGTTATCACATGGAATTAAAAACTTTAAGGATTAACAATCTTATTGGAATTTTAAGGCATTTAGGGTATCATCAATAATTTAGGCACCTAAAATTTTAAAACTTGAGAGTTATAATATAATTTTTTTCAAAACCATTTCATCTAGGCTAGGTAATTGAACTTTTATATATATAGATATATTTAGTTAATTCTTTAAAATAATTTAATATTTTGAGAAGCTATATCTATTTTTAATCTCTTTTAAAAGTTTTTCCTAAATCTAATAGAAAATAAACTTAGTTAAACCAATGACTCAACATCTTATGTATATAATTATATATTTTTATATATGTTTAAATTATTTTTAAATTTTATTTTAAAATGATAAAAATTATTTATAATGTAATAAGATATAAAAAATATTTTTTCCATATAATAAAAAAAATTTAAGATATAGCACACCCATTTATCCTTACTATTCAAAATAAATAACAACATTTATATTATTTTTAAAATTTAATATTTATAATAATAAATAATAATATATGTTAATAAAATATAAATATAAATATTATATAAAAAATAGATAAATATTTAGTATTTTAGTCAATTGAATAGGAATGACTCACCACTCAAGTTCAATTATCAAGTGACATATTTAGTTCATGTCACCCAAGTTTAATTATAAAATGACATATTTAGTTCATATAGAGTATATTATTGTAATGGCTTTAAACTTTAGTATTTATTAGCTTTCCCCATGAGGGAAAGTAGTTAGGGATTTTTCAAAGCTTTATAACATGGAGGAGAAAAAAGAGAGATATTTAATATTTTCAATTCATATAAATATTGTATATATGATATTTGCATAATGCATATAAATATTTTGACGTTAACCAAACTTGTATTTTTAAAAATCTAATGATGATTATGACTCGCAATTACTCCTGAAGGTTGAAAGAGTACATGTCATTATAAGGTGTGAAGGTGTGAAGGTTGAAAGTTTTATTTTTTAATTGGTTGAGTAAACTGAGATTGTGATCACATGAAAGAAAGCTTTGTTGGACATTGGTTCAATGCTCCTCAAATTGTTTTGTGACATGGATTTATTTCATTTATAGATCCCAACTCTAGTCATTGTAGTGGAGATTAACCATGCAGATTTTGGTCTAACGACAATCGTGATTCTAATAAGTGGTATTATAACGATAGATTTTGAATTTGAAACTCACCTGAATCGTGCTAGGGGAGAGATTTTTATATATTGGTTTAGTACTCTTTGTATATTAAGTGACATAGACTAATATCCTCTCATATATCCCAACTCTGGCGATTATAGTGGAATGTAATGCCTATGGGTATTGATATAACGATAATAGTGATTCCAACAAATTGGGGATGTTTCCCTTTGTCTTGATGAAACAATGTTAGAGAACGTTCGATATGTCGCATAGAAAAGATGTGACATTATTTGTCATGGCTAAACTAAATTTTAGTACAAGATGATGTGTGATAACCATTAAGTAACCTTGAGTGCAATACATTATGTAAAGTATTTTTCTTAGGTCGATCATCTAAGAAAAGGTTGTCTTCCACTCAAAATTTTAAAGAAATTTTGGCTTTTTCACATCACAAAAAAAATAACTTTAGTTTCATGTGTATCATATGTCTTCTAGGCTTGGGTGTAGCTTGTTGATTCATTAAAATTTTGTCTTATTTGCACCATGAAACTTTTGTGCTTTATTCCTTTATGTATCAAAAGTTGGGGTGTGACACATCATGATGGTCGATAATTTGTTTCCTGCAATGTATCACATGGAAATAAACTTTATCTAATCTTGTCAGTTTGCATGGATGTAAATTTTTTCTAGTCAGGAAAAATCGCATTGCATAAAAGTATTTTTTTTAATTGTATTTTTGGTTTATCTCGTTATAGGTTTATTCAAATGTCAACTGTAGGCACCTGTTGCATGGGAATTCACTTCCACATCTAACAAATACCCACTCGGCATACATCTGAGTAACATGTTTTTTCATTTTTATGACCTAAGTCCTTCTTTCATTTCTTCATTCAATCGTCCTGAAGATGGATCTCCATGGAGATTTGAAATATTGACATTTCTTCTCTGACACTGTGGAAAATCTGTATTCTTCTTCATGAAATGTTTTTTCATGTATTTTCATTTTTTCTCGATGTGGGTTTACTCAGAAGTATGAAAAGTGGGTACTTGTTGGATGTGGAATTCAATTCTACATCTAATGCATGTCTATATTTGACATTTGAGTAACCTTATAATGCGATACACCAAAAATAAAATTATATATATATATATATATATATATATATATATATTTCTTCTTTTCCCTCAAAAATATTTTCCCCTTTCAAAAGTAAGAGACAAACAACTCCCGTATGATCACATCCATGTTTAGTTTTCCAAGTTTCTAATCTCGAAGACACCCAAAGAGGCATACTCTTTCATTGTAGTTAGGACCAAATACATGTTTGTTAGTCCTATTCACACCTCCATAAACACATTGGAAGAAACCCAAACTTATGCCAAATGTTGAGTGAGGAACTTTTATAATGGAGGTATTACGGTACCATGGCAACTACAATGGGGATATATGATTCTATCGAAGAAAGAGGTGTTGAAGTAAAATGTGGATATTTTTAAAGCTATACAATAACAGAGTATTACTATGGATTTCATATGTTATATTTTAATTTTATAGTTTTTCACAAATTTAAAGTGCCTTTATGCCCAATGTTATAACCAATGATATCTAAAAAAAATGTGTGTATGCGGAAAGAATAACAAATGTTTAACAAGAATTTTTAGATTTTCAAGCAAGATTTGCTTCCAAGAAATATTTATTTGTTGAATTTTCATAGAAAGCGCCTTGTAGAGGAGGAAATTCTTCTCTTCGAGTATATGGTGGAGCATGTCAATAATTTGAAGTCCAAATTGACTGCCAAATTTCATGCTTCCACAACTCCAGTGAACAATCTAGTAGTTTTAATGAAATTGACATAAAAATTTAGTTATATTTAATGGACATATTAACTAACCAATAAATGGATTACTAAATATTAAATATATATAATCATTAAAAGTAAATAATAATAATATCTAAATCATAATCCAAGTATTAATAGTAAGTTATTATACTGGAATATATTTTTGTATAAGTTATAATAAATATTAGCATATTCGTTATATATATATATATATATATATATATATATATATATATATATATATATATATATGGGATGGAATCACAAATTTGTTGGGAAAAATACTGAGAGGGGGTGGGGGGGGCTGAATCAGTATTTAGAGCTGACTGAAAACTTTTTACTTTTTCTTTCTCTTAAAACCATACGCTACTTTATTGAAACCAACTCGCGTATACACGTGGATATCCTTAAGAAAACTTGCGTATGTCCAGAGATCTTATTATGCATTTAATTCTTTACTTAGATCATTGCATCATTCATTCATCAGATGTTTAGTAAGAAGTAAGCATGTGCAGTAATAACGAGGTAGTATACACATAAACAACACACATGAACACCAGTGTTTAAGGTGGAAACCCAATTCGAGAGAAAACCACCACTGTTGTTGTCTCTGTCTTCAATATTTATTATAAAGAAAACTTCTTTCAATTTTTGTGCTGGCGCAGACTCATGAAGCACGCGGAAAACTTACCACTACTGGCCAAAGAAAATTTGGGAAACTATTCTCCTGGATTTCTCCGACCACCCCTGCGGAAGGGCTCCAACACGGTCTCATTTGACCTCTCATGGAGAGGAGCTGCCACTTGCTCTCGTTTTACCGACCTCTCTGGAAGAGCTACTACCCCACTCGGTTATGACCTCTCATAGAAGGGGCTACTACCCCTACTCCTCGTTCGACCAGCCTCTCACAGAAGGGAGCACTACCTGCTCTGCGTTTACCGACTGCCAACGGAAGGGCTCTGACCCTCACTAAAGGCTTGAACCCTCGGCCTGCTAGGTCACGTTTCATCAATTTTCATACTGGTTCCAACAACTTCCACACAACATACCTTGTAGGCCACTTTTCATCAGATTTTCAGACTGGACCCACTCCACACATTCAAGCTCAACATACATCAAACTGAAACTTATAACCCCATAAATTCATTCATTGAATCATCAACCAATCAACCAACAACTTGATCTATAATCAGTAGCATAATCAACATTCAAACAACCCAGATCTGTATGAATACATCATTGACAGATAGTAGTAAAACAGCAAAACGGATAAGACATTTCATTCCACACTTCCTTAAAACCTAAGAACTCATACGCAACATTTTACTTCCACGAACACTGCGTATGTCACAGCCGCTTTTCACCAGAACAAGCACTGCTAAGTATAGATCTGTGACTCCATTTGAGCTACACCTTTGATATCATACGCGCTTTTCTTTGAAAACGAACACCTTTATATCGTGCTTTCGGCCGGGATGAACATGCATATGGGTCTGTGTGCTAAAACTATGCGACTCTTCGAAACCTTGTAACTCGAGATCTCACCCTTTACTTGACAAAGAATTCGCTAGATCTGAGATCTAAACATTCCATAAACGAGATCTAGAAAATACACTTAGTCATTTCAAATCAGAATCCTCTTCATCATTTTCTTCATGGGTGCATTATTAATTCAAATCAATCAATAAACTGTTACCCATTCCATGCAGATATACTTCAGAGTGAAGTATTAAATAGCTTCGGACCTATGCCTTGCTATGATCCTCTTCTCCTTATATAGTTTTAGCCTTTATCAATACCATGAGTCAAAACCACTTAACCGCTAATGGTATTCCTGGATGGGATCAAATAGATAATCCAGCACTCAATACTGTGGGCCAATACCATGGTCATGTCCCCTGGTTTTATAAATTTATAGCGCAAATAGGCATACGCTACTTGGTACATACTTTTAAGCGTACATACGCTACTTTGCCATTACAAACCTGCGTATGCTTTGTGTCATATCTTATTCATCATTACTCTGGCACTTACTGGAATTTATTTCTTTGTTACTTCTGAACTACTCTATAGATACATCAGATTTACATCATTAACAAATAAGTTGCTATCCAAAGACAACTCATCAAGTCAGTTTCCATCAAGGACAACTTCATCAAGTAGGTTGCCATCAAGGACAACACATTGCATCATATTGCCAACAATCTCCCCCTTTGGACTTGATGGCAACCATGACGGTGTTTGATACTGACATCAGCATTATTCAAACACCATAATACATAATACTCTCCCCCTTTGACATCAAGGGCAAAGGGCGGATCAAAACCAACACAAGGTTTTTCTTCCCTTGTATAGGGATGAGCTCTGTAGATTTAATGTGCACTGAAGTTACCATGCTCCCCCTGAGTTCACACTGAATCTTCAAACATATTTTTCAATGAAGTACATGACTCTATGACCTTTCCTATCACCAAGGACTCATACTTACATCAATGATCCAACCAAATGTATTTACATATGTGACTCAAGTACCCAACCAAGTGGGTTTACACATTTTGACTCAACTACCCAACCAAGTGGGTTTACAAATTTGAAGAAGTCCTTACATGAATGAATATAACAATTTACATCATAGGTCTCAACATAACCATTTCATCAAATTACAAATATGAATTTTTATAACCAATGCCAAAAAGACCTCAAGAGAGAGATCATATTTCAGAACCATCATAATGCCAACAATGCATTACTCTCAGCAAGGCTAATGCTCCCCTTGAAACTGTGCTCCTATCCTTGACCTGACTCACTGTTTTTCGTATTAGAAAAAAAATATGCTTCTGTCTCCAAAGGAACTCGCGTGTATACGCAGCTTTAGTTCATGAAACTCGCGTATGAAAAGTGAAATACTGAAAAATTTCACAGCTCCATTTTCTCCTGGATTTATACATTCTGTACCTGTCTTTTGTTGTCACATTAGATGCACTGTTAGAAATAAACACAACCAGAATTACCAAACCAACCATGGGAATCATCATATAGTTCTCCCCTTGTGATGATACATTACTGATTCCTATAATGTATCTCACATCACTCCTGCAGTCATTATGAGAAGTAAGCTTTAGAAGCGGAAGACTGCAGTAGGATTATTATCCCCTACGTTTTTGACCGGTCCTCCTTCTTTTTCCAGCTTTGCTTGAAATTTCTTATTGTGTGCTGGAAATTATCCAATTTCTCAGATCTATTCATCCTGCATTCTTTTTCTACATGTCCATACTTGTTACAAGCATAACATCTTGTGTGACCAAAAAAGTAAGCATAGGGATCATAATGTGTTTTTCTATTCTTTCTTCTATTGCAATCAGCTGCTTTATGACCAAACTTGCTGCATGAAAAACAATATCCCTTAAAGAAACCTGAGTACCTTTCTGTGTAGAATCTATTTGTTTGTGACTGAAACAATCTGCTTCTGCAATTGGCTACAACATGCCCATAATTATGACATTTAAAGAATTCAACATTATTGATCAAAGGAGGGAATGATTTCTTTTGAGAGTTCATGATTGTTGGTTGACCTTTTGTTTCTTTCAACACTTCAGGTTTTGCATTGATATCCTTTGAATCTTTAGCACTTTCTTGTGAACTAGATTCTCCTTTAACGGTTTCATGAAAACCAAGACCAAATTTAATAGAAGGAGACCTTTGACTACTAAGAATATTGTCCAGAATCTTAGTACTATCTTGAAACCTCAAGAGTTTATCTTTTTCTTCTAATTTACCTTTTAAAATGTTTACCTCAACCTCCAATATTTGGCATTGCTTCTTCATACTTTCTTTGACCCTTCTTCCTTCTTCTACTTGATCATTCAATTTTAAAATCTCTTCTTTCAACCCATTTTCTTGTTCTTCAAAAGTTTTTAAAAGTTCTTCATTCTTCTTATTTGATATTTCCAGATTTGTTTTGAGAGAGATGATTTCTGCTTCAAGTCTTTCACTTTGATTGGTTACTTTATCCTACAGTCTTTGATATATTTCTATCTGTCCATTCATTCTAGAGATCATATCTTTGTATATAGATTCCTTCTTTTTAAATTGATCTTCAACATTGATCTTGAGATTTTCTTCTAGACCCATACTGTTACTTTCATTATCATTTTCACTATCTTCACCATTGCTTGCATAAGGAAGTGACTCACAAGAACAAGGATTAATACCTTTTGCATCATCTTCATTTTCTGCCGTACACTTCTTTCTTTGAGTAGCCCTCTTCTTTGCTTCCTTCCCATTGTGACGGATCTCCTTCAAGCAATCAAGCTTCTGCAGAAGGACCCGCTCTAATACCAATTGTTGGGAAAAATACTAAGAGGGGGGGGGGGGGTGGTGAATCAGTATTTAGAGCTGACTAAATTTTTTTTACTTTTTCTTTCTCTTAAAACCATACACTACTTTATTGAACCCAACTCGCGTATACACGCGGATATCCTTAAGAAAACTTGTGTATGTCTAGAGATCTTATTATGCATTTAATTCTTTACTTAGATCATTGCATCATTCATTGTGAGATGTTTAGTAGCGATGGCATATTGCAATAAAAACGAGAATAAACAGTGTCATCAAACAACACACATGAACACCAGTATTTAAGGTGGAAACCCAATTCGGGAGAAAACCACCGCTGCTGTCGTCTTTGTCTTGAATATTTATTATAAAGAAAACTTATTACAATTTTGTAATGGTGCAGACTCATACCAGCACGCAAGCACCCACCTGCAGAAGGCTGCAACCTTCTCTTGTTCTCCAACCACTACTGGAAGGGAGCTCCAACCCCCTGATCTCGTTTACCAGCCTCTCCTGGAAGGGAGATACTACCCCCTGCTATCATTTACCAGCCTCTCCTAGAAGGGAGCTACTACCCCCTGCTCTTGTTTACCAGCCTCTCCTGGAAGGGAGCTACTACCCCCTACTCTCGTTTACCAGCCTCTCCTGGAAGGGAGCTACTACCCCTTGCTCTCGTTTACCAGCCTCTCCTAGAAGGGAGCTACTACCCCCTGCTCTCGTTTACCAGCCTCTCCTGGAAGGGAGCTACTACCCCCTGCTCTTGTTTACTAGCTACCATTTGAAGGGAGCTACAACCCCCTCACTTAAGGCTTCGACCCTCAGCACCATTGCGGACCACGTTTCATCAATTTTCATACTAGTTCCAACAGCTTCCACACAACATACCTTGTAGGCCACTTTTCATCAGATTTTCAGACTGGACCCACTCCACACATTTAAGCTCAACATACATCAAACTGAAACTTATAACCCCATCAATTCATTCATTGAATCATCAGCCAATCAACCAACAACCTGATCTTTAATCAACATAATCAGCAGCATAATCAACATTCAAACAACCCAAATCTGTATGAATACATCTTTGACAGATAGCAGTAAAACAGCAAAATAGATCAGACATTTCATTCCACTCACTTCAGCAAAACCCTAGATTCCATACACGCTTTTACTTCACTGAACCTTTGTATATACGCGCTTTCACAGAGACAAACCTGCGTATAGATCTGCAACTATTTCAGAACTGACCTTTGATTTCATACGCGCTTTTGCTAAAATGAACCTGTGTATATATGCGCTTTCGCTGAGATGAACATGCATATAGATCTGTAACATTTCAAAACTATGCAGCTCTTCAGAACAGATAACTCAGATCTCACCCTTTACTTCAGCAAAGATTCGCCAAATCACAGATCTAAACATTCCATAAACAGAGCTAGAAAATACATAGTCATTTCAGATCTAGAGATCCCTCTTCATCATTTTCTTCATAGGTGCATTATTAATTCAGATCAATCAATAAACTGTTACCCATTCCATCCAGATATACTTCAAAGTGAAGTATTCATTAAAACCTAGACCTATGCACACCTTGCACTATGATCCTCTTCTCCTTATATAGTTTTAGCCTTTATCAATACCATGAGTCAAAACCACTTAACCGCTGATGGTATTCCTAGATGGGATCAAATAGATAATCCAGCGCTCAATACTGTGGGCCAATACCATGGTCATGTCCCCTGGTTTAATAAATTTAGAGCACAAATAAGCATACGCTACTTGGTACGTACTTTTACGCGTACATACGCAACTTTTCCTTTACAAACCCGCGTATGCTTTGTGACATATCTTATTCATCGTTACTCTGGCACTTACTGGAATTTCTTTCTTTGTTACTTCTGAACTACTCTGTAGATACATCATATTTACATCATCAACAAATAGGTTGCTATCCAAAGACAACTCATCAAGTCAGTTTCCATCAAGGACAACTTCATCAAGTAGGTTGCCATTAAGGACAACACATTGCATCATATTTCCAACAAAATTGTCTAGCTACTTAATCGTCTTTGGTTTGCCACTAGGAAACGAGACAATTGGCAACACTAAAGAGTTTTTGTCCAAAAAAATATATAGATACCATAAGCCTTCAAAAAGAGTACAAAACCAAGGCTTATCAACCAAAGGGTACCATAAAAACTAAACAAAAACTATCATCCTTAATAGGCTTAGAGGCACTAAGACAACATACTAGTAAAAAAGCTAAGCATTCAAAGAATTGAGAAGAGGTAGAGACACCCACCTCAATAGGAACTCAGTAAAAAAGATTGTTTAGGAGAAAGTATGTTTTTGCAATGGGATAAACTTTAAATATAACTAAGGACAAATTAAATAAAAAAAATTTAAAGCATTAGTTGATAAACGTAAAAAATAAAATAATAATAAATAAATTATTATTATTAAAAATTACAAATTTAGACAAGTGGGATCCTCCATTTTGAACTTGGAAAAAAGGGGTGTGCATATCATTCAATAGCACTGCTTCACAGAGATACAAGATGGAGGATCGATCTTTTTATCGGATGACTCATGGTAATAATTACCCAAGCTCCAAGATCAAAATTATTTAAACACTCTTCAAGTCACTATGTTGATAGAGGGCTTTCTCAAACTCAAATATTTTAGGTTAACCACAACTCCTTCTCTTCTTGGAGATAATCACTAGAGCCAACAAACTGGTTGTAGAAATTTGAATAATTTGCTGAATTATTCACCGAGATTATCCTGATTACACACTATTTAAGCTTCATGCATAATACATAACCTCTTCTACAATTGATCATCAATATGCGGAAATAGAAAGCAGTCGCATGCGCTCATTAAAACATAATCAAGCACATATATCAACACAGGATGTAATGGGGAAAGAAATAGCTGAAAACCCCCAACTATCTGTATATTATAATGATAGAGAACATGTAACAATACATAGCACAAAGCTCTCACAGCTCTCAACACTATCTCCCATGCTACACACAAACTAGCTCAGATATAGAACAAGTCACAAGTTCAAATCTCCTCCACAAGTCTGCCTGCCTCTACTGCGCAATCCAAGATGAGTAATGATGAGATCCAAGTTCGAATCCCACTGGCTTGTACTGCGCAATCCTCATTGGCAATCTCAATCAATGTGTGTGCAAATCTCATGCACAGCTATAGTCACAACTGATAGTAGACTCACCCTTTCACCCATCTCTAACACTGGTCTCCACTGAATTGTCCATGCATTGCAGTTAACTGATGTATTCTTTAGTTGATTTATGAGTTAATAATTAGTGAATTAATTAATAATTAATTCACACCACTCATCACTAGTGTATTTTTCAGTTAGACTAGATACAACTAGTTCAACTAAGTTAAACAGAACACAACTCCACCAACTGTCTCATCAACTCCACCAAACTCTGCCACATGAGTTCTAACTGAATTCAACCATGCAATAGCTCAACTAACCCTTAGGAAAAGCGTATTTCCTTCTGTCAGCTGCATGTGCCACATCCAAGCATCAAACCGAAGTGCTCCAGGAGGATAAGATAATGTTTATAGTCTAAATATTATTAAGGGTTAATAATATTTGACTGTTCTATTTTTAGCCCGGCAGTCTAAAAATAGAAACCGCCTAATGTCTAAAAATAGAGGTCCATCTATTTTTACCAACTCGACCAATCATCCATAAATAGCATCCTGCAACTCATAGACCATGATCCATATGTCTCAAAATAGACATAGTCTAAAAACAGACTTTGCGCCAAAATACTCCGCGGCCCACTTAGTGAAGGCAACTTCATTTCACTAAGCTCCATCATCTTGTTGCATTTTCAACACTCCCTCTCAACAAGATATGGATTATCTCGCAACCCCATCCCGCCTCGTGGTATTCGAATTTTCTCCTAGTGAACAGCTTCACAAGATGTCGCATCCTCCTCAGCACTGGGAAGAGAAAGTAACAGATTCTCCGCACACATCCGATATGATGGTACCCGATGTCGATGTGTTTGGATCTATCACAGCATCGGATTAGCCGAGAGTTTAATGGAACTCGGATATCACAAAAATCACAAAGAGGCTCCAAGTGCGAACCAACAACCCGACCAGGATCTTCCTCATCCATATGGCCCTCGCAGTGCCGAAGCTTGCTGCCATATACCACTGGCCGGGAATCAATTGCCACGGATCTCTCGTCTCCCCGCTGTACCAAGAAACCGTTCGACCCGACATCGAAGATCCCTCCGTATGTGCTCTTTCTATCCGTTGGCTCCCTGCCCAATCTGCATCCGTGAAGCCACATAGCTTCACCCCATCCTCCTGTTTGTACCACAAGCCATATCCCGATGTGCCTCTAAGATAACGCAATACATGCTTTCCTGCCTTCCAGAAGAGCTTGGTAGGCTTAACCATAGCTTGTGAAAGCTGGTTAACAGCATAGCATATATCGGGTCGTGTATTTACCAGATACATAAGTGACCCCACCAACTGTTGATAAACAATGGCATCCACTACCTCCGTTGAAGTAGCATCCTCCTTCCTCCAACCTCCAGGAATAGGAGTATCAACAGGCTTGGAGCCATGCATGTTTAACTTCTCCAATATTTCTCGGGCATACTTACCCTGAGAAACAAATAGTCCATCACTGCACTGCCAGATTTCCAATCCCAGGAAATAATGAAGGAGGACCAAGTCCTGCATCTCAAACTCTCTAGAAAGATCCTCCTTGCATGAAAGTATCAACAGCTCATCACTTGTCAGAATCAAATCATCTACATAAGGTACAATGATCAGCAACTTACCCTCCACCACAATCTGGTATAGGTTAGGATCCGCCTCACTCTTGGAGAATCCAAGTCTGGTGAAATAACCGGGTTTCATCCGTGCAGGCTCAAGCACGCAGGTGTCGTTTCAACCTACATAAAGGTTTATCTTTGAGTCTCGTACACATGTGACTTCCATCAAGAAATAAGATATCGAAACTCTTGCTGCTCTATGTACACCTTCTCCTCAATGACTCCGTTGAGGAATGAAGTCTTCACATCCATCTGATGAATGTGCCAACCCATCTGCGCTGAGAGAGCAAGGATGGTCCGTATGGAAGAATACCTTGCGACAGGTGCAAAGGTTTCTTCATAGTCGATCCCCTCAATCTGTGAGAAGCCCCGGGCAACAAATCTTTCCTTGTACTTCTCGACGCTCCCGTCAGCAGCTTGCTTCACTTTGTAGATCCATCTCGAACCTACCACCGATTTCCTTTCTGGCCGCGGGACAATCTCCCATGCATCGTTTCTCGAGCTAATCAAATCATACTCTTCCACCATGGCATCTACCCATGCGGGTCCTCCAACCATGTGCCTTCCTCAAAAGAGGATGGTTCTGGCTACGACACATTTTGTCATAAGAGCCATGTATCTAGTGTACCGGTCAGGTGACTGTCTCTGTCTGCGCTGTGCTGTAGGTGGTCCTACAACCTTCTCTGCATCTCGAGCCAGTCGCTCAGCTTCTGTAGTGCGCTTGCGCCCTCTGATGGTTGGAACTGCATGAGTGGTCTCTTCCACTCCATGAACTTCCTCTTGTGGCTGATCCACATCCGGAAGCTCATCCTTAGGAACTAATAGCTCCTCATCTGCATGCAAGTGTGGCTCCCTCTCAAGCGAACACTGCATGGCTTTCTCCTCCTGAAATTTGATATCCCGTCGCACAACAGTCTTGCGACTGTCTGGCAAATACACACAATAGTTGTGAGGTGTATCAGTGTACCCCACAAATATTCCAACCTCTGCGGTTGGATCCAGCTTCTTTCTGGCATCCTTCGTCACATGCATGTAGACAGGTGAACCAAAAATCCTCAAATGGGAAATATCAGACCTCTTGCCAGAAAACGCCTCCTCCAGTGTACTCATGCCAAGTATCTTGTGAGGACAACGGTTCTGCACATATACTGTAGTATTGCATGCCTCAGCCCACAAGTGAAGGGGTAGGCCCTGATCATGCAACATCACCCGTGCAGCACCCACGATCGTTCTGTTCTTCCGCTGAGCAACCCCGTTCTGTTGTGGGTTATGGGGTGCAATGAGCTCTCTCCGAATCCCTTCTGCGCTGCAAAATTCCTTGAATTCAGCAGAGATGAATTCACCACCATTGTCACTCCTAAGAGCCTTCACATGCTTCCTCGATTCCTTCTCAACCAGCGCCTTGAACTCACATAACTTTGAGTATGTCTCGCTCTTCTTCTGCATGAAGAAAATCCAGCACTTCCAAGAGAAATCATCAACAAAGATCACATAGTACTTGTGCTTTGTTGTCGAAGCTACTGAGAAAGGTCCACACACGTCTGTGTGGATTCTCTCAAGGATCGTCGTGGCGCGTCTATCCTTCTCGTGAAAGGTGGCTTTCACAAATTTTCCCAAGGTACACCCCTTACACTAACCTGACTGCGCAAGAGTGCCCTTAGGAAGCCCAGTAGAAATCTGTTGCAGTATCTTCAAAGCTCCATGGTGAAGGTGGCCCAATCTCCGGTGCCACAGCTTGCCATCATCCCGGCTCACCACTCCTTCAGCCTTGCATGCCATTGCTGCACCGCCATCTACATGCAATTGATAAAGGTTCTTGACTCGAACCCCTATCTTCCGGGTTTCTCCAGTTGTCTTACTGCGGAGGAAAGCCTTTCCTTCGCTGAAGACAACATCGTACCTCTTGTCTTCTAACATCGCCACAGAGATCAGATTCTTCTTCAATCCTGGAACATGCATCACATCCTTCAATACGAAGGGTTTACCAGACTCCCTCTTAAAGGAAATGGTACCGATACCGGTCGCACTGTATCTACCATCATCGCCCATCTCGATGTGCACTCCAAGATCTTTCTCATCCAGATCTGAAAACAGATCTCGATCTCCAGTCATGTGAAAAGACGCACCACTGTCCAAGAACCATACTAATCCCATCACACTTGAGACCAAGCATGCGATCAGCGAAAAATCTAGCTCAAACTGCAAGGCTAAGGCCTCTCCAGCTGCAAATCCAGCAGCTTGCTTATTTTTCTTCTTCTGCGGACAATTTGTGGCATAATGTCTGTGTTGGTGACAGTGAAAGCACTTCACCTTGGACATGTCTTGCTTCTTTCCTTTCGCACCGGAATGAGAAGCTTTCTTGCTCTTCTCCTTCTTTGCTTTGGCAGCCAAAGCGCAATTTTCTTCATCAGATGCCTTTGATGAAGATCCGTCTCTAGTATTCCGCCTTATCTCCTCTTGCACAAGATCTGACCAAAGTCGCTCCCATCCTGGCAATTTCTCCCGACCATTGAAAGAATCCTGATAGGCATGCCAACTCTTCGAAAGACCAAGGAGAGCCAAGCTCACCAATTCCTCATCATCGACAGTCACCCCCACACTTCCCAGCTCATCCCTGCATTGGATGAACTTCGTGAGGTACTTCGGCATACTGTCACCTTTCTCCATCTTTATGTGTCTGAGTTTATCCTTGAGCGCCAACTTCCTCTGGTCGCTCTTGCTTTGGAATAAATCTGTCAACGCTTTCCACATCAAGTATGGAGAAGCTTTTCCATGCATGCTGGATACAATGTGATCCTTCACGCCCTCCAACAGAATCCTTCGACATTTTGCCATCTTCTTTTGCCAAGCCTCAACTTGAGCAGCATCAGTAGGCTTTTGGATCTCAGCTTCTATGAACTCCTTCAGCCCGTTATCATCTAATACCGCCTCCATTCTGTCCTTCCATGCAACATAATTTGAACTGCCCTCAAGGGCATATTCCAGTCATAATCCGTTGAAAGACATTTTGACTTCGACACCAAGAAAACTGCTGCAAATTCGAATTCCACCAGCTCAAAACTCAACAGCTTTCGATCTGTGAGAAAAAATTATTTCTAGCACAGAGATCGACTATAGGGGCATTTACTGGATATATCACCTTTCAAAGAAAGGATGGATCTAGAGGCTACCTAGCCCGTTACAGACTCTCTCTACCGAAATAATTGTAATCACTGTAATAGATCCGATGATCAATCTCGCTCTGATACCATGTAGAAATTTGAATAATTTGCTGAATTATTCACCGATATTATCCTGATTACACACTATTTAAGCTTCATGCATAATACATAACCTCTTCTACAATTGATCATCAATATGCGGAAATAGAAAGCAGTCGCATGCGCTCATTAAAACATAATCAAGCACACATATCAACACAGGATGTAATGGGGAAAGCAATAGATGAAAACCCCAAACTATCTGTATATTATAATGATAGAGAACATGTAACAATACATAGCACAAAGCTCTCACAGCTCTCAGCACTATCTCAATGCTACACACAAAACTAGTATGGAAAGTGAACTAGTCACAGGTTCAAATCTCCTCCACAAGTCTGCCTGCCTCTACTGCGCAATCCAAGATGAGTAATGATGAGATCCAAGTTCGAATCCCACTGGCTCTAACTGCGCAATCCTCATTGGTAATCTCCATCAATGTGTGTGAAAATCTCATGCACAGGTATAGTCACAACTGATAGTCACACTCACCCTATCACCCACCTCTAACACTGGTCTCCACTGAACTGTCCATGCATTGCAGTTAACTGATGTGTTCTTTAGTTGATTTATGAGTTAATAATTAGTGAATTAATTAATAATTAATTCACACCACTCATCACTAGTGTATTTATCAGTTAGACTAAATACAACTAGTTCAACTAAGTGAAACCGAACACAACTCCACCAACTGTCTCATCAACTCCACCAAACTCTGCCACATGAGTTCTAACTGAAGTCAACCATGCAATAGCTCAACTAACCCTTAGGAAAGGCATATTTCCTTCTGTCAGCTGCATGTGCCACATCCAAGCATCAAACTGAAGTGCTCCAAGAGGATAAGATAATGTTTATAGTCTAAATATTATTAAGGGTTAATAATATTTGACTGCTCTATTTTTAGCCCAGTAGTCTAAAAATAGAAACCGCCCAATGTCTAAAAATAGAGGTCCATCTATTTTTACCAACTCGACCAATCATCCATAAATAGCATCCTGAAACTCATAGACCATGATCCATATGTCTAAAAATAGACATAGTCTAAAAATAGACTTTGCGCCAAAAATAGCCTGCGGGCCCACTTAGTGAAGGCAACTTCATTTCACTAAGCTCCATCATCTTGTTGCATTTTAAAAATTGGCATCCTAAACCCAATGGATCAATCTGGTCACAATTCTGACAAAAACTACAAGGGTAGTCAATCTCGAGCTCTACTTAAGCAGAAAAACCTAGATGAGGATATCGATCAAATAAAACATTCTAAGCAGAAAAAACCTAGATGGGGATATGGATCAAACAAAACATTCTCAAATAAAGAAGCCTACAACCTCGAGGTCAAGTACATTGAGATTCTCAAGGCCTATATATGGAACAATATCCAGAGGCAGAAATTATGTCCAAAAGTCTCAATATTCCTTTGGCTCTTCGTACTATTAGAGAAATTTTGAGGTAAAAAATGAGGCTCAAAACAAAAATGTAAAATCAAAATCAACTTTATAAGAACCAATAGGATTCAAGATGATGATGTTAACCATGGGGTGATTCGCCATTTTTTGAGTAAAAAAGTAAAAATATTAAATTTAAAGATTAAAAAATTAAAACAAAAATATTCTTTCAACTCGTTTTTTCAACTACTCAAATTTTGAGTAGGAGAACTCGTTGGATACGAAATTTAATTCTTCATCCAAGGAGTACCCATGTTGCATACTTTTGATGTGCCCTGTTACACGAAAAATACTTAATATTTATCAACTGTTTAAGCCATAAATATTTTCATGGGCCCCACTCTAGGAAGGCATAATGAGAAATGCATGAAAACCATGATTTCAATCAAGTGTTTTCATGAATTTTTCATTTTTCATGTAGCAAGGTCCATCGAAAATATGCAACATGGGTAATCCTTGTACGAAGAATTAATTTTCACATCCAATGAGTGCTCCCGCTCGAAATTTGAGTAAAATTGTAGGGAGATAAGTTGAAAATACGAGTTGAAAAAATATTTTTTTCTTTTTTCCCTTTAAACTTTAATGATATAATCTAATATTATTTTATTATTTCTACTATTATTTTATAATATTCCTTAGGAGACCCATTTTAGACCTCAAAATTTCTCTATTGAGAGAAAAAAATAACTTTAGACAATATCCAAAAGCACAATTTTTTGGGACCTTTAAGATGTTACCTATCATTCCTTGAATTAGAAAACTTCAAACACTTATTCAATGGTTGCTATATACCAACCATCTATGGACAACATTAAAGAGCAATACGAAGCACTGAGATTGCAAAGCACTAAGTATCCCTCAAACCATTGAAAAATTAGAGAGCACAAGTCTTTAACAATCTCATTTTAACGAGGATTTGAGTTCTATTACTAGGTTTTCTTATTTATGGAATCTAGAAAGAAAGGAACTATTGCATCTTTAGAAATAAAATAGTTCCCTTCCTTAGAGCTAACATTGGCTTGTCATTCAAAGGAACATCTGAGAATCCATCCAAGTGCAAACCTAGTTGGACTAGGAGTCAAAAGTAGAAGCATTCATTCTACAATATTGGAAACTACACCCGAGTACCCCCTCTCTCATAATCTCCCCAGTTCTCTAGCTATCGCATCCAATTGGGCACCTCCTCCCCACAATTTTGTAAAGCTTAACTTTGATGGAGCATCAAGGGGAAAATCTAGCCCTATTAGAATTGGTGGAGTTTTCAGGGATCACTGTGGAACTCCATGTTGGCAATATGATGCAATGTGTTGTCCTTGATGGAAACCTACTTGATGAAGTTGTCCTTGATGGAAACTGACTTGATGAGTTGTCTTTGGATAGCAACCTATTTGTTAATGATGTAAATCCGATGTATCTACAGAGCAGTTCAGAAGTAACAAAGAAAGAAATTCCAGTAAGTGCTAGAGTAATGATGAATAAGATATGTCACAAAGCATACGCGGGTTTGTAAAGGCAAAGTAGCGTATGTATGCGTAAAAGTACGTACCAAGTAGCGTATGCCTATTTGCGCTCTAAATTTATAAAACCAGGGGACACGACCATGGTATTGGCCCACAATATTGAGCATTGGATTATCTATTTGATCCCATCCAGAAATACCATCAATGGTTAAGTGGTTTTGACTCATGGTATTGATAAAGGCTAAAACTATATAAGGAGAAGAGGATCATAGTGCAATGTGTGCATGAGTAAGGGTTTTTATTGAATAAAATTCTCCAAGGAATATCTGTATGGATGAACTCTGTTTTTAATTGATAGATTTGAATCTATGATGCACCCATGGATATAATCATGGTTCAAGATCTCTAGATTTGAAGATGATGAATATCTAGTATGATCTACTGAAGAAATGATAAAGACTTGGCACAAGTCTGCTGAAGAAAATGAAGAAATCTGGGTAAATTTTATAGATCTGGTCTGTTCTACAAAATTTACATTTACATATCTATATGCTAGTTGGTTTCAGTAAAAGCGTGTATATACGCGGGTTTGCTTCATGAAAAGAGCGTATGGCAGTTAGGGTTTTCTGAAAAAAAAAAGAATATACACAGAAGTATACGTAGGTTGGTGTGCAGAAAAGCGCATATGTACGCAGCTTTAGTGAAGAAAAGTAGCGTATGCTATTTTAATCAATGACTGTTCAGGGTTGAGTTTGTATCTGCATATCTATTCTGAAGTCTGGGTATTGAATTCATACTTCACTCTGAAGTATATCTACATGGAATGGGTTGCATTTTATTGATAGATTTGAATTAATAATGCTCATATGAATAAAAGGATGGATCGGGATCTCTAGACCTGAAATGACTATGTATTTTCTAGATCTGTTTATGGAAAGTTTAGATCTGTGATTTGATGAATGTATGCTGAAGTGAAGGGTAAGATCTGAGCTGTTTATCTGGTCTGAAGAGTTGTGCAGCCCTGCAATGTTTGCAGATCTATACGCAGGTTCGTCGCAGTGAAAGCGCGTATATACACGGGTTAGTTTCAGCAAAAGCGCGTATGGAATATAAGGTCAGTCCTGAAATAGTTGCAGATATATATGCAGGTTTGTCTATGTGAAAGCGCGTATATACGCGGGTTCGGTGAAGTGAAAGCGCGTATGGAATGTAGGTTTTTTTGAAGTGTGCAAGAGGAAATCTCTGATCTGTTTTGTTGTATTATTGTTGTCTGTCAAGATGTCTTCATACAGATCTGATTTGTTTGAATACTGATTATGCTGCTAGTTGATTATGATTAAAGATCAATTGTTAGTTGATTGGTTGATGATTCAATGAATGAATTGATGGAGTTATAAGTTTCAATTTGATGTTCTTTGAGCTTAAATGTGTGGAGTGGGCCCAATCTGAAAATCTGATGAAAAGAGGCCTACAAGTTGTGTTGTGTGGAAGCTGTTGGATCCAGTATGAAAATTTGATGAAACGTGGTCCATGGTGGTGCTAAGGGTCGAAGCCTTCAGTGAGGGGGTTGGAGCTCCCTTCCAGTTGCAGCTGGAAAACGAGAGAAGGTTGCAGCCTTCTGTAGGTAGAATCCTGCGTACTGGTATAAGTCTGCATCAGTATAATGTTGTAAAAGGTTTTCTATATAATAAAGATTGAAGACAGAGACGACAGCAGCGGTGGTTTTCACCCGAATTGGGTTTCCACCTTAAATATTGGTGTTCATGTGTGTGATGCTTTATACTGTTGATTACTGCTCATAACTTCTGATTATCTAGCCTTATTCATAACTGATAAATCTGTTTAAAAGACTGTTCCTGAGAAATTCTCTAAATATGAAAGGTAAATCAGTATCCACCAGTTTCCTTCTATATTTCCGCATGCATACGCTAGTTCAGCTCATAAAAACCGCGTATGGAAATATGCTCAAAGAAAAGGTTGAATTTATTTTATAAACTCTAAATACTGATTCACCCCCCCCCCCCCCCCTCTCAGTATTTTTCCCAACACTCCATCTACATTTAGTTAGGACCCATGGGCATAATATAATCCAATTAAGCTTAAGGTGTTGGAAGAAGGAATAAGGATCATGCAAGCTCAAGGCTACACCAAGGTGATGGTGGAAGAATACTCGAAATTAGTCATCATTATGATCGAAAAAATTCTAAATGGTATGCCCTAGTGTAAGGTCTAAGTCTCTTGCAGCTAGAGAATGGAAAACCTATTGCATCAAACTGTCTCCCTAGTTATGACCATTCCTATGATCATTCCTACCCATATCCGTAGGTCAAAAAATAAAATAGAAAACTAATTATTTGTTTTACTCAAGCCACCTCAGTCTTAACCTTATGGAACTCCTTCAGTGACTCTCCCCTCAAACAAGATGTCAAATCTTACCTAGTCTTAACCTTATGGAACTCCTTCAGTGACTCTCCCCTTAAACAAGATGTCAGATCTTAGCCCAGTACGACTCAAACTCCCTAAATAGGGTGCACGCAAAGTGATAAAGTATGGGGCTTACTACCACCATTCCTTTTAGAGAGCTTATTAACCACATGGATCATTTTCACCCTCATAAAGAGTTAAAATACCTGATAAGCACCTATTGATGTTTTCTCGAGTCATACTTTAGACACGTTGTAATAGCTGGTTGCAATATGTGAATATAATTGCCTCCTCCTCAACTAAAAATTTCAAGCAATATCTAACATAAAATACAGGAGTATAGACTGGCCACTCTACTTATGGCTTACCAAACCATCTTTCGAAATCCTTCGTAATTCAGTGGCACTACAACATAAAGGGGAGTTTTAAGACAATATTTAAGACAATTTTTGGGTAAATTGTCTTTACTTGAGACAAATAAAACTTGTGTATTGTCTTAAATATTGTCTTTAAGTGGGTGTCTCAAATTAAATTGTCTTAAAATATTGTCTCTATAAAGAAAATAGATAACACAAGCATTTTTGTCTCTCCAAAGACAATTTAATTTTAATCTCTCTAGAGACAATTTCATTTATTGTCTCTTATGAGACAATTTCATTTGTCTCTCCAAATACAATAGTTGGAATTAAAAAATCAATATAAAAATATTTAATTAAAAAAATCTACAATATCATTGAATAATTCATGTTAGGGTACAGTGGAATTGAACCACCAACATCTTGCATGGAAAGTGCTCTTCCATTGAGCTAGCACCCTTTAAAGAATTATGTGAGGAGTTATGGCAATCCATTTGACCCTTTGAAACTAGGAACTCTAAAATCTTTAGGAAGTCAATATGAACAGGGATAATGGAATGGTTATTCAAGGATCTCTTTAAAAAAATTAAGAAAGAAAAGAGAATAAATGATAATGAATGATAGAAAGAACCATATATCTTACTCCACTTACGGTAGTGTGGCGTGAATCTAGGAACAATGTCATGAGAAATATTCTGCATGGGCTGTGCAAGAGCCTCCTTAATAAGATGTGTGTACTCACTCCTAGTGATTATCTGATAAGGTAGGCCTCTTATCCCTTGGGTTGTATAAGCTGTCTAGAATGCATAAGGTCTCCATATCAAGTCTCTAAAGAGTTTGACAATTATTCTCTCAAACAAAACAACTAAAATGACAATGAATAATTCAACATTGCTTCTATTAACAAAATCCATCTTCAAAACCTCACACAATACCATACCATTATAGGGCTACTTCACTCTGTTTGCCCAATATTTCTATGTGTCAATGAAATTTTCACAAAAATGAACTATTTTGTTTCGTGTTTATAGGTGCAACTGGGAATTAGAAATGCAATGAAACTGAAAAATGAAGGAGTATCTAGTCAAACATCCCAGTTTTTCCAATCAATGATAACAACTATAATTTACATTGCACTTCGAATGCATACAATGAACATTTCATCTTGCACATGTGCATTTGTGAATTGAACTCATGAAGACCTACATTTCCAACCTTCAAGGAGCAAGATTTTCTGCAATTGGATGACTTTTCAAACAAAGAACATATCTCCCCACATGTATGATTTTTCATTTTGAAATCATGATTCCCTTCATGGCCTGCCAAATTCTTACATTCCTCCACTTCATTTTCCTGGTCTTGGTGTAATTCGAGAGAACAATATGTGCACTTCTCAGCACAAACATGGTTACCCATACAAGAGTGATCAAAGGAATGGCCTTTCTCTAAAACACATCGCCAAAATCAATCGGAACATTTGCAACCACATACAGAGAGTCCTTGTTTCAATTATGCAAGAGCCAAAACTGCCTCCAATTGTAACTTTTGCACATCATCATTCCCAGAAAATTATATGGTGTTTCAGCAAAGCCACCTTTGAACTCGATCACACCGTCTATCATCCAATGCCTCTATGAAGTCCTTAAATTTAGAGTGCCATAAATCACCACTTTTGCCTCTTCTATCCAAGAAGTTTTCTAGTACTAACTGAGATGACTTAAAATCTGATAATTTGATGTAGATTCATCTAGAGGCGCAAGCTCTAGGCCAGTATCATGCAAATCAATGAAGAGGTCCCCAAGTACTATTGGCGCATCACTTACCTCTTCCCGAGAGTCAAAATTCATAAGCACCTTTTTGTCTCCTGCCATAGAAATGCACCTTGCCTTAACTGCAGAAACAAAGTTTCTATGAAGGATATCCACCTTCATAGCAACACGTTTCAAATCTAGAGAGGTTCAATCCTTCACTACTTCACTGCTATCTGGGAACTAACAAGCTTCAAATCTCTCAAGAAGGCACGACCACTCTCATAACTATGTCTCAACTCTACTATGGTCAAAGAAATATCAGATAGGAATTACTGATGCTTTGAGTAAAAGGAGCCATTGCAGCAAGTACAACCACTCCTCCATACATCTTGGTAAGAAAATTTTCATGAGATATTTTTACAAATTTGGAGAAGTTTTTGACGGAATTCATATTTTATTTCCTCTACATCAGAGACATCAACATCCTTGATAGCTATGTAGAACACTCCTTTGAGTAGTTTTTCATCTTCATTCACCAAACTTACCCCACTTTGGAAACGATCAAAGATAACTTTCGTCTCCTTGTCTAGATGAAAATCCTGAATAAGAAGCAAAGTATCCCGATTGGTAATTGATCTTTAAGTAGCTATAGTAAAATAAAGATGAAAGCTAAGGCCACTATTTAATATTAGAAATCAAATGGTAAACCAGTAAAATCAAACGAATAAAGAACAAACCTTCTTGTCGAATATTGTTAAATTACTCAAGGCAGCATTTAGGACTAAGTGTAACATATGTTCTTACTCTGTTCTCTCAAAACTCCCTAATCCCTCAAAGTCCATCAATACATAAAGGCAATTTGAATCCATTCGAATTGTCATCCACACTCCACCAGTGCATCTTCCCTAGCCACATCGAAAAGAGAGCCAGATAAATGGTTTAATAACAATGATTTTCCACTACTATGTTTTCCCATTGATGAGACAACCTTGATTTTACCATCCCACTAACTCAGAACAGCATCATACAAGCCGAAGCGCAACAAAGTTTCTAGTGATGTGATATCTTCATAAGTGAGGTGTAGAGGTATTTGAAGCCCATCAAGCAAGGGCTGTAATCCATTATTTTCAGCACGAGCTATTTGGACGGGTACAAGACATATAAGTTGACGAACCCAATTTCCCAAAGGCTATTTTACATAGTGAGGGAGTGAGAGATGTATACCGTTTGAGTCATACCCTTCAGACATTTTAACATTGAATTGAATCCTGAGATTTGAAAATTCATTTCCTTCTTCTTGCTTGTGACTACTCAATAAGATTCTTCAAGTGTTATTCAAGGATCTCTTTAAAAAAAATTATGAAAGAAAAGAGAATGAATGATAATGAATGATAGAGAGAACCATATATCTGACTCCACTTATGGTAGTGTGGCATCAGATACAAGCAAATGCCTCATCCAATAATAGAGTTCTTCGGAAATGGAAATATATTAGTTAGTGGGACCAAAATACTCTTCATTTTCTGATCCTCTTATAAAGAGCAGAAAAATTGTCACAGCTATTTCCAAGTTCCTTGAGAAGTTATTAACCCCAAACCAAAATAATGTAGCCATCACAAAAAGAGAGGAGAAATAAATAACATGCAAATGCTTGTGTGAAGCTTCAGGTGTATTTCATCCACATGACCTCTTCCTGACCCTTTACTTAGTCTATCTTGGAGGGATGACAAAGTGCACCTGAAACAAAAAATAGTTGAAGGTCAATGGCGGTTGCACTTTTCTGTGAATGAGCAATCCTAGTAGCAAGAGCATGAATTTTTCTACTTTACGAAAAAACATGAACTAAGAGCATATAAGACAAACATTCATTAACAAAGAATTAAAAAAAGAAAAAGTGTTTAACAGAATGTTTCAAGCAGGAAAATCCAATTATTTTGTGTTTTTTGAGGAAATAATTTGAACTGCAAATCACAATATTCTGGCATAATATCAATGTGAAGAACAGGTGGAAAAAATAACCTACAAGAATTGAAACTGACTTAAAACAACACCCTATATTCGATCTATAAAACTCAAAAATTCTCTCCATCCCATATAAATCAAGTATAAATATTAAATATATGCTTTTCAATGTTGATTGCAAATGTGTATCCTTTCTGCTTGCAATACATTTGTAGCAGCCTTGGTGACAATATATTGGTTTGCTTGACTCTACATTTCCAGGTTCTTGTATTTCCATTTCTAGTTGTTGTGTAGTTGGATACTTGCAGTAACGAGTTCACTCAGATTAGAATTGGGGATTCCAACAACCACCAGAATCCCTAGATGGTTGGTTCAATAAAATATCCTCTACTTGGAACAATACAATGTTTTTCCCAGGAAAAAGTGATAATTTTTCATTAATATAAAAGAAAAAATACATGTTACATTTTACATATAAAAACCAGTAAGTCCATGATTCTATATATCATCTCTGAAGAGGCTAATAGTAGGCAAGTAATAAACAAGTATCAATTATAATAAACATATTCTATTCACAAATATGTACAAATATTACATGGTAGTAGCCGAGATAAATAATGTTGATAATATGTGTTCATCATGAATATAACATATCGCAAAAAATGGTGATGATAACAAAATTGCAGTCATGGAGTGACTACTCTCATATCTTGAATGTCGTCTATGAATGGTTTGTGATAATATTGGAACACCTATTCCCCATCATGTTCTATAATGAGCCACCTGCCGCACTCTAGCTCCGCTGCTTCTTTGGAAAGCTTGTCTGCCACTTGGTTCCTTTGCATAACTCCATCTTCTGTTCATCAGATGAAAGCTGACTAGTTCTTTGCATTGATCAGGTTACTAATTATCTTGTTAAAGCTTCAATCTCTGCTATTATCCAGACACATAATCTAGTTGTAGCTTGGATAATTCAAAATCAGAAGCCATACATCTTTGATTACTTCAGTACAAGCACCCAAGGTTCCTCAATTTTATCTTTCCAACATTTGCATAGGTACATTTCTTATATTGTCTTGGATAGCTTGATATATGATATAAATGATAGTGTGAGCCCCTCAGTTGGACCTGGAACAAAACCATCTAATACAATGTTATCAGAACACATTCATGCCTCTATTAATCAAGGCTTTAAATAAGCTACATGTCCATCTGCTTGGATTAAATCCCCTTTCAATCATTTTTCCATTATCTTCTGAGCCTCTATTGTGTTACCCACCTTGTAGAAACCATGTGCTAGAATATCGTAAGACCATTCCTTCGGAACACGACCTTCCTTGGACATTATTATGAATAGATCAAAAGCCAATTGCATTTTGCCTTCCTTGCACAAACCTCTGAGCAATATAGTATAAGCAACAATGCTACCACCAAATGATTGTTTTATTAATTCTTCCAGAAGTCCCAAACTAAACTCCAGGCACCATGCATTAGAAATCCCATCAAAAAACAAACTGAAGACACTAATACCACTAGGTGGTATTTTCTTACACATGTCTTCAAAGAGAACCAAGCCCTGCTTGAGGTCCTGTACTTTCAAACAATGTTGTAATAGTACAGTGTAAATGAAGACAGAGACATGACACCCTTTCATATTCATGTCACCAAAAATATTAAGAGCCATATTAAATTTGTCTCATGTACATAAAATATAAATAACTTCCTCATAGCACAAAATCCTGGGGACGAATCCTTTCCCATTCGTCTCTTCAAAGAACATTAGTGCTAGCTCTGCATTGCCTGTAATGCAAAGGCCCCTTACAAAGACATTGTATAATCTAGTGCTTAGAGGATGACTTGCCAATATTGCTTCAAAGAATTTCAATGCATCAACCACCCTTTTACATCTCAGGTAGCCAGTTAGCAAGCTAATATGGGAAATTGAATTTGGTGCCCGTTTATTTCTAATCATCTTTTCATATACTTTTGTAGCTATTTCTAGTAGACCTGCATAGCAAAGGCCATGGATAAAAGCATTATATAAATTGGTATCAAGGGATAGAATCATTACATGCATATACATCAGTGGAAGAACCTGATTTGCATGACCTGTTTCACAAAGAACATTAATCACAGTTTTGAAAATATTGCAACTCGGAGAGTAGCCATATTTCCATATTTCTAGCAATAACTTTGAGGCCATCTTTCCCCTCTTTGCATGGCATTATTTATATATTAGAGTACGGTAAACTCTTTCATCAACATACATGTCGTTTCTTCTTATCTTACTTGGCAACAAATATGCATCATCCACACTACTGGCCTTGCAGAGAGCATAAATGAATTTTCTACAAATTGCAACACTAGGGGCATGGTGTCTGTCAATGCTTGCATCAATCAGTTGGCACATTTTATCTAATCTTTGAGCCTTCCAAAAATAATTTGCAAGAGTGAAGTAGGTTAGTTTACCAGGGAAAAAACCTCTCGTTAACCCATCTTCCAGGACTCTATACACATCATCCTCTTTTTCAACTATGCAAAGGGCATTGATAAGCTCATTATAGGTCATATAATGCGGATAAAACCCCATTTCTAATTTCTCATTAAATAATTCGAATGCAACTTCAACCAGCCCTCCCCTGCAGAAAAAGCGAACTGTTGCATTCATGGTACTCTGGTCTGGAAAAATATGCTTCTCTCTCATCTCATTCAACAAATCAAAGAGCTCCTCCAGTTTTTTTTTCCTCAGAATACCACTCGCCAATGCATTGCAGCATCGAGGTCTAGGAAAATATCCTTTTGAAGTTCTATTCTGGAAGAACTCCAGGTCTTCAGCCAGAGCACTGATCCATGCATCATACAATTTAGACATCGGAATCTTCCTCTCTTTCCTAAATTCCTCAATTAGTGTGCAAGCTTCTTTCATTTTTTTGTCCTTGCAAAATGCACTGATAACTATTTCGAGTGCAGTTTCATTCACTGAACTAGCATTCCTTTTAAGTTCATTAAATATTTGTTTGGCCTCGTCTAACTTACCCTGTTTGCAGATATTTTTTATCATTATAACATAAGTGTTAGAATCCTCAAAACCTGCCCCCCAAAATTTTCTTGTAAATGGTATCAACCACATCAAAGAAATCTTCCTCCACCAATCTATTCAATAACATGTTATAAGAAAACCCATCTAAATCTACTCCTTGGAATCTCATTTGTGCAAACACCTGCAATGCCATATCAGACTTTCCTGCAAGCGCATAGCCCATTATTAAGTTATCATAAAACCGAAGACCCAATATATATTTTTTCTTCTGAAATGACTCTAACCAGTACAACAAGACTCTTGTCAATTTTTCTCAAGAGAACATCTTGAGTAAGGTGTAATAAGAAACTCTGGTGTGTTGATAACCTATTTGTCTCCCAGCCCAGTCAAAAAAATTCAACCCGTGCAATACATCATTCTGAAGCTTGAGTACCCTCACAACACATTCTCCAGTGAGATTTATATCAAGCTGTGTAAGTGCCTGTTACACTGAAATTTATCACCATGACGTTTTAGTGTCTATATGGGTTCATCATTACTCATATATTACTCCCTTAGAAGTCTACAACATCAAAGTTCCTAGAATCAAGCCTTGAAACTAAGAGAAAAGCACATAAAAGTATTAAAAACACTTGTACAACACTTCCTCTTAACATTGCCTGCGGTACCGCACCTTTTGTAAAGGAAAACTGCGGTACCTACCACACATTTTGTGTACTAAAACTGCAAACCCCTGTAAAAGGTAAAATGAAGGCAGAAAGTAACATTTAGAAGCCCAGCAGTCAAATCTGGAAGCTTCTGGAAGCAATTATCCGGTCGAAGGTTCGCTCCTATCATGTACATTCATTCCTCCATTATGGGAGCCTACCCCTTGGTTTCTGGAGCTCAATCCCTTCAAAATAGGATTCTATCCCCTCTTATGTGGAGCTGCAACCTCTTCTCTTTTTCTATAAATTGGAGCCATAGTGCAGCCTCCAAAGGGGGATGAGACTTTCAGAATTTTTGAGGAGAAATGTTGTAGAAACTCAGACTCTCTTAACTGATCATTATGTGGGAATGATTACACACCCATGTGCATTTTAGCTGAGAGAGTGCAATGCTTGTCAGAGTAGAGGAAACGCCTATTCCGAACCCCAGAAAGACCTGTATGACATCAAGGCATACACAGTTGTAAGGCTCTTTCTTCATCAAAGATAATACGAATGAATCCCGTTTTCTCAATGAGTGCTTTAATTAAGTAGCTTATTTATCATGTTTTATCAATGAGTTATTTAATTGATTAGCTTGTTTCTTGAATTCCTTGATCATCTTGATAGATATATATCTCATGAATTAGTTTATACTATGCAGGTGCTATTGATTTTTTCCATGTTTGTGATTGCAGATCTTTGAAGACGACTCTTTCAAGCAACTGGAAAGAAGATCATTATGAATAGCGCTGGACTACAGGTAGGTCTTCAAAACCCCTGTTGTAGCTAATTCTGAATCGAATATTATCTAGAGAAAATAGTTTTTGTTTGTCTATTTGTTTCTAGCTGTATGTAGGACACTTAGGAGGTATGTCTTATAAGCAAGAATGACTTATCCGTCCAACAAAATGGTGACTCCACTGGGGAATGGATCTTGAACTTTGATTTCTTTTATTTTTGACTGGTTAAACTATTTTTCTGATTTTGATTTATTGATACTGGCTTGGGTAATTTATTCCTGCAGAATCCCTGAAAATTGCTTTAGAGTTTTTATTTTTATTTTAGTTTTCTATTATCCGCACTTTTCTTTTAGAAACAGTGCGGGAATCTCTGCTCTTTTCTTGTATAAACAGTGTGGGACCGCACCTGTTTACACTGAAACCTGCAGACCCTATGAAAAATTTTAGAAAACCTTAAAATTCTCTTTTCTAGATCAGCTTGTTAGATTCTTAGTGTATACCCATACTTGTATTTTCTGTCAGAAAGCCTTGTGTGAATTTATTTCAGCAATTTTACAATCTCATCAGTCTCCGTTAAGTTAATTGAGTGTTTTAAATATTCTTTTTTGAAAAATTCTTAATTTGATTTCCTTTGGTCATTATTTCGAGGCTTGTCTCAGTCTTTTAACAATTTTGCATTTTTTCTTGTGTCTGAGTGTTAATCACCTTTGAGTGTTTTTATTTTTTTATCTTTGGAACTCTCACCCAATTTTCTTTACTTAGACTTGATTGTTTCTTAGATTACATTAGAATCATCTTGTGTTTGAGAATTCTCTTGCATAGATCACATTTGCATAATTAGAATTCTCATTTTCAAAAAATGAATGAAAAATGTGCATAGATTACATTTGCATACTTTTCAAGTGAATTGTGTATAGATTACAACTGCATAGTTTACATTCTGAAAAATCAATCGTAGATTTAGATCAGTTTCTTTGATTTGAATTTACATGTTTTATGCTTGTTTTAAAAAGCATAAAAAAAAAAAAATTGTTTTGAATTGATAAGCATTAGTTTTTCTTGATGAAATTAGTGCATTAGAGAATTTGTTATATTTTCTCTTATTGATCAATTTTTTGCATTGTTGGAAGTGAATGGAAACTCTCTCCTTACTTTAGTTAGGATTCATCAAATTGAAAAGATTACGTTATCATATTCGATTGCATTCAGTTTTGAGTCAGGTCATAACACCATTGGTTTCGTATCCATTTACCCTTTGAGTAATAACAGCCTAAATAACACAGCGCTTAATTAAAATTCATCTAGTAATTTTTACATTTTTAGGGCTCTTTCCACCAATATAGCTTAGGCTAGTGCTTTGGAATAGGTTGTAGTTAACTTTCCAATGCAACTGAAACAAAAAAGTAGTCGATGTTGCGGTAGGAAAATTCCAATAGTCGCATGTATGCTCCGGGAAGCTCCTCTTAAAGGAGTCAAGCACGAGATCATATCCAAACCAGTGAGGTAATCAATCCTTCCTCATTGGGAACGATAGAAGATATACACGTATTAAATACGGTAAACCTCGGATTGACCATTGTCGAGGAGCCTGGGGTCACTTGTCGGTAAACCTTGGATTATGTCAAGGAGCCTTCAAGGGGATTGAGCTTTGTTACTTTGCCCTTGCATGTGTATCGAATCGTAGACTGTTCCCCCAAGTATATTTGTTCCTGTTGGTAACCTTAGTGGCCAAAAACTTTAGGATTCTTTCCCAAGGTGACAGTGGAGGGAAGATCCCACTGTACCTGGAGCAGACGTCGACTAAACTCACTTGGACTCTCCGAAGGGTTCTCTTCACTCGAGATGGCATAGTGGAGAAACTTGCACTGGTCTGTTTCATTAAGCAGGTTGTCGGGTAACTATTCAAACCGCCATTTCTGCATTAAAATTCTACAATGTTGGATTCCATCACCAAGTAGTGTTTTTAGTGCAGGAATCTACTGTTTGTGTGTGGCTTGACTCCTATATTTGATAGTGTGTGTTCATTTGTTTGTTTTTACTTTTAGAGACCATAGGTGTGATTTGTGAATTTTAATTGTTAGGTGTGAATTGTGAATTGTTAATTTTAGTTTTAAAAATTTTAATAAAATTCACTAAAGTTGAATATAATGGCAATTGTTCCAAAATTTACCAACCAAGGAATCCCTCTTAATGAGAATACTAATACTTTTCCTTGTTTTGGAAATGGTGGTCCTTCTTATATGGCTACATTGTCATTACTTGGATTTACAATAGGTTTACCGATATGGTTATTTTCAACTTCGTTGGCCCCAAATACTCCAATTATTCCACCTCAACTGAATGCTTCACCTCAACAGAGTTCACCATCTCAACATCACCAACCTTCTGTTGACCCTTTACCTTCTTCACCCAATATGTCTTCCTCCCTTTCTTCCTATTCGCTTGGTAAAAGCCTTGACGCTAGTAACCAGGTGACTAAGAAGAAGAAGAAAGGGAAGAAGAAGAAGAAGAAGCAAGATAAGAAAGAAGTCAACCAACCAACCATGGTTGTAAGTGTTAGTAGTGTTGAGGAAACCTCCAACATGCACCGTAAACCCAAATTCCCTTGCAGGCTTTGTAAGGGTGACCACTTCCTTATCAATTGTCCTGGTATTCCAAAGGTCTTTGAAGTATGGTCGGAACATTCTCATCAACTTACCATTGATCCATCAACCAGTGATAGTCAGGCTCCTGGGAAAAAGGGAAAAGTTAGGTTTCCTTGTAAGTTATGCAAAGGGAGTCATCAAACTCACATTTTCCCTCACATGGATGAAGCCTCAAAATTGTTAGAAAACCTTACTGTTCCACAGCAAGAACTTCCAACTGGTTACCGTAAAATTTCTCCCAACCTACCGTCAACTGACGGAGTGATTGATCTAATTCCAAGTACAGTCAATCCCACTCTTCTATTGGAGAGTGAAACTGATATCATTCAGGTTGATGATCCATTAGTTGGTCAAGTGGTCGACTCAATTTCACATTCGGTCGATCCCACTCTCCCTGAAGAGAGTGAAATTCATTACGCTCAGGTTCTTCTTGTTACATCAGATTCTTCTACGCCAGGGGGAATTTCACCTGTTTCTACAGAACCCCCTCCAAGTACAAAGGTCTTTTCCTTTGATTGGAATATACTGACAGAACCTCGTCTTTCTTCTTCCATCCCTTTCCAAATCATTGTGCAAGATTGTCGTAAGAATGTTTGTCGCACACATGTAGATGAAGGTGCTTCTGTTAGTATTTTATCCTAAACTACTTGGAAAGCTTTGGGTTCCCCTCAGCTTGTGCCTGTTACGCAGAATATGAAAGCTTTTAACAAAAACATTAGTGAACCTTCAGGGATCCTTCCTAAGTTTTCTATCACTTTGGAAGGTAAAACTATCTTTATTGATCTTATGGTAGTTCGAGGCCCCTTGGATTTCAATTTACTCCTTGGGCGAGACTATGTCTATGCAATGCAAGCTGTCGTATCGACACTCTTTCGCGTGATTTCTTTCCCTCACAATGGAAGCATTGTGACTGTTGACCAACTTTCATTCGCTAGTCTTGATTCGACTACCAATAATCTGACACCCCTAAATGTTCCTTATACTAAAGTGGTACCTACCCCGCCACGAGTTAATTATGTGGCAACCAGTCCCATGTTTTCAGTTACTGATGCAAGCGAGCCTCTCACTGTTTTCTCAACTTCCTTTGACTTAGATCCGGTAATATACATGGAAAACTCTATGGGATTATTTGAACGTGATGTTTCTATCCATTTTGAGTCCGTTGACATGTGTTTCTTCCAGAGAATTGTTCTTCCATCTGATGAAGACCTTTTGGAAGCCATGATCGAGGAGTGTCCCTTGACATGTCTTTCTTCTAGTTGGAAGCCATGAAATCGGTCCCTGATGAGGATAGTTCCTTTTACTGTGTCAACCTCGTCAAAAAATGAATCAGTGGTTAATGAGGATAGTTCCTTTTACTGTGTCAACCTCGTTAAAAATGAATCAGTGGGTCATGAGGATAGTTCCTTTTACTGTGTCAACCTTGTTAAAAAATGAATCAGTTGGTCTGAGGATAATTCCTATTACTGAGTCAACCTCGTTAAAAAATGAATCAGGTTTGAGGATCGTTCCTGTTACTATGTCAACCTCATTAAAAAATGAAACATGTCTTAGGTGAGGATAGTTCCTTTTACTATGTCAACCTCATTAAAAAATGAATTAGTGATTAGTGAGGATAGTTCCTTTTACTATGTCAACCTCGTTAAAAAATGAATCAATGATTAATGAGGATAGTTCCTTTTCTTGTATCAACCTCATTAAAAAATGAATCAGTGAGTAATGAAGAGAGTTCCTTTTACTGTGTCAACCTCTTTAAAAAATGAAACATGTCGATGAGGACAGTTCTTTTCCTGTGTCAACCTCATTAAAAAATGAATCAGTAGGTTATGTAGGTAGATTGTAGAGAGTAGATATGAGGACAGTTATTTTACTGTGTCAACCTTGTTAAAAAATGAAACAAACCCATGAGGAAAGTTATTTTCCTGTGTCAACCTCATTTAAAAATGAATCATTAGGTTATGTAGGTAGATTAGAAATAGTAGTTTATGAGGATAGTTCCTTTTACTGTGTCAACCTCGTTAAAAAATGAAATAGGTCACCATGAGGATGGTTCTTTTCCTTTGTCAACCTCGTTAAAAAATGAAACAAATCCTCTCCTAGTCAATTCGAGTCTTTCATCTGATCTCGTAAATGAACATTCATTCCATCCAGCTTTTAGTAACCATTAGTCTACTTATTTGAATGAAATGAAGCTTGGGGGGGCATGTGCTCTAGCAAGTTACGCTTGGGGGGCATTCAAACTTATCTCAAGCATGATTTTTCCTTTGTTTCAAGCTTGCGTAAAAATGAAACAAACCTTTCTTAAGCATAGTTTTCCTACGTTTCAAGCTTGTATAAAAATGAAACCACTTTCAAACATGATTTTTCCTTTGTTTCAAGCTTGTGTAAAAATGAAACAAACCTATCTGAAGCATAGTTTTTCTCTGTTTCAAGCTTTTGTAAAATTGAAACCTATCTTGTGTCGATTTCGGTTATTATTTTCAAGACTCGTTAAACTCATGAAAATCCCGAGATTATTTTGCTATCTTTCATTCTCGTAAAACATATGAAAATGCCGAGTTCTTTCCATCTTTTCCTGCTCGTAAATTAAATTGAAATTCAACCATATGAGTACATTTTTATCCCTTTTTTGAACTTTTTAAAACTTACGAAAAAATGAAACTACTGAGTATACTTTTATCAATTTTTCGGGCTCTTGAAAATTAAGAAAAAGTGAAACCCTAGAGTTCTCTTTTAAGCCCTTTTCAGACTCTCTAAAGATGAAAATATTGCTGAGTACTTGATTATTCGAACTCGTTAAAGTAAATGAACATTTGTCCTTTCAGTATAAGTTTACCCCTTTGCTGGACTGAAATGCACTATTTACGAAAAAGGTATACGTTGACTAATCATGGTCAATAGAATTCTCTCCTATATCATTTTATCCTTTTTCGGGCTTGAGGGACTAAATTTACAAAAAAGTACACCCACGGAGTTTCCTTAAGTTTTTCTTCTGACTCCCTAAAATTTAAAAACACCGAGTTTCTCCTATATTGGACTTGTTAAAACTAAACAGTAAAGGACCTGTCAATTACAAACAGGAACGAAACACTCCTTCTTAGTGTTCGATTTTATACTAAGTTGGACTCATCCGAAGGATGAGCTTATATAAAAATCAAATGTTATCCTCCTCAAGCTTGTCAAAAATAAAGAGGTACTTGCCAGAAATGGTGGGGGGAAAAGAGAGAAAACAAATCAATTGGTTACACTTCGATTTAAAAGCAGTATACCACTCTTGAACACGACACTTTTTGTCACACTTCTATCTGGGTTGGGAAAATCCTTTTCCTATCAATTAATCAAACCACATTGAAGGTCTTCAACAGGTTTCTGGATATTAGCTTAGGGAAATTGTTACCAAACCATCTACAGTGTCGTTATGTGTTCAAGAGGACAGTCAAACAAACCATTCATCTGCAAGCATTTGTCTCCATTCACGTTGACCATCCCTAGTCAATCCTTGCAAAAAATTTCTTCAAAACTTGATCTATGGTTTCGTGTCATGAGCTTGCTTACAACGGATCACTTTCTATCGATGACAACTTATCATCTAGGAAGTTGATCTAGAATCCATCAGTACCTTGGAATCTGCATGCCTTAATGGCAGGTTTCTTTCCTTCGACGACAGGTTGCATCATTGACCTTCGATCAAACGATTCCGTGAAATGTTTGACTTCAAATCACTTATTCACATTTCATGGATTGTACTGAGTACTTTGAGAGCCATTGTCATTATTGGTGGTTCCTCTCACACTTGTTAATAGTTCACATCATTGACTGGTAATCAGGGGGTTTCTACCATGTTCGACTTCGACACATTTAATCGCATGGATAGAATCGTACTAGTTTGAGAAGCAGAAATCAAGACCCTGGATCTAGATTCCACCATCCAGGCTGCAAGGATTTTTATTATTCATTATGCAGTAGACTATTCATTACAGATGGTTTCATCCATGCTATGTCTACACTATTGATGTAATATTAAAATCATTTCTGTATCAGAACAAGTTTAGCTAGTTTTGATTTGAGTATGGGAATGCCTACCTCAGTGATGATATATATATATATATATATATATATATATATATATATATATATAGACACACACAGACACACACACATATATATATATATACATGTTTTGCATTGAATTTTTTTATAGGATTTCGACTGTGGTGTCCACAAGCTAATCCTTGAAATGATAAAGCACTTCACTCTTCGAATTATCTCAGACTTCGCACTTTAGGGGGCAATATGTTACACTGAAATTTGTCACCATGACGTTTTAGTGTCTATATGGGTTCATCATTACTCATATATTACTCCCTTAGAATTCTACAGCATCAAAGTTCCTAAAATCAAGCCTTGAAACTGAGAGAAAAGCTCATAAAAGTCTTAAAAACACTTGTACCACACTTTCTCTTAACATTGCCTATGGTACTGCACCTTTGTTAAAGGAAAACGGCGGTACCTACCACAGGTTTTGTGTATTAAAACTACGGACCCCTGTAAAAGGTAAAATGAAGGCGGAAAGTAACATTTAGAAGCCCAACAATCAAATCTGGAAGCTTCTGCAAGCAATTATCCAGTCAAAGGTTCGCTCCTATCATGTACATTCATTCCTCCATTATGGGAGCCCACCCCTTGGTTTATGGAGCTCAATCCCTTCAAAAGAGGATTATATCCCCTCTTATGTGGAGCTGCAACCTCTTCTCTTTTTCTATAAATTGGAGCCATAGTGCAGCCTCCAAAGGGGGATGAGACTTTGAGAATTTTTTAGGAGAAATGTTGTAGAAACTCAGACTCTCTTAACTGATCATTATGTGGGAATGATTACACACCCATGTGCATTTTAGCTGAGAGAGTGAAAAACTTGTCAGAGTAGAGGAAATGCCTGTTCCAGACCCCAGAAAGACCTGTACGACATCAAGGCAGACACGATTGTAAGGCTCTTTCTTCATCAAAGATAATACGAATGAATCATGTTTTCTCAATGAGTTCTTTAATTAAGTAGCTTGTTTATCATGTTTTATCAATGAGTTATTTAATTAATTAGCTTGTTTCTTGAATTCCTTGATCATCTTGATAGATATATATCTCGTGAATTAGTTTATACTATGTAGGTGCTATTGATTTTTTCCATTTTTGTGATTGCAGATCTTTGAAGACGACTCTTTCAAGCAACTAGAAAGAATATCATTATGAACAACGCTAGACTACAAGTAGGTCTTCAAAACCCCTGTTGTAGCTAATTCTGAATCGAATATTATCTAGAGAAAATAGTTTTTGTTTGTCTGTTTGTTGCTAGATGTCCATAGGACACTTGGGAGGTTTGTCTTGTCAGCAAGAATGACTTATCCATCCAACAATGCCTCATGTTTTTACACCCTGATGGCCTTGAGACAGTACTTCACAAATCCTATTTACATCTCTCCTCAACTGCTCATTTCTCCATGCGCGAGTTGAAGTCTTCTATTTGAAAACCACTATTTGAATGATAAAGCAATGTCTCTCAGACTGACATTATAAGCTTCTTCCTCGTTGCCATCGGTTGCTGCTGCCACAGCTATGGTCAATATTTGACAAACAATATCCCACCATGGATACACTAGCCTTCCATCCCCTTCCATAAAATGAATAGGGTTTCCAATGGAGATGAGCTACAATAGTCTGCAAGTTGGTAATGGAATCCTCTTGTTTTGTAGGAACTTTTGAGTGCATCTCCTCCACATATTTCTAGCCTTTTTCTCGTGATCCATCCAAGCCTCTTTGCCACAACACTAGTTCTTCTTTCTTTGGTTTCCCCTCCCACATGGTTATTATATAAATTAGTCCCAATGGAGAGATTGGAAGTAGGGATGCTAAAATTTATACTATATCCATCGATGTCATAGCTCCCTCAATGGTTTCATGGACGCGAGCACCCAGGCCTCCTCATTCTGATTTTGAGAATCTCAAAGGATGCCCTCTGCGACAAAATCACAAGATTGAATGTCTTCCACATGGAAAACAAAATCAGAAGATCAAAAGCCCTCCACTTTGATGGATCGATACAATGTTATTAAGTGATACATATGAAATAGCTAAACATAATTAGTAAAATGTACTAGAGTAAAATTTCATGGAGGATTTATAAACAGAGTGACCCCAATTTCTTCCCCAACTAGTGTAATCTGTCAAACTCTCCTTGCAAACTAGTACCATTTGTTTCAATCGTTTCTACTTCCAAAGATTTGCAGGATTGTGAATCAACTGTTTTGACCATTACAAGAGTATGGAAATCCTATAAATTAGGGAGAGCCAACCACTCAATCACTCCTATTTATACCAGCAATAATACTCTCTAATTCTGTTGATGTGCAAATACTAAAAGAAACTGTGTACATTATTTCAGAACTTGTATCTGCAAGTGATATTGTGGCTCAAATTCTTTCAAAGGCAGACTCAGATTTTGAGTGTACTCAGATTGAGCCTTTCAATATGTAGTTGGAGAAGCGCTCAAGAAAACCGACTCTCCACCTGCACACAAATAACAAGTGCAACTAATAGTGATGATTAATTTCACAGAATCATCCATGGAAAAGTAAATTAAGAAATTTGTGCAGAATGCAAGGAAAAAGAGACTGAATGACATATAAATTGGTAATGTTGGTTTCATAGGATCACTTATGAACAAGTAATATTGAGAAAATGATACAAAGTGCAGTGTACCTTTGCTGCTTTTGGTTGTACCCCTCTCAGTGCCACTTTGCAAGATCTAGCAGAACCCAATACTTCCTTCATGCATTGCAACTTCTTCCCTAACAAGATCAAAAATTAAAATGTCAGCATCAATCACCACAAAAATTGCAAGTGCAGTGACTGATCGCCATAACTCAATGCACACAAAACCTTTAAGATCTCCAAAATCAGCGACTTGAAAGCTCCATCTAGGGCTATATCCCTGCGCGATACATCCACCGCAACCAATATCGGAAGACTGACCCAAAGTTGCGAATCCATTGTCCCCTTTTGGTTCTATAACCTACCACAGGAAAAAACCTAAGAGTTGATGCATTTCCTACTGCCGTCTCATTGGCAATTATCCAATCAAAGGGGCTAAGCTCTGAAATGTTCTTGGCAATTCTCCCTTAGAAGCTTACGCTCCAAAATTTGTTAGACGCAGTGGTAAAGTCCAGAGGCATGATGAAGAGCCTAAAACCCCTGGAAATGGATGCAAGGGTAGCCCTATCAAAACCCCTGCAAAAGGAGGCGAGGTTGGCCCTGTCACTGGAGACGAGGTTGGCCTTGTCCCTGGATTCGAGAGGGAAAACAATGTAACAATGCTTCGTCGAAAGAGTCGACTAGTCAACCTCGCACTCCTCTTTCGACTTGCTAGTAACAATTACCTGTCTCCAACCTTCATCGTGTCTACTTTCCCTCTTATTTTTCGTCATTTTTCCGCTCCTTGAAAAAATTGTCTTAATTTATAAATTACCACAATTAAAATAGTTTGTTTTTTAAACTAAAATATTTATAACTCTATATGCGCATGTTTTAAAACTAAAATAATTATAAATATATATGCACATGTTCTTCGAATGTGAAGAGGAGTTTTATTGTAAATTTCTAATTTCTATAGGTTACTCTTCTGCATTCTGAATTAAACATCAGAATCATATTTTCTAGTTTTCTATATATTTACTTATTATAATTTTGATGTAATTGATAATCTATTCATGTTTTGGATGTAATTGTTAATTTCTTTACTTTGATTATGATAAAATTAAAATGAATATTTTATCTTCTATACTAAATAAAATAAATTGAATTGTGATATCTTTAGTTTAATTTTTAAATTAAAATAATAATTTAGGATTTTAAAACAAAATATTAGTCGGCCTTAAAAAAAAATTTTAGAGCAATATAATTGTTATGTGGAGTAGTGATATAATTCTTATGGTTTTTTAATCATTTATTGTTTTTATAAATAGAGGATTACTATTTTTTTTATTCATGAGGATTATTTTAAGATGTTTGTGCATAATTTAGATGTAAGTTTAAATTAATCCAACACAAAATGTTGTTTTTGAGTGCTTTAAAGAGGATAGAGATTAAACTACAAATTATATTATAGAGGGATGTGATGAGTTTCTTAATTAAAATACTTGTAGTGCTTAGATGGAAAAGAAGCAAAGAATATGCACCTTATATGAAAGTAAAATTTAAATAAGTGCACTTTAATGACAACACAATCCTTGTAGCATGATAACATATACAAAAGACAATCCTTAGAATCCATTTGATATGTGAATAAAGTGTTAGAAAGTAAATCATAAAAACATTGTACCATGGGCTACCCTATCAAGCTCTTACATGCAGTAGTGGAAGTGCTCTCAAGTCTAAAATGGATGAGGGTAGGTGATGAGAAGCTCTTGACACCTTTGTAATTAAATCCACCCTCTAGAATGAGGACTTGCACCTCTCCTTTATAGAAGAGGATAAGAGGAGAGATAATGTAGTCGAGGAAAGAGAAGAGGATCAAATTGTGGATTAAAGTCTTGTGTGCTAGATCATTTTGGATGTCACAATTCCTCTTTAGTGAATTTTTTCTCTTTTTAAACTAGGTTTGTTGAAAGTACACACCTGCTCAAAACACTTCATAGCTAATGTTTTTCCTTTAATTGACAAATATGTTGAAAGTATCTTTAGTGAGGTGCATGTCTTATAAAATATGTGTTGTTTTAGCACGTAATACTCATGCTAATGCATTAAATGTATGAGCAAAAATTCAACACAACACCGTGGCACTGCGTCTCCATGATATCTATTTTTTTCTTATTATGAAGTTCCAACCTACTAGAAATAGTTCAATATGGTGCCCCCTTTGTAATAACTTGTTGTTTTCCTTTAGTAACCATATATATCTATTGATTTTCATTTGTATGGATGAAATACAAACATTGCCTAGAATTATCCTCCTTGAGCACACCCTATCCAAGACTGTTCAACGTTTGAATGGTTGAAACATGAAATCTGCCAATAATAATCCCTTTTGACTACATCACCTCTCAATATTTGCCTTTCTCTTTGTAATAATTAACATGTGTGGATGAAAGTACATCTAATTCGACTTCATGAAGAAAAGCAACCTTCAATATATGGCTAGGTTGAATTTCATCATTACCCAGTTAACCCAGTCATTATCATCCTCCTTAACCTCAGTCCTTGCATCCTCCATGATTGCAAATACAACTCAACCCCTCTCCTCTCCTTCAACCAAGATTAAAAGGATTCAATTTCAATAGGAAGGATCGACGGGATGAAGAAACTCGAGTAATTTGCAATCCCTGCATCCTCCTTGACTATTCCTACGACTCAACACACTCAACTCCCCCTCATCTCCTTCAACTGGGATAAAAAGGCTTCAATTTAAATAGGAAGAATAGGCAGGATCGGGAACCTCGAGAAAGTTGTAGTCCATGCATCCTCCTTGGCTTCGTCTGCAGCTCAACCCCTTTAGCTCCTTCAACCTGGATTAAAAGACTTAAATAGGAAGAAATGGTGGGATCAAGAACCTCCTGCAAACTGCAATAGGAAGAAATGGACGGATCAAACTGTGTCATTCAAAACAGCAATATAACAAGATTTTCTACCATGGGGTATAAAACAAATTGTTGAATCATTTGTTCCATATTTGAAATTTTAATAGACGAGAAGCTCAATGATATATAGACAAGTTAAATGTGCTTCGTAATAAATTAGAGGTTTGTAATGAACATTGCAAATATGAACTTTGAGCTTAAATTTATTGGAGAAGAAAAGGACATACATGTTGTGCATCTACAACACAAAACCACCTACATATTGAATGGTAAGTCCTCCATACAAATAAGAGGAAACTACCACCAATTTTGCTTGGATCATAACCTAAGAGGAAATAAATTTTAAAGGAAACTGCTCAAACCTAGCAAACTCTTGGTGCATATCAAATTTTTACATTGGCTTGTATTTATTACTTCAATCAATTGTAAAGGCAGGAAATTTACTCACTGATAAAAATCGGGCCCTTGGCGCAAGATTTTATCCTATGTACACCCAGCCCTGCACTCTGTAGCACGAGGAAACCCAAAACAAATATGGAAATGAGAAATCAATGTAATAATTGTTTGGTCTCAACCTAGTCTCCTAAATTGAGTTCATTTAATTGTCAACCAGGGTTGGTAAACTGCTGAAGTGAAGTGTACTGTATGTACCTAGGTGTTTGTTTCTTAATGCGTTGTGTGTAGTGTTTTATGATGTTTTTGGTCTTTTGTGATGATTTAGGATGTTTTTGGTCTTTTGGTATTTATGTTCACAAGGAAAATGACTAGAAAGCTAGTGGAAGGAAACTAATGATTAAAAACAGAGTAAAGCCTAATTGGTTGATGACAAATGACAAATGCAATTGCAGATATTGAAACAGAATCAAATCCAAACTATGACTGAGCAAAAACAAAGCTTGATAATGACTTTTAAGCAAATGATTCAAAACATAAACTCAACTTGTCAAATTCTTTCATCAAAGGTATTTTGAGAGAGAGCTTGAGACATGGTCAGCTAAGCATGCAAATTCTCCTAACTAAACAGTTAAACAACTAACTTATAATGATGCAACATGTTATCCATGATTAGAGATTTGTAGAAACATATTTGGAAAAAAATATTGTTGACATCATAAGATCTTCTACTCTAAGACTAGTTCCTAACTCTATTCTGCAACTCAGTTTGATAACACTACACTTCACTCAAAGGTTATAGATTTTTAAAATAGTCTTTTGAGGAAATGTTTGTTTGTGAGATGATAAGGAAGTTGCAGAAGTACTTCAGTCCTTAAAATGATATTGTCTTCTGTTCATATGGTTATGAATCAATTATAGATTTTAGAACAAGAAGAGGTTTGTAAATAATGAAGGTTGTTTTGTTAAGTTTAACAACTGAAGTAATCTAATATGCAATGAATGACAACTGAATGTGGAATGCAAATGCAATGAGTTAAGCTAAAACTAAACTTAAGATGTCACTAGTCTAAAACAGTGCTGAACTACCAAGTCATTATCAAACTTAAAACAAAATAACTGAACATGAGTTAAGTGCAATTAAACTCCGGAGTATCCTAACAAGGCTACCATGCATTATTATATGGAATTATACAGTCTGTTTGTCCATCATGATTGGTATTTTGGAAGAGTTTCTTAGAACAATCCTAACTGTACAATTCGGTGCAAATGCAAACATAAAGACTGAAAGAAATGAAAAACTAAGATATCATAGCTATCTCCTACCCATCATTATGATATTTTGGAAGAGCATTTTAAGAGCAAGAACAGCTATGGTACTTAGTGAAAACACACAACTGAAACGTTCAAGATCACAATCATGCTTAAGACATTATAAGGATTTTTTGGAAGAGTTTCTTCTTTTGGAAGAGTGCTTAGCATAAGTATAACTGTGATGGCGAACAAAAGAGATTACAATTAAATCCTACAATACTATAGCCATTTCCCATTCATGATCATAATTTTATGGAAGAGCTTCTTCTTTTGGAAGAGTTCTTAGAACAAGTATAACTATAGTGGCTAATGAAAACAACTACGAATTCAAACTTCAAAAACGTAAAGACAACTAAGATACTTATCTAAATTTCGAAAGTAAAGCCGTGCAGGAGGCAGGGGCCCTCTACCACCAGACAGAATCTAACTCCAAATCAAATCAATGCTTTCAAAACAATGCTCTCTTCTTCATTAAAGGAGAAATAACTTGAACAGAGTAATCTGCGTCTTCAGAAATGTAGCATAAAATCTAAGCAAAATCTAGAGCAAAATCTAGCCTAGCTCTCGGTTTCCCAAGTGTTTTTATAACAAATTTACATAACAAGACTTGCAACAATTCGAGGATCATTGTCTTTCCTTATCGAAATCATACTAGGACTCTTAAAGTGGCAGCGTGAAAAGGAAAAGGACATCTGGACTAAGACAGTCCTATTAGAAATCTGCTTCCTTAAATGAGTTCCCACGTACCAAAACCATATCCAGAATTCGGTTTTTCCTTCATGGTGAGCAATGAACAATGTAGACATGACGTGGAATATACCCATATGTGGTTTTTCTTGAAAGGACATCTGGAACATGCCTGAACGTGAAGACAGCTGCAAAATTGCCGGTTAGCTACGGAATGTCTGCATTCTGCAGCTAGTTCCGGTCAAAATGCATTACAATGACAAAAATCACAAAACTTAGCAAGTCAGTCATGTTAATCATTCTAAAAGTAATTTTAACTAAATTCATTAATCAATTGGGTCTAGGATAACAATGGAAAAAGGAAAATGAGGTAAAGTAAGATGAAAGAAAGCACAATCTTGAGGCTCAACATACCCCCACTGCTGACTTCTTGCATGTCCTCATGCAACTTATCCTATAAACTCAGAGGCTTCTGCAAGAACATATAATCCTCTCCTTCTCCTTTGCCTGGAAGCTAAAGATCTTCTGGGTTTTCTGATGACAAGTTTGAACCTTAGGTTGGTAAGTGCCCTGATTAGCTTCTTGTTCCTCTTCTTCAACTTGTCATTAGCCTTTTCCACTTTGTCTATATGTAGGGATAAGGTTGAGTTCATATCGGTTTTGAGCTTGACTTGTTCCTTCAAAATTTTATTCTCATTTTTGATGTGTCTATTAAGTATCTCCAGCTCGTACCTATCCCTTCTTAACACATCTATTTCGGATAGTGGAGGACTAGGGGTTCTCTCTCTGCTCTCTGAAGCTTTCCTTTCCAAAGTTTCAACATAATCATAAACTTCTTGCTGAGCAGGGTCAATTTCAGGGGTTCCTTCATTAAAATCTTCTTCAACATCTTCTTCAATAGATGTTTCCTCATCTTCTATATTAATCACCCCTGTTTGTTTGATTTGAGTTTTCCTTAGTTTCCCCTTTAGTCTATGGCTTCTTCTTGGCTGAGAAGATCCCTCTCCTTTCTCTGTGGCAGATTTCATGATTACCTTCTCTTTCTTAAGTTGTCTCTTGATTTGAGTCAACTTCTCTAAAATGATTTCCTCACTACTTTCCTAGACTGTTTTGTCAATTTCAATTTTTGAAGCTCTCCATTTCCTGCTTCTCCTTGTAGGCTGTTGTTCAGGTGAGGGCTCTTTTGGCTCTTCAAAATGATTTCTTATCAAGAAATTGTCCCAAGTATCATTTTTTTTGGCTAAATGGTGTTCAATCAGAATTTTAACCAAGCCATGATGATATAGAGTTGTCTCTAAAAATTGAACACTTCTTTGAACACAAGAAGCCATCTTTTTCAAACTTTGAAGCAAGAAATAGGGTAGGTTTAAGTCTTGCCCCAGAAAATGCATTATCAGTCTAATGTGGTAAACATAAAATGTGCCATATCTACCCTCACATGTAATAAATTTTTGCAGAATAAGTAGTATGTTTCTCCATTTATTTGTCAATGCAGAACTTGGAATTCCTTTCTTAAACACAGTGACATCCATACCTGGTGATTTTAGAATTTTCTTCCAGGATTCATTATGGAATTCTCTATTTTTGAACCATATCTCTCCATTTCTAAGCAATCATGTAGCTTCTGCAATGAAAACTTCAATGACAGTGAATTTGACATCTCCCACTTCAACCTCAGCTCCTTGAAATGACCTTGCAAATGTTTTAGTGACTTCTTTGCGGAAGCCATTAAACTTCTCAAGAAATTGTAGCCATCCTATCTGTTGCAACATTTCTTTACATTGAGGGTAGCCTTCTAGGTATTTTGTACCCACTGGTTCAGTTCTTACATTGAAACCCATAATTTCTTCTTCAATGTTCAGATTAATACTCTTTCTACCCACTGAAACAATAACTTTCACCTTCGAATTGATATGCCTCAGGTTCTTAATGACAATGGCTTCAAACTTCGGACTGATATGCCTCTGGTTGACAGTGACAATGGCTTCAAACTTCGGACTGATATGCCTCTGGTTGACAGTGACAATGGCTTCAAATTCCTCACTGATATATCTCTGTCTCTTGGTGATAATGGTTTCAAATTCCACACTGCTATACCTCTGTCTCCCGGTAACAAATGGCTTCAAATTCTTCACTGCTATACCTCTGTCTCCCGGTGACAAATGGCTTCAAATTCCACACTACTATACCTCTGCGTTTACAGTGATAATGCTCAATCTCTGCCCACGATGATAGTGCTTTGATATTCAAACTGATATACCCTTTTGCTCTGCTCACGGTGATAAGAATATCTCTGTTTGCGGAATGAAGTGCTGGCTACAGAATGGAGTGATGGAAGTAGTTACGGAATGAGTAAATGGAGTGAGGTGGAGGAAACGAATTAATGATTGAAAAGACAGCGGAGATTTTTACAACGGAAAAGAGAATCATCATTGAATGATTTGGTTAGGTGACGTGAAGAATTCAAACACTTCAGCCATTTTGACCGCTTAAATGATGTCGGGTATGGAATTTGAAATGAGAGATTTTAATCCAAAGTTTGTGGAGGGTTTATTGGTCATGATCAATAAAAATAATTAAAACAACATTTTCGAACAATTCATAACTAAAACTATGCTAAACTTTATGAAATGCCATTATAATCTAAACTTGTTACCTCTGCTTTTCATTTGATTTTTGTAGTCTTTGTCTTCTTTGTTCTCCTTTGGAAGAGTCTTCATAATCCTTCTTGATTCTTCTTATTTATGGATACACTGGATCATTTTGTTGCAATTCTAATGTCTGCTGACTAATGCCTTCAGGTTTTGTAGCTGCGGAATGGCTGTCTGGCTGCGGAAAGTCTGATCAGCTGCAGAATGTCTGTTAAGCTGCAGAATGTACCTGTAGAGCATTTTAATCATGGAATGGAATGGTTTGGGATATAAGTGAGATTTTATATGGAATTAATGAATATGGATGATGAGAAATGATATGTATGAAGTGGATGATGAAATGGAATGGATTCAATTTATGAAATGGAGTGAAAGAACATAAGAACTGCCCTGCAATCCATGACATGTATTATTCATTTGCAGTAAGACATCAGACTTTAAATTTTGACATGAGAATGAGGTGGATGGAGTATGGAATGAGATGAATGAAATATGGAATGAAGTAGAGTATGAATGAATGAATTAAATGGAGTATGGATGGATAAGTGAATGGAATGAAATGAAATGAGATGGATCATAAGCACTATGGATCTGAACTTATGATTTTGTAATAGCTGCTTGTAAAAACAAAATGGAAAAGTTAGAGTGTCAGAGAGACTCTGATTTTCACCCTATCTTTTCTGTATAAACATGCCAATCAATGATTGGTTTTCATGTTTATACCTTTATTTTTTTATTTTTATTTTTTTATTTAAAAAAAAAAAAATACTTCAGAAAATTTAATCAAGTTGATGAAGAAGAAGAATTCTTCTTCATTAACTTCACATCACTGCATTCTTGGAACTTCTTGACAAATTCTTCTCTTGAGAGTGGTTTGTGATACAACTTCAATCTATGACCATTCACAAGAAAAGTGACCTCTTCTTCATCTATAGTTCTGATTTTTACTGCCCCATTATTAAAAATTTCAACAATTTCATATGGCCCAAGCCAATGTGTCTGAAATTTACCTTGAAAATCCTTGAATTTTGAATCAAACAAGAGAGCCCAGTCACCTTCTTTGAATTTCTTCTCTTTGATGTATTTGTCATGCCATCTAGCCCTTTGCTGTTGGACTAGACTTGTTTTCTGAACTGCATCTTGTCTGATCTCATCCAATTCATTAATTTGCTCCAATCTATGCTTTTGTGCCTCCGTTAAATCAAGTCCTAGCTGAACTGCCATTTTGAAAGTTTGAATTTGGAACTCTATGGGAAACAAAACTTGCTTTCCATAAACAAGCTCATAAGGAGTATGGCCTCTTGTGTTTCTCCATGTAGTTCTATAGGCCCACAAGGCTTCAGGAAGCCTATCTACCCAATCTCTTCTATGTAAATGAACAGTCTTTGTTAGGATTCCTTCAATGACCTTATTAGTAGATTCCACTTGACCATTTGCTTGTGGATGATAGGGAGTAGTTTTTCTATGCCTGATTTTGAACCTCTCTATCATTTGCTCCACTAGCCTTGATGTAAATTGAGCTCCTTGATCTGTAACAATTTCCCTTGGGACACCAAAACGAGTAAAAATATCCTCAAAAATAAAAGTAACTACAGATGCTTCATTAGCAACAAGTAATGGCTTAGCTTCTACCCATTTAGTAACATAATCAGTGCAAACTAATATATATCTTTTCTGTCTTGATGGAGGACTAATAGGTCCTACAAAATCCAAAGCCCATTTTTCAAAAGGTTCAATATGTACCTGAGTTTGTAATGGCATCTCACCTGAAGGAGAAGGTTTCCCTACCCTTTGGCAACTGTCACACCTTTTGACATATTCTTTAGCATCTTTGAACAAGGATGGCCAATAATATCCTAAATTAAGAATCTTATAGGCTGTCCTCTTATCAGCAAAGTGTCTGCCACAAGGTTCATCATGACATGCTTTAAGAATCTCAGGCATCTCATCTTCACGAACACACCTTCTAATGATTAAATTTGGACCTGTCTTGTACAACTCATTAGCAACCCATGAATATTTTGCACTATCATTAATTATTTTTCTTTTATCCCTTACATTCATTATTGAAGGAAATTTTCCTGAAACTAAATAATTAGCAATATCAGCAAACCATGGAGTTTGAGTAGAAATTGCAAAAAGATATTCATCAGGAAATTGATCTTCAACCGGAGTGTCATCTTTGATATTTTGGAGTCTAGATAGGAAATCAGCTACTGTGTTTTGTTTTCCAGGCCTATCTAGAATGGTGATGTTGAATTCTTGTAAGAGCAATAACCATCTTATAACTCTGCCATTAGTGATTGATTTTTTCATTAAATATCTAATTGCAGAATGATAAGTGTGAACAAAAGTTTCATAGCCTGTTATATAGTGTCTAAATTTATTTATGGCATGAACAACAGCTAAAAACTCTTTTTCAGTTACAGTATAGTTTAACTCTGCAGGAGTCAAATTTTTACTGGTATAATAGATGGCATAGGGAATCAAGTCTTTCTGTCCCAATACTGCTCCTAGAGCTGTATCGGAGGCATCCGTGGAGATATGAAAAGGTAACTTCCAGTTAGGTCCCCTTAATATAGGTGCTTCAGAAATTTTGGTTTTCAGGGTTTCAAAAGCTAACTGGCAATCAGAAGTCCATTTGAATTCACAATCTTTGGTGAGTAATTTGAAGAGTGGAGATGCTATTTTGGTGAAGTTTTCTATAAATCTCCGATAATATCCTGTAAATCCTAGGAAACTTCTAACATATCTTTGACAACTTGGAATGGATAAGTTAGATATGACTTCAACTTTAGACTCATCAACTCTAATCCCATCCCCTGAAATGTGATGCCCTAAAACAATACCTTTAGTAAACATCATAAAAAAAATTTCATGACTAAGTGAAAGATTTGCTTCCTGACATCTCTTTAAAACTTTTTCCAAGTTTTCTAAAGCTTCTTCAAATGAGTTTCCATAAACTGTGAAATCATCCATGTACACCTCTACACAATCATGTATTAGATCTGAGAAAATTCCTAATACTTCCCTTTGGAATGTTGTAGGTGCATTGCATAATCCAAATGGCAATACTCGGTAAGCATAGGTACCCCAAGGACAGGTAAATGTGGTTTTGTCTTGATCTTCAAGTGCTACTTGGATTTGATTGTAACCACTAAAACCATCTAGGAATGAAAAGTACTTTTTGCCAGCTAATGTATCTAATACTTGATCTATGAAAGGTAATGGAAAATGGTCTTTAAGAGTAGCTTTGTTTAGTTCTCGATAGTCAAAACATACCCTCCATTTTCCATTTTTCTTTGGCACAATTACCAAAGGAGAAACCCACTGACTATCTGAAATAGGATATATGAAATTGACATTTAACAATTTTTGCAATTCTTCTTTAACAATTTCCCTAAGATTTGGATTCATCCGTCTTTGAGGTTGTCTGATTGGTTTGCAATTTTCCTCTATATACATGTGATGAGTGCAAGTCTTGGGACTTATCCCTTTCATGTCAGTGTATTCCCATGCATATGCAAAAGAATGTCTCTGTAATACTTTGACTAACTCTTCTTGTTGAGATTTTTCTAGGTTCTTGTTTATGTTCAAAGTTTTGCCTGGGAAAATCTCATTTGTAGAGCTGCCAAATTTGTCCATAGAATGAAGAGACATCTACCTTGATGACAAAAACTCAATGTTGGATCCCTCTTGAAATGATTCATGTTTATTTTCTGGAGAGGATTCAAAGTTTTCTAGAGTATTCAGAATTTGATTATCTTCACTAATTTCTGAAATTGTGAAGAGAGGTTGTAAATCTTCTTCATCCTCTATCCATTGAGTGTCATCTAAATCTGTAATTGTCGTAGCTGGAGGATATAAAGTGAATTTCTTAGTTGAAATACCATCAGAGATGTACATATCACCGGATCTACAACTAATAAAAGCATCAGCTGTAGCCAACCAAGGTCTTCCTAATATAACAGGATGTCCTCCTAGATTATTCTTAGGAGTTAGGATCATGAAATCCACAGGGTACTCCCAAGAATCTAGGGACACTGGAATGTCTTCTATTACCCCATATGGTTTGATCACAGATCTGTCTGCTAATTGTAATAGTGTGGGTGTAAAGAGAAGATTAGGAAGTTTCAGTTTATCCATGATTTGTCTACTCATGATATTGATTGCTGCTCCTAAATAAATGAGTGTGTTTTGGATTTCAATTCCATTGATGTGAATTTTGACAACTGGATTTCCTGGGTCAAGATACTTTGGAATAGAAATCTTGCCCATCATAATATCTGCTATTTGTCCTGCCAGTTGAATTTTCTTTGTTTCTCTTATTATTTTTCTTGTTTTCTTCATGCTCAACTCCTTTATTGTTTTGGCTAAATTGGAATTTCCTTGATGGCTTGTAATAATGGAATTTTAATGCAAACATTTCTCAGCTCATCTAGGAAATCATAATTAGGCACCATGATTTGTTTTCCTACACCTCTATCAATTTGTAATCTTTCCGGAAAGGGAGGTATAGAAGTAGATGTAGATGGTTTCTCTAATACAGGAGTTGAATTTATTGGATCTTTTTGCTTTAATTTTTCAGTGTTTGGGTCTTGAAAGGATGTGTCTTCCTCAAGACTTTTATTCACCCATAGAGAGTCTTCCTCAGAATTATCTTGTTCTTGTATGATCACAGAAGGATTCCTCTTTTCAAATATTCTTCTAGACCTAATTTGAACTTCACTAAGGTCTAGAGGAGTAATTAAATAAGTTGGAAACTGTTGGCCTTCTATCATGTATGTGTTCTGAGGATTTTTATTATTGGGGTTTGGTATGCGTTGAGCAGGCAATTGATTTGATTTTTGAGGAAATGGTAATGGGAGTGGTTGATTTTGATGTGGTTGGTTCTGATGATGTTGTTGAGGACTTTGTTGAAAATTTTGTTGAAGATTTTGAGGAAAATTTTGTTGAGGATTTTGAGGATAAAAATGTGAGTATGGTGGATATTGATAGTATGGAGAGTATCTTCCATAGGGACTTTGTGTTCCTTGTGCCCAATATTGAGATTGATTTTGAAATTGGGGCCAAGGTTGCTGCCAAGAATTCCAAGGTGGAGGTTGATTATACATTTGATCATGGAATCCTTGTGTCTGAGGTCCCTGCCAAGGTCTTCTAGATACAAAATTAAGAGACTCTGTGGAATATATAGGAGTTTCTTCCTAAAAAACAGCCTTGAGAACCGGAAGAGAAGGACAATTCTTGGTCTCATGTTTCTCAGAACAAATGACACAGGTTTCTATAACTTTTACATCCAGAGGACACTCTCTTAGGGCATGTTTCTTTCTGCATTTGGGACAAAAGATTGCCAAAGCATCAGATTCAGCCTTCTGCTTGTTTTGTATCTTAAGGGTGTCTATTTGTTCACTAAGACTCCCTAAGATGTCAGATTTAAAATCATCAAGCATGTGTCCTATTTCTGATCTACTTACTGTCCCAGAAGCAGATTTACTTGCCCTTACAAGAGCGGGATCTCTTGGACCTTTGACAGTTTTAGATTTCCCTCTTGAAAGGTTGATACATAACTCAGATATTTCAGGTAATGTAAGTTGTGATATATCCCCTTTCCCCATCATGTTAAGGATATCCAACCATTCATCCCTAATTGTTTTCAACAAAAGAGCTTTTAAGGTGTCTTGATCTAGGTTTTCCATTTTTTCCCTTTTGATGTTGTAATTAAATCTCTCCAACAAATCTTCCAAATTTTCATCTTCTTTTTGTAACATCTTTAACACTTCTTCCTTATGATTAACCGGCATACAATAATCCAAATATCTCTCTAGAAATGCTTGTTTCATGTCTTCCCATGTTCTAATAGAACTGTTGATCAAACTCATAAACCACTTCAATGCTGCTCCTTTCAAAGTTGAAGGAAATAATTTCAGTTTTTGAGCATCTTGTAAGTAGTCATAAGTTCTACACAAAACTTCGAATTCAAATAAGAAAGTTTCAGGATCTTCAGTTTTAAGTCCATAGAAGTTTGGAAGTACAGAGGGTGAAATGTTTTTCATGGTTGTATTGGTTTCTTCATCGATTATAGGGAACCCAAAAGAGCTTCCTATTTCTCTTCTACCTCTTCCTCCATCTGCACCTCTACCTCCTTCTCCTCTACCTCTACCTCTACCTCCAAATAGTGTGTGTTCTCCATTGAAGACTCCTCCTCCTCCTTCTTCTGCCATGGTTGACTCTCCTGTGGAAGTGGAAAGGTTTGTGTCCCTAACAGGAGTTCTTAGATCTTCTTCTATGGCAGGTTCAGTGGATGAAAGGTTTCTCTAATGGAATAGTTGACCTTAGATCTTCTAGAAGTCCAGGATCAGGAGAGGATGGAATATGGGTATGAGTTGAAGGTGTACTAGCTCTGGATCTAGATGAAACAAGTGGTGTTCTAGAAATCAAACTTATGCCTCTGCTGCTTATGAATCTTCCCCTTGAATCTCTCTCCCTACGCATATAATTATTTTTGGATACTAAGAAACAAAGGTTACCTAGTTTTCACTTCCCCGGCAACGACGCCAAAATGTTTGGTCTCAACCTAGTCTCCTAAATTAAGTTCATTTAATTGTCAACCAGGGTTGGTAAACTGTTGAAGTGAAGTGTACTGTATGTACCTAGGTGTTTGTTTCTTAATTCATTGTGTGTAGTGTTTTATGATGTTTTTGGTCTTTTGTGATGATTTAGGATGTTTTTAGTCTTTTGGTATTTATGTTCACAAGGAAAATGACTAGAAAGCTAGTGGAAGGAAACTAATGATTAAAAACAGAGTAAAGCCTAATTGGTTGATGAAAAATGACAAATGCAATTGCAGATATTGAAACAGAATCAAATCCAAACTATGACTGAGCAAAAACAAAGCTTGATAATGACTTTTAAGCAAATGATTCAAAACATAAACTCAACTTGCCAAATTCTTTCATCAAAGGTGTTTTGAGAGAGAGCTTGAGACATGGTCAGCTAAGCATGCAAATTCTCCTAACTAAACAGTTAAACAACTAACTTATAATGATGAAACATGTTATCCATGATTAGAGATTTGTTGAAGCATATTTGGAGTAAAACATTGATACCATCATAAGATCTCTACTTTAAGACTAGTTCCTAACTCTATTCTGCAACTTAGTTTGATAACACTACACTTCACTCAAAGGTTATAGATTTTTTAAAATAGTCTTTTGAGGAAATGTTTGTTTGTGAGATGATAAGGAAGTTGCAGAAGTACTTCAGGCCTTAAAATGATATTGTCTTCTGTTCATATGGTTATGAATCAATTATAGATTTTAGAACAAGAAGAGGTTTGTAAATAATGAAGGTTGTTTTGTTAAGTTTAACAACTGAAGTAATCTAATATGCAGTGAATGACAACTGAATGTGGAATGCAAATTCAATGAGTTAAGCTAAAACTGAACTTAAGATGTCACTAGTCTAAAACAGTGCTAAACTACCAAGTCATTATCAAACTTAAAACAAAATAACTAAACATGAGTTAAGTGCAATTAAACTCCGGAGTATCCTAACTAGGCTACCATGCATTATTCTATGGAATTATACAGTCTGTTTTTCCATCATGATTGGTATTTTGGAAGAGTTTCTTAGAAAAATCCTAACTGTACAATTCGGTGCAAATGCAAACATAAAGACTGAAAGCAATGAAAAACTAAGATATCATAGCTATCTCCTACCCATCATTATGATATTTTGGAAGAGCATTTTAAGAGCAAGAACAACTATGGTACTTAGTGAAAACACACAACTGAAACGTTCAAGATCACAATCATGCTTAAGACATTATAAGGATTTTTTGGAAGAGTTTCTTCTTTTGGAAGAGTGCTTAGCATAAGTATAACTGTGATGGTGAACAAAAGAGATTACAATTAAATCCTACAATACTATAGCCATTTCCCATTCATGATCATAATATTTTGGAAGAGCTTCTTCTTTTGGAAGAGTTTTTAGAACGAGTATAACTATAGTAGCTAATGAAAACAACTACGAATTCAACTTCAAAAACGTAAAGGCATCTAGAATACTTATCTAAATTATGCAAATAAAACCGTGCAGGAGGCAGGGGCCCTCTACCACCAGACGGAATCTAACTCCAAATCAAATCAACGCTTTCAAAACAATACTGTCTGCTTCATTAAAGGAGAAATAACTTGAACAGAGCAATCTGCGTCTTCAGAAATGTAGCACAAAATCTAAACAAAATCTGGAACAAAAATCTAGCCTAGCTCTCGGTTTCCCAAGTGTTTATATAACAAATGTACATAACAAGACTTGCAACAATTCCGGGATCATTGTCTTTCCTTATCGAAATCACATTAGGACTCTTGGTAGGTACAACGTAAAGGAAAAGGACATACGGGACTGAACGGTCCTCTTGAAAGTACGCTTCTTAGAAAATGTGTTCCCACGTACAAAACCATATCCATATTCGTTCTTCCTTCATGGTGAGCAACGAACAATGTAGACATGACGTGGAATATACCCATATGCGGATTTTTCTTGAGAGGCCACGGAACATACCCAAACGTGAAGGCAGTTGCTTGGTGTCGGTTGGCTACGAATGTACGTGCACGTAGTTAAGATAAATCATTACAATGACAAAAATCTTAAAACTTAGCAAGTCAGTCATGTTAATCATTCTAAAAGTAATTTTAACTAAATTCATTGATCAATTGGGTCTAGGATAACAATGGACAAAGGAAAATGAGGTAAAGTAAGATGAAAGAAAGCACAATCTTGAGGCTCAACAATAACAAAGGTATAAATCTAATTAATTGCAATATATAATCCCAAAAATCACTTCCCACCATACCTCTGAGTCTTACTGCCCCATGGGTGATGGTAAATGATGGCGAATGACCTTGATATCAGTAGTTATTTCCTTATATATTTGTAAGGAAAGTTCCCAACTAATCAATGAGTCTTGTGGCATTGGTATTGGGGCAAGCAAGTTAGCTGCCAAATATATTATGGAGGTGTGAGCCAAAATTTCCATTCTCCTCTGATACGAGCCATGTCATCATTGTTTAAAGCTTGTTCTTCACAAACAGATCTGTCTAGAGCATTACAAGGACCCATCAATATTTTGCTCAAAAAACCTCTAAATGATAAAACCTCTTACTTTCTAAAGGGTGCACCCTAATGCTACTCATGGTATGTTTTGGTCTTTCCAGATGACGTCCCCATTCATATTCGGGAGAACTAGAAATGAGTAATGATCTCATCCAAATCCTAGAGGTTTTTATTATCTTTACTTTGAACACGGTTCTACAATTCAAGATTGAGTAATATATGTTTACTCCCAACTCTTACTGGCTCAAATAATAAGGGCAGATAGGAGATTTGTCTCACGTCGAACCCTTTGAGTGAAAGCTCTGTTCATTTCTCTTGCCAATAATACCACATGAGTGCACCCGAAAAATAGAATATTGCAAGGGCCTTCAAAAGGGGAATATATAAGCCAAAGCCTCTCATTATGTTTCTAAGCAAGTGATTGAATTCACAAATGAGGACTTTTTAAAATGAGGGTTTTTTATATGACCGATGAGCTCGACACCTCGGTTTGGGCTCTATATTCATCCCATATACCATGTTCATACAGTGGCACAATGGAACTCGAGGAAACTTTGGAATGGTAAATTCCCCAACCGCATACCCATTGATGGCATGAAAATATGTCATAGATCAAAGTATTATAACCCTAAAACTCTTCTGAACTAAAATAAAGGAAAACCCAGTTAACCCAGTCATTATCATGTCCACTTAACCTAAGTCCATGCATCGTCCTTGATTGCACATACAAATCAACCCCTCTCCACTCCTTCAACTGGGATGAAAAGGATTCAATTTCAAAAGGAAGAATCGACGGAATGAAGAAACTCGAGTAAGCTGCAGTCCCTGCATCCTCCTTGACTATTCATGTTTCTCAACCTGCTCAAATCCCCCTCATCTCCTTCAACCGAGATAAAAATGCTTCAATTTCAATAGGAAGAACAAGCAGGATCGGGAACCTCAAGAAAGTTGTAGTCCATGCATCCTCCTTGGCTTTGTCTGCAACTCAACCCCTTAGCTCCTTCAAACTGGATTAAAAGACTTAAATAGGAATAAATGGTGGTATCAAGAACCTCCTACAAACTGCAATAGGAACAAATGGTCAGATCAAATAGCACCATTCCATCACTAATAAGCCTCAGTTTTCAAGGCATTCATTCACATATGGAGATAGCTATGATCACAAAGAAAGAATAGGAAGAAACACTTACTAATGTGCTCCAATTGTTTGAACTAGAGGAAGGTAAAGTAGTAGACATGATATAGCCTAAGAAAAGCGGATCCAATCCAAACCAACCATCCAATGAATTTTAAAATTCTAGAGGTAATCCCAACTTTTTATTATACTTTTTACATGAAAGCACCTTTTCTTAGTCTTAATAAATGAAGTAAATAGTCTCAACCCCTTCGAGAACGAAATTTGAAAAAAAAAAATTAGCATGAAAAAACAAAGAATCCAATGAGCTTAGCTAAGAGGGGTCTTCCTTTATAAAAAAGAATCCATAGGCTTGTTAGAGTTAGTATGAATCTTTACTAGAAGTTGAGTAGTCTTCACATCACCAACCACATCCAATATAAAGGTACCAACCCCTACAATAAAAATTATGTCTCCAAATAAGGTGTATTCAATACCAATAATATCATCTTATGAATCTATTACAATATGATTTGCAATGTAAGTTTCCATACATCTGTGAAAGAAATAATCCATCTGGTTAGAAAAAGGAAGTCTTTTTGAAGGGCTCAAGAAACCCCCTTGAAGGAGACAAGAAGGGGTTGAAACCATAGAATACAAGTTTATCTATGAAACATAGTTCTACAACTCTTAGGAGAAATGTTAATAGTCAATATTCTAATCTCAGATGATATCCTAATCTCAGATCAACCTTCGATAACATTTTTGTTCCCTTCAATTGATTGAACAAATCATCAATCCTCGGCAACGGATACTTATTCTTAATGGTCACCTTGTTCAATTGCATGTAATGAATGCAAAATCTGAGAGTACCATCCTTCTTATTCACAAATAACACTGATGTGCCCCATGGTGATACACTTTCCCTAATGTATCCCTTGTCCAACATTTCCTTCAACTGCAACTTTAGCTCTACCAACTGTGGAGTGCTCATCTTGTATGGTTTTTTTGATGTTGGTGCTGCCCCTGGTACCAAATCAACAGAAAAATACACTTCTCTGTGAGGTGAAAACTATGAAATATCTACAGGAAATGCATCTTGAAATTATTGTAAAACCGAGTACTTGCTCAAGATATCTTCATCCTCGACTTCCTTATCTTTGTCACTAGAAATATGTACTACAAATAACACACACTGCAACTACACTTCGTCTGCATAGTTGTCACCATTCTAATTGATGTTTCCTTCTTCTTACCTTGCAAGAATATATTTTCTCCATTGTCATCCAAACACTCAATATCTTTTTCATAGCAGTCCACTTTGGTCTTATGGAGATACAACCAGTCCATACCTAAAAGCATGTTATATGAACCCAATGACAATACATTCAATTTTTTTGATGTAGACATACCATTCAAATAAAATGCATAAGCTCTTACCCAATGATGAATTTGCTTCTTTGTACCTGTATCCAACTACACTAACCAAGACTCTGCATGCACTTCTTCATTCAAATCAACCATGCTTCTGCATTCTGTGTTTTCTTCATTTCCCCATCGAATTTAGGTGGCTTTTCTTTCTTGAACTCATCCGGAAAATATCCCCTATCACTCCTCCTATAAGGATGATAACAATGATGACCATGATACATATCAAAACCAGAACGAGAATAATACATGTGTCCATCACCCCTCCTTTCTGGAGTATCCAAGAACCTGACATCCCTGCTCGTGTAATCTCTATATGAAGTGTGCCCACTATGGGGTCTACTTCCATAGGCCCCAGTAGTCATATCCTCCTATGTTTGCATGATTTTGTCATTATCTGCTTTGCAAATCCTTATTTCCTCCTTCAAACTCCTCAATGTGTACGCTAAGTCAGAAGAGTTCCCAACACCACGCTACTCATCTGATTCATAGGGAGAATATTTGTAGTCTACCATCTTGTTGGTCATCTTTGATCTCTTCTTCTTGCAAGGTATATTGTGTCAGATAAACCAAATCATAAACAAACCAGTGTACCTTAGTATAGCTCAGAGAGGATATCTCGTCTTCAAGACTAACCAGATTAGTGCAATATATATATATATATATATATATATATATATATATATATATATATATATATAGATAACATAATCAGATAAACATATAAACATATTTTCAGTCATTATCCAGTTATCAATGTGTGACTATGTTGACCACATACCACGACTTCATGCACAATAACCATCATCTAGTCAAAGTATGCATAACAACATACAAATACTAATACGCATAACTGATGCACGACTAGCATTAAGTCACAACAAATAAATTCAACCACGACACCATCAAATTTCACATGGCGACACCACTACAATCATGACCAATGCCATGCATACAAAACAAGCACATAGATCACAAGCACAAGTATCTATACGCAACCGACACATACATACGTCAACACATTCATCCAAGGGGAACATAAACCATACATCACCCAAGGAGAATGGAACCATGCTATGATACCACTCTATAACACCCTCCTCCCACATCTACCCAAGTAACCGACCAACCGAGGAAAACATATGACTAAGAGTTACTATGATATTATTCAACTTCCTATATATTAGTTAAGGAAGTGGAACCGACGGAACACAACCAACCTGACCTTCTCCACTTGCAACAGAACCCCCAGGAGCCATCCAACCCATCCAGGTGGCTAACCCTTAAGACAAACTGACATTTTTCTTCATCAAATCCTTAATCGCTCCCTTGACATGGGCATGCTTGCGACTTAGAACCTCCAGTCGCTCCCACAACAAGGCATGCCTATGACTAGGGACTTTTCCAAGTAGTTCTATGCTAATGACTCTCGATTCTGAGCCACTTTTTTAAATCCGGAACTCATGCCACTGCCCAAAACAACATGAAACTTCCAGAAATTAAAAGTAACATCAAAATAATGATAAAAATGTAAATACTTGAACAAGGACTTGAGTGGACCCCTACTAGCCATGATAACCATTTCGTCAAACATGTCACAAATATGCATTCTACAGGTTAAAACAATAGACATGAGCACAAGGGTCTCACAATTATCTGAGAATCACTAAGAAACATTGATGCCTCATCATAATAACTGCATTAACATCTATTAAGCCATATAGTCATTGTAAATTCAGTGATTAACCAAAACATGATGAGAGCCATACATTATCATTTTCATAAAACTCAATCATAACCAACATATAACCAACAGAAATATCAAGGATATAACAACGATATAAGCCACATATAAACAAGTATATTTACCCATAAAATACCAAGGATAAAGAGCTCTCATTGATGATTGCATAGGCTGACTAGGTATGGGACTTCCATGAACCACCCGACCATAAACTAGGATGAACCAAATCTTTCTTTCAGCCAGTCACCCTCATGCCATATTCCAAGCATGAATATGTGATCTCATAGAACAAATCAATCAAAACCAAACCAGGGATTCCAAAGGCCAAACCACCTCAACCCTCAATCAGTGATTCCACTTCACGATCGAACATTGCTAACCATCACCATATTGGTCTCTACCCAAGCTGTCTAGGGATCCAGCGTGTTTGTTCCAACCAGGGCTTCCATGACTATTAACTCAACCCACCAAGGGCTTCCTGATCATTTGTCCAACCAAGGCTTCTAGGAACTAATAACTCAACCCACAACCAAAGGCACAAGAAAACCAACCAAAAAAAAAAAAGTAAAACTCACAACAACATGGCTATACAGGAAATAGAAAGGCTAGGAAAAACCACTGTCAATCCATGCAATCCCCCATTCCATTGAAAAATAATAACCAAATAACCACATGCATATGCCATGCATGCCAAAACTAGTAAGAGAGCTATACATGAAACTCAATACCTGCAAGAAAAACCCGCTATAGCTATCAATCTCGTTGTCCTCTTGCGCTTTCTTGCTTTTCCTTTTCCTTCTTGCTCCAAATCCAAAGTATGCCATAGTCCTCCAAGAGTGCTCTAAGAAAGCTCAAAGAGTCCAAGATTATGAGAGAGAGAATAAAATGAGAGCTCCAAAACTGAGCTAAAAAAATTTTGTGCAAAAGCTACCAATTGATCCTCATAACCCTTTTTATCAATGAGGCCTCTAATTTCTTCATTTTCCATTTATTTTCTTTGATTTTCCTCCTCACATGCAACCTGTGACCTTTCACCTCCCTTTTCTCCTGTTTTCCATTATTTTCATAAATAAAATGCCAATAAATGCCTCATGCCTTTCCAAAGCCTTTGCCATTTCCTTTGCAAATTTCCATAACCATTAATAAACCGAAATGAACACCCACTAGGAAGTTTTTATGCAACATTCAACTTGGAATATGTGTCCCATGACCAAGGTCTTATTTTACCTTTATTAACTTTTACATGGATTTTTGACCAGGTTTGTTACAACTTGCTGCTAGAGTGGTAGCTTCAACCTTCAATTCTTCATCAAACATGGCACTTTCCATATTTCCATAATCAATCCTTGTTTCGAAAAGAGATCAAAAATTTCATCAACATAATTTCCATCCACTTTATGGTTATATATTTGAGCATGCATGTGCTCATTAACAATTTCAACTTCACCAAATTCATCATTTGTTGTTGGATTCATGAGAGATGCACATTCAACTCTACAAACAATTACTTCATATGAAAAATTGTCTTTTTTATTCTCAAACTTAAATGCTTCAAACTCTGATGCAAAGAGGCCATCATAAACTACAATCATATTGGAACTACATCACACATGTTATTCACTTATTTATTGGAAGTTTTACCATCATCAACAAGGACTATTGTTGGATTCACCAATTCACTACTCAATTTTCAGTCACCATCCACATGTGTCTCATGAGAGTGTGATTCGTCATCATCTTCACTATCCATGTTATAGTGGGGTTCTCGAGAATTTATATGTTCTTACTCTACCTCACACGTAGGGGCTTCAACTTCTCACGCTGCAATCTTTTATGTGTCTTCTTCATCCATATGCATGTTTTCATGATGGGTTTCACTTTTATAGTCTTTATGACCATCATCCACATTTGAGTGGGATTCTCTAAGCTTTGTTTTCCTCCTAGATTCTTGCTCATTTAATCTCATAACTACAGTTAACTTTCTATTGATTCTTCAACAGACTGTAACATAATTTGTTGCTTTAAGTCACTTCCTTTATACTAAATTCTACTTCCAGGATCTTCCATGCTTCCTAGGAAGATGTATCTTTTGCTACCTTACAGAAGGAATTATCATCCAATGCATGTTTTATTAGATCCAGTACTAAGATATCACATACTTCATCACATGGTTTATTAGACCGATACTCAATCAACTCTTTACATCGAAGAAAATTTTTCATTTTGATAGTTCCTAAAAAATAATTTTTTTACTAGTAAATTTTGGAAGTGTTACCAGATTTATCTTGATCCATTCATCCTCGAATTTTTCTACTTCGTCTACTTGTCTTTTAGATGCCTCGACTATGGAGAGAACCTCTATGAGATCTTCAAAATACTTTGGCTCTTCCTCTCGATTTCTTTTCTTGGTTTGCTTCATTCTTACTTTGTGACCCATGGTTGTAGTCTTTCTTTTGTCTTCTACCTCCTTTCCTTATTGTGTTAGCCTTCTAGAAATTAACATCACATACACTTCATTATCTTTAAAAATAAACATTTTAACCTTCACTTTAACGGTGGCTCCCAAAAACTACTAGCAAGTTTGCTAAGCTCCTCTATGCATATTCTTATGGAGGCTCATGGCTACAACTTACGGTGGAGACTCCTTCTTTGGTCAGTGGTGGTGGATCTTTCCTCTTGATATGGTGGTGGCTCTATAGGTTACTCACCTTAATATTTTAGTAGTTGGGTTTACAAACTCTCAACGAGTTCTAGTTTCTGCTTATGTATCAATGGATGCAAACTTCGATTTGCAGACTACTCACAATAACCAAGGATCTTAGTGGAAGTAGCTCATGACCTTCTTAACTTTTTTGGTGCTTTGAAACCTTGCTAAACCTTGCTATGATACCACTTTTTATTTAGATGCAAATATAAACATGCAAACACAAAAAAAATAAGTACACAAGCTTCATGAATAAATAAGTTATATTCATTAATTATTCTCTCATATACATCCACCGAATTGTTGCTATTCTCTCTTCTTACTTCACATTATAATGACCCAACCATGAGTATATAAGCACTGAACTTTCTAAATATGGAATCATACAAACTCTAACTTTCTTTTCTTCATGCAAACTATGACTTGACGCTTTAACTAAACTTTTCTAACTTCACTTTAGCATAAACTGACATTTTTATTTTCCTTCACTTAGCTTTTCTTGACAAGGCATTACCTTTTTAAATTTGACTCACTTGACTTCTAATATTAGACTTAATTAGACTTAACTTTCTTTCCTTCACTTAATTTGAATTTTCATACATTGCATGCATACGAGAGTACTTACTATTTCTATCAAGTGAAACAATTTTGATCTATGAAAAAGTTGTGATCGATGATTATAAATGAAATAGGAAATTTGGTGATAGGTTTGTATGAATTGTGTGCTCTTATAATTTAAATTGTTATACGAGACTAGAGTTCACTTGATCGTAATTCATTTGAATATTTGACAACTGTTAGGTCAGTTAGGTTGTTGATTTTATAAGATTACTTTCATTCATATCATTTGCATATTGGTTATGTTAAGGCATAATTGTATGGAATTATTATCTACATACTTCAATAAGTATTAAAATTATGAATTTTAATGATCATGAAATATAAAAAGTGAGGTGTAGTATATAATCACATAGTTTCAGATTAAGAAAATCGATGAGATGAAATGAGTCAGATGCACCACAAACCTATAGTGATGGGCCATCTAGGTGCACTAAGTCAGTCTCCGATATGGGTGACTATAGGGGCTTGACAATGGATTTTTAGGTTAAATTAAAGTTTATGCTAGAGTATTATTTCAACCTCCTTCACAATTTCTTTACATATATGTCTATTAAGTGAGGAAGATAAACCATATAATTGTTATTCCCTAGTTTGAAATGATATCAATTACTAATATTACTTGGTTTCTTAATATTGTATTCATGGTAATGATATCAATTACTAATACCACTTGGTTTCTTAATAATGCATCCATAGTTTTCAAATTACTAGATGAAAATCTTTACCAACAGCTTAATACCTAATAATAAATTAATATAAAAAATATTAAACTGCATTTTGTATATATATATATATTAGTAAAAAGTTTTTTTACAATAAGAAAAAAATTAAATACTAAAATTTTATATAAGAAATAATTAAAATATTGTTACTTATCTCTTTGATATATTTGTTTAACAGTGAAAAAAAAATTGAGATGCGACTATAAGAAATGTACAAGAATCAAAATTTTGATTTTTCATTTAGAAAGAAAAGAATGAAGGTTTAAAATGCATATATAGATGAATTTGTATCTTTTTATTATATATATATATATATAAAACAACTGAGAAAATATATAATTTTTTTTATAGTTATATTGTATTTAATTTCTTGCAAATTTATATCAAAGTTTAGTTGAAGTAATTTAAATTTTTCACATATTTAAAAAAATAGACAATTTTAGTTCATGGAATGTAATTCATTTGACAATCACCTTGTTATGAAGTATTATGTTAAAACATGAGATTCAAAGTTAAATCCCCTTGAGTGGCCAACCAAAAAATAATATTTATTTATTTATTTTTGTATTATATTTTAGAATGTGGTTTAATGAAAAAGGAAAAATAGAATATAAAAGAAATAAAATTGACATGATCAAATTTCATGTGGTTTGAATATCAATTTTCGAAAATTAAAAATATAATTATCCACTATCCACTCATGGAATTTGAGTGGAAAGAATGAAGGTTTAAAATCCATATATGGATAAATTTATATATTTTATTTTATTTCTTTATGTATATATATATATATATATATATATATATATATATATATATATATATATATATATATATATATATAACAATTGAGAAAAAAAAATTATCGTTATATTGTATTTAATATTTTGTAAATTTATATCAAAGTTTAGTTGAACTAATTTAATTTTTTTCCCATATTTAAAAAAATAAACAATTTTAGTTTATGGAATGTAAGTCATTTGACAATCACCTTGTTATGAAGTATTGCTAATGGTTTTGTTTTCATTGCTAATTGTCTTCAATGGGTTTCGTCTTAATTGTCATTCTCTTAAGTTGTCATTGTCTTAAATATAAAGTTCTATATTATTGTTTCAAACTACTTTTGTCTTAAAATATTTTTGTCTCAAACTGCTTTTGTCTTAAATATAAATATAAAGTTTTGTCTTAAAATATTTTTTGTCTCAAACTACTTTTGTCTTAAAATATTTTTGTCTCAAACTGCTTTTGTCTTAAATATAAAATTTTGTCTTAATATATTTGTCTGTTTGTCTTAAATATAAAGTTTTGTCTTAAAATATTTTTGTCTCAAATGATTCTTGTCTTAAATATAAAGTTTTGTCTCAAACTATTTTTGTATCACACTACCTTTTATCTTAAATTTTATATTTAAGACAATTCAATTGATATTAAATTTTAATATAAATAACTAAAATAAAGAGTGACTTTTTAAGACAAAAAATTCATTTTGTCTTAAACAAATGTCTTAAAATGCCCTTAGTGTGGTTTGGTCTGAAAATTAAAATTGGATTTTCAATACCAATTGCTATGAAATTTAAATACCATCTTCTTCATTATATTTGTTAGGTTAGACTATAGAAACCAATAAAATATGTTATATTAACCGAGCATAACTCTATTGAATATTTTGAAAATAAGTCCAGCAATGGACCTCACTTCTGTATAATAGATTTTAATAAAATATTTTAAATATTTCAAAAACTGCTATTTGAAATATTTCAAATTCAAAGATGGAAAAACTTGAACAATTGACTTTACTGATTAGGTTAATATTTCAAAATATACAATCAGAATAAAATAAAGATGAACTTCAATATTAATCAAATTTACTCTATTTACAAACAAAACTGTATCCGTGATAATTTCAGAAGTAACAATATACAGAGATCAATCATGAATACAATTCCTGGTTAAACAAAAAGACCTCCCCAAAACTAACAAATGAGCTTTTCTTTCTCCCCATCTCAAATATTAAACAGTTTGGGAATGAAACGAGAGGCATCACTTCAGTGACGGTGAAGAATATTCTGCACGCAGCAAAGATCCATCCTCATCGTGCCATGATGGGTATTTACATGATTATATGATGGGTATTTCCATGATTATACCAGTGATTATCATGAGTTATGTGTTGATGTTAACAATTCTGATACCCAAACATAATTCCTCTTCCCAAAATTTTAATCTTTGAAAATACTAGTGCCTACATCACCGCAATGAATGTGTACAAATCCTTTAACAGCAAAATCGTGGCGGTTTGAGTGGTGTTTGTCACACGCTCGCGGGGGATTGCAAGCGATAACAGTCCATAAAGCCGTTCTGATTCTGAGAAGACATGTCTTCGCCTTCTGAGAGAGCGTACTACTGCTATTACCACTCGCCTCGGCTTTGGTGGTGAAGTGGTAGCTGCGGAGGAATATCTGCCTCTTCTCCAAACGCTCTTTCGCATAATCAAATCCAAATTGGCCTCCGCTGAGGATGCAACTACTTTCGCAGTCGTGCGCATAAAGAGGGGATCTGAAGGAAAGGCTCTCTGATAATCTTCTCACGCCTCTTGTTGCTGCAGCGCGAGCAGGAGCAGGAGCAGGAGCAGGAGCAGGAGCAGGAGCGGTGAGATGATAATTCAGGCCCTGGAGATTGCTGTGGAAAGAGAGATGCTTCTCAGACACCGACCTCGACAACGCAGCTGCGGGATTCATCTTTGTGTTTATTTCTATTCCCAGAAAAACACCAGTTGTTCGCGGAATTCTCTGTTCTCCTCGAAACTGAGCGTATTGTTAGTGGCCAAGGGCTCCCATTATCCTTGTATGGACGAGCGAGGGATGGGTGAGCGTATGGACTGGAAGGCGACACAACAATATAAAGGAAATTCAGTTCAAAGAGAAAAGTCGTGTTTTCAACCATATAAAGGAAATTCTGTTCAAAGAGAAAAGTCGTGTTTTCGATTCTCGTTCCTCTTCCGTGAAACTGACGGTCCGCGGACACTCTCACGCGGCAAGCAACTTCGGTCAGTGCAGCGGTTGTGCATCTGTCATTCATGATCATGACTCCCCGAGGACGATAAGTTCGTGCACTCGCTTGACTTAAAGTCAATGGTCACCTCTGAACAATGGTGGAAAGACGCGGCCGAGCGGATTCATAGCGATTGAAGCGTAAGTTGACCAATGAAGTGAGAACGGCACTGGCGTCACTTGTAGCAGTTGAAATTTGAGTATCAAAATGTTTATTGGCATTTGAAATGTTTAGCAAGTGGAATTTGAAATTAGTATCTCTGTTTTAAAATGGAAATGGATTGAAAATTTCAAAAATGTTTGATAATGAGCAAGTTTAAAATAAAAAGTTTGGTTCTCTATGAAATAATGTTGAATGAAATAGGGGCAGCTTTCATTGAAGCAAATGCAATGGTGCGTTTTATAAGGTATCTAAAAAGAATTGAGCAAATGGAAAGAGGTAGATGGCCAAAAGTTATCTTCAATGAAGATATGAGTGAAAGAAACAAATCATGAATGAGACAAAACAACAAATAGATGCAAAAATGAAATATTTCCTGAACACATGTGCCACAAATAGCAAGGAGTTAAAGAATTTTGTGCTGGAAAAGTTCCGTAAAAGTATATGGGGAAAAGAATTGGGTAGAAAGAAGAAGTATTATGTTGAATTCAACCCCACTTGTGATCTCCAACAAAAAGAATACATTGGAACTAGCGTTCCTTGGAGAGAAAAGGTTCTTATTGCTCAATTAAGAACTAACTCACATCAACTTCCGCTCACATCAAGAAGAGACTTAAAGAAGATTGGGAAGAAAGAGTATGTACTTTTTGCACCTCAGGCGCAGTGGAATCAGAAAAACATTTCATTTTGGAATGTGAAGCTTTTAGAGACATCAGGAACGGTTACCATAGTGTGTTAGCATCAACTCCGTGGCATTGTCTTTTCAGTGATGGAACTATTAAAACATTGGGTCAGCTCATCGTTACCGCAATATGTTAGCATCAACTCCGTGGCATTGTCTTTTCAGTAATGAAACTATTAGAACATTGGGTCAGTTCACAATTTGAGTAAGAAAAAGATTGAATTACAGAAAGCAAAAAACAAGAAAACTAATAATCTCATAAACTATTTTCGTTAAAATTTCATTCATTTCGAAAATATTTTTGACTACACACTCTGGTCACGCTGCGTTTTCCATCTTATCGTTGCCCAGTCACCCGGTCAAGCAACTTTGGTTAGCACAGCAGATGGACATCTGTACTTCATGATCGTGTACTTTATGATCGTGACTCCACGTGGACGATAACTCCGTTGGCTCGCTGAAAGCCAAAACTAAGACAGGCACTGGTATTCATTTAATGTCTGCAAATTGCAGTGCTTGACCTAAGTCAATGCCACCACTTAGCAAAGGTGGAAAATGGTGGAAAGTATTCGTTGGCTATTAAAGTGAGAACGGTTGTCCCTTGTCCTGGGATGAAATTTGTCACTTCAAACGTTGCGTTCGTCGCTTCCATATCAAACTGTTTAGGATTCTTTCATGTTCATGTCTATGTGTGACTTTTCTATAATTTTAAAATAATAAAATATTAATTATAATATTAAAAAATTATATAATAAAGCGACATAAATAATTTGTTTTCCTAAGTATTTTAATTTTATTTTTCAGTTCTTTATTATGATTAAAATGTTCTTAAAATGATGGGATAATAGATACTAAAGCTCACCTTACTCAATTCACCAATATCTACTAGGATTTGTAAGGGTACATAGATTTTGTGGCTAATATATTAGGCATATTATTCAGTGTTATCTTTGAGTGGTTCCAACACTTACCATAGAACTCCATTAAGCTCTTTGACTAGCTATAAAACAAATTACTTTCCATATGAACCTTTCAAGATGATAACTCCTTGAAGGTGGTATCTCTTTATCGTATCTACTAGGGAGAGTGCAAAATGGCCAACCACTTTATATAAAACTTCTAACTTGCCCTTGCCCGATGCGGACAAGCAACTTCGTACCTTTGATATTTTAAAAGAAAAATATAGAATAATGAGCTATGTCATATCATTGTGGAGGCCTTATGTCGTGACCTATGACTTGAGTGCTATAAAAACCACCCTACTACTCTAAATGAGGCCTTGGACAAGGTCATTGCATTAGATATAACTTATGATAGTATGACCATGACATACTCCTTTTCAAGCATGGAGCTACCGCTAATCTTAATAGGCCCCATAAGAATAAGAACTTCCACTAAGATCATAATGTAATAGAAGATTGTAGATGCTCCAGAAACTAATCCATAAGTAAATGGTACTCTATTAGCCCCTAAACATGGTCCTCTTGCTTCTCCACTATAATAACCATAAGTTAGAATCCTTTAGTATAATCCCTAGGTGGCAACACCTCCCTAACAAATACCACTAGTTACTACTACACCATTGTAGCCAAATGTGCCTATAGCTAAGAACACAGAACCTACTAGTCCTATCCCATAACAATAAGTAGAGCCACTCTACAAACCAATGCCCGGGTAGACCTAAATAAATGAGAAAAAGACCATTAGGTATGGGGACATAACACTGATGAATGTTATGCTTATCACAAGGGCCAATAAGGATAGCAATAATCCCAAGAAGCAACTAAGCCTCTCATACATCCTCAAAATATTAGCATGGGCATATTATATAATCCCTGAAAACTACATATATAAGCATAGCCACCACCATCTTATCATAACACTGCCACTACAACATCCTTATCTACCAACCAAGCTTCCACTTTAGTCACAACTAGTTCATCTGCCCGGAGTACCCCACTAGTCAAATTTATGGTTGGATGTATAGAAGAAGTGATCAACCAAGAGAGAAAAGTTACCAGTGTATAATACAAAGGTTATAAGGTATTACAACAGTATCTTTTTATAAATATCTTATGAGTAGATTAAAATTAGGTAAAGATAATAATTAATATTTTTAATCACTTAAAATAAATTACTTGACAAAATATATATATTATTAAGTAAATGATGATTACATTATCATATGATGATTTTTAAAAATAATACTTATAATAAATCAATAATAATAATATATATCAACAAAATATAAATATAAATATTTTATGGAAAAACAAAGATTTAAGAGTATAAATTCATATATATATATATATATATCATTTTTTAAAATGTATTAATAGATTTAATGTATTGAAAATTCTCTTGGTTATTTGGATCATGCATATTATACAATTTAAACTTTTAATTTCAATAAATTTTTGTTGGATTTCATATTTCTCTTACTGAGAAATAATTAATTTTTTTTACTTTTCAGTGATTTTTTTTTATTGGACAAACAAGAAGTTAGAGCACACAAATTTACTCTATTCTAGATGGTAAACATGTCAACACAACACACCGGACTTGAACCTAGGTAGAAAGGAAAACAACTGTCAAAACTAAACTCAAATATATATATATATATATATATATATATATATATATATATATATATATATATATATATATATAATTTTTAAATAAAATAGTTAGCATAGATATTCAAATAGTTTATTTAAAAGTGTTGTATTAGGAAATATTTGAAGTCTAAGAGTTATACATCTTTCTACCACTTAAAAGTGAAAAAAAAAAAAAAAAATATATATATATATATATATATATATATATATATATATATATATATATATATATATATATATATATATATATATTACTTTTAGTTACTTTATATTTCTAAAATTAATATAAAATTATTGAATCTAGTTCTATATTCCAATATGAGGGGATGTGTAAGTTAAGGGATGTGTAAGTTTGTCCATCCATGCCCTTTCAAAATAAAATAAAAAATAATGTTTTAAATAGAAAAATAATGTAGACTATAGTTTAAAAAATGAATATGTTGTAAAGTAATTTTAAGTAAAAAAATGTGTGAATGAGACGGTTAAATCTTATACTTTTCAAAAATATTTCAAGAAGAGATCTATGTTAACTAATTTATGTCGATATCAACTTCATATATATAGCCATATATAGTAAAAAAATTATTGTTAAAATTTTAAAATTTTTATTTAGTCCTATATATACTCTATTTAGCATTCAAAAATACAATTTAAACAATGAAAAATAACACATTGTATTTTGCAGTTTAAAAAAATTGATCTCTCTTGGGTCATGTTAGATCCATACAATTTGATACCGTACAATTTGATATGTTAGATCCATACGATTTGATCCCTCTCTGGTCATGTTAGATCTGTACTTAAGATGGAGCTATACTAACATTACCTCATATTGATAATGAAATATTTTATCTATGGATAAAGGTCATAATGAAATATTTTTACCATGTATCTTTCGTATCAAAGATGTATATTCATTTATATTTTTTTTTATAGATATTGATTTTATTTTTTAAGATAATATTTTACTTTTATTTTAAAGGTAAATATGTCAACTCAAAAGTTATCTGATAAACAATTACACATCTCCCTCGTACAGAATTTTAATGTGTTCCCTCTCAACGCAATCAAGTGAATAAGAATGCCGAATCTTATCTACAAGTTCAATTATTATAACTCACATAGTCAATCCATTTTGACTATTGTTGAGAATGCAGCAAGATGATGGAGCTTAGTGAAATGAAGTCGCCTTCACTAAGTGGGCCCGCAGGCAAATTCTGGCGCAAAGTCTATTTTTTAGACTATGTCTATTTTTAGACATACGGAGCATAATTTGGGAATTCTACTTGGAGATTCTTGGAGTATGCGACATGTCGATAAAAATAGATGAGACCCTAATTTTTAGGACCCAGGCTATTTTTAGACTGATCTCCTAAAAATATGGAAGTCAAATATTATTTACCCTTAATAATATTTTGACTATAAACAGCAGTTTACTCTCTTGGCGCACTTCAGTTTGAGTCATGGGAGGTGGCTCATGCAACTGACACAAGGAATCACGTGGTTCCTAGGGTTTTATGGCATCTTGCATGGTTGGCTTCAGTTAGACTTCAGTGGCAGGAGTTTTGGAGGAGTTAACGTGACAAGTAGTGGAGTTGTGTTCTGTTTGTTTTAGTTGAACTAGTTGGGATTAGTTAACTAACTAATCAACTAGATATGAGTGGAGTAAATTAAATAATATTTAATTTACTAAATATTAAATCATTAGTCAACTCAAGAACACTTCAGTTCACTACAGTGCATGATCAGTTCAGTGGAGACCAGTGGAAGAGGTAGATGAAAGGGTGAGTAAAGCTATCAATTGGTAGATTTGTTTTGCATGAGATTTGCATTACACTTGGAGGAATTTTCCATGACAATTACGCGATCAAGGCAAAGGGATTCGAACCTTGAACCTCTTCATATACAGGCCATGATTGCGCAATAGAGGCAAGGCAATTGGCGGGGAGTTTTGAACCTCAGACTTGTTCAAAACTGAGTCAGATTGTGAGTAACTTCATGAGAGAGTACCGAGTACTTGTGAGGAGTATTGTACTTGTTTGGTTACTTGATTTCTCCATTATAATATACACAATAGCTGCGGGGTTTTCAGCTATAGGCTTTCCCCATACATACTGAGTTAATGTGTGATTGATTTGATGTGAGATTGCTTCTGTTATTTCCGTATGTGACAATTAATTGTAGAAGAAGGTTATGTGTTATGTATGCAATTCGAAATCGATATATGACCAGGTTAATCTTCAGTGAATAAGTGATTTATTCAGCTAATTTCTACATGGTATCGGAGCGAGATTAATTGTCGAGATCTATTACGGTGATTGCAAACTTATTTCCTTGGACAGAGTCTGCATGCGGGCCAGGTAGCCTCCGGAATATTCATCCTTCTTTGTAAGGTGAAAGATCTGGTGAATGCCCTTGCAGTCAATCTCTGATTTGGAAATAATTTGTTTTCAAGTATAGATCGGAAGCGATAGAGCTTGGAGTTTGGAATTCGAATTTTGCAGAAGGTTGTTCTTCTTGGTGCCCGTGTTGAAAGATGTCTTCTTTCAATGGTTTGCGACTCGAATATGCTCTTGAAGGCAGTTCGAACTATGTTGCATGGAAGGATCGAATGGAAGCAGTGTTAGAAGATAATGGTCTCAAGGAGTTCGTGGATGCGGATGTCCCAAAGCCCACTGATGCAGCTTTGGTCGATGCATGGCAAAAGAAGATCGCGAAATGTCGAAGGATCCTGTTGGAGGGCGTCAAGGATCATATTGTATCCAGCCTGCATGGAAAGGCTACTCCATATTTAATGTGGAAAGCTTTGACGGATCTATTCCAGAGTAAGAGTGACCAAAGGAAGCTGGCGCTCAAAGACAAGCTCAGGAACATCAAGATGGAGAAGGGCGATAGTATCGCCAAATACCTCACGAAGTTCACTCAATGCAGAGATGAACTGGGAAGTGTGGGGGTTACTGTCGATGAAGAGGATATGGTCGACCTGGCTCTCCTTGGTCTTCCGAAGGCTTGGCACTCATATCAAGATAGTGTCAATGGTCGGGAGAAGCTGCCGGGATGGGAGCGCCCTTGGGCGGATCTCATGCAGGAGGAGATAAGGAGGACTACTCGAGATGGATCTTCATCAAAGGGAGCTGATGAAGAAAACTGCGCTTTGGTGTCCAAAGCTAAGAAAGGGAAGGGTAAGAAAACCTCTCATTCTGGAGCTAAGGGCAAGAAGCAGGATATGGAGAAAGTGAAATGTTTTCACTGCCATGATCACGGACATTATGCTACCAATTGTCCAAAGAAGAAGAAGAACAAGCAAGCGGGAAGATCTGCAGATGGAGAAGCTTTGGCTTCACAGTTCGAGCTTGACTTTTCACTGATTGCATGCTTGGTTTCAAGTGTGATGGGATCGGTGTGGTTCTTGGACAGCGGTGCGTCATTTCATATGACGGGAGATCAGGAGTTGTTCTCAGATCTGGAGGACAAGGATTTGGGTGTGCACATCGAGATGGGCGATGACGGTAGATACAGTGCGACTGGTATCGGTACCGTATCCTTTCAGAGGGAGTCTGGTAAACCCTTTGTCTTAAAGGATGTCATGCATGTACCTGGATTGAAGAAGAACCTGATTTCAGTAGCGATGTTGGAGGATAAGGGTTATGATGTGGTCTTCAGCGAAGGAAAAGCTTTCCTGCGCAGTAAGACTACAGGAGAGACCCGGAAGATAGGGGTTCGAACTCAGAACCTTTATCAGTTGCAGGTAGATGACTGCGCAGCTATGGCATGCAAGGCGGGAGATGTGGTGAGCCGGGATGATGAGGGCGAACTATGGCACAGGAGATTGGGCCATCTTCACCATGGAGCTTTGAAGATTCTACAGCAGATTTCTACTGGACTTCCTAAGGGCACCCTTGCACAGTCAGATCAGTGCAAGGGGTGTACTTTAGGGAAGTATGTGAAAGCCACCTTTCACGAGAAGGATAGTCGCGCCATGACGATCCTTGAGAGAGTTCACACAGATGTGTGTGGTCCTTTCTCAGTTGCTTCGACAGCAAAGCACAAGTATTATGTGATCTTTTTTGATGATTTCTCTCGAAAGTGCTGGATCTTCTTCATGCAGAAGAAGAGCGATACATTCGCGAAGTTCTGTGAGTTTAAAGCACTGGTCGAGAAGGAGTCTGGGAAGAAGGTGATTGCTCTAAGGAGTGATAATGGTGGTGAATTCATCTCGGCTGAATTCAAGGAGTTCTGCAGCGCAGAAGGGATTCGGAGAGAGCTCATCGCACCCCATAACCCACAGCAGAACGGGGTGGCCGAGCGGAAGAACAGAACGATCGTGGGTGCTGCACGGGCGATGTTGCATGATCAGGGCCTACCCCTTCACTTGTGGGCTGAGGCATGCAATACAGCAGTGTATGTGCAGAACCGTTGTCCTCACAAGGTTCTTGGCATGAGTACACCAGAGGAGGCTTATTCTGGCAAGAGGCCCGATATTTCCCATTTGCGGATTTTCGGATCTCCTGTCTACATGCATGTGACGAAGGATGCAAGAAGGAAGCTGGATCCAACTGCTGAAGTTGGAATATTTGTGGGGTACACCGATACACCTCACAACTATCGGGTGTATGTGCCAGACAGTCGCAAGACTGTTGTGCGACGGGATATAAAATTTCAGGAGGAGAAAGCCATGCAGTGTTCGCTTGAGAGGGAGCTACACTTGCATGCAGATGAGGAGCTGTTAGTTCCTAAGGAGGAGCCTCCGGATGTGGATCAGCCACAAGAGGAGGTTCAGGAGGTGGAAGAAACCACCCAGGCAGCGCCAACCATCAGAGGGCGCATGCGCACTACAGAAGCTGAGCGACCGGCTCGGGATGCAGAGAAGGTTGTAGGACCACCTACAGCACAGCGCAGACAGAGACAGTCACCGGATCGGTACACTGGATACATGGCTCTTATGAGTCAATGTGTTGTGACAGAGCCATCCTCTTGTGAGGAAGCTGTGGAGGAACCCGCATGGGTTGATGCCATGATCGAAGAATATGATTCGATCATCAGGAACAGTGCATGGGAGATTGTCCCAAGACCGGTTGGGAAATCAGTTGTAGGTTCGCGATGGATCTACAAGGTGAAGCAGGCGGCCGACGGGAGTGTGGAGAAGTACAAGGCGAGATTTGTCGCCCGTGGCTTCTCACAGATCGAGGGGATTGACTATGAGGAGACTTTTTCACCTGTCGCAAGGTACTCTTCCATACGAACGATCCTTGCTCTCTCAGCGCAGATGGGGTGGCACATTCATCAGATGGATGTGAAGACTGCGTTCCTCAATGGAGTTATTGAGGAAGAGGTGTACATAGAGCAGCCTGAAGGTTTTGAGATCTTCAGCAGTGAGTCGCATGTGTGCCGACTCAAGAGAGCACCGTATGGGCTGAAGCAAGCACCTCGTGCTTGGTACACTCGGATAGACAGCTACTTCACCGGGCTTGGATTCTCCAAGAGTGAGGCGGATCCAAACCTGTACCAGATTGTGGTGGAGGGGAAGCTGTTGATCATCGTACCGTATGTAGATGATCTGATTTTGACTGGCGACGAGCAGTTGATACTTTCATGCAAGGATGATCTTGCACGAGAGTTTGAGATGAAGGACCTGGGCATCCTTCATTATTTCCCGGGATTGGAGATTTGGCAGCGCAGTGGAGGACTGTTTGTTTCTCAGGGCAAGTATGCCCGGGAGATTCTAGAGAGGTTCAACATGCAGGGCTGCAAGCCTGTTGATACCCCTCTTCCTGGAGGATGGAGGAAGGGAGATGCTACTTCGGAGGAGGTAGTGGGTGCCACTGTCTATCGACAGTTGGTGGGGTCGTTGATGTATCTGGTCAATACTCGACCCGATATATGCTATGCAGTTAACCAGCTTTCGCAAGCTATGGTTAAGCCTACCAAGCTCTTTTTGAAGGCGGGCAAGCATGTATTGCGCTATATCAGAGGCACATCGGGATATGGTCTATGGTACAGACAGGAGGATGGAGTGAAACTTTCTGGTTTCACTGATGCAGATTGGGCAGGGAGCCCAATAGACCGGAAGAGCACTTCTGGAGGAGTTTTCAGCATTGGGTCGACAGCAGTTTCCTGGTACAGCAGGAAGCAGAGATCCGTGGCACTCAGTTCAGCAGAGGCCGAGTACATGGCAGCAAGTTTGGCCGCATGTGAGGCTATTTGGATGAGGAAGATCCTCGCAGGTTTGTTCAGGTTGCATTTGGAGCCTACAGTGATCTACTGTGATAACCAGAGCTTCATCAAGCTCTCGGCTAATCCAGTTTTTCATGATAGGTCCAAACATATCGACATCAGGTACCATCACATCAGAGATTGTGTTCAGCAGAGGATCATGATGCTTTCATATGTTCCCACGGAGGATCAGGATGCCGACATCCTGACGAAGGCGCTCACCAGGAGCAAGTTCGAATTCCACAGAGGCAGGATAGGGGTTGCAGATAATCCATATCTTGCAGAGAGGGAGTGTTGAGAATGCAGCAAGATGATGGAGCTTAGTGAAATGAAGTCGCCTTCACTAAGTGGGCCCGCAGGCAAATTCTGGCGCAAAGTCTATTTTTAGACTATGTCTATTTTTAGACATACGGAGCATACTTTGGGAATTCTACTTGGAGATTCTTGGAGTATGCGACATGTCGGTAAAAATAGATGAGACCCTAATTTTTAGGACCCAGGCTATTTTTAGACTGATCTCCTAAAATATGGAAGTCAAATATTATTTACCCTTAATAATATTTTGACTATAAACAGCAGTTTACTCTCTTGGCGCACTTCAGTTTGAGTCATGGAGGTGGCTCATGCAACTCACACAAGGAATCACGTGGTTCCTAGGGTTTGATGGCATCTTGCATGGTTGGCTTCAGTTAGACTTCAGTGGCAGAAGTTTTGGAGGAGTTAACGGGACAGATAGTGGAGTTGTGTTCTGTTTGTTTTAGTTGAACTAGTTGGGATTATTTAACTAACTAATCAACTAGATATGAGTGGAGTAAATTAAATAATATTTAATTTACTAAATATTAACTCATTAGTCAACTCAAGAACACTTCAGTTCACTACAGTGCATGATCAGTTCAGTGGAGACCAGTGGAAGAGGTAGATGAAAGGGTGAGTAAAGCTATCAGCTGGTAGATTTGTTTTGCATGAGATTTGCATTACACTTGGAGGAATTGTCCATGACAATTACGCAATCAAGGGAAGGGGATTCGAACCTTGAACCTCTTCATATACAGGCCATGATTGCGCAATAGAGGCATGGCAATTGGCGGGGAGTTTTGAACCTCAGACTTGTTCAAAACTGAGTCAGATTGTGAGTAACTTCATGAGAGAGTACTGAGTACTTGTGAGGAGTATTGTACTTGTTTGGTTACTTGATTTCTCCATTATAATATACACAATAGCTGCGGGGTTTTCAGCTATAGGCTTTCCCCATACATACCGAGTTAATGTGTGATTGAATTGATGTGAGATTGCTTCTGTTATTTCCGCATGTGACAATTAATTGTAGAAGAAGGTTATGTGTTATGTATGCAATTCGAAATTGATATATGACCAGGTTAATCTTCAGTGAATAAGTGATTTATTCAGCTAATTTCTACAACTATATCATTGTAATGACTTTGAACTTTATTATTCACTAATCGTGTACATGGAAAAAAATATTTAAGATTCTTCCAAACTATATATATAGTTATATACTAATTAAATTATAATTTTATATTTAATGATAATTCGATTAATAAAATATTTTTTTTCTATTTACATAAATTTTAAATAATAAAATATTTATATATAAAAAAATCAATCTCTTTTATTATTTCATAATTTTATGATTAATATAAATAGCTTTATAGAATAAAGATACATGAATCTTTATCCTAGTACAAAATTTCTTTCTATTTATACAAATTATATGGAGCTTGTTTTAAAATAAATAAAAAAACATAATATTAAAAATAAATATGTAATTAATTAAATTTAACAACTACTTCAATTTTTCTTTTTGGAATATTCACTGGAGCTTCTACTGATTCATATTACTAATTCATCTTACTAATATATATTATTTATTATTTAATGTGTGAATGCTTTAATGTGCACATTCAATGTCGCAAATATATTTACGCCGGAGGCGTTCTCTTTGCTGGCTTGGGGTGAGCAAACACTGTTCACCCTAGCCAATGAGAGCACTTGAATATCGCACTTCCAGCCTATTAAACTTTTCCATGTGTTCTTACATATTACTAATGAAAATTCGCCATTTGTCCAGATTTCCTACTTTCTCCATGACTGCATACCTGCCTATTGCAGCGTTGAAATTCATTCACAGTACTGTTAGCCACCTGTAAAATTTGATCATACCAAAGGTGGCTAAATTTGTTTTGAGCCTTCAAGGAACAATTTTTCCCTATCAAAAACTGTTGGCTCTTGAAGACTCTTGAAGGCCTCATGTCTCTGTCCAGTTTCCCATACTGCTGTTTCCATCTCAAAAACCTCTGAAATCCTACAAAAATCCAAAATCCAATACTGCTGCAGACATCCTTTTCCCCTTCCTTCCCCTCAAAACTAACCTCCTTCTTCTTTTCCTCCATTCCCCATGAAAATCCCTCATTTCCATGTTTCTCCTTTTTCCCTCGTCAAAATTCATTGTATAAGGTTAAAAACCCATTTTTTAACCTTACCACAACCTTCATTTCCTTTGAAAAAACCATGGAAAACGCATTTTTTCTATGTTCTGCGCTTGAGCCCCCTCGGGCTAAGCCTCCAACCCTTTTTCTTCCATACGCCCGAGCGCCAGAACCCAATGCTAAACCCGTCGGGCGCTTATCCTCTCCAATAATATTTCTCCACCCAAAACATTAAAAACCTTTATAAAATCGTGTTTTTGGGTTTTAAATTCGTTTCCAAAGTTTCCGCCCCTATGAATTATGGAGCGACCTCAACCGTCGATCTGCTCAGCAGATCGGATGGTGCGGACCCCGACTTACCATATGGTCCCCGCCTCCCGTGCACTGTTTGCCCGAAACCGGCAGTATTTTTCGCACCGCCTTTGGGCTAAAAGTTGTTTTCTTCCATTGGCCAGCGATTCCATACGCTGTGTGACGCATGTCCCTTGTACGATTTGAAAACCGCCGTGCAGCCGTTGTCCATCGCGCATTAAAGTCCGGTCCAGGCTGCCCAGCGAAATGGATCTCCGCCGTCCGATCTGGGCCTACTCATCCAGCGGTTGTCGATCGTCGAAAGTGTCCGATGGATAACCAAAGTGCTCGCGCGATAACCAGGCCTTCGTACAGCCACAAATAAATCTCCGTCGTTGATCTGATCTGTAGATCGACGACCCATATCGCGTCGCCCGATTCTGTTGCCCAGTCAACGTTTTCCCCGCCGCTGACTTTCCATTGCCCACTCCCAACTGTCGATCATGCGCGATCAACGGCTCAGATTTGATCCTCCTCCCCCATGCTTTTTTGACCATTATAAGATTAAATTCGGACCGTTGGATGATGCCATCTAGTGGCCCTGCTTCCTCCGCACATCCTCCGATGCAGATTTACCTATAAACGCAGGATTTTGTAACAATTGTTTGTTTTTGCAGGTTTTAAGGTTTTTCCGCTTAAATGAAGAATTTTCGTCGACTAAGGATGACGATCCTCCGGCCTTCGAATACATCAGGAAAATCATCCGCAGGGTTGAATTACATGTTTCTTCGATGTTTTCTCAGGCATTGATGCCTTATAAACCCTGCGCAGACCAGCACAACAGCAAGGAAAACCATGAAACAGGCACAGTAAAAAATTATCAGTGTCAAAGACCAGGATGAACCAGCGCAGAGAATTGATGGATAGATCAGCGAGGATTATGGCTAAGACAGTTATCAAAAGCCTAATCTCCAATCTAAAACATAGTTTAAAGGAAAACCTAAAAGTGTTTTATCAAGAAAACCTTCCACCGCCACAGATGGAGGCGAATTGGTTCCTCCCAGCGACCAAAGTGCCACCAGTGCCTCAAAGTATTCAACCAGGAATAGAACTTATTGATCCGGATCAGATATTTTACCTCGACGCAGCCGAAGAGTTACTTCTGCCAGGGATTTAATGAAGGAATATCTGCATAGTAGCCCTAGCATCACACAGAGCCTCAAAGGTCAACGAAAGCTCCCACCGAGCTTAATTCATAAGTGCAAACCAATTAATACAGTGAATCACCTGTACAGTTTCTTCATTGAGCCTCCCAAAGGCCAAGAAAACATTAACTCTGTATTAATTGTATTTGAGATCTTTAATCAGATCTCACCTCCTCATCCTTCTATATATACTTCGGTAGAAGACGAGTGAGGGGTTGGTTGTTGATGTAATTGTTGAAGCATTGTAATGTGATTGAGCTGAAAACTTCTGATTGTAAATAGTGATTCACTGGCTCTTGGAGCTCTGCTTGTAACAGATAAGTTAGGTTGTGAAGAGAGATGAATTAACACACTGGATTTGAAGATTGTAACTAGTTTGGAGCATCAATACAAGCTTATTTATGGGATCCTGGTCTATGTTGATGGTGATGTTATTCTTATTGTAACTTGTGATTTTGTTTCTGTTTTGATTATGTTTCATATTCTTCTGTAAAGAACAGTTTAAACAGTGTTAGGACCTACTGTATACCAGTGACCTTCTCTGGCTGAAAAATATTTATTTAAATGTTTTCTTTCAACAGTGTTATTTGGAAATGATTTAATTCAGTTTAAGCATAGGAATGCTGGCATTCCCTCGTCTTATTGTCTTAGCTGAATATTATTTTTGAATGTTACTTTCAGTATATGTTGTGTGAAGATGAACTGAGGAAGATATGGTGATCCCTGGTCCCAGTCTTGTTTGCATAGCTGATTTATTGTTTCCCTTCGAATGTGTTAAAATCTAGATAGTTTCAAAGTACTTACCAGATCTTAAGCCGTTCTGTGTTGTCTTTGTGATTGTCTTGGAAGTAGCCAAGTAAAGAAGAACTAGGAGAGGACTTGTGGTGAGCCCGGCCCACTATTTTCTACTCCAAAGGTTTCCTTCAAGTTTCCCTTAGTTTTTGTATGTTTTCTATTGGAAGTGTATCAAAGGCTGGATAGTTTCAAAGTACTTACCAGATCCTAGTTTGCTTCTATGTTTTTCCTAAGTGCCTGGTCAAAGGCTGGCTAGTTTCAAAGTACTTACCAGATCCTGGGCTGCTCTTTGTTCTGCATCTGTTTATTTCCCCTTCTTGATGTATCACTCCATTCCATAAATCAAAACCTTTAAAGAGATCCTTAGATATAGATGACTTGCCCCATGGACCACTCTTGCCTCTTGCTGTTCCAATTAAATTCTCTTATGACTCCATAGCCCAATGGACTGAAAACCTGCCATCATCTTTCCTCTTGATCAAAACTTACTCCTTAGCTTGAAACTTCTCACCTTTGAACCTCTTTACCTTTGGGACTTTCCACCTCTAACAGCAATTATGTTCAACCATCCAAAAAATAAACAAAACCCTTGGTCTTCATAACTAGCCTAATATCATTATTCCAAACTTCAAAGAAAATATCCATATTTGTACTTATTGGAGAGATCCCTCTCCGGATTCAGGAGGGCTAGATCCTAGAATCCCAAAGTTGGTTGAAACGATGTTGTTTCTGTAATTGGACTCTGCCAATCTTGCTAATAAATTACAGATCCCTAACATTTCTGGCGACTCCACTGGGGACCGAACTTACCCAAAATCTTCATAAAACCTTGATATTAAAAAGCAGCCTTTTCAAGCACTACCAAGAAATGGTAATCATGATGAAACTTGTTTGAGTTAGTGACAATATAGGTCAACCCTAGGGCTCTTATAAGACTTTATCTAACCTTGGAAAAACAGCTAGCTTAAGCCATAAGAGTAGACTGTCTTTGTCTCACAACTGTAGCTAAGTTTTGAAGCAAAGTTAGGACATTCTTAAAAACCACACAAATAAAAAGAACTCAGGAAAAACCAAAAACATTTCAGATTGGTAGTAAAACACTTGCTCTTACATTTCACTTACTTTTTGTTGTGTTTTACCTCATACTCTTAGACAGAGTCTGGAAAGGGCCAGGTAGCCTCCTGATCTCGTCCTCTTTTAAGAGGTGACATATCTGGTAAATGCTCTCCCAGTCAATCTCTGCTTAGAGTTGATTGTGTTTTGAGATATCCTTGAAAATGGATGTTTCACAAGCGCTGTGGTGGACAGTGTATCCCTTTGAAAACACTCTAAACTTTCCACCTAGCGACTCCACAATCCTGAACAGACCTTAAGAATCCACTGGGAAGAACCCTTAGCATCATAACATCATTTAAAACTCAGTTAGAGGACTGTTGGATTAAAATTGTGGAAACAGATTAGTTAAACCTCTTAAATACTGTCATACTTGGTTGAACTTTTCTTGTTATTTGGGTCTAAAAACACAACATAGTGGCTCCTAGAAAGATTCACACTAGAGCCCATCCTGACCCTGACCCACCTGAGATAGTTGATAACCCACAAAGAATTCTTAGGAAGTCTTCTAAGATAGAATCTTCAACTGTTTTCAGATCACCCTTGAGAGCTAATTCAGTCCCTGAAAATATTTCAACTCTACAACAATCACAAGCTGACTTAGTTAATCCCTTTAGGACTAGGTCCCTTGATGAATTAGATCAACTAGATTCTGAGTCTTCACATTCATCTCCTGAAACAAGTGAACATCTTGGGAGTAGAGAAACAACACCTCCTGATTTACATTTTCTTTATAATCTAGGTGTCTCTCATCCGAGATCAGCTCAGCAATCTACTGTAGTTCCATCCACTTCTTTTCATCTTTCATCCACCACTCAAACCACTTTACTTCAGCCCACACCCCCTCTTGTCAATCCACCTCCACCACATATCATGGCAGCATAGTATGCTCCCTTAGTCCTTCCTGTACCACTAATCAATCTTCCACAGGACTATCAGTCCAAAATTCCATTATATGATGCTAGCAATGCTACGACAACATCACAACATGTGGACAAGATGAATGACTACTTTGACAGAAATGAAATTGATGATGATTCTGTCAAACTCAGATTATTTGCTCAGAGTTTAGGGGGAGAGGTAAGAAAATGGTTTAAAGCCCTAGCCCCCCACAGTATCAACAATCTCCAAGGCTTCCATCAAACATTCTTAAACAAATGGGAAGTGAGGAAGAATCCTCTCCAAGTTCTTGTTGACTACAACAATCTCCATAGGAACCCCGGGGAAAGTGTACAAGCCTATTGCACTAGATTCAACAGTGTGTATAACGCACTTTCACCAGAATTAAAACCTTCCACCGCCACAGATGGAGGCGAATTGATTCCTCCCAGCGACCAAAGTGCCACATGTGCCTCAAAGTATTCAACCAGGAACATAACTTATTGATCCGGATAAGATATTTTACCTCGACGCAGCCGAAGAGTTACTTTTTCCAGGGATTTAATGAAGGAATATCTGCAGAGTAGCCCTAGCATCACACAGAGCCTCAAAGGTCAACGAAAGCTCCCACCGAGCTTAATTCATAAGTGCAAACCAATTAATACAGTGAAACACCTGTACAGTTTCTTCATTGAGCCTCCCAAAGGCCAAGAAAACATTAACTCTGTATTAATTGTATTTGAGATCTTTAATCAGATCTCACCTCCTCATCCTTCTATATATACTTCAGTAGAAGATGAGTGAGGGGTTGGTTGTTGATGTAATTGCTGAAGCATTGTAATGTGATTGAGCTGAAAAATTTTGATTGTAAATAGTGATTCACTGGCTCTTGGAGCTCTGCTTGTAACAGATAAGTTAGGTTGTGAAGAGAGATGAATTAACACACTGGATTTGAAGATTGTAACTGGTTTGGAGCATCAATACAAGCTGATTTATGGGATCCTGGTCTATGTTGACGGTGATGTTATTCTTATTGTAACTTGTGATTTTGTTTCTGTTTTCATTATGTTTCATATTCTTCTGTAAAGAACATCTTAAACAGTGTTAGGACCTACTGTATACCAGTGACCTTCTCTGGCTGAAAATCTTTATTTAAATTTTTTCTTTCAACGGTGTTATTTTGAAATGATATAATTCAGTTTAAGCATAGGAATGCTGGCGTTCCCTTGTCTTATTGTCTTAGCTGAATATTATTTTTTAATGTTACTTTCAGTATATGTTGTGTGAATATGAACTGAGGAAGATATGGTGAGCCCTAGTCCCAGTCTTGTTTTCATAACCGATTGATTGTTTCCCTTAGAATGTGTTAAAAGCTGGATAGTTTCAAAGTACTTACCAGATCTTAAGTCGTTCTGTGTTATCTTTGTGATTGTCTTGGAAGTAGCCAAGTAAAGAAGAGCTAGGAGAGGATTTGTGGTGAGCCCGGCCCGCTAGTTTCTACTCCAAAGGTTGCCTTCAATTTTCCCTTAGTTTTTGTATGTTTTCTATTGGAAGTGTATCAAAGGCTGGATAGTTTCAAAGTACTTACCAGATCCTAGTTTGCTTCTATGTTTTTCCTAAGTGACTGGTCAAAGGCTGGCTAGTTTCAAAGTACTTACCAGATCCTGGGCTGCTCTTTGTTCTGCATCTGTTTATTTTCCCTTCTTGATGTATCACTCCATTCCATAAATCAAAACCTTTAAAGAGATCCTTAGATATAGATGACTTGCCCCATGGACCACTCTTGCCTCTTGTTGTTCCAATTAAATCCTCTTATGACTCCATAGCCCAATGGACTGAAAACCTGCCATCATCTTTCCTCTTGATCAAAACTTACTCCTTAGCTCGCAACTTCTCACCTTTGAACCTCTTTACCTTTGGGACTTTCCACCTCTAACAGCAATTATGTTCAACCATCCAAAAAATAAACAAAACCCTTGGTCTTCATAACTAGCCTAATATCATTATTCCAAACTTCAAAGACAATATCCATCTTTGTACTTATTGGAGAGATCCCTCTCCGAATTCAGGAGGGCTAGATCCTAGAATCCCAAAGTTGGTTGAAACGATGTTGTTTCTGTAATTGGACTCTGCCAATCTTGCTAATAAATTACAAATCCCTAACAAGTACCATACATGTACCTCTGCCATACCTGTACCATCCTTCCTCCGCCATACCTGTACCTATTTTTGCGACATTGAGGTGTCCCCATCTCCACCATACCTGTACCTGTACATGTTTCTACAACATTGAATGTCCCCATCTGTAAAGAAAATACCAAAAGATATCCTTATGAGCGTAGATAGGGCCACTCTATATATTTCATCATTAGGGCCAACGCAAATCACCCATCACCCCCACGGACATTATCCGACTGCAAATCACAGGCACAATAATCCACTGGTTCAACAAATTTCCTTTCCAAATGTTCATATCAGAGCTCATTCCGCAGCTCAGCATTCACCTTTTTGTGGCACATTTTGGTTGGCGTAACATATCAGCCCAGGATGATTTCTGGAAGAGCTTTGTATCTTTTCTTGATTAGAACCTATCTTTTCTTGACTCGCATATCGAACAGAGGCAGAAGGAATCCAATGTTTAATGAGAGTATGCAAATGAAAATCCACAATCAATTCAATGCATCACTGAAATGTGAGTTATGGATGCTAAGTCATGCAAGGAACTACATGGCAGACCAGTTGTTTGGATTCGTCGTAGTGCCTCTGTATACTGTGGCGAGTAAGGGAAAATTAACCTAGTATTTTGTAATATCTTCAACTGACCATTTTCATTCTCCAGTAGGCATAGTTCAATTAACACTTGCATACCATCGATCAACACCACCCGAATGTCAAAGTAAGTCAATCGCTAAAGCAAAATTGGTCATATCTTCGGCCCCTGTAAGTTCAGATGTTGTTTCGCTAAACGGGGCGGTGGAGAATCCCGAACCTACCAATTACAATGGCATCAAATTTCTAGACTTGCAAGTGCCAACAAAAATAATCTCATGGTTTTTGAATATTTCAAAATGGCCTCCAATGATCTGAAGCCGAAGAATGGTTTAAAGAGGGATTTAATTATAGCCGAACCAAATTAAGGTGAATTCTCTAGAACATCATTTTTACATATGGGTCCATCTCCCTCTACAGAAGATGAAGATGACTATGATATAGCACCAAACGTGACAGTTGTGAATTGTCCAATTCCTTCAACAACCATTGCTCATGATGATAATGTGGCTAATTACCAAGTTGAGCCAGATGCAGAGAACTCGTCGACTATTATAATTTCAAGTACAACGAGCTCAAGTACTCAAGGTTAGGGTCTGCGTGATTTTGTTGTGCAAAAAATTGGCTCTAGTGAGGAATTATCAAGGTTTCAAAAAATTATTAGCCCTTCTGAGAGCACTTCCTTAAATGATAATGTTTCTTCTAAGAATCAAGAAAAGTCTTCTTCAGTGGATTCACACAAAGGAGGGGCAACTTCTACTAGTGAATCCAAGACCTCAGAAGGGGAGATAGGGATTGCTTTCATAACTCCTCTTGTGAGTGTGAATCTTGAGCTAGAGCAAACTATGGTGCAGGAGCAGATAGTTGACATGTATATGAAGAGCATGCAGCAGTTCATGGAGTAATTAACAAAGATGAAGCTTCCCAATGACATTGAGAACCAGTAGTCTGATGACTCTATCAAGTCTCGAATGGATCAGAAAAATCCACAATTTGGAAGAAATGCGGGCTCTAGGGTTTTTTATGGCAATAGAGAATTTTTCTGAAGACCAAATTCTAATCTAATGCATCTCAAGAGAAAAATGGTAAATTAAGATATATATAGGAAGCAATATATAAATCTTTAGATTTATCTTGTTAATTTGATGACATGTACAAGTGAGCTAGTTCTTTCTGTTACGTGTCACTATACAATAAGTTTGTCTAATTTCATGGTAAAACTGATATTTTCTACTAATAGTATGTACCAGCATCACTGTCAAGGGTGCAAGGAGTGAGTTTTCTCATGCACATTAGAGCTTCATTTTTGTTTCATTGGAATATTTATTTATAAGGTTACCCTTCGCTTTTCTGTTCAAAATCACAATATTCCAATCCTTATATTCCTATCAATTGAACTGTGAACTGCTTACACTAGTTTTTCAAGCATACTTATTTCTCTAATCAATGCCGCAACTAGGATAATGAAGGGAATTGATTTTGTCTGTTATGTATTACAATCAATTCATGACAAATGTTATGTGGTTTGTAATTTCTCAAGAATGCCAAAGGTGAGTTAAAAATAGAGTGGGTTGTTGCTATCCTTTATAAAACATTGTTTCCATATTTTTTGGACATCGTTTTGTTCCAGAAGCACCAGTTAATTATCCATTAATATCATTATGAACTTAAATATGGTCTTTCAATCATTTAGCTATGGCCTTTCTAAATATTTTATAGAGCATGATAAACTATAATGGTGACAGACAGCATTTCACACTATTATGTCTCTTCATTGTTGTTTGCTTTGGCTGAGGATATTCTCTCTAGTTCCATATATGTGTCATCCAATAAATTAATAGTTTGAGAGTAGATATAGGAATCTTCATTTGTTAAGCTTTGTCATTCCTAGTACAAAAATCTTTAGGTTACACCTGGTGTGTTTGCTTCTTGCATGGATTGAAAGCACTAGAATTCCTTCCATGTTTTGATGGTTTACAAGCTAATCTTTAGATGTGAAAGTTGGTTATGCATTGCTTCTTCGCCTTCAGAAAAATAATGTTAGTCACGTATGCATTTGTGCAAAATGTTTTGTGATAGTTTCAATCAGTTTCTTAGGGCATCCAAGGCAGAGCTTTATTGTTGTACTCATTGTTTGATCTCCCTGCTTCCAGTTTCTATTATTTCTTATTCAACTTGTAAATGAACTTGGCATTCTTTTTTTACTATTTAGAAATATTTTATTGACCTATCTTAAGTTGCTTCACATGTTGGTGCAATCGTTAAGTCCTATTTATTTATTTTGTGGTCATTTTTAAGAAATTAATATAATTATCTTATCTTATATATCAACATGATATTGATGAACTTATTATCATTCACTGTTGCATATTATTCACCCTTAGATTGCATAGTTTTAGTTCAAAATTTGGGACTATTTTTTGTTTGGAAATTTCTGTTACATGCATCTACCATGAATGTTGTTATATCATCTACCATGAATGTTGTAATAATGATAATAAACTTTGTAGATTCCAATTTCCATACACAACCTATATTGAGGCATCAAGATGTATTATAGTCACCGTGTTATTTTAGGAGAAACACATGACATATGAATGGAAGTCCAGATTTCAGAGTGATTTTTATCACACATTTAATTTGATCAATGTACAAAATACAAGTTCAGCTCTGTGAAGATCTTGTTCAGTTATTTCACTTTGAGATCCCCTTATTTTACTTTGAGATCTACATTATTTCTCGATGCATTTGTTTGAATGAGATTCTTTATATTCCTTAGATTTTGGGGGCTTGTTCTTGATATTCTTCTTTGTTGTGCTTCCCCACATTACACAGAATCAGGGTCACCTACCACAAGCATAAACTAAGATAAATTTGGAATGTAATCTTTTCAAGTTGACACTACATGCTCTTATGCAACATATATTCACATAATATATGTTAGCGACCAGATTTATAGACACTCGTGGATGGCATGTATCCACAGGCCAAGTGAGGAACAATGTTGATTTTAAAGTCAAGAAGAGATCTTGGTGAAAACTCCCACCCCTTCCATCAAATATTGAATGTTCAATTGAACTGAACTAATCTTCATGTGATAAAATTTATTATAATTTAGTGTTCCATTAAATGAGAAAATTCATCATTTATTTATCTGCAGATACACTAAAACCAAGTTAAAATGTATATAAAAAACATAAATTTCCACGAGATATCTCTTAGTTTACATGGTGTTTCATAAAAACGTAAATTTCCAGTTAGAGGAGATACGTATTTATTTTGGATGAGTTTATGATTCAAATTAAATATATATATATATATATTTATTTATGCCAAGGCTTTCTTTCTATGGTTTTTGATGTGCAAACACTATTCACTGTAGTGAGCTTCAATTTCATCCTCCTTCTTTCTATTAAATTATGATGATTCAATGACAATTTCTTGGGTTAACATTGTCTCGTCGTTGATTGTGATGCAGGTGCAAATATTAGGCACATCTGAGATTCCTCACTCTCAACGGGTAACAAAATCCCGAGGTTGCTCACACAGAATTTAGGTAGATGTATGGGAAGGTCCATAATCTCTAGAGCGGTTCTGGTATTATTGTGCAAATCCTTGAACCTCCGAGCTGCTAAATCATCGACTTGACTCGGTAGATGGCTAACCCCTCCATGCATATATTTTCTTAAACATCCCACATGGAAATTTGGTCGTAGTCCTTGGACTTCGGAACCACCATCAGACCCTTGAGATGTTGCAAGGCCTCCAGTCTCTTGAAACTGAATAGCTCGGTTTTGCAGAATCTCTAAAACATACACCAACGAGGCCTGCAAGTGTTGCTCCATGCCAATGAAAATTCGTTGTAGGAGAGAAACTTGGCGGCTTCTATGACGATGCGTCCGGAAAAGACTTTCTCATGAATTTTCAAGACTTGCTTGGCCATGGGGGGAGATGAAACCACAAATGTGGTTCTCATTCCAAGATGAAGGGTCATCAGAGGACCGTATTTTGCAACAAGGCGGTACATAGACTCGTTGGACTTCCCCCAAGTTGGAGGAGATTCCCAACAATGGGTCATCCAGGAGGCCCTAGAGGCATCTTGCTTGTGCCCTTTCTTGACAAATTAATGACCTTTAAAACCAACTATAATGTCATGAAAATCATTACATAATACCAGGAACCACTAATTTCATCCATCACTCAAGTGCTCTCCAACAAACCAAAAATCACAATAGAGTTTAGACTTCAGAGAAATCACGAGACTGCGTGTGACCATATACAAACATATCTATATGGTGATGTGACCCAAGTGGTATGGATTTTCAATAGAATAAAGCGATGTGCAGATAGTTGGGATATTATATCAATAATTGGAATGAAGAGTCATCATTTATGCCTTTTTTTTTCTCTATAGTATTTTTTATTATTATAAAAATCATAGATTTATTTTGAGGTCAAGGGTGGGGATTAATTTCTCTTGGTTCCCTATGAATCTGATTTCCCTTGGTTCCCTAGAAATCCGATCACAAGTCATACATTCTTTAAAATATATATGGAAACTAAAATTTCCATATAATTTACTTAATTATTGTTTTCCACATTCCCCACTCTCGGCGTTACTTTGCACCTCTTGGTGCAAATGCTAGTATATATATTTTCTCTTTGAAAATGGAAGTTTTCCATCCATATTTGTTAGAGATGGGTAAACTCGTAAACTTGTGAATTCTACCTATCCAAATCAATTCAAGATAATTATATCTCCATTAATATATTTAATTTTAATTTTAAATTAATTAACTATAGAATTTATATCAATATATTATAATTTAATTATTTATATTTAATATTATAATGTAAATATATAAAAATATCATTATAATGGAATTAGATGATTTATATGTTAACTTTGTATCTATTATTTTATATATATGTAAGTAAAGATTTTTATTTTTTTTGGATTAGATATTTTTATGTTGGTCTTTTAAAGTTTATTTTGGTATACCATTAGAAAGACTAGAATAGATACATAATTTTAGTTGTTTCAAAATTGTAGAATTTATGGTACTAATCAAAGTTTCCTCACACTAAAATGTCTAGAATATTTGTTGGGCTTCTTGGGCCATTTTAGATAGAAAATTGCATAGTTGAAACATAAAAGAGTTTAAAACATACAAACTAAAAGACATTTAGACTAAATTATCTGAATTAGTTTCTTGAACTAAAATGGGCTCCTTGTTGTTGCTTGGGGAGAAAATTGGATATGGAGGAATGCTAGTGTGCTTCTCGAGATGATGCAACCTTCAATCCATTGCTACCATGTGCTGCTGCATCTTATTTAGAGTCAGAAGAAAGCCCTCCTTAGTCTTATTTCTATCCACCAAAACTCTACCATGGAGGAACTTTAGGTGCCAAAAATGTACATTGTATACATGTATTAGTTATAATGACCTATATAATGCCTTATAAATGGAACTCAATCTACTAATTCCAAGGCCACTTCAGTATCCATGAAGGTGTGTCTCTCCTTAACGAGTTTATTCTCTACTTACACAATTTCTTCTTGAATTGGTTTGGGAGTGAACTATTTATACCTAGCTGCTAAGCGTTTAGCTCTCACTTGAGTTCGAGTGTGTTCCCCTCCTAGTAGTAAGCCACTCCATGATGCACTTAAGTTCTTTGACATGGAATGGTGTGCGTTAAAGGAGTATTTTGGGCCTAAGGGTAAAAAAACACCACCTTGGCCAGAAGCTGACCATAGAATTGACACTCAAAAATTGAAAGTGAAACATTCAACCAAGGCCTATTCTGCAGGACGTATCAAAGTTCGTGTTTTAAACTCAAGTTGTTTACACCATGGATGTTGGAATACCTACTCACATAAAAGATCCTATCAAATTCATAATTGTCTAATATGATAAATAACACAAGAACTACAAAAATGAACCCTATATAAATGTGCACAGAGGAATATGGGTCAAAATCGAACCTATGCCACCTACTATTGAAACCACTAATGGGTGCCTTACCTAGGTGTAACCACCCCTCCCACATTTACCCAATTTCACCATCCTACCGAGGTAAACATGAGCTGAGGGCTACTATGACATGACTCAACCTCATACGTACAGTTAAAGAAGTCGAATCAACAAACTAAAAGTTTATTGACCTTCCTCAGGAGCTATATGATCCCCTTAAGCTAAACAACCACTCTATGTGCCCAGACCTTGAGCTAGACTTCCACTCCAGGCATCCATTTGCATGCACAATTTTTCAAGCTAGTGGTTGCAGTCCCAATTTCTCAGTTCTGTGCTACCTTTTCTGGGCTAGAATCCAAATCACTACCCAGAACTTGATGATGCTTTCCAAAAAATTAATGAAATAGATAAAAATCCTTTAACACAAAACCTGATCAGGGAATTGACCTACAAGCCTAACCATGACAATCATTTCGTCAAACATATTGAGAACATGTAATATACAGGTCATGAATCCATATATGAACGTAAGAGTCTGATACTTATCTGAGAATCATCAAGAATGTATAATGACCTCTCATAATAGCTGAAATAATATATATTAGCTCATGCATTCATTAACCATTCATAAACAAATCAAACATATAGAGAGCCATAGCTAGAACCTGTTATGAAACCACGCTTATAACCAACATATAACCAAAATAATAACCATGATAGAAAAAGCATTAAAGCCACATAATAACAAGTATAATTACTCATGAAATACAAGAGGAAATAAATCTTATTAACATATGAAAAATCCAACCAAGTCAGGGACTTCTACATACCACTCGACCATAGATTGAGTTGAACCAAATATTTCTTTCACCCAATCACCCCCGTGCCATATTCCAAGAATGAATGTGGGACTAGATTCCTCACGCTTTGCCGAAATCCCATAAAAACTGGTAAAGAAACTCCTAGGAACAAAATAAGAACCTACATAATCAGGCTTTACCACACTCTCGCCATTACCGATCAAGGGATTCTTAGGCCCAAACAAAAAAAAAATACACTACCAGGCTTTACCACATTCCTGCCAAAACTAGTCAAGTGATCACTAGGCCCTAAACAAGCTTGGATGCCTCTGAATTTGTTCACCATTAACTTGAGGAATTTTTCTGTCTCCACCCAAAGGCTTTACCGCAATCCCTCCATTATCAGTTAAGGGATTCCTAGGCCCTTGGAAATTTTCCTGGGACCACCTCACCCGGTTCCAAAATGATCCGGCAATCCAAATCTCCACAAACTGAAAGAACCCCATCACACCATGACTATCTAGAAATGGAAAGGAAAGGTTGGAAACATTGTCACACCTGGAAAAACCTATGCCAATAACAACAAGAGAACCAAATAGACATGTGCATGTACCATGCATGCCAAAACTATAAATGAAATCATACATGCAACTCGATATCTGCAAAGTAATCCCCTTGTAGCCGCTTGATCCAACTCTTCCTTGCTTGATAATTACTTTCTTTTTCTTTCTTGTCCTTACTTTGCCTTCCTCTATCTAATGCTAGAGTGATCCAAGAATGTTTTGAGTGTTCAAGAGTATGAGAGAGATAATAGAGAGAGAGATTTGTTAGTATGATTCTTTTGTCGTAAAAGATCACTTTAGCTATGCATACCAAGTAGCCCTAACATCAAGTATGGCTGCAAAATATCTTTAAGTTTGCTACGTAAAATTAGATCTAAACATAAAAGACATTAAGCAGATAAAATATAAAATGGCTCCATGCATCCAATGAACAAGACAAGAACAATGTATAAAAAGAATATTATATTATATTAAAGAATGGGACACCTGAGAGGAAAACAAGAAAGGTGTTTTCCAGTTCTCCTCGGTGGGATGGGTTCTTGGAAGTCCTCAGTGTTTCAGATCTAAAATTCCTCTCTTTGGTTAATGTGGAAAACCCTAACAAACATGGAACTCAATGGGAGTTCAAAATGCAAACAAATGGAAATGGTGACCAAGAGTAGATCTAGTGTGATCTAATGCAATGGAGGTGACTAATGAATGGGGAAAACCCTTCTATTTATAACAAAATATTGGGGTGTTCTAGAACTTGGTGCATGAATAAAATATTATTAATCACATTCTAGAATCACCTTTTAGGAATATTTTATTATATTTGTTGGAGGGAAAAGGGCTTTTGACTTGGGTCAATTCCTTTATTTATAAATAACAAATAAATAAATGATTTATTTATTATTTAAGGGAAATGAGGGGAATATAATTAAATAAATAATGGTTTATTTAATTATTTATATGTTATTTAGTCAAATTTAACTAAGAATATTATTTAAATAATGATTTAAATAACTTATTCTTAGGAAATAATTAAATAAATAATGATTTATTTAATTGATTACCTTGTTTTGGGTTAAATATGACCAAGAAACGTAAACAAATGTGGTGAAATAAATTTTACTTGGGGTAAAATTGGTCTTATATGGTGTACTTGGGTTCATCTAATGATAATGGGTTAGATGACCAAAAAATGGTGTAACAGATTGCCCCCCAACGTACGAGTGTTAGGAGAAAATCGTATGACCGAAGTACGTTGTAAGAACTTAAGCATTAGACAGTAAGATAGAAATGAAAGAGAGGAATGTAAGGTAATCTAAAGTGGTGGAGCACTAGACCCAGAGGAGACAAGACTTACAAGTGCAACAAGTCTCAAGTGTATGATGGGGTACCAATGTGAAAGGCAGCGGGGAAGGCATACCTATGCCCGCCGAGACAATAGTACAAAGGATAAGGCGCCTGGAAAACCACGGAACGCAATAGTAAAGCCAGTGCTGGCCTAAACATGAGCTAGAAAACAAGAGGGATGAATCCCACATACATGCTATGCCTGGAATAATCGTCAGGACTTATACAATAGTTTTGTAGTACATGAGATATAAATACACCCAAATGCCCCCTACACATGGGGAAGGGCTCGTGAAATCAAACCGACACGTGCAAATCGAAGAGGTGCTGCAAGCGACTGAGGCCGATATCATCAAAGGAGAGGAGCTGCATCAAGGGCTGGAATGAAGAAGTCATCCGGGTATGTGGGGGGCTGCCTGCAGCGCCACCCCCTCATGAGGGCTGAAACATCTCACACACACCCGGGTATCACCAATAGCTGCTGCTGCATCACTGAACCATCAAGTGTGTAGATCGCGATTGGGTTAAAAAGAGCTCGAACCAAGGTACACTGCCCCCCTAGACCTGACTTCTGGAGTAAATGGGCTGATGTCGACGGAAGTAGGTCCACCATAGGTGAGGTAGTAAGGGAATCTCAATTAAGGCACGGGAGAAAATATTGGAGCGATGCACCGACGTAACTAAGGATGATGATGAAATGAGAGATGGTGCCAATGGGGACCATAAAAATCATGAGTACAAACTGGTAACTCATGACGGAAATTATCACGAATGGAGATGAGTGTGTGGGCAAAGTGGTGCCCCCCCCACTGAACTGTGGTGTAAGTGAGAAAATCCGATTTTAAGGGGATGTGAGGGAAGACTTCGTGGACAGCGGGAGTCCTGGTGAAGTAGCGAAATGTGAAAACAAATAGATGTTGGCTATCTACAAGAAAATAAGACGCGCATTTCGAGTGGGAAATGCTAGGGGTAATATTTCTTAAGATAGAGTGCATTGTGAGGATTAGGAAGGGGGTGGCCTTCAAAGTCCTCTAGAAGATAGGCCCCCTTCCCAAGGTCTTTACTGATAATGTAAGGACCGAGCCATAGTGAGTCGAACTTCCCATGACCAAGGGTGTCATGGGCCTGGTCATAGACTAGAACAAGGTCACCTTCGTGGAATTGGCGAGGGTGTACTTTTCTGTCATACTGAGCTTTGGTGCGCTTTTTGGCTGCTTCAAGAGTTTGCAATGCAACACGACGGTCTTCAGAGGCGTGCTTGAGCATGATAAGTCGTTGTTCTAGAGGTTGGGTATCAGGGAGGAGTTCGACGGCCAGGTGAAGGGAAGGGATTTCACAATCGATTGGTAGGACTGCCTCCTCACTGAAGACAAGGTGGAAAGGAGTGAAACCAGTGGCGGTTTTAACCGAAGTGGGTCAATAGGTGAGTGGGTAGGCGAAACAGCGGGGGATGGGGCTAAGGGGTTGGATGCCGGGGAACGCGGTGATGAGGCAAGGTAGGAAATACTGGCGGAAGGTTCGGTCATGTCAGTATCCGGATGAGAAATGGTAATTGGGGTGGACACGTGGTCGGGGGTTAAAAAAGGAGGGTGGGCAAGCACGGCTTTGAATTGGTGGTAAGCGTCCAAAGAAGCACGATACTCGTCAAGACGAGGGCAAAGGTGGGTATAATGCCCATGGAAGTCGCAGAAAGAGCAAGGGTGATTGGTGCGCAAGTTTTTAAGTTTGGGAAGGGAACCAGGGAGGGTGACCTGGACCGTGGGAATATCAGATTCTGGAAACGTTGCATTGACCACGGTTTTGAGGTGTGGTAATTCAGGACAAGTATGGGTGGCGTGGCCGACAACATCGCACAAGGCACACTGGATGGGATTTTTTGGAAGGCGAGGAGGGGTGGAAGTTTTCAACGCCACCGTGTCCTTCGGTGCCCCCCTACGAGATTTGCTATTGTTACCGGGCATGGTTGGAACAAGAGGAGATGATGGGTGAGGATACTGAGGTGTTGGAGTAGCGGAAGAGGTCATGGGTATTGGTTGAACTGGAGTCAAAGCAAGATACGGCTTGGGTTGACCAGGCAGGGTAGGGGCAGGGGGGCTTAGATACCAGACGAGTATACCCAAGGTCAAGTTGGGTAGGGAGAGGGTAGCCAAGATAGGGACAGAGGAAGCGCCAGGAGGGGGAGCAAGGAAAGGAATCTGACCAGCAGGAAAATGGCCAGGAGGGACAGGGCTGAAAGGATTGAAATCGGGCAGAATTGAGCCAGTAGGGAGGGGAGATTCTGAAGGAAAAAGACTGGCTAGCGGGGGTGAAGGGCTAGGAGCCGGAGGAGTTGGGGAAATTTGAGGTTGCTGACGAGCCAAAGTGGGCTGTGTAAGGTTAGACCAAGATGATTGAATCATGCAAACGCTTGCCAGGCTAGGGTCAGAGAGGGTAGGTGGGTCAAGAAAGGTGTCGAGCAAGGAAGAGTCTTTAAAGAGGCCAGGAGAGACACTGGGCCAAGACGTAGTGGCGGTGGAAATAGAGGGCTCAGGGGAAATCTGAGATATGGGGGTACGATACGATAACTAGTCGATGGTGACGATTTTTCTGTTATGGGGGAAGAACATCTTGCGGTAAACTGCGGATGGGACAGCAGACATGGCATAGGTGTAACTACACCCCAAGAGGATGTTGTAGTCGAGAGGGGTGTTGATCACTTCAATGTCGACACACATAGTTTTTCCTGCAAGAGTAATAGGACAGCGGCGGAAGAGGCCAACAGGCTGGGAAGCATGGCCATCCCACGCACGAAGGGTGATCGTGGAAGGGCCCAACGCAGGAGATCAGAGTTGTTGCCAAACCGAAGCGGACATGACACAGGTAGATGCCCCCTCATCAATGATGCATCGAGCAATAGTGGAATTTTGGATTTGGACTGAGATTTGGAAAGCAACAGACGCAAGAAGAGGGGGATGGTCAAGTTGACGGGGATCGAAAACAATTAATCGGTCATCGGTAGGGTCGATAGCATCTAGGGCAATCTGATCAGAGGCAGCATTTCGACATAATGGGCCCTTAGTAATTTGGGTATGAATCTTGGCGTTGGGTGGAGGAATTGGCAAGGGGCCATTGGGTGTTGATAGAGGCTTAGTAGGGCTCGAGGATGGGAACTCGGGGGTAGAAGGAATGGGAGACCGAGTTGGAAGGGAAGAATTGGCGGTGAGAGATTGGTCTGAGGCCATCATGAGGATCTAGTAAGCAGAGGAACCAGAAGGAGAAGGTTGAGTGGGTTTCGGGCCATGAGGTGACTGGGTGGCCACGAGTCCTTGTTGAGGGAAAGGATTGGGAATCATAGCGGGTTGAGAAGTAGCCGTATGGGAAGGGAGAGAAGGAGAAGAGTGTTGTCCCTGCACAGTGGCCTGAGACTCCCACATGTGCCACATTTGGGGTAACCGGGGACAATCGTGAGTGTAATGACCGTAAACACCGCAACATGAACAGGGCTTATTGGTGCGAAGTGGCCTATTTTTCTTGGGCTGAGAGCTCTGAGGCTGGTCAGCAGTGTTAGAATCAAGACGGGAAGGATTGGGTCGACGATTACTGGAAGCGGAGGGAGTGCCTTTCTGCTTTCGTTGTGAAGGAAGAGGAGGAGTGGCACCCAGTTGCACAAATACGTGCCCTGGAGGGGGAAGTAAGTGCGGCTGTGGGGGTTGAGGAGGCAAGGGAGCGAGCGGTCCAAATGCTGGAGGAGCTGGGACACCAGGCTGCGGATAAGGGTAAGGGTGAGAATGGGCAACATTGAGGTAAGCAGGAAAGTGGGTAAAAGGGGGAGGCATGCCAAATTCTAGATACATGTTACCGGGGGGGGGAAAGGGGCTGGAGGTGCTGGCCCCGCCAGGAGGAAAACCATAGGGTGTAAGAGGTTGAGCAGAGGTATGAGACATGGTTCCGATGATACCATCGGCAGAGCGAGAGGTCCCGGAGGCGTTAGTGCCCCCAGGCTTGGGGAGATCAGGAAGGACAATATAAACATAACTAGACTGGGCATAGATAAGGTCATATTTTAAGGCTATTTGAAGGGCGGATTCTTCGGTTTGGAGGAGATGGGAGGCGACATCTTTGCCAATGAGAGGTAAGAGAGAGCGAAGGAACCAATCCATGTAAACTCGATCTTCAAAGGGGGGAGCACGGCATAAGCTTCGTCGTCTTTGCCACTCCTGGACATGAGCGGAGAGACGTGTTGAAGAGGATTGCTGAAAGGAGGTCAATAGTTTAGTGCCAGTGTCGTATTAGAGAGGGAGCTGGAAATAAGACAAAAAGGCTTGGGCAATGGTGGCAAAAGTGGTATGGGAAGAGGTGGCTTGATCAACATACCATTTGGATGCGTCGCCGGTAAGGGTGCGTTGGAATAAACGAAGACGAATGGAGTCATCGGTGATGGAATTAGAGGAGCACCACATGTGGAAAGATCAGATATAATTGGAGGGATCTTCACTAGCAAGGCCTTCGAACTTGGGAATGTCGGGGGGGAGCTTGGTTGGCATAGCAAGCCAACTGACATCGTGGCGGATAGGATCATTGATAAGCTGATTGAAGTCGGGGAGACTGAGGCCGGCCATATACGGAAGTAATGGGGCAGTCGAGGTAGGTCCCGTAGTGGTTCCACTGGAAGGGGACCCAGTAGTAGAACTGGGGTTAGGGCTAGGTCCAGAACTAGACATGGTGGAGGTGAAGGGGGGAGAACCAGAAGGACGGGGGGAACCCGAACAATCAGAGGAAGAGTCGGAGTGCGGACTCGGGGGAGGACTTACTCGATGAAAACGGGAAGGAGGAAGTCGACCAACCGGAAACTGAGGGTGAAGGCCAAGAAGTCACCGGGAAAAAAGCCTTGGAGGTGCAATGATGAAGGGAAGAAGAAAGACCGACAAGGGCAGCAAGGTGCAAAAGCAATACGCGACAAGGGCAAGGAGGTGCAGTGTCAATTAATTTTAGAGTCTTTGCCAGGCGGTGTTAACCAGGCTCTTCTTCACTTAGGTTCAGTGTGTGGCGTGCGTTAATTTTAATTGATTAAACCCAAACGTTTTGAGAGTAAAAGAAAAAGTGTGTTGCGTAATGGAAAAGAAATCTGCAGTAAATAAGACTGAAAGAATAGGAAATTAGAAACTAAAAAGGCAGCAATCGAACCCAAGAAGGTGGGTCTCTCAAAACTATTCTAGAAGGGGTAGAGCACGCTAACAAGAGATTAATAGATCTAAGGTCCAGAGGGACTGGGATCTAATAGAGAAATCTGTTGGAAAGTGGTGCAGAAAGCAGCAAAGACGTAGGGGCAAGGTTGTTGCTAGAAAATAGGAGATCAGCTAAAAAGAGGGGGTCAAGGGGGTGACCCTAGAGATGAACCCTAAACAAAGCGAAAGGAAGTGTATAGAAAGGGAAGAAAAGCTGACCTGTGAGGATCTGAACAAAAGGTATTAGATCTTAAATAAGGCTGAAACTTCTGGAAATTCAGACGTCTGAAAACAGCAACAAACTCTCCCACAAAAGGTGGAGGGAACTGAAGCCCTAAGGGGCAAGAGTCCCACTTAGGTGAGTGAAATAGATCAGCAACAGGTCTGAATAGGTGGAGACAGAGGCTGGAAAACCCTGACAAAAGCTTCAGTAAAACCCAGAAAAAGTGCTGGCAGATTGCAGAAAAAATTGCAGGTCGCAGGTTTGGGCATGTTTTCAGGCCAGGTCACAAATTTAGGGCAGAAAAGTGTGACCTTAAGGCCAGGTCGCACTTTTTGGGCCGATAAGTGCGACCTGCAAATCCGGGTCTGGCAGCGGCAGATTTCAGAAAATTTTGTCGTCTCAGCAGCGGCTGATGTCGGTCACCTGCGCAAAAAGGCCAGAAACACACGGAAGTTAGAAATTTGAATGTTTGAGGGTTTTAAAGGGGAAAACTAGCATAAAAATGGAAAAAATAGGAAAAATAAAAAATGGAAGAGAAAACCTAGGGTCTGAAACAGCTGGATATGCAGGAAGATAGAAAACGACAGTGGTCGCAAAAGAAAACCCCAGTGGAGTCGCCAATTGTTAGTATGATTCTTTCGTCGTAAAATATCACTTTAGCTATGCATACCAAGTAGCCCTAACATCAAGTATGGCTGCAAAATATCTTTAAGTTTGCTGCGTAAAATTAGATCTAAGCATAAAAGACATTAAGGAGATAAAATATAAAATGGCTCCATGCATCCAATGAACAAGACAAGAACAATGTATAAAAAGAATCTTATATTATATTAAAGAATGGGACACCTGAGAGGAAAACAAGAAAGGTGTTTTCCAGTTCTCCTCAGTGGGATGGGTTCTTGGAAGTCTTCAGTGTTTCAGATCTAAAATTTCTCTCTTTGGTTAATGTGGAAAACCCTAACAAACATGGAACTCAATGGGAGTTCAAAATGCAAACAAATGAAATTGGTGACCAAGAGTAGATCTAGTGTGATCTAATGCAATGGAGGTGACTAATGAATGGGGAAAACCCTCCTATTTATAACAAAATATTGGGGTTTTCTAGAACTTGGTGCATGAATAAAATATTATTAATCAAATTCTAGAATCACCCTTTAGGAATATTTTATTATATTTGTTGGAGGGAAAAGGGCTTTTGACTTGGGTCAATTCCTTTATTTATAAATAACAAATAAATAAATGAATTATTTATTATTTTAAGGGAGATGAGGGGAATATAATTAAATAAATAATGGTTTATTTAATTATTTATATGTTATTTAGTCAAATTTAACTAAGAATATTATTTAAATAATGATTTAAATAAATTATTCTTAGGAAATAATTAAATAAATAATGATTTATTTAATTGATTACCTTGTTTTGGGTTAAATATGACCAAGAAACGTAAACAAATGTGGTGAAATAAATTTTACTTGGGGTAAAATTGGTCTTACATGGTGTACTTGGGTTCATCTAACGATAATGGGTTAGATGAACAAAAAATGGTGTCACAAAATTCAAGCTAAAATTGACAAAAGGTTGTGAACTAATCATCATAAGCCTTTTTATTAATTAGTCCTCTATTTTCTTCAATTTCCTCTATTTTCCGTCAATTTCCTCCTCACTTGCATCCTCTGACATTGCACCTTCATTTTCTCCTATTTTCCATTATTTTCATAAATAAATGCAAAATAATGCCTATTTTCATTTTCAAAACCCACAAAGATGAGTAGGAAAAAGGACGTAAAATAACCCAGAAAATATTAGAGGAACTGGGAGAAATATTGGTTAACTTGAAGGCATAATTAAGTTGATATCAGAGGTTTACCGCTTCAACACTTCTTCTCCTCCATGAAAATTATGCCATGGAACATAGAAGCCCTTAATTATAAAGGCAGGTAGAGGCTTCTGAAATTAAAGTGGAAGACAGATCATCCAACATTTTTATGATACAAGAAACAAAAACTCTAAGTGGTGTTATCAATCAATTGATCAAAATATGGAGACAAGATTTCCAATTAGTAGTGATCAACGCCTAGAGACAATCATGTAGCTTAGTGACCATCTAGAACTCTCAAGAAGTTTGGGTTCCCCATATGTTTTTCTTTTATAGAGTTTTAACCATCCAATTTCAATTATCGGATCCTCAAAAATTTTCTTTCTTTCAAATTGTTTATGAGCTTATGTTATCTAGAGACAAAGTCCAATTTCTCAACTCCATCAAGAAAATCATTCTTCTCATCTCCCCAAGGCCCTAAATTCTTGGAGGTGACTTCAACCTGATCGAATCACTTGAGGAAAAGAAGGGAAGGATCCAAAAATTAGAGGGGGAATATTCTATGATTTCAAGAACTAATGGCTTCTCCCATTTGTTGGAGCTGGACATCTCCAACAACAACGAAAGTGGAACAACCACAAAGGAGGCTTGTAACAAATATCCTCCATATTGGATAGAAACCTCATCTTAGAGAATATAATGGCTAGGTATATTTTCATTGAAGCTTCCATCCTCCCAATTCATGGATAGGGTCATTGGCCAATCCAATTAGATATTGACATCAAAGCTCGACAAAAAAAATGGCCTTTCTACTTGGAAATATTATTGATACATCATTCGACCTTTCAAGAGAGTATCAAAGACTGTTGGGATCAAATTTAACATATATAAGGAACCACCATGCATTTCCTACAACAATAACTTAAACACCTCAAAAATCAACTCAAATCTTGTAACAAAAAGAAATTTGGAAATATCCTTCAACCCAAGCATGACCTAGAATCCCAAATGGAAAGAATTCAGTAAGAATAAATACACAAAGGCGGCTCTAATGATTTAATTAAGGAGGAAGGTCAAGTCCTCACACAACTTAGAGAAAGGTGCAAGTAGCAAGAGATCCTTTAGCAACAAAAAAATTGAATATGTTGGTTAAAGTAAGGGGAGAGAATTATGGATTTCTTTCACAATTTGATACTTCAAAATCACCACCACAAATGACTATCCTCAGTAAATAATCTAGAAGGCATCAAGATTCAGTTGCATGGGAAAGTTTAGTTGTATAGGTATCTCTTGTGTGACCCAAAACCACAAAGGGATGACACCATTTAAAAAATTATATATCACATACCACCTCTGGTTACCAATGAACATAATGAAGCCCTCCTTTGAGAAATCACATTGGAAGAAGTCAAATCATTGGAAAATTCCAAGCCCAAATACAAGGCCCCAAGACTAGAGAACTTCCTCTCATAATTTTCCAAGCTTGTTGGTCAACAATCACACATGATCTCTGGGCAGCAGTGGAAGTATCATGAAGATCTCAATCCATAATAAGAGCTCTTGATGCCACCTTCTTTAACCTTGTCCCCAAGAAAAAAAATGTGGAAGATCCCAGCAACTTCTGCCATATAGCCCTTTGTAAGGTCATATATAAAATAATCACCAAGATAATAGCCAAACAGCTTAAACCACTTATCCCGCATCTTATCTCACCTAAGAAAATAGGCTATGTGGAAGGGAGAAAAATACTAGATGGAATTATGATTTCCCATGAAACCATTCATTCCCTAAAGATATCCAAAAAGCAAGACATGTTGCTAAAATATGACCTTTCCAAAAATTTTGACAAACTCAATTGGTCCTATCTAATCTAGATACTCCAAGCCTTCGGATTTTATAATTAATGGATTCATTGGATCAAATCTTTCATTTCCTCAACCTTATTCTCTATACTCCTAAATGGATCTACCACTAAAAATTTCTCAGCTTCTTGAGGTATCACCAAGGGGACATCCTCCCCCCTTCCTCTCATTATGGATGTGGAACGATTAGCTTGCTCCGGACTTATGCAGAAACACAATAAAATATAGAAATACACATAAACACAGAGATGTAGAAAAAATAAGACCTCATTTCATTAATATCTCATAACTGAAATATGCTACAAACAAAATAGAAATAAAATAGCTACGGCGTTGGTAGCTTATCTCTAAGAATAGATGTGGCAGCTAGATGCCTCTGAACTGTGTTTCAATGAGGCTCGAAGGCCTATTTAATATTTTGAAACAATATAAAACCATAAACATCCGAAATCCTAACCCTAGGAGATGAAATGCCAGATTATGGGCACCGTCTGGGTAAATAGGTACATCAGTTTCCCGGGGTCGTAACTTTGGCATATTATCTCTGTTTGACGCACATGATACATCGTTAGAATCAATATATCTGAGGATTACAACTGATGAAAAATAATATCAAGTCTCTAACTCATATTTTCTAAACCTTCCATGCCCAAAAAACGTCGTTTAGGGCCTAAAAACAGATCTAGAAGTTCAAGACCTGGAAAATTGCCAAAAATAGTAAATTGTGCTACAATAAGGAAATTGAAAAACTGAAAGAAACAATGGTGGGGGTCCAAGTGGAATAGTAGGATGGGCACCAATATCCATCTAGATCATTCCTCCCCCCTTAGGGAGAAATGGTCCCCATTGCGTTGAGTTCCTCCATGAGATGAGGAAACTTTTGTTGAACTATGTCCCTGGTGAGCCACTTTCCCAGGTGAAGGAGTTGGCTTTCTTTGAAAAATCGATATAGCTAGATCCTCTGCTGGCGGCTGTTCTTGATGTATGTGTCCATAATCCAATCAATTATGGCTCGTTCCATGCAGTCTTGTTTTAACTCTGTTGGTATGAGTTGTTCTGCCATGTCGGATGTGTCCAATAGAGGTAGAAAGTAGGGCCGAAGGCGGTCCACATTGAACACTAGGTGCAGACCAAGGAATGGTGGAATACTAAGCTCGAAGGCATTGTCCTTGATAGCCTTGGTGATGGTGTATGGCCCATATCGAAGCGAACGAAGCTTACGGTGGGGTCCAGCGAGGCACTCCTTCTGCAAATGTAGCCACACTTTGTCGCCCACCTGGAATTTGTGTGGCACTCGATGTTGATCATGCCGCTACTTGTACTTAGCATTGGCTATGTTTGATATGTCATGAACTAGTTGGTGAATGTGCTAAATGCGGTCAATGAAGTTGTTCACCTTCGCAACTTGAGATTGGACATGAGCCGAATCGGCCTGAGTAAATGGCATGGCTACGTCAATGGTGTTGAGATTTTGTGGTGTTGGGGTAGCTTTGGATGTGCTCTAGCTCCTAAACTTTGTAGAGGGACTTGAGTACATGAGATATCCAAGACTCAGAAAGGAATTTGTGAAATTCCATCCAGTTTGAGAGAAAATTAATTAATTTATATATTTAATTAAGGACCCTAAGTCTAACTTAGGAAAATTAAAATATTAAAGGTAATTAATGTAAACATGTGATGGAAATGACTTAGATCACACATATCAAGATTTATTTTAATATTAGCCATCGATTCAATATTATATCATTGTTTTTGGTTTCCCAATGAGAAAGTATAAATGAAAGGCTTGGGGTCAGTAGGAGAACACACACGAAGGCAGAACAATGAGACTAAGCTGGAATTCTAGGGTGGGTTTGCTAAGAATTTCCAGAAGTGTTTCAGTTGCATCGAGAGGTAGTATTGGCTAAGGGGATGATCTGATCCCAGAGCCAAGAGTCAGCAAGAGGCAGAGATGCAACAACCAGGAGTAGCGAAAAGAAGCAGAGGTTACGCATCAGCTACATAGCAACTGCGTAGTGCAGAGGGTTTCAGCCGCTACGCAGGCCTAAAAAGGGCAGTGCAGAGGCAACAGGGGTCCATCAGGGTTATGCCAAGGCCATCCAGTGTAGTGTAAGGACTGCGTCACCTAGTCTGGGGTTACACAACCCTCTCTTGAGCAGCGTAGGGTCATCAACAAGCTAGCAAGGCTTACCCATAGGGCTTCAGAGCAACGTTGGGGTTTCTAGAGGCAGAAAGGGGTTGAGTTTTGTAAATCCCATTTGAGGGTGTGAATAAGTCCAGTTTTTCTTCTTCAGAATAGTAAGTATTTTCTGCAAATATTATATTTCTCTGTCGGGTTAACCAGTAAGTTTCCCAAATTTTTTGTACTTAGAATCTACTTAATAATAGAAACCCTCCAGCTGCTAGAAGACCGGTTTTCCTGCATTGGGTTTTCCCAGGGACAGTTAACAAGAAAATCTTGTGTTTCACTTTGTCTGTGTGCATGTATTATGTTTATATCATTATCAGTGAGTACTATTAATGTGTTTAATTCGATATTAATACTGAAATTTCAGATTAATAACTTGATTAAGTAGGAGAAGTATAACGAGATTTAACAGTAGGATTTTTGCATAAGTAACATTCAGAAATTTTCACAAATGGGACATAGTGGTTGGAATTCCAAGACCACCTGAAAGGGGTTATGGTCGGTTGAGTTGTGGAGGGCGTGATTATAACTATGCTATACATAGGGGAGGCTCTCATACCATGTGTTTGGATGCTTTGAGTTTTACATGCGCAGAATGTGTACAATCATCTTGTTAACGACCTCTATCTGGCCATTAGATTGGGGATGGAAAGTTGTGGACTTGGTGAGCTTGGTGTCCAACATTGACCAGAGATTGGACCAAAATGTGTTGAGGAACCTATTGTCTCGATCTGAGATGATAAACTATGGGATCCCAAAGTGTACTCACACTCGTTCAAAGAAGAGTTTAGCAGTGGCTTCTGTTGTGATATTCTTCTTGCAGGCTGCCATACTGGTCATCTTCAAGAATCTATCGACGACCACAAAAACACAGTCGTTGCCATGCTTAGTAGAAGGAAGGATCAACATGCAATCCATGGAGATGGATTCCTAAGGTCAAATAGCGGTAGGCAACGGAGTATAGAGGCCTTGCTTCTTGATGGTTGGTTTGGCAATGACGCAGGCAGTGCAGGATCTGATGTACTTCCCAACATCCTATCGAAGGTTTGGCCAATAGAAATACTTCTGCAGTACTGCCACTATTCTCTCGACCCCGAAATTCCCAGCGACCTGACTGTAGTGCGCTTTCCAAATCATCTTGGAATGCTCCCTTGAAGGAACATAAATATGTCCCAAGTGACATAGCAATGCATCCTTGAGGTGAAAATTTTGAACTTGGTTACCCTCCAAGAGCATCTTGTATGTGTGGTCGAATTTTGGATCGCTCTCGTAGAGAAGCGTCCAATCAGAAGTCTTGTTCCCACAAGAGTTAAGCACGGTGGTTAGCGCCACAAGCGGTGGTCAGCTGAGGCAGTCTTCAACATTATTGGTGTTGCCCTTCTTGTAATTGATGTTAACATGAAACTATTGCAAATATGTGGACCACTTCTTATGTCAATTGTTCTACAACTTCCCTTTTGTATGTATGAATTGTAGGGGTCAGTGGTCTGTGAGAATGATCATTTCCTTCCCCAAAATGTAATTCTTCCATTTTCGGCATGCCTGCACAATGGAATACATATCTTTGTCACAAGTGGGATACTTCTAGATTGTGTTGGACAGTGTTTCACTGCGATATGCCATTGGATGCCCCTGTTGAGTAAGAAATTCCCAAATAGCATAGTCAGATGCATCTGTCTCGATCTAAAATGGTTGTGTCAAGTCTCGTAATGTGAGCATTAGGGTAGAGCATAGGCGATGTTTCAACTCTTTGAATGTCTTCTGTTGAGATTCAAACCAAAATAATTTTTCTTTCCCTCCTCCCTTGGTGAGTTGACTTAAGGGCCAAGTGATATGAGAGAATCCCAACATGAACCTGCAGTAGAAATTACCAAGACCGAGAAAGCTGTGGAGCTATGTTAGAGTGGTTGGGGTTGGACAATCCCGAATGACTTGGATCTGGCTAGATACACATGCACACCCCGATCATCAATAATGTATCCTAGACACTGAAACTAGGTCATGCCTAAAGTGCACTTCTCCAAATTGTCGCACAACTTATGTTTCCGTAGTGTTTGGATGACCTATCATATGTGGTGGAGGTGCTCTTCCCAAGTCTAGTTGAAGATCGGGATGCCATCCAAGTATACTACTACAAATGAGTTGGTGAATGGCCACAAGATGTCATCCATCAGCCTCATGAAGGTTGCAGGAGAATTCGTCAACCAAAAAGGCATGACCAACCATTCAAACAAGCCCTTGTTGGATTTGAAGGAAGTCTTCCGCACATGGGAGGGTTCAATTGGTACTTAGTGATACCCAGAATTCAACTCAATCTTGCTAAAATATTTTTCCGCCTTGAGTTGGTCCAGAAGGTCATAAATCTGTGGGATCATGTACCTATTCCAGAAAATGATCTTGTTTAGCGCTCGATAGTCAATACAAAGTATCCAAGTCCCATCCTTCTTCTGCACCAACAAGATCGGGCTCCCATAGTGTGATGAACTTGGCTGGATGTGACCTTTCTGCAACAACTCCTGAATTTTCGTCTTGATTTCATTGTTCTCCATAACAGAGCACTGATATATTATTTCATTCAGCATTGGCACACTTGGGGTCAGATCTATGGGATTCTTGGCTTGACATTGCAGAGGAGCCATGTCTGGAGGTCGTGGCTCTTCTTTCTTTAAGGGTGGATCATCAGGAAAAAAAAATTCCCGGTTTTGGAAAGGAGTTTACTACATTGTTTTGCAGTAACCAAAGAGATGGTGGCAGGCGGTACAACCTCTGGTATCTTGTACAAATTATTACCCAAAGTAACAATAATAGCACGTGGTCGAGACTCATATACAACATATTTCTTCCACAAGTATGGTTGGCCTAATAACACATCACAAACATTAAGATGGGCAATGTCACATAATACCTCATCCATGAAGGGCTTGATGTTGTAGGGAAGGCGACTTTTTTGGCTGACGCAGAGATCCTATCCTTGGTGAAGTCACCCAATGGTGTACGACTGTGGGTGTGATGTGGTTGACAAGCCCAACCGCTTTACGACCTTTGAAATGAGGTTCTTTTGGCTCCTGTTGTCGAAAATGAACTACAGCGGGGAACCCTTTACCCACATCTAGGAATGGAAGAGGCACTCCTCCTCCTCTAGATCTTTCGATTCCTCCTTCTAGATCTTCGTGATGCAATCGTTGCATTGGGCACAACATGGATAATTTTCTTCCCTTTGTCACTCCCCTTGTCAGGTTCTAATTCAGAGTCAGAGTATGCATCCGATGCAGAAGCATTCAGCTCGACCACCAATGACTACTTGGCCCGACACCCACTTGTGTTGTGAGTGGATCTCTTATGGAACTCAACCCACTTTCCCATGTCCTTCTATGGATTCGTGGTGTTATTATTTTCTTGTGGCTTTGGAGGGTTATCCTGAGTTGCCCCGCCTTGGATTTTTCCTTTGTTCTACGGTTTGGAGGCACTTTTTCCTTGCTTCTTATTTGCATATCCAAAGTCTCGCTTCTTCTATTTGAAATTTTGTTCAATCTTGGCAGCATACTGGTATGTTGCACCAAGTGAGGAGATGCCAAGGAAATCCATTTCCTCCTGAATGTATCTATGCAGATATCTATGGTACTTCAGCACCAAATGTTTCTTTGAACCTTTGATACCAAATTTTGTGTGTAGGGTATGGAAGAAATTTATCAGCTCATGCACATCTTGATCCCTTTCCTGCCATAGTGTAATCCATTGTATGTACTTGTCCTCATAGCTCCCCACAGGATAATATTGTTCCTTGATGGAGTCTCAGAAATAATTCCAAGTGGGTGTGGCCGAAAATAGAGAGGGTTCCCTCTCATCCTTTTGCTCACAGTCGGTTTCCCACTAGTCCATGACATGGGGGTGGGTTTGAGGAGTGCAAATGTAATCTTTTCCCGGTTGGAAAAGTCATGAACCGAGAAATACCTTATAATAGATTAAACCATATATCTATGACGTATGAATCTATTTGACCCTAAAAGTATGGGAATTTCAAATTTTATTTGTACCTTAAAAGGAATTTCACCTCCAGAGTGGCCGTTGGATGCAGATGCGTCGTCGGTGGGTAATCGTTGAAGAATATGGGTAAAGTTATCCATCATCGTGTTCCTTTATTTCATGAGGACCTCCTCGAGAAATATTTTAATAGGATCTCCTGCTCCCTCATCTTTCTTTTCATCCCCAATGAGCAACCATCGAGGTTTACAAGCTGATCTTACAAAGGTTCAACCAGATCGAGCCCTAACTCCTTAGACCCCGACCTTGTTGGGGATATGCAAAGAAGGATCGAGAAAGAGCAGACCACTCTAATACCACTGATCCGAACTTATGCAGGAATGCAAGAAAATACATAAATAAACATAAATGCAGAGATGCAACAAAAATAAGACTTGATTTCATTAATATCTCATAACTACAATATGCTTACAAACAAAATGGAAATAAACTAGCTAGGGCATTGGTAGCTTATCTTTGAGAAGAGATGTGGTGGCCACATGCCTCTGAACTGTGTTACAATGAGGCTCAAAGGAATATTTATTATTGAGAAATAATGGAAAACCATAAACATCCAAAAACCTAACAGTAGGAGATGAAACACCAGACTATGGGCCCCGTCGGGGTAAATTGGTACATCAATTTCCCGGGGTTGTAACTTTGGAACCCTATCTCTTTTTGATGCACATGATACATCGTTAGAAATATCTATCCAATGACTACAATTTCTATCAGCGAATATTGAGTCTCCAAATCATTTCTCGTAACCTTTCATGCCCAAAAAACACCGTTTAGGACCTCAAAATGGCTCCAAAAGTTCAAGCCGTGAAAAACTGCCAAAAATAGTAAATTTTGCTACAATTAAGGAAATTGAAAAACTGAAAGAAACAATAGTGGGAGACCAAGTGGAATAGGCGGGTGGCCACCAATATCCATCTGATTCATAGGTAGAGTGGAAATATCAGATAAAAAGATACAAGGATTTCATTTATACAAAGAGGACCTCCCACTATCACACTAGGAATTTGTAGATGATACCATGTGTATGGGAATCCCAACTATCCAAGAAGCTCAAGGTGTATCTCAAGTATTGGAGGACTTCTCCCTCATGTGAGGTATGGAATAAATAAATCTAAATCTCAATTTGTTTTTCTTTAATACTCCAATCAATGTGTAGAACCATATAGCAAGAACTTTTGGCTTTCAAATTATAAAGTTTCCCTCAAAATAGTTTGGAACTTCACCAGTGGATATCCCCCTGAAACACAACCTTTGGGCATATTTCATTCATAAATTCAATAATAAGATGGTCAATTGGATGTTTTGATCCCTAAACATTGTAGGAATAATTGGTCCTCCTCCAATTAGTTCTACATGTTGAGATTTTGTGTATTGGGGTAGCATCGGGTGTGCTCTAGCCCTGAAACTTTGTGGAGGGGCTAAGAAACACATCACCTCCAAAACAAAAAAAGAGTTTGGATAAATTTCATCTAGTGTTGAATTTATTCAAATAATTATTATTTTTAATGAGGACCCTAAGTCTAACTTAAGGAATTAGAAAAATTAAAGTGAATTAATTAAACACATGTGATGAAACGTTCTAAGTGACACGGATCAAGAATTATTTTAATCTCAAACTTAAATAAGAGATTAAATCATGGTCGTTGATGTCTCAACGAAAAATTCTAAGAGAAAGGCTTGAGGGTCAGTTGGAGACACACACACTAAGGCAGAGCCGAGAGATTGAGTTGGAATTCTAGGGCGGGTTTGCTAAGAATTTCCAGAAGAGTTTTCTGCATCGAGGGGTAGTATTGGCTGAGGGGAGGATCTGATCCCAGAGCCAAGAGTCAGGAAGAGGAAGAGGAGCAGCAATCAAGAGCAACGTAGAAAAGCAAGGGCAGTAGCAACTGATGTGCAGCGCAAAGGGATTTAGCCACTACACAGGCCCAGGAGGGGCAGCGATGGGGCTTCAGGAGGCCACTACGGTTACACAAAAGGCCTTCTAGGGTAGCTAAGGACTATTCCACCTAGTCAGGGGTTATGCATTCCCCTTCTGAGTAGCGCAGGGGCATGGAGATCTTAGCAGGGCTGACACTGGGGCTTCAGGGGCAACGCTGAGGTTTCTAGGGCTAGAAACTGGCTGAGTCTTGTAAATCCCATTTGAGGGTGTGGATTGTCAATCTTTTGGTCTCGGAACATCAGGTATTGCTATAGATCTATTATTTTCTCTATCAAGTTAGCCAGTTGGGTGCCCAGATTTGTTGTACTCAGATTCTACTTAATAATAATAAACCCTCATGTATCTTCTGCACTGGTTTTCCCGCCTTGGGTTTTTTCGGGGACATTTGTTCGAAAAATCTGTGTGTCACTTTGTTGAATGACCGTAATATTCAATAAATAATTTGTATGTGTGTAGGTTGTTAGTTGTGTTTACTTTGGTATTTTATGAATGTTTTATGGAAATAACTTATATAATTTAATCAAAAGTAGGAGAAGTAAACCAAGATACTACAGTAGGATTTCTGCATTATTGTATTCAGAAATTTTCACATGGTATTAGAGCGATCACAGATCAAGATGAATCTCCAGCAAATCAGCTGAAGAATATTTTTCTACATGGTAGTAGCGGAAGCAACAAAGATCCAGAGAGGGAAGCTCAGCAGCAGGAGGACGCAAACCCAGAGAAGGGCAGCGTTGCAGCTTCAGAAGGCCATCAGGATTTCGCAGAGGCTATCTAGGGCAGCGTAAGGACTGCGTCACCCAGTCTAGGGTTACGCAATCCACTTTTGAGCAACGCAGAGGTTGCGCTGGGCAAGTCTGCTCATGCAGAGGCCAGCCAAAGGGACATAGTCCAATATTCTTGTATGTTTGCCGAGATCCGGAAGCAGTGCTTCAATTATTCAACAGTGTTGGTGTGGTAGAGATTCTGCCAATGCAGAATTGTGACTAGCTAAGTCAACAAAGAGCAGGATGAAGACAGTCACTCAACAGATCTAAGCCAAACAGATCTAAGATTCAATCGGGAGGATCAAATAGAATTGGCCTATTGTTTTGGCTGAAGATTTCCAGGAAGGAAATCAGTTTTAAGAAGGAGTAGTTACTAGAGGGTTTTTAGTCACCAAGAAACCAAGATCCAACATTTCTTTGTTTCCAGAGAAAGAGGGAGAAGAGTATTTTTTCTGTCAAATTTGAGCTAGATTACTTCTCATGGGCTGAGAGATCAGGAAAGGTTGGATGGTGTGTCCAACTTCTTCATTTGGAGGGCGAGGATCCTATCAGTCCTAGATGAGTATGACATTAAGAACCTTGTGGAGAATGTCCTAGATGAGCCTACAGATCCTAATCCTATGAAGAAATTCAATGAAAATCAAGCGCGACTAAACTTTTTATTATAGATGGAGTAAAATGTCACATTGTTCCACACATTTCCGGGAAGAAGATGTGAAATGATATGTGGACCACATTAGAGGCAATGTATCAGGAAAGCTTTGTTCAACAAAAAATGCTTCTAGAGAATCATATGAGACTATTGCAGATGCAGAAGGGTGAGGAGGTAGATCCATTCATTTTATGAATTCAGACTATCCGAGATCAACTAATTGCCATGGGCGCACCTTCGGACGAAGGGCTCTTGGTAACAACTTCCATGAATGAAGTCACCGAGGATTGGGAAATTTTTTTCCAAAGCATATTAGGTAGTGTAGCGTTACCATCCTAGGTGGACATGTGGGAAATCATTTTCCAAGAGGTAATCAGGAGAATCACCAAGAGGTAGAACAACATCAGCGGAACTGTCAGGGTGAAGAAATAATAGGAAGATGATGCATCCCTTGCATCAAAGGAACGAAGGTAGCAAGGGAGAAGAAGAGGGACCTATCCAAGGTCTGATGCTTTAACTGTGGCGAACTTGGACACTTCGCCAGCACTTTTCCTAAGAAGAACGAAAAAGGAGCTTCTGATTCCAAGGCTGCATTAGAAAAGGACAATGGGAGTGATGATGACGTAGCCATGAGTGCTCATGAGCCATGTAATTGGGGTGACATGGATATATAGAGCAGCTACAGACGGAAGTGGATGGATCCTTGAGTAAAACCAACTCTTGGATCACATACAAGGTACAAGATCCTGAAGATGGTAGCGGGACAAGTAGATGGATGCAAAAGATCACAATGAAGCGGAGGGCAGTGCTGAGATGTTGTAGAGGGAGCAACGTAATGCAGAGGCAGCAGTGCAGTGGCTGATGGGACTTCAGCAGTGCAAAAAGGTAGTGCTCACGCAGTGTAGAGCTATAGAAACGCAGTGGCTTCAGGAGGACAATGTAAAGTAGCAGCCAAGAGAGTTTCAGTTATAGGATGCAGCCTGACTTGTCTGTCAATAATTGGGAAATATTATTTCAGTTTCTTACTTCTCGGAAATTGAGTTGCAGTGTAGCAGTTAGCAGTGGCAGTGCTATGGGCAGCATGATGCAACAAGTACAAATGTGGTAGTTTCAGTGGCAGTGACATGGAAAACACTATAGAGAGCAGCAGCACAGTGGATGGAGGGCAGCAGGCCAAGCATTAGTAGTGCAAAGACGAATGCCAGGATCTTGTGATACATGGTGTGGATGTATTGCTTGAGCGCACTCTGTGCTAAGAGGGAGTGTTGAGATTTTGTGTATTGGGGTAGTATCAGGCGTTCTCTATCCCTGAAACTTTGTGAAGGGGCTAAGAAACACATCACCTCCAAAACCCATAAAACGTTTGGAGAAATTTCATCTAGTGTTCAAGTTATTCAACTAATTAATTTTTTAAATGAGGACCCTAAGTCTAACTTAGGGAATTAGAAAAATTAAACTGAATTAATTAAACACATGTGATGAAATGTTCTAAGTGATGCAGATCAAACAGTATTTTAATCTCAGTTGTCGATAAGAGATTAAATCACGATCGTTGATGTCTCAACGAAAAAATATAAGAGAAAGGATTGAGGTTCAGTTGGAGACACACACACGGAGGCAGAGCTGAGAGACTAAGCTAGAATTCTAGGGCAGGTTTGCTAAGAATTTCCAGAAGAGATTTTTTCATTGAGGGGCAGCATTGGCTGAGGGGATGATCTGATCCCAGAGCTAAGAGTCAACAAGAGGTAGAGGAGAAATAATCAGGAGCAGTGCAAAGAAGAAAGGGCAGCAACAGCAATGCAAAGGGCTTTAGTCGCTACGCAGGCCCAAGAGGAGTAGCGCTGCAACTTCAGGAGGCCACCAGGGTTATGCAGACGCTTTCCAGGGTATCATAAGGGCGGTGTCACCTAGTCAGGGGTTACACAATTCCCTTCTGAGTAGCGTAGGGGCACAGAGAGCCTAGCAGGGCTGATGTTGGGGCTTCAGGGGAAACGTTGGGTTTTCTAAGGCCAGAAATGGGTTGAGTCTTGTAAATATCGTTTGAGGGTGTGGATCAGTCAAGATTTTGGTCTCAGAATAATAGGTATTGTTGCGGATATATTATTTTCTCTGTAAGGTTAACCAGTTGTGTGCCCAGATCTGTTGTAATCAGATTCTACTTAATAATAATAAACCCTCATATATGTTGCACTAGTTTTCCCGCCTTGGGTTTTTCCGGGGACATTTGTTCGAAAAATCTGTGTGTCACTTTGTTGAATGAGCATAAAATTCAGTAAATGTTTTTTATGTGTGTAGGTTGTTAGTTTTTCTTACTTCTGGATTTTCTGAATATTTTCTGGAAACATATTGTATAATTTAATTATAAGTAGGAGAAGTAAACCAAGATACTACAGTAGGATTTCTACATTATTGTATTCAAAAAATTTCACACTAGAAGCTCATTTGATTTATATTTTTTCTACTCTCCTGGTTCCCTCCATCCTTAACACATTATAGAGCATTCAACAATACTTTTCGTTGGGGCATAGCAAAAATGGATAAAAGAAGGTCCTTAGTAGCATGGGATAAACTATGTAGGCCTAAACTTAAAGGAGAGCTTGGTTTAAAGGACCCATCAACCCTAGCCATAGTATTAGGAGCCAAAATTTGGTGGCATTGGCTACAAGGTAGAAAATATTTATGGAAGCACATTTGGATTCAGAAATACGTAAAACATGCCCCAATATAGAAGCTAATAAGAACTTCCTTTAGATCAATGGGATCTTCCATTTGTAAATTGGAAAAAAGGGGCATTTATATCATTTTGCAACATTGCTTTTGGGTCATATGAGATGGAGAATTGGCCTTATCTTAGGATGACTTATGGAAATAATTACGCAAGCTCGATGGTCATAATTATTTAAACACTCTTCAACTCACTATGTAGACAGAGGGCTTGCTCAAATTCAAATATTATTGGGTTAACCACAACTCTTCCTCTTCTTGGAGACAATCGCTGGAACCAATGAACTAGAACCCAATGAAGCAATATGGTCATAATTTTGGTAGAAACTACAAGACCAATGAATCATGATCTCTACTCACCCATAAAAACTTAGATGGGGATATAAATAAAAAAACATTCTTAACTAGAAAATCTAGAGTCTCGAGACTAGGTATACTGAGATCCTTGAGGCCTCCATATGGAGAAATAGCTGGAAGTAAAAATTATGGCCAAAATGTCTTAATATTTCTTTGTCTCCTCGTACAGGCGAAAACGCTAACTAGGGAAAATATCCAAAACCGCAACTTTTTGGGACCCTTAAGATGTCGTGTGTGCTTCCTTGAATCAGAAAAAATTGGAGCACTTATTCAATTTTTTCTCTAATACCAACGCTATACGGACAACATTAGAGAGCAATATGAAACACCTAGATCATGACACCTTAATTATCCCTCAAACCATTGAAAATCTGGAGAGCACAAGTATTTAACAACCCCATTTTAAACAAGATTTGAGTCTTATTTCCAGGTTTTCTTCTTTGGGGCATTTGGAAATAAAGGAACCACTACATATTCATAAATAGTTTCCTTCCTGATAACCATCTTTAGCTCCTCATTCAAAGGAACATCAGAGAATCCATCCCAAAGCAAACCTAGTTGGACCAGGACCTAGGATCAAAAGCATCCATTTTATTGTTGTGTATGTGTTATATTCTTTCCATGACTAGTCGCACGCTTTGGGGGGGGGGGGTAGCCTCTCCTATTAGTTGCACCGGGCGCAGCGGGGGGGTCACAAGGGGGGCACTAGGACCCCCTGTCCAGGGGTTCACAGAGGGAGGGTAGCCCCCTGCGTAGGGTCCAGGGCATCGCCCTCGGAAAATTTTATTTGGACCCTATTTTAGGTGGGCGAACCCGCCTATGGTTTTGTGCATGGGTTTGCACATGGTTTTGGGTCATGATGGTTTTTGGCCCCTGGTATTTTGTAGATCCGGTCAAGGGAACTACAGTTATGTTCTAATCCAGGGTTAATGAATTGGGTTTTATGAATGTTTCGACATGTATATATATGTGTTGTAACACTAAAAGGAATATAATGAAAAATCAAGCTAGTAGTCCCGATTTAGGATCCAAGGGAAATTTTTTTGTATATTTGTTTTATGTTTTATGCTATTGCTCTTATTTATTTTATGTCTTTAAGAATTCTTTTGCAGATAATTTATGTTCAGGGTTAAAGCCTACATCTACAATACTAAAAACTATCCCTTCATATCCCTTCTCGCTCTAATATTCTCCCCAATTCTCCACCTATCCAATCCAACTCGGCACCTACTCCAGAAAATTTTTTAAAGCTTAAATTCAATGGAGCATCAAAGGGAAATGCAGGCCTTGTCGGATTTAGTGGATTATAAAGGGATCACTCTAGAACTCCCCTCTACATTTAATCAGGACCCATGGAGCACAATAACAATAATCCAGCCAAGTTGAAGGTGTTGGAAGAACGAATAAGGATCGTGCATGCTTAGGGCTACATCAAGTTGATGGTGGAAGGAGACTCAAAATTAGTCATGACTATAAACCACAAAATTCTCAATGATACACCCTTTTCCAAGGTGTCTTGCAACTGGAGAATGAAAAGCCCTTTACATCCATTGTTATGGCCATCCCTATGATCGTTCCTACCCATATTTTTATTTCAAGAAACAAAATAGAAGGTTGTTCTACTCACTGGCCACCTCAATCAAATGCTTTCAGTAACTCAAATCCAAGAATTGTAGAGCTCAAACTCCATATATGGGGTGCACATGACTCGAAAAGGTGTGAGGCTTGTTGCTGCTGCACCATTCCTTTTTAGAGAGCTTGTTAACCACATGGATCATTTTCACCGTCATAAGGAGTTAGAATACCCAATGAGCACCTATTGATCGTTTCTTAAGTCATACTTTAGACATGCACCTGTTGATATTTTCTTTAAGCCATACCTTATACACGCTATAATAACGGGTTACAATAGGTGAATATAATAACCTGCTCCTCAGCTAAAAGTTTCAAGCAATGTGTAATATCAAGTGCAGGAGTATAGACTCCTGTTTCCACTTCCACTTATGGACTAGATTGTTATATATTAGATTTTCTCTTCACTTCACTCATATTCATCATTTCTAAAAATATATTTCAGAATATACCATCAAAATAAAAATGACCTTCATTTATTGCTCAAATTTACTATTTACAAAATTGTATCCATGATAAATTTGGAAGTAAATTTTCAGAGATCAATTTCCCCAAAACTAATGTTTGAGCTTATTCTTTCTCCCATTCCCAAATATTAAACTGTCTGAGAATAAAACGAAATACACCACTTCATTAAGGGTGAGTGGGTTGGGTGAAAGAATCTTCTGCACACACCACAAACCCATCCTTATCATGCCATGATAGGTATTTCCATGATTATACCAGTGAGTGACACTCATGAATAATGGGTTGCTGTTACAGATAAGGATGTCCAAACGTAACTCCTTTTCTCAAAAATTTCATGTTTGAAAGAAAATATTATTAGCCACATGACTGAGACGACGATGCGTTCGCCTGAAGATTGATGCGTACAAAAGGAAAAACATGGCGGTTTGAGTGGTGTTTATCCCACGCTCCCAAGGTATTACAAGCGATAACCATCCATAAAGTTGTTCTGATTCTGAAGAGACAAGCCTTCCCCTTCTGAGACACGGTATTTCTACTATTACCACTCGACTCCCCCTCGGTGGTGAAGTGGTAGCTACGCAGGAACATCTGCCTTTTCTCCAAACACTCTTTCACATAATCAAATCCAAATTGGCCTTCGCTGAGGATGTAATTAATTTTGCAGTCGTGTGGATAAAGAGGGGATCTTAAGGAAAGGCTCTCTGATAATCTTCTCACACCTTTTCTTGGCGCAGCAAGAATAGGAGCAGGAGAAGGAGCGGTGAGATGATAATTCAGTCCCTGGAGATTGTTGCAAAAAGAGAGATGCTTCCCAGACACCGACCTCGACAACGCAGCTGCGGGATTCATCATTGTGTTTATTTCTATTCCTAGAAATACACCAGTTGTTCGCGGAGTTTTTGTTCTCCTCGAAAATGAGTAAATTTTTAATGTTCAAGGGCTCCATTTATCCTTTTTATGGAAGAGTGAGGGATGGGTGAACGTATGGACTGCAAGGCGACACAACAATATCAAGGAAATTCCTTGTTAATTCGATTCTCATTTCCTTTGCGTGAAACTTACGGTTCACAAACACTTTCACAATAAACAAGTTTTGCATTGTTTCTCAAAAATAAATAGGCCTTCAAGCCTCATTGTAACACTGTTCAGAGGCATGTAGCCGCCACATCTCTTCTCAGAGATAAGCTACCATAGCCCTAGCTAGTTTATTTCCATTTTGTCTGTAAACATATTTCAGTTATTTGATATTAATGAAATGAAGTATTATTTCCGTTGCATCTTTGTATTTGTGGTTATATGTGTATTCTGTTGTGTTCCTACATAAATTTGGATCAGTCCTGGTTTTCACCTCAAGTTGTTTAGACCATAATTTTGGGAAGACCCACTAATGGAAAAGATCCTCTCCACTTCACAATTTACTTGGATGATAAATAATATAAGAACTATAATAATGAACCCTATAGAAATGTGCGCAGAGGAATATGGGCCAGGATCGAACGTATGCCACCTATCACTCAAACCACTTATGGGTGGCTTTCCTAGGAGGTCCACAATTCATTGAAAAGACTACATCTAGGGAAGAAATTTTATCCGCAAGCATGTCCTAATAGAATGGAAAATCCTAAGAAACATGGAGTGAATTTGAGTTAAATAGGGGGTGAGTAAACCAACATGGCTTTGCTTGATTTTCCTTTGAAACCCCCCACCCCCCGCCCACCCGCGCCCACCCCCCCCCCCCCAAAAAAAAAGAGGAACCGAGTATTCATAAATACAATTTAGAAAGAAAACTGAGAAGTGGAGGGGAATGAGCATTATCCATTGTGTTAATATAAATAAGAAGCACTAGACCCGAGAGAGTTGAAAGAACCCCATCCTAATGTTAATACATTGTGACTGTTGAGATTTTGTGTATTTGGGATAACATCAATTGTGCTCTAGGTTCCAAATTTTGAGGAAGGACTAGAGTTCACCTAATCTACAAGTTCCAGAAATGGATTTGGGAAATTTCATCTGGTTTAGGAGATATTAAATTAATTAATTATTTTAAGTATATTTCCTAAGTCAAAACTTAGCGAACTTAAATAATTAAAGTGAATTTAATTAAACATGTGATGAAATTGTCTTAAGTCACACGGATCAAGCTTTCTTTTAATCTTAGCCATTGATTAAAGATTTAATCTTGGTCATTGATTTTTCAACGAGAAAAGTATAAATAAAAGGCTTGGGATCATTTGTAAAGACACGCAGAGGTAGAGCATTGAAGCTAAGCTCAGATTTTAGGGCAGAGTTTACTAAGAATACTCAGAAGTGTTTCAGTTGCAGAGAGGGGAATTTAGGTCAAGGGGATGATCTGATCCCGGGATCTAGAATACACAAGAGGAAGAGATCAGCTCAAGGACAACGCAGAGGAAGGTAGCAGTAGCAGCAAAAATGACAACACAATCTCTCCAAGGACAGCATGATTTTCAGTAGGAAACTCTCAGGGGTTACACAGAGACCCTTCAGGGGCAGCGTAGTGACTGCGTCACCTAGTCTGGGTAAAGCAGTCCCTTTCGGAGCCACGATGAGGGTTTGGATGACGTCCAAGGCTGACGCAAAATATTTTAGGGGCTTCAAAGGCTGACACATAGTCTTTCAGGGACATTGCTGGGGTTTCTAGGCCCTAATATTGGCTAAGTTCTATAATCCCATTTGAGGGTGTGGATTAGTCATTCTTTTTGCCCTAGATCAGTGAGTGAGTTGTAGATCTAGTATTTTCTCTGTCGGGATTTCTAGATCAGATGGTATTACAGCTTAAGGATTTGAACCTTAGGAGCTAGAGTTTTACTCAGCGTTTTTTTTGTGCAAAGATATAGTTGATTGTTTGCAATTTTTGATGCTTACTAGGCTTAAACTCAAGAGAGGTGAAGGACACTTGGTTAGTGCACAAAGTAATCCACAACCAAGAAGGGTCAGAGAGACACATCCAAGAGCCATAGAAGCAGATTCAAACATGTCTTCAAGATAGGGAGAAACTCTTGAAGATATGGATCCCAAATAAGAAGAACGGGTATTCCGAAAAACTTTCCTAGACATGACAAAGATGGTGAGGATAGTCTACCAAGAAAGGAATGATAGGCTTGTTGGAGAAGGGTCTAAAAACTAGAAAGAAGGAGAGGGTTCTTTAGGAGGAAAGAAAGGTGATGACCAGTCAAAGAAAGGACATGGAGGTAATGGTGATCCACCATCCCCATCTTCATCCTCTTCCTCTACATCGTCATCCTCAACTTCGGTGAATCAATCTCACAAGTCTAAAACTACTGGTAAAAGTCCATTTTTAAAGCTTGATGTTAAATTTGAGTTGCCTATGTTTAATGGTGAAGTCAATGCAGAGAAACTTGAAAATTGGATAAGACAGTTGGAAGTTTACTTGAGGATACAAAACCTTCATGAAGACTACACCAAGATTCAGTTGGCTTCTTTAAGAATGGAAGGAGCAACATTGGTTTGGTGGGAAGCCAAGACCAAGGATGAAATTAAAAAACATGGTAAGATTACTTTATCATGGGCTGAATTTATTTCCGCAATTAAGCAACAATTTTATCCATTAGCTCATTTACAAAAGGCTATCATGAATTGACAAAGTTTTAGACAACTTAAGGGACAAAGTGTTCAAGATTATACTCAAGAGTTTAGACGAAGGGCTTTATTACTTGGAATTGATTTGCATAGCCAAGAGACTTTGCTGAAATATATAGGTGGTTTACACATATATCTTATACATACTATCCTTATGTTCAATCCTAGTAGTATAGACGAAGTTTGTGTACAAGCTACACATTTAGAGGCTTGAGGGAAACAATATTTTGATGGGAATATGGATAGTGAATTTAAAGGCAAAGGGAGAAAAAGAAATGAAAACTCTAGGAAATAAAAAGGAAAGTTATTTTGTAAAAATTGTTCCAAGACAAGCCACGATGAAGAACATTGTTGGAGACTTCATCCGGAGTTGAAACCAAAAAAATTTGAAAACAAATATAAGGCCAAAGAAAAGGGAAAAACAGTTGCAACTGTTGAAGACTTAGGGTCTGAATCAGGTGATGAAACTAAAAGCATAGCCATGGTACTAAAGAACATAAAGGGGAAACAGGTTGTAAAGGAAACAAATCCCAATTCTATCACTTTAAAATATCACATAGAAGCTCAAAATGAAAAGAGGAGGATAGAGCTATTTCATATAAGGATAATCTCAAAACACACAAAGATAGACACACTATTTGATAGTGGGTCTCAAGCAAACCTCATCTCAGAAGACTTAGTCAAGAAGCTGAAAATTGAGACCATTCCACATCCAAAGCCATATCCACTTGGATGGATTTGCAAGGATGCTAATTTACAAGTCTCAAGAAAGTGCATGTTGCGCTTCACCATAATAGCTCATTATGTTGATTTGGTTGAACTAGATGTGGTACCACTTGACATTACAGGTGTGGTGTTGGGTAGTCCATATTTATATGACAGAAAAGCGATCTTCCATCGCCATGAGAAAAGTTATCATCTGTTCAAGGATGGAAAGGAATTTATTGTGAGAGCACATTGGAAGAAGCTAGAATCTTCTTTAGTCAACACAGGACAATTGAAAAGGCTCTTCAATGCAAGTCAAAATCTGACTTTGTTGATGATTAAGCAAAAATATTTTGTACATAATCCTTTTCATGTTATTGCTGATGTAAATGATGATATGTTTCAGTTTGAAAGCAGGTCATCTTTGGAAGAAGATGAAAAGATGTTGCAGAAAGTGCCTTTAGTGTCGATCGGTGCAGATAACAAAGTGTTGATGCAAAGTGGTGCAAGAATCCAAGAGAGGGTAAAGCATGCAAGCAAAGAGGGCACAAAGTTCAGTATGGGTCATTGCTAGTTTCATAATGGAAAATTGGTATGGCAAGAAACTTGGTCGGAAATCGACACAAGTACATGGCTCATTCGGCAAAAATTCGCCCTAAGGACAGTTGGCAAGGTGAATCTCAATTTCAGTTTCCTTTGAAGGTAGACCATTGTAAAAACAATATGTATTCTGCAAATTTCAGTTGTTGTTCTGCAAATTTCAAAAATTTTCATCATGACTCAGTCAAGGTTAGCAACAGTCAGTGAGTGGATTCAAGGAAGAATTTATCTTTTTATTCCTCAATTTGGAATATTCCTTGTGGGCGTATCAGTTTTTGACAAGTGGCAAGTTCGTATTCGTTGAAGGCTTGACTTTTAGTTTGGCGGGAAAATCATGGGCTGCCACGTGGCGGGCCCGGAGGCTGCCACATGGCCCCAGGCCGCATTTGAATGGTGTATGGAAAAATTTTATGAGTCTGCAAGGTTTGAACCACGGACCTCACCGCCACTAGCACAAGCGCCTACCATTAGGCCACCGGTTTAGTTCTTAATATGTATGGTTTACAAATCATATTTGAAGTTACATAATGGTTTGGTTGGGCGGCAAAGGGGGCCAACCCCCTAATACATATAACCCTATGGCGGTAACCCTCGCGCTAAGACATATTCCACCGACGGTTGGAAACGGTTTCACAACCGTGATATGTGGCCACTCGTCATAACATAAAATGCCACGGTGGTTTGTTAAACGAATTACGTCGACATTTCCGGCGGAAACAAATGGTCATGTGACCACATTCAAACTTTAAATTAAATGCCATTTTAACCATACCCTAATTTGGAGAACGTGCCACCAATTTTGGTAGACATAGCCAGTTTTAGCGCTGCTAACTGAAGTTGCTCCAGTTTTAGTGGAGGGTTTTGGGGATAATTAAGCAGAAATTTTTTTTGAGCATAACTTCTTCAATATTGAACCAATTTGGAAAAATTTTGGTCAATTTTGGGTATTCTAAGCATTCTGGAGCCATTGGAACTAGTTGCAGAGCCAACAGAGGTGTTTTTCAGCCATTTTTGCTTCAGGTAAGCTTGGAGAGCCATCAGGGCCATGAGGGAAATGGAGCTGCATTGGGCTACACTTCATTGTTTGTGGTGAAATAAAAGCCATACTTAGCTTATTTATGTCTTCTGAATTCATTTTCACAACTGTTTCAGCCTGTTTAGGCTTCTTTCTCACTATAAAATCAATTTGAGAAACCTAATAGAGCAAGGACATGCCCATTGGGAGCCTTGGACCCAGCAGATGTAGCTCATGAGGGGTGAAATGCCTCATCATGTTGCTGTGTTTTTATGGTGAAGTTATTCTATTGTGTATTTCTATTTCAAGATGTTAAACAGTAATTTTAAATTAACATTCCCTCACACATAAACTCAAAAACAGTTACCAAAAACTCTTTGTTTAATTTGCAAGACATGACAAACAATTTGCACACTTAATTAAATGGAAATTAATATTTTGCACAGCATTACAAATAGTTTCATTTTCAGATCAGTTGTAGATCTAGTATTTTCTCTGTCGGAATTTCCAGATCTGGAACCCAGATTTGTGTATTCAGAAATATTCTTAATAATAGAACCTTCTAGCAACCAAAGACCGGTTTTCCCGCATTGGGTTTTTCATGGGACTATCTGTCCAGAAATAACTATCACTTTATCAATGTGTTCTTGTGTCTATTCTAGATCTGGATTGGTAGAGATATGTTATGTGTTTTGCTTTGATTTTAACTTGAATTTATTCAATTAATAACTTATCTAAGTAGGATTAGCATAACAGGATTAACAGTAATAATTTATGCATAAAGTATAAGATTCATAAATTTCTACATGGTATCAAAGCAATTGCAAATCTAGGAGGGTCACCAGCAAGAGAATCTGAAGGATCTAGCTGTAGGAGCAGCTGGAAAAGCAACAAAAACATAGATCTGAAGGGACAGCGTAGTTTTCAGGAGAAGATTCACGCAGAGGGAAGGGTGACGTTGTCCAGCACCGTGTCCTAGCAAGCCCATGCAATTACTGCGCAGAGGTAGCTCAGAAATAGCGCTGGTTTGGTCTGAAGCTAGCCAATGTGATTTAGATGTGAATCTGTCAGGTCCAGAAAATACTGCAGAAAAGCTGCAAAAATTCAGAAGAGCTAGTGGGGTTAAAATTCTGAAGTTTTCAGATTTTTATCCTTAGCACAAGTGACAAATATTAGAAGGAGATCAGCTTCTCAGGAAGTTTCTTGCCAAAGGAAACTTATATTTTGATCTTAGGATCAAAGAAGAAATTGAATCATAGTTGATTTGGTAGTTTTCCAAGGAGGGAAATCAAGTGTCAGAGGGAGCAGAGGGTGCCCAGTTCATAAAGGACCCTAGATCTAGATCTCTAGTATAGAGAGGAGGAGCTCTGACACATTCTGAGCAGATGGCTCCTCATGGATTGTGTAATCAGGATAGGCTAGAGGGCCTCTCAAACTTTTTGGTTTGGAAAGCAAGAATCTTGATTGTCCTTGAGGCGTACAATCTAAGAGACCATGCAGAGTGGACTTTTGCCACACCGACAGATGCAGATATCCTATGGAAGCATAGGGAAGTTGTTGGGCATGATAAGTGGCTGATAATGGAGAGTATCAGGGACCATATTGTACCACACATAACTGAGAAGAAGACAGCTAATGAGATGTGGAAGGCCTTGACTTCCCTATATGAGGGAAGCTCTTTCCAAAGGAAAATGTTGTTGGAGACCCAATAGAGGCCATTCATGATGACCAAGGGAGAAGACATGGAACATTTCCTCTTTAGACTGCAGGCAATCAGGGATCAACTGACTCCAATGGGTGCAACCGTAGATGATGCTTTGATAGTCAGGACTGCCCTCAAAGCAGTCACGAATGAGTGGGAAACCTTTTTCCAAAGTATCTTGGGCAGAGAAGACCTCCTAGATTGGGACAACTTGTGGTCAATCTTGCGACAAGAAAAACTACACAAATTCACCAAGAGGCAGCACAACCCTACGTTGAGAAAATGAAAGAAGGAATAGGAAGAAGATGCAGCCTTGGCATCAAAGAAGCAGTCGAAGAAGAAGAAGAATCTTTCTAAGATCAAGTGCTTCCAGTGTGGTGAAATGAGACATTTTGTCTGCAATTGTCCGGAGAAGAAAAGGGACAAGGAAGCATCTTCTTCTAAAGAAGTTGTGGCAGATGATGGGTCAGGAGATGATGCAACCATGAGTGCTCATGAACCACAGAGATGGGGTTACATGGACATGTAGAGGAGTTACATGGAAGAAAGGAGGGATCCTTGAGCATCTCATCTCTTGGATCGCAAGCGAGCTACAATAGCCTTAAGAAAATAGCATGACAAGTAGAGCAGTGGGTGCATAGATCACAGACGAGGCGAAAGCAAAGGCAGATCTGAAGGCTAGGAGGAGCAGTGCATAGAAAAGTAGTAGCAATGTAGAAGCAGTAGCAGCATAGAGGCTGATGTGACTTCAGCAACGTAGTACAATGCTGCTTACGTAGCGCACTAGCAGCATGATAGATTTCAGCACAAGGAGTTGATGTGATTTCAGTAGTGCAGAGGGAGTCTGATTACACAGGTAGAGCTGTAGTTGTGCATCGTTCTTTGGATTCCAGCACATACCTGTAGCCTATGGAGCTTCAGTGATGAGGATGCAACCCATCAGACTTGTTTGTCAAAGATTGGGCAGGTGATTTAGTTGTTTCTCTCAACAACTGAAGTTGCAGTGCAGCAGAACAGTAGTGGTAGTGCTATGAGCATCACAAATGCAACATATTGAAAGGGAACTATAGTACAATGGTTGCAGTGATAGTGCCAGAGTCATGGGAAGTAGTACAAAATGGCAGCAGTAGTGCAGTGTTGAGTGGCAGGAGGCCAAGCTTCAGCAGCACAGAATCGGTACTCAAATTCATGTAATGCATAGTGTGATGTATTGCTAGAGTACACCCTTGATGCTAAGAGGGAGTGTTTAGATTTTGTGTATTTGGGATAGCATCAGTTGTGCTCTAGGTCCCAAATTTTGAGGAAGGACTAGAGTTCACCTGATCTACAAGACTCAAAAATGGATTTGGGAAATTTCATCTGGTTTAGGAGATATTAAATTAATTAATTATTTTAAGTATATTTCCTAAGTTAAAACTTAGGGGACTTAAATAATTAAACTGAATTCAATTAAACATGTGATGAAATTGTCTTAAGTCACATGGATCAAGCTTTATTTTAATATTAGCCATTGATTAAAGATTTAATCTTGGCTATTGATTTGTCAACGAGAAAAGTATAAAGGAAAGGCTTGGGGAAATTTGTAAAGACACACAGAGACAGAGCACTGAAGCTAAGCTGAGATTCTAAGGCAGGGTTTGTTAAGAATACTCAGAAGTGTTTCAGCTGTAGAGAGGGGAATTTAGGCAAAGGGGATGATCTGATCTCGGGATCTAGAATACACAAGAGGTAGAGATTAGCTCAAGGACAGTGCAGAGGAAAGCAGTAGCAAAAGCAGCAAGGACAACACAGTAGCAGCAACAGCAAGGACAACGCAGTCTCTCCAAGGACAGCATGGTTTTTAGCAGGAAACTCTCAGGGGTTACGCAGAGACCCTTCAAGGGCAGCGTAGTGACTGCATCACCCAGTCTGGGGTAAAGTAGTCCCTTCCGGAGCAATGATGAGGGTTTGGAGGACATCCAAGGCTTACGCAGAAGCTTTCAAAGGCTGAGGTAGAGCCTTTCAGGGACAACGCTGGGGTTTCTAGGCCCTAATATTGGCTGAGTTCTGTAAATCTCATTTGAGGGTGTGGATCAGTCATTATTTTGGCCCTAGATCAGCTAGTGAGTTGTAGATCTAGTATTTTCTTTGTCGGGATTTTCAGATCTTGAACCCGGATTTGTGTATTAAAAAATATTCTTAATAATAGAATCCTCCAGCAACTAGAGACCAGTTTTCCCGCATTAGGTTTTTCCGGATACTATTTGTCCATAAATAACTGTGTCACTTAGTCAATGTGTGCTTGTGCCTATTCTAGATATGGATTGGTAGAGATCTGTTATGTGTTTTGCTTCAATTTTAACTTGAATTTATTCAGTTAATAATTTATCTAAGTAGGAGGAGCATAACCGGATTAACAGTAATAATTTCTGCATAAAGTATAAGATTCATAAATTCTACAGTGATCAGTGTCTGATCTGTGACCAATGATGAAAGTTCATTCTCTGGATTGAAATCAACTAATACTCAAATTTTCAACTACTCAAATTTCGAGTTGGAGCACTTGTTGGATGCAGAATTTAAATCTTCATCCAAGGAGTACCCATGTTGCATATTTTTTATGTTCAAAAAAATGAAAAATACATGAAAAGTGTGATTGCAATCAAGTTTTTTCATGTATTTATCATTTTTCATGTAGCAGGGTCCATTGAAAGTATGCAACATGGGTACTCATTAGATGAATAATTAAAGTTCACATCCAAAGAGTGCTCTCGTTCAAAATTTGAATAAAACCGTAGGGAGATAAGTTGAAAATACAAGTTGAATTTTCTTTTTCTTTTTTCCCTTTAAAATTTGATGATATAATCTAATATTATTTTATTATTTCTACTATTATTTTATAATATTCCTTAGAAGACCCATTTTAGACCTCAAAATTCTCTAATGAGAGGAAAAAAATAACTTGGGACATTATCCAAAAGCGCAACATTTTGGGACCCTTAAGATGTTACCTATGGTTCCTTGAACTAGAAAACTTCAAGCACTTATTTAATGGTTTCTATATACCAACTATCTATGGACAACCTTAGAGCACAATATGAAACACCCAGATTGCAAAACACTAAATATCCCTCAAACCATTAAAATTTTGAAGAACAAAAGTTTTTAACAATCCCATTTTAACCAGGATTTGGCTTCTGTTACCAAGTTTTCTTCTTTACGGCATCTGGAGAGAAAGGAGCTTTTGAATCTTTAGAAATAGTTCCCTTCCTTACAGCTAACATTGGCTCCTCATTCAAAGGAACATCTGAGAATCCATCCCAGTGCAAACCTAGTTGGACTAGGACTCAAAAGTAGAAGCATCCATTCTACAATACTAGAAACTACACCTGAGTACACCCTCTCTCTCTCTCGTACTCTCCCCAATTCTCCAGCTATCGCATCAATTGGGCATCTCCTCCCCACAATTTTGTAAAGCTTAACTTTGATGGAGCATCAAAGGGGAGATCTAGACCTATTAGATTTGGTGGAATCTTCAGCATCTCCTCCCCACAATTTTGTAAAGCTTAACTTTGATGGAGCATCAAAGGTGAGATATAGACCTATTAGATTTGGTGGAATCTTCAGGGAGCACTGTGCAACTCCCCTCTAGATCTACTAAGGACCTGTGGGGCACAATATAATCCAGTTAAGTTGAAGGTGTTGGAAGAAGGAATAAGGATCGTGCAAGCTCAAGGCTACACCAAGGAGATGGTGGAAGAAGACTCGAAATTAGTCATCATTATGATCGACAAAATTCTAAATGGTATACCCCTATGTAAGGTCTAGGTCTCTTGCAGCTAGAGAATGGAAACCTACTCCTTCAAGTTGCCTCCCTAGTTATGACCATTCCTATGATCATTCCTACCCATATTCATAGGTCAAGAAATAAAATAGCAAACAAATTGGCCAAATTGGCCAATGAGGGATGTTTTATTCAAGCCACCTCACTCTTAACCTTATGGAACTCCTTCAATAACTCTCCCCTCAAACAAGATGTCAAATCTTAGCCCAGTGGCACTCAAACTCCCCCTAGATAGGGTGCACACAAAGTGAGAAGGTATGGGGCTTACTACCACCATTCCTTTTAGAGAGCTCAGTAACCACATGGATCATTTTCATCCTCATAAAGAGTTAAAATACCCCATAGGCACCTATTGATGTTTTCTCAAGTCATACTTTAGACACGTTGTAATAGCTGGTTGCAATAGGTGAATATAATGCCCCCCTCCTAAACTAAAAATTTCAAGCAATATCTAACATCAAATACATGAGTATAAACTGGCCACTCTACTTATTGCTTACCAAACCATGTTTCAAAATCCTTCATAATTCAGTGGTGACATGGATAAAATAGGAGTCGAACCAGCACCAGTGCTCCAACTAAAATAGAGTTCGGAATATTGATAAAACTTTCTTGGCTTCTATATGTTTTCAATGTGACATGCTTTAGCAATAGCTATATAGTGAGATTCAAAGTAAGTCCCCCCCAGTTTTTAGTGAAAGTTAAAATTGCAGTCAAAGTTAATATATTGAATTTTCAATACCAACTGTTATGGAATTTGAATACCATTTGCTTCATTATATTGGTTAGGTTAGACGATAGCAACCAATTAAATATGTTATATAGCTTGAGTGGGCCTAATGGTTAAGAGCATGTGTTTCCTCCTAAGAGGTCATAGGTTCAAAACCAAATGGGGATAGAGTATGTATGCCTTCGTAGACTTAGCAGTCAAATCGCTGCGCGGAGATGGGTCTCTTGTCCCACAAACAAGGAGGTCTCATACACCAATTTGGTGTGTGGCTTGGCCATAACCTTAAAATTGAATTATTATTATTATTAATTGAGAGTCTCTTGTGCCACAAACAAGAAGCTCTCATACACCAATTTGATGTGTGGCTTGGCCATAACCTTAAAATTGAATTATTATTATTATTAATTGAGCATAACTGATGTGTGGCTTGGCCATAACCTTAAAATTGAATTATTATTATTATTAATTGAGCATAACTGATGTGTGGCTTGGCCATAACCTTAAAATTGAATTATTATTATTATTATTAATTGAGCATAACTGCATAACTCTTGAATTATTATTATTATTAATTGAGCATAATTGATGTGTAGCTTGGCAATAACCTTAAAATTGAATTATTATTATTATTATTATTAATTGAGCATAATTGCATAACTCTATTGATCGTTAAAGCATATTTTGAAAATACAGAAAGTCCAGCCATAAAAGTCACTTATATTATATTTTTGTAAAATATTTTAAATATTTCAAAAACTCTATTTTAAATATTTCAAATTCGAAGATGGAAAAACTTAAACAGCTGATTAGGTTTCCATAAAATATTGCAAAATATACCATCAAAATAAAAATGAACTTCATTATTAATCAAATTTACTATTTACAAAACTGTATCCATGATAATCTCAGAAGTAAAAATATACAGAGATCAATCATGAATACAATTCCTGGTTAAACTACAATTGTCAAAAAGACCTCCCCCAAAACTCACAAATGAGCTTTTCTTTCTCCCAAATATTAAACCGTTTGGGAATGAAACGAGAGGCGTCACTTCGAATGAGGGGGCTGAAAAATATTCTGCACGCAGCAAAGATCCATCCTCATCGTGACATGATGGGTATTTCCATGATCATACCAGTGATAATTATCAGTTATGTGTTGATGTTAACAATTCTGATACCAAACATAATTCCTCTTCCCAAAATTTTAATCTTTCAAAGAACAATTTCCCCGATCACAGAAAATACTAGTGCCCACATCACCGCAATGACCACTCGTTCGCATGACGATGAATGTTTACAAATCCTTTAACAGGAAAATCGTGGCGGTTTGAGTGGTGTTTGTCACACGCTCGCGGGGAATTGCAAGCGATAACAGTCCATAATGCCGCTCTGATTCTGAAAGTCTTTGTTATCTTATCTTTATCTCTGACCAGCCACTTTGTTAAGCAACTTCGGTCAGTGCAGCGGTTGGGCATCTGTCCTTCATGATCATCACTCCCCGCGGACGATAAGTTCGTGCACTCGCTTGACTTAAAGTCAATGGTCACCTCTGAACAGTGGTGGAAAGAAACAGCCGAGCGGATTCATAAAGATTGAAGCGTCAGTTGACCAATGAAGTGAGAAGGGCACTGGCGTCGTCACTTGTAACAGTTGAAATTTGAGTATCAAAATGTTTAAGATTCGAATTTGAAATGGTCAGCAAGTGGAATTTGACAATGAAGTGATTGTTGTGTGCGTAGTCTAAAAAAGCAACAGAATGGTTTAGAATTGGGTAAAGATTTTGAAAAAATTTGGTTAAACTTCAGTATTTTGAGTGCAGGTTTTTGATAATGCTGAATCTATTTCTACTATAAAAATAAATTCCAAACACTCCAGCGACCTGATTTTTTGAATTCTAGAATTCTATTTTATTAAATTCCGAAAAAAAAAATGCCAGTCCAAACTAACTATTCTGTATACTGAGTTGACAACTTCATTGTTTTGTTTTTCCGAATGACATTTTGAAAATATTTCTGACGACACACTCACGCAGAGTGTTCCATCTTCTCGTTGACCAGTGACCAAGTCAAGCAACTTGCTCAGCACAGCAGATGGACATCTGTACTTCATGACTTCATGATCGTGACTCCACGTGGACGATAACTTCGTTGGCTCGCTGAAAACCAAAACTAAGACCGGCACTGCTATTCATTTAATGTCTGCAAATTGCCGTGCTTGACTTAAGTCAATGCCACCACTGAGCAAAGGTGGAAAATGGCGGAAAGTATTGGCATCAATTAAAGTATTCGTTGGCTATTTAAGTGAGAACGGTTTTCACATGTCATGGGATTGAATTTGTCGCTTCAAACGTTGCGTTCGTCGCTCCATATCAAACTATTTACGATTCTTTCATGTTCATGTCTATGTGTAATTTTTCTTTGATTTTAATTTTAAAAGGATAAAATACTAATTATAATATTAAAAAAATTATATAATATAGTGGCCTAAATCAATTTTTTTCCAATTATCTTATTTTTATTTTTGAGTTAATAATTATGATTAAAATGTTTTTAAAGTTTATAGTTTTATAATACAAAGGTTTTAAGGTATTATATCAATATATTTTTATAAATATGTTATGAGTAGATTAAAATTAAGAAAATATAATAATCAATTTTTCTAATCATTCAAAATAAATCTAGTTAACAAAATATATATTTTATTAAGTAAATGTTGTTTACACTATCATGTGATGATTTTTAAAAATAATACTTGTAATAAATAAATAATAATTACATTGTAAAGTGTTACTCTTTGAAAATAACTTTCCAACTGCCATTATGTACTGAAATGCACCATTAGATGGAGTGTTAAACAATTGAAACGTCTTGTACCTTTGGATTCCACCCTTGAAGTTTCAACTAACTCCTTGGTTCACGCTAGTTTGTTTAACCAAAACAAGATTTTGAGAGGAGTTGGAAGAGGCAGTCACAAGTCGTATCCAGAGTTTATCCATGGGTGCTCTAGACCACAGTGTTTTGGTGAGAGAGTCTAGCGTTGAGGCAGTTAAGAATTTTCATTATGGGATTCAGTAAGACTCGCATGGTCTCTGCACATCAGTTCATAGAGAGCTTGTCCCTCATCCTGGTAGTCAAGTTTTGTTTTTATTACCGCGACTGTCAACATTGGAGGTGTTTAATGATTCGTGTTACACGTGGAGGTGTTTAATGATTTGTGTTACAAATGAGGCTTTTTCCATTAGGGTTGAATTTTTTTTTGGTTGTTTTTTACTTGGCCAAGGATTTACCTGTATTACCAATCTAATATGCTCACTTCCTGCAGCGAATCTCTGGTCAAGTAGACGAGTTAATAAAGAGGACATCAAGGTTCTTTTCTTAGTTAATCCCTTTCAAATAGGGTTCAAGATTTTTTTGCTCCAAAGCTAACGCACTCTTCGAAACAAGTACCAAAATGATTTGACAATTTCATTTCCTGCAACGAATCTTTGGTAAAGTAGACAGGTTAATAAAGAGGACATTGGGGCTTTTTCTCAGTTAATCAATTTCAACTAGGGTTCAGGAGTTTGTGCTCCAGAGCTAACTCACCTTTCAAAGAGGTACCAAATGATTTGGCAGTTGTATGCATTTTATTTTCCAATCTATTCTACAAATCCAGGTGTGAGGTTATTGATTATTTAGCTTGTTTTTGTTGTTGCAGATGACGTAATTTAGTGTTCCCTCAACCCAACTTTGCATAGGTAAGCTCTCTTAGTCCAGCCCATTTTCGGCTTACTGCATCTATGGATTGACTACTATTGGTTTCTTCTGTGACTAGGTATTGTTATTTCCACTTAGGATGCCATTATCCATTGAACCTGGTTAAAAATATTGGCCACTGGCCTGCTTCTAATTCGACTGTTCTGAATTCTTACAAGTCTGTACTCTGAGCATCACTTGGGAATCTGAAAATTTGTAATCCCTAAGCTATGGTTTTTTTGTAACTTGTGAGGCTCTCACACTAATTATGTTTCTCCAGGTTACTAAGAGTGGAAAACAGGAGCGACATAGAACCGACCGATTTAATGGGGTGCACAAAATTTTATACTATTTAGCAAGCTATGCGAGAAAATATGGAGGATTATTGGATTGATGGCAGGAAGCCATGATGGAGTTTATGAAGGCTAAGTATTTCATTGAATTCGTAGAAAAAATGGGATGATCGAATCAATCAGAAGGACAGAGATAGTCTTCCCGCTAAATTTGCTGGTAAATTCATGGAGTTCTTCAATTTGAAACAATTCGTTGATAATTCATGATTCATGGTCTTCGTCGATTCTTGTTTTTATTTTTCAAGTCAAATAGGGATTATTTTGATCAAGACTGTCTTAGAAGATCACTTTGTTAAATTTACCAAAATTTTGCATATTGATTCTTTTTTCGGCATTATAGAAATGGTTTTGGCTTTTCAGGTTTCTAATTCTGGAAATTTCTACTTGATGAATCTGTAGTTTTTGGATTGTTATTTTCCTTTGTCAATTTATGCATAGAGCGTCACCTTTCTCATGTTCTTTTTCATAAATACGCCCAGAAATTACAAGACACAGACTATTTTTTCAGTCTTGAATGAAAGCAGTGGAAGAATATCTTCTTACCTGCTTCCGTAGATGATTTTACTATTTTCCAAGGAAAATTCTCTGGTGGATTCCGTCATCTAAGAAAAAATATTTTATCCTACAAAATTCGCAGAGAACATTAATGATCGACATGCAATTTGCTTCCTAGTGTCCAGCATGTAACATGTCGTTTATGTAGTTGGTGATTTTCTAGCTGTGTTTGCATTGCTGATCGTGTAGAGGTGGAGGGATGAGGTGTCAAATTCATAACGAAATTGGATTTCATAGTTTATGTTGTTAAAGGTGTTCCAAGGGACACTATAGAGTAAACATTTTAGTGCGGAATTTGAAATCCCTGAGTAAATGATCTCGGGCTTTTCATTCTAAACAGTTAAGTATGCAGTCGCTAGTTTCTTTCCAAATAAAAATAGTCATTTAAAGTTCATGTTTGATTGAAATGTAGTGTGTGTGTATCCTTTCCTCTTATATCCTTCATCCAGCTTTAAAGGCTTATTGAATTGCAGAAGTGAGTTTTGATTTTTTTTTGGCAATGGATGATTCCAGGCTTTAATGGCAGTGGAGCTTTAAGTCTTTGTTGTTTGGGGAGTCGAGCTTCGGTCACAAGTTCCATTCTTGGGTGGAACGTCATTGTTGTTAAGATCTTTATCACTGTTTACCTGGATTGTATTCTCCAAATATCACATTTGCAATGGCAACTTCTCCTCGATAGCCCACCTAGAGAATAAATTAAATCTTGTCATTATTTTTAGCAAATAAAATATCAAAAGGACCCCTGACATAATCACAAGAATTACAGGTCCCTTGGATGCATCTGCAACTTGGGTTACTAGTTGTTGTTGTTGCCCAGGTAACAACAACCTAGTATTAACATTGTTGCATCGACACTGCTTGTTGTTTGGAGTCCAGAAGATGAAGTAGAAAAGAAAATGGAAGTAGCAAAGCAAAGCAACTATCAACACAACTAATTCCATGCTTCTTCAAGTATTTCCCAAGTCTCTCAGCCAAATCCATCAATGCAAATTTCAATTTGTGTGAAGAAGATGAATTGGGGGTGAGTCAGTCTTCCTCTTCGTCAAGTAACAAATGCTTACAAATTTAACCTAGTTGAAGATGGTTTGGATCGTGGTTATGGCCCAACCTACAAGTACCATTGCAAGACCTGCAAAATTGAATTAATGATTGATGAATATGAAGACGAAATGCGCCATGGATTTACCATTCCAAATTTACTTTGTACATACCAAATGCAAAATATGAATTTAATCAAGCTTAACAAGCTTCTGATTGTTTCTAGTTATATCTTATGCTTCAAGGTTTTTGCTCTTGTTTTAACTTTTGAGGCAAGTGTGTCAACAATTATTAGCCATCAACTATTTGTTGGAATCTATTAAGGAAGGGCGATTTAGGAGGCGACCATTGCATAAGATTAAGATTATATGGGGGGCCAAGCTATGAATATTATGGAGTCTGAATATCTTGTCTCCAGAGGAAATTCCATTTACATATTATGAATGCCATTTATGTGATAAATGTGTGCCTATAGTTTTTGGGGCTTCACATTGTTGCTTTCATGCCACAAGTCTTCTAATTTCCTAAAGAGTTTGAAAGAAATCCTTCCAAATTTTTGTTCTCATGATGTTCTTCATGTTGATGTTGAAATTTGGGTAGAAGAATTAGAAAACAAGGAAACATTGCAGAACATATCAATCCCATTTTCTTTCTACTCTAGAGTTGAGCAAAGGATTGAGATAATCAGAAGCCTCCTCCCATGTGACTACATTCTAAAATCATGGGTTCTACTACATATTTTTACAATAAAGGTGTCCTTTTTGAAATTGGTTAGGTAATTGTCTACCCTTTTCATCACATCTATCTCTGTTGTTTAGCCATTAAGTAACATTTGTTCAAAAATTTGATTGAAATAAAAGACGTGTTCGCCACCGAGTGTAAACTCCATCAGGGTAACAGGTCGCACTTGTCGGCCTCGCACCCACAATCCCCCATGGCGCAGGAGCCGTCGCTTGATCATCTTTACTTCACTTCGTCGTGGCCTTATCTCTCCTTTCCTGTCTAGCTGATCTGTCCAAAAAAATGCTACAATTTCCAGGGATAATTATATCTTAGGAGTCAATACAGAGAAGGCATGCCTTACTAGATGTTGTAGTCATGAATCAGATGTTTCAGATAGAGAATTCAAAAGAAAATTCAGGAGATCAAAGTAATAATTTCTTCAAAACAATTAGTCAAATTGCTATCTCAAAGCCACACAGAGGCTTTAGCGTCATGTATGTTGGAAAATATTCAAGCAGGAGGAGTTACTAATCTTCGTGTAAACTCAAAGAAAGCTGCAACAATTCTACATGGAGGTCGTAGCTCGAAGACATCCCCAAAGTGTGTACAAAGAATAAATTTGTTGTGGACAAACTTGTGGCTTATCCATTAAGATAGGTCTCAATATCACTCCATACTCCCATTAAATTGATCAGATCTTGGGTCTGTATGTGGGCTCACTGGGACAAAATGCGAGGCCATTTTTTTTAGTTTTTAGGATAATTTTGTTGGTTTGATTGAACAATTGTGGAGCATGGGTGTCCATGTTCATTTTCGTGGCATGGTGTTTCGGGCCTTGATGATGTAATAATATTTGTACATACACATTGTGTTGTCTTAAATTCAAATCTTATTGGCTTCTTATTCAGTAGTATTGATATTGATTTTCATTTTCATAGAGATTGTTTCATGCATCCACACTTTAGTCATTATCTTAGGAATCTGGGAATAGCTTTAGAACCCCATGAATCCATTTCCTTGTCGAATCTGGTTAGGAAAATAGCTTATCTTTCCATTTCTACAATGAGGTTTTCAAGACTCATTTTAATTTGAATTTGGTTGAGTTTCTTATACCATATGGTGCAGATAATTCTCTATTTTCCATCAGCAAATCTAGTATTAGAAGAGATGAATTATGCTGGCTAAACATTTTAGTAGTTTATAGCTTTCAAGGCCACTCTTTCCTATGAAGTTATTAATAAGTAGATTGCTTCCTCGTCTAGATATATTGAAAATTTTGAAGATGGAAGACACCACTACAAGGAAAAGACGCTCTAGCAGAGGTTATAAAGGAGGTTTTTAGTGTTATAAAATTGGCCAAATTGTGAAAAAAACATTAAATGCTACAACATTCGTTTTCGGTAATAGAGGTTTTAGCGGGGCTTCTGACGGAACTTCAACACAACTAAAAAAAATTGGGTGACCAGAGGTTTTTACAGATTTTTTTCTCATCGGTGCGCATCAGGTGTGAACACACCGGTGCATTTTACCATGTACGCACCGGTACTGTAAACATACCAAGCACCAGGATGGAAAACAAATATCTAGTAAATATTTTCTCAAATCTTGACAACAAGTCCCAACACAAAAAGCCTTAATTGGAAAAAATATCTAGTAATTATTGTCTCAAATCTCGACAACAAGTCTCAACACAAAAAGCCTCAATTGGACAAAGTATCTTGTAAATATTTTCTCAAATTTCGACAACAAGAACAAAAAACCTCAACAGAAAAACAAGTGCCAGTATGCTTGGGATTCATGTCTAGCCCTTAAAAGAGATAACAAAACCCACAAAGATGAGTAGGAAAAAGGAAGGAAAAGAAACCAACAAATATTAGAGGAACTGAGAGAAATATTGGCTAACTTGAAGGCTTAATTAAGCTGATCTTAGAGGCTTACGGCTTCAACACCACTTCTCCTCCATGAAAATTATGCCCTAGTACATCGAAGGCCTTAATTATAAAGGAAAGTAGAGGCTTCTGAAAGTAAAGTGGAAGAGATATCATCCAACATTTTTATAATACAAGAAACAAAAACGCTAAGTGATGTTATCAATCAATTGATCAAAATATGGGGACAATATTGCCAATTAGTAGCAATCAACGCCTAGGGAAAATCATGTAACATAATGACCATCTAAAACTCTCAAGAGGTTTGGGTTCCCAATATGTTTTCCTTTTATAGAGTTTTAACCATCCAATTTCAATTATAGGATCCTCAAAAATTTGCTTTCTTTCAATTTTTTTATGAGCCTATGTTATCCAAAGATAAATTCTAATTTCTCAACTCCATCAAGCAAATCAATCTTCTCATCTCACCAAGGCCCTATATTCTTGGAGGTTACTTCAACCTGATCAAATCACTTGAGGAAAAGAAGGGAAGGATCCAAAAATTAGAGGGGGAATCTGTTATGATTTCAAGAACTAATGGCTTCTCCCATTTGTTGGACCTGGACATCACCAACAACATACAAAATTGGAACAACCACTGAGGAGGCTTGTAAAAAATAGCCTCCATATTGGATATAAACCTCATCCTAGAGAATATAATGGCTAGGGATATTTTCATGGAAGCTTCCATCCTCCTAATACATGGATGGGGTCATTGGCCAATCCAATTATATATTGACATCAAAACTTGACAAAAAATTGGCCTTTATAATTGGAAAAATTCTTGATACATCATTCGGACTTTCAAGGGAGTATCAAAGACTTTTGGGATGAAATGGAACATATAGAAGGCACCACCATGTATTTCCTACAACAAAAACTTAAACACCTCAAAAATCAACTCAAATCTTGTAACAAAAAGAAATTTGGAAATATCCTTCAATCCAAGCATGACCTAGAAACCAAAATGGAAAGCATCCAACAAGAATAAATACACAAATGAAGATCTAATGAATTAATTAAGGAGGAAGGTCAAGTCCTCACACAACTTGGAGAAAGGTGCAAGTAGCAAGAGATCCTTTGGCAGCAAAAAACATGAATATGTTGGTTAAAGGAAGGGGAGATAAATATGGTTTTCTTTCACAATTTGATGTTTCAGCATCACCACCACAATTGAATGTCCTCATTAAAAAATCTCTAAGGCATCAAGATTTAGGAACATGACGAGATGGTGCATGAGCTAGTTTAGTTGTATAGGGATCTCTTGTGTGACCCCAAACCACAAAGGGATACCACCATTTAAAAAATTGTATAGCACATACCACCTCTAGTTACCAATGAACATATTGAAGCCCTCCTTTGAGAAATCACATTGGAAGAAGTCAAATCAGTGGCAAATTCCAAGCCCAAAAAGAAGGCCCCAAGACTAGACAACTTCCTCTCAAAAATTTTCTATGCTTGTTGGTAAAAAATCAAACATGATCTCTTGGAAGCAGTGGAAGTATCATGAACATCACAACCCATAATAAGAGCTATTGATGCCACCTTCTTTAACCTTTTTTTTTAAGAAAAATAATGTGGAAGATCCCAGCAGTTTCTGCCATATAGGCCTTTGTAAGGTAATATATAAAATAATCACCAAGATAATAGCCAATCGGCTTAAACCACTTCTCCCGCATCTTATCTCACCTAAGAAAATAGGTTATGTGGAAGGGAGAAAAATCCTAGATGGAATTATGATTTCCCATGAAACCATTCATTCCCTAAAGATATCCAAAAAGCAAGGCATGTTGCTAAAAATTGACCTTTCCAAATATTTTGACAAACTCAATTGGTCCTGTCTACTCTAGATACTTCAAGCCTTTGGATTTGATAATTAATGGATTCATTGGATCAAATATCTCATTTCTTCAACCTTCTTCTCTATACTCCTAAATGGATCTCCCACTAAAACTTTCTCAGCTTCTGAAGGTATTCACCAAGGGGAAATCCTCCCCCCTTCCTCTCATTATGGATGTGGAAGGAATAGGTAGAGTGGAAATCTCAGATAAAAAGATGCAAGGATTTCATTTATTCGAAGAGGACCTCCCACGATCACACTAGCAATTTGTAGATGATACCATGTGTATGGGCATCCCAACTATCCAAGAAGCTCGAGGTGTATCTCAAATATTGGAGGAATTCTCCCTGATATGAGGTATTTATCTGAATAGGTCAAACTAGTTTTGTTGTGCTAGCTTCCTCATCAATATAAAAGAAAAGTGCTTAAGGATTGTGTCAAATAGCAAGTTTATGAGAGGGTTTATGTGTCAAATTTGTGTGTCTTTTATGAGCAATTCATGAAGTAAATTATCTTTAAAAACACATAAACATCAAGTAAATTGCAAAGAATATAATACACAACAAGAACATTACACAGTAGTGATGAAGGAGTTCACCCCTCCTGGGCTACGTCTCCTTGGACAAGCTTCAATGGCTTGGCCCTCTTTGATTAACTGATCAAAAATTTGAATACAACCATTTCCTGAGCTCTGATGGCTCTCAAACCTCCTCCAAATTGTTTATAATATCTAAAAATGCTAGGATAGACTCTTTATGAGCCCAATTTGGTCAAAATTTGCTCAAGTTATGGTCTCATCAAATTTGCCTAAGAAACCTCCTCTAAAACTGGAGCAACTCCAGTTAACTCCCCAGAACTGGAGATCCTTCCGAAATTGGTGGACTCCGCCAACTTAAACTGCATGGATAAACTTGCATTAACTAGATATTAGTGGTGGTTAACTGTGGTTTAGGCATGTTTAGAGCGCTAACTATGCCATTAGGGATAGGCCTCCGCCATGGCCATGAGCCGAGGGTCTCACGGTAAGGGGTTGGCCCCCCTTTTCTACCGATGGAACATATTTGAAACTTCATATAGAAGTTTTAACCTTAGTCTTATAAGAACTAATGATGTGGTCTATTGGTATGGCAGTTCCGTGTTGCGAGCGAGGTCGCGGGGTCGACCCCGACCTCCGCTCATCCTCCCATATGAAATTTTATTCGACCATATAATGCCATTTCAACCTTTGGGACAGGGCACGTGGCGGCCCCTGGCTGCACCACGTGTCCTCGTCCCATTGGTTTGTTCAAAAACAAACCAAACTTTTCCATGTAGCCCAGAAATTTGGGCCAACCACAAACCGATAAGTGTCAGCACACCAGTGGCAGGATAAAAACCCATTTTGACCAATAATTGACCCCTTTCACCCTGTTTGAATTTTTTTTTCAAAATTTACCTATTTGGAAAAGCGAACAATGGGCTCTAACTATCTCACACGGAGTCGGTTTTTTATGAAAAGAAGTGCACTGGATTCAGGGCGATGAGAAATTTGCGGTCGTTCTGGTTTCAAAAAAATTTGAGCACTTTCATTTTTTAGCAAATTTTTGCCCCCAATTCAGTTTTTGATCACTCCTTCCCATTGAAAGGCTTTTGGACCCACAAAAGTTGGTTATCTGATGAGAGTTTAATCCTCTTCACTTTTCTAATTTCTATCGACTTGATTCTACTTGGAAAAATCTTCAGGACAACCACTTTGGTTCCTTAACATGCCTACTCTTGCAAATGGCTTCGCACTTCAACCAATGTCCCCTTTCGCTGCTGACCCTTGCTGGTTTCTTGATGACTAATGAAAAACATATCACTGTAACAAATCGATCTCTCTATGCTTGGAAAGCTTCACTGATGACCTTCCCACTAAGAATCATGTTCCTCCTTTGCATAAACATGCATTTGATGCAAATTTCTCCTTGGAAACTCTTTTCCAATTTAAGCCCATCTGAGTGAACTACAACAACGAAATCAAATATTAGTAATAACTAGAGATGAAATGACCATTCTTTTACCTCCACGGTACCAATTTCCACATTTGGCAGAATTTCTTTGCCATCTCTTTCGCTTCTTCGCGTCATGCATCATATGGTCTACAAAAGGGCTCTTGTTTTTGCTGCAATATTTTGTCATCTTGTCCCTCTTTATGCTTCTTGATTCCATCATCCCCCAATATTGACATGTTGCTCATGTCATGGTTTGAGAATGAAGGCTAATAATGAGCCTCTTTCTCAAGAGTGGACCTTCCAAAATCCCAAGACATTTTGTCACAAGAAAAGCCATTAACTTGAAAAACACATCATTCAAGAAACACAACTTGACGACCTCTTCCTTTTGCTCCTTAAAAGAAAAAAATTCCACATCCTTTGAACATCACCATGCATTCTTACATATTGGTGTACAAACCCATCGACCAAACACAAGTCAACAAAACATGTGTCTTCAAACCATTGACTCTTAAGTCAAACAAAAGTATGTACAACACTTGAAAATTATTTTCCCAAGAAAACAATAATTTCACATCTCATGAAACAATTCATCAACATCTCCCTTTCATCCTTGGAGACTAAATCAACTCTCCCAAGTCAATAAGACATACATGTAACAATCAATCGACCAACACAATTCGATCACTCATGCATGTGTAAATGATCAACACTCTCAAGTTGATAACATACATGTTAACAAAGCAATAAACCAACACAAGGCAATCACTCATGCATTTTCAAGCATAATGAAACTATAAAAAATTCCACTTTTCACACACACAAACTCACATACATGTATACAATGCTCAACTCTCTCACAAGTAAAATCACAAGTACAAGAATCCAATTGGTATGTAGGAGTAATTAAAGCGCTGAAATGACCAAATTTGCTGCAACAAAGTGAGTCAACATACTCCACTTTCAAACACCTTCCTGGCGTAAACATGAAACATGCATTCTAGAGAAAAATAAATGCATTCACATCAAATTTCAACTACGAATTTCCATCTTTGCTGCATCTAGGTGAGTCAACATAACTCTACATTTCCAACATCTTTCTTCGTGCAATATGCAGCATACTTTCAAGAGAAAATAAATGCATTTAGATAACAAGGAAATGCATCAATAAGGCAAGATTTTCATTAATTATAAAAAGAAATGCAAGGCCTTAATTAGTTAATAAATCTAACCATCTCTTTTCAAACCACTTAAATGGCGCTTATTTCGTCTACACTTCATCATGTGTATTATCCTGACCCACATCAACTATGGAATCCTCTTTTCCATTCTTGTCAAAATATCTCTCCACCTTCTTCAAATGTTGTGGATGAATTGTTGGATACAAAGTCAAACACTTGTCTACAAGATGACCCTGCTTATGGCAATGAGTGCAAAATAATTGCAACATCTTTTCAACATGGTTTTCATTGTCCATTGGACCTTTGGTTTTCTATCTCCTTTGTTTTGAAAGTTTCATGTGTATGGCTATCTTCTTCCAACACCTCAAAACAATATGGTTTTTCAAGCCACAAAATTAACATGTAAATTTTCTCCAAATATTATGTGAGGATTTTCCATGTTTATCATAATTAGAAGCAACTTGATTAAAGGAAGATTTATACCTTGCACATTCACCTTTGTCGCCTTCTTGAGGAGGTGAATTTGATGAGGTAGTGGCTCTCTTTGGAATACCAACAATGGCTTCAATGGCTTTAGAGCTTTCAACATCCTCTTGTTTTCCATTTCCATTAGTTTCACACTTATGAGCATCTTCTTGCAAAGTGGGTGTAAAAAGTTTGCATTCCTTATGAACACAAACTTCACAAGCTTGAGGTAATGAATATGTAATGAAAGTATTTCTTGGAACACCTTCATGTGCCTCCTTGGCTTTGGAGCATTCTCCATCTTCTTTTTGTCCATAACCACTACTTGCATGGCTAAAAGCAATCTCTTCAACAATGGGTGTAAACCTGTTGTATTCTCCACAAACACAATATTGAGGTAGTGAATATGTAATGGAAGCCTTTCTTGAAACATTTCCAAAATTCTCCATACTTTTTGAGTGCTCTACATCATCTTGTTCACCAAAACCTAGACCCATGTACCTAGACCTTTCCTCAACAACAATAGGGTTTATAATTCCTTGTGCATGTTTGCCTAACCATTTACCTTCATAGCCATTTTTTTTAACAATTTGGACCCTATTCCTCTAGTGTGTCTTTCAAAAACACCAAAACATTCATCTTGAGAGGAAATTGAAGATAAAATTGATTTTCATACCTCTTTTTCATGCACATACTTGGCTAGGGTTTCCTTGGCATAATGGAGTTGAATCTCCATATCATGCATATTTTCAAGAAGCTCTTGCTTCTCCTCCTTCATGGCCATCAACTGCTCCTGAAGCCTACTGCTCTCCTTCCTATCTTCAACCATCTCTTGCACCATATCTCTCATGATGACTAACTTCTACAACATCTCTTCATCAAAGAGTCTTGCTAAGGAAGATTGATTAGAAACAGTACTGGATGAAGCTACCATCTTCACACTTGTAATGCATAAAAAAAAAAAGGCTTCTTTGATGTGATTTGAGAGCTGGGTCCTCAATATTTACCGTCTCCTCTCTTCAGCTTACACACATAAACTTGCACACAGTTAAATTCTCCTTTCACAAATACAAAACCAATAGCTAATTTTCTAGCTAACCTTGGCAAACCCTGAGATAAACTTGGGCTAAAATGAGCTAAATTGTGCTATGATACCAACTTGATCTAAATAGGACAAACTAGTTTTGTTGTGCTAGCTTCCTCATTAGTATACAAGAAAAGTGCTTAAGGATTGTGTCAAATAGAAAGTTTATGAGAGGGTTTATGTGTCAAATTTGTGTGTCTTTTATGAGAAATTCATGAATAAAATTAGCTTTAAAAACAAATAAACAACAAGTAAATTGTAGAGAATATAATACATAACAAGCACATTACACAGTAGTGAGGAAGGAGTTCACCCCTCCTGGGCTACGTCTCCTTGGACTAGCTTCAATGACTTGGTCCTCTTTGATTAACTGGTCAAAATTTTGAATACAATCATTTCCTTAGCTCTAATGGCTCTCAAACCTCCTCCAAATTGTTTAGAATATCGAAAAATGCTAGGATAGACCCTTTATGAGCCCAATTTGGTTGAAATTTGCTCAAGTTATGGTCTCATCAATTTTGCCTAGGAAACCTCCTCTAAAACTGGAGCAACTCCAGTTAACTCCGCTAGAACTGGAGATCCTTCCGAAATTGCTGGACTCCGCCAACTTAAACTGCATGGATAAACTCGCATTAACTGGAGATTAGTGGTGGTTTACTATGTTTTAGGCGCGTTTAGAGCGCTAAATTCACCATTAGGGATAGGCCTCCACCGTGGTCATGAGCCGAGGGTCTCGTGGTAAGGGGTTGGCCACTCTTTTCTTCCGACGGAACATATTTGAAACTTCATATATAATTTTTAACCTTAGTCTTATAAGAACAAATGTTGTAGTCTATTGGTATGGTGGTTGCGTGTTTCAGGCAAGGTCGCGGGGTCGACCCCGACCTCCGCCTGTCCTCCCATATGAAATTTTATTTGACCATACAATGCCATTACGAACTTTGGGAGGGGGCATGTGGCAGCCGTTGGTTGCACCACATGTCCTCATCCCATTGGTTCATTCAAAAACCAACCAAAACTTGTCATGTAGCCCAGAAATTTAGGCCAACCACAAGTTGACAAGTGTTAGCACACCACTGGCCGGAGAAAAACCCATTTTGACCAAAAATTGACCCCTTTGACCCTGTTTGACATTTTATTTTTAAATTCCCCTATTTGGCAAAGCAGACAACGGGCTCTAAGTTTGTCATACAGAGTTGGTTTTTTATGAAACCAAGTGTGTCAGATTCAGAGCGACAAACACTTCGTGGTCGTTCTAGTTTCGAACGATTCTGAGCACTTTCATTTTTTTAGCAAATTTTTGCCCCCATTTCAGTTTCTGATCAAGTATGGAATCAATAAAGCTAAATCTCAATTTTTTTTTTATTTAATACTCTTATCATTGTGTAGAACCATTTAGAGAGAAATTTTGGCTTTCAAATTATAAAGTTTCCCTCAAAATATTTGGGAGCTTGACCAGTGGACATCCTCCTTAAACACAACCTTTGGGCATATCTCATTCATAAATTCAACAATAAGATGGCCAGTTGGATGTTCTAATCCCTCACTACTATAGGAATAATTGGTCCTCCAATTAGTTCTACAAGCTCATTTGATTTATATTTTTCTACTCTCATGGTTCCCTCCATCCTCAACACATTATAGAGCCTTCAATGATCCTTTTCGTGGGGTGGGGCCAAAATGGAGAAAAGAAGGTCCTTAGTAGCATGGGATAAATTATGTAGACCCAAACTCAAGGAGACCTTGGTTTAAAGGACCCATCAACCCTAGCCATAGTCTTAGGAGCCAAAATTTGGTGGTATTCGCTGCAAAGTAGACAAGATTTATGGAAGGACATACAGCTTTAGAAATACATAAAACATGTCCCAATATAGTAGCTAATAAGAACTCCCTTTAGATCAATGGGTTCTTCCATTTGCAACTTGGAAAAAGGGGGAATTTATATCATTTAGAAACATTTCTTTTGGGCCATACGAGATGGATAATTTGCCTTATCCTAGGATGACTCATGGAAATAATTACGCAGGCTCGAAGATCATAATGATTTAAACACTCTTTGACTCACTATGTAGACATGGGGCTTGCTCAAATCCAAATATTATTGGGTTAACCACAACTCCTCTTCTTGGAGAAAATCGTTGGAACCAATGAATTGGAACCCAATGAAGCAATATGGTCACAATTCTAGCAGAAAATACAAGACCAATGAATCATGATCTCTACTCACGCATAAAAACTTAGATGGGGATATGGATCAAATAAAAAATTCTCAACTAGAAAATCCTAGAGCATCAAGGCTAGCTATAATGAGATCCGTGAGGCCTCCATATGGAGCAATACTTGAAAGTAAAAATTATGGCCAAAATGTCTCAATATTTCTTTGGCTCCTCGTACAGGGGAAAACACTAACTCGGGAAAATATCCAAAAGCGCAACTTTTTGGGACCCTTAAGATGTACATGTGCTTCCTTGAAATAGAAAAATTGGAGCACTTATTCAATGGTTGCTCTTGTACCAACCATATATGAACAACATTGGAGAGCAATATGAAACACCTAGATCATGACAACTTAAGTATCCCTCAAACCATTGAAAATTTGGAGAGCATAAGTATTTAACAACCCCATTTTAAACAAGATTTGGGTCCTATTGCCGGGTTTTCTTCTTTGGGGCATCTAGAAAGAAAGGAACCGCTACATCTTCAAAAATAGTTTCCTTCCTCAGAACTAGCTTTAGCTCCTCATTCAAAGGAACATCAAAGAATCCATCCCAAAGCAAACCTAGTTGGATGAGGACATGGGAGCAAAAGCATCCATTCTACAATACTAAAAACTATCCCTTGCTAGCACCTCTCGCTCTAATACTCTCCCGAGTTCTCCACCTATCCAATCGAACTCGACACCTACTCTAGACAATTTTGTAAAGCTTAACTTCGATGGAGCATCAAAGGGAAATCCAAGGCTTGTCGGATTTATTGGAATCTTTAGGGATCACTCTACAACTTCCCTCTACATTTAATTAGGACCCATGGAGCACAATAGCAATAATTCAACTAAGTTGAAGGTGTTGGAAGAACGAATAAGGATCGTGCATGCTTAGAGCTATACCAAGTTGATGGTGGAAGGAGACTCGAAATTAGTCATGACTACAAACCACAAAATTCTAAATGGTACACCCCTGTCTAAGGTCTCCTACAACTAAGAATGGAAAGCCCATTGCATCCCTCGTTATGGCCATCACTATGATCATTCCTACCCATATCTGTAGGACTTCAAGAAACAAAATAAAAGGATGTTCCACTCACTGCCAACCTCAATCAAATGCTTTCAGTAACTCTCCCCTCAAACAAGTGTCAAATCCGAGACATATTAGGTTAGACGATAGCAAGCAATTAAATATGTTCATATTAACTGACCATAACTGAATTGCAGGTTAGAGAATATTCTAGAAACACAGCGACGAAGATAAACCATGGTTAGATTTTCATAGGATATTTTAAATATTTCAAAATCTGTAATTAATAAAATGGTTTTTATTATTAATCAAATTTAAGATCCAAAGGATTGACTTCACTCCTATACATCATTTCTAAAACAATATTTCAGAATATACAATCAAAATAAAAATGACCTTTATTTATTACTCAAATTTACTATTTACAAAACTGTATCCATGATAAATTTGAAAGTAAATATTCAGTGATCAATCTCCCCAAAACTAGCGATGGTAAAGAAAAACCTCCCCAAAACTAACATTTGAGCTTATTCTTTCTCCCATTCCCAAATATTAAACTGTCCGGGAATGAAACGAGATACACCACTTCATTGAGGGTGAGTGGGTTGGGTGAAAGAATCTTCTGCACACACCACAGACCCATCCTCATCATGCCATGATGGGCATTTCCATGATTATACCAGTGACACTCATGAATAATGGATTGATGTTACAGATAAGGTTGCCCAAACATAACCACATTTCTCAGAAATATCATGTTTGAAAGAAAACAAAAAACCTCCACAAAGAAAAGATTATTAGCCACATGACTGAGACGACGACGCGTTCGCCGGACGATTGATGCGCACAAAGGGAAAAACATGGCGGCTTGAGTGGTGTTTATGCCACGCTCGCGGGGTATTGCAAGCGATAACCGTCCATAAAGCCGTTCTGATTCTGAAGAGACAAGCCTTCCCCTTCTGAGACACACTATTTCTGCTATTACCACTCGACTCCCCCTCGGTGGTGAAGTGGTAGCTGCGCAGGAACATCTGTCTTTTCTCCAAACGCTCTTTCGCATAATCAAATCCAAATTGGCCTTCGCTGAGGCCGCAATTACTTTCGCAGTCGTGCGCATAAAGACGGGATCTGAAGGAAAGGCTCTCTGATAATCTTCTCACGCCTTTTCTTGGCGCAGCAGGAACAGGAGCAGGAGCAGGAGCGCTGAGATGATAATTCAGTCCCTGGAGATTGCTGCGGAAAGAGAGATGTTTCCCAGACACCGACCTCGACAAAGCAGCTGCGGGATTCATCGCTGTGTTTATTTCTATATTCTCAGAAACACACCAATTGTTCGCGGAGTTTTTTGTTCTCCTCGAGACTGAGTGTATTGTTAATGTTCAAGGGCTCCCTTTATCCTTTGTCTGGAATAGCGAGGGATGGTTGAACGTATGGAGTGCAAGGCGACACAACAATATAAAGCAAATTCTCTTCTTAATTCGATTCTCATTTCCTTTGCGTGAAACTTACGGTCTGCGGACACTCTCACGCGGCAACTTCGGGCAGCGTAGCAGGTGGGCATCTGTCCTTCCTGATCGCGACTCCCTGTCGACGAAAAGGTCGTGTGCTCGTGGCACTGGCTCACTCAAATTGAATGGTCACCTCTGAACAATGGTGGAAAGATGCGTCACGCGGCCGAGCGGATTCATAGCGATTGAAGCGTCAGTTGACCAATGAAGTGAGAAGGGCACTGGCGTGACTTGTAACAGTTGAAATTTGAGGATCAAAATGTTCAACATTGGCATTTCAAATGGTTTATTGCTATTTGAAATGATGTCAGCAAGTGGAATTTGACAATGAAGTGATTGTTTTGTTTTCTCTTTCAAAGTAGTCTAGAATCTGGTAAAGATTTTTAAAAAATCTAGCAAAGATGTTATCAGAATCTTGTTTACAGTTGTTAAACTTTAGTATTTTGTTGATAGTACTAAATCTATTTCTACTATCAAAAACAAATTCTAAACACTCCAACACTTGATTTTTTGAATTTTATTTTACTAAATTTCGACCCAAAAAAAAAAACTACGGTCCAATAGAGTAGACAACTTCTTTTGAAATTATTTCTGACTATACATTCACGTCGCGTGCTTCATCTTATCGCTGCCGCGTGCTTCATCGCTGACCAGTGACCAGGTGAAGCGACTTTGGTCAGCAGTGAGCACAACAAATGGGCATATGTCTTTCATGATCGTGACTCCTCGTAGACAAGTCTCATGGATGTGTTTTAATGGTTACATCTTATTTATATTCAGAAGAATGTCCTCCTTAATCTTATTTCCATCTACCAAGACTCTATCACGGAGGAAATTTAGGTGCCAAAAAAGGTTTATTATATACAAGGTCGGGCTATAATGACCTCTAGCATGCCATGCATCTGGAACCCAATCTACTACTTTCACTAACACTTTAGTATTTGTGAGGGTGCATCTCTCGTCAACCAATTTATTCTTTGCTTGCACAATTACTTCTTGAACTGGTTGGGAAGTGAACTTTTTTGTACCTAGTTGCTAAGGTTTCATCTCTCACTTGAGCTTGAGTGCATCCCATTTCCTGAGGCACTACGTAACGCAATCGAGTTCACTGACATTGCATGGTGAGCATCAAAGGAATAGTCTAGGCCCACGGGTAAAGAAGGCACCACCTTGGCCAGAATCTTACCATAGAATTGACGCTTAAATGCTGAGTGGGGCCATAGACAATCAAGGCCTCTTCCGTAGGAGGTATCAAAGTCCTTGTTTTCACCTCTAAGTTGTTTACACCATGATGGTGGGAAGACCCAATCATGGAAGAGAGCCTATCCACTTCCCAATTTCCGGGGATGATAATAACATGAGTACTACAACAATGAACCCTATAGAAATGTGCATAGAGGAATATGGGTCAAGATCAAACCTATGCCACCTATCACTGAAACCAGTTGTGGGTGGCTTGCCTAAGAGATCTCAGGTTCGTTGAAAAGACTACATATGGAGAAGTAATTTCCTCCGCGAGTATGTCTTAATAGCGTGGAAAATCCTAAGAAACTTTGAGTGAATTTGAGTTAAATAGGGGGTGAGGAAAACAACATGTCTTTGCCTTCTTTTCCTTTGCAACCCCCACCCCGCCAAAGAGGAACCTGAGCATTCATAAATCCAATTTAGAAACCAAACATAGAAGTGTGGGGAATGAGAATTATCCATTGTGTTAATATATGCACTATACCCGAGAGAGTTGAAGGAGCCCCATCACAATGTTAATACACTATGACCAGTCTTTGATCCATGAGCAATGATGAAAATTAATTCCCCCGATTGAAATCTATTGAATGAAGAATTGATGAGTTGAGGCTATATAGTAGCCTCGGTTAGCATCCTGTTATCATCTTCAATGTCATTTCTAGATTGTTGCATACTTAAAAAGTTAAGAAAAAATTCTTCCACATCCCACTCTCATGTGACTTGGTGGGATGGCTAGAACCCAACCCATCTCCCCACTAAAAAACCATGCTCTAAGATTCCCCAAGCAAGAATTACTCCACTAAAAACTATGCTGTAAGATTCCCCAAGCAAGAATTAAACCCCGTGACACCTACCACCCCTTTAAAGATAACCTTAATAATGAATACAATTTCTTACAAATATTATTTAGTTTAAAACCACTTTTTGGATTTTAAGGTTTCTAAGTAAAACCTAAAAACACGGTTAAGTTAACAGTCAAGACTTATAATCATCTTGAAAAAGTAAAACTCTATCTCCTTACGAAAGTCATGTTTGGTGACATCATTTTCATTAAACAAGGATATTTAATAGAGTCACAATTATGAATAACAATGATGACTATCTTCATTGATTAATAAAATATAATAAATTTTATTACATTTATTAAAAAATATAAATATCAGATAGTATATTAAAGAAAAACATAAAACTATATTGAAGGTGAAAATAATATTGAAATATATTATGCTTGTATTATTTAAAATTTTGAATTATATTATTTATTTGATTTATTAATTAATAAATTTTATTTAAATAATTAATCAAAATACAAATTTACAAATTGTAAATAATAAATTATTTTAAATATACATTTATAAAAAAATAAAATTTAAATTTAAATATTTTTATTAAATTTAATATAGATTTAATGGTTAAGAATATGTGTTTCTTCATAAAATGTCACAAGTTTAAATCTAGAGAGAGTAGAGTATATGCATTTCTACAAGCATTAGCAATCAAATCATTACACAGAAGTGGGTCCCTTGTTTCAAAAAAGCAAAAGGGTCTCATAAACCTATTTGGACTTATGTCTGCCTTGTTTCAAAAAAACAAAATGGTCTCATACACCAATTTGGTGTTAAGTTTACACATTCAAATCCAGAGGAAGTAGAGTATGTACACCTCTACAAACATTAGGAATCAAATCATATGTTGTATATTTTTGAACTTATTGGGCCGAGAGGCGCATTCTACAGCCCAGTATGACCCCAATGTGTAAGTATGTTGGAAGCCAAAAAAAAATGCCGTCTTGAACAATAACTTACATAAACATATAAATGAACAATTAAAAATTTATTAAAAATAAATTTAAACGATATAAACTTAAAATATGAAGAGTTTACTAACACTCAAAAAAGAGATATGGTAAATAAATAAAATATGGTAAATACGTAAAAATATAAATAAACCATAGGTATAGTAAATAAATAAAACCTCTTTTTATATTACTCAAGAGGTATGGTAAATAAATAAAAATATAAATAAACTAGAGGTATGGTAAATAAATAAAACCGATTTTTTATATTTACTCAATAAACCACTTTATATTTACAAAAACTCAAAAACAGGTTTTATTTAGTTGAAGCCTATGGGACAAATTCTTATTAATACCATGGGACAAATTATTAATAAAACCATGGGAAAATCCCATGGGCCAAATAATATATTTATAAGATAGGTATGGTAAATAAGTAAATATAAAAGAGGTATAAAGAGGTAAAGTAAATAAATAAAAATATATCAAATACGATTAGAAATCAAGATCTAATTATATATGAAGTATAAGGGTCAAATACCATGGACCAAATTATTATTAATACCATGCAGAAAAAAAAATTATTAACCCTAACATTAATATTAAAATATTAATATTATTAAATTTAATATGTTTAGATTAATAAAATATTAAATTTATTATATTGTAATATAAATTAATATATCATGATATATGATAGAGGTGGAGAAATAGGGGGAGTGACAAGGGATATATGGAGATAAATTGAAGGAGAAGGGAGAAGAGGAATGAAGAGAGAGAGAGTGAGAAGAGTGAGAGAGTTAGAGAAGGGTAAGAGAGGGAGAGGGAGACATAAAGATGGAGGTGGGAGAGAGATAAGGAGAGAGAGAGGGAGAAGGAGAGAGGATTGGAGGGTAAAGAGTGAGAGAGAGAGAAAGAAGGGGGAAGGGAGAGGGAGGTAGGAGAGAAAGGGAGAGAGAGAAAGGATGAGAGGAGGAGGAGAGAAGGAGGGATAGAGAGATGGAGCTGGAGGCGGAGCAAGGAAAGGAAGAAGAAATACATAGAGAGGGAGTGACAAGGGAGAGATGGAGAGAGAGTGTGTATGCTTATGGGTGGGATAAAGATACATAGGCGTGATGGAGACAAGGGGGGAGAGAAGGATAAAGGGATATAAATAGTAAGATAGTTGGAGAGTGAGAAAGAGTAATGGGGGAAGAGAGAGGATTGGAGGACAGAGAGAGAGAGAAAGAAAGAGAGCTGGGGGGTCAAATAGAAGGAGGCGAGAGAGGAATGATGAGAGAGAGGAAGAGAGTGATGGGGGAAGAGAGGATTGTAGGAGAGAGAGAGAGATGGGGGAAGATAAAGGGAGGTAGGAGATAAAGGGAGAGAGAGGAAGGAAAAGGGAGGGGACTTGAAAGAGAGGAGGAGAGAGGGAGGGATAGAAATATGGATTTGGAGGGGGAGAGAGGGAGGGATTGAGAGATGGAGAGAGAGAGAGATGGGGGAAGAGAAAAGGAGGTAGGAGAGAAAGGGAGAGAGAGGAAGGAAAGGATATGGGACTTAAAAGAGAGGAGGAGAGAGGGGAGGAGAGAGGGAGGGATAGAAATATGGATTTGGAGGGGGAGAGAGGGAGGGATTGAGAGATGGAGTTGGATGAGGAGAGAGGGAAGGAAGAATAAATACATAGAGAGTGAGTAGTGGAGAGAGAGGGGGAGTGACAAGGGAGAGATGAAGAGGGAGTGTGTATGTTTTGGGGTGAGATAAAGAGACAAATAAAGAGATATGGAGAGAAGGGGGGAGAGAAGGAGAGAGAGAGGCATATGGTAACAAATTTGGAAGGTGAAGATAGAGAGAGAGAGGGGGGGGAGAGAAAGGAAGAGAGAGAGTGAAGAGAGGTAGGGAAAGAGATATGAAGATGGAGAGGGAGAGAGGGGAAGGTAAGAATAAAGACATAGAGGGTGAAAGGTGGAGAGAGAGAGAGAGGGAGTGATAAATAAGATGGAGAGAGAGGGAGAAAGGGTACCAGGAAGGAAGAGAGATAGAAGCGAGAGAGAGAGAGAGTGGGAGAGAGAGAGAGAGAGAGGAGGAGGAGGAGGGAGAGATAGATAGATAGATAGATTGGAGAAAGAGAGTTTATGTTTTGGAGTTGATATAGAGAGATAGAGTGAGATATAGATATAGATGTAAGGTGAAGAGAAAAAAAGATAGATGGAGAGAAGGAGGGAGGGACAATGAATTGATATATATGGAGTGAGAGAGTGTGTGTGTATGGTGGGGTGAGATAAAGAGAAAAATAAGGAGATATGGATGGATATATAGATATATATGGGGGAGATAGGGAAGAAGGTTTCTTGCAGTAGATGCATTGATTTCAATGTAGATGGTGATTTCTTGCACTAGATGAATTGATTTTGGTGTAGATGTTGATTTCTAATGATATTTGATTACTTACACTAGATGGATTTATTTTAATGTAGATGATTTCTAATCCTATTTGATTGCTTGCACTAAATGCATTAATTTCAGTGTAGATGATGATTTCTAATCCTATTTGATTGATTTCACTAGATGCATTAATTTTAATGTAGATTTTGATTTTTGGTTATATTTGATTTCTTTCACTAGATTAATTGATTTCAATGTATATTATTTTTAATCCTATTTGATTGCTTGCACTGAATGGATTGATTTCAATGTAGATGGTGATTTCTAATCCTATTTGATTGCTTTCACTAAATGCCTTGATTTCAGTGTAGATGGTGATTTCTAATCTTATTTGATTGCTTGCACTAGATGCATTAATTTCAATGTAGATGTTGATTTATAATTATATTTGATTGCTTGCACTGAATGCATTGATTTAGATGTAGATGATTTAACTAAATGCATTGATTTAAATGTAGATTATTTATAATCCTATTTGATTCCTTGCACTAAATGCATTTATTTCAGTGTGGATGGTGATTTCTAATCCTATTTGATTGCATGCACTAGATGCATTGATTTCAGTGTAGATGTTGGCTTTAAATCCTATTTTCCTACTTGCACTAGACTCATTTATTTGAGTGTAGATGTTGATTTATAATCATATTTCATTTCTTGCATTCTATGCATTGATTTTAGTGTAGATGTTGTTTTCTATTATTATTTGATTTCTTGCATTAGTTGCATTGATTTCAGTGTATATGTTGATTTTTTATTTGATGTATGATGGTACATTAATTTTAAAGTCATTGGATTAATAGTGTGTGTGCAATGATTTCAATGTAGCACAAAAAATATTGACACTGTACATTGATTTTTGTGTTATAGTAATTCAACCTATTAATATTGGAGAGCGAGAGAGACAAGGTATGATGTTTACTACAATAGCTCGAGCTAAATATTTAAATGGTTTACGATTCCAACTGTCCTTTTCAAATAATCAATATGAAAATATGACAAAACTAACATGGGTGAAAATAATAATAGTAGAAGAAAATAGTTTGAAATCAATCACAATGAAGACTTCGTAATTGACTACATTCTTATTATTCACAATTTCTATAATTCAATATTATTACATTGTCACTTTGCGTTCAAAATTTTCTTTCATCATTAAAGTTATTTTACAATATTTATCATCTCAACAAACTGAGGTAACTAATCAAATTTAAAATTAAAATGACTCAATGAATCTCAGACATATTTAACATATTTAAAATGGTTATGTTAATATTAGATGTATTTACATATTATTGATAAAATTAAGCATATGTTCCTCATATTATCGATAGATTTTCCTTGGTCGCACACGACTGGAACCAGCCTAGATCCATCTTAACTCCGGATCTATCATGCGCCGAGAGGGATCAAATCTCTCGAGGTGAAAACCTTTCCTCAAGTTTTGCACTCAAAAAAGAGGTTTTCACCTCGAGAGATTTGATCCCTCTCGGCGCTTGATAGATCCAGAGTTAAGATGGATCTAGGCTGGTAATATCCAAATACACTCTTGAGGACTTATGAATGATTTGATGTGTGTATTGTCTACTTCCTTATGTTTTTTCCATATCTTACAGTTCATTTCCAAATTGTGATCTACATATCTTGTCTCATGTTTTTGTTAGTCTTGTGATATAGTTGTACATTATTATCTATTTTTATCAGTATTATTTTACAAGCTTTCTGGACAAAATGTGTATTGTAAGTCTATTCATAAGCATTCCCTGTGAGAAATATCTTTTAAATGTGTGATGAGACTCTTGTAAGCCTTGGATAAGCATTCTTTCATCAATACATTATAGGTCTGAAATATCATGTCTTCTTTTCTTCTTAATAGTGGACTTGTATCATATAGACCTACTATTCTTTTCACATTCTCCTAACCATTAGAATACAAACTAATCTTTGCTACCATATCAAATACTAGTACCCTTGTATGTGTGAGTGATTTATCAGTTTGAAGCCCTTTTATTTTCCAGTGTGTGAGAATCTCAACCACTTTCCAAATCATAATCCTATTATAAGAAAAACCCTTGAGCTTAAGATGTGTCTGGTAAGGCGCTTGTTACAATCCAAGTGTTGATTCCAACACTAACACAGTGGAAGTGTGGTGAAGCTTCCCAATCCGGGCCAGTGTAAGGAGATTAGCCTGGAAGTGGTTCTTCGATGTTGCAACCCGACAACTAGTGTGAGGAGGCATGTTTGGAAGCCTCGTGTGTCGATACCAAATGTCGATCGACAATGATGGAGAGCTAACTATGGTGTAGTGAGTGTGCATTTTTGTTGTGTGATCTGTGCTACTATGGTGATGTTACTGCAGATTTGGCTTGTGCATCGCTGCATGCTCTGGAGAAGAGATGGTGAGCCTTAATGGCTAGTGGCCCTAGGTGGCTGGTGTGCCTTAGTGGCATATTTGTGGCCCATGGTGGTTGGAGAGCCTTAATGGCTAGTGGCCCTTAGTGACTGGTGTGTCTTAGTAGCAGATTTGTGGCCCAAGGTGGTTGGAGAGCCTTCATGGCTGAGTTGAGCCTATGTGGTTGTAATGAGCCTTCATGGATGTGGTGATATTTCGTGGTTGTGGTGAGCCTTTGTGGCTGTGATAAGCCTTGGTGGCTGAGTTGAGCATTGGTGGCTACATTGTATCTCCTCGAGACTGAGCACTTGAGTGGTGGAGGTGAAATGTTGCTCGTAGCAAGTGCAATGGTGTTGCCAGTGTCTATTTGTGAAGCAAAATGGAGCGATTAGTTGTCATCAATATGATAGGGATCAGATAGAAGACAACGTGCGGTGTATGATCTCCAATTTTCCCACAACAACAGTGTGGGTGGTGTTCTAATGAATTGAATTTTGGGGCGGTTTGTCTACAGCAGTGAATGGCGTGGCCCTGTGTTGAACATTTGCAGGCAATTTTCTCTTCATGGATATTGCATTACTATCATGGTTATCGCTTGTGTTGATATTTTCATTTGGTAGTGTTTTTGTTTGGTATGGATAAATGTGGAAAAATCTTGGAAATCTGTATAAATATTGAGATTTGCAACCTCAATATGATGTCATTTTGTTAGAATTCACAACTCTAATTGACGATAGGTAAAACATGGAGACCAAGACCAAAATTCCAAAGTAAAAAATGAAGATTCCAAAGACTCAAAGTACAAAGCCAAAGTAGTGTTGTGTTCCAGCATATGAATGGTGTGGTCAAAGTTTGTTTATGTTTGTACAATAGACTCATGACTATGGTAGAGTATAAGTCACATATTGTAATTAGAGCAAATCTACATGTCATTTATTATTTGTAATGGTTAGTTGTGGTCCTTGAAATGTTTTTTTTGTATGTGTTGTAAGACCCACAGAGGCATGCATACCCCTTTGTTATGTGTTCCCTTTGTTAGAGAGTTTTAACACCTTGGAAGAGTGTGTCATGTGGGATGGATACACTTGGGTGGGCCATATTGGTTTTATACTCCATGAGGTGAAATTTTATATAAGGGGGAGTTCATCGAGAGGTTGGATGAACCACGTATATGAAGGACTTCGTAGTAGACTCACGATTGAAGCGGTTGGTGTAATATTCCCAAATTTTCACATGATATTTGGAATATTAGATTTCTTAATTTTCTTAATGAATTAAGTAAATAAAATGGTGGAGGGACCCATAATCCTCAAGATGAATAAATATCCACTTTTTTATGTGTGAATGTGGATTAATTAAGCCTAGATCTACATAATGGGGTAGTGGAGCAACTACTAATGTGCATGGATTGGAGATCATGTCTCATTAATGAGATAGATCATGGAGGTTGAAGAAGTCAACTAAGATCATGGAAGGCATCTAATGAAAGATCATAGAGCATTCATGATGAAGTGATGGAGGAAGTGGTGCAATTAATGCATACATGATGGAGAGCGTGTAAATTGCATCTAGACATGATGGAGGACTTGGAGAGACAATGCAGTCAAACATGGAGGATTATGTCCACATGCACAACATAGTTTTGAGGTGGGCCAAGGCATGGGAAGGCTCATAAATTATATAAATGAGATGAAGACAACAATGAAGGCAGACTATTGATTATATATTTTGAGGTCTGTTTAAATCTAGAATTGTCATGTGACATTCCATGCTTTCTATGGTTGTTTAGCTAAGATTGCAAGTGTTGTTTAGCACAGGGTGTTCCTGGTCGGGAATCCATCCTCTTTCATTGAGTAGCTCTTGGAAGAGGGTTTTACTTCATTCCACATCAGGAATTTGTGCCACATATCATTTCCATCATCTGTAGAACATATACCTTCAGGAATTATGCAATTTCTAAAGATAAATTTGGGGGTGGAGGTTGTCTTCATTATTTCAGCTGGAGAACCAGTGTAGGTTTATTCCTATCACCTTGGGCTTGAAGATCAACATTCCTAGGGCTTCATTTAAGATATGGAATTAGGCCAAACATTATTGACCTCCTATCAGCAACAGTCCCATCAAGGATTGCACAGTCCATCATTGCAGATCCAAAGGAGGAAGGAAGTTACTAGTATTTCAACTAGTAATCCTGTGAGGGATCATCCCCTCACCTTGCCATCCCTATTTCCATAAGCCTGGAGTCTATTGTAGCATATTTCAGTACGCATAGAGCCTCACCCTCTTGTACAATGCAGTTTCTGTAGCAGCTGCATATTCAGTTGCTACAACTTGAAGGAGGAAGAAGAGGAGACAAGATCTCAAGCTCATAGCTTGTAGATCTAAAGGAGGGATCATCCCTCAAAGCTTAGATCTGTTTGTAGAACATATTATAGTCATCTTTGGATTAGATCTAGCTTCAGATTTGTATAACCCAACAGTTAAAGGATCAAACCCTAGGAGGGTGATTTTCCAAAGTTGAAGATCTGGAAAATCCTTTCTGGGTTATCTTGGGTTCCCATCACATTGGCCAGATCTTGAATCTTGGCATCATTAGAGCTTCTGAGCTCCCTAGATCTGCATTTCCTTTTGTAATAGTTTCATGTATATCAGCAGTAGAAGGGAGAGCACATTATTGCTTCCTGTAAGCTCACCAGTTACATAGTGCTAGTTGAAGCATGTTTGTAGGGTGATTTTGGGCCACCTCTTTAGCTACATCTACTCATATTTTATACATTGTGTAACTGAATAATCTCCATATAATGAAATGGCTTAGCTTCTCTGTATATTATAATGTTGTATTTAGATTTATTGTTTACTTATTTATAGTTCTTATGTTGTGTTTCAGTATTATTGCATTCTTGCTTTTGGGATATTACAGTTGTATCAGAGCATGATCTTTAGCTCAGCTTGTGGACACTTCATCTTTTGCATCAAAAGAAGAAGCATATAGATGAGATCTAGCATGAAGGAGGATTATAGTCTTGCCAATCCTCTCTTTAGATCCATGCGAGTCTCTCCAAAGTGGTCAAACAAATGAAGAGAGAAAGGAAAAAGGAGGATCCAATAAGAAGATTCGATGAGGAAGGTCCAAGCACTTCCTATCAGCAAAAAAGAAAACCGAAGAATTATAGATCTCCTTATAGATCTACTATACCCACTTTCTTTGAAGAAGGTAAATGGTATAGAAATGAAGAAAGAAAAGAACCTGAGACTCATGAGACTATTAATCTGTATCTTGAAGAGTATAAAGCAAAATGTAGAGCATTAAAAGAAAGTATAACTCTTCAAGAATTCTTTGAAATCAAATAAGAAATAAGATCCTATAGCAGCAATAGAAGGAAGAGGCACACTAAATTCTATTTTCTACATTTGATGGATCTTCCTCAAGCACTGTTAAGGCTTGGAGGAAAGGGTTAGATACATTTTTCATGCTACATCATGTGGCTGAAAAGGAGGCTGTCCAAATCGCAACACTTCATCTTTATGATGAAGCCAATGATTGGTGGTTTGGTCACATGGAGCATGCAAAGGTGACTAAATATTCAGATTTATTTCACAAGTTGAGGAAGAAATTTGATGTGAGAAAACCAGAAATGTGTCGAAAAGAGACATTTGCTAAGAAAACAAAGGAGGATGTCAATCGTGTCATTCTAGACAAGGACTCACTACATATACCACCAGCTACAGAAGTACTTGCATCCGGAGAAGAGACACTTGCACTTTTGCAAGAGAATCTTGAGCTCTTGACACATAGAGTCCCATTCATGATTCAGGAGATGCATGAAGAAGAGGAGGAAGATTCCAACGTTGGTACATTGATAGAAGAGCAACCATCTCTCTTACCAGCATTTGGAGACACCATTATCCCAGTTGGAGGAACTCTTGTGTTCTTGCAAGAGGTTCCCACACATCAGTTGATCCAAGGTATGCATACATCTTCACCACATATTGTTTCAGTAAATCTTATTGAAAATTATGAGGACATGCCATCAAGGCCAATGCATAACCAAGGGTTAGAACAAAATTTTGATTTGAAGTAGCAACATATCATAGCGTAGAGGACCCTTGATCTAATCAAGGAGGAGATGAAAAACTATCCCAATTTGTCATTGATGGACTACATCAAACCTTTGAATTGAAGTATAGAGTTTCAGAAAATGGGATGAGCATGATCCTATGTACAATGGATGGTTATGAGATCATTACTATGCCTTGCTTTGAGACAGCATATGTATTACCATGTAGATCTACAACGTTGTCACTTAGTAGTAGTGATAATGAAGAAGCCCCATTATTCTTGTGGCATTCTGAAGGTAGCTTTACTCATGAAGCAATGGAGATTAAGATGATAAATGGTAGACATATTAAGATGAGAATTTTTTTTTCCTTTCTTGATGACACTTTCTCAATGAGCATCTCACAGCTCAAAGAGAGACTTCTACCTACAGCAGATCCAGAAAATTATTGGTTTTGGAGGGCCATGGATGAGAAGAAGGTCTCATTAAGGGATCTCAATGGAGGTGCACTTCAACATTTCATGGAGTGAAAAATTCTTCATCAGTCTAAGGTGGATGGTATTCTACAAAGGGAGGATACCATGTTTATGCCGAACATCATTCATCATCCACGTTGGGATGAGTGGGTGGGGATGATAAGCAAGGGGTTGCAAGACCACTTGCAAATATATGACATATGCCAGCAAGAAGCTTGGCTACATTGGTTACTCTTAGGTGAGTTTGTTTACTACCCAAAGGTTGTTATTTCTTTGGTCCATGCCTTGAAAAACACTCATGTAATGAAGAAGGAGGCATGGTTGTGCTGGTTGCTCTTGGGTGAGTATGGTTACTACCCAAAGGCTCATATTTTCTTGTCTCATGCCTTGTGTATCAATGACAATTTACAGAAAAAGAAGGCATGTTCATCTTTGAAGTCCTTAAGAGAGTTTTGCCATCACATGACATCTCCCATGTTTATGTGTTTTGTATTGTTTGTAATATGGCATACTACTCTCATGATATGTGATAATGGAGTTTTTTTGTATTGGGATGATATGACATCCTATATGTCCTTCAATATGTCGTTGTTACTCCATGATTCACATTATGATATGAAGATGCAGTAATATCTCTTGTTTATTTGGTTGCTTTTGGGGGAGTTTGGCTTGTCCATCTTACATGGAGGAGATGAAGGATGGCAACAAGAGGCCCTACTCCGGTGGTTACTATTGGGAGAATATGGTTTGACACTTTGGTCTACCCATATTTCTCTATTTATTTTGCATAATGTTGGAATGATGCTTGGAACCAACAAGGCCAACAGTGCTAGAGATGAGGGATGTCAATGCTCAATGTACTTCATGAAACAAGGGATGAAGAGATGTATTGTGAGATGGAGCTTTCCCTTTGTGGGAGGAACCACTATATTTTATGTATCTCATGTATTGATAATGATGTTGGACATCATATGGTTGTCACTTGGTACTTCATGGGGGAAGGAGGACATCTAACCATACAGTTGGAGGTCATTCTCTGCATTTTTGATAGACAACTTTGGAACCAAACATGCATGACACATTGCAGAAAATGGAGGAGGCATTCCTTATGTGGATGCCATTTGGAGGGAAATGGATGTCTTTTGCATCTACTTTTGCATTTTCTTGAGGTCAAGCAACATTTTTTCGAGGGAGGACTATAATATTCCCAAATTTTCACATGATATTTGGAATATTAGAGTTCTTAATTTTCTTAATGAATTAAGTAAATAAAATGGTGGAGGGACCCATAATCCTCAAGATGAATAAATATCCACTTTTTTATGTGTGAATGTGGATTAATTAAGCCTGGATCTACATAATGGGGTAATGGAGCAACTACCAATGTGCATGGATTGGAGATCATGTCTCATTAATGAGATAGATCATGGAGGTTGAAGCAGTCAACTAAGATCATTGAAGGCATTTAATGAAAGATCATAGAGCATTCATGGTGAAGTGATGGAGGAAGTGGTGCAATTAATGCACACATGATGGAGAGGGTGTACATTGCATCTAGACATGATGCAGGACTTGGAGAGACAGTGCAGTCAAACATGGAGGATTATGTCCACATGCACAGCGCAGTTTTGAGGTGGGCCAAGGAATGGGAAGGCTCATAAACTGTATAAAGAAGATGAAGGCAAAAATGAAGGCATGCCATTGATTATAGATTTTTAGATCTATTTAGATATGGAATTGTCATGTGACATTTCATGCTTTCTTTGGTTATTTAGCTAAGATTGCAAGTGTTTTTTAGCACAAGGTGTTCCTGGTCAGGAATCTCTCCTCTTTCATTGAGTATCTCTTGGAAGAGGGTTGTACTTCATTCCACATCACGAATTAGTGCCGCATATCATTTCCATCATCTGTAGAACATCTACCTTCAGGAATTACACAATTTATGAAGATCAGTTTGGGGGTGGAGGTTGTCTTCAGTATTTCAGCTGGAGAACCGGTGTAGGTTTATTCCCATCACCTTGGGCTTAAATATCCACATTCCCAGGGCTTCATTTCAGATCTGGCATCAGGCCGAAAATTATTTACCTCCTATCAGCAACATTACCATCAAGGATTGCGCAATCCATCATTGCAGATCCAAAGGAGGAATGAAGTTACTAGTATTTCAGCTAGTAATCCTGTGAGGGATTATCCCCTCACCTTTCCATCCCTATTTCCATCAGCTTGGAGTCTATTGCATATATTTCAATAGGCATAGAGCCTCTCCCTCTTGTATAACACATTTTCTGTAGTAGTTGCATATTCAGTTGCTGCAACTTGAAGGAGGAAGAAGAGGAGACAAGATCTCAAGCTCCTAGCTTGTAGATCTGAAAGAGGGATCAACCCTCAAAGCTCAGATCTATTTGTAGAACATATTTCAGACATCTTTGGATCAAATCTAGCTTCAGATCCGTATAACCCAGCAGTCAAAGGATCAAACCCTAAGAGGGTGATTTTCCAAAGTTGTAGATCTGGAAAATAATTTTTGGGTTATCTTGGGTTCCCATCACATTGGCCGGATCTTGAATCTTGGCATCATCAGAGCTCCTGAGCTCTGTAGATCTGCATTTCATTTTGCAGCAGTTTCATGTATATCAGCAGCAGAAGGGAGAGCACATTATTACTTCCTGTAAACTCACCAGTTACGCAGTGCTAGTTGTAGCATGTTTGCAGGGTGATTCTAGGCCACCTCTTTGGCTAGATATACTCATCTTTTATACATTGTGTAACTAAATCATCTCCATATAATAAAATGGCTCAGCTTTTCTGTATATTCTGATGTTGTCTTTTGAATTATTGTTTACTTAGTTGCTTTGCGGTAGATGGTTGTTCCTTTATATGGACATCAACAATTGCATGAACAAGATACAAAGTGTAATTATTGGACATGACCATATGTAGATTTTGCATATGGATATCAAGGTAAGTATTCATTAAGGGGGTGTGTTAGAAAATGTAATTCCTACTTGTCTCCGTTGTGATTCTTGCTATGTAAAGGAGTCTCTTCCTATTAGGTAGGAGTTGTTTCCTAGTTTTGTGTGTGGTTGAGATATTATCTTAACCAACAGATTGTGTATCCAAGATAGTTTCCCTATCTTGAGACAACACTTCTTGTATATGTATAATCTTATTTGATTAATAGAGTATAGTGTGCACTATGAAATTTTATCTTTCTAAAATATTTGAACATATACAATCAAAATAAAAATGAACTTCATTATTAATCAAATTTACTATTTACAAAATTGTATCTGTTGACACCTAATCCTATGGGTTGGGTGTGGATATGTAATATTGTATAATAAATAATATTAGGAAATAAGGAAGGCCAAGAGTCATTGGGAGATGAATCCCAATAGCCTCACCTCCATTTATAAATGCATGTACATTCTTCAGCTAATACACATTCTGATTTGAGGAGTTACCCCCTGGTTTGACATGGTATCAAAGCCAGTCCCACTATTGGAATTTTTGCCTGTGGTGTAACTCCCTCATTCCTTTGCTCAATCAGTTTTTTTGTATAGTTTTGCTGCTTCATTAAATTGATGCTATATACATTAATTCTTCATTTTTTTTATCTCTGCAATTTATGCACAGCTCTGACATTTGCAGCTCCTGCAGCTTCTGAAGATTCTCCAATTTGCAGTCCCTGAAATTCTGCAATTTGCAGCTCCAGCAAATACCTGCCACTCTGCAATTCTGCAGCTCCTGAAATATCTACAACTCTGCAGTCCTACAAATATCCCATTCCTAAATTTTCGTTTGGCCTCTCGACCTCCCCTCTTTCCTCCCCTCACTCCACTACGCTATCTCCCTCATTGACCTGCACTCCCTTCGTCATTCACTCGCTCACTCCACATTACACAACGTTGTTTTAACACTCATTATACAACGCTATTTTAACACTCACTATTGCTTTGTAAAATATATATATTTCCGCCCACCCTACTCCATTCTCCTCTAGCGCTGTCATATAATATTTTTAATACCGCCCCTGCTACAGAATTCCTCCACAGTTGACTGCATTGTATATATACCCGCAGCAAACCATATACAGCGTTTTCATATCCATTACGCCCTCTACAGCCTGTTATTCCACCCGACTACCCACACGTTGTTGCTCTCATAACACCGCGTTGTCTGTGTTAACACACATATGTATTACCGTTCAGTCCTTAGTGCGCTGTCTGTGGTTAACATATGCTGTTCATTCCTCTCCACATTGTTTTAACTCCATATCCAATACATAATACGCTGTCACTTGGAGCCTATTATACTGCATCGAATACCACTCCACCACTAGATACCGCCATTCCCTTGCGCCTGTGGCCTGTCGGCCCTCCCCGTGGCCTGGCTCATCTGCATATTAATACGCTGTCCATTGTTCCATATTATCATTGTTCCACATGATATGCTGTCATTTACAATACGCTGTGTTTTATATTCGTTTATAACACATCACCATATTTTATATCGCCCTCCATTTTTAATACGTTGTTTACTTCATTTATAATACCACCTTCACTTATAACATCACTCCCACCATATTACCACCCCCTCCCACTGTCATATTGAATAACACTCCCACCATATTATCGCCCCCTCCCACCATAAAACCGCTTCACTGTCATATTAAATATCACTCCACCATATATTATACCCCCCCCCACCCACCATACTTTCAATACATTTTTTCTTCAAACACAAAAAATAAAATAAAATAAAAATAATAAAAAATAATTAAAATAATTAAAAATTAAAAATTAAAAAATTAAAAAAAAAAAGAAAAAAGAAAAAAGAAAAAAAGGTGCAAAATTCAGTGTATTTTTAGCAAGAGTTTTTGTCCCTTTTAAATTGAGAAAATTTCCAGAATTGAAGATTTTCTAGCAGAATTTTTTTCCTCTTCAAAAGAATTTTTTCCAGCAAACTAATGCATTCTCTCATATCTATTGTTGGGGTGGTTCTCTCCGACAAAGAGAACTATCTTGAGTGGTCTTGGAAGATTAAACACACACTCATTTTTAATGAGCTGTGGAAAGGAATCTGTGAAGGACAAGAAGGAAATCCACCAGCAAAGCCCACTTCAGACAAAGAGCTCGCCATCTAGGAAAACAAGAACTGCAAGGCCTATGCCTTGATTGCAGCTTTCGTAAATGAAGAGGTGAGTCGCCATATTTCATCATTCTCAAATGCCTATGATGCCTTGAGCAAGATAAAAGAACTCTATGACTCACATTCAGAATTAGAAAATGTTCAATTGATGATTAAGTTGTTCAGTCTTGAAATGAAGAATGATGATCCCCTTGCCTTAGCTTCAGAAGTTAGATCGATCATGCATGATATTGATAGCACTGGTGTAAAAATGGACATACCTCTCATAGCATATGTTAAGGCATTATATCCGACTTGCTCACATTATCTTGAGTCTTTGCAAGCAAGTGGGAACCTTGAGCATATCACCTTTGATACACTTGAGAAAAAGTTTGCAGAAAGAGAGAAAGCTTTCGGGAAGATGACAGTCCCTTCGTCTTCCGAAGAGGCTACATACTTGGCACATAGAGAAAAGATTCATGCTCCAGATTCATCCAGAGGAAGAGGTGGCAGAAGAGGAAGAGGAAGAAGAAACTTCACAGAAAGGGGGGGCAGACAATCTGACAAATCCAATCTTCATTGCACATGTTGCAATAAAGATGGACATGATGCATCCAAATGCAGAACACCTTGGGAGAAAATTGAGCAACAAAGAAATCAAGACAAAGGTAAAACTAATGACAAAGACAAAGGTAAAGCACCTGAATCCGCTCATTATGTTCTAGCACATTGTAACAATGGAGTAACTGAAGACTTATTTGATGTTTCATTTACTTCATGGAGAGATGATTGGTTGCTAGATTGAGGAGCAACATGTCACATGACATTTAGAAAAGATTTTTTTGAAGAATTCACTGACAAAGTTGATGGAGCAGTATATTTCGCAGATAAATCCAAACTCAAGCCATCAGGGCTTGGCACAGTCAGGCTTAAACTGCCTGGTCTTCCGGATCATATCCTACATGAGGTTCTATACCTCCCGGAGTTGAAGAGAAACTTGCTGTCCCTGGTCGAAATCCGGCAGCAAGGACACTCAATTCACTTGTTTGATGGCAAGGCAGAGGTCAGAAAAGCATCAGATCACTCACTTGTCATGGAGGGAATAGAAGAAGGGAGACTCTTAAAGCTGAAAGGTTCATCTGCTCATGCTCAAAACTTTGCATTCAATTCACATCATGATGAAGGTACATTCCCATCAAGTCTTTTATGGCATGCTAGATTTGGACACTTAAACTATGAAAGCCTTCATTTGTTGAAGAAAAATGGTGTTAATGGACTGCCTACAATTCCTAGAAAACCTAAGGAATGTGATGCTTGTATTCTAGGAAAGCATAACAAACAACCATTTCATGATTCACACTCCAGAGCACATAGAAAACTTGAGCTTGTTCATTCAGATTTATGTGGCCCTATGCCTATTGCCTCTGCAAATGGAAATAAATACATGATGACATTTATTGATGACTACACCAGAATGTGTTGGATTTACTTATTGAAGAAAAAGTCTGATGCTTTTCAAACATTCAAGAATTTTCATGCATGGATTGAAAATGATGCACAAACACATATTGGCTCTCTACATACTGATAATGGAAAAGAATACACTTCAAACAAATTTTAAAATTATCTTCATCAACATGGAATCAAACATCAAAAAACTGTGCCATATAATCCCCAATAGAACGGTGTAGCTGAAAGAATGAACATAACTATTTTAAATATGGTTTGCTCCATGTTATTTTTCAAGAATGTAAAATTATTGTTTTGGGCTGATGCAGTTCTATGTGCTGTTTACATAAAGAATAGGTGTCCTTCAAGTTCAATTAGAAACAAAAATCCTCTTGAAATGTGGCATGGCCACATTCCTTCGGTAAAGCATTTCAGGGTCTTTGGGTCCACCTGTTATGCCTTGATACCCAAGGGTCAAAGGAACAAACTTTGTGCTAGAAGTAGAAAATGTATCTTCTTGGGGTACTCCAATACCTCCAAAGGATATCGTCGCTATGATGAAGCAAATAAGAAGTTTGTGATAGCAAGAGATGTCATATTCCTTGAATCTTCCAAGAGTGACAAGGTTGTTGAGCGGAAACTTGATCGCCTGGATAGATTCACACATGCAAAGTCTTTCCAAGAATTTTATGAGATTCCACATCTTGAAGGGGGGATTCCGATATTGAATCAAACTATGGAATCGTGTCTTGAAGCACTCTCTCCCCCACATGAAGAAACAACCACGGATGACACATTGAATGATGTGATTGACAGAATTGGGAGATTGAATCTTGAATCAATCCCAACTTAGTCAAATGACCAGCCTGGGCCATCTCAGAAAGGTCCTCCCAAATGGCTGACAAAAACACTTGAGAATTTTCATCCTGATGAGGTTGGAAAAACAGGAACAAGAAGTTCCAATCAACAAATCGAAGGTGATGTAGATAATTCTGATTCTCCTGTTGATATGGATATTGCTTATAATTGTGAATTGAGTTTGTCTACATATCATGAACCAACTTCCTTCAAAGAAGCCGCTTCTCATGATGAATGGAAAGAAGCGATGCAAAAGGAGTATGATGCCTTGATAAAGAATGGCACTTGGAAGCTGGTTGATCCGCCTTTGGGAACAAAACCAATTGGCTGTAAGTGGGTCTACAAGAACAAGTATAAAGCAGATGGCTCACTTGACAAGCACAATGCCAGGCTTGTGGAAAAAGGTTTTGCACAAAAAGAAGGAATCAATTATGAATAAACTTTTTCTCCCACAGAAAAATGGACCACCATCTAGATTCTCTTTGCCCTAGCAGCTCAGAATGGATGGAAAGTCCATCAGATGGATGTAAAAACAACATTTTTGAATGGAGATCTAAAGGAGAAAGTTTATATGTCCCAGCCAGAAGGATTTGTTGTAAAGGGTCAAGAAAACAAAGTTTTCAAGCTTATAAAATCCTTGTATGGCCTCAAGCAAGCACCACGAGCCTGGTATTAGAAATTAACCGAGCATCTTATGAAACTTGACTTCAAACATTTTGATCTTGATGATGCAACTTTGTTTGTTAAGAAAGTTGGAAAAACAGTTGTATATCTTGTGGTGTATGTAGATGATCTTTTGATAACAGGGAACAATGAGAGCTATATTGCATCCATGAAGAAAGAATTGAAGAAAGGTTTTGAAATGATTGATTTGGGTCATGTTCATTACTATCTAGGTATTGAAGTAATTCAACATCCTAAATTTATATTTCTTTCTCAAAAGAAGTACATTGGAGATCTCTTGAACAATTTTGGCATGGATGAATGTAATCCCTTAACCACTCCAATGGAACAAAACTTGAAGCTCACATCTATTGAAGGGAAGGAATTTGAGGATGCAACTAAGTATAGACATCTTATAGCAAGTCTTATCTACCTGACAACCACCAGACCTGACATTTCATTTGCTGTTGGAATCCTCTCAAGGTTCATGCAAAAACCTTGTGAAGGACATTGGTCTACTGCAAAAAGAGTGTTAAGGTACTTGAAGGGGAATCAAGACTTTGGACTCAAATATACACAGGTAGGCGACTTCAGCTTGATCGGATACTCTGATTCAGACATTGATGGCGACAAAGAAATAGGGGTGTCTACTACAGGTTACACCATGAGTCTTGGATCAGGAGCTCTCCCATGGAGATCACGTAAACAATCAGTTCCATCAAATTCCACGACTGAGGCAGAATATGTGGCAGCAGCTGAAGCAACAAAGGAAATTGTGTGGCTCCGGAAAATCCTGGAATATTTGCAGATGAAACAAATGTATTCCACACTACTCATGATCAACAACACTTCTGCAATAAAGTTGGCCAAGAACCCAAAGTTCCATGATCAAACAAAGCACATCAATACAAAATACCATCTAATTCGACATCATGTTCAAGAAAAAACCATCCATCTACATCATTGTTCCACAAATGAGAAAATTGCTGATATCTTCACCAAAGCACTTGGCAGAGAAAATTTTGAAAAGTTCAGATCGATGCTTGGACTCACCAACATCCCTTCGGATTAACGGGGGGAATGTTGACACCTAATCCTATGGGTTGGGTGTGGATATGTAATATTTTATAATAAATAATATTAGGAAATAAGGAAGGCCAAGAGTCATTGGGAGATGAATCCCAATAGCCTCACCTCCATGTATAAATGCATTTACATTCTTCAACTAATACACATTCTGATTTGAGGAGTTACCTCATAGTTTGACAGTATCCATGATAATTTCAAAAGTAAAAATATACAAATATCAATAATGAATACAATTCCTGGTTAAACAATGTCAAAAAGACCTCCCCAAAACTAACAAATGAGCTTTTCTTTCTCCCCATCTCAAATATTAAACCGTTTGGGAATGAAACGAGAGGCATCACCTCAGTGAGGGTTAAGAATATTGTGCACGCAACAAAGATCCATCCTCATCGTGCCGATGGGTATTTCCATTATTATACAAATGATAATCATCAGTTAAGTGTTGATGTTAACAATTCTGATACCCAAACATAATTCTTCTTCCCAAATTTTAATCTTTGAAAGAAAATTTTCCCCAATCACAGAAAATACTAGTGCTTACATCACCGGGATGACGACTTGTTCGCATGACGATGAATACGTACAAATCCTTTAACAGGAAAATCATGGCGGTTTGAGTGGTGTTTTCCACATGCTCGTGGGGGATTGCAAGCGATAACAGTCCATAAAGTCGTTCTGATTCTGAAAAGACATGTCTTCTCTTTCTGAGAGAGCGTACTACTATTATTACCACTCGCCTCGACTTTAGTGGTGAAGTGGTAGCTGCGGAGGAACATCTTCCTCTTCTCCAAACGCTCTTTCTCATAATCAAATCCAAATTGTCCTCCGTTGAGGATGCAATTGATTTCGCAGTCATGCACATAAAGACGGGATCTGAAGGAAAGGCTCTTCGATAATCTTCTCACGCCTCTTCTTGCTGCAGTAGGAGTAGGAGCGCTAAGATGGTAATTCACTCCCTGGAGATTTCTACGGAAAGAGAGATCCTTCCCACACACCAACCTCGACAACGCAGCTGTGGGATTCATCATTGAGTTTATTTTACTGCTAGAATCAGCAGTTATTCATGGAATTCTATGTTCTCCTCGAAAGGATTTCCCTTATCCTTATATGAGAAAAAAGAGAGGGATGGGAGAATGTATGGAGTGCAAGGTGACACAACAATATAAAGGAAATTTTGTCCAAAGATTAAAGTAGTCTGTTCGATTCTCATTTCCTTTGCGTGTAATACTACGCTAAGGGCATTTTTAAGATACTTGTTTAAGACAAAAGAAATCTTTTGTCTTAAAAACTCAATTTTTATTTTAGTTATTTTTCATTAAAATTTAATAGAAATTATGTAGAAATTTGCTGAATAATGAAGATTTATCCACTGAGATTATCCTAATCACATACTAATTCGAATTCATATGCAACACATAATCTCTTCTACAATCAATCATCAATTTGCGGAAATAGAAACAGTCGCATGCGCACATAAACACAATATGTAATGGGGAAAGCTTATAGCTGAAAACCCCCAGCTATTTGTATATTATAATAGAAGAGAAACATGTAACAATCTCATTACAATACTCCTCACAAGTACTCAGTACTGTCTCCAATAGTTACACACAAACTAGCTTGGTTTTGAACAAGTCACAGGTTCAAAACTCATCCACTAATTGCCTGCCTCTATTGCGCAATCAAGGCTGGTCTAATGAGAGATCCAAGTTCGAATCTCACTGGCTCCAACTGCGCAATCATCATTGGTAATCTCCTCCAATGCTTGTGCAAATCTCATGCACAACTGCTGTCGCAACTAATAGCAAACTCACTCTTTCATCTACCTCTTCCACTGGTCTCCACTGAACTGTCCATGCACTGTAGTGAACTGATGTGTTCTTGAGTTGAATAATGAGTTAATAATTAGTGAATTAAATAATATTTAATTCACTCCACTCATTACTAGTTGATTAGCTAGTTAAACTAATCTCAACTAGTTCAACTAAGTTAAACCGAACACAACTCCACCAACCGTCCCATCAACTCCACCAAACTTCCACATCAAGTCCTAACTCGAAGTCAATCGTGCATGAGCTCACCAAACCCTCAAGGAATAGCGTAATTCCTTCGTCGTATGCATGGGCCACATCCGTAGCTCCAACTGCGTCGTAAGAGAATAAATCGAAATTAGAGTCCAAATATTAAGGCTAATAATATTTGACTGACCTATTTTTAGACAGGCAGTCTAAAAATAGACTTCGACCTGTATGTCTAAAAATAGAGGTCCATCTATTTTTACCAACTCGCCCAATCATCCAAGAATAGCATACTGCAACTCCTAGACCATGCTCCATATGTCTAAAAATAGACATAGTCTAAAAATAGACTTTGCGCCAAAAATAGCCTGCGGGCCCACTTAGTGAAGGCGACATCATTTCACTAAGCTCCATCATCTTGTTGCATTTTCAACACTCCCTCTCAACAAGATATGGATTATCTGCAACCCCTATCCTGCCTCTGTGGAATTCGAACTTGCTCCTGGTGAGCGCCTTCGTCAAGATGTCAGCATCCCGATCCTCCGTGGGAACATATGAAAGTAACATGATTCTCCGCTGAACACAATATCTGATATGATGGTACCTGATGTCGATATGTTTGGATCTATCATGAAATACTGTATTAGCCGAGAGTTTAATGCAACTTTGGTTATCACAATAAATCACAGTAGGCTCCAAGTGCAACCCGAATAATCCAACGAGGATCTTCCTCATCCAAATAGCCTCGCATGCAGCCAAGCTTGCTGCCATGTACTCGGCCTCTGCTGAACTGAGTGCCACGGATCTCTGCTTCCTTCTGTACCAGAAAAATGCTGTCGACCCAATGCTGAAAACTCCTCCATATGTGCTCTTTCGATCCGTTGGGCTCCCTGCCCAATCTGCATCAGTGAAGCCAGAAAGCTTCACTCCATCCTCCTGTCTGTACCATAGACCATATCCCGATGTGCCACTAAGATAATGCAATACATGCTTGCCTGCCTTCCAGAAGAGCTTAGTAGGCTTAACCATAGCTTTCAAAAGCTGGTTAACAGCATAGCATATATCGGGTCGTGTATTGACCAGATACGTAAGTGACCCCACCAACTGTCGATAGACAGTGGCATCCACTACCTCCATTGAAGTAGCATCCTCCTTCCTCCAACCACCAGGAAGAGGAGTGTCAACAGGCTTGCAGCCATGCATGTTGAACCTCTCCAGAATCTCCTGGGCATACTTTCCCTGAGAAACAAATAGTCCTCCACTGCGCTGCCAAATCTCCAATCCCAAGAAATAATGAAGGAGGCCCAAGTCCTTCATCTCGAACTCTCTAGCAAGGTCCTCCTTGCATGAAAGTATCAACAGCTCATCACCCGTCAAAATCAGATCATCTACATACAGTACAATGATCAGCAACTTCCCCTCCACCACAATCTGGTACAGGTTAGGATCCGCCTCACTCTTGGAGAATCCAAGTCCGGTGAAATAAATGTCTATCCGTGTGTACCAAGCACGAGGTGCTTGCTTCAGCCCGTACAGTGCTCTCTTGAGTCGGCACACATGCGACTCACTGCTGAAGATCTCGAAACCTTCAGGCTGCTCTATGTACACCTCCTCCTCAATGACTCCGTTGAGGAATGCAATCTTCACATCCATCTGATGAATGTGCCACCCCATCTGCGCTGAGAGAGCAAGGATCGTCCGTATGGAAGAGTACCTTGCGACAGGTGCAAAGGTCTCCTCATAGTCAATCCCCTCGATCTGTGAAAAGCCACGGGCAAAAAATCTCGCCTTGTACTTCTCCACACTCCCGTCAGCCGCCTGCTTCACTTTGTAGATCCATCGCGAACCCACCACTGATTTCCCCACCGGTCTTGGGACAATCTCCCATGCACTGTTCCTGACGATCGAATCATATTCTTCGATCATGGCATCAACCCATGCGGGTTCCTCCACAGCTTCCTCAAAAGAGGATGGCTCTATCACAACACATTGACTCATAAGAGCCATGTATCCAGTGTACCGATCCGGTGACTGTCTCTGTCTGCGCTGTGCTGTAGGTGGTCCTACAACCTTCTCTCCATCCCGAGCCAGTCGCTCAGCTTCTGTAGTGCGCATGCGCCCTCTGATGGTTGGCGCTGCCTGGGTGGTTTCTTCCACCTCCTGAACCTCCTCTTGTGGCTGATCCACATCCGGAAGCTCTTCCTTAGGAACTAACAGCTCCTCATCTGCATGCAAGTGTAGCTCCCTCTCAAGCGAACACTGCATGGCTTTCTCCTCCTGAAATTTTATATCCCGTCGCACAACAGTCTTTCGACTGTCTGACAAATACACCCGATAGTTGTGAGGTGTATCAATGTACCCCACAAATATTCCAACCTCAGCAGTTGGATCCAGCTTCCTTCTCGCATCCTTCGTCACATGCATGTAGACAGGAGAACCAAAGATCCGCAAATGGGAAATATCAGGCCTCTTGCCAGAATAAGCCTCTTCCGGTGTACTCATGCCAAGAACCTTGTGAGGACAACGGTTCTGCACATACACTGCTGTATTGCATGCCTCAGCCCACAAGTGAAGGGGTAGGCCCTGATCATGCAACATCGCCCGTGCAGCACCCACGAACATTATGTTCTTCTGCTCAGCTACCCCGTTCTGCTGTGGGTTATGGGGTGCGATGAGCTCTCTCCGAATCCCTTCTGCGCTGCAAAAATCCTTGAATTCAGTCGAGATGAATTCACCACCATTGTCGCTCCTGAGAGCCTTCACATGCTTCCCCGATTCCTTCTCTACCAGCGCCTTGAATTCACAGAACTTTGAAAATGTCTCGCTCTTCTTCTGCATGAAGAAGATCCAACACTTCCGAGAGAAATCATCAACAAAGATCACATAGTACTTGTGCTTTGTTGTCGAAGCTACAGAGAAAGGACCACACACGTCTGTGTGAACTCTCTCAAGGATCGTCGTGGCGCGACTATCCTTCTCGTGAAAGGTGGCTTTCACATACTTCCCTAAAGTACACCCCTTGCACTGATCCGACTGCGCAAGAGTGCCCTTAGGAAGCCCAGTAGAAATCTGCTGCAGGATCTTCAAAGCTCCATGGTGAAGGTGGCCCAATCTCCTGTGCCACAGTTCGCCCTCATCATCCCGGCTCACCACTTCTCCCGCCTTGCATGCCATTGCTACGTAGCCATCTACTTGCAACTGATAAAGGTTCTTGACTCGAACCCCTATCTTCCGGGTCTCACCAGTAGTCTTACTGCGCAGGAAGGCTTTTCCTTCGCTGAAGACCACATCATACCCCTTGTCTTCCAACATCGCCACATAGATCAGGTTCTTCATCAATCCTGGAACATGCAAAAATTCCTTCAATATGAAAGGTTTACCAGACTCCCTCTCAAAGGAAATGGTACCGATACTAGTCGCACTGTATCTACCATCATCGCCCATCTCGATGTGCACTCCAAGATCTTTTTCCTCCAGATCTGAAAACAGATCTCGATCTCTGGTCATGTGAAATGATGCACCACTGTCCAAGAACCAAACTGATCCCACCACACTTGAAACCAAGCATGCGATCAGTGAAAAATCCAGTTCAAATTGAGAAGCCAATGCCTCTCCCGCTGCAGATCCAGCAGCCTTCTTATTTTTCTTCTTCTGCGGACAATTTGTGGCATAGTGTCCGTGCTGGTGACAGTGAAAACACTTCACCTTGAACATGTCTTGCTTCTTTCCTTTCGCACCAGACTGAGAAGCTTTCTTGCTCTTCCCCTTCTTTGCTTTGGCAACCAAAGCGCAATTTTCTTCATCAGATACCTTTGATGAAGATCCGTCCTTGGTAGTCCTCCTTATCTCCTCTTGCATGAGATCTGCCCAAAGTCGCTCCCACCCCGGCAACTTCTCCCAACCATTGACAGAATCCTGATAGGAATGCCAAGCCTTCGGAAGACCAAGGAGAGCCAGGTCTACCATATCCTCTTCTTCGACAGTCAACCCCACACTTCCCAGCTCATCTCTGCATTGAGTGAACTTCGTGAGGTATTTGGCGATACTGTCGCCTTTCTCCATCTTAATGTTTCTGAGCTTATCCTTGAGCGCCAGCTTCCTTTGGTCGCTCTTACTCTGGAATAGATCTGTCAACACTTTCCACATCAAATATGGAGAAGCTTTTCCATGCAGGCTGGATACAATGTGATCCTTTACGCCCTCCAACAGAATCCTTCAACATTTCGCCATCTTCTTTTGCCAAGCCTCAACTTCAGCAGGATCAGTAGGCTTTTGGACATCCATATCTACGAACTCCTTCAGCCCATTATCTTCTAATACCGCCTCCATCCGATCTTTCCATGCAACATAATTCGAACTGCCTTCAAGGGCATATTCGAGTCGCAAACCGTTGAAAGACATTTTCAACTCTGGCACCAAGAAAACAAACTGCTGCAAAATTCGAATTCCAAACTCAAAAACTCAACTGCTTCTGGATCTGTGAGAACAAATTATTTCTAGCATAGAGATCGACTGTAAGGGCATTTACTGGATATATCACCTTTTAGAGAAAGGATGGATCCAGAGGCTACCTGGCCCGTTACAGACTTTGTCTACCGAAATAATATTGTAATCACTGCAATAGATCCCGATGATTAATTCCCTCCGATACCATGTAGAAATTTGTTGAATAATGAAGATTTATCCACTGAGATTATCCTGATCACATACTAATTCGAATTCATATGCAACACATAATCTCTTCTACAATCAATCATCAATTTGCGGAAATAGAAACAGTCGCATGCACACATAAACATAGTATGTAATGGGGAAAGCTTATAGCTGAAAACCCCCAGCTATTTGTATATTATAATAGAAGAGAAACATGTAACAATCTCAGTACAATACTCCTCACAAGTACTCAGTACTGTCTCCAAAATTTACACACAAACTAGCTTGGTTTTGAACAAGTCACAGGTTCAAAACTCATCCACTAATTGCCTGCCTCTATTGCGCAATCAAGGCTAGTCTAATGAGAGATCCAAGTTCGAATCTCACTGGCTCCAACTGCGCAATCATCATTGGCAATCTCCTCCAATGCTTGTGCAAATCTCATGCACAACTGCTGTCGCAACTAATAGCAAACTCACCCTTTCATCTACCTCTTCCACCGGTCTCCACTGAACTGTCCATGCACTGTAGTGAACTGATGTGTTCTTGAGTTGAATAATGAGTTAATAATTAGTGAATTAAATAATATTTAATTCACTCCACTCATTACTAGTTGATTAGCTAGTTAAACTAATCACAACTAGTTCAACTAAGTTAAACCGAACACAACTCCACCAATTGTCTCATCAACTCCACCAAAATCTGCCACTGAAGTCCTAACTGAATTCAATCATGCATGAGCTCACCAAACCCCAAGGAATAGCGTAATTCCTTCTGTCAGATGCATGGGCCACATCCGTAGCTCCAACTGAAGTGTTGTAAGAGAATAAACTGAAGTTTAGAGTCCAAATATTATTAAGGGCTAATAATATTTGACTGACCTATTTTTAGACAGGCAGTCTAAAAATAGACTTCGACCTATATGTCTAAAAATAGAGGTCCGTCTGTTTTTACCAACTCGACCAATCATCCAAGAATAGCATACTGCAACTCCTATACCATGCTCCATATGTCTAAAAATAGACATAGTCTAAAAATAGACTTTGCGCCAAAAATAACCTGCGGGCCCACTTAGTGAAGGCCACTTCATTTCACTAAGCTCCATCATCTTGTTGCATATAAAATTTAATATCAATTGAATTGTTTTAAATATAAAATTTAAGACAAAAATAGTTTGAGACAACACTTTATATTTAAGACAAAAACAACTCGAGACAAAAATATTTTAAGACACAACTTTATATTTAAGACAAAAATAATTTGAGACAAAAATATTTTAAGACAAAACTTTATATTTAAGACAAAATGAGTTTGAGACAAAAATATTTTAAGACAAAACTTTATATTTAAGACAAAAGAAGTTTGAGACAAAAATATTTTAATATAAAACTTTATATATAAGATAATGACAATTAAGAGGAAACCCATTTAAGATAGTTATCAATTAAGACAAAACCATTAGCAATACTTCATAACAAGGTGATTGTCAAATGAGTTACAATTCATGAACTAAAATTGTTTATTTTTTTAAATATGTGAAAAAAATTAAATTACTTCAATTAAACTTTGATATAAATTTGCAAGAATTAAATACAATATAACGACTAAAAAAAATTAAATATTTTCTCAATTGTTTTATATATATATATATATATATATATCAAAACTATACATAAAGAAGTAAAATAAAAAATAAAAATTCATCCATATATGCATTTTAAACCTTCATTCTTTTCTTTCTAAATGAAAAATCAAAATTTTGATTCTTGCATATGTCTTATAGTCACATCTCAATTTTCTTTTCAGTGTTGAACAAATATATCATAGAGATAAGTAACAATAATTTAATTATTTCTTAGATAAAATTTTAGTATTTAAATTTTTTCTTATTGTAAAAAAACTTTCTACTAATATTGTAAATATATATATACACACACACACAAAATGCAATTTAATATTTTTTATATTAATTTATTATTAGGCATTAAGATGTTGGTAAAGATTTTCATCTAGTAATTAGAAAACCATGGATGCATTATTAAGAAACCAAGAAATATTATTAATTGATACCATTACCATGAATGCATTATTAAGAAACCAAGTAATGTTATTAATTGATATCATTTCAAACTAGGGAATAACGATTATATGGTTTATCTTCCTCGCTTAATAGAGATAAATGTAAAGAAATTGTGAAGGAGGTTGAAAGAGTACTCTAGCATAAACTTTAATTTAACCTAAAAATCCATTGTCATGCCCCTATATCACCCATATCCTACATTGAATTGGTGTACCCAGATGGCCCATCACTATAGGTTTGTGGTGCATCTAAAACTATGTGATTATATACTACACCATACTTTTTATATTTCACGATCATTAAAATTCATAAGTTTAACACCTATTGAAGTATGTAGGTAATAATTCCATACAATTATGCCTTAACATAACCAATATGAAAATGATATGAATGAAAGCAATGTTATAGAATAAATCTGGTAACACTTCCAAAATTTACTAGTAAAAATTTCATTTTTTAGGAACTGTCACAATGAAAAATTTTCTTCGATGTAAATAGTTGATTGAGTATTGGTATAGTAACCCATATGATGAAGTATGTGATATCTTAGTATTGTATCTTATAAAACATGCATTGTATGAGAAGTCCTTGTGCAAGGTAGCAAAAGCTACATCTTCCTAGGAAGCATGGAAGACCCTAGAAGTAGAATTTGGTATAAAGGAAGTGAAATAAAGAAAAAAATTATGTTACAGTCTGTTGAAGAATCAATAGAAAGTTAACTGCGGTTCTGAGATTAAATGAGAAAGACTCTAGGAAGAAAACAGAGCTTGGAGAATCCCACTCAAATGTGTATGATGGTCATAAAGACTATAAAAGTGAAACCCATCATGCATACATGCATATGGATGGAGAAGACACATAAAATATTACAGAGTGAGAAGTTGAAGCCCCCACCTGTGAGGTAGAGTAAGAACATATAAATTCTCAAGAGCCCCACTGTACCATGGATGGTGAAGATGATGGTGAATCCCACTCTGATGAGGCAAATGTGGATGGTGACTGAAAAGTGAATAGTGAATTGGTGAATTCATACCAATTCTAACAAGCCTATGGATGCTTGTTTACAAAGGTAGACCCCTTTCAGCTCAGCTCATTGGATTCTTTGTTTTTTCATGCTAATTTTTTTTCTCAAATTTCCTTCTCCAAGGGGTTGATACTATTTTCTTCATTTATTGATACTAATAAAAGGTGCTTTCAAGTCAAAAGTAGAATAAAAAGTTGGGATTACCTCTAGGGTTTTTTAATTCATAGGGTGGTTGGTTTGGATTGGATCCACTTTTCTTAAGCTATATAATGTCTAGTACTTTACCTACCTCTAGCTCAAACAATTTTAACACATTAGTAAGTGTTTCTTCCTCTTCTTTCGTTGTGATGACACCTATCTCCATAGGCAAATCAATGCCTTGCAAACTAAGGCTTCCTTGCAAACTGAGGCTTCTTAGTGATGGAATGGCACAATTTGATCTAACCATTTCTTCCTATTGTAGTTTGCAGGAGGTTATTGACCCCACCATTTCTTCCTATTTAAGTCTTTTAATCTAGTTTGAAGGAGGTAAGCAGGTTGAGTTGCAGACGAAGCCAAGGAGGATGCATGGACTACAACTTTCTTGAGCTTCCTGATTCTGCCTGTTCTTCCTATTGAAATTGAAGCCTTTTTATCCCAGTTGAAGGAGATGAGGGGGAGCTGAGTGGGTTGAGTCATAGGAATAGTCAAGGAGGATGCAAGGACTACAACTTACTCGAGTTTCTTCATCCTGTCGATTCTTCTTATTGAAATTGAATCCTTTTCATCCCAATTGAAGGAGTGGAGAGGGGTTGATTTGTATGTACAGTCAAGAAGGATGCAGGGACTTAGGTTAAGGGGACATGATAATGACTGGGTTAACTGGGTCTTACTCTCATTTCAGTTCAGAAGAGGTTTAGGGTTATAATACTTTGATCTATGACATATTTGCATGCCATCAATGGGTGTGCGATTGGGGAATTTCCCATTCCAAAGTTTCCTCGAGTGTCATCGTGCCACTGTATGAATATGGTATACAGGATGAATATCGAGCCCAAAATGAGGAGTGTCAAGCTCATCGGTCATATAAAAAACCCTCATTTTAGAAATTCGTCATTTGTGAATTCAATCACTTTCTAGGAAACATAATGAGAGGTGTTGGCTTATAAATTCTCCTTTCGGAGGCCCTTGTAACATTCTATTTTTCGAGTGCACTCATGTGGTATTCTTGGCAAGAGAAATGAACAGATATTTCACTCAAAGAGTTTGACATGAGACAAATCTCCTATCTTCCCTTATTATTTGAGCCAATAAGAGTTAGGATTAAACATATATTACTCAATCTTGAATTGTAGGACCTTGTTCAAAGTAAAGATAATAAAAACCTCTGGGATTTGGATGAGATCATTACTCATTTCTAGTTCTCCTGAATATGAATGTGGATGTCATCTATGTTAGTTTTAGTCTTTGCAGCCTTCCTCCAGTGATCAAACATGCTCTTACAAAGTGATTTTAAGGTGTTAAGGTCAAATTTTGTCATTTAAGTGAGTCTTCAAGCAAAATTTGGTCAGTAGGCATTAGGTCTAGGGTTTGTTTTCACTCTTTTCAAAGTTTTCCAAATTTCGGTCCATGTCACCATTCAGATGAGTGTACCATCATTTAGATGTTTTCATCATCATGTAAAGTTCCACTGGGTCATTTTACACCTTTTTCATGCTTCAGTTGTGCCTAGGTAAGGTTCATTTCCCTCTCCTAGGGTTTTGGAGGTAATTTCTCTTGGATGGTCAAATCGTCAGAAAAAATTGTATCCTGATGTTCATACACCTTCCCCTATCCTTAATGTACATTATTAAACACTTCCCATCACTGAGATCCCCCAAATTCCTCATTTTCGCACAAACCCTAGTTTCTTGCTACAACTTGGTAATTTTCTAGGCTAGGCCTGTGTTTTTCCCTTTTGGACCCCTTCCCCTCACTCAATCTCTGAAATTCCACTTTCCCCTGCTTCCTAACATCCCTCCCTACTTCTCAAAATTTTCTCAAGAAATTATAAGCCCCTTATCCCCTTCGTTTCGCTTCATTTCGACAAATCCCTTGTTCCACATATCGGGATATGTTTTACTCCAATGATGTTTATGAGCAATAAAAGATGAATTTTGGAAAATTGAGAGAATTTTTTGTCCAAAATAGGCCAAGGAAGAAAAATCTCCTTCAATTTTTACACAGGTGTCATGGTTTTAGAGAAATGTCAAAAATACAGTTGCCTCAGGAGAATTGATGCACCTCTGAAGTGACCTTGGGAAAACCAAGTTTTCTCCTAGCTTGGTTGGCCAAATAACTTGATGGATGAGTCAAATGATAACTAGACACAAAGAGATTTCCAATGATCTATCATGAGCTCAATTTAGAGTTGAGGAAGACCTTCAAAAGTTGACTGCAACAGCACTCTGCCTTGAGGCAGCCTCATTTTGCACATTTTGACCAGTCTTGGGAGATTTGATTTTTGACAGGGAAAATGAACTCCAAATTGAAAAATTCCAGTTGGGTTGGAAATTAGACTCAATAATATTTCCAACAAGCTATTCCACGCCCAATTTTGACACTAGGAAGGTCTCCAAAAGCCTCCTGCAAAAAGGCGCTACGCATTGGGCAGTGGTTTGCAGTGTAATTTTGTAAGTGGCGCTATGCATTGAGATGGTGCTATGCATTGGGCTAAAAAGCCTGAAATCCATTCAAATATTCCACCAAAGCTCTCAAATTGCTAAATTATTCATTTCCCAAGTAAGTTAACATCCCTCCATGACCAATGAATGAATTTCTCTTGGTGCTTATGGTGATTTAATTTGAAAAAATCAAAACCCTACCTCTTTACATTTCTTACCAAAAGTAGTTGCATAGAGTTTATGAGTTGTAGTTCTTACTACCAATTCCACTCCTAGCTATCTCTCACTCCCTCACTCTTTTATTCCTTCACTTTTGTTACATTTCGTCTACTCATTCCTTAATTCCCATATCCCTAATCAACTAACCCTAAATCCCTAATCCCACTATCCCAAACCCTAGTCAAATATCCCCAAAACACTAATTGCCATCCCAAACCCTAGATGTCATCCCCTAAACCCTTTCATTCCCTAAAATCCTACAGCTAGCATCAAAACCTCCCCTCATTAGTCCCACTCATCCATGGTGCTCAAAAACATGAAGGCAAAACTAGCCAGCTGCCAAAAGGAGCCAAAACGAGATGACATCCATTGAGCAAGAGATTGAGGCTGATCGTGAAACTTGGTTTGAAAAGGTCAATATTCATTTGGAGAAGCTGTTGGAGAAGGCCAACAAGGAAAATAACATGTTGAGGCACATGAATAATCATTATTGGGTGAGAAATCATGTTTGTAAGGCATGAATCAAGATCCTAAAGGCAAAGTTAAAGAGGGCATTAAAGCATCGGAAAAGGCATGATAGACTCCAAATTTTGGCTGAAGCTTACTTGGCCCAACATAGTGCTTGATGGTGGACATTCAGCCCAAATTTCAAGAAATTTGGGAAATTTTTTGTCAATTTTGATTTTTTTTGGCCTTAACACAAATTTTTCTACCCGACGCGTAGCGCCACTTGGTGCGCGCTTATAATTGGCAGCTCCTCTTGAAGAAAACTTTGTATTTCTAGATTTTTCATCAAAATTTATGCATGCCTAACCATTACCTAAATATTTTGACAAGTTTTGGGTTTCTTGAGGGGTCAAAAACACCCTAAAAATGACCTTTTTGCGCTCTTTTGGACACACAGGAAGCAGTGTTGGGAAAACTCATTTTTGGAGGGGCAAATGGCAACCAAATTCAGAAATTACACTTGGGTTGGAAAGTAGACAGGAAGAGCCTTCCAACAAGCTATCCTTCACTCAATTTGGACTCATGGAAGGCCCTAAAAATCAGCTCCAAAGTGGCACGATGCATAGAGATTTCAGGCGCGACGCATTGGGAATTTTGGCCTAGTTTTCACTCAGTAACTCAGTTTTTCGCCTAGTTTCGGCCAGTTTGACTTTTTTATCTTCAAATGTACAGCTCTTGATGTAATTTGATGTAATTTCATGGTTTTGATGTAATTTTAACTAATTTTCACTCATGTAAGTAGATTCATTCACCAAAAAGTGAATTGTAACTGAATGAATCCGTTTCCTATCTTATAGAGGCAAGCTGTTCCACTGCCTCTTTCCCAGTTCTCAGTTTAGATCTTGTTGAAACAGCTCCTAAACTTGTGAGATAGACCCCTAGAGGTTGGGGATGAGGTAGTGTTGTCTATATCTTGTAGTTTTTCAGTCATTAGCATAGGTTAGACACTTGGGATTGCTTTGAGCTTCATTGTACATTTCATCTATGCATTTTGGCAAAGGAATAGACCAGGGTTTGCAGCACTCTTCGGGATCCATGTGGCTCTTTGTTTTTATGAAGTATTTCTCTCTGTGATTTTAAGTTTACTGATGTTTCATGTGTATCATCTTCCTTCTCATTTCTTCTTAAGTTAAACAAACAATTAATAAAGGTGGAATTCATTAGATTTGCAGTGCTCTGCCTTGAGTTTTGTTTAATTTTCTATGTTTTCAACTGTCTGAAGAGGATTCCTAAAAGCCTCTTGCCCTATTCAACTCCTCACCAGTCTAAGATATCCATTTCATTCTATTTGAAGCATCAAAACAATTACCTTCCTTGCCCCATTCAGTTCTCTGCAAGACTGATCATTTCCCAGACCCAAAATCTACCTTTCCCTTTGATTCCAAAAAAAAACCCAAAATCAAATCAAACTCTTTCACATATATACCTAGCCTAAAATCAGCCTTTGTTTTAATTCATCTCAAGCCTTACTGATTATTTTTGCTGAGATTGACAAGGACAGAGCCCTCTCCCGATCTGGTAGGGCTAGCTACCAGATTAAGCGTGGTTTGATGTTACCCTAGACTCTGCCTTCCTTCAGCCTAAGGTAGATTTAGGTGATAGCAATCTGGAAAGACCAAAACCTACCATGAGTAGCATTAGGGTATACCCTTTAGAAAGTCAAAGGTTTTATCATTTAGAGGCTTTTTGAGCAAAATATTGATGGGTCCCTGTAATTCTCTAGACGAATTTTTTTATGAAGAGCAAGCTTTAAAAAACGACGACATGGCTTGTATCAGAGGAGAATGGATGTTTTGGCTCATGCCTCCATAATATATTTGGCATAAAACTTGCTTTCCCCAATACCAATGGCACAAGACTCATTCATTAATTGGGAAATTTCCTTACAAATAGATAAGGAAACAACTACCGATATCATGGTCATTCGCCATCCTTTACCATCACCCATGGGGCAGTAAGACTCAGTGGTATGGTGGGAAGTGATCAATTTTTGGGTTTATATATTGCAATTAATTGGATGTTGACCTTTGTTCTGACATTGATTTCTCATTTCCATATTTGTTTTGGGTTTCATCTTGATAAAGAGTGCAGGGTTGGGTGTACATAGCATAAAATCTTGCGTCTTCCCCTTTGGTTCAGATTTCAAGGGCCTGATTTTTATCGGCGAGTAAATTTTCTGCCTTTACAATTGATTGAAGTAATAAATGCAAGTCAATGTAAAAATTGATATGCACTGAGAGATTGCTAGGGTTGAGTAGTTTAGGGATAAAATGATATTGTGTTGGTGTAAATTTTTTAGATTTCATTTTTTCCCTCATCCTTTCTCCTCTATCTTTTCAACCATTTTTATCTAACTGGATCTCTCATGAAAACCTTTTTTTCTAGAACTTATACTAGTTTTGGAACAAAGTATTTCCTTGGGTGTGTGCCATTAACATTTTGGGTATATTTTAGTGCATCCAGGTGATGTTGTACATATCCAAGGTTTTTATATGTGTCTTTATGAAGATTGTATTCAATTTGACAAGTATCATCAAATATTTCATCTATCTATATTTAATGAACATGGTGCATAAGCCTTAAAACTACTTCCAAAATTTTAGGCCCTTCTTTTATTAGCTTAGTTAGGTTTGGATTTCTTTGCCTTTTAAATTTATTTCCTCTTAGGTTATAATCCAAGAAAAATTGGTGGTAGTTTCCTCTTATTTGAATGGAGGACTTACTGTTCAATATGTAGGTGGTTTTGTGTTGTATATGCACAACATGTATGTCCTTTTCTCCTCCAATATATTTAAGCTCAAATGTCATATTTTCAATGTTCATTACAAACCTATAATTTATTACAAAGCATATTTAACTTGTCTATATATCATTGAGCTTCCCGTCTATTAAAATTTAAAATATGGAACAAATTCTTCAACACATTTTTTTTATACCCCATGGGAGAAAATATTGTTATATTGTTGTTTTGAATAACGTAGTTTGATCCGTCCATTTCTTCCTATTGCAGTTTGCAAGAGGTTCTTGATCCCACCATTTCTTCCTATTTAAGTATTTTAATACAGGTTGAAGGAGCTAAGGGGGTTTAGTTGAAAACGAAACCAAGGAGGATGCATGGGCTACAACTTGCTTGAGGTTCCTGATCCTGCCTCTTCTTCCTATTGAAATTGAAGCCTTTTTATCCCAGTTGAAGGAGATAAGGGGGAGCTGAGTGGGTTGAGTCACAGGAATATTCAAGGAGGATGCAGGGATTGCAACTTACTCGAGTTTCTTCATCCTGTCTATTATTCCTATTGAAATTGAATCCTTTTCCTCCCAGTTGAGGAGTGTAGAGGGGTTGAGTTGTATGTGCAGTCAAGGAGGATGCAGGGATCGAGGTTAAGGAGGATGATAATGACTGGGTTAACTGGGTAATCATACAATTCAACCTAGCCATATATGAAAGGTTGATTTTCTTCATGAAGTCGAATTAGACCTACTTTCATCCACACATGCTAATTATTACAATGAGAAAGGCAAATATTGAGAGGTGATATAGTCAAAATGGATTATTATTGGCAAATTTTGTGTTTCAACCATTCAAACAATGAACAGTCTTGGAGAAGGTGTGCTCAAGGAGGATAATTCTAGGCAATGTTTGTATTTCATTTATAAAAATGGCAATCAATAGATATATATGGTTACTAAAGGAAAACAACAAGTTATTACAAAGGGGGTGTTGTAGCCTAATTTTACTCAGCTAAAGGTCAAGAGAGGGTCTGAGAAATTCAAGGTTATTGAGGAACAATTGTTAAAATTTCAAGAAGACCTGTAATATGCTCGAAAGGATAACCACAAAATCAATGAGGATTCATCATCACATGTGCACTCGAAACAAAACCAAAGAATTAAAGGCGTGAAGTAGTCGTGAACGCGCGGGCAGAGTCAGGCTAGTTTGTGTTCAAAGCAGTGCATGAGGGAACGTGCAGTTCAACGGGTCAAGTCAGAAAATGGAGAAATTCATGAGTGCATGGGTCAAGTCGGCAAATTGGAGTGATAACGAGCGATGGACGGACTAGATCTCATAATACGGTTGGCGCATATCGAACATTGGAAATTTTTTGTGTTTATTGCTAAGCCTTCACACGGTAAGTGATTTAAGTGGTGATGTGATAAAGATAGGAGGTGGCGATGCGATGCAAAGTATATTGCACATCGCATGCGAAAAGGTTTAGCAATGATCGCAAAAATTGGAAATTAGTAAAGTTGCGGAGTGTGACAAAGAGCCCGGATGTGATGTAGTTTCAAAGGTGAACTCCAAAGGATTTCAAATCCAGATGTAAAGCATTTCTTGTGTTAAATCACATCGGAGGAGGAGAAGGAGGATTATAATGTAAAGCCGGTGAAATGCCGAAATGCGATAGAAAGCGGACCCGATGCATTATTCAGAGTTGAATATAATATATTTCAAGTCCAAGTATTGCGGTGGTTTATGAAGAAAACGTTGAACGCGGGTGCAGACTTGGGTGGAAAAATACCTGACACTACGTGCAAAAGTCCTAAAAGCAGTTACGCCTTGATAATGGAAGAAAGTTTGAACGTGGGCAGAAAGACTCGGGTATGTGACCCGACGCAGAGGAAATGAGAAGAGAAGATGGAACACATCAGGCATGAGCAGAAGAGGCAGAGCCGGGTAGCAGGCAACATGATGACAATGTTTGAAACACAAAATCATGGGTAGAGTCGGGTGGAGATGCATTTATGCAGACTGTTAGGACAACACATTTGAAATGGAGGGAGACACATAAGCAAAAAATTAGATTCATCAAAAGGATTATATGCCAAGTGTTATTTTGTTTTCTTTTTTAAGTTTGAAGCTATAATGGTGTCCTGGATTACAATGTAATAATTATTTTAACAGTTTTGGGCAGTCTCGAAGTTTCAAGAAGCTTGAGCAGTTACAAACTGCTTTTGTTTGTATTTAAGGAGGAGAGAAAGATAGAGTAAAGGTTCTGAGTTCTAGACCTCTTGGGGACTACATTTTGTACTTCTTTTTTTGATGGGTGAATTAAAGAAGAACAAGTTTCCTACAACTGTTGATAGTGATTCGTGTTTCTTGTGCCATTTTATGCGGTTTCTTCCTTGAATGAAGTGAAGTAAAGAAGCAACTGGTCTTTGATTTAGATTTGTAAGTAAGATTCTTCGTTTACAACATATTATTTCAAGTTTCCCCTCTCTTCACAAACTCTCTTTGAAACTTTAAAGTAATAGATTATGTGTTTGCGACATGTTATTTTGAGTTTCCCCTCTCTCCATGAATTTCCTCTGAAAATTAAAAGTAATAAATATGTTTTTACAACATATTACTTTGAGTTTCCCCTACAATTCTTCTTTTCCATTCATATATCAACAGTCAATGGCATTTTGAAATCTTTTATTATTCCAGATCATTAAGGGTTTTAGAAAACTAGTTTCCAGTGAGATAGAATTGAGACCTCATGATAAATTTATTTTTGTGACACACTTTTAAAATGTCTTAAGCACTGATTCCTTTCACAACTGAGGGATTGTCTCTTAAGATACAACAGGGGGCACCATATTGAAATATTTCTAGTAGGTTGGAACTTCATAATAAGAAAAAAATAGATATCGTGGAGAAGCAGTGCCACAGTGTTGTGTTGACTTGTTGCTCATACATTTAATGCATTATCATGACTATTACATGATAAAACAACACATATTTTAGAATACATGCACCTCACTAAAGATAATTTCAACATATTTTTCAATTAAACGAAAAAAATTAGCTATGAAGTGTTTTGAGCAGGTGTGTACTTTCAACAAACCTAGTTTTGAAAGAGAGAAAATTCACTAGAGAGGAATTGTGACATCCAAAATGATCTAGCACACAAGCCTTTAACCCACAATTTGATCGTATTCTCTTTCCTCGACTACATTATCTCTCCTCATATCCTCTTATATAAAGGATAGGTGCAAGTCCTCAGTATAGAGGGTGGATTTACTTACAAAGGTGTCAAGAGCTTCCCATCACCTACCCTCATCCATTTTAGACTTGAGAGCACTTCCACTACTGCATGTAAGAGCTTGATAGGGTAGCCCATGGTACAACGTCTTTATGATTTACTTTCTAACACTTCATTCACATATCAAATAGATTATAATATGCTTATTTTATAGCTCTTTTAGTTCATTTGGTTGTTTTGTAAATGTTATCATGCTACAAGGATTTTGTTGTCATTAAAGTGCACTTATTTATAATTTACTTTCATATAAGGTGCATATTCTTTGCTTATTTTCCATCTAATCACTACAAGTATTTTAATTAAGAAACTCATCACATTCCTCTATAATCTAATTTGTACTTTAATCTCTATCCTCTTTAAAGCACTCAGAAACGACATTGTATATTGGATTATTTTAGACTTACACCTAAATTATGCACAAACATCTTAAAATAATCCTCATGAAAAAAAATAGTAATCCTCATTGATTAATAAGGTTACCTTAACTATTTATAAAAACAATAAATGATTAAACAACCATAACAATTATATCACTACTGCACATAACAATCATATCACTATAAAACATTTTTTTAAGGTCGACTAGTATTTTGTTTTAAAATACTAAACTCATCACATCCCTATATAATCTAATTTGTACTTTAATCTCTATCCTCTTTAAAGCACTAAAAAACAACATTTTATATTGGATTATTTTACACTTACACCTAAATTATGCACAAACATCCTAAAATAATCCTCATGAATAAAAAAATAGTAATCCTCATTGATTAAAAAGGTTATCTTAACCATTTATAAAAACAATAAATGATTAAACAACCATAACAATTATATCACTATAAAACATTTTTTTTTAAGGTCGACTAATATCTTGTTTTAAAATCCTAAATTATTATTTTAGTTTAAAAATTAAAACTATTTTAATTGTGGTTAGTTAGAAAGTAAGACAGTTCGTTCAAGGAGCAGAAAAATTACGAAAAATAAGAGGGGAAGTAGACATGATGAGGGTTGGAGACAGGTAATTGTTACAAGCAGGTCGAAAGAGGAGCGCGATTTTGACTGGTTGACTCTTTGGACAAAGCATTGTTACATTGTTTTCCCTCTTGAACCCTAGGGACAAGGCCAACCTCGCCTCCAGTGACAGTTCCAACCTCGCCTCCTTTTGCATGGGTTTTTATAGGCCTAGCTTTGCCTCAATTTGTAGGGGCTTTTAGGCTCTTCCATTTGCACAGGTTTTTAGGCTCTTCATCATGCCTCTGGACTCTACCAATGCGTCTAAAAAATTGTGGAACATAAGCTTCTAAGGAGGCAGTTCTAGGAACATGGTAATAAGATTGAAGGAAAGGAACTCTAGGAGATGAATGCGATGAATGCGGACAGGTGTTGTTCCCTCATGGATTCATCACTTTCCATGCCAGCGGGCCACCACTAGAAGTTCGAGAGCCTGCAACTAGGGCCAGATTTATGCGAGAAAATCACGAGTGATGTGATAAGATGTTGTTGCCCTCTATTGCTAAAGGCTTAAGTAGATTTGGTTATCAGTGCCGGGAGATGTGGACGAGGTTGATATCGTGGAACTTATCAAGCATTGCCGCAATATTTCAGAGCTTAGCCCCCTTGATTTGATGATTGTCGATGAGACGACGCTAGGAAATGCATCGACTCTTAGGTTTTTGTCTGTGGTAGGTTCTCAGAACATCAAGTGGACAATGGATTCACAACTCTGGTTCAATCTTCTGATATTGGCTACGGTGGATGTATCATGCAGGGATATAGCCATAGATGCGTCTTTCATGTTGCTGATTTTGGAGATCTTAAAGGTTTTGTGTGCATTGAATTATGGAGAGCAGTCATTGTACTTGCAATGTTTGTGGTGATTGATGCTGAGATTGTAATTATTGATCTTACTAGGGCAGAAGTTGCAATGCATGAAGGTAGTATCGGGTTCTGTTGGATCTTGCAAATTCATGCCAAGAGGGGTACAACCAGAAGCAACAAAGGTACATTTCACTTTGCATCACTTTCTCAATATTTTTCATAAGTGATCCTGTGAAACCAACATTCCCAATTTATAGGTTAGTCGGTCTCTTTTTGCCTTGCAATCTGCACAACTTTATTAATTTACTTTTCCATGGATGGTTCTGTGAAATTAATTATCGCTATTAGCTTTACTTGCTAGTTGTGTGTAGGTGGAGAGTCGGTTTGCTTGAGTGCTTCTCCAATTACATATTGAAAGGCTTAATCAGGTTTTCCATAAGTTCATTTTATATGTTCTTTTGTGGGGCATAGCAAATTTATCAGTCAATGAGGATCTTGCCAAATTGGTTTCTATGGAAGGAGGCATTAACATTTTCATAGCCATTGCCAAGTCCCCTAATATATGGGTTGCTGAGGAGGCTGCAAGGGACTATCGAACCTGTCTCTAGGAGAAGAGCACAAGGTGTTGAATATATTCTCTTTGTTTAATTTTTAGTCTAAAATCTAAAAATGAAAAAAATGAATCCTTATTTCCCTCTTTATTAAGCACCATGCCTTAATTGTGCATGTTGGTGGTGTTGCCTGCTCATTGTATGCATTGGAAGTGAAATGTAAATTATAGTTTTCATTATTGATTGGAAAAAATGGGATGTTTGACTAAATACTCCTTCATTTTGCTATCATCCAAAACATAACAAGTTTTCTTCCTCCTTTCCAAACAATACATGAAGTTGATTTTTGTTTTCTTTCGCTCAGGGGCCATTACAAAGGCAAGTGGCATAAGGAAATTGGTGGATATTGTATTGAAATGGCCTTCTGGCGGGAAGGGTTTTGGTAAGCTACAAACTTTGATTTCCATAACTTAACACATAAAACGATGAAACTGACAATGCTTTGTATATTTAAGGGTTCTCTTTTCTGATCATAGAGCCATGGGAAATCATTCTAACGGATAGATAGGCCTTTTTTTTGGTCTCTGCTTCACACAAAAAATGTACAAATAAACCTCATAGTCTTGAATGATGTCTTGATGTAAGATGGATTTGCTCTACTTTTGTCTTAGAAACAAATTTTACTTACTTTGTATAATATTCAATCTCTAAATAGATTTTGAAGAAAAATGTGAAGTAAGACAAACTATTTGAGTTCATTTTAGGGACACACTTTGCAAAATGTGCCCATCATTACTCCTTTTACGTTTTGAATCATCAAGGATGGGAACCCCTTGTAAAATGGAGCAGGTCAAGATGGTTGAAACCTAGGTTTTCTTGTTTTTGTAGCATGCCCGCTTTAAGGTGACTAAGCTACATGTGATGCATTTTTTGAATGGTGTGAGTCCAAAAGTTTGAACTTGTTTTGTGCATTGATGATTGCTACCATTTATCAATGGAAATGTTTTTTTATTTCCCCACTACTTGTATTTTCTTAGTAGAATTAACTTAGCTTATATCTTCTTCTCATTTGTTCACTTTAGGAACACTCTTTGCAGAATTTGCCTATCATTACTCCTTTCAGGCTTTGAATCATCAAGGATGGGAGCCCCTATAAACTAGAGCAGGTCAATATGGTTGAAACGTAGGATTTCTTGTTTTTGTAGCATGCTTGCTTTAAGGTGACAAAGCTGCATGGGGTGCATTTTTTGAATGGTGTGAGTACGAAAGTTTGAACTTGTTTTTGTGCAATGATGATTGCTACCATTGATCAGTGGATGTGTTTTTTTAAGTGTCACATTTGATCCATTTACAACTATTACCAAGTCTGATACATGGACACTTTCTGCAAATTCCTAAATCAAGGGGAGAGAACTTTGGAGTTTATAACATTATTTTGGAAGTAGTATCATTTGAGTGGTTTCAAAACTGTTGTTTATTCAATTTAGTGTCCTAAATTGCTTTCATTAATTATCAACCAGGGCTAGTAAACTGATGAAGTGTGGTGCACCATATGTTCTTAAGCAACCTACTCCTTACGTCGTTGTTTTGTGTTTTATGTTATTTTTAGGGGGGGGGTTTGTTCTTTGAGATCAAAGGATGGTTAATCTAAAACTATTGAAAGACTTAAGTGAATCTAAATTAATTTTAGAAGGAAGAAAAGGAAGTGTACTAAAACTATTATATTTTTCATAAAAGCAAACCAAAAGCTAAGGGCTAGTTAAGTCTTATTTTGGTAATCAAAGCATCTATCTATTATGTTTATTAGTCCTAATCCATGGATCTATTTCTGAAACTAAGATTGATAATTACAATGCCCAACTTAAATGAAAGTAGAAAATGAATCAAGTAGTGTACCTTTAGTTACCTCAACATTCAATTGTAAGGCATGACCCTATTGAAATGGAGTTTAGCAACTGTTTGTACTTTAGTCTGCTAAGGTCCTAGAACAGAAAACAAGGAATGAAAATAAAAATATCTAAGATGTGTTTAGTTACTCCAAAATTTTAATTTGTAAAGAGTGATCTTCTTGAAGTAATGTTTAAGTAACTAATTACACCTGTTTAAACTAGAGAACTAAGAAAAATATGCAAATGGATAACTCAAAATTTCATTTCATTTAATAATTCAACCATCCCTTCTTAAAACATGTTCAGATTAATTCCTTTTAGAGTGATTGTTAGGAAGATTATTGTTGCAATTAAGTGAGGGTCTTGAAAGTAAAAGCATGTAAGATCTAACTAAAATCAAGTAATGTATAATTGACTTGTCTGCCACATTCAAATGTGAAGTGTTTAACCTCTTGAGATGCCTTCGGAGAAATCAATTATGCCTTAGTCCTTGGAAAGAAAATGACAATAAGCAAGATAAATTCAACTACTATATGTGTGAGATATTTAACCATGTAATGTAGAATTAGCATATTGAAAATGGCTTTCATAAACATCTGTTGACACAACAATTGACAACTATGTTCTAATGGAAATAAAAGACAGGAACAATAAAACTAAACAATTGTGGTTTCTTAGCACTTCAATCCTTATCCCAATTTTGAAAACAGAGTTTCTATTTCCATAAAATGTTTTGGAAGAGTAAGTCTGCACAATTGCAATTTATCATTAAAATATTTGAAAACTGGAAATGAAGCATAAAAAAAAATTGCTAAAACAGAGTAAAGGAAATCTAACTAGAAAACACAATAAAAACCTCCTTCAGAAGTAGGGGCCCTCTGCAACTGATGTGTTTGAACTCCTAGCTTGTTAAAGGTGCAATCAAGTAAGCATTTGGAAAACTGAACTTCTTTATTATGATAAAAAAAGGGTCTAGAAATAGGGTATTCACTTAGAAATCTGAACTTTACTGAACTATCTCTCGGTTATGTGGAACCAATATTTAAAGAGAAATTACATAACTAATTGCAAGTTAAAAGTTAGCTACAGGTGTCTAACTTGAATTGCAATTGAAATTGGATTTTTGGACTCATGATTTGCTACGAAGAGCAAATCAGGAGTAGATAATGTTCTTTGACTTGTAACTTTCACCATGAGTTTAGGATCCTTTTTATGTCGATCTGGATCGTGTGAGTAGGATAGAATCCATGTAGGCAAGATTCTAGAAACACCCATATGGCCCAAATCCTCAACTAACACCTGGAACCTGCTAAACCATAAGAGTTACTATGGAACACACAGTTAGCTGCAGAAAAGGCTGCATTCTGTAGCTAAATTGCAAAAACTTATCCAAATAGAAAAATCAAGAAAATATAATATGAAAATAATTTAAATGCATCCTTAAGACAAAAAATTAGCATTCTTCATTTAATAGGGTTTATGAACTTATGGAAAAGTGGTGGAATGAGGTGAGAAAAACTATAAAAGAGAGGGTAATCCTGAGGTTCAACATACCCCCAGTGCAAAATTATTGCATGTCCTCATGCAATTTGCCAAAATTATGAGTTTTTCTCCCTTACTGCATTTGCTCAGATACCTCAGCTAGGACATCCAACCTTATTATTTTGTTCCTCTTTGAAGTCAATGTCATTCTTGGCCTTTTCATAATAATTTTGAACTTGAGGTTTATGATTGCTCTATTCAGTCTCTTGTTCTTCTTCTTCAAATTCCTATTTTCCTTATGCAATAGTCCTAGTTGCAGAGTAGTATTATCATGCATTGCTTTGTCCAACTTGTTTTGTTCCTTAAAAATCTCATTCTCTTGCTTGATGTGCCTGTTCAATATCTCTAATTCATAAATATCCTGCTTAAGAGTATCAATTATAGGTTCTTGTGGATTGACAGGTGGTTCTTGGTTCATTGAGGCACTTCTTCTTTCCAATGACTCTACATAATCATATATCTACTGCTGGACTGGATCTATACCAGGATATCTTCTGCTGGGGCCTTCTTCAAAATGATAAACATGAGAGTTTTGAGGACTGTACACAGGAGAATTATCAACAGGTGATGAAACTAGGGTTTCCTCTTCTATATTTATGAGCTATGTCCCTCTGGATGGTGTTTTCTTCATGATGCCTCAGATTCTAGAGCTCCTTAGTTTTGGAGGACCTTAATTCCCTTCATTTGTGACTTCACTCTCTTTCTTTTTCTTTCCTTTAGCCCTAATTTGTTTCCTAATTTATGTTAGTTCCTCAGAAATTAGTTTCTCATCATTCCTATGTGGTGAAGTTTCAAGTCTGTTTTCAACAATCACATCAGTTTTCTTTCTTTTACTTATCCTAACATTCTCTTCCTTGGGTAGTGACTCTGGTTGTTCTTGAAAATCATTCCTAACAAGGAAATCCTCCCAAGTGTCTCCTATGCTCCTTAAGTGAAATTCAATCAAAATTTTCACCAAGCCATGATGATGCATAGTGGTCTCTATGGATTGTATTATATTTTATACATTTGAGGCCCTTCTTCTTAGACTATTGATCAGAAAGAAAGGAAGGTTGATTTCACCATTTTCTAGAAAATTAATTAATAAACGGATATGATAAACATACATGGTTCCAAATCTTCCTTCACAAGTTATGAATTTTTGCAAAATAAAAATCATATTTCTCCATTTTCTTTTGAGAGCAGTACTTGGGATTCCTTTTCTAAAGACTGAGACATACATACCTGGGTTTTTAAGTATCACCTTCCATGATTCATTATGGAATTATTTGTTCTTGAACCATCTCTCTCCATGCCTCGGAAGTTCTGTAGCTTCAGCCAGGAATGACTCTATCACTGCAAATTTAATGTTCCCAATATCTACTTTGGTTCCATCAAAAGACCGAGCAAATTATTTGGTAATTTCCTTATGAAAACCATTAAATTTTTTGATGAACCTCAATCATCCAGCTTACTGTAGCAGTTCTCTAACCTGTGAGTATCCTTCCATTATTTTACCCCCACTAGTTCTGTTCTAACAATCAAACTCGTCCTCCTTATATGCATAGTGCTTTCAACCTTCAGAATTACCCCTCTATTTTGTGGAAATGAATTGGCTGTGGAATCGCTGGAGATGAATGAGATTCGGATTTGATGGAGGGTTTATGATGAGCTGTAGGAAATAAATAAGTGATACGGTCTTGGAGAAACGTAGACAAATAGGTCACGTCATGATCATGACCGTTAGTCCTCAATCAAGGATATTAATGATGGACCATTATGCAACTTTATATGAGGGATATGGTCAAGATATATCATGATGAGGATTGAAATCAATTTGAATTATGGATTGTCAAGGAACATATGAATGTACATATTATACATGTTTCATGTTTTTAATTTTTCTATTAAAAATAATTTTTTACACTTCACCTCAGAACTTAACCTTTTTTTTTGTTGTTTTCTTGATGTTGTTCCTTAGGTACTCTTTTGTAGCATAGTGGCCTTCAAACATAATCCTTTAGTACCATTTCAATCATCATGTCAGAATTGTTGAAGTGGCTACAAAATCAAATTAGCTGCAGAATGTACTCAGCTGTAGAATGTACTATTATTATTATTTTTTTAAGTATGGAACATGAATGCAATGAGTGAGAAATATGGAATGAATGTGAAAATGAGATGAATGAGATGGAATGACAGCGGAGTGTGATGGAATGAAACTGAATTTGTAAATTATGAAGCTGCAAATATGAATGTAGTTTTCACTGCTTTATTACAGAAAAAAATATGGAAAATTTAGGATGTCAGAGAGCTATGATTTTCACCCTATATTTTCTGCATAAGTATGCCAATCATTGATTGGTTTTCATACTTATACACTTTATTTTTTTTAATTTTTTTTTAAATGTAGGAAAAATAAAAGCTAAGTTTGTGAAGAAGAATAATTCATCTTCAATAAATCCATATCAATATTATCTTGAAATTTCTTGACAAACTCTTCTTTTGAAAGTGGTTTATGATATACTTTCAACCGATGACCATTTACAAGAAGAGATAAATTTTCTTCATCTATTGTTATGATTTTCACTGCTCCATTATCAAAGAATTTTTCAATCTCATATGGCCCAAGCCAATGAGTCTAAAACTTTCCTTAAAAATCCTTGAATTTTGAATCGAACAAGAGTGCCCAATCCCCTTCTTGAAACTTTTTCTCTTTGATATACTTGTCATGCCATTTAGTCCTTTGTTGTTGGATTATATTGGTTCTTTGGACTACATCTTGTCTTATTTCATCTAGTTCATTAAGTTGTTCCAGTCTATGCTTCTGTGCTTTTGATAAATCAAGTCTCAATTGGACTGCCATCTTGAAGGTCTTGATTTGAAACTCTATAGGGAACAAGACTTGCTTCCCATAAACAAGTTCATAGGGAGTATGTCCTGTTGTGTTCCTCCATGTCGTTTTGTAGGCCCATAAGGCTTCAGGAAGCCTATCTGCCCAATCTCTTCTGTGTAGATGAATAGTCTTAGTGAGAATTACTTCAATCACCTTATTGGTAGATTCAACTTGACCATTTGCTTGTTGATGGTAAGGAGTAGAATTTTTGTGCTTGATCTTGTAATCTTCCACCAGCTTTTTCACCATCTTTTATGTAAATTGATTGCCCTGATATGTTACAATTTCTCTTGGAACACAAAAATGAGTGAAGATATCCTCAAAAAGAAAATTAACTACAAATCCTTCATTAGCAAATGGTAATGCTTTAGATTCTACCCATTTAGTGACATAATCAGTGTATACCAAAATATACGTCTTTTGTTTAGATGGAGAATTGATAGGTCCAACAAAATCCAAGGCCCATTTTTCAAAAGGTTCAATGAGTGCCTGAGGTTGCAATGGCATTTCATTTGAAGGAGCAGGTTTCCCTACCCTTTGGAAACTGTCACACCTTTTGACATATTCTTTGGCATATTTGAAGATGGATGGCCAATAATATCCTAAATGAAGGATTTTATAGGCTATCCTCTTGTCAGCAAAATGTCCACCACAAGGTTCATCATGACATGCCTTAAGAATTTCAGACATTTCATCTTCTCGAACACATCTTCTGATAATGAGATCTGGACCTGTCTTATACAATTCATTAGTAATCCATGAATATCTTGCACTTAAATTAATGATTCTTCTTTTCTCTATAGAATGAAAATGTGAAGGTAATTTTCCTGTAACTAAGTAATTGGAAATATCTGCAAACCAAGGGGTTTGAGCAGCTATTGCAAAAATATATTCATCAGGAAATTTATCTTCAACTGGAGTGTTATATTTGATATTTTGAATTCTAGAAAAGAAATCAGCAACTGTGTTTTGTTTTCCGAGGCTGTCTAGAATAGTAATTTTGAATTCTTGTAGGAGCAATAACCATCTTGTAACTCCGCCATGAGTAAATATTTATTCATTAAATACCTATTTGCAGAGTGATATGTATGGACAAAGGTTTCATAGCCTTTTATGTAATGTCTGAATTTGTTGATAGCATGAACTACAACTAAGAATTCCTTTTCAGTTACAGTGTAATTCAATTCTGGGGGAGTCAAATTTTTACTTGTGTAATAGATGGCATAGGGGATCAAGTATTTTTTTTCTAACACAACTCCTAGAGTTTTTTCTGAAGCATCTATTGAAATGTGAAAAGGTAGTTTCCATTTAGGCCCTCTTAAGATGGGTGCTTCAGAAATTTTTTCTTTTAGTGTTTCAAATGCTAACTGGCAGTCAAAATTCCAACTAAATTCACAATCCTTGTTGAGTAATTTGAAGATTGGGGATACTATTTTGGTGAAATTTTCTATAAATTTTCTATAATACCCTATGAATCCTAGAAAAATTCTAACATCCTTTTGGCAACTTGGAACTAATAACTTGGAGATGACTTCAACTTTAGATTTATCAACTTTAATTCCATCTCCTGAAATGTGATGTCCTAAAACAATCCCTTCAGTAAACATCATGAAACATTTTTCATGACTTAGTGAGAGGTTTGCTTCCTTACATCTTTTAAGAACCTTTTCCAAGTTTTCTAAAGCTTCTTCAAATGTATTACCATAAACTGTAAAGTCATCCATATACACTTCTACACAATCATGTATTAGATTAGAAAAAATTCCTAGTACTTCCCTTTGGAATGTTGCAGGTGCATTTCACAATCCAAAAGGAAGTACTTGGTAGGCATAAGTCCCCAATGGACAGGTCAATGTGGTTTTATTTTGATCTTTAGGTGCAACCTGAATTTGGTTGTAACCACTGAAACCATCCAAGAATGAGAAATACTTATTACCTACTAATGTATCTAACACTTGATCTATGAAAGGCAAAGGAAAATGATCCTTAAGGGTAGCTTTATTCAATTATTGACAATAAATGCATACCCTCCATTTACCATTCTTTTGGGTACAATAACTAAAGGAGAAACCCACTGACTGTTTGAAATTGGATAGATGAAGTTTACATTTAACAACTTTTGCAACTCTTCTTTCACAATTTCCCTAAGATTTGGATTCATCCTTCTTTGAGGTTGTCTGATAGGTTTGCAATTTTCCTCAATGTAGATGTGATGCATACAAGTCTTAGGACTAATTCCTTTCATATCAGTGTATTCCCATGCATATGCAGATGAATGTCGTTGCAATGTTTTGATTAGCTTTTCTTGTTGTAACTTTTCCATATTTTTGTTTATGTTCAAGGTTTTCCCTAGAAAGATTTCAACTGTAGAGCTACCAAATTCTTCCATAGAGTAAATAGACATCTGCCTAGATGACAAATATTCAATATTGGATTTTTCTTGAAATTGATCATGTTCATATTCTAGAGATTATTCATAATTTTCTATTGTATTTAAGATTTGGACATCTTCACTAATGTTTGAAATAGTAAAGAGAGGTTGTATATATTATTCATCATCAATCCATTCTTTGTCATTTATCTTTGTGATTGTTCTTTCTAGAGGATACAGAATGAATTTCTTAGTTGAATTACCATCAGAAATATACATGTCACCAGATCTACAACTAATGAAAGCATCAGCTGTAGCCAACCAAGGTCTTCCTAGTATGAGTGGATGTCCTCCTAGATTGTTCTTAGGGGTTAAAATCATAAAATCAAAAGGATACTCCCAAGAATCTAAAGACACTAAAATATATTCTAACACACCATCTGGTTTGATTACAGATCTATCTGCTAATTGCAGTAATGTAGGTGTATAAAGAAGATTAGGAAGTTTGAGTTGTTCCATGGTATGTTTGTTCATGATGTTTATTGTTGCTCCTAAATCAATCAATGTATTTGGAATTTCTACTCCATTGATATGTGTTTTTACAACAAGACTTCCAGGATCTAAATATTTTTGAATGACAATCTTTCCCATCATTATCTGTGCTATTTTTCCTATAAGCTGGATTCTTTTTATTTATTTTATTTTTCTTCCCGGTTTCTTCATGCTTAACTCCTTTAATGTTTTAGCTAATATTTGAATTTCCTTGATGGCTTGTAACAAAGGTATTTTGATGCAAATATTTTTCAATTCATTTAGGAAATCATAATTAGGCAACATAATATGATTTTATACTCCTCTATCAATTTGTAAAATTTCAGGAAAAGGAGGTGTAGAAGTAGATACTGATGGTTGCTCTATAACATGAGTTGAATTTATTTTTTCTTTTTTCTTTTCCTTTTTAGAATTTTGGTTTTGAAGAGCTACTCCTTCTTCAAAACTTTTATTGGGATGTAGAGGATCTTCATCAGAATTTTCTTGTTCTTGAATGATTACAGAAGGATTTCTCTTTTCTAATATCCTACCAGATCTTAGTTGGAAAACATTAAGATCTAGAGGAGTAATCATATAGGTTGGAAATCGCTGACCTTCTATCATATAGGTATTTTGAGGATTTTTATTTTTAGGGTTTGGTAATGGTTGGGCAGGTAACTGGTTTGGTCTCTGAGGGAATGGTAATGAGAGTTGTGGATTTGGTGTTTGGATTGGAGGTTGTTGATTTTGTTGAGGAATTTGTTGGGGAGGATATTTGGATATGATGGAGGATATTGATAGTACTGAGAAAATCTTCCATATGGATTTTTCATTCCTTGAGCCCAAGGTTGAGATTGAAATTGAGATTGGGGCCAAGGTTGCTACCAAGAATTCCAATTTGGTGGGGGATGAGTATTCATTTGGTTGTTAAACCCTTGAGTTTGTGGCCCCTGCCATGGTCTTCTAGAGACAAAACAAAGAGATTCTGTAGGATTTGATGTTGTTTCTTCTTGAAAAACAGCCTTAAGACCAGGAATTGAAGGAAAATTATTAGTCTCATGACTTTCTGAACAAATCATACAGGTTTCTATGAGTTTTGTTTCAAGAGGACATTCTCTCAAAGCATGTTTCTTTCTGCATTTTTGACAAAAAATGGCTAAAGCATCAGTCTCAGCCTTCTGATTGTTTTGTAATTTCAGGGTTTTTCACTTAGACTCCCTAAAATGTCTTTTTTGAATTCATCAAGGATGTTTCCAATTTTTTCCGTACTCACTATTCCAGTTGCAGATTTGTTTACCCTAGCAAGAGTAGGATCTCTTGGTCCTTTCAAAATTTTTGATTTTCCTCTTGAGAGATTAATACATAGTTTCCCAATATCAAGTAATGAAAGTTGATATATGTCCCCCTTCCCCATCATGTTAAGGATATCTATCCATCCATCTCTAATTGTTTTCAACAAAAGAGCTTTTAGAGTGTCTTGATCTATATTTTCCATTTTTTCTCTTTTAATGTTATAAATAAATCTTTCAAGTAAATCCTCCAAATTTTCATCCTCTTTTTGCATCATCTTAAACACTTCCTCTTTGTGATTAATAGGTATACAATAGTCCAAATACCTTTCTATAAATGCTCTCTTCATATCATTCCATGTCTTAATAGACCTAGTGATTAGAATCATGAACCATTTTAGAGCTGCTCCTTTCAATGTTGAAGGAAACAATTTGAGTTTTTGAGCATATTGTAGATAATCATAAGTTTTGCACAAGACTTCAAATTCAAATAAAAAGGTCTCAGGGTCTTCACTTATTAATCCATGAAAGTTTGGGAGAAAAAAAGGTGAGATATTTTCATGGTAGCATTTGTCTCTTCATCTATTATAGGGAATCCAAAAGAACTCTCAGTTCCCCTTCTACCTCTACCTCCTTCTGTATTTCCCATAAATCTTCCTCTATCTCTGATCCGGGTGTGCAGGACCGCAACAGAATACAGATATAACCATAGATACAGAGATGCAGCAGAAATAATGCTTCATTTTATTAATAAACGAATGACTGAAATAAGCTTACAAACATAATGGAAACAAGCTAGGGCGCTGGTAGCGTATCTCTGAGAAGAGATGTGGCGTACGCAGGCCTCTGAACTGTGTTACATTGAGGCTCGCAGGCCTATTACAGACATAATAGAAAAATATGAGCTAGGGTACTGGCAGCGTATCCCTGAGAAGAGATGTGGCGGCTACCAGCCCCTGAACTGCGTTACAATGCAGACATGATGGAGAACAAGCGAGCTAGGGCACTGGTCACGCTTATCCCTGAGAAGAGATGTATCGGCTCCCAGCCCCCTGAACTGTGTTACAATGAGGCTCGAGGGCCTATTTATTGTTGATAAACAATGTAGAATCCGAAACGTCCAAAACCCTAACCGTAGGAGATGAAGTGCCAAAACTGTGGGTCCCGTTTGGGTAAATTGGTGGTTCAACTTCCCGGGGGCGTAACTTTGGCATCCGATCTCCGTTTGACGCGCTCAATAGCTCGTTAGAAAGATTTATCCGAGGAGTAAAACTTTTGAACGAGCAACATCGGCCCATGGACCCATGCTGCTCTCCGTTTTCCCAAAAAACGTCGTTTAGGGCCTCAAAACGGCTCCGGAAGTTTAAGACCCGAAAAACTGCTAAAAATAGTAAGTTGTGCCGAAACTTACAAATTGAAATAACTGATGGTGGGGGTTCAAATGGACTCGATGGGTGGCCACCAATATCCACCTGGATTATTAATGCCCCAAAACGGCTCCGGGTGTGCAGGACCCGAAAACCTGCTATAAATAGTAAGCTGGAAAACTGAAAGAATTGATGCTGTGGGTCCAAATGGAATAGGTGGGAGGCCACCGATATCCACCTGGATCAATCTCCTCCTCTACCTCTACCTCCTCCAAATAGTACATTTTCTCCATTAAAAATTTCTCCTTCTCCCTCTCCTCCTCCTCTTCCTGCCATGATAGATTCTTTAGAGCTGATATAGGGTTCAGCCTGCAGGGTTAGCTGCTCCTATGGTTCCTCTATTAATGGTATGTTGAAGAAAGGTTGTTCTTCTTCCTCTTCACTAGGGATTTATAACTCTTTAGCTAGAATATGTTCCCCTATATAAGTGAAAAAGGTTACTCCTTCTATTGGATTCCTAGGATCTTCTTCCTCTAAGATTGCCTCAGTGGATGAAGTAGGAGATCCTCCAAACTGGATATTTGATCTTAGAACTTTTGGAAGTCTATGACCAGTAAATGTGGGATATGAGTTTGAGATGGCGGTGTACTACTTCTTGGTCTAGGTGGAGTGAGTGGTGTTGTAGGGATTAAGCTTCTACCTCTAGCTATGAATCTTCCCCTAGAGTCTCTTTCTCTATGCATATCATTGTTTTTTTTTTTTTATGTAAGAAATAAGGCTACCTAGTTACACTTCCCTGGAAACGATGCCAAAATGTTTAGTAAATTTAGTTTCCTAAATTTCTTTCATTAATTATCAACTAGGGCTAGTAAATTGATGAAGTGTGGTGCACGATATGTGCTTAAGCAACCTATTCCTTACTTCGTTGTTTTGTGTTTTATGTTATTTTTAGGGGGTGTTTTTTTTTCTTTGAGATCTAAGGATTGTTGAAAATGCAACAAGATGATGGAGCTTAGTGAAATGAAGTCACCTTCACTAAGTGGGCCCGTAGGCTATTTTTGGCGCAAAGTCTATTTTCAGACTATGTCTATTTCTAGACATATGGAGCATGGTCCAAGGGTTGCAGTATGTTATTCTTGGATGATTGGTCGAGTTGGTAAAAATAGATGGACCTCTATTTTTAGACATATAGGTCGAAGTCTATTTTTAGACTTCCTGTCTAAAAATAGGTCAGTCAAATATTATTAACCCTTAATAATATTTAGACTCTAAACTTCAGTTTATTCTCTTGGAGCACTTCAGTTGGAACTACAGATGTGGCCCATGCAGCTGACAGAAGGAATTACACTATTCCTTGGGGTTTGGTGAGCTCATGCATGGTTGACTTCAGTTAGGACTTCAGTGGCAGAAGTTTGGTGGAGTTGATGAGACAGTTGGTGGAGTTGTGTTCGGTTTAACTTAGTTGAACTAGTTGTGATTAGTTTAACTAGCTAATCAACTAGTAATGAGTGGATTGAATTAAATATTATTTAATTCACTAATTATTAACTCATTATTAAACTCAAGAACACATCAGTTCACTACAGTGCATGGACAGTTCAGTGGAGACCAGTGAAAGAGGTAGATGACAGGGTTGAGATAGCTATCAGTTGTGACATTAGTTGTGCATGAGATTTTCACCACACTTGGAGGAATTGCCCATGAGGATTGCGATGTCAAGCCAAGGAGATTTTAACCTTGGATCTCTCATTAGACCAGCCTTGATTGCGCAATAGAGGCAGGCAATTAGTGGATGAGTTTTGAACCTGTGACTTGTTCAAAACTAAGCTAGTTTGTGTGTAACTTGATGAGATAGTACTGAGTACTTGTGAGGAGTATTGTGGTATGTAATGTTACATGTTCTCTCCATTATAATATACAGAATAGCTGAGGGGTTTTCAGCTATAAGCTTTCCCCATTACATATTGTGTTTATGTGCGCATGCGACTGTTTCTATTTTCCGCAAATTGATGATTGATTGTAGAAGAGATTATGTGTTGCATATGAATTCGAATTAGTATGTGATCAGGATAATCTCAGTGGATAAATCTTCATTATTCAGCAAATTTCTACATGGTATCAGAGCTAATCAATCATCGGGATCTATTGCAGTGATTACAATATTATTTCGGTAAACATAGTCTGTAACGGGCCAGGTAGCCTCTGGATCCATCCTTTCTCTAAAAGGTGATATATCCAGTAAATTCCCTTACAGTCGATCTCTATGCTAGAAATAATTTGTTCTCACAGATCCAGAAGCAGTTGAGTTTTTGAGTTTGGAATTCGAATTTTGCAGTAGTTTTTGTTCTTGGTGCCGGAGTTGAAAATGTCTTTCAACGGTTTGCGACTCGAATATGCTCTTGAAGGCAGTTCTAATTATGTTGCATGGAAGGATCGCATGGAGGCAGTATTAGAAGATAATGGACTGAAGGAGTTCGTAGATACGGATGTCCAAAAGCCCATTGATCCTGCTGAAGTCGAGGCTTGGCAAAAGAAGATGGCGAAATGTCGAAGGATTCTGTTGGAGGGCGTCAAGGATCATATTGTATCCAGCCTGCATGGAAAAGCTTCTCCATATTTGATGTGGAAAGCGTTGACAGATCTATTCCAGAGTAAGAGCGACCAAAGGAAGCTGGTGCTCAAAGATAAGCTCAGAAACATTAAGATGGAGAAAGGTGACAGTATCGCCAAATACCTCACGAAGTTCACTCAATGCAGAGATGAGCTGGGAAGTGTGGGGGTGACTGTTGAAGATGAGGACATGGTGGACCTGGCTCTCCTTGGTCTTTCGAAGGCTTGCCATTCATATCAAGATAGTGTCAATGGTCGGGAGAAGTTGCAGGGATGGGAGCGCCTTTGGGCGGATCTCATGCATGAGCAGATAAGGAGGAATACCAGCGACGGATCTTCATCAAATGTATATGATGAAGAAAATTGCGCTTTGGCCGCCAAAGCAAAGAAGGGGAAGAGAAAGAAGGTTTCTCAGTCTAGTGCGAAAGGCAAGAAGCAATACATGTCCAAGGTGAAGTGTTTTCACTGTCACCAGCACGGACACTATGCCACAAATTTTCCGCAGAAGAAGAGAAATAAGAAGGCTGCGGAATCTGCAGCGGGAGAGGCATTGTCTTCTCAATTCGAACTGGATTTTTCACTGATTGCATGCTTGGTTTCAAGTGTGGCAGGATCATTTTGGTTCTTGGACAGTGGTGCATCATTTCACATGACCGAAGATCAATATCTGTTTTCAGATCTGGAGGAAAAAGATCTTGGAGTGCACATCGAGATGGGCGATGATGGTAGATACAATGCGACTGGTATCGATACCATTTCCTTTGAGAGGGAGTGTGGTAAACCTTTCATATTGAAGGAAGTTTTGCATGTTCTAGGATTGATGAAGAACCTGATCTCTGTGGCGATGTTGGAAGACAAGGGGTATGATGTGGTCTTCAGCGAAGGAAAAGCCTTCCTGCGCAGTAAGACTACTAGAGAGACTCGGAAGATAGGGGTTTGAGTCAAGAACCTTTATCAGTTGCAAGTATATGGCTACGCAGCAATGGCATGCAAGGCAGGAGAAGTGGTGAGCCGGGATGATAAGGGCGAACTGTGGCACAGGAGATTGGGCCACCTTCACAACGGAGCTTTGAAGATCCTACAACAGATTTCTACTGGGATTCCTAAGGGCACTCTTGCGCAGTTAGATCAGTGCAAGGGGTGTACTTTAGGGAAGTATGTGAAAGCCACCTTTCACAAGAAGGATAGTCGAGCCACGGCGATCCTTGAGAGAGTTCACACAGACGTGTGTGGTCCTTTCTCTGTAGCTTCGACAGCAAAGCACAAGTACTATGTGATCTTTGTTGATGATTTCTCTCGGAAGTGCTGGATCTTCTTCATGCAGAAGAAGAGCGAGACATTTTCAAAGTTCTGTGAATTCAAGGCGATGGTTGAGAAGGAATCGGGGAAGCATGTGAAGGCTCTCAGGAGCGACAATGGTGGTGAATTCATCTCTATTGAATTCAAAGACTTTTGCAGCGCAGAAGGGATTCGGAGAGAGCTCATCGCACCCCATAACCCACAGCAGAACGGGGTGGCTGAGCGGAAGAACAGAACGATCGTGGGTGCTGCACGGGCGATGTTGCATGATCAGGGCCTACCCCTTCACTTGTGGGCCGAGGCATGAAATACAGCAGTGTATGTGCAGAACCGTTGTCCTCACAAGGTTCTTGGCATGAGTACACCGGAGGAGGCTTATTCTGGCAAGAGGCCTGATATTTCCCATTTGCGGATTTTTGGTTCTCCTGTCTACATGCATGTGACGAAGGATGCGAGAAGGAAGCTGGATCCAACTGCTGAGGTTGGAATATTTGTGGGGTACACCGATACACCTCACAACTACCGAGTATATTTGTCAGACAGTCGAAAGACTGTTGTGCGACGGGATATAAAATTTCAGAAGGAGAAAGCCATGCAGTGTTCGCTTGAGAGGGAGCTACACTTGCATGCAGATGAGGAGCTGTTAGTTCCTAAGGAGGAGCTTCCGGATGTGGATCAACCACAAGAGGAAGTTCAAGAGGTGGAAGAAACCACCCAGGCAGCGCCAACCATCAGAGGGCGCATGCGCACTACAGAAGCTGAGCGACTGGCTCGGGATGCAGAGAAGGTTGTAGGACCACCCACAGCACAGCGCAGACAGAGACAGTCACCGGATCGGTACACTGGATACATGGCTCTTGTGAGTCAATGTGTTGTGACGGAGCCATCCTCTTTTGAGGAAGCTGTGGAGGAACCTGCATGGGTAGATGCCATGATCGAAGAATATGATTCGATCGTCAGGAACAGTGCATGGGAGATTGTCCCAAGACCGGTGGGGAAATCAGTGGTGGGTTCGCGATGGATCTACAAAGTGAAGCAGGCGGCTGACAGGAGTGTGGAGAAGTACAAGGCGAGATTTGTCGCTCGTGGCTTTTCACAGATCGAGGGGATCGATTATGAGGAGACCTTTGCACCCGTCGCAAGGTACTCTTCCATACGGACGATCCTTGCTCTCTCAGCGCAGATGGGGTGGCACATTCATCAGATGGATGTGAAGACTGCGTTCCTCAATGGAGTTATTGAGGAAGAGGTGTACATAGAGCAGCCTGAAGGTTTTGAGATCTTCAGCAATGAGTCGCATGTGTGCCGACTCAAGAGAGCACTGTACGGGCTGAAGCAAGCACCTCGTGCTTGGTACACTCGGATAGACAGCTACTTCACCGGGCTTGGATTCTCCAAGAGTGAGGCGGATCCCAACCTGTACCAGATTGTGGTGGAGGGGAAGCTGTTGATCATCGTACTGTATGTAGATGATCTGATTTTGACTGGCGATGAGCAGTTGATACTTTCATGCAAGGAGGATCTTGCACGAGAGTTCAAGATGAAGGACTTGGGCATCCTTCATTATTTCCTGGGATTGGAGATTTGGCAGCGCAGCGGAGGACTGTTTGTTTCTCAGGGCAAGTATGCCCGGGAGATTCTGGAGAGGTTCAACATGCAAGGCTGCAAGCCCGTTGACACTCCTCTTCCTGGTGGTTGGAGGAAGGAGGATGCTACTTCAGCGGAGGTAGTGGATGCCACTGTCTATCGACAGTTGGTGGGGTCGCTTATGTATCTGGTCAATACATGACCCGATATATGCTATGCTGTTAACCAGATTTCGCAAGCTATGGTTAAGCCTACCAAGCTCTTTTGGAAGGCAAGCAAGCATGTATTACGTTATCTTAGTGGCACATCGAGATATGGTCTATGGTACAGACAGGAGGATGGAGCGAAGCTTTCCAGCTTCACTGATGCAGATTGGGCAGGGAGCCCAACGGACCGAAAGAGCACATCTGGAGGAGTTTTCGAATTGTCGCATACGCTCGGTACACCAGAAGCAGATCCATGGCACTCGCTCAACAGAGGGTTTAGGCAACATGGCAAGAAGCTTGGCTGCATGCGAGGCTATTTGGATGAGGAAGATCCTCGTTGATTGTTCCGGTTACATTTGGAGCTCATAAAGGATTTATTTTGATAACCGCAGTTGCATTAAACTCGCTTAATCCAAAAAGATTTCATGATAGATCCAAATACACGTACATCGTGTACCATCATACGTCATCCTACCTCACGGAGAATCATGTCCGATCTATATGTTCCCACGGAGGATCAGATGCTGACATCTTCGACGAAGGCGCTCACCAGAGCAAATTCGAATTCCGCGCAGGTAGGATAGGTTAAAAGATAATCCATATCTTGTTGAGAGGGAGTGTTGAAAATGCAACAAGATGATGGAGTTTAGTGAAATGAAGTCGCCTTCACTAAGTGGGCTCCTCGGGCAGTTATTTTTGTCAAAAAGTCTATTTTTAGACTATGTCTATTTCTAGACATATGGAGCATGGTCCAGGGGTTGCAGTATGTTATTCTTGGATGATTGGTCGAGTTGGTAAAAATAGATGGACCTCTATTTTTAGACATATAGGTCGAAGTCTATTTTTAGACTGCCTGTCTAAAAATAGGCCAGTCAAATATTATTAGCCCTTAATAATATTTGGACTCTAAACTTCAGTTTATTCTGTTACAGCACTTCAGTTGGAGCTACGGATGTGGCCCATGCATATGAAAGAAGGAATTATGCTATTCCTTGGGGTTTGGTGAGCTCATGCATGGTTGACTTCAGTTAGGACTTCAGTGGCAGAAGTTTGGTGGAGTTGATGAGACAGTTGGTGGAGTTGTGTTCGGTTTAACTTAGTCGAACTAGTTGAGATTAGTTTAACTAGCTAATCAACTAGTAATGAGTGGAGTGAATTAAATATTATTTAATTCACTAATTATTAACTCATTATTCAACTCAAGAACACATTAGTTCACTACAGTGCATGGACAGTTCAGTGGAGACCAGTGGAAGAGGTAGATGAAAGGGTTGAGATAGCTATCATTTGTGACATCAGTTGTGCATGAGATTTGCACCACACTTGGAGGAATTTCCCATGATGATTGCGCTGTCAAGCCAAGGAGATTCAAACCTTGGATCTCTCATTAGACCAGCCTTGATTGCTCAATAGAGGCAGGCAATTAGTGGATGTGTTTTGAACCTGTGACTTGTTCAAAACCAAGCTAGTTTGTGTGTAACTTTATGAGATAGTACTGAGTACTTGTGAGGAGTATTGTGCTATGTAATGTTACATGTTATCTCCATTATAATATACACAATAGCTGAGGGGTTTTCAGCTATAAGCTTTCCCCATACATACTGTGTAATGTGTGTGATGTTTTGATGATCTTTTGATCGCATACCGCTTGTTTTATTTCCGCATGTGTGATGATCTGAGTGGAAGAGATTATGTGTTGCATATGAATTCGAATTGATATGTGATCAGGATAATCTCGGTGAATAAATCTTCATTATTCAGCAAATTTCTACAAGGATGGTTAATCTAAAACAATGAAACGACTTAAGTGAATATAAATTAATTTTAGAAGGAAGAAAAGGAAGTGTACTAAAACTATTCTATTTTTCATAAAACCAAACCAAAACCTAAGGGCTAGTTAAGTCTTATTTTGGTAATCAAAGCATCTATATATTCTATTTATTAGTCCTAATCCATGGATCTATTTCTGAAACTAAGATTTAGAATTACAATGCCTAACTTAAATGAAAGCAGAAAATGAATCAACTATTGTACCTTTAGTTACCTCAACATTCAATTGTAAGGCATGACCCCATTGAAATGGAGTTTAGCAACTGTTTGTACTTTATTCTACGAAGGTCCTAGAACAGAAAACAAGGAATGAAAATAAAAATATCTAAGATTTGTTTAGTTAATCCAATTATTCAATTTGTAAAGGGTTATCTTCTTGAAGTAATGTTTAAGTAACTAATTACACATGTTTAAACTAGAGAACTAAGAAAACTCTGCAAATGGATAACTCAGAAATTTCATTTCATTTAATCATTCAACCATCCCTTCTTGAAATATGTTCATATTAATTCCTTTTAGAGTGATTTTTAGGAATATTATTGTTGCAATTAAGTGAGGGTCTTGAAAGTAAAAGCATGTAAGATCTAACTAAAATCAACTAATGTATAATTGACTTGTCTGCCACATTCAAATGTGAAGTGTTTAAATTATTGAGATGCCTTCAGAGAAATAACTTATGCCTTAGTCCTTGGCAAGAAAATGACAGTAAGAAAGATAAATTCAACTACTATATGTGTGAGATATTTAACCATTTAAAGTAGAATTAGCATATTGAAAATGGCTTTCATAAACATATGTTGACACAGCGATTGACAACTATGTTCTAATGGAAATAAAAGACAGGAACAATAAACTAAACAACTGTGGTTTCTTAGCACTTCAATCCTTATCCCAATTTTTAAAACAGAGTTTCTATTTCCATGAAATGTTTTGGAAGAGTAAGTCTGCACAATTGCAATTTATCATTAAACTATTTGAAAACTGGAAATGAAGCATAAACAGAAATTGCTAAAACAGAGTAAAGGAAATCCAAGTAGAAAACAAAATAAAAACCTCCTTAAGAAGTAGGGGCCCTCTGAAACTGATGTGGTTGAACTCCTAGCTTGTTAAAGGTGCAATCAAGCAAGCATTTGGAAAACTGAACTTTTTTATTATGATAAAAAAAGGTCTGCAAACAGAGTATTCACTTAGAAATATGAATTGTACTGAACTATCTATCGGTTCTGTGGAACCAATATTTAAAGATAAATTACATAACTAATTGCGAGTTAAACTAGCTACAGGTGTCTAGCTTGAATTGAAATTGACATAGGACTGTTGGACTCATGATTTTCTACGAAGAGAAAATCAGGAGTCCTACTGTTGTAGATAGAATTCTTTGACTTGTAACTTTGACCATGATTTTAGGCTCCTTTTTATGTCAATATGGATTGTGTGAGTAGGATATAATCCATGTAGGCAAGATTCTAGAAACACCGAAGTGGCCCAAATCCTCAACTGACACCTGCAACCTGTTAAACCATAAGAGTGGCTACGGAACACACAGTTAGTTGCAGAACAGGCTGCATTCTGTAGCTAAATTGAAAAAACTTATCCAAATAGAAAAATCATGAAAATATAATATGACAATCGTTTAAATGGATCCTTAAGACAAAACCTTAGCATTATTCATTTATTAGGGTTTATGAACTTATGGAAAAGTGGTGGAATGAGGTGAGAAAAACTGTAAAAGAGAAGGTAATCCTGAGGTTCAACAACTGTGTCGAGAAGAAAAGTACATAGAAGATGCTACAGTGATGCCAATTTTAAACATCAAGAAAGGGAACTTTACCTACAAAGGGAGGCTTCCCTCTTTTCTCAATGAAAAGAGTATGAGGTTGGGAATGTATGTCAATTTACCAAAAAGCTAGATACTTTTACAAGAACACTGATGGTAACAATAACTCCCTCAAAAGGATGTTAACGTTGAGAAGGAAAGGTTGTTCTATCTGACAAAAGCAGAATTGACTTTTAGTTCCACCATTTGGAATTCATCTAAGGACCCCCCCTCTACCACTAAGTTCTCATAATCAAATTACCCTTGGATCACCTTCCCCCAATCCCCTCCACTTCTAGATTCCTCTATCATGCACCTAGTTTCCTCATGAAATGGGGCACATAATTTTTGAGCTTTGATACCATGCTCTTACATTTATTGGTCTCCTTGTTGTCTTATGTAGAGGCTAGAAGAGCCATATAAATTTTCTCAAGTGTCATTGATATTTCTTCCATCTTCGTACACCACATCATCATCCTTCCATATTACTAGGTTGCCATTCTACACTTTCATGACCATTCACTTATCCATCATTCCTTCCTTCACCAAAATAGATTATGTGCTAGTGCATTCCCCAACCACCATAACACTATAATGGTAGTTGCAGATCTTAAAATTCAATGACCATGGCCTTGATAGAGACATAATGCCTCCCCACAATACCAATTTTATCCTTAATTTCTATTCCTTTTATTAGACAAAAAATTTAGCCTATAGTGTGAAATCATTACTCAATGACTAGTACCTTAACCTATTGGTTTTCATTGTCAACAATTCTCCTCGAGCCTCCTAGTAGTTGGGGGAAAGAGTTTCCTTAATGACCCTCCCTAATGGGCCCTTTCCAGTAGTTTTTGGATGACTAAATCAACCATATTCCTTTCCCTCCATATGATTCTTATTGGGATGACATCACCTTAACTTCATGCCCATCAAAATCGTCCATTGGTTTCTATGGTTGGCTTGGAAAGCACCCATGAGAAAAGATTCCTTGAGGGGGATATATTCACTTCCGCATGATTAAATTTTTCGGTTGTATGACATCATGTTGATGTCAGTAACTATATACTCTTTTAATTAACCTTTTCTCCTGGTTGATGTCACCATCTCATTAGGTCCAACTATCGGCACTTTTCGATGGAGGGAGGCAAAATTTTCCTCAAAGGGAAGTTTTTATGGAACTTCTTTGATGCATTTCTATACTTTAACCCACTAACATAAACAAATTTTAAATACTACATTGGGTATAAAATTAAGGCCTCCTAACACTTCAATTAATTTTTTACTCCTTGGCAAACTCCCTTTCCACATGATCACCATCTTCTTTTCCCTATGGCACTACTATGTCTTTGCATGACCCCTATTTTGGGTCCATGTGTTGTTTTCTACTTCTTCCATGCATCCTCTACTAACATCATCAATGAACATCATTTTTCCCATCAATAGGGTATCAAGATTTTCTATCACCATTTCTCATTGGTGTTTTCCATACACTAGCAGTAATGATTCTCTAAATGGACTACTCAATGGGTAAACTCCACAATTTTGTAGCTAAACTTCAAAATGTTGACAAAACCCTTTTTCATTCATCATTGGGTTCAAGACCCAAATGTTTTCACACTTGATTGATTTATTTCCCATGTTTTCAATGAAACTCATGTACCACACAACTACACCCTACTCTATTGAAAATGCAGCGAGATGATGGAGCTTAGTGAAATGAAGTCGCCTTCACTAAGTGGGCCCGCAGGCAAATTCTGGCGCAAAGTCTATTTTTAGACATATGGAGCATGGTCCAGGGGTTGCAGTATGTTATTCTTGGAGTATTGGTCATGTTGGTAAAAATAGATGAACCTCTATTTTTGGACCTATAGGTCGAAGTTTATTTTTAGACTGCCTATCCTAAAAATAGGGAAGTCAAATATTATTTACCCTTAATAATATTTGGACTCTAAACTTCAGTTTACTCTCTTGGAGCACTTCAATTTGAGCCTTGGAAGTGGCTCATGAATCTGACAGAGGAATTACGCTATTCCTAAGGGTTTGGTGAGCTCATGCATGGTTGACTTCAGTTAGGACTTCAGTGGTAGAAGTTTGGTGGGGTTGATGAGAAAGTTGGTGGAGTTGTGTTCGGTTTAACTTAGTTGAACTAGTTGAGATTAGTTTAACTAGCTAATCAACTAGTAATGAGTGGAGTGAATTAAATATTATTTAATTCATTAATTAGTAACTCATTATTCAACTCAAGAACACATCAGTTCACTACAGTGCATGGACAGTTCAGTGGAGACCAGTGAAAGAGGTAGATGAAAGGGTGGAGTTAGCTATCAGTGGCGACATCAGTTGTGCATGAGATTTGCACCACACTTGGAGGAATTTCCCATGATGATTGCGCTATCAAGCCAAGGAGATTAAAACCTCGATCTCTATATAGACAGGCCATGATTGCGTAATAGAGGCAAGGCAATTAGTGGTGAGTTTTGAACCAGTAACCTGTTCAAAACCAAGCTAGTTTGTGTGTAACTTTATGAGAAAGTACTGAGTACTTGTGAGGAGTATTGTACTGAGTTTGTTACATGATTTCTCCATTATAATATACACAATAGCTGCGGGGTTTTCAGCTATAAGCTTTCCCCATACATACTGTGTTAATGTGTATGATGAATTGATGTGCTATCGCTTGATTTTATTTCTGCATGTTTGATGATCTGAGTGGAAGAGATTATGTGTTGCATATAAATTCGAATTGTATGTGATCAAGATAGTCTTGGTGGATAATTAATCATTATTCAGCAAATTTCTACATGGTATCGGAGCTATTGAAGCAGAGATTGATCATCACAGTGATTACAAACTTATTTCGGTAGACAGAGTCTGCATGCGGGCCAGGTAGCCTCCGGATTCATCTTTCTTCGGAAAGTGAAAGGTCTGGTAAATGCCCCTTGCAGTCGATCTCCGTGCTAGAAATAATTTGTTCTCACAGATCTAGAGCGGTTGAGCTTTGAGGTGGAATTCGAAATTTTGCAGCAGTTTTGTTTTCTTGGTGCCGGTGTTGAAAATGTCTTTCAACGGTTTGCGACTCAAATATGCTCTTGAAGGCAGTTCGAATTATGTTGCATGGAAGGATCGCATGGAAGCAGTATTAGAAGATAATGGTCTGAAGGAGTTCGTAGATACGGATGTCCAAAAGCCCACTGATCCTGCTGAAGTCGAAGCATGGCAAAAGAAGATGGCAAAATGTCGAAGGATCCTGTTGGAGGGCGTCAAGGATCATATTGTATCCAACCTGCATGGAAAGGCTTCTCCATATTTAATGTGGAAAGCTTTGACAGATCTATTTCAAAGTAAGAGCGACCAAAGGAAGCTGGCGCTCAAAGATAAGCTCAGGAACATCAAGATGGAGAAAGGCGACAGTATCGCCAAATACCTCACGAAGTTCACTCAATGGAGAGATGAGCTGGGAAGTGTGGGGGTGACTGTCGAAGATGAGGAAATGGTCGACCTGGCTCTCCTTGGTCTTTCGAAGGCTTGGCACTCATATCAAGATAGTGTCAATGGTCGGGAGAAGTTGCCAGGATGGGAACGCTTTTGGGCGGATCTCATGCAGGAGGAGATAAGGAGGACTACTCGGGATGGATCTTCATCAAAGGGAGCTGATGAAGAAAATTGCGCTTTGGTTGCCAAAGCAAAGAAGGGGAAGGGTAAGAAAACTTCTCATTCCGGTGCAAATGGAAAGAAGCAGGATATGGCGAAAGTGAAGTGTTTTCACTGCCATGATCACGGACATTATGCTACCAATTGTCCAAAGAAGAAGAAAAACAAGCAAGCGGGAAGATCTGCAGATGTAGAGGCTTTGGCTTCACAGTTCGAGCTTGAATTTTCACTGATCGCATGCTTGGTTTCAAGTGTGATGGGATCGGTGTGGTTCTTGGACAGCGGTGTGTCATTTCATATGACGGGAGATCGGGATTTGTTCTCAGATCTGGAGGAAAAATATTTGGGTGTGCACATCGAGATGGGCAATGATGGTAGATACAGTGCGACTGGTATCGGTACCATATCCTTTCAGAGGGAGTCTGGTAAACCCTTTGTATTAAAGGATGTCATGCATGTACCTGGATTGAAGAAGAACTTGATCTCCGTGGCGATGTTGGAGGATAAGGGGTATGATGTGGTCTTCAGCGAAGGAAAAGCCTTCCTGCACAGTAAGACTACTGGAGAGACCCGGAAGATAGGGGTTCGAACCAAGAACCTTTATCAGTTGCAAGTAGATGGCTGCGCAACAATGGCATGCAAGGCGGGAGAAGTGGTGAGCCGGGATGATGAGGGCGAACTGTGGCACAGGAGATTGAGCCACCTTCACCATGGAGCTTTGAAGATCCTGCAGCAGATTTCTACTGGGCTTCCTAAGGGCACTCTTGCGCAGTCAGATCAGTGCAAGGGGTGTACCTTAGGGAAGTATGTGAAAGCCACCTTTCACGAGAAGGATAGTCGCACCACGACAATCCTTGAGAGAGTTCACACAGACGTGTGTGGTCCTTTCTCAGTTGCTTCGACAGCAAAGCACAAGTACTACGTGATCTTTGTTGATGATTTCTCTCGAAAGTGCTGGATCTTCTTCATGCAGAAGAAGAGCGATACATTTGATAAGTTCTGTGAGTTTAAAGCACTGGTCGAGAAAGAGTCGGGGAAGAAGATGATTGCTCTAAGGAGCGACAATGTTGGTGACTTCATCTCGGCTGAATTTAAGGAGTTCTGTAGTGCAGAAGGGATTCGGAGAGAGCTCATCGCACCCCATAACCCACAGCAGAACGGGGTGGCTGAGCGGAAGAACAGAACGATCGTGGGTGCTGCACGGGCGATGTTGCATGATCAGGGCCTACCCCTTCACTTGTGGGATGAGGCATGCAATACAGCAGTGTATGTGCAGAATCATTGTCCTCACAAGGTTCTTGGCATGAGTACACCGGAGGAGGCTTATTCTGGCAAGAGGCCTGATATTTCCCATTTCCGGATCTTTGGCTCTCCTGCCTACATGCATGTGACGAAGGATGTAAGAAGGAAGCTGGATCCAACGACTGAGGTTGGAATATTTGTGGGGTACACTGATACACCTCACAACTATCGGGTGTATTTGTCAGACAGTTGCAAGACTGTTGTGCGACGGGATATAAAATTTCAGGAGGAGAAAGCCATGCAGTGTTCGCTTGAGAGGGAGCTACACTTGCATGCAGATGAGAAGCTGTTAGTTCCTAAGGAGGAGCTTCCGGATGTGGATCAGCCACAAGAGGAAGTTCAGGAGGTGGAAGAAACCACCCATGCAACGCCAACCATCAGAGGGCGCATGCGCACTACAGAAGCTGAGCGACTGGCTTGGGATGCAGAGAAGGTTGTAGGACCACCTACAGCACAGCGCAGACAGAGGCAGTCACCGGATCGGTACACTGGATACATGGCTCTTGTGAGTCAATGTGTTGTGATGGAGCCATCCTCTTTTGAGGAAGCCGTGGAGGAACCCGCATGGGTTGATGCCATGATCGAAGAATATGATTCGATCATCAGGAACAGTGCATGGGAGATTGTCCCAAGACCGGAGGGGAAATCAGTGGTGGGTTCGCGATGGATCTACAAAGTGAAGCAAGCGGCTGACGGGAGTGTGGAGAAGTACAAGGCGAGATTTGTCGCCCATGGCTTCTCACAGATCGAGGGGATCGATTATGAGGATACTTTTGCACCTGTCGCAAGGTACTCTTCCATACGGACGATCCTTGCTCTCTCAGCGCAGATGGGGTGGCACATCCATTAGATGGATGTGAAGACTGCGTTCCTCAACGGAGTCATTGAGGAGGAGGTGTACATAGAGCAGCCTGAAGGTTTCGAGATCTTCAGCAGTGAGTCGCATGTGTGCCGACTCAAGAGAGCACTGTACGGGCTGAAGCAAGCACCTCGTGCTTGGCACACTCGGATAGACAGCTACTTCACCGGGCTTGGATTCTCCAAGAGTGAGGCGGATCCAAACCTGTACCAGATTGTGGTGGAGGGGAAGCTGTTGATCATCGTACCGTATGTAGATGATCTGATTTTGACTGGCGACGAGCAGTTGATACTTTCATGCAAGGATGATCTTGCACGAGAGTTTGAGATGAAGGACCTGGGCATCCTTCATTATTTCCTGGGATTGAAGATTTGGCAGCGCAGTGGAGGACTGTTTGTTTCTCAGGGCAAGTATGCTCGGGAGATTCTGGAGAGGTTCAACATGCAAGGTTGCAAGCCTGTTGACACTCCTCTTCCTGGTGGTTGGAGGAAGGAGGATGCTACTTCAGCAGAGGTAGTGGATGCCACTGTCTATCGACAGTTGGTGGGGTCGCTTATGTATCTGGTCAATACACGACTCGATATATGCTATGCAGTTAACCAGCTTTCGCAAGCTATGGTTAAGCCTACCAAGCTCTTTTGGAAGGCAGGCAAGCATGTATTGTGTTATATTAGAGGCACATCGGGATATGGTCTATGGTACAGACAGGAGGATGGAGCGAAGCTTTCTGGCTTCACTGATGCAGATTGGGCAGGGAGCCCAACGGACCGGAAGAGCACATCCAGAGGAGTTTTCAGCATTGGGTCGACAGCAGTTTCCTGGTACAGCAGGAAGCAGAGATCCGTGGCACTCAGTTCAACAGAGGCCGAGTACATGGCAGCTAGCTTGGCTGCATGCGAGGCTATTCGGATGAGGAAGATCCTCGCAGGTTTGTTCAGGTTGCATTTGGAGCCTACAGTGATCTACTGTGATAACCAGAGTTGCATTAAACTCTCGGCTAATCCAGTATTTCATGATAGGTCCAAACACATCGACATCAGGTACCATCATATCAGAGATTGTGTTCAACAGAGAATCATGATGCTTTCATATGTTCCCACGGAGGATCAGGATGCCGACATCCTGACGAAGGCACTCACCAGGAGCAAGTTCGAATTCCACAGAGGCAGGATAGGGGTTGCAGATAATCCATATCTTGCTGAGAGGGAGTGTTGAAAATGCAGCAAGATGATGGAGCTTAGTGAAATGAAGTCGCCTTCACTAAGTGGGCCTGCAGGCAAATTTTGGCGCAAAGTCTATTTTTAGACTATGTCTATTTTTAGACATATGGAGCATGGTCCAGGGGTTGCAGTATGTTATTCTTGGAGTATTGGTCATGTTGGTAAAAATAGATGGACCTCTATTTTTGGACCTATAGGTTGAAGTCTATTTTTAGACTGCCTATCCTAAAAATAGGGAAGTCAAATATTATTTACCCTTAATAATATTTGGACTCTAAACTTCAGTTTACTCTCTTGGAGCACTTCAGTTTGAGCCTTGGAAGTGGCTCATGCATATGACAGAGGAATTACACTATTCCTAAGGGTTTGGTGAGCTCATTCATGGTTGACTTCAATTAGGACTTCAGTGGCAGAAGTTTGGTGGAGTTCATGAGACAGTTGGTGGAGTTGTGTTCGGTTTAACTTAGTTGAACTAGTTGAGATTAGTTTAACTAGCTAATCAACTAGTAATGAGTGGAGTGAATTAAATATTATTTAATTCATTAATTAGTAACTCATTATTCAAGTCAAGAACACATCAGTTCACTACATTGCATGGATAGTTCAGTGGAGACCAGTGGAAGAGGTAGATGACAGGGTGAGTACAGCTATCAGTTGGGACATCAGTTGTGCATGAGATTTTCACCACACTTGGAGGAAATTTCCCATGATGATTGCATTGTCAAGCCAAGGAGATTCGAACCTTGGATCTCTATTTAGACAGGCCATGATTGCGCAATAGAGGCAGGCAATTAGTGGATGTGTTTTAAACCTGTGACTTGTTCAAAACCAAGCTAGTTTGTGTGTAACTTCATGAGTTAGTACTGAGTACTTGTGAGGAGTATTGTACTGAGTTGTTACATGTTTTCTCCATTATAATATACACAATAGCTGTGGGGTTTTCAGCTATAAGCTTTGCCCATACATACTGTGTTAATGTGTATGATGAATTGATGTGCTATCACTTGTTTTATTTCCGCATGTGTGATGATCTGAGTGGAAGAGATTATGTGTTGCATATGAATTCGAATTGATATGTGATCAGGATAGTCTCGGTGGATAATTGATCATTATTCAGCAAATTTCTACATACTCCACCATGTTGCACTCCATGTCACATCCTAGTACTAACAATAGTGACCATCAGGCAGCCTGCATAAGATCCATCATTTTGTAGATAAAACATTCCATGATATATAAAGTGGGATATATTGTTAATAATAAAAGTCCAAGATTCTCTAAATCCAATAGTTGCTATCAGCATGTGCTTTAAGTGGCTCTCAAAAAATCTTCTTCAACCAACACGCTCCATACTAGCTATTATATGCACGCAACCTTAATGGAAATTGAATGTTGCTCCTTTTGAACCAGAATTAAGATGTTTAGGGAATATTAGTTTCCAGAAGTGTACCTAAGATTACAGAATCACGAAGATATCTTAATGAGAAACTATTCAATACATGAGAATCACTCATAGATTGACTCAAGGCATATGGCTGATAGGGTGATTTTCAGGAATACCAGGGATCACACAAGGTATATGTGTAGATCAACAACTTCTTCTTCTCGCCATACCTTTAGGTGAAAGGAATAGAGCATCAAAGTTGTGTCTTCCATAAACAAATCACCTCCTTCATAAATCGGTAAACAAAAAGGGTAATCAAACAAACACCCTCAATAGATGTATGGATCAACCATAGCTCCCTATGAATATAAGGAAGGTGATCTTGTATAATCATCAGGCCACTTGTAACCTGTCTCTTTTCTGCTATAGACTCTTAGTTCCATGTGCCAAAATCATTAATCAGCTGCTATGACTTGCCTTCTGCAAGAAGATTCATCAAGATATAATACCATGGATTCTCTAGCTCCCCCTGAATCCTTGCATTAGTTGATCAGAATTGTGAATATGAGGCTTTATATGGAGAGCTAGAAATAGGGTCTTCTATGTTTCTTCTTTCAATACATTCTCCATGGGTTGATGAAAAGGCTTGCTTTAAGAAGCCATTTATGAGCTCTCAATAGAAAAAAGGGTATCATAGATATGCTCGATTTCTGATAGGTCATACTGATGAAGACAACTTCAAATGTTTCAGAGAAATTGAGTGAAGATTACAAAGGGATATGCTAAAGAATTTGAGAACACTTTTTGTAGACTGGGATCATAGACATGGTGAACATTATACAGTGCTTTCAATGTTTCTTTTACAGGGCTTCAAGATCATGACTTATGATCTGGGTAACATCTGAGCACACCTTTTCTGTCATTTCATAAGTACCAGCCTTAACGTTGTTCAACAACCTTATAGTAGCAATAGAAAGTATAAATTTCAGCTTTACAAACTCACTTACTCTATTAGAACTTCGAATCATTTACTGAAAAAACATTGATCAGAAGTAAAATGATCTCCTGAAGCCGCATCCACTTTTATTGAGACCTGAAGCAATTGTTGCTTCAATCCCTTCTGCCTTAAAACACTAATGTCTTATGATGCCCAATGCCTTAGTCTGGAATACTCATACAACCTTACCATACTTCTAGATTTGAGTCACAGAGAAATTTCAATGATAGGGAGCTTAATGATGTTCTAGATATTCAGATATGATATCTCCAAAATATGTCACAGTGTTTAAGCAAGGTATATTATAACATATTATACCTTAATTTATAATGAAGCTCTTGATGTGACATACAACTTTAAACAAACCTTTGTCCCTAGTCTTCTTTTTCAGGATTGTGCCTTGATATGAGCAATATAACACATCATAAATCAGTGACTATAAGAAACATTATGATCCTTCAAAAATTTTAACAAGTCAGAAGTCAGACTACTTGTTGAGGAGGTAAATCCCCTCTGCAGACAGATCGGGTCTAGCAACAATAAAACACGCTACAGTGTGGATTCCTAATTGTAAATAAACCGACTTGCGAGGAAGGCTTACCTGGAATCCAACGCTGTCGTTTGTAGAAGAGGTGGTGCTCCCGTTCCTTTGCCCTGGCAGATCACAATCCTCACGATCTCCGTGATCGGACACCTGCACATGCAAGAAACAACACAAACGCAAGCATAAAATCCATTATATACAACTATATTTCAGTCGAAGAGGACATAACTCATGAACATGATCAAGAACAAGAGTGGAACCATAACCAATAGTCGCTTAATATTAATGAGTCAAAAAGAAGAATACAACCAAAGCTTCGACGCCGAATTCTCCTTTGGCGGGTCGTCAGTAGAACATGTCTCGATAAAGCCTGTCAAGGATGGGACAAGCCTCTCTCTCCGGATACTTGGAAATAGTCTCCTTGCTTGGATTTGGCCTTAAGGGAATCAAGAAGGCTCTTGCAGCATAAGGATGTGAAAGCTCTTGGGAACTTGGAGATTAGCTTGCCATGGAGATGAGCAAGCTTTTATAGAAGGAGGAAGGGGGGTTGGGATCCCTATAATTATGGGATTGGCCCTATCATCAAGGAAGCTTCCATGAGAGGTGGCAAACCACTTCCTCTCTATGGAAATCCGTAGTCAAACCACCCAACTCAAGATAGATATCAGTCCAGGAATTTGTTAGGATGGAACTTTCGCCTCTTATTTTTAAAAAACACATCTTAATATGGTTGGCGCGGGTGCGGATCTATGACAGAGCGCCAATTGGCGTGCCCTCTTTGGAGGATTTTCCCTCTTGGCTCGAGGGCTGAACTATGGAACCGTGCCAATGGAAAAAGAGCTATTTTTAGGGTTTTTTGCAAGGAGATGTCTTCAGGGAAATGAAAGCTCATCTTCAGAGGGATGCAATGAAAGTATTTTCAAGTCTTGTCTCTGCTCACAGGTCACGGAATGAACCCTCCAATGTGCGGGATGGGGATTGCAGGGACGGTGAAAAATTGCTGTGTAACAGATGCCCCCTAAAGCATGAGGCCCGAGAGAGAGAGAGAGAGGGGTGAAATGCTTTACAAGAACATGCTGACTAAAAACACTGCCATCGGAAAACCTGTGGAGCGAAGTACAACTGATGTCTCAGATACATGATATATATACGTGGTATGGGCGCAGCCATCCATAACAGAGTTTACAATAATCTAGATCCAAGGCATAGACGCAGCCATCCAGTGAGGATTGATAAATAGACTCAGGTATGGTCGCAACCATCCAATCAATGAGTCATGTAAATAATCATAATAATCCACAATATCGCAGCCTGGATTACAACAGAAACAATCCAGGGTCTTGCACTCCATCTCGACCCGAACAAAGTACAAGTTCAAGCATGCGAATGTGTGAGCTGAAGTCGAACATGCAAGAACATCGCCTGATTACCAGCCAATGATGAAAGCTGTTAACAGACCCGAGAGGAACCACCAATAATGACAATGGCTCTCAAGGTACTACAGGTACAATCTATGGCGTGTGAATCAATGAGCTGGTGTCGAACACTCGTAGAGTCACTCGATCGGAGGCCAATGATGAAAACCTCACGTCAAATGCGACGAACCTGCCATTGAGGCATGCAGGCTCCAAGGTACCATGAGGGAGTCTCTAGATCAGCTTCCCGGATAATGAGCTGAAGTCGACAGGAAGTGACCTTGATCGAAGGTGGGCCATAATGTTTCCCACATCATCGACATGAGACAGAGGAACATAATGCTTTTGTGAATCAGGATCATATGAGAATCAGAGGAAGGTTGATACTTGCAGAGGTCAACTTCTCTTGAACATGTAAACGGCACGACAGTGGACTTGGCAGTATTTGACATCAACGGATCAGAGGTCATGGTGACGAGGCAATGAGAAGATGAGAGCTAAAAAGGGATTATCCAAACCACGGAGGCAAGTGAAGAACGAGATGAGATGTCCCCAACCCGACACGAATGCAGACAAGTGCCATGTTCAAGAGGGACATACTGCCGACACGACAATGATACTGGTTCCATTTTCCCCCACCATTTCTGGCGAGTACCCCAATTATTTTTTATAACAAGCTTGAAGGGGATAGCATATGCTTGTAATATAAGTCCTCCCTTCGGGCGAATCCATCATAGTACGTTTAACGAGCCTTAGGAAGGAGAAACTCGGAGAACGTCATTTTGACTGAGTCCAATGTCATCAGGGTTTAACGAGTCTGACAAAGGAAGAACTCAGCGCCTTTTCATATTTAGAGAGTTTGAAAAGACAGAAGAAAAGTAAACTCCATCGGTCCCTTTTCATAGATAGTTCCTCGGACCCGAAAAGGTAGAAAACAATACCCGAGAAAACCTCCTAGTCACGATAGGCTAGGGTATTCCTTTTTCGTAAATAATCCATCCCAGCCCGAAAAAATGGTAAACATATACTGGGTAGATGTCGATTCGTGTCCACTTTAGCGAGATCGAAACGACAAGGGCCTCGGCAATCTTTTCATGTTTAGAGAGTCAGAAAAGAGCTGAAAGATGACTCCATAGTGACTTTTTCGTGTATTTACCGAGTCCGAAAAAGTATAAAATACAACTCATTTCGCTGTCTAAGTTGCATGAAAGACTTGTTGCGGCACAAAAAGGCAAGCGTAAAACCCATTTTCGACACAAATATATTAAAATATTCAGAAAAATAACTTTCAAAACCTACTTTGGGTTTAAAAAGTTATAAATATGTCAAATGGTAAAAATAGAATTACTTTTTACTATTTACCTCACCGAAGAGCAGAAGTGGTCCATTTTGGTGTGCAAACTTCTGACAGTGATTATGACCGATCCGGGCTACCATTTAGAGTTTCGTCAGTTCCAGGTAAGAGGCGCTTCTTTGTACTCCATTTCAATCCATTTTTTAATAGTTTTCCATCATGCATTAGATTTCTGTGGCAAATTTTTAAATTTTTAGGGCTTCACTCATTGGCGCGGGTATCAGGCATGAACCCGCGCCAATGGGCTTTTATATGCAAAGGGCTCGCGCCGACTGGCACGACTGTTCAGGAAATAGCTGCGCCAGCGGGGGAACCCAAATTTTCGCCCAAAAAATCAAGATTTTAATCAATTTTGATGGATTTTGAAGCTCATCAGAGATCTAATTAAGGGTTTGTGACCATGTTGATGCAGGAAACCGAGAAAAATGGTGATTGAGTGGAAAGAGAGAGAGCACGGTGAAGAGGATGAACAGGCCAAGGAAAATGAAACTTGCATGAATGCCCTCAGGAACTGTGGGCTAAAAAAGTTCTTCCTGACGCCCTGTTTATGAGCTCAGCCTGAGCTTCTACAGTACTTGATCAATATGTGGGACGCAGATGAACAAGTATTCAAGTTGCGAGATCAAGTGTTAGAACTGGAGGTTGCTGACCTGTACTTCATAACTGGATTATCGCGCAGAGGTCCGGTACCCATATTGACAGGGAGCAGACCGTCTGGTGAGAAAATGGAGCAAGTGATGGCACGAGTGTGTCTAGGGGCACAACTGGGATCAGGAAGTGGAAAGGTGGACATCCACACCATTCTTGATCTGGCACTGAGAGTGGTGTTGCATACCATCACGCGGGCTGCGGGGTCGTAGGCACTGCACGAGGCCACAAAGGCCCAACTTTTGTTAGCCTCAAAGTGTATGACTCCCCTATTGTTTGACTGGGCCACAGTAGTGACGATAAACATGAAGAGACAGCTCACGAAGTGCAAGCAGGCCAAACTAAAACAGTTCAGCTACGGTTCCATCCTGGTATCATTCATTCTGGAACGATTACCAATCTTCCAGGGCCAAGGGGCTATAGTAGCTGAGCCGATTCCACGAGAGCCAAGAATGGCTCGCTGGGAAGCACTAATGCCCAGAGCTGGAGGAGGCCAACAGATGTCCTGGAGGCCGGAGTTTTTTGGGTGGTTGCGGCGTCAGTTGATCGTAGTGGAAGACTAGCCATATGCAGGAACCGATTTCACTGGTGATCCAGATCTCCCACTGTCGGAGGGAGATGATTGGGATGAGGAGTTGGGTATGACCTCTTCTCTTTTTTATTTTTGTGTTTTATTATTTTTTTGTTAATACATATTCATCCTGACACATTTTATATGTATGCAGACGTGGGCCCAGAGAGACCAGCCGGTATGTCTCCTATCGCGCAGAGGACTCTTCCCGCACCTGATCCTCAGGCAGAGGGTGCAGAGGGGGGGGAGTTAATCCAGAATCTCGAGGGCATTACCCGAGGGATCCCAGACTACGCCCGGCTGGCGGATGTACCGATTGCGTACCAGAGACATACGGTGGGAGTGCCTAGTCGCCTCCACCGACTTCTGAGACGCTTAGTGTGTGCAGTCACCTGCTATCATGAGCACCATGCGGATTAGACTCATAGGGGTTTTTATCATGCATATTTTTTGAGAGACATGTCGTCTCCGGATGTATTAAGACGAACATATATATTTTTTGATTCAATGCGACGCACACTATGTAAACATTTCGATATCTATATATATACATATCTATTTCTGGATGGATTTTCCTTTTACATGTGATGATGATTTACAAATTGCGCAAATGTCTATCTAACACCAAATTAGCTACTGCATCTGTTAATGTATTCATATGCCTGGGTATATGCCGATATGTAATATAGTCAAAATTTCTTTCCAGTAAACGAATACGCAGATACAGACATAAAATGGATGGGTTTCTGACCGAATAATGACCGTTCAGTTGTAATACTACAAGTTGTGAGTCTAGATACACAAGCAATTCACGGATACCAAGGTTTACAGCCTCAGTTAATAATTCTAATACAACACTATATTCCGCGATGTTATTTGTAGTACGTCCCAGACACACACCTTGCAGGTTGACCAACTCACCAGCAGGATCATAGATTACCTAGGCCGCCGAAGACAGGTTCCTGGTACTGCGGGAGGCACCATCCGCGAAACCAACAAACAGACGAATGGACATCTGCACAATCAGGAAGACCCGATCAGCAGAAAGATGTTTACATCGCACACCACACCACACATGCACACAAATGAAAAACACACACTTATGTACACACACCACACCAAAATGACTTTAAGCGTAGTATTTTTTCAGGTACAGCCCATTCCTGGGCTGCGCCAGTGGAACTCCTTCATAATCTATAAGCTCATAAGCCCCATTCTTCAAAACGCGTTTTACTATGTAGGGCCCATGCCACATAGGTTGGAACTTACCAGCCCCAAGCTTGTCATGTGCTTGATCGAACAGGAGGACGAGGTCCCCTTCGACAAAGGAACGAGGAGAAATCGATTGATCGAAGTGAGCTTTGACCCGCTTCTTTTGTGCTTCAATGACTAAAGCAGCCAAGCAGCGGTTTTCATCTAACTGTTCCAAATACAAAAGACGCTCTTCCTCAGCAGAAGTGTCGGGTAGAAGTTCTACAACTAATTTCAACGAAGGAATCTCGCATTCAACCGGAAGAGTTGCTTCCAGACCATACACCAATTGAAATGGTGTGAATCCAGTTGCACTCTTTGCAGACGTCCGGTATGCCCATAGAGCTGAGAACAGTTGGAGGTGCCAATTGGATTTGTGGATACCAACTGTTCGTTGAAGCATAGTGACTAGAACCTTGTTCACTGCTTCAACCTGGCCATTTGCCTCAAGGTAATATGGCGTTGAGCTATCGTGGCGTAAGCCCAACTTTGAAGTCAGCTCGGCCATCATATAATCTCGGAAATGAGTACTGTGGTCAGTAACGATGGCTTGTGAGACCCCGAAACGTGCAATGATATGGTTGAATATGAATTGGGCAGCTGTCTTACCGTCAGCAGCTAGTGTAGGCATCGCTTCGGCCCACTTGGTGAAGTAGTCGACAGCGACAATGATATACGCATGCCCCCCGGACGAGTACTGATGAGGAAAAGAGTGTCGTCCGGGATATGATCCTCGGAGTGTGAAGGAGTGGAGTCTGTCAGGAGTGAGCATATAAGATCCGCGAAAACAAGTGATTTGGTTGACTTAGCAGTGGTGAAATCTAAGTCAAACTCCTGCAGGTTGGCCTTGGAAAGGTTGCCCTTGCGGGTTATAAGCCTGGTTATAAGATAAACCTTGAGCATGGAGGTAAGCCTTAGGAGCGGGTAGACGCAAAATGTCCCCGTGCTCATCATACTGACCTGGAAAAGCATACACGGGCGTACCATCCTGTGCATAGTGCGAAAAGTAAGAGCGATTGGGATCTTGGGAGGATGGTCCAACCTCGGGGTTCGGCTGTTGCAGGGACAACCGATACTCCTCCAGAGAGATGTTCTTCGGTATAGTAGTCGCTAAATAGACATCTTCAGGAGACGGCATAGCCCTAGCGGAGGGTGTCGTGACAACGGGTGCAGATGCAGCCACATAGACAGTGGCCCGGACGGGTACAGAAGTAATGGGTGTCTGAGGGGACACCCCCGGTGAAGGAGTAGCTGGCCTCGGAGAAGGAGCTAACACTCTCATAGAGGCTGCGGCGGAAATGATCTGACCCAAAGACCTGTACCCCAGTGTTAATGAGGGACTGGACGTTGACATGACAGCTTTTTCAGAGTTGTCTCCCGGAAAAAATCTTCGTGGGAAGAGCTGATAGTCTTCACCAGACGTTGGGATTTCCTCACCAGAATCACTCATGGTTGAGCCTGCCGCTAGATCTCGTAATAGACGGCGAGGACTAGGAGGAAATACAGCAGCAATAAAAGGCGAACCCGATGTAAGAGAAAGGAAATCAGCTCCTAATCTCAATTCAGACATAGGGTCCGAAAAGGGCCAATCGAACTCAACTGGTCCCCAAAAGGGTTGCTCAGAAAGAACCGGTCCCCCGTCAGGAAACTCGGAAACAGTGGGCTGCTGTGGTTCAGTAGAGGATTGTGAAACCTCTGATGAATCGTCCATATAAGGACTACCAGTAGACGAAACTAAGGGTTTCGCCACTATGGTAGAAACGACAAGAGAAAAAGATCAGACACACACACGGGCTGAAAAAGAGTCAAGACACACGATCAAACGGTCAACAATCGAAGTCTAACAAGGTGTGTAATCGTGGGTGATTAATTTTTTTTTTACCACATTAAAAAATAAGAAAATTCACCGTTTCATGTTTTAAGAGTCGAGAAACGGTCAAAAAGGTGACTCTATCTCTTTCAGATTTGACACAAGCGTGAAAGGACAAGCGCTTGGCGATATTTTCAAATTTAGGGAGTCAGAAAAGATCAAATGACTGCTTAGGAATACTAGGCAAAAGGGTGTACCAAATAACCGTGAACTGCAATATACACCTTGGTTTCAAAATGAAAGAGAAATCAACCAAGGACTTTCCGTACGTGCAGGCAATCTCCCCGAATGCTGTGTCCGGTGTATCACGGGTATAGGGCAGCAGACTCGGCTTCCTATGGATAAAGGATTGAAACCTAGTGGGGTCTCCCTTTATATACGCGACGGTACGGGGAGCACAAGTCCGTACTAGCGCTGTCTAAAGCCAAGAGGCAAACGACAGCTACTAGGTTTTAAGACGCCGGAACACGTCTCTAGCCTAGACCTCTAAATGTGTTTCGTTAGATTTCAATGCTGCCTTAGTGTAAATTGAGTAGATTTTAAAGTTTATCTTCAATTACGTTTCAGTTTTCAGGCCCTAACGAATGTGATGTCTCAAAAATCTCCTAAATGCAAAACTACATGCCACAGTACATCATTTCGTTCGATGAAAGCTAGCTACAGAAGAGTTGAGAGCTTTTTACACAAACAAAAATGATCAGAAGACAATCAATGATATCTCTAATGCAACTAATGAAACTAAAAACTTTTCTTTCAAATTTACTAATTACTAGCAAAATCGAAAAGATTTCAATTCACACTAATCAACCAAAAGCAAAAGAGATTTTTTTATTTTCAATGTTTGATAGCTAGATGCACTAAGAAAACCGAAAACAAATGAAAAGCAATTCACGAAATGATATTAAGAGAGTAAAACGAGCAAATTTCACTCAATGGCACAAACAATCAGATCTCAAATCGACCAAAAGTCTCTCAAAACCAAGAAAAGTCCCAAAGACACCAATGAGCCGTGTAATCTAGGCCCAAAATGAAGCAAAGAGAAATTCGAATGAAAACGAAATCAGTCACTCAAAAAGCGCAATAAGATGATAGACAACTGTCAAACGAATGCAAGGAAGCAATCCCAAAGTCGACTGAACGAACGAAAAACCAAAAACTCCCAAGGGAGGCTCGACTCACAAAGGCACCTAGATGCCCTAGGGCTCGTATGCAAAATCGAAAGAAATAGGCAAAAAACCAAAGGAAGTAGGCTACAACCAGTCAAACTAGGCTCCAGTGCACTCAAACAGCCGAAAAAACAAGATCAAAATCACAAGTCAGCCTCAGAAAGCATGAAACACAGCAAACCCTAATAGCTCACAGGATTGGCGCGACTGTGAGCTTGAAATTAGCGCCAGAAACACAATGGCGCGGGTGATACACAGGCAACCTGCGCCAATGGGTGCGACTGTCACGCTGAAAAGCGCGCCAGCCGAGTTTACTATGGAAAAAATAAAAACAAGCAATCTCAGACACAGACAAGTGATGAAAAGGCTAGAACAAAGCCAAAAAAACAGGAAAAATCCAGCCCACAGAGCTGACCAAGCAAGAAATACCAAGAAGTTGACCGGAAAGAGAAGACAAAACTCCAAGTTGTTCAGTCCGTAAACCAAACCGGAGATTGGCTAAAGCAGCATTGATCTACTCCGCTAATGCAGAGCAAAAGCGTTTCGAAGGCTATCTGGCTGTGCTTCAGACTCCGTCTATAGTTTACAAATCAAACAACAAGCTGAGTCCCCAGTGGAGTCGCCAAATTGTTGAGGAGTTAAATCCCCTCTGCGGACAGAGGCGATCCCTACTAGCCCAGATCGGGTCTAGCAACAATCAAACATGCTACAGTGCAGATTCCTAATTGTAAATAAACCGACTTGTGAGGAAGGCTTACCTGGAATCCAACGCTGTCATTTGTAGAAGAGGTGGTGCTCCCATTCCTTTGCCCTGGCAGATCACAATCCTCACGATCTCCATGATCGGACACCTGCACATGCAAGAAACAACACAAACGCAAGCATAAAATCCAGTATATACAACTATGTGTCAGTCGAAGAGGACATAACTCATGAACATGATCAAGAACAAGAGTGGAACCATAACCAATAGTCGCTTAATATTAATGTGTCAAAAAGAAGAATACAACCAAAGCTTCGATGCTGAATTCTCCTTTGGCGGGTCGTGATTAGGACATGTCTCGATAAATCCTGTCAAGGATGGGACAAGCCTCTCTCTCCGGATACTTGGCAATAGTCTCCTTGCTTGGATTTGGCCTTAGGGAATCAAGAAGTCTTTTGCAGCATGAAAGCTCTCTGGAACTTGGGGATTCTAGAACTAGCTTGCAAGGGAAATGGGCAAGCTTTTATAGAAGGAGGAAGGGAAGTTGGGATCCCTATAATTATGGGATTGGCCCTATCATCAAGGAAGCTTCCATGAGAGGTGGCAAACCACTTCCTCTCTATGGAAATCCGTACCCAAACCACCCAACTCAAGATAGATATCAGTCCAGGAATTTGTTAGGATGGAACTTCTGCCTCTTATTTTTTTAAAACACCTCTTAATATGGTTGGCGCGGGTGTGGCTCTATGACAGAGCGCCAATTGGCGCGCCCTCTTTGGAGGATTTTCCCTCTTGGCGCGAGGGCTGAACTATGGAACCGCGCCAATGGAAAAAGAGCTATTTTTAGGGTTTTTTGCAAGGAGATGTCTTCAGGGCAATGAAAGCTCATCTTCAGAGGGATGCAACGAAAGTATTTTCAAGTCTTGTCTCTACTCACAGGTCACGGAATGAACCCTCCAATGTGTGGGATGGGGATTGCAGGGACGGTGACAAATTGCTGTGTAACACTACTGCAACACGGTTTCCAGCTCACTGTGTTTAAGGAGACCAAGAATTCACGTTGTCTCAGACATATTTAAAGTTCAAACTATTGAGAAGTCTGTCCTAATTAAGGGTTAATCAATACCACAACAATGCTTCACCTATAGTCACCTTAGTGGCATCCATAGGGTCGCAGGCATATACATGCTTCAAGGAAACCTTGAGTAGTCTATTAAGGCAAGTCTCCAGGTCAATATCAAGCAAGTATCTTCAAAATATTCCCCTTATTTGAAATGACCTCGACCTGATGTAATGATATTTCAGAGATTTGTTGCAGAAGATTGGGTGGAGATCTATTTTAACCAACCTTCTTATCGACATACCATCAAATGTAACAGATCCGAGCCTCAGATTGGGTTTCTAACATGGGCGAAAATTTGAGGCTGCCATCAACCATATTCAAATAAAAAAACTCCTTGATCCTTTAAAGAATAAGTTCTTCCTTGATTTATTTTCTATTCTTGAATAGATTCAACAACGAAATCCTTATCATTTCATAACATAAGAGATAGCCATAACTAGAAACCCCTTTCAATATGCCTTCCCTTAGATCTTCAGAGATTCCTCAAGACTAAGAGAATTATAGAGTTAAGAATCTTTTGAATGCTTGAGATAGTGCTTGTCATGGTCACTTATAATCTTCGATAAATATCTCAACTTGAAAGAGATGAAAGTTGAGCATATCAGGCTACAGGGAGAGGAGAACATGGAGGATTTTCCAAGAATTTAGTGATTGATTTCTCTTCCTTGGGCTTGCCTTTACCTATGCTCTGATACCATTTTAATTTTTCAGGATAACATGTTATTTGCAAACATAGTTACTTCATAGATCTTTATTAGCCCATAATACTATTAGCAATCACATATCTTATTATCACATACACAGTAATTGAAGAAAGAACATAGATGATCGAAACAAAAGACAAGCAAAGACAAGATAACACATGGATATGGCGCAAGGCAGGGAACAACCCCAAGACTGGGAAAACCCTTGATCAATTCTTCTTATTATTCATAAACAAATGTTTAGCAGAGAGAGAGAGAGTACAAGGACTTTAAAGTCAACACTGACTTGCCAAATGAAAGATCTGCCTTAGACTGTAATTATGAATACTAATAAGGTCTTCCTGAATTAGCCCTTACTGATTAGGTTTACTTGCAATTCATTAAGATGCTACTGAAGGATGTCCTACAAGAATTCCAAAATTATCCAAGAACATCATTTATGCCCAAGTAACTACTGAAGATGGCAGCTCCTGTTTAGGGTAAGAGTCATACCGCAATAGCCCTGTTGACAGGAAAAAATGTCCAGCCAACAGTAGGGGATATCCTCGGTAAAAATTCCCAACTAGACTCTAAACCGTTTGGAATGGGGATCTCATCCGGGGTGTTGGTCCGGCTACCACTTGATACTCCTTTTCTTGGGTCTCAATTGGACTTTGCAAACCTAAGGACGCACTCTTATTTCAGATGACACAAAACACATGACTAAAGAATCATAATGGTCAAACAACACTATGGGTAGCAAGACGAGTTGTAAAGCATGGAGCTGAAGGAGATGTTGTTAGCAACACGTCATTAGGGTCATGCTTGTAAAAGTTGTTTTGACCACAAAAGAAATAACTCCTTATGGCAGAATACCCTTCACTTCCTTGAATGATCACGACGATAATGTAAATGTTAACAAACAAAGTTATTAGCATTCATTAAAGCAGAAACATAGATTTAGCACCATTAACACACTTCTAGAAAACTATAATGCATCATGATGTAAACAAAGAGACAGTTTCATTAACTGAAATATGTTAGAAACTGAACATGTAATACTCATAGTGTTCATGCATTAATTAGCATCAGATCCAACAATGGAGTTTACAAGTGCTTGTATTCATATGCAACATTGTGTAGTCCTTCTATACAATACTCAATATCCTTTTCAATCCCAAAAGAAAAGTCCTTTACAAGTTCCCCAAGGAAGTATTTATAGAGCAAAGCTTGCCCTTTGGGCTCCATGACTTTTCACTTTCCTGATTGTTAGGTTGCCTTGCGACCCAGTCTATTCTGTGGCCTGCAACCTGAGCCACTGTTGCGACCTGCGACCTGACTAGATTTTTCGACTTGCGACCTCACTGGATTTTGTGACATGCGACCCAGTCACTGGGTCGTTGGGTCGCACCGTAAAGCTTTTAACAGGGAGTGCGACTATGCAACCCAACGACCTGAGGAGATCTGCGACCTCAAGCAATCCGCGACCTGCGACCTGAGGAAAGTTGCGACCTGCGACCTTAAGCAAATCTGTGACTTGCGACCTCAAGCATATCTGCGACTTGCGGCCTTCCTTTTGGTGACCTTTGGATTTCATAGAAATATTCCTTATCCCGCATCCTTTGCTTTGAAAAGGGGCCCTCTTGCTTGCTGGGAAAAACTCCGACTAATCGTGCAGAACAACAACTTCCACCTGTAGTTACATAGCTTAGGTTACATGTCTTCATTGATCGAATAATAATGTTAGGGGCGTATTTAATTAAATGCACGAGTGAAAATGATAACTTTAGACCACTGTGTGGTCAAAATTTGTGTCATTAAGTCATCAAATAGAACGGCTTGTGTAGGCTTTCCCAATGCCCCTTTAATCACTGTACTTTATCCCCAACATTTTCCATCAGACTCCATCAAGCTAAAGCTATGCTTGGCATGAGGGAGCGCTTCGCTCTTCCCATGCTCAGCTGCGTCTAGTTCGCTTAGCTGTTAGAGCACACCAGTAGATAAGGAGTTTCAAACCATGTAAATTTAGCAATGGTCTTGAACGGTACTCTTTTGAACAAAGGCACATGCTTATCTTCAAACACCTTGTATCTCTTTGATGGTGCAACGAAAAAAAAAAGGAATTCTCTCCTGAGAGTGATTACTTGGCAAGTTATATATCTCCATGTAGGCAAAGTAGTACCATTTCAAACTATGGTCTTAAAAACCATTGTAATGCCACCTTAAAAAAACTTTGCCACGTAGATTTAAACCCACCATTATAAAATGATGCCCATCGTATTAACATATTCCATTTGAATAACCATAAGCTCCAAGTGAATTATTAGTAAAAGTTTCCTGTACATGTGCAGCACCACTTCAAACTGTTTTGGAAGATGATGGATATCATTCATCTTCACGTGTAAACTAGCCTATTTCTGCGACCTGGCAACCTGGTCGCATAGTCGCATGGTCGGGTGGTTGCACCTTGGACAACTTTGCATGTTCTACGACCTGGCAACTTGGTCGCATAGTCGAATGGTCAGGTGGTCGCACCTCAGATGAATTTGTGTGTTCTGCGACCTGGCGACCTGGTCGCACAATCACATGGTAGGGTTCCCTTGGATTTTGTTCACTCGATCCTTCTGTTCCAAGCGCTGAAAAATTTCCGCATGCGCTGATATGGCTTTAAAATATGTTCGCCAATTACAAGTTCTGAGGATGACATGTGCATGCACAAGGCTCATCCAAACAGAAAGTGATAACATAGCACCGGTCTCTTTCACGAATCTCAGCTGCAATGAATGGAGGCAGTTTGATGACTTCGTGAAATTTCTCTACTCTGTTGATTCTGTACAACAAAGAAAATCCGGGAGGTTTGATTTTGACCAGTAAACACACGATGCTTCCCACAAGGGTCGACCCTTCGAGATTTCTTCTTTAGGAGCCTCATTTTAAACCTTGAGGATCTTACCTGCGTGGGTTTCAGTTTGCAAAGACAACGTAATATAACCAACCTTCTATCCGAACGGAATGGTTAAATTCTTAATACTAGCTTGAGTTTGCCATGTGGGGTTGCATGGCTCTTGCTTTTTCCCCTGAGTGCTTTTAATCCGACTCAGTGACTCGAGAAGGAATGCGACATCTCAGTGGTCGCATAGTCGCAATTCTGGGTAGGTCGCATTATTCATTTTCTTGGGTTATTCTGTGACTCAGTGACCTGGGCAGAAAAGCAACCTCCCAATGGTCGCATAGTCGCAATTTTTCCTGAGTCACAATGGACGCATCCGAGGTTGATTTTCGATCTTGTGACCAGCAGCACTCAAAGACTTGACCGTCTTCATAGTGCACTCGTCTTCCGACCTTAGTGTTGTGTCTACATCATGCGCTACAACATTCATGCTTTTTTCATCGTGATGGGGATTGTATCTCTAGTAACACACACATATATCACGTGCACGCATTCTTTTGCCATCAGCGTTGAGATGAAGGCACCATGTCGTGCAAACGAGCCTCCCCATCGTTTTCGTTTCTGCTACCTGCCTAATCCACTGAAAGATATCCTAACAGGTCAGGCAAATGGCAAAAACCTGCAGCGCATTTTTCAGAGCCACTCTGACAGGACTAGTATTTGTTCACTACAATACAATTATAAGACGCTAGTACAACCACTTTCATACAATCCAAAGGGTCAAGTAATTTTCTACTTGTAAAGTAAAATGAATCTTTATTGCAAGATCATCTTCATGGCTGCAGTAGCTTTTACGACTGCCCATCATAACCTTCAGGTAGATATCACAAAGGCAACACGCTATTGTCAACAAGTGTCTATGGTGCGATATCCTCTGGTATGCCGGGTGTTACATGAATTGTAGTTCAGGCATTTTTGTACGACCGTGTGAAATGATACTACTGAAGTTACATTACAATCATTGCATAAAATCTGGATCTTCTTGTTCTGGTAGAACTCCGGCATTAGTGTCAAAGAAACCTCTTCGTCAAGTTTCTACCAAACCTTTGACATATCACAAACTGACTTAGAACACACTGGAAAAAAGAGCTGTAGGTGTCATTGCATCTCTTTGATACATTCCATATGAATAACGCACCCACAAGGTATTACATAAATATCCCTCGTGGACTTGAACAAAAACTCAAAAAAAAACAGGACAGTTCTAGTGTATTACTCCTACACAAGGATGACAATCCTTCACCATAATCAAATAGCGACAACCACATTTGAATCAGTGGAAGAAATTATCCCTGCCCCCAGTTCTACATATACTTCATCCATCACGGTGGTATTGCTATTTTATCATCAAAACTTGCAAGTTTCACAAAAGTACTTCCCCATGCAAATCCCGTAGTTAATACACACTTGATGAACATCTTGTTAAGTGTCACAAAGTGAAAAAATGACCCCTTGGACTTTGTGTCGAGAGAAAATCATGTCTCTACTGGAGCTTAACATTAACAAAATTCTTTGCTTCATTGTGACAATGTCTACAATAAAAAAAACCTCATTGCAACATGGCGCTCTAATATGGCATCTCCGCTTATCATGTGAGAAACTTTTGTCTTTTGATATTAACGGCACTATTATAAATTTTTTTATGATGCCCAGTGCCTTCCTATTTCATTAAGTGATGGATGTGTTCTTTTGTTAACCTGTGTGACTAATCTTCATCCGATATGGTTTGAAACCATAACTCTGCACCGTTTAAAACATAGGCTATAGCTTGTCGTAATTTCACAACTCTGCTTTTCTTTTGAATATAATTGCACCATAGTTATTATAACATTTCCACTATAGACTTGTTATCATGTTCCAATCCATGTTTAGACATAAATTTCGATCGCCATATATATCCGTCCCAAGTGTTTTACCATGGGTCGAAACTTCGTCATAGAAATATTCGAGCCCATTTGTAATGTTTTTCATATGGTTCGACTCCACCATCTTACATGGGTTTGAAACCGTATTGTTTTTTCACCCCGGTTTAATGTTTAAAACCATAACCTTGGTCCATAGATTTGCGCCCACCATGTAGCTTAGGGTTAGTAAATATTGTTTCACAAAGGTGTGTTTGATATTTGAAACTGTGCCATTGTCTTGCCAACACCAACATGTGTGCTTTCGCACTGCTGCTCAACATGAAAACGCCTTTGAATGAGATTGTCTTTCTTTAGGGAAATCTTCTGAGTCCACTTTGTTCACCTGGGCTATACTTCAGGTTAGACTTGTCGAATTGGTGAAATGTGTTCCTTTTTGTGTATGCATCGACATTAAGCTGGTATTGTGCAGGATCTTCAAAACTTCCTTTAAGGTGAGATATCTGCCATCGCGGAATGTAAATACCTCGTCTAGTTTGTATTTAAGCTTAGATTTGATAAATCACAGCAAATGCTTCTAGTTCATGCGAGATGGCATCCGGTACAGACATTTCCAAATGGAGTGATTCTAAGAATCTAATGTACATTAGTGAAGAACATTTTTTTGCATCAGTGACATAAAAAGTTCTTTCTCTGATAAACATGTACCACACCATCCTCCTCCTCCCTTGTTTCGCAACTATGGCCTAGTTTTTTAGCTTAATTTTATTTCCCCCGATGTCATGACAACATTGATGAGTTGGTCACCCGTGGGATTGACCTTTATGAAACATTATAACATCAATTAGTTCACAGTTACTTTTTTAGAATGGTGCCCCTAGATAAATTATATGAGACCAACGAGCTGAAGAGAAGTACTCAAACAACATGCTTAATGACCCATGGTGAGAGGGTTGCTAATGTACATCCTCAATGCACATAAAAGTTCCTATTCGAGTGTGTGTTGAATCATCCCTCCCACACATGGCATGATTGCAGCAACAGCGTCTGAGCATGATGGTGAGAAAGATCATGAGGGGTTGGGGATAGGTCATGGGGATGTCACCGAATGCAGGTCGGGTGAAAGAACTTAATGGCTAAGTGAGCAGAGGGGAACCCAAAATTTTGAATATACCCCAAAATTTTGGGTGGTTTTGTAGCGGCTACAACAAATGACGAACCACTGGTAGAATCCAGCATCTCTGCCAACACCACAATAATAGTCTGAGTCCAGATGGTGATGCAAGGGGATATCAAACAAGTTTTTCATGTACCTTTTATACTACTTTGGCCCTTACAGATATTCCCAGTCCTTGTGCCTCAACTAGGTCTCGTTAATCAGAACACATCAAAGCGGAAGCTCACGGACGCGAGTAGCTCGTTGATGATGTGAAGAGCAGGGCAGCGGGTTTATTATTTTTATGATTTTTTAAAGTAATTTTTCGGTGTTCCTCTACTGTCAGCAGGCTTGGACAGTACCTCGGTGGAGTCACTTCAAGAAATCACAAGCGTTGCTCCACTGCCAGCGAGCCTGGTCAGTACTCCGGCAGAGTCGTTGCATTACCTCTCTACGCGAGAAGCCTTTCTCGATCCTTTACCTTTATTTGTTACATGTGCTTGTAGCACTTATTTTCATGTGCTTGTGGCACTTATTTTCCATGGCAGATGAGGGATCCCGTCTTATTTTACGAGCAAGAGAGGTTGTTTCTTGTTTTACAGAAACTGAAAGATATCCTGACTTGGGTTTGCCCTTATGCCAAACCTTCACATCCCATCTACCACAATAGGCGAAGCATGAAAAACAGATCATTAAGATGTCCAAGACTATGCTGGGCACAAGGCTTAGGCTTACGGGTATTGGGCCATTCAAACTCATTAGGTCTCCCACAAAAAACCGGCTCGTATATCCCCGACTAATAAGTTTAGACTCATAGGAATCTTGTTGAGAATGCGACTTCGATGACCTGTCCTGAGAGAAAGCTTCCTCTTGAGATAGCCACCGCAACCTCACGCAAACAAAGGGGTTACTATTTCAGAAATCGAGGCAAAACAAGTCCGCAAGGTGGTAGGGTTTCAATGAGGGCTCATGCAGTGATAGGCGATATGTCAAAAATTTTCAAAGCTATATCAACAACCTATGGAAATGATGTGAGGAACAAAGTGTACGACGCAATGTAATAAATGAGGCTCAAGATGCAATGCAACGCCATGTGCGGGAACGATCAACCAGTTGTAGGTCAAAAAGGGGGATAATACAAGTAGTGATTATTTATGCAGCAACAAGCAAACTAAAAAGAAATGAGTGCAAAAAAATTGTAACATGATGATGCCTAAGATACTAATCGTAAGCAAAATAGCAGACACACTTTTAAATCATAAAGTAAAAAACATTTCGCAAGTAAACCTAATTAAACTTTGAACTAAAAAAAAATAAAATTAATTAACAGGTCCTAGCTAGCCTACACCTAAAACCCTAGTTTAACCAATGATGCGGTCGGGTTATGTGAAAGCAGCTTTCTAGTGTAGCCACCTCGTTAGTTCCCATCTTGCAACAATAAAAATGCTCGGGATCAGAGCTAGCATCCAAAAAAGTGCATCAACAACAAAACTTACCTGAAGAGCATGTGCAACGGCAAGAAGATCATGAATACTTACCAGAGAACATGCCAGAATGGATTGTGCAAGCTGAATTCCAATTTCATCCTGATACACAGCAATATGTTCTTGAAACTCAACATCTTTTATGAATGACACAAATCCATTCATGCACAACCTTAGGTCCAATGGGAGGGGAGTAAGCCATTTCCTATTCATGAGTATATTCATCGGATAAGATCCGTCGAACCAAACCAAAAACCTATCTTGGTGTTGAGGATGATCAGTTTTATGGAATGGAAACAATAAGCATGTGCCAAGCGAATTATAGATGCTTGCGCATCCAAGTGCATAAACTCTAATTTTGAAAACCCTAGTTCGGAGTTGCTCCTGGATTTCACCGAGGATGTGAGGATACGAATTAACCGTTAGTGAAGGCTGAAATGCCTCACCGTCCTGGACCAATTATGGGCCTTCGAGCGAGGGGCTTCCAAACTTTGATGGGTTCGTGAGATCAAGTGGCGAATGGATGTGATTATCAATTTTAGTGATTGGAAAGATGTCAGTGGGCTTTATATCAATTTGGCCAAATTTTTGCGCAGTGACAGATTGACAATCCAATGTATCAGATTCTTTAGATTTGCCAGGATGGGGTGAATTTACCGGAAATTTTTCGGGCAGTTGAGGGATTTGCCCAAAATCACAATTTTGTGCCTGATTGCAACCGGTACTGGTTGGGCAACAACTGAAAATATTAGAGACAATGGCCAGTGTTTTCTTACCAGTGAATAAATTGGGGTATATCGGTTGCTACACACCAGCTATTGGGGAATAGGAATATGTGCTCAGAGAAACCTTACTAGAATGAAAGATCCACCCGAATGAGATGATATCCGACGTGGTTATGCTGGGAGGAGCATGGTACTTGGGAATCATTATTTTAGAAACCCTAAGCTAGGAAACCCTAGTTGGAGTTGTTTGAGGGGTCTCATCAGGATCGTAAGGACTAGGGGTAACAGCCGACAGAAGCGGAAGTGCTTTGACTCCCTGATGGGTACTCGAATCTTCATAAAGCGGATTATCAAATTCTGGTGTCTTGATATGGTCGGCAAAGAGATACGAGTGACAGTCCTCAGCGGTATGAGTGAATATGTTTTCAGATAAGCAGTGATCGATGGAACCATCAATTTGATCAAATTGTGTACCTGGCATGTTAGGCTCCCCGGGAGTTACCAATTGGGATGGGTCAATAAAGGGGACATCTTGAGGTTTATCAGACAAGAAATCGCTCCTATGGCTGTCTAAAGATTTTGAGTGAGAAATATCAGATCTAAAAGATTCATCAATTTTGCACTGTGATTGTGAAACACCATCCGCGTGCCTATGACTGTCGCCAATACCAGTGTAAGGAAATTTTGAATGTCTCGGAGAAATTACTGGTGTGGCGAACTCATGAAATAAATTGGGGAATAATGAACGAAAAGATTGAGCCGCATGGGTGTTAACAGTACAAGGACTTTCATCTCGCATATCGATGTTATCTGGAGTGAAAAATGATCTTGCATGCCTAAGATGGTCCAATGATTTTGTAAGGTCAACTTTATCCGGGACAAGAGTCAATTTTTTATTAGCATGTGAATAAGATTTAGGACTGTGTCTAGGGAAACATTTAGTGGGCTCGAGATAGGTCTCATGAACTGGGAGAGATAATGAGCCACTATGGTTTTCAAGCTCTGATTCGACACGGTGTGTGAAAGATTTAGAGGTGGCACAACAGGTTTTATCTTCTTGCACATGTCTATCATTGCTCAGAACTTTCATGGTTACAACTCCACTACACGGCAATTCAGGAGGAAGAGCAGGAATATCACAAATAGTAATACTCTCCTTGGAGGCCTGAATGTGGTCTAGACTTGGGGATATGGACAAGGAAACATTAGGGACGCAGTCTGAATAGCTGGCAACTTGCAGGTCGTCATAGGGAATACTAGGATCAGGCTGGGTTGCTACTTTAAATTGTTCAAGGGAAATGAGGATCACATACCTGAACTGTTCACTTAAAAATTTCCAATCAACATCCTTTTAAGGGAAATCAAAACAATAATGAAAAAATCTGATAGAAAATTCATCTAGAGGTTCCTGAGGCTCCATTCTGATGTCATTTAACTTTATAAATACATTTTGAAAAATGTACCTGTGAAAAGCTTGTTGTAATTCACTAGCGAGTTGTTAAAAATAATGGATGGAAGCTTCCGGAAATGTGCAGCACCATTGCTTAGCGCGACCTTCGAGAGTGAGGGAGAAAAGAAAACAAATCAAACCTTCATTGTCAATTTCATAGCACTCACCAAAGTCACATAAATATAAAAGGTGTTGGGTTATGGACACTCCATTTTCACCATCGAATTTTAGCTAGGACAAGTTATACATAAGTTCATCGAGGATGAAGCATCGAGGCTCATAAAACTTCGACAAACATCTCGGGAGGATGATTTGGGGAAGAGCCATTATAGATATGAGATTAACTGCAGGCTCTAAGGGCTCAGCTTGTCATCTGGCCCTCCTTCTAGTGCCAATTCTGTTGATGGGAAAAAATGTCCGGCCAATAGCAGGGGATCTCCCCGATTAAAAGTCCCAACTAGAATCTAAACCGTTTGGAATGGGGATCCCATTCGGGGTGTGGGTCTGACTACCACTTGATACTCCTTTTCTTAGGTCTCAATTGGACTTTGCAAACCTAAGGATGTACTCTTATTTCAGATGACACAAAACACATGACTGAAGAATCATAATGGTCAAACAACACTATGGGTAGCAAGACAAGTTGTAAAGCATGGAGCCGAAGGAGATGCTGTTAGCAGCACGTCATTAGGGTCATGCTTGTAAAAGTTGTTCTGACCACAAAAGAAATAATTCCTTATGGCAGAATACCCTTCACTTCCTTGAATGATCACGGAGATAATGTAAATGTTAACAAACAAAGTTATTAGCATTCATTAAAGCAGAAACATAGATTTAGCACCATTAACACACTTCTAGAAAACTATAATGCTTCATGATGTAAACAGAGAGACAATTTCATTAACCGAAAGATGTTAGAAACTGAACATGTAATACTCATAGTGTTCATGCATTAATCAACATCAGATCCAACAATGGAGTTTACAAGTGCTTGTATTCATATGCAACATTGTGTAGTCCTTCTAACAATACTCAATATCCTTTTCAGTCCCAAAAGAAAAGTCATTTACAAGTTCCTGAAGGAAGTATTTATAGAGCAAAGCTTGCCCTTTAGGCTCCCTGAATTTTCACTTTCCCAACTGTTGGGTTTCCTTGCGACCTAGTCTGTTCTGCGGCCTGTGACCCGAGCCACTATTGCGACCTGCAACCTAACTAGATTTTGCGACTTGTGACCTCATTGGATTTTGCGACTTGCGACCCAGTCGCTGGGTCGCACCGTCGAGCTTTTAACAGGGAGTGCGACTATGCGACCTGGTGACCTGAGGAAATCTGTGACCTCAAGAAATTTGCGACCTCCGACCTGAGGAAAATTGTGACCTGCGACCTTAAGCAAATCTGTGACTTGCGACCTCAAGCAGATCTGCGACTTGCGACCTTCCTTTTGGTGATCTTTGGATTTCATAGAAATATTCCTTATCCTGCATCCTTTGCTTTGAAAAGGGGCCCTCTTGCGTGCTGGGAAAAACTCCGGCTAATCGTGGAGACCAGCAGCTTCCACCTGCAGTTACATAGCTTAGGTTACATGTCTTCATTGATCGAATAATAATGTTAGGGGCATATTTAATTAAATGCACGAGTGAAAATGATAACTTCTGTGTGGTCAAAAGTTGTGTCATTAAGTCATCAAAGAGAATGGCTTGTGTAGGATTTCCCAATGCCCCTTTAATCACTATACTTTATCCCCAACATTTTCCATCAGACTCCATCAAGCTAAAGCTATGCTTGGCATGAGGGAGTGCTTCACTCTTCCCATGCTCAACTGCATCTGGTTCGCTTAGTTGTTAGAGCACACGAGTAGATAAGGAGTTGCAAACCATGTACATTTAGCAATGGTCTTGAACGGTACTCTTTTGAACAAAGGTGCATGCTCATCTTCAAACACCTTGTATCTCTTTGATCGTGCAGCGAAAACAAAAGGAATTATCTCCCGAGACTGATTACTTGGCAAGTTCTATATCTCCATGTAGGCAAAGTAGTACCATTTCAAACTATGGTCTTAAAAATCATTGTAATGCCACCATAAACAAACTTTGCCACATATATTTAAACCCACCATTATAAAATGATGCCCACCGTATTAACATATGCCATTTGAATAACCATAGGCTCCATGTGAATTATTAGTAAAATTTTCTTGTACATGTGCAGCACCACTTCAAACTGTTTTGGAAGATGATGGATATCATTCATCCTCACGTGTAAACTAGCCTGTTTCCGCGACCTGGCGACCTGGTTGGGTGGTTTCACCTCTGATGACTTTGCATGTTCTGCGACCCGACAACTTGGTCGCATAGTCACATGGTCTGGTGGTCACACCTCAGATGAATTTGTGTGTTATGCGACCTGGCGACTTGGTCGCATAGTCACATGGTTAGGTTCCCTTGGATTTTGTTCACTTGATCCTTCTATTCCAAGCACTACAAAATTTCCGCATGCACTGATATGGCTTCAAAATATGTTCACCAATTACAAGTTCTGAGGATGACATGTGCATGCACAAGGCTCATCCAAACGATAAGTGATAAAATAGCACCAGTCTCTTTCAAGAATATCAGCTGTAATGAATGGAGACGGTTTGATGACCTCATGAAATTTCTCTACTCTGTTGATTCTGTATAACAAAGAAAATCTGGGAGGCTTGATTTTGACCGGCAAACACACAATGCTTCCCACAAGGGTCGACCCTTCGAGCTTTCTTCTTTAGGAGCCTCATTTTAAACCTTGAGGATCTTACCTGCGTGGGTTTCAGTTTGCAAAGACAATGTAATATAACCAGCCTTCTATCTGAACGGAATAGTTAACTTCTTAATACCAGCTTGAGTTTGTCGCGTGGGGTTGCATGGCTCTTGCTTTTTCCCCTGAGTGCTTTTCATCCGACTCAGCGACTCAAGAAGGAATGCGACCTCTTAGTGGTCGCATAGTCGCAATTCTGGGTAGGTCACATTATTCATTTTCTTGGGTTATTCTGCGACTCAGTGACCTAGGAAGAAATGCGACCTCCCAATGGTCGCATAGTCGCAATTTTTCCTGAGTCACAATGGACGCATCCAAGGTTGATTTTCGATCTTGCGACTAGCAGCACTCAAATACTTGACCGTCCTCATAGTGCACTCGTCCTCTAACCTTGGTGCTATGTCTACATCATGCGTTACAACATTCATGATTTTTTCGTCGTGATGGGGAGTGTACCTCTGGTAACGCACACATATATCACGTGCACGCATCATTTTTCCATCAGCGTTGAGATGAAGGCACCGTGTCGTGCAAACGAGCCTCCCCATCGTTTTCATTTCTGCTAACTGCCTAATCCACTGAAAGATATCCTAGTAGTTAGGGAAAATGGCAACAACCTGCAACGCATTTTTTGGAGCCACTCTGATAGGACTGGTATTTTTTCACTACAATACAATTATAAGATGCTAGTACAACCACTTTCATACAATCCAAAGGGTCAAGGAATTTGCTACTCGTAAAGTAAAATGAATCTTTATTGCAAGATCATCTTCATGGCTGCAGCAGCTTTTATGATTGCCCATCAGAACCTTCAGGTAGATATCACAAAGGCAACACACTATTGTCGACAAGTGTCTGTGTTGCGATATCCTCTGGTTTGCCGGGTGTTACACGAATTGTAGTTCAAGCTTTTTTGTGCGACTGTGTGAAATGATACTACTGTAGTTACATTACAATCATTGCATAAAATCTGGATCTTCTTGTTCTGGTAGGACTCCGGCATTGGTGTCAAAGCAACCTCTTCGTCAAGTTTATCCCAAACCTTTGACATATCACAAACTGACTTAGAACACGTTGGACAAAAGTGTTGTAGGTGTCGTTGCATCTCTTTGAGACAGTCCATATGAATAGCGTGCCCACAAGGTAGTACATAAATATCCCTCGTGGACTTGAACAAAAACTCGAAACAAACGGGACAGTTGTGGTGTATTACTCCTACACAAGGACGACAATCCTTCACCATAATCGAATAGCGACAACCAAATTTGAATCAGTGGAAGAAATTATCCCTATCCCCAGTTCTACATATAGTGCATCCATCACGGTGGTATTGTTGTTTTGAAATATCATCATCAAAACTTGCAAGTTTCACAAAAGTACTTCCCCATGCAGATCCCGCAGTTAATACACACTTGGTGAACATCTTGTTCAGTGTCACAAAGTGAACAAACAACCCCTTGTACTTTTTGTCGAGAGAACATCATGTCTCTGTTGGAGCTTAACATTAACAAAATTCTTTTCTTCATCGTGACAGTGTCTACAATAAAAAAAACCTCATTGCAACATGGAACTCTAATATGGCATCTCCGCTTATCATGTGAGAAACTTTTATCTTTTGATATTAATGGCACTATCATAAAAAATTTTATGATGCCCAGTGCCTTCCTGTTTTCTTAAGTGATGGATGTGTTCTTTTGTTAACCTTTGTGACTAATCTTCATTCAATATGGTTTGAAACCATAACTCTACACCGTTTAAAACATAGGTTACAGCTTGTCATAATTTCACAACTCTGCTTTTCTTTTTATTGTAATTGCACCATAGTTATTATAACATTTCCAGTATAGACTTGTTATCATGTTCCGCTCCATGTTTAGACATAAATTTCGATCGCTATATATATCCGCCCCAAGTGTTTTACCATGCGTCGAAATTCCGCCATAGAAATATTCGAGCCCATTTGTAATGTTTTTCATATGGTTCAGCTCCACCATCTTACATGGTTTTGAAACCGTATTGTTTTTGCACCCCGGTTTAATGTTTAAAACCATAACCTTGGTCCATAGATTTTCACCCACCATGTAGCTTAGGGTTAGTAAATATTGTTTCCCAAAGGTGTGTTTGATATTTGAAACTGTGCCATTGTCTTGCCAACACCAACATGTGTGCTTTCGCGCTGCTGCTCAATACGAAAACGCCTTTGAATGATATTGTCTTTCTTTAGGGAAATCTTCTGAGTCCACTTTGTTCACCCGGGCTATACTTCAGGTTAGACTTGTCGAATTGGTGAAATGTGTTCCTTTCTGTGTATGCATCGACATTAAGCTGGTATTGTGCAGGATCTTCATGAAAACTTCCTTTAAGGTGAGATATCTGCCATCGCGGAATGTAAATACCTCATTCGTTCCCTATTTAAGCTTAGATTTGATAAATCACAGCAAATGCTTCTGGTTCATGCGAGATGGCATCCGGTACAGACATTTCCAAATGGAGTGATTCTAAGAATCCGATGTACATTAGTGAAGAACGTTTTTTTGCATCAGTGACATAAAAAGTTCTTTCTCTGATGAACATGTACCACACCATCCTCCTCCTCCCCTGTTTCGTAACCGTGGCCTAGTTGTTGAGCTTAATTTTATTTCCCTCAATGTCGTGACAACATTGATGAGTTGGTCACCCGTGGGATTAACCTGTATGAAACATTATAACATCAATTAGTTCACAGTTACTTTTTGAGAATGGTGCCCCTAGATAAATTATATGAGACCAACGAGCTGAAGAGAAGTACTCAAACAACATGCTTAATGACCCATGGCGAGAGGGCTACTAATGTACATCCTCAATGCACAGAAAATTTCCTATTCGAGCGTGTGTTGAATCATCCCTCCCACACATGGCGTGATTGCAGCAACAACTTCTGAGCATGATGGTGAGAAAGCTCATGAAGGGTTGGGGATAGGTCACGGGGATGTCACCGACTACAGGTCGGGTGAAAGACCTTAATGGCTAAGCGAGCAGAGGGGAACCCGAAATTTTGAATATACCCAAAAATTTTGGGTGTTGTTGTAGCAGCTACAACAAGCCCATACAAATGTATCCAAAACACCCTTATAAAGCTGCAACTTCTCTTCATAATAAGTGACCTTCCTCTGATACAAATACGTACTTAATCCAGACCTAAAATAGGCTTCCGCATTTACCATACTTCAGCGAATATGAGTTGTGTTCAATCTTAGTGGATGCATACTCTTCTCGGCGTATACTTAGAAAGGTAAGGCCTGTAGCCAACTTGAGATGGTCTCTAATAGGTGCGGCATGCTTATAATATTACACCCATATGCTTTTAATGATCCGTGTGTCTGCGGTTAACCTGAAATGTAACTCGGATCTTCAACAGAAGATGGATCACCCAGATCAGACCACAGATGTATCCAGATATGACTCTATGGAGCTCGGCCTTCTTCCCAAGGGAATCTGCCCATCAAATATCCCTGACATTACACCAAAGAAGCCCTACATTCTTTGTTGGAGACACCTTTATCCTGCGGCCATCATATGAGAGAGATAGGATGATTGAAATGAGGAAGAAGGCTCTTCTTTATATATAATATGGAGGGAAGGCCGACCTTAAAATTTGGGGCCAAATGTGAAATTTGAATTTTCAATTTTTCCCACATAAACACAATCATAACTTATAGAATTTCTTTTTGAATAAACAAATATTTTCTTGACCAAATTTGATGATCTTTAGATCGATTTTAGTCCTCTTGAAAAGAGGGATTCAATGGAATTATTATCTTCATCAACTAAGCAAACCTGAGTGGAATTTGGCCCTAGTTGTGAATATCAACACTATCTCTATCTTTCTGACAAAATAGGCATCTTGGTTAAGATCTTGATAGCCAAATATTATCCAAATGGCTTATTTGACTCTTGCAAAGCTGACTATGTGACAATGTCTATTCTATAAGATGGAAATTCCAACTAATATAAATGCATTCCACATTTGCCTACCCACTTTCCAAATCATCATTTTTCTTCTAACAAGCCCCATGCCAGTGAGTTGGACCAACAACAAGAAGACTATTTTCAGCTGTTATCCAGTTTTTAAGCATCTCAACAACCTTACATTACCACATTTGCATGCTTAGCTGTTACAAAGTAAACAACAACCTCAATAAATCTAGCTCAATAAAGACGATTGTTAACTGCTAGGACATTTTGAAGGACCAAACACCTAATAACTTGACTTTTAGAAGTGTGAGATGCCTTGACATCTCTGAATACATCCTAGTTCATGATCATGAACATTAAATTTCCAATTGAGGTGATCAGATATTGATCAACATAGCCCAACCTTATCACAAAAGTTCCTTTTCTTGGTAATCAATGGATAGGTTTCCTGTAAAATCATCTCCAATTATTCCAAATAGGTCTAGACGAATCACAATGTAATATAATCGAACGCCGAACACTCATCAAGAATCATCTGGCACAATGCCACGAATGCATAATGACCAAAAACTTGAAGGTTTTGGGTACATTTAATATCACATGAAGATAACCATTCTCTTGTACATTAATCTCACATCAATCCTTGATGAAAAGGGTATTTGGCATGCCATCTTCCAATGAAGGTATAAAGCAAACCCCACCTGTCATCTTTCAATTAAAGAAGGTCCAAATTTAAAATGCAACCATACCAATCTTGATGACAATCCAAATAATCCTAATGTAACTAGTAACAAGTTGCCATGCCTGCGATGTCCCTGCTTAAGGACCATACAAACCACAAATCTTAAAAACAGTAGTTGTGCCTACTACTAACTATATCATAGAGGGAAAAATGGTCAAGTATATGGTGTATATGTGTAGGCTTAGTTGAGATTGAGTCGTTTTTCTATTTAGATTGATCCTTTTTCTTTGAGCTTAGGCTAGAACACTGTTCATCCTGTACATAAGTCTAAGAGAATGATTATTGATGGTTGAACTTGAAAATGTACTATGAGATTCTAGTTATTATCTATATCTTCAATATGCAGTGTACAATTTAAATGTATATCATTCTTCTACTGTCATCAGACTATTGTAACTAGAAATCATGAGTTGAATGGATTAGCTAATTTCTATCGAATGGCAATGAGGAAAAAAATGCCATATTGTTGGATTAAGGTGAAATTTTCATCTTGCTTTCATGAGGTGTACTTCTTGTTGGTAAAGCTACTTCCCATCCGAGTTTTCAACCATGCTTAAAGTCATGATGGGGTCCAATGGTGATCAAAGGTTGTTAAATCCACACTTCTAGATCTTCAGAAGATTTGGATGTAAAAAACTATGCAAATTTCCATTCCTTTGAAGGCACAATATGTAATGCAAACAAATTCTATTTTACATTGGGGAGATTGCAGCCCTAATATTACATTTGTTCATCAATCCTCAGTCTATTATTGGAGTGTCAACATATTATCTTTAGAGCGGTCCAAAGAGGGAGTAAAATTTTAATTTTAATTTTTAATCATTTGGAAAGGATTTGGCCTCATATTTGTGATTTTTGGTTGGTAAATTTGATTGAGTATATGTTGATACTTTCATTGGCAGCCACAACATTAACCAGCTGGCATCTTCTGGTTACATTATGTTCTTTGCATATAGCATTATGGTTGAAACTATTTGAACATAATTCATTTGGTGCACGGGTTGTAATGAGATTCGGTATTTTGAATGGTATCTCTATTGAACTTCTGAACCTCTATCTTGGTTTTAACTTTGTTGGTACACCCACTCTAAATTTGAATAAAGCTGTAGGAATATCAGTTGTAAATACGAGTTGAAAAAGTTTTTTTTTCTTTTATCCCTTTAAAATTTGATGATATAATCTAATCTTATTTTATTATTTCTACTATTATTTTATAATATTCCTTAGGAGACCCATTTTAGACCTCAAAATTTCTCTAATGAGAGGAAAAAAATAACATGGGACATTATCCAAAAGCGCAACATATTGGGACCCTTAAGATGCTACCTATGGTTCCTTGAATTAAAAAACTTAAAGCACTTATTCAATGGTTGCTATATACCAACTATCTATGGACAACCTTAGAGAGCAATATGAAACACCCATATTGCAAAACACTAAATACCCCTCAAACCATTAAAAAACTCGAGAGCATAAGTCTTTAACAATCCCATTTTAACCAAGATTTGGCTTCTATTACTAGGTTTGCTTCTTTACGACATCTGGAGAGAAAGGAACTGTTGCATATTTAGAAATAGTTCCCTTCCTTATAGCTAACATTGGCTCTTCATTCAAAGGAACATCTGAGAATCCATCCCAGTGCAAACCTGGTTAGACTAGGACTCAAAAGTAGAAGCATCCATTCTACAATACTAGAAACTACACCCGTGTACCCCCTCTCTCTCTTGTACTCTCCCCAATTCTCCAGCTATCGCATCAATTGGGTACCTCCTCTCCACAATTTTGTAAAGCTTAACTTTGATGGAGCATCAAAGGGGAAATCTAGTCCTATTAGATTTCGTGGAATATTCAGGGATCACTGTGCAACTTCCCTCTACATCTATTAAGGACCCATGGGGCACAATATAATGCAATTAAGTTGAAGGTGTTGGAAGAAGGAATAAGGATCGTGCAAGCTCAAGCCTACACCAAGGCGATGGTGGAAGAAGACTTGAAATTAGTCATCATTATGATTGAAAAAATTCTAAATGGTATGCCCTTGTGTAAGGTCTAGGTCTCTTGCAGCGAGAGAATGGAAAGCCTACTGCATCAAGTTTCCTCCACAATTATGACTATTCCTATTATCATTCCCACCCATACTCGTAAATCAAGAAATAAAATAGAAAACAAATTTTCCAAATTGGCCAATGAAAGATGTTTTACTCAAGCCACCTCACTCTTAACTTTATGGAACTCCTTCAGTAACTCTCCCCTCAAACAAGATGTCAAATCTTAGCCTAGTGAGACTCAAACTCCCTAGATAGGGTGCACGCAAAATGTGAAAGTATGGGGCTTACTCCACCCTTCCTTTTAGAGAGCTTATTAACCACATGGATCATTTTCACCCTCATAAAGAGTTAAAATACCCCATAAGCACCTATTGATGTTTTCTTTAGTCATATTTTAGACACGATGGCTGCAATAGGTGAATATAATAGCCTCCTGCTCAACTAAAAATTTCAAGCAATATCTAACATCAAATATAGGAGTATAGAGTGGCCACTCTACTTTTAGCTTACCAAACCATCTTTCAAAATCCTTCGTAATTCAGTGGTTACATGGATAAAATAGGAGTCGAATGAGGACGAGGGCTCCAACTAAAATAGAGATTCATGATATTGACAACACTTTCTCGGCTTCCATACATTTTAAATGTCACATGCTCTAGGGATCCCGATGCACTGAGATTCAAAGTAAGTCCCCAGAGCATGTGACATTCAAAGTAAGTCCCTCCAACTTTAAGTAAAAGTTAAAATTGCACTCAAAGTTAGTATATTGGATTTTCAATACCAATTGCCATAGAATTTGATTACCATCTGCTTCATTATATTTGTTAGGTTAGACTATAGAAACCAAATAAACATGTCATTTGAAATATTTGAAATTCAAAAATGGAAAAACTTAAGCAATTGAATTTACTAATTAGGTTTCTATAAAATATTGAGAAATATACAATCAAAATTACTATTTACAAAACTGTATCCATGATAATTTGAGAAGTAAAAATATACAGAAATCAATCATGAATACAATTCCTCGTTAAACAATGGTCAAAAAGGCCTCCCCAAAACTAAAAAATGAGCTTTTCTTTCTCCCCATCTCAAATATTAAACCGTTTGTGAATGAAACGAGACGCATCACTTCAGTGAGGGTGAAGAATATTCTGCACGCAGCAAAGATCCATCCTCATCGTGCCATGATGAGTATTTCCATGATTATACCAGTGATAATCATGAGTTATGTGTTGATGTTAACAATTCTAATACCCAAACATAATTCCTCTTCCCAAAATTTTAATCTCTAAAAGAAAATTTTCCCCGATCACAGTGACGACGCGTTCGCATGGCAATGAATGCGTACAAATCTTTTAACAGGAAAAAGATGGCGGTTTGAGTAGATGCAAGGCGACACAACAATATAAGGGAAATTTGGTCCAAAGAGAAAAGTCGTGTGTTCGATTCTTATTTCCGTTCCGTGAAACTTAAGGTTCGCGGACACTCTCACGCGGCAACTTCGGTCAGCGTAGTGGGTGGGCACCTGTCCTTCCTGATCACGACTCCCAGGGGACGATAAGTTCGCTGGCTCTCAAGCCAAATGTAACATCGGGGCTAGTATTCCTTTTCGTTTAATATCCGCAAATAGCAGTCCTTGAATTACGTCAATGGTCACGACTGAGCAAATGTGAAAAATGGTGTAAATTATTCGCAGCTATTAAGTGTCCCTTGACCATTTAAATGACAACTGTTCCGGCTTCAAATTGTAGAGTTGGCTTTGGTATTGGAATTTGACCTCAAATTAATTATGTGTTTTTGGAATCTATGCTTTTGTGATCCATCATATAAAATGTAAAAAAAAAAATCGGTAATAATCACATGTAATGAAACATTGTCGACGTGTTTCGAACCAATTAGTGTGGTTCATCATCAGAACTAGATGAAACATCACATTAGGACATTAAGTTTAAATAGATGTAGAAATGGCTAAACTAGTCGTTTTCGTTTGACTAGTTTGACTACTTCTTCTTCTTCTTTTTATTTTTTATTTTAATTTATTTATTTATCTATTTTATAATATTTTTAATTAATAACGGCTAGTTTTATTTTTATTATTAAAATATTCATTAATGGATTAACTTATTAAATAATTATTTAATCTATATATATATATATATATATATATATATATATATATATATTTCATATTTTATTTAATTGATTTAATTATTTAATTATAAATTTTATTTATTTATTTAAGCTCGAGGTCCAAATTAAAAATCAACAATAACCTAAAAAAATAAAAATAAATAAATAAAAATTAAAAATTAAAAAATTAAAAAAAAATAATAATGACGATGAAATATATATATATATATATATATATATATATATATATATATATAAAAGAGATATAAATAAATAACAAATTAAAGATAAATAGAAAAATAAAGGAACAATAAATATTTAAAAAAAAAAATCATAAATATAAGGCAGGTATCCAACATCTGCTGATGGTCCATCTATCATCTCTATTGATATTAACATGTCTTTTTTCAATTCCTAAGACCTCTCTTAACTTCCAATGATGGAAATGGTCGATTCTAGCAATGACCTTAGCCTCTTCGATGCAGATATGATGGTTAGTCTTTTCTGCATGTTCAACTAGGGAAGACGAGCGGGATCTTCCATGTTTGATGTCAGCAGCATGCTCACAAATCCTTTGATTTATAGACCGACCCGTTTCACCAATGTAGGGAGTCCCACAAGAACAAGGAATCATGTAGACACCTTTCCCATCCCTTGGGTCAATCGGATCCTTAACCGATTTGAGAGAGTTGTGAATCGTGTTAAGGGGCTTGAATGACGAAGACACCTTATGCTTCCTAAGGACCCTAGGAACCACTGATAAAATTGCTAGGGTCCTTAGGAAGCATAAGTTGTCTTCGTCGTTCAAGCCCCTTAACACGATTCGCAGCTCTCTCAAATCGGTTAAGGATTCGATTGACCCCAAGGATGGGAAATGTGTCTACATCATTCATTGTTCTTGTGGGACTCCTTACATTGGTGAAACGGGTCAGTCTATAAATCAAAGGATTTGTGAGCATGCTGCTGAAATTAAACATGGAAGATCTCGCTCGTCTGCCCTAGTTGAACATGCAGAAAAAACTAACCATCATATCTGCATCGAAGAGGCTAAGGTCATTGCTAGGATCGACCATTTCCATCATCGGAAGTTAGAGAGGCCTTAGAAATTGAAAAAAAACATGTTAAACTCAATAGAGATGATGGCTGGACCATCAGCAAATATTGGATACCTGCCTTATATTCATGATTTTTTTATTTTTTTTTTAACCCTGCTTATTGTTCTTTTATTTTTCTATTTATCTTTAATTTTTTATTTATTTTATTTTATTTTTATCTCTTATATTTTTTATTTTTTTAATTTATTTATTTTTATTTTTATTTTTTAATTTATTTTTGTTTGTTAATCTTCTTCTTCTTTTCTTTTTTAGGTCATTGTTGATTTTTAATTTGGACCTCCCGCTTGAATAAATAAATAAAATTTATAATTAAATAATTAAATCAACTAAATAAAATATGAAATTTATATATATATATATATTTATTAAATAATTATTTAATAAGTTAATCCATTAATTAATTGAATAAATTAATTAAATATTTTAATAATAAAAATAAAACTAGCCGTTATTAATTAAAAAATATAATAAAATAGATAAATAAATAAAAAGAAGAAGAAGAATAAGAAGTCAAACTAGTCGTTTTCCTAACGACTAGTTTAGCCATCTCTACATCTATTTAAACTTAATGTCCTGATCTGATCTCTCACCTAGTCCTGATGATGAACCACACTGGTTGATTCGAAACACGTCGACAATGTTTCATTGCATGTGATTATTACCGAAAGATTTTTTACATTTTAATTATGTGTTTGTTTAAATTATCTTGAATTATAATTTTAAAATTATAAAAGAATAATTGTAATATTATAATATTATAATAAAAAAAAAAAATTATATAATTTTAAAATTATAAAAGAATAATTGTAATATAAAATACTTATATAATAATATAGTAATAAAAAGATAATTAGGCTGATAGGTATTTCTTTTGAATAAGCTCATCTCTGAATTTTGTCTATATTTTTCTTTTGCAATTAACATGTGTTCACCACCACATTTTTGACATGTGTCCACCACCACATTTATGCTGAAATCTAATATCTGTTCCACTTTAGCTATTGATATGTATTCACTAACTCGTGGATGGTTGGTGAATAAATAACCCTTACCGTGAATAAATAACCCTTACTGTGTTTTCACTTACCCACTGCGTTTTGCATGAATATGACCTGGGAAAATAACTCTTACCATGTTTTCATTTACCCACTGCGTTTTGCATTACCTGAGATATAGGAGTCTAGCCCAATTTGTAGCATTGAAAAGCTTATTCATCTCACTTGTATAATCTCAAATGTGCATTGTGGCAAACACATGGACTAATCTGCAACAAATTAGTCAAAATTTTCAATGTACAACTGCCTACACATCTGGGCAAAAATGTTTTGAAACTCATATATTTTCTTTAGCATTGGAAGGGAATATATTTTTTTAACATTGGAAAAGAACTACTTTGCATCTAGTCAAAAAATCTACAGTTGGTAGATCAGAAAGGGCAATGGGTGCTTGTGAGGAAGCTCGACGCAAAAGCAAAGCCAGAAGAAAGCATAAGAATGTCAAACCATTTTAGTCAAGTTTCAGTGTAAGGGAAACTGCATAAGGACTTGTAAAGTGGCAATGGGTGCTTGCAAGGAAGCCAGACGCAAAAGCAAAGCCAGAAGAAAGCATAAGAATGACGATCTATGTTAGTCAAGGATGGATTTTCTTCCTAAGATTTAATATATGAATTTCATTTAGGTATAAGGGAAGATGTCTCAAATTTTGAGATGATGGTAGCTTTGATTTTTGTTTTCTTAGTTTTTGTTGAAATAGGTGTGAGTTGGTTTTGAGCAAAAATCAGATATTTTCACCATAATTCCAATTGGGTGGCAAGAAAAAACTTATATTTTCATTTAATATGGTGTTTGTGGGTTTCAATTTTTTCCATATTGCATTCAAACTTAGTTTATTTGTGATTTTCTCTGGAAAATGATTAATTATGGGCTTCACTGGTTATCATAAAACTCTCATATTTTCAATGGGCTTTAATTGGATGTTAGGGAAGTGACATTCACAAAATTTTGTGGTGACCTTTATGCAATGGAGGATTTGAAAGAGTGGAAACTGAATGAAATATGGTGGTTGGAGGCTTGGAAACCCCTATGCAGGTTGAGGGAATTATGTCCTATGATCCAATGCATAAAAAATTATGTGTCCATGGACATAATGGTTAGTACCATTCTGGCAGCAGGGGCTTCTCCGGCCATGGTTCACGCCTTTGAAGAGATTGCAATTTTACTCTTCATGGTAAGGGCTTATGCATCAATATTGGGACTCTAAAGGCTATAGCAGCTCAAAAGTCTTGGGTATTGGATCCAATGGCTGCAGGGGCTTCTACATATAGAATGAAGAGCTGTCGAGAGCTTGTTGATCTTAAACCCACAGTTATACGAGGAAATGCTTCATAAATCTTGGCAACCCACAATCATACGAGGAAATGCTTCAAAACTATTATAATGCTTCAGAAATCTTGGCATTATTTGGTGCTTCTATTGCCTCAACCAAGGTAAATCCTTAATCCCTATGTGATATTTCAATTCCTGTCAAGTGGTTTTTGAAGATTTTGGCACAAATGGTTACAAGGGCCATCCACACTGTTATCAATATGTGCTAATTACAATGTTGGCTTTACGCTTTACATCCAATCAATTGATTGAACTGGGGTATAGGGAACGAGAATCTATGATTTATTTTTCTTCTTTGTTGATAGACAGAATAGGTATGGTGTGGATGTTTGCACCTTATTGGTTGATATTGCGACTGATATTGAAACATAAATTCTTTATCTGATCTTGAGAATTTAGGAATTGAGCCTAGATTCAATTACATGGTCGCTAAATGAATATTATGAATGGAGTAATTTTACCTTTTGATGATTTCCTGATATTCTTCCACGGTCTACCAACAAGTGCCTTGTTTTCCATTTCCAATAGAGTCCAAATAGAGTCCAAACAAATGCTTAGATCATCATGTTTTAATATTATTGATAGGATGTTGTTATCTTATCACTTGAAGCTCCACTGTACTTTGTGTTTCTCTTTTGATATTTAAGATTATTTACCGCCACTACCAAAGGTCAATTGTTTAAGCTAATTTATTACACACATTTCAACCTTGGGTATCCCTAGTATAAACCAAGTATCTGAAATATCATTATCACAAATATCCTTCTGATACAGTACATAACCCCCAATAATAGCATATTTTAATTTACTATTTACATTAGCCATGGATGATATGAAACCCACTCTCAATTATGAATATAGGAAACAGAGTCCGAATAACAAATAAGCCTTTCACATTTTACCTTAGCCTCAAACATAAATATTTTATTTTTAAAATTGTCAGAGGATGATATTCCTTTTCCCATGCTCTAGAAAATATTATTATGCAGAAGTGTAGATAGAACATGAGTGGATCTTGTAGGCCACTAAGGCGGGTCCAATATCAATGCGATCATGTCCTAGCTAAACACAGTCCTGGTGTGAACTCCCCAAGCCATTAAGAAAACATGAGCACCTAAAAGAAAGTATTATTATTCCATTATTCAATAATATCCTCATGTTAAAAGTAGTATATGTATGTATATTTTAATTACCGTGTAGATATGTATAGTTTTTCACAAATGGTGTTCTGGTGCATGCTGGTCCAAGCTCAAATTTTGGCCATTGCTACTGCTTCATTCGTACATCCAGTGGCATCTGGTATGCTTTGGATGATAATCTGGTATGCATTTTTTTTGTTCCACTGCTCTTTGAAAGAGATTTTTTATGTTAATCTTGTTCTTGTCCTCTTTTCTTTTTTAGGAATCTCCTTTTCATAGCTATTATGTTGTGTTGAAAATTTCCAATGCAATTTCTAATTATTGTAGAAGGTTGGATCAAAACTATGTCAAGATAATTTGGACTTTGTTTTAGATTCTAAATGAAACATTTGAGTCTCACAAAAACTTTGTATTTGGGCAGAAGCATAAGGTTTAGAAATAACACTACTAATCAGGTGAATATGGATTGCAGGTATATCAAGTAAGTGAGAATTCAATATTAGACCAGAAGGCTTACACGCTCTTCTATGTACGTAATATAAGGGCAATAAATCAATCAATATTTAAACTTGAACATCAGGGAAATATACCCAATAATAATAATGGAAAACCATCAAATGTAGTATCTGGAAAGGAAAGTAAATAACTTTCCTCTTCAGATGTTTCTATTTTAAGAGAGTCACTCTATCCTAACTCTAACAATGTAGGGGTTTCAGAAGCAAAGGATTCAGTACCAACAAAGGAACCACTTTTAGACATGAATTCTCTTTCAGATGTTGCAGAACCTAAGCATAATATGAGGCTTCCATATTTTGCTGGTGAACAACCTGTTAGCTTTGGATCATTGTCAAAGCTTCCCTCTACATAGAACTCAGATGGGATCAAAAAAGGAAGAATGGTCACTCAAGTTGTTGCTAGCAATGGGCTGCAAGATGTTGCACCTATTAGTAGTGTCTATAGATATGTTGCACCTATTAGTAGTGTCTGTAGATTGGATCGTGGAGCTGATAATGAGCATAATATGGCTAAGAATTCAGTGGATAATACTGATAATGAGCATAAGACTTCTATACATTTGAGAAACATTGTTGCCATCGAAGGGCATAAGATTGTTAAACTCTTGGAAAATGGGGATATAATGAATCATGAGCATGGTAAAAGTCATTCTCCTACCAAGGAAATGCCAGATTGTAAAAATATCAATAAGGGTACTGCTAGTGTGCCTCGGGTTGATGAAGGTCTTATGGATATTCAGACTAATATTATTCATGTAACAAATTTGGAGAATAATGATAGTAATATTTCAACTTCAGGAAATATCTCTATAATAGCACAGGTATTGAGTCAATATTTAGATATAGTCCGATTTATCTGTTTCTGATTTGAAAAGCTAGTTTTGTTTCAACTTTCTTGGAATTATTAGTGTCCATTTGCTTCCTAACGCCTGGATAGTGGAATTTGACATAATTCTGCCATTTAACTCCGATCTTTGCAGGATCCTGGAAATGGAAATTGCTTACTATCTAAAGACCATGTAGATTTAGGAGTTTCATTAAAGACAATTGAACCTGGTAGCCTATCTAATCTGACAGAGGAGTGTAGTTTGTTGCAAAGGCAGGATTCCAATAGCTTTTTACACAGTAAAAAGGTGAGAATTTTGAAGTAGTACTTAAGGCTTTTGAGAATCACACTATTTTCCCAGGGGCATTTTCTTCTTAGAGCTCTTAATGTTCCAAGAAGAAAAAGTTCCTTCAAAAGGAAAAATCGGTATCTTCTCAAATCCAAAAGTTCATGTCACAGCAAGTCTATGAATCTACTGAAGCATGATAAAATATTGCTTACATCACAAGATACTTTTGTATCCAAAAAGAAAAAGAGGACTATCGTAGCTTCTAGGGAAATACTAGTTGTAACAAAATGTGTTTGTTGACGATTGGTGTTTGTATATTGTACTTAAAACCTTGTGAATTTTGTTGTAGAATTAGGACTTTCTTATATCATTTTCCAATAATATACTCATTAAAATCAGTATAAATATGTATATTTTAATTACTGTGTAGATATGTACCATTTTTCACAACATTTGTTCGCTAGCTATTAGTGTTTGGTGTTTGTATATTGTAAGTAAAACCTTGTGAGTTTGTTGTAGAATTAGGACTTTCTTATTCCATTGTTTAGTAATATCCTCATACTAAAATCAATATATGTATGTATATTTTAATTACTACGTAGATATGTACAATTTTTCACAACATTTGTTCTCTGACTATTGGTATTTGTATGTTATATCCAAAACGTTGTGAATTTTGTTGTAAAATTAGATCCCTCAATATTATAATAGGTTAAAAAATGCACTACTGAAGGTGATACTACTAGGATAACCACAATATTAAAATACCCATGATAACATGTAGCTCGAAGCCATTTTTAAAGGGTCACTTTATGATGATATTATTGAGCATCTAATAATAAAAATGTTCACTTCGTCTCACTGCTAAGTATGAAATATGGATATTGGAAATAGACTTTTCTAAAGGGGCATTCGAGTCGCAATATTTTAGGAATGGGTATTTTTGTCACTGGCCAAGTTTATTTATTTTTTATTTAGAAATATCATAGGTTTATTTATTTTTTATTTAGAGATTTATGATATGTCAACTGTACTTATTTTAAATTTCTGATTTTTCATAAAAATATTTTCCATTTTTTAAAACTTTTATATCATAATATAAATGCTTTTGTCCAACTTTGAATAAAAGCAACAATGTGGTGTCAGAAAATAAAAATAAAATCTGAAACCAAAATAAAATTAAAATATGTATGGGATATAGATTCCCCACTAACCACATTACTTTTGTAGCAAAGGAAGCCCCATAGATATTTAAATATATTAGGTGAATTAGCAAATAACTATTGGTTATGTGAGTTGTCACAACAAATTTTGGGAGATGCAAATTCGTAAACAAATACTTGTTTATTTGAATGTTTTTGTATAATTTACTATTTTGGTTTTGTAATTTTTATATTTTATCTCTCAATTAAGAGTTAATGAGTCTTTATGGTTTATCTCTCAATTAAGACTTAATGAGTTGTTGTGATAACCTTGAACTAAGGATTATTTTTATTAAAATTTTAAATTTTAAATATGTAATATGAGATATTTTCGCAATCAAATGAGATTTTTTGATAGATTTTAGAGTATATTTGATGATTTTCAAATGTATTTTATTTTTAAATTATATTTTCATAATTTAAATATTACAATTTAAAAATTATGATAAAATTAGTACAAAGTTAATAAAATGAAGGTAAATATATAAATTAAATATTATTAATCCTTAATAAACATTAAAAAACTCTATATATCTCAATTACTCCATATATCTCAATTTGTTAAAATTAAAAACTCATAAATTAACTAAATTTTATGGTTATTTAAAATAATAATGATAATTACTATTGATAAAAAAAACTAGTATAATTTAGTAAACCATTTATTTCTTTAAAAATATATGTAACAAGATTCCAAAAAAAATGTAAAGATTTTTAAAACTAGGCAAAGTTAAGCATTACCCATTGTTTCCTCTTAGTAAAAATTGCCCATTCTAGAAAATCAATATTTCTTCACAATGGTTTTAAATCTTTCATTGGTAAAATAAAATAAAGAGCATTACCCATTGTTTCCTCTTCGTAAAAATTGCCCAGAAAATCAATATTTCTTCATAATGGTTTTAAATCTTTCATTGGTAAAATAAAATAAAGAAAATTAATCTTAGTCAACTTTCATCATCTCAATATTTCAACTATTATTTTAATTGTGTGTTACTAACTTAATAGAAACATGCTAAACAACATAAATCTAATACAACAATTATTGTTTCAGTTATTATTTTAATTGTGTGTTACCAACTTATATAAACATGCTAAACAACATAAATCTAATACAACTATTATTTCAAATCAAAGTACAAGTTTTCCAATTCAACAATTCCAATTTAACAATCCTATCAGCCTCTCTTTGCACCTTTTGGGACAATTGCTAGTTTTATATAATTTCGAGGTGATATGTATTGGACATTATGATGAAGATGTAGTCCTACTTAGCTTACAAAAAAGAAGAGGCTTCAAGTTATTATATTAATAGAGGAAGATAATAATAATTCCTTCTATTTATTTAAAATAAAACTAATTGACATGATATAAATGTTGGTACATAAATAATGTGTACATTTTATTATACATTAATTTTTAAGACATGGACCTAGATGCTCTCTACCTCCAAGTCTAACCAAAATCTGTAAAGGCAAATACCTTAGCTCTATCCTTAAGTTTCAAGTTATCATCCTCAAAGGCAAAGACCCTAGCTCCATCTTTGAGTTTCAAGTTAACATCCTCATTAAAGCTTCTCTCAAGTCCCAACACAACAACACAAAAAGGCTCAATTGGAAAAAATATCTAGTAAATCATTTCTCAAATCTCGACAACAAGCACAAAAATCCTCAACAAAAAAACAAGTGCCAATATGCTTAGGATTCATGTCTAGCACTTAAAGAGATAACAAAACCCACAAAGATTATTAGGAAAAGGGATGGAAAAGAAACCAAAAAATATTAGAGGAGCTGGGAGAAATATTGGTTAACTTGAAGACATAATTAAGTTGCTCTCGGAGGTTTACTGCTTCCTTGAAAATTATGCCCTGTAACATCGAAGGCCTTAATTATAAAGGCAAGTAGAGGCTTCTAAAAGTAAAGTGGAAGATAGATCATCCAACATTTTTATGATACAATAAACAAAAAGTCTAAGTGGTGTTATCAATCAATTGATCAAAATATGGGGACAAGATTGCCAATTAGTAGTGATAAATGCCTAGGGACAATCATGTAGCTTAGTGACCATCTAGAACTCTTAAGAGGTTTGGGTTCCCAATATGTTTTCCTTTTATAGAGTTTTAACCATCCAATTTCAATTATAGGATCCTCAAAAATTTTCTTTCTTTCAAATTGTTTATGAGCCTATGTTATCCACAAACAGTTTAATTTCTCAACTCCATCAAGCAAATCAATCTTCTCATCTCCTCAAGGCCCTAGATATTTCTCAACTCCATCAAGAAAATCAATCTTCTCAACTCCTCAAGGCCCTATATTCTTGGATGTGACTTCAACCTGATCAAATCACTTGAGGAAAAGAAGGGAAAGATCCAAAAATTAGAGGGGGACTCTGCTATGATTTCAAGAACTAATGACTTCTACCATTTGTTGGAACTGGATATCATCGACATACAAAATTGGAACAACCACCGAGGAGGCTTGTAAGAAATAGCCTCCATATTCGATTGAAACCTCATCTTAGAGAATATAATGGCTAGGGATATTTCATGGAAGCTTCCAACCTCCCAATTCATGGATATGGTCATTGGCCAATCCAATTAGATATTGACATCAAAGCTCAACAAAAAAAAAATGACCTTTCTGCTTGGAAATATTCTTGATACATCATTTTGTCTTTAAAGAGAGTAACAAAGACTGTTGGGATGAAGTGGAACATATAGAAGGCACCACCATGTATTTCCTACAACAAAAACTTAAACACCTCAAAAATAAACTCAAATCTTGTAACAAAAATAAATTTGGAAATATCCTTCAATCCAAGCATGACCTAGAATCCCAAATGGAAAGCATTCAGCAAGAAGAAATCCATAAAGGCAGATCTAATGAATTAATTAAGGAGGAAGGTCAAGTCCTCACACAACTTGGAGAAAGGTGCAAGTAGCAAGAGATCCTTTGGCAGCAAAAAACTTGAATATGTTGGTTAAATGAAGGGGAGATAAATATGTCTTTATTTAAAAATTTAATGCTTCAACATCACCACCATAATTGAATATCCTCATTAAAAAATTTGGAAGGTATCAAGATTCAAGAACATGACGATATGGTGCATGAGCTAGTTTAGTTGTACAGGGATCTCTTGTGTGACCCCAAACCACAAAGGGATGACACCATTTAAAAAATTGTATAGCACATACCACCTCTAGTTACCAATGAACAGAATGAAGCCCTCCTTTGAGAATCACATTGGAAGAAGTCAAATCAATGGCAAAGTCCAAGCCCAAAAAGAAGGCCCCAAGACTAGACAACTTCCTCTCATAAATTTTCCAAGCTTGTTGGTCAACAATCAGACATGATCTCTGGGAATCAGTGGAAGTATCATGAATATCTCAATCCATAATAAGAGCTCTTGATGCCACCTTCTTTAACCTTGTCCATAAGAAAAACAATGTGGAAGATCCCAATGGCTTCTACCATATAACCCTTTGTAATGTCATATATAAAATAATCACCAAGATAATATCGAACTTAAACCACTTCTCCCGCATCTTATCTCAACTAAGAAAATAGGTTATGTGGAAGGGAGAAAAATCCTAGATGGAATTATGATTTCCCATGGAACTATTCATTCCCTAAAGATATCCAAAAAGCAAGGCATGTTGCTAAACTTGACCTTTCCAAATATTTTGAAAAGCTCAATTGGTCCTATATACTCTAGATACTTCAAGCCTTTGGATTTGATAATTAATGGATTCATTGGATCAAATCTCTCATTTCCTCAACCTTCTTCTCTAAACGCCTAAATGGATCTCCCACTAAAAATTTCTCAACTTCTTGAGATATTTTCCAAGGGACATCCTCCCACATTCCTCTCATTATGGATGTGGAAGGACTGGGAAGAGTGGCAATCTCAGATAAAAAGATCCAAGGATTTTATTTATTCGAAGAGGACCCCCCACTATCACACTAGAAGTTTGTAGAAGCTCAAGGTGTATCTCAAGTATTGGAGGGCTTCTCCCTCATGTGAGGTATGGAATCAATCAATCTGAATCTCAATTTGTTTTTCTTTAATAATCCAAACATTGCGTAGAACCATATAGCAATAAATTTTGACTTTCAAATTATAAATTTGCCCTCAAAATATTTGGGAGCTTCACGAGTGGATATTCCCCTCAAACACAACATTTGGGCACATCTCATTAATAAATTCAACAATAAGATGGCCAATTGGATGTTATGATCCCTCAACATTGTAGGAATAATTGTTCCTCTTCCAATTAGTTCTACAAGCTCATTTTATTTATATTTTTTCTACTCTCATGGTTCCCTCCATCCTCAACACATTATAGAGCCTTCAACGATCCTTTTTGTGGGGCATGGCTAAAATGGAGAAAAGAAGGCCCTTAGTAGCATGGGATAAACTATGTAAAACCAAACTTAAAGGAGATCTTGGTTTAAAGGACCCATCAACCCTAGCCATAGTCTCAAGAGCCAAAATCTGGTGGTGTTGGCTGCAAGGTAGACAAGATTTAAGGAAGCACATCTGGCTTCAAAGATAAATAAAATATGTCCCAATATAGCAGCTAATAAGAACTCCCTTTAGATCAATGGGATCTTCCATTTGTAACTTGGAAAAAAGGGGCATTTATATCATTTATCAACATTGCTTTTGGGCCATATGAGATGGAGAATTGGCCTTATCCTAGAATGACTCATTGAAATAATTATGCAAGCTCGAAGATTAGAATGATTTAAACACTCTTCGATGCACTAGTAGACATGGGGCTTGCTCAAATTCAAATATTATTGGGTTAACCATAACTCCTCCTCTTCTTGGAGACAATCACTGGAACCAATGAACATGAACCCAATGAAGCAATATGGTCACAATTCCGGAAGAAACTACAAGACCAGTGAATCATGATCTCTACTCATGTGTACAATCTTAGATGGGGATATGGATCAAACAAAACATTCTCAACTAGAAAATTCTAGAGCCTCGAGGCTACTAGGTATAATGAGATCCCTAAGGCCTCCATATGGAACAATATCTGGAAGTAAAAATTATGGCCAAAAAGTCTCAATATTTCTTTGGCTCCTCATACAGGGGAAAACATTAACTCGAGACAATATCCAAAAACGCAACTTTTTAGGACCCTTAACATGTCACATGTGCTTCCTTGAATTAGAAAAATTGGAGCACTTATTCAATGGTTGCTCTTATCCCAACCATATATAGACAACCTTGGAGAGCAATATGAAACACCTAGATCATGACACCTTAAGTATCCCTCAAACCATTGAAAATTTGGAGAGCATAAGTATTGAATAACACCATTTTAAAAAAGATTTGGGCCCTATTGCCAGATTTGCCTCTTTGGGGCATCTGGAAAGAAAGGAACTGCTACATCTTCAAAAATAGCTTCCTTCTTTAGAACTAGCTTTACCTCCTCATTCAAAGGAACATCAGAGAATCCATCCCAAAGCAAACCTAGTTGGACCAGGACTTGGGAGCAAAAGCATCCATTCTAAAATATTAAAATTGACCTTGCTAGCCCCTCTCACTCTAATACTCTCCCAAGTTCTCCACCTATCCAATCCAACTCGACACATACTCTCAAAAATTTTGTAAAGCTTAACTTCGATGGAGCATCAAAGGGAAATCCAGGCCTTGTTGGATTTAGTGGAATCTTCAGGGATCACTCTAGAACTCCCCTCTACATTTAATCAGGACCCATAGAGCACAATAGCAAAAATCCAACTAAGTTGAAGGTGTTGGAAGAATGAATAAGGATCGTGAATGCTTAGGGCTACATCAAGTTGATGGTGGAAGGAGACTTGGAATTAGTCATGAATATAAACCAAAAAATTCTCAATGATACACCCCTGTCTAAGGTCTCATGAAGTGGTAATGATATCAATTACTACTATTACTTGGTTTTTTTATAATGCATTCATGTTTTCTAATTACGAGATGAAAATCTTTACCAACATCTTAATAACTACTAAAAATATTAAACTGCATTTTGTATATATATATATATAGAAAAAAATTTTACAATAAGAAAAAATAATTTTATTTCATGGAATGTAACTCATTTTACAATCACCTTGTTAAGAACCTCAATAGGATGATGGTTGGAAGTTGAGTAAAAGCCGGACTCCAGCTCTCTCTAGATAATTTTTCTATTTCCTCTCTTGCTTCTCTTTTTTTTTTTTCCTGATCTCCTCCCCTTTCCTGCTCTCTCTAGTTTATTTCGTGGTCTTCTCTTCTTTGTCCCTATTTTTTTACTTTTATTTTCTTCATGTTTATGTTTTATATATTCCCGTTAGGTTTTTTTTGTATAATCCCCTATGTATCTTAGTAATAAATTATTCATAATTCTTGGTATATCAAAATTTTTATTTTTATCAATTAATATTTTAATTAATTATTACATAATATTTTTGCCCCACCCTTTTTTTTTAAACCACCTAATAGCCAATTCTTCTAAAATTTTAATTTTATAAAAAATAAAATTCTAATTTTTTATCTATGGTTTATTATTCAATTAAATAATTTTAATTAAATATTACATAAGACATTTTATTGTAATTAAAAGTTTTCATTAAAATTTTCATTAATCAAATTAAAAATTTTAATTTAATTAAATATTACATAATATAAAAAATTTATTATTATAATATTTATTGGGTCAATTTTTTTATTATTTTTAATTTTTTTATGTTTATTGGGTCAATATTTTAATAAAAAAATTTATTTAACTAATTAACTAATTCAGTAATGGCTAGTCTTAAATGGCCCAAAATCTTAATGTTGTGATTAATCCAAAAAGACATTTATCTAATCACCTTGTTATGAAGTATTATGTAAAAACATGAGATTCAAAGTTAAATCCCCTTGAGCGACCAACCAAAAAATAATATTGTTTATCTATTTATTTGTTATATTTTTAGAATGTGGTTTAATAAAAAAGGAAAAAATAGAATATAAAAGAAATAAAATTAACATGATTAAATTTCATGTGGTTTGAATATATATTTTAAAAAATAAAAAATATAATTATCCACTATCCATTCATGAAATTTCAGTGAAAATAATGAAAGTTTAAAATCCATATATGGATGAATTTGTATTTTTTTTTTTTTGGTATAGTTTCGAGATATATATATATATATATATATATATATATATATAACCTTATATTGTATTTAATTTCTTGCAAATTTATATCAAAGTTTATTTGAAGTAATTTAATTTTTTCACATATTTAATTTTAGTTCATGGAATGGTTTTGTCTTAATTGCTAATTGTATTAAATTTGTTTCATCTTAATTGTCATTGTCTTAAATATAAGTTTTATATTAAAATATTTTTTTGTCTCAAAATGCTTTTGTCTTAAATATAAAATTTTGTCTTAAAATATTTTTGTTTCAAATTGTTTTGTCTTAAATATAAAGTTTTGTCTCAAACTATTTTTGTCTATTTAAGACAATTCAATTGCTATTAAATTTTAATGTAAAATAACTACAATAAATCGTGACTTTAAAACAAAAGATTTATTTTGCCTTAAACAAACCTCTTAAAAATGTCCTTACTACTTCATTTTTTATGAGTGATAACACTCTAGAAAATTTTGTAAAGCTTAAATTCGATGAAGCATCAAAGGGAAATCGAGACCTTGTCAGATTTAATGAAATCTTCATAAATCACTATAGAACTCCTCTCTACATTTAATCAAGACCCATGGAACACAATAACAATAATCCAAGACCCATGGAACACAATAACAATAATCCAACTAAGTTGAAGATGTTGGAAGAACGAATAAGGATCGTGAATGCTTAGGACTACACCAAGTTGATGGTAGAAAGACACTTGAAATTAGTCCTAACTATAAACCACAAAATCACAAAATTCTCAATGATACACCCCATGCAGTTAGAGAATGAAAAGCCCATTGCATCCCTCGTTATGGCCATCACTATGCTCATTCCCACCCATATTTGTAGGACTTCAAGAAACAAAATAGAAGGATGTTCTAGTCACTGGCCACCTCAGTCAAATGCTTTCAGTAACTCTCCCCTCAAACAAGTGTCAAATCTGAGACATATTAGGTTAGACGATAGCAACAAATTAAATATGTTCATATTAACTGAGCATAACTCAATTGCAGGTTAGAGAATATTCTGGAAACACAGCGACGAAGATAAACCATGGTTAGATTTTCATAGAATATTTTAAATATAGTAAAAATGGTCTTTATTATTAATCAAATTTAAGATCCAAAGGATTGACTTCACTCCTCTGCATCATTTCTAAAACAATATTTCAGAATATACCATCAAAATAAAAATAACCTTTATTTATTACTCAAATTTACTATTTACAAAACTATATCCATGATAAATTTGGAAGTAAATATTCAGAGATCAATCTCCCCAAAACTAACGATGGTAAAGAAAAACCTCCCCAAAACTAACATTTGAGCTTATTCTTTCTCCCATTCCCAACTATTAAACTGCCCGCGAATGAAACGAGATACACCACTTCATTGAGGGTGAGTGGGTTGGGTGAAAGAATCTTCTGCACACACCACAGACCCATCCTCATCATGATGCCATGATGGATATTTCCATGATTATACCAGTCAGTGACACTCATGAATAATGGGTTGATGTTACAGATAAGGATGCCGGCCAAACATAACTCCTTTTCTCACCTGGATACCTTCTCAAAGAAAAGATTATTAGCCACATGACTGAGACGACGACGCGTTCGCCTGACGATTGATGCGTACAAAGGGAAAAACATGGCGGTTTGAGTGGTGTTTATCCCACGCTCGCCGGGTATTGCAAGCAATAACTGTCCATAAAGCTGTTCTGATTCTGAAGAGACAAGCCTTCCCCTTCTGACACACACTATTTCTGCTATTACAACTCGACTCCTCCTCGGTGGTGAAGTGGTAGCTGCGCAGGAACATCTGCCTTTTCTCCAAACGCTCTTTCGCATAATCAAATCTAAATTGGCCTTCGCTGAGGATGCAATCACTTTCGCAGTCGTGCGCATAAAGACGGGATTTGAAGGAAAGGCTCTCTGATAATCTTCTCACGCCTTTTCTTGGCGCAGCAGGAGCAGGAGCAGAAGCAGGAGCGCTGAGATGATAATTCAGTCCCTGGAGATTGCTGCGGAAAGAGAGATGCTTCCCAGACACCGACCTCGACAACGCAGCTGCGGGATTCATCGCTGTGTTTATTTCTATATTCTCAGAAACACACCAATTGTTCGCGGAGTTTTTTGTTCTCCTCGAGACTGAGTGTATTGTTAATGTTCAAGGGCTCCCTTTATCCTTTCTATGGAATAGCGAGGGATGGTTGAACGTATGGAGTGCAAGGCGACACAACAATATAAAGGAAATTCTCTTGTTAATTCGATTCTCATTTCCTTTGAGTGAAACTTACGGTCTGCGGACACTCTCACGCGGCAACTTCGGGCAGCGTAGCAGGAGGGCATCTGTCCTTCCTTATCGCGACTCCCAGTCGACGAAAAGTTCGTGTGCTTCACTCATAGTGAATGGTCACCTCTGAACAATGGGAGAAAGATGCGTCACGCGGCCAAGCGGATTCATAGCGATTGAAGCGTCAGTTGACCAATGAAGTGAGAACGGCACTGCGGTCACTTGTAACAGTTGAAATTTGAATTTGAGGATCAAAATGTTCAAGAGTGGCATTTGAAATGGATTATTGCTATTTGAAATGGTCAGCAAGTGGAATTTGACCACAAGGAAGTGATTGTTTTATTACATTTTGAAAATATTTGTGACCACACACTCGCGCGGCGTGCTTCATCTTATAGCTGACTAGTGTCCACGTGAACCGACTTGGGCAGCACAGCAAATGGGCAACTGTCCTTCATGATCGTGACCCCCTGCGGACCATAACTTAGTTGGCTCAAATCTCATGGACTGTGGTATAATGGTTATATGTGAGGTTTGGTTTTCAAAAATCTCGTTGTCTGATCTTGAGCAGGATTATGTAGGCATGAATTTTTAATTAAAAATAGAAAATTTTTGGTTAGCTGGAAGCCAAACTTAATAGTTGCACGGTTATTTTTTTTAAGGCATAGTCTAACATTTGCCTTTAAAACGATTGGAATTTAAGCAAGATTGATTTTCAAAAATTTTTAACATTTGCCTTTAAAATAATGGAAATTTAAACCAAATTGATTTTCAAAATTTTGATAAAATTTAGTAAAATTTTTGAGAAATCTAAAATACTGTTGTCAAAACTTTTTAATGGTACTAAATCTATTTCCATAATAAAAAAACAAGATTCAAACACTTCTAATATCAAATCTTAGAAGAAAAAAAAACTGCAATTTTCAAAATCACAAACCAGATTCAAACACTATTAATGCCAAATTTTACGACAACAAAAAAAACCACAATTTTTTCACATACAAATAAATTTGCAACCTCTATAGACGATAGACAATGCCATCATTTAATATCAGCAAATTGCAATGATTGACTTAGTCAATGGTCACCAGTGAGCAAAGATGGAAAATGGTGGAAAGTATTCGCAGCAATTAAAGTTTCAATAGACAACGCCATCATTTAATATCAGCAAATTGCAATGATTGACTTAAGTCAATGGTCACCAGTGAGCAAAGATGGAAAATGGAGGAAAGTATTCGCAGCAATTAAAGTTTTAGTTGGCAATTTAAGTGAGAACCGTTGTCACTTGTCATGTGATGGAATTTGTCTCTCGCTACATATCAAATTATTTAGGAATTTTTTTGAATTTTAATTTTAAAATAATAAAATGATATATAATATTAAAGGATTGGTATAAGCAATGAAATTTTCTAGAAAGTGATTATTTTAGTTGGAATTCAGTGATTTTTTATTTAAAAAAATGAATTTAGTAGTGTTTGAATTATATTTTTTAATAGTGAAAATAAATTCAATACGACAAGTTAGTATTTAAAATTTTGAAACTTGTGAGTTGTAACTAACTTATATTTCATTGTTATTCTATTTACTTTACACTACTCAATTTTAATACATTGACGTATAAATATTACTATTTTATTTTTATCTTTTAGTTCATAATTACTAGTAAAATATTTTTTGACCTTTTAGGAAGCAATACATGTTTTTAACCATTAGGTCCACTTAAGCTATATATATATATATATATATATATATATATATATATATATATATATATATATATTATTTCAATTGCATTTGTTAATGTAAGAATATATTTCTTGAAAATTTATTTGGCACTTGGATTGTGTATACTACACAAATTAATTTTTTAATTAAAAAAAACAAAATATAAAATAATGAAACTCCTTGAAATGGTTCAATCATATTTTCTTTTTATTTCAATTGCTTTATATAGTATATACATAGTTCTTTTTGTTTAACCATAAATATAGCTCACAATGAAATATATTATGTATGATTCATATTGAAATATTTTAATAATTAGTATTATTTTTTAAAAGAGTTTAAGCATAGAAGCTAAAAGACATTTATATTGAATTATTTGAATTAGTGGCTTCAACTGCAACAAGTTCCTTATTTCTACCTTAGGAGCAACTTGGATCTATAGGAATGCCCATGTGCTTCTCAAGATGCCCCAACCTTCAATTCATTGCAGCCATGTGCCACTACATCACATTTATATTCAGAAGAATGTCCTCATTAATATCATTTATATCCACCAAAACACTTCCAAGGAGGAAACTCAGGTGCCAAAAAATGTCCATTTTATACATGTATTGGTCAACCCTACATCTAGAACCCAATCTACCTACTTCCACCAACACTTCAGTATATATGGGGGTGCATCTCTCTTCAACCAGTTTCTTCTTTGCTTGCACAATTTCTTCTTGAATTGGTTGGAAAGTGAACTTTTTTGTACCTAGTTGCTAAGCTTTCATCTCTCACTTGAGCTTGAGTGCATCCCATTTCCTAGTAGTGAGCCACTCTGTAACGCAATCGAGTTCACTGACATTGCATGGTGAGCATCAAAGGAATAGTCTAGGCCCACAGGTAAACAAGGCACCACCTTGGCCAGAATCTTACCATAGAATTGATGCTTAAATGTTCAGTTGGACCATAGACAATCAAGGCCTCTTCCATAGGAGGTATCAAAGTCCCTAATCCAGGTGGATATTGGTGGCCACCCATTTATTCCATTTGGACCCCCACCGTCAGTTCTTTCAGTGTTGCACTTTTAGCACATCTTACTATTTTTAGCAAGTATTTGGGTCCTAAACTTCCGAAGCCGTTTTGGGGCCCTAATGATCTAGGTGGATATTGGTGGCCACCCACCTATTCCATTTGAAATGCCACCATCAGTTCTTTCATTTTTTCAATTGTAGCACAACTTACTATTTTTAGCAGTTTTTCGGATCCTAAACTTCGAGAGTCGTTTTGAGGCCCTAAACGACGTTTTTTAGGAAACCCGGGAGCAACATGGGTCCATGGACAAATTTTTCTCACACAAAAATTTGTACTCCTCGTATAGATCTTTCTAATGAGGTATGATGCACGTCAAACGGAGATCGTATGCCAAAGTTACGTCCCCGAGAAGTTGAAACACCAATTTACCCAAACAGGGCCCACAGTTTTGGCGCTTCATCTCCTACGGTTAGGTTTTTGGATGTTTAGGGTTTTGCATTATTTCTCAACAATAAATAGGCCTTCTAGTGACATTGTAACACAGTTCAGAGGCATGTAGCTGCCACATCTCTTCTCAAAGATAAGCGACCATCGCCCTACCTAGTTTATTTCCATTCTGTCTATAAAAATATTTCAGTTATTTGATATTAATGAAATGAAGTATTATTTCCGCTGCATCTTTGTATTTGTGGTTATATGTGTATTCTGTTGCATTCCTACATAAATTTGGATCAGTCCTGGTTTTCACCTCAAGTTGTTTATACCATAATTTTGGGAAGACCCACTAATGGAAAAGATCCCCTCCACTTCACAATTTACTTGGATGATAAATAGCATAAGAACTATAATAATGAACCCTATAGAAATGTGTGCAGAGGAATATGGGCCATGATCGAACCTATGCCACCTATCACTGAAACCACCTATGGGTGGCTTGCCTAGGAGGTCCACGATTCATTGAAAAGACTACATCTCGGGAAGAAATTTTATCCACAAGCATGTCCTAATAGAATGGAAAATCCTAAGAAACTTGGAGTGAATTTGAGTTAAATAGGGGGTGAGTAAAATAACATGGCTTTGCCTGATTTTCCTTTGCAACGCCCCCCCCCTCCCCAAAAAGAGGAACCGAGTATTCATAAATACAATTTAGAAAGAAAAAAGAGAAGTGGAGGGGAATGAGCATTATCCATTGTGTTAATATAAATAAGAAGCACTACACCCGAGAGAGTTGAAAGAGCCCCATCCCAATGTTAATACAACGTGACTATTGAGATTTTGTGTATTTGGGATAGAATCAGTTGTGCTCTAGGTTCCAAATTTTGAGGAAGGACTAGAGTTCACCTGATCTACAAGTCCCAAAAATGGATTTGGGAAATTTCATCTGGTTTAGGAGATATTAAATTAATTAATTATTTTTATTATATTTCCTAAGTCAAAACTTAGGGAACTTAAATAATTAAAGTGAATTTAATTAAACATGTGATGAAATTGTCTTAAGTCACACGGATCAAGCTTTCTTTTAATCTTAGCCATTGATTAAAGATTTAATCTTGGTCGTTGATTTGTCAACGAAAAAAGTATAAAGGAAAGGCTTGGAGTCATTTGTAAAGACACACATAGGTAGAGCATTGAAGCTAAGCTGAGATTTTAGGGCAGAGTTTGCTAAGAATACTCAGAAGTGTTTCAGTTGTAGAGAGGGGAATTTAGGCCAAGGGGATGATCTGATCCCGGGATCTAGAATACACAAGAGGAAGAGATCAGCTCAAGGACAACACAGAGGAAGGAAACAGAAGCAACAACAAGGACAATGCAATCTCTCCAAGGACAACGTGATTTTTAGTAGAAAACTCTCAGGTGTTACGTAGAGACCCTTCAGGGGCAGCATAGTGACTGCGTCACCTAGTCTGGGGTAAAGCAGTCCCTTTTGGAGCAGCGATGAGGGTTTGGATGACGTCCAAGGCTGACGCAAAAGCTTTCAGGGGCTTTAGAGGCTGACACAGAGCCTTTCAAGGACATCGTTGGGGTTTCTAGGCCCTAATCTTGGCTAAGTTCTGTAAATCCCATTTGAGGGTGTGGATCAATCATTATTTTGGCTCTAGATTAGCGAGTGAGTTGTAGATCTAGTATTTTCTCTGTCGGGATTTCCAGATCTGCAACCCAGATTTGTGTATTCAGAAATATTCTTAATAATAGAACCCTCCAGTAGCCAGAGACTGGTTTTCCTGCATTGGTTTTTTCAGGGGACTATTTGTCCAGAAATAACTGTCACTTTGTCAATGTGTTTTTGTGCCTATTCTAGATCTGGATTGGTACAGATCTGTTATGTGTTTTGCTTCGATTTAACTTGAATTTTTTCAGTTAATAACTTATCTAAGTAGGAGTAGAATAACAGGATTAACAGTAATAATTTATGCATAAAGTATAAGATTCATAAATTTCTACATGTTATCAAAGTAATTGCAAATCTAGTAGGGTCACCAGCAGGAGAATTTGAAGGGTCTAGCTGCAGAAAGCAGTAGAAACACAGATCTGAAGGGACAACGTAGTTTTTAGGAGCAGATTCACGTAGAGGAAAGGGTGACGCTATCTAGCGCCATGTCCTAGCAAGCCCACGCAATTAATACGCAGAGGTAGCTCAGAAACAACGTTGGTTTGGTCTGAAGCTAGCCAGTGTGATTCAGATCTAAATCTGTCAGATCCAGAAAAGACTGTAGAAAAGCTGCAGAAATTTAGAAGAGCTGGTGGGGTTAAAATTCTGAAGTTTTCAGATTTTTATCCTTAGCACAAGTGACAAATATTGGGAGGAGATCAGCTTCTCAGGAATTTTCTTTCCAAAGGAAACTTATAGTTTGATCAGAGGATCAAAGAAGAAGTTGACTCATAGTTGATTTGGTAGATTTCCAATGTGGGAAATCAAGTGTCAGAGGGAGCAGAGGGTGCCCAGTTCATAAAGGACCCTAGATTTAGATCTCTAGTATAAAGAGGAGGAGCTTCGACACATTCTGAGCAGATGGCTCCTCATGGATTATGTAATCAGGATACGCTAGAGGGCCTCTCAAACTTTTCGGTTTGGAAAGAAAGAATCTTGAATGTCCTTGAGGCGTACAATCTAAGAGACCATGCAGAGCGGACTTTGGCCACACCGACAGATGTGGATCTCCTATGGAAGCATAGGGAAGTTGTTGGGCATGCTAAGTGGATGATAATGGATAGCATCAAGGACCATATTGTACCACACATAGCTGAGAAGAAGACATCTAATGAGATGTGGAAGGCCTTGACTTCCCTATATGAGGGAAGATCTGTCCAAAGGAAAATGTTGTTGGAGACCCAAATGAGGCCATTCATGATGGCCAAGGGAGAAGTATGGAACAATTCCTCTTAAGACTGCAGGCAATCAGGGATCAACTGACTGCAATGGGTGCAACCGTAGATGATGTTGTGATAGTCAGGACTTCCCTTAATGCAATCACGAATGAGTGGGAAACCTTTATCCAAAGTATCTTGGGCAGAGCGGACCTCCCAGATTGGGATAGCTTGTGGTCAACCATACGTCAAGAAGAACTACATAGATTCTCCAAGAGGCAGAACAACCCTGCATTGAGCAAAGTAAAGAAGGAATAGGAAGAAGATACAGACTTGGAATCAAAGAAGCAACTGAAGAAGAAGAAGAATCTTTCTATGATCAAGTGCTTCTAGTGTGGTGAAATGAGACATTTTGCCAGCAATTTTCCGAAGAAGAAAGGGGACAAAGAAGCATCTTCTTCCAAAGCAGTTGTGGCAGATGATGGGTCAAGAGATGATGTAGCCATGAGTGCTCATGAACCACGAAGGTGGGGTGACATGGACATGTAGAGGAGCTACATGGAAGAGAGGCAGGATCCTTGAGCAGCTCATCTATTGGATCACAAGCGAGCTACGATAGCCTTAATACAGTAGTGTGACAAGTGAAGCAGTGGGTGCATAGATCACAGATGAGGTGGAAGTAGAAGCAGATCTGAAGGCTGGGAGGAGCAGTGCATAGAAAAGCAGCAACAACATAGAAGTAGTAGCAACGTAGAGGTTGATGTGACTTCATCAACACCGTGCAGTGCTGCTTACGCAGTACAGAAAGCTTCAGAGGGACAACATAGCACAGCAGCAGCGTGATAGATTTCAGCACAAGGAGATGATGTGATTTCAGTAGTGCAGAGGGAGTCTGATTACGCAGTAAGAGCTGTAGTTGTGCATTTTTCTTTAGATTCTAGCATAGATCTGTAGCCTATGGAGCTTCAGTGATGAGGATGCAGCCCATCAGACTTGTTTGTCAAAGATTGGGCAAGTGATTCAATTGTTTCTCTCAACAACTGAAATTGCAGTGCAGTATATCAATAGTGGTAGTGGTATGAGCAGCACAAATGCAGCATATTGAGAGCGAGTTGCAGTACAGTGGTTGTAGTGACAGTGCCAGAGTCATGGGAAGCAGTACAGAATGGTAGCAGTAGTGCAGTGTTGAGTGGCAGGAGGCCAAGCTTCAACAGCACAGAACCAATACTCAAAGTCATGTAATGTATAGTGTGATGTATTGCTAGAGTACACCCTTGATGCTAAGAGGGAGTGTTTAGATTTTGTGTATTTTGGATAGCATCAGTTATGCCCTAGGTCCCAAATTTTGAGGAAGGACTAGAGTTCACCTAATCTACAAGACTCAGAAATGGATTTGGGAAATTTCATCTGGTTTAGGAGATATTAAATTAATTAATTATTTTAATGTATTTCCTAAGTTAAAACTTAGGAAAATAAAATAATTAAAGTGAATTTAATTAAACATGTGATGAAATTGTCTTAAGTCACACGGATCATGCTTTCTTTTAATCTTAGCCATTGATTAAAGATTTAATCTTGGCTATTAATTTGTCAACGAGAAAAGTATAAAGGAAGGGCTTGGGGTCATTTTTAAAGACACACAGAGGTAGAGCACTGAAGCTAAGCTGAGATTCTAGAGCAGGGTTTGCTAAGAATACTCAAAAGTGTTTCAGCTGTAGAGAGGGGAATTTAGGCCAAGGGGATGATCTGATCCCGGGATCTAGAATAAACAAGAGGTTGATATTAGCTCAATGACAGCGCAGAGGAAGGCAGTAGCAGCAGTAGCAAGGACAATGCAGTCTCTCTAAGGACAGTGTGATTTTCAGCAGGAAACTTGCAGGGGTTATGCAGAGACCCTTCAGGGGCAGTGGAGTGACTGCGTCACCCAGTCTCGGGTAAAGTAGTCCCTTCCAGAGCAGTGATGAGGGTTTGGAGGACATCCAAGGCTGATGAAGAAGCTTTCAAAGGCTGACATAGAGTCTTTCAGGGACAACACTAGGGTTTCTAGGCCCTAATCTTGGTTGAATTCTGTAAATCTCGTTTGACGGTGTGGATCAGTCATTATTTTGGCCCTAGATCAGCCAATGAGTTGTAGATCTAGTATTTTCTTTGTCGAGATTTCCAGATCTTGAACCTGGATTTGTGTATTCAGAAATATTCTTAATAATAGAACCTCCAACAACCAGAGATCGGTTTTCCCGCATTAGGTTTTTCCAGGGACTATTTGTCCAGAAATAACCGTGTCACTTTGTCAATGTGTGCTTGTGCCTATTCTAGATCTGGATTGGTAGAGATCTGTTATGTGTTTTTCTTCGATTTTAACTTGAATTTATTTAGTTTATAACTTATCTAAGTAGGAGGAGCATAACCAGATTAACAGTAATAATTTCTACATAAAGTATAAGATTCATAAATTTATACAGTGACCAGTCTCCGATATGTGACCAATGATGAAAATTCATTCTCCAGATTGAAATAAACTAATACTCACCACTGGACAACTATTGAATGAAGAATTGATGAGTTGAGGCTATATGGCAGGCTCGCTTAGCGACTTGGTATCAACTTGTAGAAAAGCCACATATATTCAAACTAATATTGTAAAATGCTAAAACAAAATACTTGAATCTACTCTACAAATTGTGAAAGCAAAAAATGATCTCACAATCACATGTAAGTAAGAGAAAAAAGTAAATCAATCACACAACACAAGATTTTCTTGGCGAAAGCAACAACTCAAAACCCCTCTATCATATATTGCATAAAGTCAAAACCATGAAACAATAAAATGCAATTTCCCTTCCTGAGAAACCTTTGCACTATCTCTGATTGTCTCAATACCGACCTGTGCATAAGCTTCTTTGCACATCTTTCTCTCGCAAGCTCCATGCACAAACTTGTGCTTCTGATTGCTTGGTCTCACCAACTCGTGCTCATAAAAACAATGATTAAAATTGTGCCTTCATTCCTTCTTTTAAAGGAATTTTTCTCTAATTAAGGAATGATTTCTTTAGGCCTTCTTCTGACTGCATGCACTATCTGTACAATTTTCTAATTATATAACCGATAGTTATCTTCACTTTAACCTCAAACTCAAGTGGGTCTTCCTTAGAACTGACATGCATGCAACTATTAATAATGAATCATCAGTTATCTGATTGATCACTACTTATGAATTAAATCTAATTTAATTCATTGGACCTCTCACTAATTCATCACTCTGTTAGAACTAGTTAAACTAATTTTAACTCAATTAATTGAGTTAACTGATTACACTTGCACCCCACTAGTGCATTAACTACAACTGGACATCCAAAATATTAGGATCACTCTACATGCCTCATCTTAGATCCTCAACTTGAATTTCTTGAGCTAACTTAGTCATCATGACTTAGTTAACTGATACAATTTATTATGAGATGAAATTACAATTTATTGTCTAAAGTCCAATTTATTTAAGGGAAAAATAAATTAGACAACCACATTCCTCACTATTGTGTAACTAAAATTGCTAACCAATGTGTGTGTACTCTTTGTCCTTTCTGGTTGCCAATTTCATTGTTTCTTGTTGAAAATTTCAACACTCCCTCTCAATAAGAAAGGAATTCAATCTATCTTGAACTGGTACCTTTGGAATGTTCTGCATGCAACACTTCTCTAGTGTTGTTTGCACCTGCAACTCCTGAAACCAAATAGCCTCCAGACAACTGAATCAGTATAATTCATTTGTCATTAGAGTCTTCTGACTGCTGCTAGCTACTGCACCTGTCTACTGGAATCTCTGTGTTGTTGTTGACATCTACATCCATGCCCTCTGTACTGCTACCAACTCTGATCTGCGCTCCATTATCTGACATTTGTCACTCTGATATCTTTTTTCCTGACATCTGACTGCATCAATCCAACTGATCCATTAGGGGAATTTTGAGGTCTAAAATGGGCCTCCTAAGGAAATTATAAAATAATAGTGGAAATAATAAAATAAGATTTGATTACATCATCAAAATTTAGAGGGAAAAAAGGAAAAAATATTTTTTTAACTCGTATTTTCAACTTATCTCCTAAAGCTTTTAATCAAATTTCGAGTGGGAGTATTCGTTGGATGAAAAATTTAATTCCTCATCAAAGGAGTACCCATGTTGCATACTTTCTATGTACCTTGCTACACGAAAAATGAAAAATACATGAAAAATGTGATTGCAATCATGTTTTTTAATGTCTTTCTCATTTTTCGTGTAGCAAGGTTCATAGAAAGTATGAAAAATGGGCACTCATTGGATGAGGAATTAAATTTTGCATCCAATGAGTACTCTCACTCGAAATTTGAGTAAACAATTTGGGAGATAAGTTGAAAAAGTAGTTTTATTATTTTATTATTTTTTAATCTTTTTACCTTTTTACTTAAAAAATGGTGAAGCATCCCCCATGGTTGACATCATCATCTTGAATCCTACGAGTTCTTATAAATTTTATTTGGGTTGTACATTTTTCTTAGGCGGCCCATTTTAGACCTTAAAATTCCCCTAATGCTTCCTGCTACTGTTGTACTATGGGCTCCTCGTAGCCAAGTTTGATCCATAAGACACACCATTTCAATGGACCCTGCCAAAATTTCTTCTCTTGGGATTATGCCTACACATCGCCCCACCTCTCACCTAGAGGTATGGATGCATTTGTTCCCTCTGCCCATCTGGCTCGAAATTCCCCCCTCCTAGAGGTATCTGCTTTAGTGGATGCTTCCACTAGATCCCCTGTCTGCTTCTTCAATTGCGGCTTCTCCACAACCTTCTCAGACTGCTTGCGAGGTTGCATGTTGAGAGATAATTTGTGCTCCCTCTCAACCACCAATTACCTAACCTCTGATTTTCTCCTCATATATTTGCATGCATATTGTACCTCAAGTGCATGCAGGTTCTTGACTCACACACATTATAATTGTGTCGCTGTCACAAAATTTTCTAAAAAAAATATTGATTTTAAATCGATGATATCTCCCTCATTTGAACTCCGATTTGACCGATTTTTTTTTTTCAATTTGGGTATTTTCTTGCAAGGAATCAAAATATGCTATTTTTTCGAAAAAATTTCACCAATTTTTTCATACATTCTTTGCAATATCACCACCAAAAAAATTCCCCCTCTGATACCATGTAGAAATATCGCTTTGATATCGCGTTGAAAATCCATGTAGATTCAAACTGATCTTGTAATATGCTTAAACAAAATACTTGAATCTACTCTACAAATTGTGGAAGCAAAACATGATTACACAATCACATGCAAGTAAGAGAAAGAAGTAAATCAATCACACAACACAAGATGTTCTTGGGGAAAGAAACTGCTCAAAACCCCGCTATCATATATTACATAAAGTCAAGACCATGAAACAATACAATGTTATTTCCCTTCCTAAAAAACCTCTGCACTATCTCTGATTGTCTCAATACTGACCTGTGCACAAGCTTCTCTTGCGCACCTTTCTCTCACAAGCTCCACGCACAAACTTGTGCTTCTGATTGCTTGGTCTCACCAACTCGTGCTCACCAAAATAATGATTCAACTTGTGCCTTCATTCCTTCTTTTAAAGGAATTTTTCTCTAATTAAGGAATGATTTATTTTAAGCCTTCTTGTGACTACATGCACTATTTGTACAATTTTTTAATTATACAACCGATAGTTATCTTCCCTTTAACCTCAAAATCAACTAGGTCTTCCTTAGAATTGACATGCATGCAGCTATTACTACTGAATCATCAGTTATCTGATTGATCACTACTTGTGAATTAAGTCTAATTTAATTCATTGGACCTCTCACTAATTCATTAGTAAGTTAGAACTAGTTAAACTAATTTTAACTCAATTAATTGATTTAACTGATTACATTTGCACCCCACTAGTGCACTAACTGCAACTAGACCCCCAAAATATTAGGATCACTCTATATGCCTCATCTTAGACCCTCAACTCGAATTTCTTTAGCTAACTTAGTCATCATGACTTATTTAACTGAAACAAGTTGTTATGAGATGAAATTACAAACTATTGTCCAATTTATTTGAGGTAAAAATAAATTAGACACCCACATTCCTCATTAGTGTGTAACTGAAATTCCTCACCAATGTGTGTGTACTTTTTGTCATTTCTGGTTTCCAATTTCATTATTTCTTGTTGCAAATTTCAACACAGCATCAATGTCATTTCTAGATTGTTTTTTACACTCTTCCATCCTTCACATATTGCTGAGGCAAAGAAGATTTATTGTGTGGTTCATCAGGTGGTAGATCGGAAGGCTAGCATGTGTGCTATGCATGTTGCATACTTAAACAATTAAGAAGGCATGCTTAGACATTCCACTAGAATTTGGTATGATGGGTTGGCGACAAATAGCCCCCACCTCCTCGCATCTCGAGCACCCCGAACCCCATTTGGGGAAACTCAATGCCATATCTTAATTCCTTCATTCTAAATGATTAAAAAAATTTACTCCATACTCAATAAATATATATTAAAAATAGATTTTAAGACTAATTCATATTTTCAAATATTATATATTTATAATTATTTATTCATTTTTAAGTAATTATTACGCTGTAAGGTGTCATTATATGAAAAAAATTTCTCTCAAATCCACTTGTCATCGTTATTTGCCATTAGATTATATGTTAGATGATTGGAGAATTTTCAGTAGTTCGATGTTCGATTAGATTCGTTTTCGATGAGGTGAAAGTAGTTGGAACCGCTGTTCGTTCAGGTTCAAGTAGTTGGAACCGTTCAACCGTTCAATATATTTGAAAGAGTCACAATTGAGAAGGTTTGCAATGGGTTTTGGAGCAAATATTGGGTTATAGGAGCTGCATTTGAGTCTGAAATACTTACCCTCAAATGGGGGGCCGAATCTCAGTGCTTTCAATAGACGAGGAGCTAGAATTGTGCTTTCAACATACGAGGAGCTAGAATTGGGGCATATCTATTTCCTTCTCCCCATGCATAAACTCCAATCCTCGCTCTCGCCTTCTGAGAAGGCTTCCCTTGTTTTTAAAGCCGACTCGGCTCTTCAGAAGTCGACTTTGAATTACAGGAGCCTGAACAGAATTCTTACCGTGCTGGCTGAGTTGTGCCAATTTCTTGGAGACAAAAAATTGGCGGTAATGAGCAACGGAGACGAGTTGAATGAAGCGATTGACAACGCTAAAAAAACAGCGAAATTGAAAGTGGGCGGTGCAGATGTTGTGAGGAAATCAAGCATGAGATTCGCGAGGTCAAATCTTGGAAGCTTGTGTTAGAGACAATAAACGAGTCCCCCACTCTTGTTAAGAGGAGGATTAACCATATGTCACAAAGCTAATCTTCTTGTTCTCTGCATCACGTTCTGCACAAGAATTTTAGTCTAATTCTTTTTTCCAAGTTATTCACTTCAATTTTCCAACTTATTCTCTTCAAAATAAAATAATGGTCCTTTTTAAATAACTAATTGTAAATATACAGTTTGTGTGTATGTAAATAGTCCTAGTTATAATTAAGTTCACAACCAAAAGAATTTAATTAATCAGTATTCCATGTTTCACAATAATTGATAATATTTCGTTCATCTTTTTTTAATGAATTTATATGACCATGAACAATTTAATTCATGCCTTTTAAGATTTTTTTTTAATTAGTTTTTTGTTATATAATATTCTTAAAAGTCATAAATATTTTCAGTACTTTTGTAATAATTTATGTATAATATATGAGAGTATTGTAACCAAAAAAATATTAATTTAATTTAATTTATTATATTCTTTTCTATATCAAGTGAAAATATGTTTAATTGTTCAATTTCCAATTAGCCCATCTTTTCAACTATTCTCCCTTAAAGAACAATTATTTATTTAGCATTTTTATTATTAACAATTATTATTTATTGTTTTAGCAATTTATTTTTATACTCATAAATATTGGAGACAATTTTTCCTTAATCTTTATACTTTTGATGAGTATCCTTAATGGAATCAATATCTATGATGTGTACCTCATTTATTCGCAATGTTTTAGCAATTTTGTGCTAGCCTCGGTGTTAACTAAATTTTGAAGCAATCTTAAGGAACCTCTAATTTTTCATGTTAATTTTATTTTGATTTTACGTAAGGTTCATAGTCACAACTATACCCTCAATGGAGGAAATACCAACTTCTATGAAGGGGATGAAATATGGCATACTGCTTTTGATAAGACTAAAGTTATAAACACTTGTCCTTTTTTTCAACTCCCTACCACCTAAGTTAGAAATTATGCTCTTAGAGAAATTGCATTTAATATGGTTGTGACCAGATTAACTTAGAATCATTTGATGGGTGGAGGAAAATGAGCTTGACCTATAATTGATAGAAATTTGGAAATGTTAGGGAAAATGGATATCAGAGGATGACTAGAAATTTGGAAATGTTAGGGAAAATGAATATCAGAGGAAGATTGGAAATTTTCTCCATAAGTTTGAAATTATTTCATGAGTAAAATTGCGTTTTTCCACTTCTCTCCTATCAAACAATGTAAAGTTGTTATCTCAGTGACTAGATTTATTGATATATCTATTTCGTAGCTTTGCTTTAAACTTGTTCATCCAATGGAAAAACATTCAATATAAACCTCTTCCTTCACAAACCAGTCCCAATCCCCAAAAGAAGTTAAGAAAGGACAACTACTGGAAAATCCAATAGGTAATCTATGTTGTTAAGGTTATAGAATCTGTAAATTTGGCATAATGTAAGTGATTTCTCTTTATCTTATAGCTTAGGTAATCTATGTTGTTAAGTTTATAGAATCTGTAAATTTGGCATAATGTAAGTGACTTCTCTTTATCTTATAGCTTTGAACGACATTAATTTATGCCTTACGGCATTTCCTTTGCAACATTTGGAGCAATTGCTAGTTTACTTTAAATAAATAAAAATAAAATGATGTTACAAGAGAACATCTCCTCCATAATAAATTTTAACCCTACTATTTAGAATTAAAAATATGAATAGACTTCTTAATCAACTTAATTTATTTCCTAATGTATACTATAAAACACTTAGTCAGAATAACTTTCAACAACCATTTCTAAATAATCTAAGTTTACTTTTCAAATAATGAAATCAACATTACATATTGCAATTAAAAGATACAGCGTAATGGTAGCCATTCAGGGCATTTGTTTGTTTATCTTCAATCTCCAACATTTTGTCGGATTTCATATGATCAGTTGAATGTGACATTTTAGCTTCACTATTGATCAAATTTAGGAAAAAGGTGATTTCATGAGTAAATATCCAGAGATTCCAGAACACTCTTCCTTCCTACTTGAAAAAAACAATTGTAAACAACCCCTCATGAGATGTTTTGGACTCTCTTTCTTCCCCATCCCAAGTATTAAACTATTTGGGAATGAAGCCAGAGAAACCAGTGGATTGAGAGTGAGTTCGTTGGGAGAGAATCTTATCCACGCACCCATTTTTGATATGTATATATATGTTTTTGTTCCCAGAGACTTTATGTTTGAGAATACTCCATGTGTGATTTTTCTATTTCTGATTCTTATATATATATAATATTTTTGTTTATTTATTATTAATTATTTCAATTTTTATATAGATCAACATTTGATTGTGTATGTGCATATTTGTATAAAAAATATGTAATTTTTAAACTAATTTATTTATTTTTGAAATTTTTAATTTTAAAAATATTTTGGAATTGTACTGTCTTATTCTTACTGTAAAATATCCAAATCACAATAATTTTGATATGCTCCATTAGTGTGTCAATAAAAAATCTCGAAGTAAAGTATATGCTTTTTCCTAATTGTTATTGTCCTCATATGACAGAACCTCCATTAAAAACTATGCTCTAAGATTCCCCAACCAAAAATTAAACCCCTCTAAAACCTAACACCCCCTTAAATATAACCTTAATAATGAATACACTTTATTTCAAATATTATTTAGCTTAAAACCACTTTTTGGATTTTTTCAGGTTTTTAAGTAAAACGTAAAAGATTTTATGATTGGTCAGTTAAGTTAATAGTCAAGACTTATAATAATCTTGAAATGATAAAGCTCTACCTCCTTATGAAGGACATGTTCTTCGTGACTATCATTTTTATTGAACAATGATATTGAATAATGTCACAATTGTGAATAACAAGTAATGATGCTTGTCTTCATGAACAATTAACAAAAAAATCAAATAATAATAAGATAGTATATAACATGGAGTAATCAATATTAAAAAAAAAACTAAAAAGAATAATAAGATATTACAAAGAGTAAGAACACAAAAAAATCAAAAAACAATAATAATAAGATAGTATATCACAAAGAGTAATAAACATAAAATTATATAGTATGTTTAAATAAATTGAAATATATTATGTTCGTATTATTTAAAGTTTTGAATCATATTATTTATTTAATTTATTAATTAATGAATTCTATTTAAATAATTAATCAAAATATAAATTCATAAATTTTAAATAATAATTTAATTTAAATATGTATTGATAAAAAGTAGAATTTAAATTTAAAAGTTTTTATTAAACCTTTTGTTTTCAAAAGAAAAAAATAAATTAGTGTATATAATGTAATAATTACATATATTATTATAAATCTATTATATCTTTTTCATGTTTGTATTAATGTATAAATGTTATGATTAAGAATATGTATTTCTTCATAAAATGTCTCAAGTTTAAATTTAGAGGGAGTAGAGTATGTGCATCTCTACAAACATTAGCAATCAAATCACTATACATTGGGTTCCTTGTTTCAAAAAAACAGAAAGGTCTTACGCACTAATTTGGTGTTTCACTTACACTTAAAATCCTAAAGGAGTAGAGTATGTACACCTCTACAAACATTAGCAATCAAATCACTACATAAAATTGTGTCCCTTGTTTCAAGAAAAACAAAACGGTCTAATACACCAATTTGATGTTTAGCTTAACCATGACTTCAAAATTAGATTATTACACAGAGTGAATGATTATTACAAAGAGTAAATGGGCCTAATGATTATTTATGAATCTTGAATCTAATATCATACCATATCTATAAAAAAACACTATACAAAAATTGTGAACAAAACATAACAAGCATAGACTTATAAATTAAATGGTTGGTAAACACTCATAATAATCAATTGATAAAAAAACATCAAAACACTTCATTATATATCTCAAATTACTAAAATAAAAATAAAAAATCATAAAGTCTAAGTAAATTATTATTTTTTTACTTTAAACTATTGTTATTATTAATTATAAAAAAATTAATATATAAGTTAAACATACATACATTAAAAAAACATGGAACGAATTTCTTAACCATGGAGATTTAGCCAACTTTACCATTGAAATTTTTAATCTATAAATAGATTTTAGCCAATACCATGGTTTATCAATACCACATGCCAAAAAAAGTATAACTCACATCATTGGACAATTTTTTACAACAATATGGATCCATCTTAACCAGGGATCTAGAAAAAGCTGAGAAAAATAAAATCCCTTGAGGTGAAAACCTCTTTTAGAGTGGAAAAATTGGCTAGATATATATAGGAAAGAAGTCGAAAAGGTTAAGGAATCCCTTGAGGTGCAAACCTCTTTTAGAGTGGAAAAATTGGTTAGATATATATAGGAAAGAAGTCGAAAAGGTTGAGGAAAGATAAGCAGGAAAATGGGAAATCATTAGGAATAGAAAATATATTATTAGAGATAGATTCCCAAACAGGAGTGATAAATAGGGAATAACATCACTTCAGATCCTCTTCTAGAATTGCCATGGTTTTCCAGGGTGTAAAGGTCTTATGTTAAGTTGGATCTCGAGTGATATTGATCTTATTATTTTAGTTGAAAATTGGGAGTATGGTAAATCTAGGGTCCCTCGCCTTGACAGATTCACTCTTTAGTATGCTTGGAATAAGAAATCATCCAGGAGGGGTTTTGGGGCTATAGTCTGTTACATTAGGAACATTGTTTCCTCTCACGTCCAACTTCATAAAATTGACCCCTTAAATTATTACATTTGGGTCGAGAACTTTGATTTTACAACCAATGGGATATTTCTTTCAATTTGTTATTTCGCCCATATAAACTCTACATCCTATAAGAAAAACAATCCGGATAAGAATTGTCTTTTAAATACCTTAGAAAAAGACAATTCTACAACCTAAGGAATGAAGGTAATATCCTTTTGCTTGGGGACTTTAATGCTCAAACTGCTACTAACCCCAACCCCTTTTGGCTTGATGAGGATGGTAACTTAGCTAATAGATTCAAGCGAAACTCTGAAGACATAATCAAGAACTTATTCAGCACAGATCTCCCCAAATTTTGTATTTCCTAGGACCTAATCATTTGTAATGGTATTAATGAATGGTGTCTCTATGGTTAGATGACCTGTTTCCATGGGTTGTGTAGCAACATCATGGATTATGTGATTTATGACACCCATGTCCTCAACCGTATTACAAACTTTGAGCTACTTAACCAGTATGAGTCTGACTCTGACCACATATGTTTATCTTTATCCCTCAATATTATTATGCATACCACACACATGAAGGACACAAGTGAAAGCAAAAGACACATTCGCTTCTATAGAATTAATGTTGAACTTTTATTAAGGGATTTAGAGATGGATCTAGGATCCTTGACTTATAATAACAACATTGATCAAGTCTATTAACATTTTACTACTACCCTTTCCACTACCATTAGCAAGTTCTCTAATGAAACTTCGTATAAGCAGAATAATAGAACTTCCAATCCTTGGTATGACAAAGACTGTAAAATTTCTAGGAAATCGATTAGAGACACCCCTAATGAAATCATTAAACTTCAGAATATAAGTATATACAAATATCTCTTCAAGTGGAAGAAGAAGTCATATAGTAATTAGAGACAAGAGCATATTCTCCACCTTTTTGAAGTTGTGCCCAGACAATTTTGGCGGAATGTGCTTGTTCTTAAAACTAAATATAAGCATTCTATCCCCTTAGAAAATTGGGATAACTATCTAAAGAAGTTGTATGACTCTCCGGACACCATGGGAACCATCTTAAACACTCTTATTAAGGAATACATATTTTCTCTAGAAGACGTTGAGTCTGAGATTAATAAGCTCGTTAATGGGAAAGCTAAAGATATTGAAGGATACCAAGCTGAGATCTTTAAAATGGGAAGATCTATCCTCATTTCTCATATCCACAAGCTTCTCAATTTGGCAGTAAAGCATGACTCCCCTAAGATTTGGACGCAAAGCCTTATTGTGCCTATCTTTAAAAATTGGGAAAAAAGTGTTCTCTCTAACTACGCTACCGTTATGATTAGCCACATCCTAGCCAAGATTTATGGACTCATTTTAGAAAAGAAGCTTAGCCTTTGGCTTGAGAACTAGGGTAAAAGGGCTAAAGGGAAAGCTAGTTGTAGGAGACATCACTCGACTATCGACCACCTTGTCACTCTCAGGATCATTTCAAAGGAATGTCGCAATAGTAAAACCGATCTCTTCTAATGTTTTGTGGACTTTAGAAAATATTTCGACACTTTCCCTCGAGATAACCTCTAGGAGAGACTTGAAGAGATCGTGGTTCCTCTTAAACTAAGGATTGTTGTGATCCGAATCTACGAGAATGTCATTGCCAATCTTAAGACCAACGAAGGGTGGTCTAAAGATATTAAAAGCGATATTGGAGTTAAGCAAGGGTGTCCCCTATCCCCCACCCCTTTTGGTATTTACATCGTTAAGCTAGAGGAGTGTCTGGAAATTGCGGGTTGCAAGGGCACCAAACTTGCAGGTATAATCATTACTCTTCTCCTTTATGTTGATGATATTGTTCTTCTTACAAAAAGCCATGATAACCTAGACAAGCAGCTTAAGAATCTTCATGTCTACTACTCAAAGTTGGGTATGACAGTTAATACCGACAAGACTAAAGTCATGATTGTTAAATACAAAAAGATCACCCATGGTAGTTCCATCTATGATAACCATTTTCTAGAGTAGTTTTCTTCTTATAAATATTTGGGTATTGACTTTCCTCATCAACTCAACTAGAATTATAGCATCAAGAAAATAATTAATGGAGATTGGAAACCTTTTTATGAGCTTGAAAACAATTGTAAGTCGGTTGATATTTACAGTTGGAGTAAAAAAAGGTTCTTCTTTGAGACTCTCATCACCCCTTTTGTTTTATACGAATGTGAATTTTGGGGGTGCAGTATATCTAGAGAGTCATGGAGAAATATTGAGATGATTCAAAAGAAATTCATAACCTATAACCTCAAGATCAAGAGAAATACTCCCTATCCTATCCTCTTGATCGAAGATGGATTGTCCCCCATTGGAAGTATGGCTATGTTTAGATATATGATGTATAAGAAGAATATTTACGACATAGAATCCAAGAGGCTCCCAAAAATTGCTTTTAACATTAGTCAAAACCCCCACCCGCACCTCAAGTGCAAGTGGCATAAGGATGCCTAGTCATGGCTCAACCTCTGGGGGATTAAAGAGGAGATCATCATGGGAAGCAAAGATAATATCAAAGATACTATTACCTCCATTTTTAAGGACAAAATGTGGGATGATAAGGAGTTGGAGGGTAAAAGGAAGCTAAGATACTATAAGGAAGTGATGAACCCCACCCTTGATAACCAAAATTATCTCTCTATGTTGACCAACACTAAGAACCAATTGAACATTGCTAGGATAAAATCAAATTCTCATGAGCCTCGAAATGAGAAAAAAAAAAACATATATTTTCTCATATATTTTTAAAAATATATATAAAAGAAATGCACACTTCTCGAGTTTTCAATTTTCTATATTATCATTATTTTCTTTTTCTTTTTTACAAATACCATTATTAATTTCTTTTTTCCTTTTTATAAATTAACCTTTTTTTGAGACAAATGTATAAGAATTGAGATATTACAAATTTAAGTAATTGAGTAAAAGTTAAATTCCAAATTAACAATCACCACTTTATTACTTAAATTTTTTATTTTAAATTATATATCAATATATTAAATACATTTAATTATAATTTTTTAATAATTAGGTTGATTCCCATTACTACTATTTTTATTCTTGAGACTGTGGCATTGCATATTTTCTTTCCCATATATTGTTAATGTTCAAGGGCTCCCTTTATCCTTTGTACGGACTGCAATGCGACACAACAATATAAAGGAAATTTGGTCCAAAAAGAAAAGTCGTGTGTTCGATTCTCATTTTCTTTGCGTGAAACTTAGGGTCTGCAGACACTCTGACGTGGCAACTTCGGTCAGCGTAGCAGGTGGGCATCTGTCCTTTCTGATCGCGATTTCCAGTGGACGAAAAGTTAGTGTGTATTGAATTGTATTTAGAATATTTGAATTAGTTAAAGTGTTTGAATTGTATTTTATTTTTATAATAAAAATAGATTCAGCATTATCAAACATTTTTAAATATTCAAAATACTGAAATTTAACAATTATAAACAATATTCTAATAAATCTTTCTCAAAAATTTTCAAAATCTTATAGAAATTTCTGAATTATTTTGTGATTTTTTTAAAAACTGCAACCTATTTGAAATGGTCAGCAAGTGGAATTTGACAAGGAAGTGATTGTTTTGTTACATTTTGAAAATATTTCCACGTGAACCGACTTTGGTCAGCACATCAAATGGGCATCTGTCCTTCATGATTGTGACCCCCTGCGGACCATTACTCAGTCGGCTCAAGTGTCATGAGCATCTGTTACTCTATTTACACTCGTTCAATTTTAATATATTGACATATAAATATTACTGTTTTCTTTTTATCTTTTGACATACGAATATTACTGTTTTCTTTTTATCTTTTAGTTCATAATTACTAGTAAACTATTTTTAAAGGCTCATAGTTTTATAACAAAAAGGTTTTAAGTTATTATAACAATATATTTATATAAATATGTTAGTGGTAGATTGAAGTTAGGTGGGAGGATAAGAATCATGTTTTTTAGCCACCCAAAATAAATCCAATTGACACACTATAAATTTTGTCAAGTATATAATGTTTAAGCTATTATATATAGTATATAATTGAAGAGCTTTCCCCATCTTAAGGGGAGGGAAGCTTAGCCTAAAATAGGAAGAGTGCACGTCAGGAATACTTCACAAAAAAAAGACAAAAATTTAATAATATATATTTATATTTAGACACCATTTGACTGCTAAGTCTATGAAGGCATACATACTCTACTCCCCTTTGGTTTCAAACTTGTGACCTCTTAGGAAGAAACACATGTTCTTAACCATTAGGTCCTCTCAATCTCTCTCTCTCTCTCTCTCTCTCTCTATATATATATATATAATTTTTCATTGTTTCAAGTGCATTTTTTAATGTACGAATATATTTTTCTTGAAAATTTCTTTGGCCACTTGGATTGAGTATACTACACAACTTAATTTTTTAATTTATAAAAAAAAACCAAAGAGTAAAATAATGAAACTCCTTGAAATTTTGTAGTCATGTTTTTTTTCTTTCAATTCCTTTATATAATATATACATAGTTCTTTTTGTTTAACCATATATATAGTTGACATTGAAATATCTTATCTATGATTCACATTGAAATATTTTAATAATTAGTAATATTTTTTAAAAGAGTTTAAACATAGAAGCTAAAAGACACTTAGACTGAATTATTTGAATTAGTGGCTTCAACTGCAACAAGCTCCTTATTTCTGCCTTGGGAGCAACTTGGATCTATAGGAATGCCCATGTGCTTCTCAAGATGACCCAACCTTCAATTCATTGCTCCCATGTGCCACTATATCACATTTATATTCAGAAGAATGTCCTCCTTAATATCATTTATATCCACCAAAACACTACCAAGGAGGAAACTTAGGTGCCAAAAAATGTCCATTATATACATGTATTGGTTTGCCCTACATTTGGAACCCAATCTACCTACTTCCACCAACACTTCAGTATATATGGGGATGCATCTCTCTTCAACCAGTTTCTTCTTTGCTTGCACAATTTCTCCTTGAACTGGTTGGGAAGTGAACTTTTTGTACCTAGTTGCTAAGCTTTCATCTCTCACTTGAGCTTGAGTACATCCCATTTCCTAGTAGTGAGCCACTCCGTAACACAGTCGAGTTCACTGACATTGCATGGTGAGTAATAAAGGAATAGTCTAGGCCCAAGGGTAAACAAGGCACCACCTTGGCTAGAATCTTACCATAGAATTGACGCTTAAATATTGAGTGGGGCCATAGACAATCAAGGCCTCTTCCATAGGAGGTATCAAAGTCCTTGATCTAGGTGGATATTGGTGGCCACCCATCTATTCCATTTGGACCCCCACCGTCGGTTCTTTCAATTTTTCACTTTCAATACATCTTACTATTTTTAGCAAGTTTTTGGGTCATGAACTTCCGGAGCCGTTTTGGGGCCCTAATGATCCAGGTGGATATTAGTGGCCACCCACCTATTCCATTTGAAACACCACCATCAGTTCTTTCAGTTTTTTAGTTGTAGCACAACTTACTATTTTTAGCAGTTTTTTGGATCCTAAACTTTGGGAGCTGTTTTGAGGCCCTAAACGACGTTTTTTAGGAAAACTGGGAGCATCATGGGTCCATGGACCAATGTTGCTCACTCCAAAAGTTGTACTCCTCGAATAGATATTTCTAACAAGGTATGATGCATGTCAAACGAAGATCGTATGCCAAAGTTACGTCCCCGGGAAGTTGAAACACCAATTTACCCAAACGGGGCCCATAGTTTTGGCGCTTCATCTGCTACGGTTAGGTTTTTGGACGTTTAGGGTTTTGCATTGTTTCTAAAAAATAAATAGGCCTTCGAGCCTCATTGTAACACAGTTCAGAGGCATGTAGCCGCCACATCGCTTCTCAGAGATAAGCTACCATCGCCCTAGCTAGTTTATTTCTATTTTGTCTGTAAACATATTTCATTTATTTGATATTAATGAAATGAAGTATTATTTCCACTGAATCTTTGTATTTATGGTTATATGTGTGTTCTGTTGCGTTCCTGCATAAATCTAGATCAATCATGGTTTTCACCTTAAGTTGTTTAGACCATAATTTTGGGAAGACCCACTAATGGAAAAGATCCTCTCCTCTACACAATTTCCTTCGATGATAAATAACATAAGAACTATAATAATGAACCCTATATAAATGTGTGCAGAGGAACATGGGTCAGGATCGAACCTATGCCACCTATCACTGAATCCACCTATGGGTGGCTTGCCTAGGAGGTCCACGATTCATTGAAAAGACTAAATCTGGGGAAGCAATTTTATCCACAAGCATGTCCTAATAGAATGGAAAATCATAAGAAACTTGGAGTGAATTTGAGTTTAATAGGAGGTAAGTAAAAAAGCATGGCTTTGCCTGCTTTTCCTTTGCAACCCCCCCCACCCCCCCAAAAGAGTAACCTGGGTATTCATAAAAACAATTTAGAAAGAAAATAGAGAAGTGGAGGGGAATTAGCATTATCCATTGTGTTAGTATAAATAAGAAGTGCTAGACCTGAGAGAGTTGAAAGAGCCCCATCCCAATGTTAATACATTGTGATTAGTCTTTGATCTCTGACCAATGATGAAAATTCATTCTCCGGATTGAAATCAAATAATACTCACCAATGGACATCTATTGAATGAAGAATTGATGAGTTGAGGCTATATGGCAGGCTCGCTTACCGACCTGGTATCAACTTGTAGAAAATCCACATATATTCAAACTAATATTGTAATATGCTAAAACAAAATACTTGAATCTACTCTACAAATTGTGGAAGAAAAAAAATATCGCACAATCACATGCAAGTAAGAGAAAGAAGTAAATCAATCACACAACACAAGATGTTCTTGGGGAAAGCAACAACTCAAAACCCCGCTATCATATATTGCATAAAGTCAAGACCATGAAACAATACAATGCAATTTCCCTTCCTGAGAAACCTTTGCACTATCTCTGATTGTCTCAATACCGACCTGTGCATAAGCTTCACTGCACATCTTTCTCTCGTAAGCTCCATGCACAAACTTGTGCTTCTGATTGCTTGGTCTCACTAACTCGTGCTCATTAAACCAATGATTAAAATTGTGCCTTCATTCCTTCTTTTAAAGGAAATTTTATCTAATTAAGGAATGATTTATTTAAGGCCTTCTTCTCACTGCATGCACTATCTGTACACTTTTCTAATTATACAACCGATAGTTATCTTCCCTTTAAACTCAAACTCAAGTGGGCTTCCTCAGAACTGAAATGCATGCAACAATTAACAACAAATCATCAGTTATCTGATTGATCACTACTTATGAATTAAATCTAATTTAATTCACTGGACCTCTCACTAATTCATCACTCCGTTAGAACTAGTTAAACTGATTTTAACTTAATTAATTGAGTTAACTGATTACACTTGCACCCCACTAGGGCATGAAATACAACTAGACATCCAAAATATTAGGATCACTCTACATGCCTCATCTTAGATCCTCAACTCGAATTTCTTGAGCTAACTTAGTCATCATGACTTAGTTAACTAATACAAGTTATTATGAGATGAAATTAAAATTTATTGTCCAATTTATTTAAGGGAGAAATAAATTAGACAACCACATTCCTCACTAGTGTGTAACTGAAATTCCTCACTCAATTTCCTCACTAATGTGTGTGTACTTTTTGTCCTTTCTGGTTGCCAATTTCATTGTTTCTTGTTGCAAATTTCAACACTCCCTCTCAACAAGAAAGGAATTCAATCTATCCTGAACTGGTACCTTTGGAATGTTATGCATTCAACACTTCTCTAGTGTTGTTTTCACCTGCAACTCCTAAAACCGAATAGCCTCTTAACAACTGAATCCGTATAATGCATCTGTCATCAGAGTCTTCTGACTGCTGCTAGCTACTGCACCTGTCTACTGGAATCTCTGTGTTGTTGCTGACATCTGCATCCAAGCCCTCTGTACTGCTACCAACTCTGGTCTGCACTCCAGTATCCGACATATGTCACTCTGATATCTGTTTTCCTGACATCTGACTGCATCAATCCAACCGATCCATTAGGGGAATTTTGAGGTATAAAATGGGCCTCTTAAGGAAATTATCAAATAATAGTGGAAATAATAAAATAAGGTTTGATTACGTCATCAAATTTTAGAGGGAAAAAAGGAAAAAATATTTTTTCAACTCGCATTTTCAACTTATCTCCCAAAGCTTTTAATCAAATTTTGAGTGGAGTACGTGGTCTAATTTTACAAAAGGTATTGGTTTGGGTTTAAAGACTTTTCTTGGAGATTTGGGTTTAAGGACATTTCTTGGAGGCGGTCTGATTTTGCAAAGAATTGTTTTGGGTTTAAGGACTTTTCTTGGAAGACATTTGTTGGAGGTGGTCTGATTTTTCAAAGAATTGTTTTGGGTTTAAGGAATTTTCTTGGATGTACATTCAAAGGATATTTCTTGGAGGTATGTGATACCTTTTTTTGGATGTTTTTTGTTTTTCATTTTTTTTGAAAGTATAGATTTGGGCTTAATTTCGAATTTTTAGAGTATGTGTTTTGAGTTGAAGTAAATTTTTTGAGCTTCGTTTCATTTTTATAAGGCATTTTTTTCTCGGATTTTTTAAAGTAAGTGTTTTGGATTGGAGTATGTATTTTTTGCAAAAAATTTAAAATGAGTTTTTTTTTTAAATTAAATCTTTTGTGATGCTTTTTCTAATTGAGTTATTATCTAAATTTTTGAAGGAAAATTTTTGAACTTCATACTCTATTATCATGGGAAATCGAAGGAATTGTGCGAGAAAATATGATCGAAAAAGAGACCCTAAGGAATGTAGAGAAGAGACGAGACAATCTCGCAAAATAAAGATACAAGCACTTTCAAATATTGAAGGGGAAAATCAACCTCAACTAGAAATTGAAACATGTATGTAAATGTAAATATTATGATCTATTGATATATTTAAAATTTTCCTAGTGTAAAATGTGAAGCTTAATTTTTATTTGATGAACTAATTCAAGAAAAATATTTTGCAATGTAAACAGAGAGAAATATTCCTCAAAACATTGATGATGAGATACAAAATTTTGAAAGAGAAAGTGAAAGAGATATTGAACAAATGATTGAAGATGGTGAAAATATTGAAAGAAATTCAAGTGAAGAAATTGAATCACAAGGTGTATATATATATATATATATATATTGAACACATGCACGTATTATTGAAATTATACATATATTCATTAATTTAGTTATTTATTGAATATGTAAACTTATTATGTACTATTTATTCGAATATGTACAGATGAAATCAGTGTCGATGATGAGATGTTAGAAAATGTTGACACTCACACATATGGAGATAAAAAACCTGACCATTATATACGATATTGTGTTAATCGCATTTTTGAAACGTATTTCATAAAGGAGCAGGTGACAGTTCAAGCTCAAATGTTGAAAGGTCTCCTACCATTAAGAAAATTAAAAAAAGCTACGACACTACTGGGTATTCGAAAATCAACCAAAGATAAAAAAAAATGAAGGAAAATGTGATACAAAATATAAGTAGTGCTATAAATTCAATTAGGAGATCTAGACAGAAAAATGTTTCAATTGTATGTAGAGGAATACATATGGAAATGGTTTCATCAAGTACTAAAGAGAATTGTTTGGTAAAATCTATGGCACGAACATTAGGAACCTCGCGAAAATTTTTGCACAAACATCAGAAATTTCGGCTGCAAATAGATGTAAATGATGAACTCGCTTGTTGGAGAGCTATTTGTAGGCAACCATACAAAGATAGACTTGGAGAAAATGTTAAAAAATTAATATATGAATATTGGAAGAACAATTCGCGTGTTTCACCAACTGCAAGGCATGTGATGCGAAGAAGAATAGCACGAAATCAGTACGAAGAACATGAAAAAAATCTCTTGGAAACCACTCAGATAGATTTATTCAACAAGTTCAAAGAAGAGAATCGTCAAATTCATGTTTCACTCAGTGCTTTTGTTCAACAAAAACCATGGTATGTAAAACCTATCACCGTACGCAACACTTGTTGTTGCCGTTATCATGTGGAATTTGAGTTATATTATGACACATTCCTTGATTTTGGTAGAACATTATGGAAAGATTCACCTCCTCCTTCCACTATCCGTGATTTCATATCTCAAATTCTATGTGAAAGAGAAAGCGATGAACTATTTTATAAAATGAAATGTGTTGGTGGTAAAAAATGCGATGATTGTGGAAATTTGACTAAATTTCAAAACAAATATCGTACTGATATAAATGATCAATCATTGTCCAACATGAAAGTGAAATGGAAGAGATATGAATATATCCATACATTGATTCAAGGTGCAAATAGTGTTAAAAGAATTGAATTAAGAGAAGACAAAATTTTTGTGATAGACTTTTTGAGAAAGTTTGAGGCAGAAATTTACAAATACACCAAGCATTCTCATAGAGCTCGATGGAAAGACTTGAAATTCAAAAAATCTCGTGAATATTTTTCACCAGGGACCATTTTATTAGTGATTGATTTTGTAGAAAACTACACATTTGTTCCACAAAAAGAAATTCAGAGTGAATACTATCATTCTGACCAAGTATCCATGCTCATCCATATTCTATATAGACATGCTGAACAAAACGTCGATCATATAGAAAGCACGAGTGAAAACCGACATATCATTAAAGAATATCACTTTTATAAAGAATATCACTTTTATATTAGTGACGATCGTACACATGATACATATTTTGTACAACATTGTTTTGGAAAAATTTATGATTCCTTGAAAAATCGTGGAATAACATTCAATGAACATTGGATATGGTTAGACAGATGTACAGGTCAATTCAAATCTGAATGATTATTCTTTTGGTTGTGTTGTCTTCATAAGAAAACATGCATTAAACATTGTTGGAATTTCTTTGAGACTGGCCATGGAAAAGGAGAACATGACGGTGCAGGGGCATGCATAAAACGAGCACTTCGAAGATATCAAATGAACCCCTCTGCAAGTCGACTTGTGGACGCGAAAGAAGTTGTTCAATGGTGCATCGCTGCTCTAAGCCATGAGACTAACCCATCAAGGGAAGTGCGAAGGTACATTCAATTTAATTTTTATTGGAAATCTAATTTTATTCTGCAATGATTATCTTTGATTGTATTTTGATATCATATTTACATTCTTCTTTGAATTTTCCATATAAAGGTTTTTCTGGCATATTGGGATCGAAGACGTAGATATATCAATTGGAAATGATGTTGAAACAATAAAATGGACTTGAAAATTGCATTCAATTAAAACAAAGTCGCCCATAAACGTTTTTGCATTGGATAAAAGAAAATATTCTTGTTTTTGTCATGTTTGCATAGACAACACAAAATCCAATGACGTTTGTGAAAACAATATGTATGTAAACGATTGGAAACATACAAAGCTAAATACAAAGGGAAAAATGTCTGTTGCAATGTTTGAAGAAATGCAATCAGAAGAAACTACAATATCATCTAATGGTGATCGAGTTTCTGATCTTGTTAGAGAAGGTAACATTTGAATTTCTTTCTAATGATTTAAAGATCTAAAAATAAATTTAAATATGTATAATTTTGTTCAGTTTGTTTTATTGTGCAGGAGATGTTTTTGCTGTAATTGCACCTATTGACAACGATGAAAATGTGAAGTATTATTTGATGCGTTGCACTGAACGAAAAATGAAATTATTAGAAAACTATAATGATCACGAATTTCAATATGAAAGAGGATCTATTATACTGAAAGGTTATTTTTTCAGACAAACTAATCAAAATGGGGATTTTGTTTACTTTGAAGAATATGAACCTGATTTCATAAGTTGTCAATATAGTCACTTAGTGTGTGCAGCATGCATAAAGTTGATAGAGGTTCAATCAAAGAAAAAAACGAAAAATAAGAAATGGAAAATGTCAAAATCCGATCATGAACGGATTATTGAAGATGGCATTCCATTGGAATTTTTTTGATTGAACTACCCAACAATTTATTCTTTTTGGATTAAATATGTTTTATAACTTCCAGTACTCAACTAAAAATTGAGCTGCTTATGTTATTTGTGCAAATGTTTGCACATGTACAAATTGTTTTGGTACATGCACATGCTCTAGTATCAACTAAAAGTAGCTTTTCTATACATGTGCATTGATGAATAATGTTACATGTATTGGATATATATGTGTGTGTGTTCTAGAATGCAATTAATTGTTCAAGTAGTTTTACTATGTGCATTGATGAAAAATGATTCACGTACTCAATATATATGTTCTAGAATGCAATTAACTGAAAGTAGTTTTTCTATGTGCATTAATGAAAAATGTTGCACGTACTGGATATATACACAAACTGAATGTGCCCAATTTTTCTTGTGGGACTTTCTGATAACAAGTATCCACAACGTAAATAAATCATCCACAATATAGTTTTGTACGACGATTCCTTTCACACAAGAGACTCGGAGCACTTCTCTTACTTTTGGTGGGATTTGACCCACATCTCTATTCCTAATTGAAAATCTAGTACAAATTTTGTCTATCCAATGGTCGGATATGTTCTATGTTCTAGAATGCAATTAACTGAATGTCATCAATTTACCAATTTATAAATCAACAAGGCTACCTATTTGAGTGCATTAATGACATTGACCTGAATTCAACAAACATATATGTACTTCTTATATTTCCAATCAAAATTAAAGGGATAAATACACACACACACACACACACACACACACACATATATACTTTACTTTTTTTTCAATTAGAGCTCAATTGATATGGTTAGTTGCATTGAAAAGCTATGTTCTTCCTATTGGAATTTTTTTCACTCAAACAAGAGTATGTAGAGATCAAAAGCAATCTTAATATGCCAAATGTACTTCAACCATCCAAAACTTGAATTTTAAAAACTTTTTGATTAAATCAAAACAATACTTCACATGGGAGTCTTCCATAGGCCAAATGTAGATTGAAACCATCCAAAACTTAGATCGAAACATTTAACATTATATCAAAACATTTAACATTTAACATTAAATCAAAATTAAAGAGGTTACATATAACTACTTCTTTACTCTTTTTGATTAAATCAAAACAATACCTCACATGGGAATCTTCCATAGGCCAAATATAGATTGAAACCATCCAAAACTTAGATCAAAACATTTAACATTTAACATTAAATCAAAACTAAAGGGATAAATACATATAACTACTTCTTTACTCCTTTTGATTAAATCAAAACAATCAGAGGGGGTCTGAATAAAAAAAACAAAAAAGGGGCTGCCCATAACCGGGAAAACGGCCCAGAAGATGCTGCCCAATATCTGGAAACCAACAGACATAGAGTGTTTAGAAGCACAGTGATTGCAAAACATGAAAAAAGTTCAAAAAAGCTAAAGAGGACCTGACATCAGGCTAGCTATCAATGTGTGTAGGAGGATTCTCCTCCACAATTGGACAATTGTAGTCCTTCGGATCATCAGCTACTCCCTTGGAGTACTGGGAGGAGCTCTCCGAAGTGGAAGAGGAGCCAGAGTCGTCTTTGAGCTTTTTCTCCACACGAGCTGAGCTGCCGCTGCTTGCGCCATCGCTGCTGGAGCTCGTCGAGCTGAATTTGACTGGAAGAGCTGCCGACTTCTTGGTGTCTTGGGGCTGATGGGTTGGTATGGTGGACTTTCTCCGCTGCTTCCTGGAACCAGAGGCACCTTCATCTTGGGCTCCTCCTGAAAAAAAACAGAAATGGTCGTCGTAATTCGAGGTCTGACCATAGCTCTGGTGAAGTGAAATTGTGCAACACTGCTTTCCGGAGGAGGGTGCCCACCTGTGTCATGGATTGAAAGAGGCGGGCGAGAGCCAACACTCCTACCCCCTCCACCCCTACCCCCACCTCCCCTTCTGCAATGCATCCGATGTCTACGCATGGGAGTCTTCCATAGGCCAAATGTAGATTGAAACCATCAAAAACTTAGATAAACAAATTTAACATTGTATCAAAACTTTTAAAACATTTAACGTTAAATCAAAATTAAAGGGATTTACATTAAATGTAGATTAAAATGGTATCCAAGAATTATTTTTAAAAACTTTTTGATTATATCACAACATTACTTGACATGCCATCCAATTGTAGTTCAAATATCCAATAAAAACATTTAATATTATATCACATGTGCCAAATGTAGATTGAAACCATCCAAAACTTAAGTTTTAAAAACTTTTTGATTATATATCGTGCAACATTACTTCACATGCCATGCCAATTATAGTTCAACTATCCAATAGAAACATTTAACATTATATCACATGTGCCAAATGTAGATTGAAACCATCCAAAACTTAAGTTTTAATTTTTTTATTATTATATATTGTGCAACATTAAAACATTAAACATTTAACATTAAATATCACATGCCAAAATGTAGATTGAAACCATCCAAAACTTGAGTTTTAAAAACTTTTTGATTATATCATACATAACATTACTTCACATGCCATGCCAATTATATTTCAACTATCCAATAAAAACATTTAACATTATATCACATGCCAAATGTAGATTGAAACCATCCAAAACTTAACTTTTAATTTAACAAAAAATTATAGATCACAACATTACTTCACATGCCAAATGTACTTCAAGCATCCAAAACTTAAATTTTAAAAACAAAACAAATTACATCATTACATAACATGCCAAATGTAGTTCAGAAGCAAAACAAAACTTAAATTAAAAAAAAAAAACAAACTATAACACATGATTACATAACATGTCAAATGTAGTTCAAAAGCAAAACATTAATTTATAGAAGCAAAACATTAATTTATAGATGACAACATTACTAGTAGTTCAATTATCCAAAACTTAAAAGTTTTAAAAACCAAACAAATTATATAACAACATTACTTCACATTCACATGCGAAAAGTACTAAAACCATCCAAAACTTAACTTTTTGGAACAAAATAAATTATATTAACACTATAATAAAATATTTCCAAAAATTGTAGATCTCACAAGTATCAAACTGTATCAAGTTATATATATATATATATATATATATATGATAGTGCATCTAGATAATGTATAAAAAAAAGAAAATTTAAGACTATATAAATCTTGAAATCAAATCTATAAATCATGTCCATCAAATAGAGATGGATCTAGCATCTTTCCTATCAGGGTCTCAATCTGCAAACTATCATGTGAAGCATGGGAAACCTGTACACAATGCAGATGTACTTGAACATTAAAATTTGATGTTTCAAAAATGAGTGAGAATATATATAGAACTTCATGTAAAAAACAAAATATATAAAAGAAATCATGAAATACCTCTTCAGGTTCCGTCTCCATTTGTTCACCTGCTACAAGTTCCCCCCCCCCCATGGGAACATCTGCAATGGTAAATTATACAATATACATGTATAGTTAAATATATATATATATATATATATATATTAAAAAATTTCAAATGAAAATGCACATGTACATATATAAACTTATTCTCAATAATATTAAAAAAAAATTAGACAACTTGTTCAAATGGTTGAAATGGTGTGGATGTTCCTATCTCCGTCACTACAGCTCATGGATTAAAAAAATCTTTTATAGGAACCTATATTCAAAAAATTTAAAATAACTCAAGATATAGATATATATATATCTCAATTTTTAATGGAACTTTTTGAGGTGGAATATATATATATATATATATATATATATATAACTTAAACATAAATTTTAAAAGTGAAAAATTGTCCATACTTGTGGCTCATCTCCTAAGGAAGTAGAAGGTACATCTCCCAAGGAAGAAGAAGGTACTGCTATCCCAAAAACATCGAACGGAATCAGAATCTGTTAAAACATTTTATCATTATATATACATACATGTACATGTGTGCACAATTATTTATTTTAAAATATCACTTAAAAAACACTAACATTTGCCAACATATCTTGATGGTGAGACCCATTTGCATTGTTTGAACCAGAGGTCCCGAATGTGATATTCACATTTTCGTCATGCATCATGCGTGACAACTGCAAATGGTGTTTTAACATATAATGATACATTTTTGTTAGATTAATGTACATACAAATAAATGTATACATGTACATACACATGTATTTATTACAAATTGTACACATGTATACATGTTAAAATAATTGAACCCTAAGGTCATTAACACATACCGTTCTCGTGCCCTCTTCCTCATGAAGAATTAGGTCTTGAAAAACATTGCGAAAATTTTTTGCATATATTCAAGATCGTCAACATTCATGTTGTCAATCTCTTCATCTGTACAATACACAAAATTGGCATATGCATTTGCATGTGCTCTTTGTCGATTTAGACAAACATTGACTCCACCTAATCTGCTGTAAACATTGTCAATCATGACATCCCTTGCTTCTCGACTTATTTGAGAAGTCGCATCCATCTTTGGCCGCAAAGTTTCGACCTGAAAAGGTCGACTCACTAATGGCGGCTCAGGGTAAGGCAACTCCACATCTCGCTTAGTGCCCTTACGGTCATATAATCGACCTTCCCCTGGACCAAAAAATTCTGACAGAAGGTCATTGTAGCTAAGTTTCATACCCAAAAAACATTCTGCGTAAAACAATTGTGCAAAATAAACAGGAACCTTGTCATTCCATGGGAGCCTTCCATAGGGTGCAAGGTGCCTATCATACAAATAACGAGCTATATTTGGGTGCTTGAAATATTGCAACTTCAACATTTTTCTTTTTGGCCCTTCCTTGAAATTAAACATTAACTTTGCCATATTTTTTGTAACTCTTTGTTTTACATCCTCTCATTTATCGGGACCCATTACTATTTCCTTTCTCTTTCTCATCACTTCTACAAATGTATCAGTCGTTGGCCCAATATTTTTGTACACATTTACAATTTCGCCCAATGAATGTGTAACTATTTCGAGGCTTTTTCGACTCTCAGCAGGTAGAGTCAAAGCCACGAGATCTCTCCGCAATTTTGCATGAAGTTTTTTAAACCTTTGTAAGGTGCATTGCGTCATATTTGTTTCCCATGGTATATCAGAAATGTCGGTCGGATAAGTTGTGGTGGGTAGACAACCTTCTTCTTGAATGTAGCGTTCTGCCCTGCGTCTATTTTGACCAATATTTGGAACATTTTCAGCCTCTGCATCAATATATATGAAATTTTGTATATTAGAAAAAAAACATGTAAAAAAATTTGTACAAATTCAATTAAAAAAATATTGAAATTGATGGCAACCTCGACGTGGTTGGTTAGCATCTTCTCCACCCTGAAACTATTGAGACCCAGAACGACCCTGCTGAGAACCAGCATCACTAGTCATTGATTGGCCTTCGGGGGAATAAATATCACCACCTTCACATAACCTGCTACCACTCATTGATGGCCCTCTAAGGGGATTTGAACCACCACCAACCTCTTGAGACGAGAGAGAAGCTTCATAAAAAAATACGAATTTATAATCAATTGAAAAATACATTCATGTGTACATATAAATACATGTACATATTCATTGATTAAATTGTGTGAACCATACCATGACTGGGTGAACCATGGGCATGTTCCATGGATGGAGTAGAGACCCTTCTCTTCTTAGCTACTAAAAAATAAAAAATAAAACTTATTAATAACTAATTTAACTCACTAAGTTAATAAAAAATCAATTCCATATGTACACACATGTATGGAGATTTAAGATTATATCTAAATACCATGAACATCCCCCGATCCCTGATCCCCCATATGGGATTCTGTTGATCTTTGTCGTTCATCCTCCATGATATATATATCTATTGGTGGACATTTACACAAAATAAATTTCAGAAAATTAATGTAATTTAGTGTACACAAATTATGTAGAACACAACTTTCAAAGCACTAATTGATTTGTGAAACTCAATTTAAGAAAAAAAGAAATTATAAAAATGATAAGTTCACCAAATTGCGCTTTACATGGTGGGAGCACACTTGGTATAAAATTGAAAAAAACACATGGTCATTTAAACAAACTCCATTTAAACAAAAATTTGTTGAAGTCCCTGCATTTTAATTTTATAAAATGTGAAGTTCACCACTTGTTGCAAATGTGAAGTTCACCAAGTTGTGCTTTACATGGTGTGGTGGGAGCACACTTGATATATAATTGAAAAAAGCACATGGTCATTAAAAAAGACGCATTTATAAGTACACAACACACACATATCCAAGATATGTTACAATGTCCATCAATAAATTTTGAAGGAGAGTGTTTCAACACTAATTCATCTTTGAGAGATGAATCTTGAATTTTTGAAGAAGAGCATCTCAAAACCAATTCATATTTGAGAGATGAATCTTGCATTGGCATTGCTCTGTATAATTCTAATTCATCTTTGATAGATGAATCATGAATTGGCATTGCCCCATGCAATAGATCAGCATACATCTTATTCACAATTGTACAATGCCTTATACTAAAAAATTGAAATTGGCTAACAATATTGTTTGCTATTCCATGCAGTTCTTTTAGCCTCTCCTTCTTAACTTGGCACACACCATTCATCTAGTTGCACACAAGTTCAGAATTGGTGAAAACTACAATTCCATTTGATCCATACTCCATCGTTGTTCCCAAGATTTCTATCAATCCAATATAATATGCCTCGTTGTTTGTTGTTATTCCCGGTATATTCATTTTCCTTTGGACGACTTTGCTAGTCGCAATATTGGAAAGCAGATATGTAATCACTGTTTTCCCTGAATTGGGATAGCAAAAAACTTCTATGCATAATTTCCATTTTTAAACCATATTTAATGGTTTTTTTATCCTTGAAAAAAAAAAATTCAATAAAAAATGTATATATGACATGGGAGAAATGACACAAGATCATGAGGTAAATGACATGTGCATGGTTTATCTTAAAGTTTGACTTAAAAAGTTTATGCTCTAGAATTCACATCTAAAATTAATGGGAGGAAGCCTTTAGTTTGTGGGAGAAATGACACATGTACATAATTTACCTTAAAGTGGTTGTGTTTTATGGATATTAAAATGAAGAACTTCTATTTAGATCTATTCCAAAGATTTACTGTAGGGGAATTTACTAGATATGTCACCTTTCATAAAAGATGAAATCCAGAGGCTACCTGGCCCTTTACAAACTCTACCTATAGAACTTGTAGAAGTTAAGAAATTTACATTGTCAAATTTACTTGTGAGAAATTTACATTGACAACATATAGAGATTCAACTAGGCTTGTGAAAAATACAAGTGGACAATGTATAATTCTGCTTAGAATAGTCTTTGGTTTAATGGTTAAGCAAGAAAGAGTTGTTACTTTCTCTATCTAGAGTAGAAGTGGAATACATAGTAGTTACTTCTTTTTGAGTGTTTTGGATGAAATGAGCTCTACAAGATATGAAGTTAAATTTCTTTTTAAGTGAGTAGAAGTGGAATACATAGTAGTTACATCTTTTTGAGTGTTTTGGATGAAATGGGCTCTACAAGATATTAAGGTAATTTCTTTTTGAGTGTTTTGGATGAAATGGTCTCTACAATATATTAAGGTAACGTAAATTTATTTTTGAGTGTTTTGGATGAAACAGGCTCTACAAGATATTAAGGTAAATCTATATATCTATTAAGTGTTTCAATAGAAGTGTAATAAAAAAATAAAATATTCTACTTCTTTCAATCACTATTTACATATCATCATAAAGTACCACTTCCTCACACAACAAGTCTTTGAGAAAATAGTGAAGATGGATTACATACCCACAAAGCCTCTTGTTAGATAAGCATTTGAATATGTGAGAAACAAATTAGGAATATTTCTTGTAAATTATCTTGTTAGAGAACCATTTGAACACGTGAGAAACAAATTAGGGATAGTTCTTGTAAATTATTGTCACTTATTTGACTTCAAAAGAAGAGCCTATGAAATTGAGTGCAATATCTATGTGGGAGAGTACACGATATCTAAGGGGGAGAATACAATATATTTGACTTCAAAAGAAGAGCCTATGAAATTGAGTGCAATATCTATGTGGGAGAGTACACAATATCTGAGGGGGAGAATAGATATAAGGAAGGAATAAAAGAGTAACAAAAAGCATATTATTGTGTCAATAATTTGTAGTCAAGAAAGATAACAAAGGACCATCAAAATTGAGTGTAATATGTATATGATTAAGTGTCAATAATTTGAAGTAGTCAAGAAAGATAACAAAGGAACATTAAAATTGAGTGCAATATCTATATGATTGTGTCAATAATTTGATAATTTGAAGTAGTCAAGAAAGATAACAAAGGACCATCATCAAATTCAAATTGAAAGATCAAGTAGTCTTCTTCATGAAGAAGAAGCATTAACTAGGTTCATCATTTAAAGGGTTCATTTTTTAATGAAAAATTTTATGAATAATATGGAATGAATCATTGTACATTATGATAAATCTTGTATTTAAATGACATTTGATCTATGAATAAAAAAGAAAATGAGATCATCTCTTCATATATGTGTGTGTGTGTGTGTAAGAGAGAAATAAAAAGCAAAGGTAATTCCACCAAGCCTAAAGGAGCATGTCCTAATACATTAAATTATGTTTGGTTTCTAGAAGCTTTAATCACGAAGAGTCATGAGATCCACATTTTGACCATACTATTTGCAAGTTAAAGGAGCATGTCCTAATACATTATTATGTTTGGTTTCTAGAAGCATTAATCATGAAGAATCATGAGATCCACATTTCCATCAAACCATTTTCAAGTTCACATTTCCATCATGCTATTTGCAAGTTCTATATGAAGATATGTAGTCTAATAACTAATTAGCAAGTTTTGATGTTCTAATACATTAATATGTTTGGTTTCCATCATACTATTTGCAAGTTATATATGAAGATATGTAGTCTAATAACTATACAGTATAGCCCATATAACATATAACGACCTTTGACAGTATGAGCAAAGATTCAAAAAACAGAGAGGCCTCCCAACAGAGTTCCACCTATTCATCAAGGTAAGCAACATAATATCGGAAGTGAAACAATGACACCACTGAACATATGTGAATTTATATATTAAATTGACATTTATTACAAATGACATGTGCATGGTTTATCTTAAAGTTTGACTTAAAAATTTTATGGTAGAATTCACATCTAAAATTAATGGGAGGAAGCCTTTAGTTTGTGGGAGAAATGACACATGTACACAATTTACCTTAAAGTGGTTGTGTTTTATGGATATTGAAATGAATAACTTCTATTTAGATCTATTTCAAAGATTGAATGTAGGGGCATTTACTAGATATGTCACCTTTCATAAAAGATGAGATCCAGAGGTTACCTGGCCCTTTACAAACTCTACCTATAGAACTTGTAGAAGTTAAGAAATTTACATTGACAAATTTACTTGTGAGAAATTTACATTGACAACATATAGAGATTCAACTAGGCTTGTGAAAAGTACAAGTGGAAAATGTATAATTCTACTTAGAAGAGTCTTTGGTTTAATGGTTAAGCAAGAAAGAGTCATTACTTTCTCTATCTAGAGTAGAAGTGGAATACATAGTAGTTACTTCTTTTTGAGTGTTTTGGATGAAATGGGCTCTACAAGATATTAAGGTAAATTTCTTTTTGAGTGATTAGCATTGGAATACATAGTAGTTTGTTACTTCTTTTTGAGTGTTTTGGATGAAATGGGCTCTACAAGATATTGAGGTAAATTTCTTTTTGAGTGAGTAGAAGTGGAATGTACATAGTAGTTACTTCTTTTTGAGTGTTTTGGATGAAATGGGCTCTACAAGATATTAAGGTAAATTTCATTTTGAGTGAGTAGAAGTGGAATGTACATAGCAGTTACTTCTTTTTGAGTGTTTTGGATGAAATGGGCTCTACAAGATATTAAGGTAAGGTAAATTTCTTTTTGAGTGTTTTGGATGAAATGGGCTCTACAAGATACTAAGGTAAATCTATATATCTATTAAGTGTTTCAATAGAAGTGTAATAATAATTTCAAAAATAAAATATTCTATTTCCTTCAATCACTATTTACATATCATCATAAAGTACCACTTCCTCACACAACAAGTCTTTGAGAAAATAGTGAAGATGGAATACATACCCACAAAGCCTCTTGTTAGAGAAGCATTTGAATATATGTGAGAAACAAATTAGGAATAGTTCTTGTAAATTATCTTGTTAGAGAACCATTTGAACATGTGAGAAACAAATTAGGGATAGTTCTTGTAGATTATTGTCACTTATTTGACTTCAAAAGAAGAGCCTATGAAATTGAGTGCAATATCTATGTGGGAGAGTACACAATATCTAAGGGGAGAATACAATATATTTGACTTCAAAAGAAGAGCCTATGAAATTGAGTGCAATATCTATGTGGGAGAGTACATAATATATAAGGGGGAGAATAGATATAAGGAAGGAATAAAAAGAGTAACAAAAAGCATATGATTGTGTCAATAATTTGAAGTAGTTAAGAAAGATAACAAAGGACCATCAAAATTGACTGCAATATGTATATGATCAAGTGTCAATAATTTGAAGTAGTCAAGAAAGATAACAAAGTACCATCCAAATTGAGTGCAATATCTATATGATAGCTATATGATCAAGTGTCAATAATTTCAAGTAAAGAAAGATAACAAAGGACCATAAAAATTGAGTGCAATATCTATATGATTGTGTCAATAATTTGATAATTTGAAGTAGTCAAGAAAGATAACAAAGGACCATCAAAATTGAGTGCAATATCTATGTGGGAGAGTACACAATATCTAAGGGGGAGAATACAATGTAAGGAAGGAATAAAACGAGTAACAAGAAGCATATGATTGTGTCAATAATTTGAAGTAGTCAAGAAAGATAAGAAAGGACCATCATCAAATTCAAATTGAAAGATCAAGTAGTCTTCTTCATGAAGAAGAAGCATTAACTAGGTTCATCATTTAAAGTGTTCATTTTTTAATGAAAAAATTTATGAATAATATGGAATGAATCATTGTACATTATGATAAATCTCGTATTTAATGATTGACGATGAGATGATGCTAGGAAATGCATCGACTCTTAGGTTTTTGTTTGTGGTAGGTTCTCAGAACATCAAGTGGACAATGGATTCGCAACTCTGGTTCAGTTTTCTGATATTGGTTGCGGTGGATGTATCGCGCAGGGTTATAGCCCTAGATGCAGCTTTCATGTCGCTGATTTTGGAGATCTTAAAGGTTTTGTGTGCATTGAATTATGGAGAGCTGTCACTGTACTTGAAATGTTTGTGGTGATTGATGCTGAGATTGTAATTAATGATCTTGCTAGGGCAGAAGTTGCAATGCATGAAGGTAGTATTGGGTTCTGTTGGATCTTGAAAAGTCGTGCCGAGAGGGGTACAGCCAGAAGCAACAAAGGTACATTTCAATTTTCATCACTTTCTCAATATTGTTCATAAGTGATCCTATGAAACCAACATTCCCAATTTATAGGTCAGTCGGTCTCTTTTTGCCTTGCATTATGCACAACTTTATTAATTTACTTTTCCATGGATGGTTCTGTGAAATTAATTATCGCTATTAGCTTTACTTGCTAGTTGTGTGCAGGTGGAGAGTTGGTTTGCTTGAGCGCTTCTCCAATTACATATTGAAAGGCTTAATCAGGTTGTCCATAAGTGCATTTTATATGTTCTTCTGCGGGGCATAGCAAATTTATCAGTCAATGAGGATGTTGCCAAAGTGGTTTCTATGGAAGGAGGCATTAACATTTTCATAGCCCTTGCCAGGTCCCCTAATAAATGGGTTGCTGAGGAGGCTGCAGGGGACTGTCGAACCTGTCTCTAGGAGAAGAGCACAAGGTGTTGACTATATTCTCTTTGTTTAATTTTTAATCTAAAATCTAAAAATGAAAAAAATGAATCTTTATTTCCCTCTTTATTAAGCACCATGCCTTCATTGTGCATGTTGGTGGTGTCGCATGCTCATTGTATGCATTGGAAGTGCAATGTAAATTATAGTTGTCATTATTGATTGGAAAAAATGGGATGTTTGACTAAATACTCCTTCATTTTGCTATCATCCAAAACATAACAAGTTTTCTTCCTCCTTTCCAAACAATACATGAAGCTGATTTTTGTTTTCTTTTGCTCAGGGGCCATTACAAAGGTAGGTGGAATAAGGAAATTGGTGGATCTTGTATTGAAATGGCCTTCTGGCGAGAAAGGGTTTTGGTAAGCTACAAACTTTGATTTCCAAAACTTGACACATAAAACAATGAAACTGACAATTCTTTGTATCTTTAAGATTTCTCTTTTCTAATAATAGAGCCATGGGAAATCATTCTAATGGATAGATAGGCCTCTTTTTTTGTCTCTGCTTCACACAAAAAATGTACAAATAAACCTCATAGTCTCGAATGATGTCTTGATGTATGATGGATTTGCTCCACTTTTGTCTCAGAAACAAATATTACTTACTTGGTATAATATTCAATCTCTAAATAGATTTTGAAGAGAAATGTGAAGGAAGACAAACTATTTGAGTTCATTTTAGGGACACACTTTGCAGAATGTGCCTATCATTACTCCTTTTAGGTTTTGAATCATCAAGGATGGGAACCCCTTGTAAACTGGAGTAGGTTAAGATAGTTGAAACCTATGTTTTCTTATTTTTGTAGCATGTCCGCTTTAAGGTGACTAAGCTACATGTGATGCATTTTTTGAATGGTGTGAGTCCAAAATTTTGAACTTGTTTTGTGCATTGATGATTGCTACCATTGATCAATGGAAATGTTTTTTATTTCCCCACTGCTTGTATTTTCTTAGTAGAATTGGCTTAGCTTATATCTTCTTCTCATTTGTTCACTTTAGGAACACTCTTTACAGAATGTGCCTATCATTACTCCTTTTAGGCTTTGAATCATCAAGGATGGGAGCCCCTGTAAACTAGAGCAGGTCAAGATGGTTGAAACCTAGGATTTCTTGTTTTTGTAGCATGCTTGCTTTAAGGTGACAAAGATACATGTGGTGCATTTTTTGAATGGTGTGCGTCCGAAAGTTTGAACTTGTTTTTGTGCAATGATGATTGCTACCATTGATCAGTGGATGTGTTTTTTCAAGTGTCACATTTGATCCATTTACAACTGTTACCAAGTCTGATACATGGACACTTTCTGCAAATTCTTAAATCAAGGGGAGAGAACTTTGGAGTTTATAACATTGTTTTGGAAGTAGTATCATTTGAGTGGTTGCAAAACTATTGTTTAGTCAATTTAGTGTCCTAAATTGCTTTCATTCATTATCAACCAGACCTAGTAAACTGATGAAGTGTGGTGCACCATATGTGCTTAAGAAACCTATTCCTTACTTCGTTGTTTTGTGTTTTATGTTATTTTTAGGGGGCGGTTTGGTTCTTTAAGATCTAAGGATGGTTAATCTAAAACTATGGAAATACTTAAGTGAATCTAAATTAATTTTAGAAGGAAGAAAAGAAAGTGTACTAAAACTATTCTATTTTTCATAAAAGCAAACCAAAAGCTAAGGGTTAGTTAAGTCTTATTTTGGTAATCAAAGCATCTATCTATTCTGTTTATTAGTCCTAATCCATGGATCTATTTCTGAAACTAAGATTGATAATTACAATGCCCAACTTAAATGAAAGTAGAAAATGAATCAACTATTGTACCTTTAGTTACCTCAACATTCAATTGTAAGGCATGACCCTATTGAAATGGAGTTTAGCAACTGTTTGTACTTTAGTCTGCTAAGGTCCTAGAATAGAAAACAAGGAATGCAAATAAAAATATCTAAGATGTATTTAGTTACTCCAATTATTCAATTTGTAAAGAGTGATCTTCTTGAAGTAATGTTTAAGTAACTAATTACACCTGTTTAAACTAGAGAACTAAGAAAAATCTGCAAATGTATAACTCAAATTTTCATTTCATTTAATAATTCAACCATCCCTTCTTAAAACATGTTCAGATTAATTCCTTTTTAGAGTGATTTTTAGGAAGATTATTGTTGCAATTAAGTGAGGGTCTTGAAAGTAAAAGCATGTAAGATCTAACTAAAATAAACTAACGTATAATTGACTTGTCTGCCACATTCAAATGTGAAGTGTTTAACCTCTTGAGATGCCTTCAAAGAAATCAATTATGCCTTAGTCCTTGGAAAGAAAATGACAATAAGAAAGATAAATTCAACTACTGTATGTGTGAGATATTTAACCATTTAATGTAGAATTAGCATATTGAAAATGGCTTTCATAAACATCTGTTGACACAACAATTGACAACTATGTTCTAATGGAAATAAAAGACAGGAACAATAAAACTAAACAATTGTGGTTTCTTAGCACTTCAATCCTTATCCCAATTTTGAAAACATAGTCTCTATTTCCCTGAAATGTTTTGGAAGAGTAAGTCTGCACAATTGCAATTTATCATTAAACTATTTGAAAAATGGAAATGAATCATAAACAGAAATTGCTAAAATAGAGTAAAGGAAATCTAACTAGAAAACACAATAAAAACCTCCTTCAAAAGCAGTGGCCCTTTGCAACTGATGTGGTTGAACTCCTAGCTTGTTAAAGGTGCAATCAAGCAAGCATTTGGCAAACTGAACTTCTTTATTATGATAAAAAAAAAGGTCTGGAAGTAGAGTATTCACTTAGAAATCTGAACTGTACTGAACTATCTATCGATTCTATGGAACCAATATTTAAAGAGAAATTACATAAATAATTGCGAGTTAAACTAGCTACAGGTGTCTAACTTGAATTGCAATTGAAATAGGATTGTTGGACTCATGATTTTCTACGAAGAGCAAAACATGAGTCCTACTGTTGTACATAACGTTCTTTGACTTGTAACTTTCACCATGAGTTTAGGCTCCTTTTTATGTCGATTTGGATTGTGTGAGTAGGATAGAAGGTAAGATTCTAGAAACACCCATGTGGCCCAAATCCTCAACTGACACCTGGAACCTGATAAACCATAAGAGTGGCTACGAAATGCACAGTTAGCTGCAGAACAGGCTGCATTCTGTAGCTAAATTTCAAAAACTTATCCAAATAGCAAAATCATGAAAATATAATATGAAAATCATTTAAATGCATCCTTAAGAAAAAACCTTAGCATTCTTCATTGAATAGGGTTTATGAACTTATGGAAAAGTGGTGGAATGAGGTGAGAAAAACTGAAAAATAGAGGGTAATCCTGAGGTTCAACATAACCCCACTGCAAAATTATTGCATGTCCTCATGCAATTTTCCAAAATTATGAGTTCTTCTCCATTACTACATTTGCTCAGATACCTCAGCTAGGACATCCAACCTTATTTTTTTGTTCCTCTTTGAAGTCAATGCCATTCTTGGCCTTTTCATAAGAAGTTTGAACTTGAGGTTTATTATTGCTCTGTTCAGTCTCTTGTTGTTCTTCTTCAAATTCCTATTTTCCTTGTGCAATAGTCCTAGCTGCAGAGTAGTATTATCATGCATTGCTTTGTCCAACTTGTTTTGTTCTTTCCAAATCTCATTCTCCTGCTTGATGTGCCTATTCAATATCGATAATTCATAAATATCTCGCTTAAGAGTATCAATTAGAGGTTCTTGTGGATTGACAAGTGGTTCTTGGTTCATTGAGGCACTTCTTCTTTCCAATGACTCTACATAATAATATATCTGCTGCTGGACTGGATCTATACTAGGAGATCTTCTGTTGGGGCCTTCTTCAAAATGATAAACAAGAGGGTTTTGAGGACTATACACAGGATAATTATCAACAGGTGATGGAACTGGGGTTTCCTCTTCTATATTTGTGAGCTCTGTCCCTCTGGATGGTTTTTTTCTTCATGATGCCTCAGAGTCTAGAGCTCCTTCTTAGTTTTGGAGGACCTTCATTCCCTTCATTTGTGACTTCACTCTCTTTCTTTTTCTTTCCTTTAGCCCTCATTTGTTTCCTAATTTCTGTCAGTTCCTTAGAAATTAGTTTCTCATCATTCCTATGTGGTGAAGTTTCAAGTCTGTTTTCAACAATCACATCAATTTTCTTTCTTTTACTTCTCTTGACATTCTCTTCCTTGGGTGGTGATTCTGGTTGTTCATGAAAATGATTCCTAACAAGGAATTCCTCCAAAGTGTCTCCTATGCTCCTTAAGTGAAATTCAATCAATATTTTCACCAATCTATGATGATGCATAATGGTCTCTATGGATTGTATTCTCTTTTGTACATTTGAGGCCATTCTTCTTAGAATATTGAGCAGAAAGAAAGGAAGGTTGATTTCACCATTTTATAGGAAATTCATTAATAAACGGATATAATAAACATACATGGTTCCAAATCTTCCTTCACAAGTTATAAATTTTTGCAAAATCAAAAGCATATTTATCCATTTTCTTTTGAGAGCAGTACTTGGGATTCCTTTTCTAAAGACTGAGAAATCCACACTTGGGTTTTTAAGTATCACCTTCCATGATTCATTATGGAATTATTTTTTCTTGAACCATCTCTCTCCATGCCTCAGAAGTTCTGTAGCTTTAGCCAGGAATGACTCTGTCACTGCAAATTTAATGTCCCCAATATCTACTTCGGTTCCATCAAAAGACTGATCAAATGATTTGGTAATTTCCTTATGAAAACCATTAAAAATTTTTATGACCCTCAATCATCCAGCTTGCTGTAGCAGTTCTCTAATATGTGGGTATGCTTCCATGTATTTTACCCCCACTAGTTCTGTTCTAACAATCAAACCCATCCTTCTTATATGCATAGTGCTTTCAACCTTTAGAATTACCCCTCTGTTTTGTGGAAATGAATTTGCTGTGGAGTCGATGGAGATGAATGAGCAAAGGATCTGATGGAGGGTTTATGATAAGCTGTAGGAAATAAATAAGTGATACGGTCTTGGAGAGACGTAGACAAATAGGTCACGTCATGATCATGATCGTTAGTCCTCAATCAAGGATATTAATGATGGACCATTATGAAACTTTATATGAGGGATATGGTCAAGATATATCATGATGAGGATTGAAATCAATTCGAATGATGGATTGTCAAGGAACATATGAATATACATATTATACATGTTTCATGTTTTTAATTTTGTTATTAAAAATATTTTTTTACATTTTACCTCAGAACTTAACTTTTTTTGTTTTTTGTTTTGCTTGATGTTGTTCCTTAGGTACTCTTTTGTAGCATGGTGGCCTTCAAACATAATCCTTTAGTCCCTTTGCAATCATCATGTCAAAATTGTTGAAGTGGCTGCAGAATCAAATTAACTGCAAAATGTACTCAGCTGCAGAATGTATTATTATTAATTTTTTTTTAAGTATGGAACATGAATGGAATGAGTGAGAAATATGGAATGAAAATGAAATATGACTTATGGAATGAATGTGAAAATGAGATGAATGAGATGGAATGATAGCGGAGTGTGATGGAATGAAACTGAATTTGCAGATTATGAAGCTGCAAATATGAATGTAGTTTTCACTTCTTTATTACAGAAAAAAAAAATGAAAAATATAGGATGTCAGAGAGATCTGATTTTCACCCTATATTTTCTGCATAAGTATGCCAATCATTGATTGGTTTTCATACTTATACACTTTATTTATTTATTTACTTTTATTTTTTAAATGTAGGAAAAATAAAATCTAAGTTTGTGAAGAAGAAGAATTCATCTTCACTAACTCCATATCAATATTATCTTGAAATTTCTTGACAAACTCTTCTTTTGAAAGTGGTTTATGATATAATTTCAACTGATGACCATTTACAAGAAGAGATACCTTTTCTTCATCTATTGTTATGATCTTCACTGCTCCATTATCAAAGACTTTTTCAATCTCATATGGCCCAAGCCAATGAGTCTGAAACTTTCCTTAAAAATCCTTTAATTTTGAATCGAAAAAGAGTGCCCAATCCCCTTCTTGAAACTTTTTCTCTTTGATATACTTGTCATGCCATTTAGTCCTTTGTTGTTGGACTATATTGGTTCTTTGGAATACATCTTGTCTGATTTCATCTAGTTCATTAAGTTGCTCCAGTCTACGCTTCTGTGCTTCTGATAAATCAAGTCCCAATTGGACTGCCATCTTGAAGGTCTTGATCTGAAACTCTATAGGGAACAGGACTTGCTTCCCATAAAAAAGTTCATAGGGAGTATGTCATATTGTGTTCCTCCATGTAGTTTTGTAGGCCCATAAGGCTTCAAGAAGCCCATCTGCCCAATCTCTTTTGTGTAGATAAACAGTGTTAGTGAGAATTCCTTCAATCACCTTATTGGTAGATTTAACTTGACCATTTGCTTGTGGATGGTAAGGAGTAGACTTTATATGCTTGATATTGTAATCTTCCACAAGCTTTTTCACCATATTTGATGTAAATTGAGTGCCCTGATCTATTACAATTTCTCTTGGAACACCAAAATGAGTGAAGATATCCTCAAAAAGAAAATTAACTACAAATCCTTTTATTAGCAAAAGGTAATGCTTTAGCCTCTACCTATTTAGTGACATAATCAGTGCATACCAAAATACACTTCTTTTTTTTATATGGAGGATTGATATGTCCAACAAAATACAAGGCCCATTTTTCAAAATGTTCAATGAGTACCCGAGGTTGCAATGGCATTTCATTTGAAGGAGCAGGTTTCCCTACCCTTCGGAAACTGTCACACCTTTTGACATATTCTTTGGCATATTTGAAGATGGATGGCCAATAATATCCTAAATGAAGGATTTTGTAGGTTTTCCTCTTATCACAAGGTTCATCATGACATGCCTTAATAATTTCAGGAATTTCATCTTCTCGAACACATCTTCTGATAATGAGATCTGTACCTATCTTATACAATTCATTAGTAATTCATGAATATCTTGCACTTAAATGAATGATTCTTCTTTTCTCTATAGAATGCAAATGTGAAGGTAATTTTCTTGTAACTAAGTAATTGGCAATATCTGCAAACCAAGGGGTTTGAGTAGTTCTTGCAAAAAGATATTCATCAGGAAATTTATCTTCAACTGGAGTGTCATATTTAATATTTTGAATTCTAGATAGGAAATCAGCAACTGTGTTTTGTTTTCCAAGCCTGTCTAGAATAGTAATTTTGAATTCTTGCAGGAGAAATAACCATCTTGTAACTCTGCCATTAGTAATATATTTATTCATTAAATACCTAATTGCAGAGTGATCTGTATCGACAAAGGTTTCATAGCCTGTTATGTAATGTATGAATTTTTTGATAGCATGAACAAAAACTAAGAATTGCTTTTTAGTTACAATGTAATTCAATTTTGGGGGAGTTAAATTCTTACTTGTGTAATAGATGGCATAGGGGATCAAGTCTTTTTGTCCTAACATAGCTCCTAGAGCTGTGTCTGAAGCATCTATTGAAATGTGAAAAGGTAGTTTCCAGTTAGGCCCTCTTAAGATGGGTGCTTCAGAAATTTTTTCTTTTAGGGTTTCAAATACTGACTGGCAGTCAGAATTCCAACTAAATTCATAACCTTTGGTGAGTAATTTGAAGGGTGTGGATGCTATTTTGGTGAAATTTTATATAAATCTTCTATAATACCCTGTGAATCCTAGAAAACTTCTAACATTCTTCTGGCAACTTGGAACTAATAACTTGGAGATGACTTCAACTTTATATTTATTAACTTTAATTCCATCTCCTGAAATGTGATGTCTTAAAACAATTCCTTCAGTAAACATCATGGAACATTTTTCATGACTTAGTGAGAGGTTTGCTTCCTTACATCTTTTAAGAACCTTTTCCAAGTTTTCTAAATCTTCTTCAAATGTATTACCATAAACTGTAAATTCATCCATATACACTTCTACACAATCGTGTATTAGATCAGAAAAAATTCCTAGTATTTCCCTTTGGAATGTTGTAGGTGCATTTCACAATCCAAAAGGAAGTACTCGGTAGGCATAAGTCCCCCATGGATAGGTGAATGTGGTTTTATCCTGATCTTCAGGTGCAACCTGAATTTGGTTGTAACCATTGAAACCATCCATGAATGAAAAATACTTATTACCTACTAATGTATCTAACACTTGATCTATGAAAGGCAAAGGAAAATGATCCTTAAGGATATATTTATTCAATTCTTGATAATAAATGCATACCCTCCATTTACCATTCTTTTTGGGTACAATCACTAAAGGAGAAACCCACTGAATGTTTGAAATTGGATAGATGAAGTTTACATTTAACAACTTTTGCAACTCTTCTTTCATAATTTCCCTAAGATTTGGATCCATCCTTCTTTGAGGCCATCTGATAGGTTTGAAATTTTCCTCAATGTAGATGTGATGTATACAAGTCTTAGGACTAATTCCTTTCATGTCAGTGTATTCCCATGCATATGCAGATGAATGTTGTTGCAATGTTTTGATTAACTTTTCTTGTTGTAACTTTTCCAAGTTTTTGTTTATGTTCAAGGTTTTCCCCGGAAATATTTCAACTGTAGAGCTACCAAATTCTTCCATAGAGTAAATAGACATCTGCCTAGATGACAAATATACAATATTGGATTTTTCTTGAAATTGATCATGTTCATATTCTAGAGATTATTCATAATTTTCTATTGCATTTAAGATTTGGACATCTTCACTAATGTTTGAAATAGTAAAGAGAGGTTGTATATCTTCTTCATCATCAATCCATTATTTGTCATTTATCTCTGTGATTGTTCTTGCTAGAGGATACAAAATGAATTTCTTAGTTGAATTACCATCAGAAATATACATGTCACCAAATCTACAGTTAATGAAAGCATTAGCTGTAGCCAACCAATTTCTTCCTAGTATGAGTGGGTGTCCTCCTAGATTGTTCTTAGGGGTTAAAATCATAAAATCAACAGGATACTCCCAAGAATCTAAAGACACTGAAATACCTTCTAACATACCATCTGGTTTGATTACAGATCTATCTGCTAATTGTAGTAATGTAGGTGTATAAAGAAGATTAGGAAGTTTGAGTTGTTCCATGGTATGTTTTCTCATGATGTTTATTTTTGCTCCTAAATCAATCAATGTATTTGGAATTTCTACTCTATTGATATGTGTTTTTACAACTAGACTTCCGGGATCTAAATATTTTTGAATGGCAATCTTTCCCGTCATTATGTCTGCTATTTTTCCTAAAGCTGGATTCTTTTTATTTCTTTTATTTTTCTTCCTGGTTTCTTCATACTTAACTCCTTTATTGTTTTAGCTACTATTGGAATTTCCTTGATGGCTTGTAACAAAGGTATTTTGATGCAAATATTTTTCAATTCATTTAGGAAATCATAATTAGGCAACATAATATGATTTTCTACTCCTCTATCAATTTGTAATCTTTCAGGAAAAGGAGGTGTAGAAGTAGATATTGATGGTTGCTCTATAACAAGAGTTGAATTTTTTTTTGTTTTTTCTTTTCCTTTTCAGAATTTTGGTTTTGAAGAGCTATTCCTTCTTCAAAACTTTTATTGGGATGTAGAGGATCTTCCTCAGAATTGTCTTGTTCTTGAATGATTACAGAAGGCTTCCTCTTTTCTAATATCCTACCAGATCTTAGTTGGAAAACATTAAGATCTAGAGGAGTAATCATATAGGTTGGAAATTGCTGACCTTCTATCATATAGGTATTCTGAGGATTTTTATTGTTAGGGTTTGGTAATGGTTGGGCAAGTAACTGATTTGGTCTCTGAGGGAATGTTAGTGAGAGTTGTGGATTTGGGTTTTGGATTGGAGGTTGTTGATTTTGTTGATGAATTTGTTGGGGAGGATAATTTGGATATGATGGAGGATATTGATAGTACTGATAAAATATTCCATATGGATTTTTCATTCCTTGAGCCCAAGGTTGAGATTGAAATTGAGATTGAGGCCAAGGTTGTTGCCAAGAATTCCAATTTGGTGGGGGCTGAGTATTCATTTGGTTGTTAAACCTTTGAGTTTGTGGCCCCTGCCATGGTCTTCTAGAGACAAAAAAAAGAGATTATGTAGGATTTGATGTTGTTTCTTCTTGAAAAATAGCCTTAAGACCAGGAATTGAAGGACAATTCTTAGTCTCATGACTTTCTGAACAAATCATATAGGTTTCTATGACTTTTGCTTCAAGAGGAAATTCTCTCAAAGCATGTTTCTTTCTGCATTTTGGACAAAAAATTGCTAAAGAATCAGTCTTAGCCTTCTGCTTGTTTTGTAACTTCAGGTTGTCTATTTTTTCACTTAGACTCCCTAAAATGTTTGTTTTGAATTCATCAAGGATGTTTCCAATTTCTGCCCTACTTACTATTCCAGTTGTAGATTTGTTTACCCTAGCAAGAGTAGGATCTCTTGGCCCTTTCAAAATTTTTGATTTTCCTCTTGAGAGATTAATGCATAGTTCCCCAATATCAGGTAATGTAAGTTGAGATATGTGCCCCTTCCCCATCATGTTAAGGATATCTATCCATTCATCTCTAATTGTTTTCAACAAAAGAGCTTTTAGAGTGTCTTGATCGAGATTTTATATTTTTTCTCTTTTAATGTTATAAATAAATCTTTCAAGTAAATCCTCCAAATTTTCATCCTATTTTTTCATCGTCTTAAACACTTCCTCTTTATGATTAATAGGTATACAATAGTCCAAATACCTTTCTAGAAATTCTCTCTTCATATCATTCCATGTCCTAATAGACCTAGTGATTAGACTCATGAACCATTTTAGAGCTGCTCCTTTCAATGTTGAAGGAAACAATTTGAGTTTTTGATCATCTTGTAGATAATCGTAAGTTCTGCACAAGACATCAAATTCAAATAAAAAGGTCTCAAGGTCTTCACTTTTTAATCCATGAAAGTTTGGGAGAACAGAAGGTGAGATATTTTCATGGTAGCATTTGTCTCTTCATTTATTATAGGGAATCCAAAAGAACTCTCAATTTCCCTTCTACCTCTACCTCCTTCTGCATTTCCCCTACATCTTCCTCTATATTCTCCTCTACCTCTACCTCCTCCAAATAGTACATTTTCTCCATTAAAAAATTCTCCTTCTCCCTCTCCTCCTTCTTCTCCTCTTCCTGCCATGATAGATTCTTCAGAGCTGATATAGGGTTCAACCTGCAGGGTTAGCTGCCCCTCTGGTTCCTCTATTAATGGTATGTTGAAGAAAGGTTGTTCTTCTTCCTCTTCACTAGGGATTTCTAACTCTTCAGCTAGAATATGTTCCCCTGTAGAAGTGAAAAAGGTTACTCCTTCTGTTGGAGTCCTAGGATCCTCTTCCTCTAAGATTGCCTTAGTGGATGAAGTAGGAGATCCTCCTAACTAGATATTTGATATTAGAACTTCTAGAAGTCTATGACTGGTAAAATGTGGGATATGAGTTTGAGATGGTGGTGTACTACTTCTTGGTCTAGGTGGAGTGAGTGGTGTTGTATGGATTAAACTTCTACCTCTAGCTATGAATCTGCCCCTAGAGTCTCTTTCTCTACGCATATAATTGTTTTTTTTTTAATGTAAGAAATAAGGCTACTTAGTTACATTTCCCTGGCAACGACACCAAAATGTTTAATAAATTTAGTTTCCTAAATTGATTTCATTAATTATCAACTAGGGCTAGTAAACTGATGAAGTGTGGTGCACCATATGTGCTTAAGCAACCTATTCCTTACTTCGTTGTTTTGTGTTTTATGTTATTTTTAGGGGGGGTTTTTTGTTCTTTGAGATCTAAGGATGGTTAATCTAAAACTATGAAAAGACTTAACTGAATCTAAATTAATTTTAGAAGGAATAAAAGGAAGTGTACTAAAACTATTCTATTTTTCATAAAAGCAAACCAAAAGCTAAGGGCTAGTTAAGTCTTATTTTGGTAATCAAAGCATCTATCTATTCTGTTTATTTGTCCTAATCCATGGATCTATTTCTGAAACTAATATTGATAATTACAATGCCTAACTTAAAAGAAAGCAGAAAATGAATCAACTATTGTGCCTTTAGTTACCTCAACATTCAATTGTTAGGCATGACCCTATTGAAATGGAGTTTATAAACTGTTTGTACTTTAATCCGCTAAGGTCCTAGAACAAAAAACAAGGAATGAAAATAAAAATATCTAAGATGTGCTTAGTTACTCCAATTATTCAATTTGTAAAGAGTGATATTCTTGAAGTAATGTTAAAGTAACTAATTACACTTGTTTAAACTAGAGAACTAAGAAAACTCTGCAAATGGATAACTCAGAAATTTAATTTCATTTAATCATTCAACCATCCCTTCTTAAAACATGTTTAGATTAATTCCTTTTACATTGATTTTTAGGAAGATCATTGTTGCAATTAAGTGAGGGTCTTTAAAGTAAAAGCATGTAAGATCTAACTAAAATCAACTAATGTATAACTGACTTGTCTGCCACATTCAAATGTGAAGTGTTTAACCTCTTGAAATTCCTTCAGAGAAATCAATTATGCCTTAGTCCTTGGAAAGCAAATGACAATAAGCAAGATAAATTCAACTACTGTATGTGTGAGCTATTTAACCATTTAATGTAGAATTAACATATTGAAAATGGCTTTCGTAAACATCTGTTGACACAACAATTGACAACTATGTTCTAATGTAAATAAAAGACAGGAAAAATAAAACTAAACAACTGTGGTTTCTTAGCACTTCAATCCTTATCCCAATTTTGAAAACATAGTTTCTATTTCCATAAAATGTTTTGGAAAAGTAAGTCTGCAAAATTGCAATTTATCATTAAACTATTTGAAAGCTGGAAATGAAGCATAAACAGAAATTGCTAAAACATAGTAAAGGAAATCTAAGTAGAAAACAAAATAAAAACCTCCTTAAGAAGCAGGGGCCCTCTGCAATTGATGTGGTTGAACTCCTACCTTGTTAAAGGTGCAATCAAGCAAGCATTTGGCAAACTGAACTTCTTTATTATGATAAAAAAAAAAATCTGGAAACAGAGTATTCACTTAGAAATCTGAACTGTACTGAACTATCTTTCGGTTCTGTGGAACCAATATTTAAAGAGAAATTACATAAATAATTGCGAGTTAAACTAGCTATAGGTGTCTAGCTTGAATTGCAATTGAAATAGGAATATTGGACTCATGATTTTCTACGAAGAGAAAATTAGGAGTCCTACTACTGTAGGTAGCGTTCTTTGACTTGTAACTTTGACCATGAGTTTAGGCTCCTTTTTATGTCGATATGGATCGTGTGAGTAGGATAGAATCCATGTAGGCAAGATTCTAGAAACACCCATGTGGCCCAAATCCTCAATTGACACTTGGAACCTGCTAAACCATAAGAGTGGCTATGGAACACACAGTTAGCTGCAGAACAGGCTGCATTCTGTAGCTAAATTGCAAAAACTTATCCAAATAGAAAAATCATGAAAATATAATATGGCAATCATTTAAATGCATCCTTAAGACAAAACCTTAGCATTCTTCATTGATTAGGGTTCATGAAATTATGGAAAAGTGGTGGAATGAAGTGAGAAAAACTGTAAAAGAGAGCGTAATCCTGAGGTTCAACAACTGTGTCGGGAAGCGAAGTACATAGAAGATGCTACAGTGATGCCAATTTTAAACATCAAGAAAGGAAACTTTACCTATAAAGGGAGGCTTCCCTCTTTTATCAATGAAAAGAGTATGAGGTTGGGAACGTATGTAAATTTACCAGAAAGCTAGATATTTTTACAAGAACACTGATGGTAACAATAAATCCCTCAAAAGGATGTTAACGTTGAGAAGGAAAGGTTGTTCTATCTGAAAAAAGGAGAATTGACTTTCAGTTCCACCATCTGGAATTCATCTAAGGACCCCCCCTCTACCACTAAGTTCTCATAATCAAATGACCCTTAGATCACCTTCCCCCAATCCCCTCCACTTCTAGATTCCTCTATCATGCACCTAGTTTCCTCATGAAATGGGGCACATAATTTTTGAACTTTGATACCATGCTCTTACAATTATTGGTCTCCTTGTTGTCTTATGCAGAGGCTAGAAGAGCCATATAAATTTTCTCAAGCGTCATTGATATTCTTCCATCTTTGTACACCACATCATCATCCTTCCATATTACTAGGTTGTCATTCTACACTTTCGTGACCATTCACTTATCCATCATTCCTTCCTTCACCAAAATAGATTATGTGCTAGTGCATTCCCCAACCACCATAACACTATAATGGTAGTTGAAGATCTTAAAATTCAATGACCATGGCCTTGATAGAGACATAATGCCTCCCCACGATACCAATTTTATCCTCAATGTCTATTCCTTTTATTAGCCAAAATTTTTAGCCTATAGTGTGAAATCATGACTCGATGACTAGTACCTTAACCTATTGGTTTTTATTGTCAACAATTCTCCTCGAGCCTCCTAGTAGTTGGGGGAAAGAGATTCCTTAATGACCCTCCCTAATGGGCCCTTTCCAGTAGTTTTTGGCTGACTAAATCAACCATATTCATTTCCCTCCATATGATTCTTATTGGGCTGAAATCACCTTAATTTCATGCCCATCAAAATTGTCCATTGGTTTCTATGGTTGGCTTGGAAAACATCTACGAGAAAAGATTCCTTGAGGGGGATATGACTATATTCACTTCCGCATGATTAAATTTTTCAGTTGTATGACATCATGTTGATGTCAGTAGCTATATACTCTTTTAATTGACCTTTTCTCCTGCTTGATGTCACCATCTCATTAGGTCCAACTATCGGAACTTTTCGATGGAGGGAGGCAAAATTTTCCTCAAAGGGAAGTTTTTATGGAAATTCTTTGATGCCTTTCTATACTTTAACCCCCATAACAAAAAGAAATTTTAAATACTACATTGGGTCTAAAATTAAGGCCTCCTAACACTTCAATTAATTTTTTACTGCTTGGAAAACTCCCTTTCCACATGGTCACTATCTTCTTTTCCATATGGCACTAATATGTCTTTGCATGACCCCTATTTTGGGTCCATGTGTTGTTTTCTACTTCTTCCATGCATCCTCTACTACAATCATCAATGAACATCATCCTTCCTATCAATATGGTATCATGATTTTCTATCACCATTTCTCATTGGTGTTTTCCATACGCTAGTGGTAATGATTCTCTGAATGGACTACTCAATGGGTAAACTCCACAATTTTGTAGCTAAACTTCAAAATGTCGACTAAAACCCTTTTTCATTCATCATTGGGTTCAAGACCCAAATTTTTTCACACTTGATTGATTTATTTCCCATGTTTTCAATGAAACTCGTGTACCACACAACTACACCCTACTTCACCATGTTGCACTCCATGTCACATCCTAGTACTAACAATAGTGACCATCAGGCAGCCTGCATAAGATCCATCATTTTGTAGATAAAACATTCCATGATATATAAAGTGGGATATGTTGGTAATAAAAGAAGTCTAGGATTCTCTAAATCCAATAGTTGTTTTCAACATGTGCTTTAAGTGGCTCTCAAAAAATCTTCTTCAAGCAACATGCTCCATACTAGCTATTATATACATGCAGCCTTAATGGAAATTGAATGTTGCTCCTTTTGAACCAGATTTAAGATGTTCAGGGAATATTAGTTTCCATAAGTGTACCTAAGATTATAGAATCACGAAGATGTCTTAATGAGAAACTATTCAATACATGAGACTCACTCATAGATTGACTCAAGGCATATGGCTAATAGGGTGATTGTCAGGAATGCCAGGGATCACACAAGGTATATGTGTAGACCAACAACTTCTTCTTCTCGTCATACCTTTAGGTGAAAGGAATAGAACATCAAAGTTGTGTCTTCCATAAACAAATCACCTCCTTCATAAATCGGTAAACAAAAAGGGTCATCAAACAAACATCCTCAATAGATGTATGGCTCAACCATAGCTCCCTCTGAATATAAGGAAGGTGATCTTGTATAATCATCAGGCCACTTGTAACTTGTCTCTTTTCTGCTATAGACTCTTAGTTCCATGTGCCAAAATCATTAATCCGCTGCTATGACTTGCCTTCTGCAAGAATATTCATCAAGATATAATACCATGGATTCTCTAGCTCCCCATGAATCCTTGCATTATTTGATTAGAATCGTGAAGATGAGGCTTTATATGGAGAGCTAGAAATAGGGTCTTCTATGTTTCTTCTTTCAATACATTCTCCATGGGTTGATGAAAAGGCTTGCTTGAAGAAGCCATTTATGAGCTCTCAATAGAAAAAAGGGTATCATAGATCTGCTCGATTTTTGATAGGTCCTACTAATGAAGACAACTTCAAATGTTGCAGAGAAATTGAGTGAATATTACAAAGGGATATGCTAAAGAATTTGAGAACACTTTTTGTAGACTGGGATCATAGACATGGTGAACATTATACAGTGCTTTCAATTTTTCTATTACAAGGCTTCAAGATTATGAATTATGATCTGGGTAACATCTGAGCACACCTTTTCTATCGTTTCATAAGTACCAGCCTTAACGTTGTTCAGCAACCTTATAGTAGCAACAAAAAGTAGAAATTTCAGCTTTATGAACTCACTCTATTAGAACTTCGAATCATTTACTGACAAAAGATTTATCAGAAGTAAAATGATCTCTTGAAGCTGCATCCACTTTTATTAAGACCTGAAGTAATTGTTGCTTCAATCCCTTCTGCCTTAAAATGATAATGTCTTATGATGCCCAATGCCTTAGTTTGGAATACTCAAACAATCTTACCATACTTCCGGATTTGAGTCATAGATAAATTTCAATGATAGGGAGCTTAATGATGTTCTAGATATTCAGATATTATATCTCCAAAAGATGTCACAGTGTTTAAGCAAGGGAGATTATAACATATTATACCTTAATTTATAATGAAGCCCTTGATGTGACATATGACTTTAAACAAACCTCTGTCCCTAGTCTTCTTGTTTAGTATTGTGCCTTGATATGAGAAATATAATACATCATAAATCAGTGACTATAAGAACCATTGTGATCCTTCAAAATTTTTAACAAGTCAGAAGTCAAACTACCGCAACACGGTTTCCAGCTTACTGTGTTTAAGGATACCAAGAATTCACGTTGTCTCAGACATATTTAAATTTCAAACTGTTGAGAAGTCTGCCCTAATTAAGGGTTAATCAATACCGCAACAATGCTTCACCTATAGTCTCACCTTAGTGGCATCCATAGGGTCGCAGGCATATACATGCTTCAAGGAAACCTTGAGTAGTCTATGAAGGCAAGTCTCCAGGTCAATATCAAGCAAGTATATTCAGAATCTTCCCCTCATATGAAATGACCTCGACCTGGTGTAATGATATTTCAAAGATTTGTTGCAGAATATTGGGTGGAAATCGAATTTAACCAACCTTCTTATCAACATACCATCAAATGTAATGGATCCGAGCCTCAGATTGGGTTTCTAACACGGGCCAAAAGTTGAGGCTATCATCAACCATATTCAAATAAAGAAAATCCCTTGATCCTTGAAACAATCAGGTCTTCCTTGATTTATTTGCTATTCCCGCAGAGATTAAACAACAAAATCCTTATCATTTCATAACATAAGAGATAACCGTAACTAGAAACCCCTTTCAAATATTCCTTCCCTTAGATCTTCAGAGATTCCTCAAGACTAAGAGAATTCCAAAGTTAAGAATCTGTTGAATGCTTGAGATAGTGCTCGCCATGGTCACTTCTAATCTTCGATAAATATCTCAACTTGAAAGAGATGAAAGTTGAGCATATCAGGCTACAGGGAGAGGAGAACATGGAGGATTTTCCAAGAATTTAGTGATTGATTTCTCTTCCTTGGGCTTGCCTTTACCTATGCTCTGATACCATTTTAATTTTTCAGGATAACATGTTATTTGCAAACATAGTTACTTCATAGATCTTTATTAGCCCATAATACTATTAGCAATCACATATCTTATTATCACATACACAGTAATTGAAGAAAGAACATAGATGATCGAAACAAAAGACAAGCAAAGACAAGATAACACATGGATATGGCGCAAGGCAGGGAACAACCCCAAGACTGGGAAAACCCTTGATCAATTCTTCTTATTATTCATAAACAAATGTTTAGCAGAGAGAGAGAGAGAGAGAGTAAAAGGACATTAAAGTCAATACTGACTTCCCAAATGAAATATCTGACCTTAGACTATAATTCTGAATACTGATAAGGTCTTCTTGAATTGGCCCTTACTGATTAGGGTTACTTGCAATTCATTAATATGCTACTGAAGGATGTCCTACAAGAATTCCAAAATTATCCAAGCACATCATTTATGCCCAAGTAACTATTGAAGATTGTAGCTCCTAGTTAGGGTAAGAGTCATACTGCAATAGCCCATACAAATGTATCCAAAACAGCCTTATAAAGCTGCAACTTCTCTTCATAATAAGTTGAGCTTCCTCTGATACAAATACATACTTAATCTAGACCTGAAATAGGCTTCCGAATTTACCAGACTTCAGTGAATATGAGTTGTGTTCAATCTTGGTGGATGCATACCCTTCTCGACGTATACTTATAAAGGTAAGGCCTGTAGCCAGCTTGAGATGGTCTCCAATAGGTGCAGCTTGCTTATAAGATTACACCCATATGATTTAAATGATCCTTATGTCTGCGGTTAACCTAAAATGTAACTCGAATCTTCAACAGAAGATGGATCACCCAGATCAGACCACAGATGTATCCAGATATGACTCTAAGGAGCTCAGCCTTCTTCCCAAGGGACTCGGCCCATCAAATAGCCCTGACATTACACCAAAGAAGCCCTACATTCTTTGCTGGAGACACCTTTACCCTGCGGCCATCATATGAGAGAGATAGGATGATTAAAATGAGGAAGAAGGCTCCTCTTTATATATAAGATGGAGGGAAGGCCGACCTTAAAATTTGGAGCCAAATTTGAAATTTGAATTTTCAATTTTTCCCACATAAACACAATCATAACTTATAGAATTTCTTTTTGAATAAACAAATATTTTTTTGACCAAATTTGACGATATTTAGATTGATTTTGGTCCTCTCGAAAAGAGGGATTCAATGGAATGATTATCTTCATCAACTAAGTAGACTTGAGTGGAATTTGGCCCTAGTTGCGAATTTCAACACTATCTCTATCTTTCTGACAAAATAGGCATCCTGGTTAAGATCTGGATAGCCAAATATTATCCAAATGGCTTATTTGACTCTTGCAAAGCTGACTATGTGACAATGTCTATTCCATAAGAAGGAAATGCTAGCTAATCTGAATGCATTCCATATTTTCCTACCCACTTGCCAAATCATCATTTGTCTTCTAACAAGCCCCATGCCAGTGAGTTGGACCAACAACAAGAAGACTATTTTTAGCTTTTATCCAGTTTTTAAGCATCTCAACAACCTTGCATTACCACATTGCATGCTTAGCTGTTACAAAGTAAATAACAACCTCAATAAATCTAGCTCAATGAAGACGATTGTTAACTGCTAGGACATTTTGAAGGACCAAACACCCAAGAACTTGACTTTTAGAAGTGTGAGATGCCTTGACATCTCTGAATACATCCTAGCTCATGATCATGAACATTAAATTTCCAATTGAGGTGATCAGATATTGATCAACATAGCCCAACCTTATCACAAAAGTTCCTTTTCTTGGTAGTCAATGGATAGGTTTCTTGTAAAATCATCTCCAATTCTTCCAAATAGGTCTAGACGAATCACAATGTAATATAAGCAAATGCCGAACACTCATCAAGAATCATTTGGCACAATGCCACGAATGCATAATGACCAACAACTTGAAGGTTGTGAGTAAAGTTAATATCACATGAAGATATCCATTCTCTTGTACATTAATCCCACATCAATCCTTGATGAAAAGGGTATTTTGGCATGCCATCTTCCAATGAAGGTAGAAAGCAAACCCCACCTGTCATCTTTCCATTAAAGATGGTCCAAATTGAACGTGTAGCCATACCAATCTTGATGACAATCCAAATAATCCTAATGTAATTGGAAACAAGTTGCCATGCCTGCGATGTCCCTGTTTAAGTACCACACAAACCACAAATCTTAAAAACAGTAGTTGTGCCTACTACTAACTATATCACAGAGGGAAAAATGGTCAAGTATACGGTGTATATGTAGGCTTAGTTGAGATTGAGTCATTTTTCTATTTATATTGATCCTTTTTCTTTGAGCTTAGGCTGGAACACTATCCATCCCGTACATAAGTCTAAGAGGATGATTATTGATGGTTGAACTTGAAAATGTACTATGAGTTTCTAGTTATTATCTATATCTTCAATATACATTGTACAATTTACATGTATATCATTCTTCTACTGTCATCAGACTGCTGTAACTAGAAATCATGAGTTGAATGGATTAGCTAATTTCTATCGAATGGTAATGAAGAAGAAAATTCCATATTGTTGGATTAAGGTGAAATTTTCATCTTTCTTTCATGAGGTGTGCTTCTTGTTGGTAAAGCTACTTCCCATCTGAGTTTTCAACCATGCTTACAGTCATGATGGGGTCCAATGGTGATCAAAGGTTGTTAAATCCCCATTTCTAGATCTTCAGAAGATTTGGATGTAAAAAAATATGCAAATTGCCATTCCTTTGAAGGCACAATATGTAATGCAAACAAATTTTATTTTACATTGGGGAGATTTCAGCCCTAATATTACATTTTTTCATCAATCCTCAGTCTATTATTGGAGTGTCAACATATTATCTTTAGAGCGGTCCAAAGAGGGAGTAAAATTTTAATTTTAATTTTTAATCATTTGGAAAGGATTTGGCCTCATATTTGTGATTTTTGGTTGGTAAATTTGATTGAGTATATGTTGATACTTTGATTGGCAGCCACAACATTGACTAGCTGGCGTCTTCTGGTTACGTTCTGTTCTCTGCATATAGCATTATGGTTGAAACTGTATGAACATAAGTCATTTGATGCATGGGTTGTAATGGGATTTGGTATTTTGAATGGTATCTCTATTGAAATTCTGAACCTTTGTCTCGGTTTTAACTCTGTTGGTACACCCACTCTAAATTTGAATAAAGCTGTAGGAAGATCAGTTGTAAATGTGAGTTGAAAAAGTTTTTTTTTCTTTTATCCCTTTAAAATTTGATGATATAATCTAATCTTATTTATTATTTCTACTATTATTTTACAATATTCCTTAGGAGACCCATTTTAGACCTCAAAATTTCTCTAATGAGAGGAAAAAAATAACTTGGGACATTATCCAAAAGCACAACATTTTGGGACCCTTAAGATGTTATCTATGGTTCCTTGAATTAAAGAACTTAAAGCACTTATTCAATGGTTGCTATATACCAACTATCTATGGACAACCTTAGAGAGCAATACGAAACACCCATATTGCAAAACACTAGATATCCCTCAAACCATTAAAAAACTAGAGAGCATAAGTCTTTAACAATCCCATTTTAACCAGGATTTGGCTTCTATTACCAGGTTTGCTTCTTTACGACATCTGGAGAGAAAGGAACTTTTGCATATTTAGAAATAGTTCCCTTCCTTATAGCTAACATTGGCTCTTCATTCAAAGGAACATTTGAGAATCCATCCCAGTGCAAACCTGGTTGGACTAGGACTCAAAAGTAGAAGCATCCATTCTACAATACTGGAAACTACACTCGTGTACCCCCTCTCTCTCTTGTACTCTCCCCAATTCTCCAACTATCGCATCAATTGGGTATCTTCTCTCCACAATTTTGTAAAGCTTAACTTTGACGGAGCATCAAAGGGGAAATCTAGTCCTATTAGATTTGGTGGAATCTTCAGGGATCACTGTGCAACTCCCCTCTACATCTATTAAGGACCCATGGGGCACAATATAATGCAATTAAGTTGAAGGTTTTGGAAGAAGGAATAAGGATTGTGCAAGCTCAAGCCTACACCAAGGCGGTGGTGGAAGAAGACTCGAAAGTAGTCATCATTATGATTGACAAAATTATAAATGGTATGCCCTTGTGTAAGGCCTAGGTCTCTTGCAACTAGAGAATGGAAAGCCTATTGAATCAAGTTGCCTCCATAATTATGACTATTCCTATGATCATTCCCACCCATACTCGTAAATCAAGAAATAAAATAGAAAACAAATTTGCCAAATTGGCCAATGAAAGATGTTTTACTCAAGTCACCTCACTCTTAACCTTATGGAACTCCTTTAGTAACTCTCCCCTCAAACAAGATGTCAAATCTTAGCCCAGTGAGACTCAAACTCCCTAGGTAGGGTGCATGCAAAATGTGAAGGTATGGGGCTTACTCCATCCTTCCTTTTAGAGAGCCTATTAACCAGATGGATCATTTTCACCCTCATAAAGAGTTAAAATACCGCATACACACCTATTGATGTTTTTTTAAGTCATATTTTAGACACGCTATAATCAATGGCTGCAATAGGTGAATATAATAGCCTCCTGCTCAACTAAAAATTTCAAGCAATATCTAACATCAAATATAGGAGTATAGAGTGGCCACTCTACTTTTGGCTTACCAAACCATCTTTCAAAATCCTTCGTAATTCAGTGGTCACATGGATAAAATAGAAGTCGAACAAGGACCAGTGCTCCAACTAAAATAGAGATTCAAGATATTGACAACACTTTCTTGGCTTCCATACGTTTTAATGTCACATGCTCTGGGAATTCCGATGCAGTGAGATTCAAAGTAAGTCCCTCCAACTTTTAGTAAAAGTTAAAATTGCACTCAAAGTTAGTATATTGGATTTTCAATACCAATTGCTATGGAATTTGAATACCATCTGCTTCATTATATTTGTTAGGTTAGACTATAAAAACCAAATAAATATGTCATTTGAAATATTTGAATTCAAAGATGGAAAAACTAAGCAATTGAATTTACTAATTAGGTTTTTATAAAATATTGAAAAATATACAATCAAAATTACTATTTACAAAACTGTATCCATGATGATTTGAGAAGTAAAAATATACAGAAATCAATCATGAATACAATTCCTGGTTAAACAATGCTCAAAAAGGCCTCTCCAAAACTAACAAATGAGCTTTTCTTTCTCCCCATCTCAAATATTAACCGTTTGTGAATGAAACGAGAGGCATCACTTCAGTGAGGGTGAAGAATATTCTGCACGCAGCAAGGATCCATCCTCATCGTGTCATGATGAGTATTTCCATGATTATACCAGTGATAATCATGAGTTATGTGTTGATGTTAACAATTCTAATACCCAAACATAATTCCTCTTCCCAAAATTTTAATCTTTGAAAGAAAAATTTCGCCGATCACAGTGTCGACGCGTTCGCATGGCAATGAATGCGTACAAATCTTTTAACAGGAAAAAGATGGCAGTTTGAGTGGACTGCAAGGCGACACAACAATATAAAGGAAATTTGATCCAAAGAGAAAAGTCGTGTGTTCGATTCTCATTTCCGTTCCGTGAAACTTACGGTTCGCGGACACTCTCACGCGGCAACTTCGGTCAGTGTAGTAGGTGGGCACCTGTCCTTCCTGATCGCGACTCCCAGGGGACGATAAGTTCGCTGGCTCTCCTGAAGCCAAATGTAACATCGGCGCCAATGATCAAATTTGAAGAGATGGTCTTAATTTTATGCAGTCCTTTCATAGTAAAAAGCTTAAAGAAAAATAACGTTTCAATTGACAAAATTATATTATTTTTACATTCATTTTTAATGAATTTTTTTTATTAAATAATTTAAAAATTTTAAAGAAAAAAAAACATTTCAATTGACAAAATTATATTATTATTACATTTCATATTTAATGAATTCTATTTATTAAATAATTTAAATTCCTAAAAAAATTTTATATATATTTTTGTGTTCAGAGGTGTTTATTGTGGATTGTATGATTTTGTTAGTATGACACTCAAAGTGAAGAAATAAATGGTAGTCTAGAAGCTTAGACGGCAAGGCTATGTAGAATACAATTAGAGCATAAGGAAAGGCTATTTAGACTTTTTAGAATTTGGTTTAAAGTGAAGGAAATTTAGGATTTGGTTTAGGCTAAGAATGTTAGTGAAAAGAAAAACCATTTAAAAAAATAAATCTATTAAAGTAGTGTCATTAGACTCTCTTTTTATTTTCTTTAAGATTCCATAATAATTATTCTATTTTTCATTTATAAAATAGACCATAAATTCTTTCCGAAGATCTCAAAGTTTATTTAACTGTAGAATAACTGAGAAATACCTTGAATGAAAATTCTTCACAATTAATTTAATTTGACAATATTTTTTTAGCTATAGAGTCCAACATCTTCACAGTATTCCTCTACCAGCCTTCTACACCTACACATAAATATGTGGGTTTATTGAATTGAAATAAATAAAGATTTAGCTAAAAATTCCAAATCATTTGTTATGGCCAAAATATGAAGCTAGTGCCTATAAAAACAAACTTACATGTAAAATTTTTGAATTTACACACAATGCATACTATTAATATTTTTACCTTCTAATTATCTAAATTATATATTTACTACAAAATGACTAAATTAAGTTTAAACACTTCACAATTTAAACATTTCACATAATGTAAGTCAGATAAAGGAATAATTCTTTCTCCAAAGTGAAATGCCAATAAGTAGATGCACAAGGTTATTTGTTTTGAGTGTGCATGAATCATATTTTTATTTTTATTGTTTTTCCTTTTTTTGGTTTTGGGAGTTGTGTTTTTTTTTTAGTTTTGGAAGGTGTTCAATAATGTCTATATGAGAAAAAGTTAATTTCATCCATATTTTTTCCAAATATTTTTCTTTTTTCAACACTGGTTTCCTCACAAGTTTCTCAGAAAAAACAAAGTTCTTGTGATTCATATAGAACTTATTTCACTAGTAAAAAATGATGAAATTAATGACTAGGTGACTAAAAATGTTAAATTTGCCAAAGTAAAGATCCTCATCATCTCCATGCTCTATAGTGCATTCATGATGCTCTGTAGTTTTAAATATCTGCAACAGTGTGCCCAAAAGACAATGGAGGCCTAGGAAAGTAAATATAAAATCTATGCTCTGTAGTTTTAAATATCTGCAACAGTGTGCCAAAAAGACAATGGAGGCCTGGGAAAGTAAATATAAAATCTAGTTAAGAATGGGAAACAGATATGACAAAGTCAACATTTGGAAAATCTATTGATAGGAAAATAGGAAATGTGGTTGGACTTTTTTTTCTCTTTTGATCTTTCGTAATAACTATTGTTTTTTAAATAAATATAGTACAAATTCTTTCAAGATTATGAAATAAAAACTAAGTGTGGAATATACAATGAATACCTGGAATGAGAATTGTACACATAAAAATATTACACCCATGAAATCAAATAAATACTTATAATTGGATATTAAAATAAATCCAAAAGCAATTATGCATACCTCTTTACCTAGTGAACATCGTGTGTAATGTGTCTTGATCATGGCTTCAGGGCTATAGGGTTTAAAAAAAACTATTGTAATCTTGATCTCAAAAGAACACATAAATAACCATTGAGGTAGAGAAAACAACATTTAGGGAATATCTGCAGCACAAAATATGTAAACATGAAAAAGAGAAAAGAGAAATCACACAGAGTGCAGTGTAGTTCCACTCAAGTTAACAATACATTACCCTCTACGCCCTGCTTCTTTTCTCTCCTCAATTGGAATAAATATAGTCTAGATATATAACTATATAGCAGAAATAAAATCTAAAATTCTCTCCAAAATCCCTTGTGTCCTGAATAACTTGAGGTGTCCTGAATAACTTGAGGGATTGAAACCTCCACACCCTAACTCACAACGCTTCTTCTTCAACATGTCTTGACGGCTTTTTGTTTTTTTCTGCTAAATATGGTTCATCTTTTTCCTTTTCAGAGTATGAATCATCGTGTTCAAAACTAGTTGGATAGCCTTGGGTGGTTACGTGATTTCAGGACTATCTCTATAAGTTGTTGTTTGCAAACACCGCCAAATGTAAATGGAGAATTAACAATGAATTGGTGAGGAATGGGAGACTGCGTACTCTAGATTCTATTCACATCAAGCTGTCATAGAACAAGGAAACTCGCAACAAGGTCCTGAGGATCTAGGCTTCTGGCCTCGAATTTTCAGAAATGTCAATTTTGTAATATTATTTAATTTTTTTTAAAAACTAGTAAAAATCAAAATATAGATTTTTTTTGATGTGCTAATTTAGCTTAGCACTTCTCTGACGTGCTAACACTGATCGACGCTAGTATTCCTTTTCGTTTAATATCCGCAAATAGCAGTCCTTGAATTACGTCAATGGTCACCACCGAGCAAAGGTGAAAAATGGTGGAATTATTCGCAGCAATTAAGTGTCACTTGACAATTTAAATGACAACGGTTCTGGCTTCAAATTGTAGAGGTGGCCTTGGTATTGGAATTTGACTATCAAATTAATTATGCGTTTGTTTAAATTATCTTGAATTATAATTTTAAAATTATAAAAGAATAATTGTAATATAAAATACTTATATAATAATATAGTAATAAAAAGATAATTAGGCTGATAGGTCTTTCTTTTGAATCAGCTCATCTCTGAATTTTGTTTATATTTTTCTTCTGCAATTAACATGTGTTCACCACCACATTTTTGACATGTGTCCACCACCACATTTATGCTAAAATCTAATATCTGTCCCACTTTAGCTATTGATATGGATTCGCTAACTCGACGACGATGGTTTGTGAATAAATAACCCTTACTGTGTTTTCACTTACCCACTGCGTTTTGCATGAATATGACCTGGGAAAATAACCCTTACCGTGTGTTTTGCATGAATATGACCTAGGATATAGGAGTCTAGCCCAATTTGTAGCATTGAAAAGCTTATTCGTCTCGCTTGCATCATCTCAAATGTGTATTGTGACAAACACATGGACTAATCTGCAACGAATTAGTCAAAATTTTCAATATACAACTGCCTATTAATCTGGGCGAAAATGTTTTGAAACTCATATATTTGCTTTAGCATTGGAAGGGAATATATTTGTTTTAACATTGGAAAAGAACTACTTTGGATTTAGTCAAAAAATCTGCAATTGGTAGATCGGAAAGGGCAGTGGGTGCTTGTGAGGAAGCTCGACGCAAAAGCAAAGCCAGAAGAAAGCATAAGAATGTCAATCCATTTTAGTAAAGTTTTAGTGTAAGGGAAATTCCATAAGGACTTGTAAAGTGGCAATTGGTGCTTGCGAGGAAGCCAGATGCAAAAGCAAAGCCAGAAGAAAACATAAGAAAACATAAGAATGACGATCTGTGTTAGTCAAGTTTTAGTGTAAGGGAAATCCCAAAAGGACTTATAAAGATAAGGATGGATTTTCTTCCTAAGATTTAATATATGAATTTCATTTAGGTATAAGGGAAGATGTCTCAAATTTTGAGATGATGGTAGCTTTGATTTTTGTTTTCTTAGTTTTTGTTGAAATAGGTGTGAGTTGGGTTTGAGCAAAATCAGAGATTTTCACCATAATTCCAATTGGGTGGCAAGAAAAACCTTATATTTTCATTCAATATGGTGTTTGTGGGTTTCAATTTTTTCCATATTGCATTCAAAATTAGTTTATTTGTGATTTTCTCTAGAAAATGATTAATTATGGGCTTCACTAGATATCATAAAACTCTCATATTTTCAATGGGCTTTAATTGGATGTTAGGGAAGTGACATTCACAAAACGTTGTGGCGACCTTTATGCAATGGAGGATTTGAAAGAGTGGAAACAGAATGAAATATGGTGGTTGGAGGCTTGGAAATCCCAATGCAGGCTGAGGGAATTATGTCCTATGATCTAATGCATAAACAATTATGTGTCCATGGACATAATGGTTAGTACCATTCTGGCAGCAGGGGCTTCTCCGGCCATGGTTCATGCCTTTGAAGAGATTGAAATTTTACTCCTCATGCTAAGGGCTTGTGCATCAATATTGGGACTCTGAAGGTTGTAGCAGCTCAAAAGCCTTGGATATTGGATCCAATGGCTGCAGGGGCTTCTACATATAGAATGAAGAGCTGTTGGGAGCTTGTTGATCTTAAACCCACAGTTATACGAGGAAATTCTTCATAAATCTTGGCAACCCACAATCATACGAGGAAATACTTCAAAACTGTTATAATGCTTCATAAATCTTGGAATTAGTTGGTGCTTCTATTGGCTCAACCAAGGTAAACCCTTAATCCTTATGTGATATTTCAATTCCTATCAAGTGGGTTTTGATGATTTTGGCACAAATGGTTACAAGGGTCATCCACACTATTATCAATATGTGTTAATTACAATGTTGGCTTTACGCTTTACATCCAATCAATTGATTGAACTGGGGTATAGGGAACCAGAATCTATGATTTATTTTTCTTCGTTGTTGATAGACAGAGTAGGTATGGTGTGGATGTTTGCACCTTATTGGTTGATATTGCGACCGATATTGAAACATAAATTATTTATCTGATCTTGAGAATTTAGGAATTGAGCCTAGATTCAATTACATGGTCGCTAAATGAATATTATGAATGGAATAATTTTATCTTTTTATGATTTCATGATATTCTTCCACGGTCTACCAACAAGTGCCTTGTTTTCCATTTCCAATAGAGTCCAAACAAATGCTTAGATCGTCATGTTTTAATATTATTGATAGGATGTTGTTATCTTATCACTTGAAGCTCCAATGTACTCTGTGTTTCTCTTTTGATATTTAAGATTATTTACAGCCACTACCAAAGGTCAATTATTTAAGCTAATTTATTACACACATTTCAACCTTGGGTATCCCTAGTAGAAACCAAGTATATGAAATATCATTATCACAAATATCCTTCTGATACAGTACATAACACCCAATAATAGCATATTTCAATTTAGTATTTACATTAGCCATGGATGATATGAAACCCACTCTCAATTATGAATATAGGAAACAGAGTCTTAATAACAAATAAGCCTTTCACGTTTTACCTTAGCCTCAAACCTAAATATTTTTTATTTTAAAATTTTCAGAGGATGATATTCCTTTTCCCATGCTCTAGAAAATATTATTATGCAGAAGTGCAGATAGAACATGAGTGGATCTTGTAGGCCACTAAGGTGGGTCCAATATCAATGCGATCATGTCCTAGCTAAACACAGTCTTGTTGTGAACTCCCCAAGCCATTAAGAAAACATGAGCACCTAAAAGAAAGTATTATTATTCCATTGTTCAATTATATCCTCATATTAAAAGCAATATATGTATGTATATTTTAATTATTGTGTAGATATGTACAGTTTTTCACAAATGATGTTCTGGTGCATGCTGGCCCAAGCTCAAATTCTGGCCATTACTACTGCTTCATTTGTACATCTAGTGGCATTTGGTATGCTTTGGATGATAATCGGGTATGCATTTTTTTTGTTCCACTGCTCTTTGAAAGAGATTTTTTATGTTAATCTTGTTCTTGTCCTCTTTTCTTTTTTAGGAATCTCCTTTTCATAGCTATTATGTTGTGTTGAGAAATTCCAATGCAATTTCTAATTATTGCAGAAGGTTGGATCAAAACTATGTCAAAATAATTTGGACTTTGTTTTAGATTCTAAATGAAATGTTTGAGTCTCACAAAAACTTTGTATTTGGGCAGAAGCATAAGGTTTAAAAATAACACTACTAATCAGGTGAATATGGATTGTAGGTATATCAAGTAAGTGAGAATTCAATATTAGACCAGAAGGCTTACATGCTCTTCTATGTACATAATAGAAGGGCAAAAAATCAATCAATATGTAAACTTGAACATCAGGGCAGTGTACCCAAGAATAATAAAGGAAAACCAGCGAATGTAGTATCTAGAAAGGAAAGTCAATAACTTGATTCTTCAGATGTTTCTATTTTAAGAGAGTCACTCTATCCTAACTCTAACAATGCAAGAGTTTCAGAAGCAAATGATTCAATACCAACAAAGGAACCACTTTTAGACATGAATTCTCTTTCAGATGTTGCAGAACCCAAGCATAATATGAGGCTTCCATCTTCTGCTGGGATCATTGTTAAAGCTTCCCTCTACATGGAACTCAAATGGGATAAAAAAAGGAAGTATGGTCACTCAAGTTGTTGCTAGCAATGGGCTGCAAGATGTTGCACCTATTAGTAGTGTTTGTAGATTGGATTGTGGAGCTAATAATGAGCATAATATGGCTAAGAATTCAGTGGATAATACTGATTATGAGCATAAGACTTCTATACATTTGAGAAACATTGTTTCCATCAAAGGGCATAAGATTGTTAAACTCTTGGAAAATGGGGATATAATGAATCATGAGCATGGTAAAAGGCATTCTCCTGCCAAGGAAATGCCAGATTGTAAAAATATAAATCAGGGTACTGCTAGTGTGCCTTGGGTTGATGAAGGTCTTATGGATGTTCAGACTAATATTAGTCATGTAAAAAATTTGGGGAATAATGATAGTAATATTTCAACATCAGGAAATATCTCTATAATAGCACATGTATTGAGTCAATATTTAGATATAGTCCGATTTATCTGTTTCTGATTTGAAAAGCCAGTTTTGTTTCAACTTTCTTGGAATTATTAGTGTCCATTTGCTTCATAACGTCTGGATAGTGGAATTTGACATAATTCTGCCATTTAACTCTGATCTTTGCAGGATCCTGGAAATGGAAATTGCTTACTATCTAAAGACCATGTAGATTTAGGAGTTTCATTAAAGACAATTGAACCTAGTAGCCTATCTAATCTGATAGAGGAGTGTAGTTTGTTGCAAAATCAAGATTCCAATAGCTTTTTGCACAGTAAAAAGGTGAGACTTTGGAAGCAGTACTTAGGGCTTTTGAGAATCATACTATTTTCCCGGGGGCATTTGCTTCTTAGAGCTCTTAATGTTCCAAGAAGAAAAAGTTCCTTCAAAAGGAAAAATCGGTATCTTCTCAAATCCAAAATTTCATCTCACAGCAAGTCTATGAATCTACTGAAGCATGATACAAGATTTCTTACATCACAAGATACTTTTGTATCCAAAAAGAAAAAGAGAACTACTGTAGCTTCTTTGGAAACACCACTTGTCACAAAATTTGTTTGCTGACGATTGGTGTTTGTATATTGTACTTAAAACCTTGTGAATTTTGTTGTAGAATTAAGACTTTCTTATATCATTTTTGAATAATATACTCATTAAAATCAGTATAAATATGTATATTTTAATTACTATGTAGATATGTACCGTTTTTTACAACATTTGTTTGTTGGCTATTAGTGTTTGGTGTTTGTATATTGTAAGTAAAACCTTGTGAATTTTTTGTAGAATTAGGACTTTCTTATTCCATTGTTTAGTAATATCCTCATATATATATATATATATATATATATATATATATATATATATATATATATATATATATATATATATATATATATATATATATATATATATATATATTAATTACTACGTAGATATGTACAATTTTTCACAACATTTGTTCTCTGACTATTGGTGTTTGTATATTATATCTAAAACGTTGTGATTTTTGTTGTAAAATTAGATCCCTCAATATTATGATAGGTAAAAAAATGCACTAATGAAGACATACTACTAGGATAACCAGAATATTAAAATACCCATGATAACATGTAGCTGGAAGCCATTTTTAAAAGGTCACTTTATGATGATATTATTGAGCATCTAATAATAAAAATGTTCACTTCATCTCACTGGTGAGTATGAAATATGGATATTGGAAATAGAATTTTCTAAACGGGTACTTGAGTCGCAATATTTTAGGAGTGGGTATTTTTGTCACTGGCTAGGTTTATTTATTTTTTATTTAGAAATATTATAGGTTAATTTATTTTTTATTTAGAGATTTATGATATGTCAATTTTTTTTAGAAATCGTACTTATTTTAAATTTTTGATTTTTTATAAAAATATTTTCCATTTTTAAAACTTTTATATCTTAATATAAATGCTCTTGTCCAAATTTGAATGAAAGCAACAACGTGGTGTGAGAAAATAAAAATAAAATCTAAAACCAAAATAAAATTAAAATATCTACGGCATACAGATTCCCCATTGACCACATTACTTTTGTAGCAAAGGAAGCCCCATAGATATTTAAATATATTAGGTGAATTAGCAAATTACTGTTGGTTATGTGAGTTGTCACAACAAATTTTGGGAGATGCAAATTAGTAAACAAATAATTGTTTATTTGAATGTTTTTGTATAATTTACTATTTTGGTTTTGTAATTTTTATGATTTATCTCTCAATTAAAAGTTAATGAGTCTTTGTGGTTTATCTCTCAATTAAGAGTTAATGAGTTGTTGTGATAACCTTGAACTAAGAATTATTTTTATTAAAATTTTTAATTTTAAATATGTAATATGAAATATTTTGGCAATCAAATAAGATATTTTGATGGATTTTAGAGTATATTTGATGATCTTCAAATGTATTTTATTTTCAAATTATATTTTCGTAATTTAAATATTAAAATTTAAAAATTATAATAAAATTAGTGCAAAGTTAATAAAATTAAGGTAAATATATAAATTAAATATTATTAATCCTTAATAAACATTAAAAACTCCATATATCTCAATTTGTTAAAATTAAAAACTCATAAATTAATTAAATTTTATGTTTATTTAAAATAATAATAATAATTACTATTCATAAAAAAAACTAGTATAAAAGTAAACCATTTATTTCTTTAAAAATATATGTAACAAGATTCCAAAAAAAATGTAAAGATTCTTAAAACTAGGCAAAGTTAAGCATTACCCATTGTTTCCTCTTAGTAAAAATTGCCCATTCTCGAAAATCAATATTTCTTCACAATGGTTTTAAATCTTTCATTGGTAAAATAAAATAACTTGAGCATTACCCATTGTTTCCTCTTCGTAAAAATTGCCCAAAAAATCAATATTTCTTCACAATGGTTTTAAATCTTTCATTGGTAAAATAAAATAAAGAAAATTAATCTTAGTCAACTTTCATCATCTCAATATTTCAACTATTATTTTAATTGTGTGTTACTAACTTAATAGAAACATGCTAAACAACATAAATCTAATACAACAATTATTCTTTCAGTTATTATTTTAATTGTGTGTTACCAAATTAATATAAACATGTTAAACAAAATAAATCTAATACAACAATTATTATTTCAAATCAAAGTACAACTTTTCCAATTCAACAATTCCAATTTAACAATCCTATCGGCCTCTCTTTGCACCTTTTGGAACAATTGCTAGTTTTATATAATTTCGTAAGTGATATGTCAGACATGATGATGAAGATGTAGCCCTACTTAGCTTACAAAAAAGAAGAGGCTTCAAGTTATTATATTAATAGAGGAAGATAATAATCATTCCTTCTATTTATTTAAAATAAAACTAATTGACATGATATAAATGTTGGTACATAAATAACGTATACATTTTATTATACATTATTTTTTAAGACATGGACCTAGATGCTCTCTACCTCCAAGTCTAACCAAAATCTGCAAAGGCGAATACCCTAGCTCTATCATTGAGTTTCAAGTTATCATCCTCAAAGGCAAAGACCCTAGCTCCATCTTTGAGTTTCAAGTTAACATCCTCAGTAAAGCTTCTCTCAAGTCCCAACACAACAACACAAAAAGTCTCAATTGGAAAAAATATCTAGTAAATCATTTCTCAAATCTCGACAACAAGCACAAAAAACCTCAACATAAAAACAAGTGCCAGTATGCTTGGGATTCATGTCTAGCCCTTAAAGAGATAACAAAACCCACAAAGATGAGTAGGAAAAGGGAAGGAAAAGAAACCAAAAAATATTATAGGAGCTGGGAGAAATATTGGTTAACTTGAAGACATAATTAAATTGATCTCAGAGGTTTACCGCTTCCATGAAAATTATGCCTTGGAACATCGAAGGCCTTAATTATAAAGGCAAGTAGAGGCTTCTAAAATTAAAGTGGAAGACAGATCATCCAACATTTTTATGATACAAGAAACAAAAAGTCTAAGTGGTGTTATCAATCAATTGATCAAAATATGGGGACAAGATTGCCAATTAGTAGTGATCAATGCCTAGGGACAATCAATAGCATAGTGACCATCTAGAACTCTTAAGAGTTTTGGTTTCCCAATATGTTTTCCTTTTATAGAGTTTTAACCATTCAATTTCAATTATAGAATCCTCAAAATTTTGCTTTCTTTCAAATTGTTTATGAGCCTATGTTATCCAGAGACAGTCTAATTTCTCAACTCCATCAAGCAAATCAATCTTCTCATCTCCTCAAGGCCCTAGATATTTCTCAACTCCATCAAGAAAATCAATCTTCTCATCTCCTCAAGGCCCTATATTCTTGGAGGTGACTTCAACCTGATCAAATCACTTGAGGAAAATAAGGGAAGGATCCAAAAATTAGAGGGGGACTCTGCTATGATTTCAAGATCTAATGAATTCTACCATTTGTTGGAACTTGACATCACCGACATACAAAATTGGAACAACCACCGAGGAGGCTTGTAAGAAATAGCCTCCATATTCGATTGAAACCTCATCTTAGAGAATATAATGGCTAGGGATATTTCATGGAAGCTTCCAACCTTCCAATTCATGGATAGGGTCATTGGCCAATCCAATTAGATATTGACATCAAAGCTTGACAAAAAAAATGACCTTTCTGCTTGGAAATATTCTTAATACATCATTCGGTATTTCAAGAGAGTATCAAAGACTATTGGGATGAAATGGAACATATAGAAGGCACCACCATGTATTTCCTACAACAAAAAGTTAAACACCTCAAAAATCAACTCAAATCTTGTAACAAAAAGAAATCTGGAAATATCCTTCAATCCAAGCATGACCTAGAATCCCAAGTGGAAAGCATTTAGCAAGAAGAAATCCATAAAGGCAGATCTAATGAATTAATTAAGGAGGAAGGTCAAGTCCTCACACAACTTGGAGAAAGGTGCAAGTAGCAAGAGATCCTTTGGCAGCAAAAAACTTGAATATGTTGGTTAAATGAAGGGGAGAGAAATATGGCTTTATTTCACAATTTGATGTTTCAACATCACCACCACAATTGAATATCCTCATTAAAAAATTTGGAAGGTATCAAGATTCAAGAACATGACGATATGGTGCATGAGCTAGTTTAGTTGTGCAGGGATCTCTTGTGTGACCCCAAACCACAAAGGGATGACATTATTTAAAAAATTGTATAGCACATCTTACCTCTAGTTACCAATGAATAGAATGAAGCCCTCCTTTGAGAAATCACATTGGAAGAAGTCAAATCAATGGCAAAGTCCAAGCCCAAAAAGAAGGCTCCAAGACTAGACAACTTCCTCTCATAAATTATCTAAACTTGTTGGTCAACAATCAGACATGATCTCTGGGAAGCAGTGGAAGTATCATGAAGATCTCAATCCATAATAAGAGCTCTTGATGCCACCTTCTTTAACCCGGTCCCTAAGAAAAACAATGTGGAAGATCCCAATGGCTTCTGCCATATAACCCTTTGTAATGTCACATATAAAATAATCACCAAGATAATATCGAAGCAGCTTAAACCACTTCTCCCACATCGTATATGAACTAAGAAAATAGGTTATGTGGAAGGGAGAAAAATCCTAGATGGAATTATGATTTCCTATGGAACCATTCATTCCCTAAAGATATCCAAAAAACAAGGCATGTTGCTAAACTTGATGTTTCCAAATATTTTGACAAGCTCAATTGGTCCTATATACTCTAAATACTTCAAGCCTTTGGATTTGATAATTAATGGATTCATTGGATCAAATCTCTCATTTCCTCAACCTTCTTCTCTATACGCCTAAATGGATCTCCCACTAAAACTTTCTCAACTTCTTGAGGTATTTTCCAAGGGACATCCTCCCCCATTCCGCTCATTATGGATGTGGAAGGACTGGGTAGAGTGGGAATCTTAGATAAAAAGATCCAAGGATTTTATTTATTCAAAGAGGACCCCCCACTATCACACTAGAAGTTTGTAGAAGCTCAAGGTGTATCTCAAGTATTGGAGGGCTTCTCCCTCATGTGAGGTATGGAATCAATAAATGGAATCAATAAATCTGAATCTCAATTTGTTTTTCTTTAATACTCCAAACATTGCGTAGAACCATATAGCGAGAAATTTTGACTTCCAAATTATAAAGTTGCCCTCAAAACATTTGGGAGCTTCACAAGTGGATATTCCCTTCAAACACAACCTTTGGGCACATCTCATTAATAAATTCAACAATAAGATGGCCAATTGGATGTTATGATCCCTCAACATTGTAGGAATAATTGTTCCTCTTCCAATTAGTTCTACAAGCTCATTTGATTTATATTTTTTCTACTCTCATGGTTCCCTCCATCCTCAACACATTATAGAGCCTTCAACGATCCTTTTTGTGGGGCAAGGCTAAAATGGAGAAAAGAAGGCCCTTAGTAGCATAGGATAAACTATGTAAACCCAAACTTAAAGGAGATCTTGGTTTAAAGGACCCATCAACCCTAGCCATAGTCTCAAGAGCCAAAATCTGGTGGTGTTGGCTACAAGGTAGACAAGATTTAAGGAAGCACATCTGGCTTCAAAAATAGATAAAACATGTGCCAATATAGCAACTAAATGGAAATCCCTTTAGATCAATGGGATCTTCCATTTGTAACTTGGAAATAAGAGGCATTTATATCATCTATCGACATTGCTTTTGGGCCATACGAGATGGAGAATTGGCCTTATCCTAGGCTGACTCATGGAAATAATTATGAAAGCTCGAAGATCATAATGATTTAAACACTCTTCGATGCACTATGTAGACATGGGGCTTGCTAAAATTCAAATATTATTGGGTTAACCACAACTCCTCCTCTTCTTGGAGACAATCGCTAGAACTAATGAACATGAACCCAATGAAGCAATATGGTCACAATTCTGGCAGAAACTACAAGACCAATGAATCATGAATCTACTCATGTGTACAATCTTAGATGGGGATATGGATCAAACAAAACATTATCAACTAGAAAATCCTAGAGCCTCGAGGCAGTAGGTATAATGAGATCCCTAAGGCCTCCATATGGAAAAATATCTGGAAGTAAAAATTATGACCAAAAAGTCTCAATATTTCTTTGGCTTCTCGTACAGGGGAAAACATTAACTCGAAACAATATCCAAAAACACAAATTTTTAGGACCTTGATAGCCACCCAACATCCCTAACCGCTGTTTAACTGGTTGGACCAAATCACAATAGTAGAAGACTAATAAATAAAGTAGTGAATACGCGGCATTGGCCCATGGTTTTCCCTTTTTGGTTGTTTTGACCCCCGTTATTTGCCCATGGTTTTTCCTTTTGGTTGTTTTGGACTTTAATTGCCCATGGTTTTTCCTTTGGTTGTTTTGGACTCTGCATTTGCCCATGGTTTTTCCTTTTGGTTGTTTTGACCCTGGTAGGGAACCATGGTTTTTCTAAGTAGCTCTGCCTACAAAGAGGAGGAGGAATGAGAGCAACTCATGGAAAAACAAATTGGGATCTCTCTTTGTGATATTTTTGAGGGCTCAGGCGAGTTTTCAAGAGACGATTTCAGGGGAGATCCTCAAGCTTCCTTCGGTGAGATTTGAGAATCTCACCTTAGTAAGCAAACCCAACTTCGGTGGTTTCTCTGATCACACTAGCTGGTTTAGTTTATTTTATTTCTTCAGTAAAGGGAGAATTGTGCATCATTTTAATTTTCTAATATCGTGCCAAGCTCACGATTCCACTTTACCGTGTGATTGCCCATTCTTCACGCATGGTCAAATTGTATTGCGCTGAATAATAATAAAGTGTTCTCTTGAAGTCCATGTATGTGTATTTAAATGGAGATTCATAATACATCGTATGCACCTTTATGCTTATGGAGTTTATGGATATTTTAATCATGCACCTTTATGGATTTTATCGATATGGGTATTATAATCAAGTTTATGCTCATATTATTTAATGGCATTCTTTCCATATATTAAGAAGTATGTTACTCTAGTTTGTCATTTTATCAAGCATCATTACAAAATGGTGTCATTTCTTTACTGAAATATATTACAGTGGTATCAGAGCCTCATCTTGGCCAGTTGTGGGATGCCAAGGAAGGATAAACAAAAGGGTATTACTGTTAATTGGGAAGGAAAAAGGGCTAGGAGCCAAGGGAAAAACGAAGGGGAAGAAAGACCAATGGGTGATCACGAAAATACCAAACTTGAAGATGCTTTACAAAGGATTGCTGACACTCAAGACACCATCATAGAACTCCTTAAAGCGCAGATCGGGCAACCTAATGTGCAAAGAAATAATGGGGAAGGAGGTTCCCATTCAAGTGGGGATGGTCCACCGCAGGAGTATATCAATGTTCGTAGCAACGGCCCATTACGCGAACACGTCAACACTCGAAGCAACCCTTTTAGTCGGCCAACCATGCCTCCTTTTTTGGATGACTCTTCCAGGGAGCAAGACTGCCCTTCACCTATTGCAAAGATAGTTACCGCCTGGATGAAAGAATATGATACGTTGCCTCCCAACGTGAAAGCAACTCTGAGCCTTAATGACTTTTACTACATGAGAAGCAAACAACAAAGGAAGGCAACCACATATGGAGTCATCAGTCAAATGTAGATTTGCAAAAGGTTGTGGGAAAGGTAACTCTTCCTTATTTTGATGGATCGTCGAAGTGTTTAGCACGGTCATGGGTACAGAAACTGGATACATATTTCCAGCTCAATCCCATGCGGGAGAAGGATGCCATCAAATACGCCACACTTCATCTTGATGGAGAAGCACATGAATGGTGGCAACATGGTATGACCACTCTGGGACATGCCAGCATCATCTCTTATACAGAATTCACACAGAGGTTAATAGAAAGATTTGATAGGAAGGATCCTGAGATATACTTCCGTGAGCTAACCCAGCTCTGACAGACTGGGAACCTTGAATCTTATGTTGCAGAATTCCAGAGGCTTGCAATAATGGTCAACGACCTCTCCATGACCCAGTTGGTCATGTTATTTATAGAAGGGTTGTCAAAACCCCTACAAGGTTGGGTTAGGGCCTACCAACCCACCACCTTGCAAGATGCAATTAACCGTGCAAGGGATATGCAGGATGCAGTACCCAAGAATAGATTCCTACCTAAATTCTCTATTCCTCAAAAAGGGAAGGAAGTCAAGCAGCAACAACAGGAACCATTTGGTAAGGGGAAGCTGGATGATGAGACCAGAAAAGATCTCAAAAGGAGAAGGCTATGCTTCTCTTGTCAAGAACCTTGGCACCGGGACATCGGTGTACTAAAGGGAAGGCCCATTATATTGAAGTATTTTCTGAAAGCGAAGATGAGGAAGAGAATCCAGAGCTCGATCAAGGGGAATCACAAGGCATGGGAGCAATACAGGAAGAAGTCCAGGAAGGAGTCATTGCCTCTCTCACAGGGGTCCCAAGATATCACACCCTCCGATTTAGGGGTACCATACAAAGACAAAAGGTTATTGTGCTAATTGATGGTGGGGCCTCCCACAACTTCATTGATGTAGAATTCGTAGCTAGAAGGGGACTAGCCACTGAAGAATTTGAAGGCTTTATATTTTTTATTCCTGGAAAGAAAGAACACAACTGCATGCCCTGCACTAAGATACTTCCTAACATGAGCCTAACAATGGGAAACTACAAAGTTACAGATAACTTCTTTGTTGTAGATTGCCCAGACTCTCATGTAGTATTGGGGGTACAATGGCTATATTTTATTGGAACTCATATAGTAAACTACCAAGACTTGGAACTCGTATTCACAGGACCAGATGGTAAAAAGGTGAAGTTGAGAGGAATGCATGGATATCCTCCCAAGGTTGTGACATCCAATTGGATGGAGGTAGACCTCCGACATGGGGATATTGTATGGGAAGTAGAGTGCCGAATCATGGAGATGAAACCAGTAGAAAAACACAAGGAGTACTCACGTAATATTATGGCACTATTGCAAAAATACAAGAATGTCTTTGGAGATATTCCCCCAGGACATCCACCTGATAGGGGATTTGAGCACATCATCGAACTATAAGAATGGGTCCAATTTGTCATCACTACCCCTTATCGAAACCCCAAAGTGTACAAGGATGAGATAGAAAAGGCAATAAAAGAATTGTTGGCATTAAGACACATTCGGCCAAGCTCGAGCCCCTTTGCTTCATCAGTAGTCTTGGTTAAGAAAAAGGATGGGTCCTTGAGGATGTGTATAGATTATGGAGCACTGAATAAGAACACCATCAAAAATTGATATCCTATCCCCAGGATCGACGAATTGATGGATGAGTTAAAGGGAGCCAAATACTTCTCAAAAATTGACCTTTGCTCAGGGTATCACCAGATCAAGGTTCGTGATCAAGACATTCCAAAAATAGCTTTTAGATGCCACTATGGAAATTATGAGTTCCTAGTGATGCTGTTCGGGTTGACCAATGCCCCTGCAAAATTCTAGTCATGTATGAACCATATATTCAATAAGCAACTGCGTAAATTTGTTTTGGTCTTCTTCGACGACATCTTGATTTTTAGTAAAACATGGGAAGAGCATCTGCAGCACCTGAACGAGGTCTTGGAAATGTTGGAGGCACAAAAATTTTATGCCAAAATCTCTAAATGTGAGTTTGGGATGACAGAAATTCTATATCTGGGTCACATCATCGGGGGCCAGGGTGATAAGGTCCACCAAGAGAAGATTGAGGCCATTCTCGGCCGACTCCCAAAAATGTAACAGAAATTAATAACCGGAGAGAGAGAGTTCACCGAGATTCTTCGATCACACACATTTGACTTTCATGCACAATGTAAAATCTCTTTCTACCATTGATCATCACATGCGGAAATAAAATCAATTGCATGCACACATTAAAACCATAAAAATTCACACATATGAACACAGTATGTAATGGGAAAGCTTAAAGCTGAAAACCCCCAACTATCTGTATATTATATATGTCATAGAGATCATGTAATAATCATCATACAAAGCTCCTCACAAGCTCTCAGTATAATCTCCACTTGCTACACACTAATCAAGCTTGATCTTGCAAATCCCATGCACCGATCTTTGCTCGCCCTTAGCCTGCCTCTACTACGCAATCCCTACTAAAGAATGCCTCTTGAGTTCGATTAAGGTAGCCTTGCTCACGCTAGCCTTTATAGGCATATCTATCGAGTGTTGATGCAAACCATGGAGTCACTTATAGTCACAACCGATAGTCCTCATTTATTTGACGGGGTTCAGCCTTTCCATGCACCGGTTAATCGATATATTTAAATATTAATGATTTTATAATTAGTGAATTAATTAATAATTAATTCACACCACTCTCACTAGTGTATCAATCAATTAGACTAGATACAACTAGCTCAACTATGTTTAGATTAGTTAAACTGAACACAACTCCATTAACTTCCTGAATCAATTCCACCAAACTCTCTCACATGAGTTCTAACTGAAGACTTCATGCAATAGCTCCACTTAACCCTTAGGAATAGCGTAATTCCTTCTGTCAGCTCCTGTGCCACATCTGTGCACTTAACTGAAGTGTTCCAAGAGAATAAGATAATGTTTATAGTCCAAATATTATTAAGAGCTAATAATATTCGACATATCTATTTTTAGACTGGCAATCTAAAAATAGATTCCGCCCAATATGTCTAAAAATAGAAGTCCAACTATTTTTTCCAACTTGACCAACCATCCACTGGCCAGTATTCGCAACTCATGAATATGATCGACATGTCTAAAAATAGACTTTGTCCCAAAATCACCTGTGGCCCCCACCTAGTTTAGGTGATCACTTTCCAACTAGGATCGTGAATGATGTTTCAGATGCCTCCTTCATTGTTTCTTGTTGCAATCTTGTTGAGATTCAACAAGATGATGAGATTAGTGAAAAGAGTCGCCTTCACTAAGTGGGCCCGCAGGCTATTTTTGGCGCAAAGTCTATTTTGAGACTATGTCTATTTTTAGACATGTCGATCATATTCTATGAGTTGCAGGATGCTATTTGTGGATGGTTGGTCAAGTTGGAAAAATATATGGACTTCTATTTTTAGATATATTGGGCGGAATCTATTTTTAGATTGCCAGTATAAAAATAGATATGTCGAATATTATTAGCTCTTAATAATATTTGGACTATAAAAATTATCTTATTCTCTTGGAGCACTTCGGTTAAGTGCACAGATGTGGCACAGGAGCTGACAGAAGGAATTACGCTATTCCTAAGGGTTAAGTGGAGCTATTGCATGGATACTTCAGTTAGAACTCATGTGACAGAGTTTGGTGGAGTTGATTGAGGAAGTTAGTGGAGTTGTGTTCAGTTTAACTAATCTAAACATAGTTGAGATATTTGTATTCAGTTTAACTAATTGATACAATTAGTGAGAGTGGTGTGAATTAATTATTAATTAATTCACTAATTATAAACTCGTTAATCAACTAAAGAATGCATCAGTTAACTTCAGTGCATGGACAATTTCAGTGGAGACCAGTGCAGAAATAGGTGAAAGAGCAGGTTAACTATCAGTTGTGACTATACAGTTGCTATTTGCAACACACGGATAGGTGGAGAAGCCCATGAGGATTGCGCAGTACAATCCAGGTGGTTTATCTATTTCATGAATCCATCCCATAGCATTCAAAATGCAATAGAGGCTGGCTATCAAGTGGCAAAATATTGGAGCATGTGTTTTGCTAGATCTAGCTTGATAGTGTGTAGCAATTGAGGGTGTGCATGAGAGCTTGTGAGGAGCTTTGTACTATGATTTTTACATGATCTCCATGACATATAATATACGGATAGTTGGGGTTTTCAGCTTTAAGCTTTCCCATTAAATACTGTGTTCATATGTGTGATTGTTTGTGGTTTTAATGTGTGCATGCAATTGATTTTATTTCCGCATGTGATGATCAATGGTAGAAGAGATTCTATATTATGCATGAAGCTAAAATAGTGTGTGATCACGAGAATATCGGTGAATAATATATCAGTTATTCAAATTTATACATGGTATCAGAGTGATATTGATCATTGGAGCAATTGCAAAACATTGAAGCGGTTGAGTTTTGTGCTGGTGGAATTCGAATTTGCAGCAGTGTTTTCTTGGTGTCGAAGTTGAGATGTCTTTCAACGGATTGCGATTGGAGTATGCCCTTGAGGGCAACTCGAATTATATTTCATGGAAGGACAGGATGGAGGTGGTGATGGTAGATACGATGCGACCGGTATCGGTACCATTTCCTTTGAGAGGGGAGTACGGTAAACCCTTCGTATTGAAGGAAGTGATGCATGTTCCGGGATTGAAGAAGAATCTTATCTATGTGGCGATGTTAGAAGACAAGGGATATGATGTTGTCTTTAGTGAGGGAAAGGCTTTCCTACGCGGTAAGGCAATTGGTGAGACCGGAGGATAGGGGTTGAGTTAAGAACCTTTATCAATTGCGGGTAGATGGGTACAGCGGCAATAGCGGCAAGGCGAAGGAGTGGTGAGCCGAGATGATAGCGAAAGCGAGTTGTGGCACTAGGAGGTCAGGCCACCTTCACCATGGAGAGCTTTGAAGATCTTGTAGCGATTTATCTTTTGGGCTTCCTAAAGGCACTCTTGTGCAGTCAGATCAGTGCAAGGGGTGTACCTTAGGAAAATTTGTGAAAGCCACCTTTCACGAGAAGGATAGTCATGCCACGACGATCCTTGAGAGAATTCACACGGACGTGTGTGGACCTTTCTCAGTAGCTTCGACAGCAAAGCACAGGTATTATGTGATATTTGTTGATGATTTTTCTCGTAAGTGCTGGATCTTCTTCATGCAGAAGAAGAGCGAGACATACTCAAAGTTCTATGAGTTCAAGGCATTGGTTGAGAAAGAATCGGGGAAGCAGGTGAAGGCTCTTAGGAGCGACAATGGTGGTGAATTCATCTCTGGCGAATTCAAGGACTTTTGCAGCGCAAAAGGAATTCGAAGAGAGCTCATAGCACCTCATAACCCACAGCAGAACGAGGTTGCTGAGCGGAAGAACAGAACGATCGTGGGTGCTGCACAGGCGATGTTGCATGATTAGGGCCTACCCATTCGCTTGTGGGCGAAGGCATGCAATACTGCAGTATATGTGCAGAACCGTTGTCCTCACAGGATACTTGGCATGAGTACACCCGAGGAGGCGTTTTCTGGTAAGAGGCCCGATATTTCCCATTTGAGGATTTTTGGTTCACCTGTTTACATTCATGTGACGAAGGATGCCAGGAAGAAGTTGGAGCCGACTGTAGAGGTTGGGATATTTGTGGGGTACACTGATACACCCCACAACTATCATGTGTATTTTCCAGACAGTCGCAAGACTGTTGTGCGACGGGATATCAAATTTCAGGAGGAGAAATCCATGAAGTGTTCGCTTGAGAGGGAGCCACACTTGCATGCAGAGGAGGAGCTATTAGTTCCTAAGGATGAGTCTTAGGATGTGGATCAGCCACAAGATGAGGTTCATGGAGTGGAAGATACCACTCATGCAGCGCCAACCATCAGAGGGCGCAAGCGCACTACAGAAGCTGAGCGACTAGCTCAAGATGCAGAGAAGGTTGTAGGAGCACCTACAGCACAGCGCAGACAGAGACAGTCACCGGACCGGTACACTGGATACATGGCTCTTGTGAGAAAATGTGTCGTGATAGAGCCATCCTCTTTCGAGGAAGCTTTGGAGGACCCCGCATGGGTAGATGCCATGGTGGAAGAGTATGATTCGATTGTCAGAAACAGTGCATGGGAGATTGTCCCAAGGTCGGAGGGGAAATCAGTGGTGGGTTCGAGATGGATCTACAAAGTGAAGCAGGCAGCTGACGGGAGTGTGGAGAAGTAAAAGGCAAGATTTGTTGCCCGAGGCTTTTCACAGATTGAGGGGATCGATTATGAGGAGACCTTTGCACCTGTCGCAAGGTATTCTTCCATACGGACGATTCTTTCTCTCTCAGCGTAGATGGGGTGGCACATTCATCAGATGGATGTGAAGACTGCGTTCCTCAACGGAGTCATTGAGGAGGAGGTGTACATAGAGCAGCCCGAAGGTTTTGAGATCTTCAGCAGCGAGTCGCATGTGTGTAGGCTCAAGAGAGCGCTGTATGGGTTGAAACAAGCACCTCGTGCTTGGTACACACGGATAGACAGTTATTTCACCGGACTTGGATTCTCCAAGAGTGAGGCGGATCCGAACCTATACTAGATTGTGGTGGAGGGTAAGTTACTGATCATTGTACTTTATGTAGATTATTTGATTTTGACAGGTGATGAACTGTTGATACACTCATGCAAGGCTGATCTTGCAAAGGAGTTTGAGATGAAGGACTTGGGCCTCCTTCATTATTTCCTGGGATTGGAAATTTGGCAGCGCAGTGGTGGACTGTTTGTTTCTCAGGGTAAGTATGCCCGGGAGATACTGGAGAAGTTCAAAATGCATGGCTGCAAGCCTGTTGATACTCCTCTTCCTGGTGGTTGGAGGAAGGAGGATGCTACTTCAGCGGAGGTAGTGGATGCCACTGTTTATCGACAGTTGGTGGGGTCGCTTATGTATCTGGTCAATACACGACCCGAAATATGCTATGTTGTTAACCAACTTTCACAAGCTATGGTTAAGCCTACCAAGCTCTTTTGGAAGGCGGGGAATCATGTATTGAGATATCTCAGAGGCACATCGGGATATGGATTATGGTATAGACAGTCGAATGAGGTGAAGCTGTGTGGCTTCACGGATGCAGATTGGGCAGGGAGCCCAACGGACAGAAAGAGCACATCTAGAGGGATTTTCAGTATCGGGTCGACAGCAGTTTCTTGGTACAGAAGGAAGCAGAGATCTGTGGCACTCAGTTCAGCAGAGGCCGAGTATATGGCAGCAATTTTGGCTGCATGCGAGGCTATATGGATGAGGAAGATCTTGGTCGGGTTGTTCGGTTCACACTTAGAGCCTACTGTGATTTATTGTGATAATCAGAGTTGCATCAAACTCTCGGTTAATCCAGTATTTCATGATAGATATAAACACATTGACATCCGGTATCATCATATCAAATATTGTGTGCAGTGGAAGATCATGTTACTTTCATACATTCCTACGGAGGATCAAGATGCTGATATCTTGACGAAGGCGCTCACCAGGAGCAAATTCGAATACCACAGAGGCAGGATAGGGGTTGCAGATAATCCATATCTTGTTGAAAGGGAGTGTTGAAAATGCAACAAGATGATGGAGCTTAGTGAAAAGAGGTCGCCTTCACTAAGTGGGCCCGCAGGCTATTTTTGGCGCAAAGTCTATTTTTAGACTATGTCTATTTTTAGACATATGGATCATGTTCTATGAGTTGCAGGATGTTATTTGTGGATGGTTGGTCAAGTCGAAAAAAATAGATGGACTTCTATTTTTAGACATACTGGGCGGAATCTATTTTTAGATTGCCAGTCTAAAAATAGATATGTCGAATATTATTAGCTCTTAATAATATTTGGACTATAAACATTATCTTATTCTCTTGGAGCACTTCAGTTAAGTGCACATATGTGGCACAGGAGCTGATGGAAGGAATTACGCTATTCCTGAGGGTTATGTGGCTTGTTACATGGATACTTCGGTTAGTTTTATAGGACTTGGATTCTCCAAGAGTGAGGCTGATCCTAACCTATACCGGATTGTGGTGGAGGGTAAGTTGCTGATCATTGTACTTTATGTAGATGATTTGATTTTGACAGGTGATGAGCTGTTGATACTCTCATGCAAGGAGGATCTTGCAAAATAGTTTGAGATGAAGGACTTGGGCCTCCTTCATTATTTCCTGGGATTGGAAATTTGGCAGCGCAGTGATGGACTATTTGGAGTATTTGTTTCTCGGGGTAAGTATGACCGGGATGTTTTGGAGGCACAACAATTTTATGCCAAAATATCTAAATGTGAGTTTGGGATGACAAAAATGCTATATCTGGGTCACATCATCGGGGGCCAGGGTGTTAAGGTCCACTAAGAGAATATTGAGGCCATTCTTAATTGGTCAACTCGCAAAAATGTAACAGCGTTAAGGAGCTTCTTGGGTATTTGCACTTATTACAGAAGATTTGTAAAGGGATATTCACAGCTAGCAGCCCCTCTTACTGACTTGACAAAAAGAGGAGCCTTTTTATGGACATAAACAACCCAGGAGACTTTTGAGTAGATGAAGGAAGTCATGAGTTCATATACAGTTCTAGCCTTTCCAGACTTCTCTCAACCCTTTGTATTGGAGTGTGACGCTTCTGGGGAAGGAATCGGGGCTGTCCTAACGCAGAACCATCATCCCATTGCTTTTGAGAGTAGAAAGTTGCATAATTATGACCGCTCTTACTCCATTTATGACAAAGAAATGTTGGCTATTATGCATGCATTGGCCAAGTTTCGTCCATATCTAGTGGGGAATTGGTTCAAAGTCAAAACTGATCACAATAGTCTCAGATACTTCCTTGATCAGAAGGGATTAAATGAGAGGCAACAAAAATGGGTCAGCAAGATCCAAGCCTATGATTTTGAGATTGAATATGTCAAAGGTAAAAACAATGCAGTTGCAGATGCCTTGTTAAGGAAACCAGCTACCTTCTCTCTCATAGACATTGTAGATGACTGGAAGTCCCATCTTTTGGTGGAATACTCAAGAAATCATTCAGCTTGTGAGATCCTTGACGGACAGTCATCAGACATTCGTTATAGAGTTGTCAATGATATTATCTATTATAAGGATCGAATCTATTTCGTACCTGAGTCTCAAATTAAGATGAAAATCTTACAAGCAGCCCATGACTCCCCTTTAGCCGGGCATCCAGGATTTCTGAAGACTTATAGGACCATCAGGGAAAGGTTCACATGGAAGGGACTCAAGAAGGACATTATCAAATATGTTCAAGAATGTGTTACCTGTCAAAGTAATAAAGTTGAACATACACACCGAGCAGGTTTATTACAACCACTACCTATTCCGGAACAAAAATGGGAGAGTATATCCATGGATTTCATTACAGGGCTACCTTTTTCACAGGGTAAAGATTTTATTTTTGTGGTGGTGGATCGTCTCACCAAGTACGCTCACTTCTTTGCAATCCCCTCCAAAAGTTCTGCATCTCAAATAGCTGAAATATTTTTCCAAGGGGTATTTCGTCTACATGGTTTGCCCAAAACCATTGTGAGTGACCGTGACAGTAGATTTATGGGAGCATTTTGGCAAGAATTATTCAGGTTGGCTGGAACATAACTCACTCCTAGTACCAGTTATCACCCGCAGACAGATGGACAAACAGAAGCAGTGAATAAATGGGTGGAAGGTTACTTACGAGATTATGTCATAGGACAACAACGAGCATGGACCAAGTGGTTGTACTTAGGAGAATACTGCTATAACACCACTTATCACATGTCCATAGGGATGTCACCTTTCCGAGCCTTATATGGATATGAGGCACTATCTTTTGTAGATACAATGTTTGGAGATAGTAGAGCACCTTTGGCAAAGGATTGGATCCAGGGGTGTCAGGATATTCTGAGAGCCCTCAAAGACAATCTGCAGACGACACAGAATCGACAGAATTTATATGCAAATCGTCAAAGGATAGAGAGGAGTTTCGAAGTAGGAGATATGGTTTATCTCCGGCTTCAGCCATACAAGCAGTCTACTTTGAAGCAGAAGGGGGCAGAAAAATTAAAGCCACGATTTTATGGGCCCTATCGAGTTGTCCGAAAAATAGGAGAAGTGGCATATGAGCTAGAGCTTCCCGCAGGGAGCAGAATTCATAACATCTGTCATGTCTCCTATTTGAAGAAATCATTAGGATCAAACATAAAATCATCACCAGAATTACCGCCATTAGATGAAGAGGGCCATCTTCAACTGGTTCCTGAGGAGGTGTTGGAGGTTCGAGAAAGGAAGCTTCGAAGCAGAATCATCCGCGAATATTTGGTACGATGGAAAGATCTGCCCGTCGAGGATGCCACTTGGGAAGGAGAACACATATTGCAACATCCAACATTGAAATTTCTTGAGGGCAAGCAATTTTGGGTAGGGGGAGCTGTAATATCCCCAACCGTTTAACCGGTTGGACCAAATCACAATAGTAGAAGACTAATAAATAAAGTAGTGAATAAGCGGCAATGACCCATGGTATTTCTTGTTGGTATTGACCCATGGTATTTCTTGTATTTTCCCATGGTTTTTCCTTTTGGTTGTTTTGACCCCAGGTATTTTCCCATGGTTTTTCCTTTTGGTTGTTTTGACCCCAGGTATTTTCCCATGGTTTTTCTTAGTAGCCCATCTATAAAAAGAGGAGGAGGAATGAGAGCAACTCATTGGGATCTTTCTTTGAGATATTTTTGAGGGCTCATGCGAGTTTTCAAGAGAGGATTTCAGGTGAGATCCTCAAGCTTCCTTCGGTGAGATTTGAGAATCTCACCCTAGTAAGCAAACCCAACTTCGGTGGTTTCTCTGATCACCCTAGCTGGTTTAGTTTATTTTATTTCTTCAGTAAAGGGAGAATTGTGCATCATTTTAATTTTCTGTGTTTATATCGTGCCAAGCTCACGATTCCACTTTACCGTGTGATTGCCCACCCTTCACGCATGGTCAAAATACCTTGGGCTGAGTAGTAATAAAGTGTTCTCTTGAAGTCCATTTATGTGTATTTAAATGGAGATTCATAATACATCGTATGCACCTTTATGCTTATGGAGTTTATGGATATTTTAATCATGCACCTTTATGGATTTTATGGATATGGGTATTATAATCAAGTTTATGCTCATATTATTTTATGGCATTATTTCCATATATTAAGAAGTATGTTACTCTAGTTTGTCATTTTATCAAGCATCATTACAAAAGGATGTCATTTCTTTACTGAAGAATATCGTAGATCCAACCAGCATCAAGAAAGCTCGAAGTTTGTTAGTAGGGGCGGCATCCCGAGTGTTAAAGGTGGGCACAACCCCACGAGAGACATCTGAGGCGAGGCCCTTCTGACAAAGCCCATTGCATCCCTCGTTATGGCCATCACTATGCTCATTCCCACCCATATTTGTAGGACTTCAAGAAACAAAATAGAAGGATGTTCTAGTCACTGGCCACCTCAGTCAAATGCTTTCAGTAACTCTCCCCTCAAACAAGTGTCAAATCTGAGACATATTAGGTTAGACGATAGCAACAAATTAAATATGTTCATATTAACTGAGCATAACTCAATTGCAGGTTAGAGAATATTCTGGAAACACAGCGACGAAGATAAACCATGGTTAGATTTTCATAGAATATTTTAAATATAGTAAAAATGGTCTTTATTATTAATCAAATTTAAGATCCAAAGGATTGACTTCACTCCTCTGCATCATTTCTAAAACAATATTTCAGAATATACCATCAAAATAAAAATAACCTTTATTTATTACTCAAATTTACTATTTACAAAACTATATCCATGATAAATTTGGAAGTAAATATTCAGAGATCAATCTCCCCAAAACTAACGATGGTAAAGAAAAACCTCCCCAAAACTAACATTTGAGCTTATTCTTTCTCCCATTCCCAACTATTAAACTGCCCGCGAATGAAACGAGATACACCACTTCATTGAGGGTGAGTGGGTTGGGTGAAAGAATCTTCTGCACACACCACAGACCCATCCTCATCATGATGCCATGATGGATATTTCCATGATTATACCAGTCAGTGACACTCATGAATAATGGGTTGATGTTACAGATAAGGATGCCGGCCAAACATAACTCCTTTTCTCACCTGGATACCTTCTCAAAGAAAAGATTATTAGCCACATGACTGAGACGACGACGCGTTCGCCTGACGATTGATGCGTACAAAGGGAAAAACATGGCGGTTTGAGTGGTGTTTATCCCACGCTCGCCGGGTATTGCAAGCAATAACTGTCCATAAAGCTGTTCTGATTCTGAAGAGACAAGCCTTCCCCTTCTGACACACACTATTTCTGCTATTACAACTCGACTCCTCCTCGGTGGTGAAGTGGTAGCTGCGCAGGAACATCTGCCTTTTCTCCAAACGCTCTTTCGCATAATCAAATCTAAATTGGCCTTCGCTGAGGATGCAATCACTTTCGCAGTCGTGCGCATAAAGACGGGATTTGAAGGAAAGGCTCTCTGATAATCTTCTCACGCCTTTTCTTGGCGCAGCAGGAGCAGGAGCAGAAGCAGGAGCGCTGAGATGATAATTCAGTCCCTGGAGATTGCTGCGGAAAGAGAGATGCTTCCCAGACACCGACCTCGACAACGCAGCTGCGGGATTCATCGCTGTGTTTATTTCTATATTCTCAGAAACACACCAATTGTTCGCGGAGTTTTTTGTTCTCCTCGAGACTGAGTGTATTGTTAATGTTCAAGGGCTCCCTTTATCCTTTCTATGGAATAGCGAGGGATGGTTGAACGTATGGAGTGCAAGGCGACACAACAATATAAAGGAAATTCTCTTGTTAATTCGATTCTCATTTCCTTTGAGTGAAACTTACGGTCTGCGGACACTCTCACGCGGCAACTTCGGGCAGCGTAGCAGGAGGGCATCTGTCCTTCCTTATCGCGACTCCCAGTCGACGAAAAGTTCGTGTGCTTCACTCATAGTGAATGGTCACCTCTGAACAATGGGAGAAAGATGCGTCACGCGGCCAAGCGGATTCATAGCGATTGAAGCGTCAGTTGACCAATGAAGTGAGAACGGCACTGCGGTCACTTGTAACAGTTGAAATTTGAATTTGAGGATCAAAATGTTCAAGAGTGGCATTTGAAATGGATTATTGCTATTTGAAATGGTCAGCAAGTGGAATTTGACCACAAGGAAGTGATTGTTTTATTACATTTTGAAAATGGTCGGCAAGTGGAATTTGACAAGGAAGTTATTATAACAATATACATACCTATGTATTATGATTGAAGAGCTCTTTTAATATCAACATATACATACTCTACTTCCCTCTCGTTTTGAACCCGTGACCTTTTAGGAAGAAACACATGTTCTTAACCATTAGGTCCACTCAAGCTATATATATATATATATATATATATATATATATATATATATATATATATTTCATTGTTTCAATTGCATTTTTTAATGTAAGAATATATTTTTCTTGAAAATTTATTTGGCCACTTGGATTGTGTATACTACACAACTTAATTTTTTAATTATAAAAAAAAAAAAAACAAAACAAAATATAAAATAATGAAACTCCTTGAAATGGTTTAATCATATTTTCTTTTTCTTTCAATTCCTTTATATAATAAATACATAGTTCTTTTTGCTTAACCATATATATAGTTGACATTGCAATATCTTATCTATGATTCACATTGAAATATTTTAATAATTAGTAATATTTTTTAAAAGAGTTTAAACATAGAAGCTAAAAGACACTTCGATTGAATTTTTTGAATTAGTGGCTTCAACTGCAACAAGCTCCTTATTTCTACCTTGGGAGCAACTTGGATCTATAGGAATGTCCATGTGCTTCTCAAGATGACCCAACCTTCAATTCATTGTTGCCATGTGCCAGTACATCGCATTTATATTCAGAAGAATGTCCTCATTAATGTCATTTATATCCACCAAAACACTTCCAAGGAGGAAACTTACGTGCCAAAAAATGTCCATTATATACATGTATTGGTTAGCCCTACATCTGGAACCCAAACTACCTACTTCCACCAACACTTCAGTATATATGGGGGTGCATCTCTCTTCAACCAGTTTCTTCTTTGCTTGCACAATTTCTTCTTGAACTGGTTGGGAAGTGAACTTTTTTGTACCTAGTTGCTAAGCTTTCATCTCTCACTTGAGCTTGAGTGCATCCCATTTCCTAGTAGTGAGCCACTCCGTAACGCAATCGAGTTCACTGACATTGCATGGTGAGCATCAAAGGAATAGTTTAGGCCCACGGGTAAACAAGGCACCACCTTGGCCAGAATCTTACCATAGAATTGACGCTTAAATGTTGAGTGGGACGATAGAAAATCAAGGCCTCTTCCATAGGAGGTATCAAAGTCCCTGATCCAGGTGGATATTTTTGGTCACCCATTTATTCCATTTGGACCCCCACCATCAGTTCTTTCGGTTTTGCACTTTCAACACATCTTACTATTTTTAGCAGGTATTTAGGTCCTGAACTTCCGGAGCCGTTTTGGGGCCCTAATGATCTAGGTGGATATTGGTGGCCACCCACCTATTCCATTTGAAATTTCACCATCAGTTCTTTTAGTTTTTCAGTTGTAGCACAACATACTATTTTTAGCAGTTTTTCGAATCCTGAACTTCGGGAGCCGTTTTGAGGCCCTAAACGACGTTTTTTAGGAAACCCGAGAGCAACATGGGTCCATGGACAAATGTTTCTTGCACCAAAATTTGTACTCCTCGGATAGATCTTTCTAATGAGGTATGATGTGCGTCAAACAAAGATCGTATGCCAAAGTTACATCCCCGAGAAGTTGAAACAACAATTTACCCAAACGGGACCCATAGTTTTGGCGCTTCATCTCCTATGGTCAGGTTTTTGGATCTTTAGGGATTTTCATTGTTTCTCAACAATAAATAGGCCTTCGAGCCGCATTGTAACACAATTCAGAGGCATGTAGCCACCACATCTCTTCTCAAAGATAAGCTACCATCGCCCTAGCTAGTTTATTTTCATTTTGTCTGTAAACATATTTTAGTTATTTTATATTAATGAAATGAAGTATTATTTCCATTGCATCCTTTTATTTGTGGTTATATTTGTATTCTATTGCGTTCCTACATAAATTCGGATCTGTCCTGGTTTTCACCTCAAGTTGTTTAGTGATCCGTTTATGCGGAAACTGCTTGAAGATAAGTAAACATAAATACGAATCCGGCCCAATAACACTTCATTTCATTAATATCAAATAACAGAAAGATGCTTACAGACATAATGGAAATAAAATAGCTAGGGTGCTGGTAGCGAATCTCTGAGAAGAGATGTGGTGGCTACAGACCTCTGAACTGAGTTACAATGAGGCTCGAGGGCATATTTATTATTGAGAAACAATGGAGAGCCCTCAACATCCCAAAAACCTAACCCTAGGAGATGAAGCGCCAAAACTATGGGCCCATTGGTGTGTTTCAACTTCAGTAACTTTGGCATACGATCTCCATTTGACGCATGCCATACCTCGTTAGAAATACCTATCCGAGGAATACAAATTTGGAACGAGCAACATCGGTCCATGGACCCATGTTGCTCTCTGTTTTCCCAAAAAACGTCGTTTAGGGCCTAAAAACGGCTCCAGAAGTTTAGGACCCGAAAAACTGCTAAAAATAGTAAACTGTGCCGAAACTGAAAAACTGAAATAGACAATGGTGGAGCCCCAAGTGGAATAGGCGGGTGACCACCAATATCCACCTGGATCATTCCTCCCCCCTTAGGAAGCAATGGTTCCCATTGCGTTAAGTTCCTCCATGAGATGAGGAAATTTCTGCTGAACTTGGTCCCTGGTGAACCACTTTCCTTGGTGCAGGAGTTGGCCAGCTTTGACAACCCGATACAGTTGGATCTGCTGTTGACGAGTGTTCTTGATTTGCATGTCCATGATACAATCTGTGGTGGCCTGTTCCATGCAGTCTGGGTCGTATTTATGCAGGAACGCAACAGAATAAACATATAACCATAAATACAGAGATGCAGCGGAAATAACACTTCATTTCATTAATATCAAAGAACTGAAATTTGCTTACAGACAGAATGGAAATAAAACTAGCTAGGGCGCTGGTAGCTATCTCTGAGAAGAGATGTGGCGGCCACAGGCCTCTGAACTGAGTTACAATGAGGCTCGAGGGCCTATTTATCATTTAGAAACAATGGGAAATCCTAAACAGCCAAAACCCTAACCCTAGGAGATGAAGCGCCAAAACTATGGGCCCCGTTTGGGTAAATTGGTGTTTCAACTTCCCAAGGGCGTAACTTTGGCATACGATCTCCGTTTGATGCGTACCATACCTCGTTAGAAAGATCTATCCGAGGACTACAAATTTGGAATGAGAAACATTGGTCCATGGACCTGTGTTGCTCTCCATTTTCCCAAAAAACGTTGTTTAGGGCCTCAAAACGGCTCCGGAAGTTTAGGACCCGAAAAACTGCTAAAAATAGTAAACTGTGCCGAAACTGAAAAACTGAAATAGACAATGGTGGGGCCCCAAGTGGAATAGGCGGGTGACCACCAATATCCACCTGGATCATTCCTCCCCCCTTAGGAAGCAATGGTCCCCATTGCGTTAAGTTCCTCCATGAGATGAGGAAGTTTCTGCTGAACTTGGTCCCTGGTGAACCACTTTCCTTGGTGCAGGAGTTGGCCAGCTTTGACAACCCGATATAGTTGGATCTTTTGCTGGCGAGTGTTCTTGATTTGCATGTCCATGATGCAATCTGTGGTGGCCTGTTCCATGCAGTCTGGATTTAACTCAGTTGGTGTGAGTTGTTCTGCAATGTCCGAGGTGTCCAGTAGAGGTGGGAAGTAAGGACGAAGGCGATCCACATTGAAGACTGGGTGCAGACCAAGGAATGGTGGAATACCGAGCTCGAAGGCATTGTTCCCTACAACCTTGGTGATGGTGTACGGCTTGTATCGGAGCGGGCGAAGCTTGTGGTGGGGTCCAGTGAGGCCCTCCTTCTACAAATGTAGCCATACTTTGTCGCCAACCTGGAAGTTGTGTGGCACCCGGTGTCGATCATGGCGTTGCTTGTACTTGGCATTAGCTCTGTCCAATATATCATGAACCTCGTTGGCGGATGTGTTGAATGCGCTCGATGAAGCTACTTGCTTTGTCATCTTCAGACTGGACATGAGCGGAATTGGCCTGAGCAGCTGCAAATGGCATGGCTACGTCAATGGGACATAGTGGCTGGAATCCCAAGCCCACCAGAAAGGGGCTATGGCTGATTGAACTATGGAGAGCCCGATTATAACTATGTTGTACATAGGGGAGGCTCTTGTCCCATGTGCGTTGTTGCTTTGAATTGTACATGTGCAGAATGTGTACAATCATTCTATTGACGACCTCTGTCTGGCCATCTGTTTGGGGATGGAAAGTTGTGGACTCGGTGAGCTTGGTATCCAACATTGACCAGAGGCTGGATCAAAATGTGCTAAGGAACCTGTTATCCCGATCTGATATGATAGATCGTGGGATCCCAAAGTGCACCCACACTCATTCAAAGAAGATTTTAGCAGTGGCTTCTGCTGTGATATTCTTCTTGCAGGCCGCCATGATGGCCATCTTCGAGAATCTGTCAATGACCATGAAAAAATAGTCATTTCCCTGCTTAGTAGAAGGCAGGCCCAACATGTAATCCATGGAGATGGATTCCCAAGGTCGACTAGGGGTAGGTAGAGGGGTATATAGGCCTTGCTTCTTGATGGTCAGTTTGGCAATGGCACAAGCAGTGCAGGATCTGATGTGCTTCTCGACATCCTTTCAAAGGTTCGGCCTATAGAAATACTTCTACAGGATTGCTACTGTTTTCTCAACCCCGAAATGCCCAGAAACTCGACCGTAGTGTGCTTCCCATATCATCTTGGCACGCTCGCTTGAAGGAACACAAAGGTGTCCCATGTGACATAAAAGTGCATCTTGGAGGTGAAAATTTGGAACTTGCGTACCCCCCAAGAGTGCCTTGTAAGTTTGGCCGAATTCTGTGTCACTCTCATAGAGAAGCGGCCAATCAGAAGTCTCGTGCCCACAAGAGTTGAGCACAGTGGTGAGCGCCACGATCGGTGGTCGGTTGAGGCAGTCTGCAACATGATTGGCACTACCCTTCTTGTACTTGATGTTCAAATGAAACTGTTGCAGATATGTGGACCACTTCTGATGGCGATCATTCTGCAACTTCCCTTGTGTTTGTATGAACTGTAGGGGCCTGTGGTCTGTGTGGATGATTGTTTCCTTCCCCAAAATGTAATGCTTCCATTGTCGACAAGCTTGCACTGTTAGCACTCAAATCTACCTCAGGCTGAAATGAAGTAAAACTCAAGGCTACATCAAACCACGCTCAGCCTCGTAGCTAGCCCTACGAGGACAGGAGAGGGCTCTCTCCGTCAATATCAAGAAAATAAGCAATAGGATGCGAGATGACTTACAATAAGAACTGATTTTAGGCTAGTAAAGAGATAGGTATGTTTGATTTTTGGTTTTTTGGGTTTTCACTGGGAGTAATGGGAAAACAAATTTTGGGTCCGGGGATAAGGTCAGACCTTTGCAGAGTTCAAGCTGGGGCGAGGTAGGTGATGATCTTGATGCTTTGAATTGGATATATGGATAGATTAGACCGACGAGGAGCTGAAGAGGGAAAAGAAGAAATTGGATCCTCTCCAAACAGCTGAAAACATATAGAACTAACTGAATTCAAAGGCTAAGCACTGTAAACAATGGATTCAACCTTATTTCACTCATTCAATTTAGTTCAGAAGCATAATGAAAGGATGGCATACATTAAACATGAAGAAAATTACAGTAAACAAAGAAGAAACACCATCAAGAACAGAACACCACAAGGATCCCAACAAGTGCCGCAAAACCCCTGATCTTTCCTTAGCCAAAATATGAAAAGTATGTACAATGATATCAAAAGTATCCAAAGAGTCCAACCTCTCCAACCTCTGAAAATGATTGAGAAATTACAATATATAGATCACTCTAACACCTTTCCCCACATCTAGGGGTCGAATTCCCTCTTCAGGGATCAGTTTCAACCAATTCTATTCATGGAACTACAATCTAGGCAGCTAACAACTTGCCTCTAAAAGAGTGGAAACTGATCCATTACATGATTTTTTACCCCTTGGAGAGTGAATCTTCTAGAATAGATAAAAATAAGCCAAAGTTACATGTCAAACATGAATTTACATCATAAAAACCCAAAAATTCTATCCACAAGCAAAACTGGTCCATACTAGGCGAAAAACTGAGCTGGCAGCTGAAAATTCAGGAAAAATTCCAGGTGGGTCGCTCCTGAGCCGTGTGGGTCGCTCATGTTCCAGGCTGAATTTGAGGTACTTCCTGGCATCCAAATTGAGCTCATGATAGCTCGTTGGAAATCCCTGGATGTCTACTTTCCAACCCAAGTGGAATTTCTGAATTTGGAGTTTATTTGACCCTCCAAAACCTCATTCTCCCAGAGGTACTCCCTGCTGGTGCAAAAGGTGGCAGCAAGGTGGTTTTCATGGTGTTTTTGAGCTTTTTGACCATCCAGATTTCGATGAAATGCTAAGTTGACTTCAGAGGATGCATAATTAACCATGAAAAATCCAAAAATGTAAAAATTTCCTCCAGCAAGTGTCCCAAAAAAAGTGAGCGCATGAGCGCGCGACCCACGTAACTGCAAAACCTGTTTTTTAGACCAAAAATTTGGAAATGACAAAATTTTCTCCGAATTTGCCCAAATTCGGAGCGGAGGTCCTCCATCATGTGTCTTGCCCAGTCAATGAAGCCTCGGCCAAAATCCGAAGTGGATCAGGCCTTTTCCGCCATTTTAGTGCTCTCCTGGTGCATGCAGTTCCTGTGATGAAAACACTGTCTCGGTTGTATGATGTGTTGTTGTCAGTCATGATGTAGCAATGTGTATGTTCAACCTGTTGAAAATGAAAAATGGTACCTTGGTGTCTTTGTCTCCATCATTATCCTGTGAATGTACCTGCGCTGATGAAGAAGGCGAGACCCCTTCCACGCCATGTGGAGATAGTACTCGCGTTGCCGATGAAGTCAACGAGACCCCTTCCACCCCGGGTGAAGATAGTACTCGTCGTGATGTTGAAACAAAGCTCTGTGGCTTCTCTGATATGTTACCACTACTGGTGCACTGGTATGCTCCATCTCAGTGCATCAACCTCAACGATTGAGTCACTGTTCGACTCCTGCTCATACACTGACTCTGTCTCTGACATGGCCTGGAACAAGATATTGGCACTATGTATACTGATATGAAAGCAGTGCAAACAAAGTTATGATGTGTGTTTTAACACCCCACAAATATCCCCACCGTCAAAACACCATAAGGAAACAAACAATGATAATATCTCTGTTTTAAGTGGATTGGAAAAGAAGCGTAGTCTCTGTTTCACATTCAAGTGAAACTTGACCAAAGGGAGCAGGCAACCTTCAGAATATTGAGCAAATCTTGTCAAAGGGAGCACGGCATCATATGAATGTTTTTGTCTATGAACAATTACAACAGAGTTATAAGTGTCAATGGGTAATGAAACAGAGTTATGAGAGTGTTTTTAACATTGGGCAGTGAGACATAATACAACCACAGTCACCATGGAACACAAGTTTTGAATCATGGTATCGTGATAGCAATGGCCACAATGGCATAATGGGCATGAGAACAATATGGTTTTGATATTATATGCAAGGCTGGATGTGTCACTGATATAAGATAGAAAACAAACTCATGCAACCATTCATTTTCATTTTAAAACCCTGAAAACGATCATGCTATGACTGTGGGGTTTAAATCCTCCGTTTGAAACGTTTGAAACCACCAATGATGCCACCAATGCATTCAAAACATCAAGCAATTGATAGAAACCTGTTTGAAGGCTAGTTGAAGCAATCCCAAACAAGACTGGGCGCTCAAAATGATTTTTTGGACCTTTGTTGATGAGTGGGTCGCTCTGCCCAGGTGGGTTGCTCCTGTGCAAATTTACACTATGAAAAATGCCCAGGTGGGTCGCTCTGCCCAGGTGGGTCGCTCCTGTTCCCTCTTGCCACATAGTGCATTTTTCAGAAAGCTTTTGGAGGCCTTCCCGGTGTCCAAATCGGGCGTGTGATAGCTCGTTGGAAATATATTGGAGTCTACTTTCCAACACAAGTGGAATTATGCAATTTGGATTCCATTTACCCTGTCAAAAATCAAATCTCCCAACATTAGTCAAAATGAGCAGAATGAGTCTGCCTCAAGGCAGAGCGCTGTTGCAATCAACTTTTGAAGGTCTTCCTCAACTCCAAATTGAGCTCATGATAGCTCATTGGAAAGGTATTTCTGTCTAGTTATCATTTGACTCATCACGAAAGTCAGTTGGCCAAACATGCTAGGAGAAAACTTGATTTTCCCAAGGTCACTTCAGAGGTGCATTTAATTCTCCTGAGGCAACGATATTTTTGACATTTCTCTAAAACCATGATACCTGTGTAAAAAGTGAAGGAGGTTTTTCTTCCTTGGCATGTTGTGGACAAAAACCTCTCTCAGTTTCCCAAATTTCATCTTTTATTGCTCTGAAACATCTTTTGAGTGAAACCGATCCCGATGTGTGGAACAAGGGATTTTGTCGAAATGAAGCGAAATGAAGGGGATAGGGGGCTTCTAAATTCTTGGGGAAATTTTTGGAAGTAGGGAGGGATGTTAGGAAGTAGGGGAAAGTGGAATCACAGAGATTGAGTGAGGGGAAGGGGTCCAAAAGGGTGAAACACAGGCCTAGCCTAGGAAATTGCCAAGTTTTGGCTAGAAACTAGGGTTTGTGCAAAAATGAGGAATTTGGGGGATCTCAGTGATGGGAAGTGTTTAATTAGGTGAATTAATGATAGGGGAAGGTGCTTGAACATCAAGATATAAGTTTTTCCGATGATTTGACCATCCAAGAGGAATTACCTCCAAAACCCTAGGAGAGGGAAATGGACCTTACCTAGGCACAACTGAAGCATGAACGAGATGTAGAATGACCCAATGGAACTTTGACATAATGATGAAAACTCTCTGAATGATGGTACACTGAGCTGAATGGTGACATGGACTGACATTTGGACAAATTTGAAAAGAGTGAAAACCAACCCTAGACCTAATGCCTAGTGATCAAATTTTGCTTGAAGACTCATTGTAATGACAAAATTTGACCTTGACACTTTAAAATCACTTTGAAAGAGCATGTTTGATCACTGGAGGAAGGCTGCAAAGACTGACTCTAACATTGGCTCCAATGGGGATGGTAGCTCCAGCTCCGTGGAGGTGCCAAGAACGACAGATCTTTGGGAGAGCAGACCAGTGCCTTATCCATTGGGCCATGGAATCAAAAACTCAAACTGAAATGCATGACTGAAAACTGATGACAAAAATTGACTCTCACTCAACTAAAAACTGACTCGATACTTAAACACAACTGACAAACTGAAAAAGATGCTCAAAGTAGAGCTTATTCAATACAACCTACTCTAATTGTACTTTACACCACCCGATCAACTGTAATGGAACAGCCAATGCAACCATGTAAGCATGCTGGCTGCTGTTTGATTTCTTCCCACATGCTTGCTTATGAACAACGAGAAATAACTACTGAAAGGCAACTCCCATGGAAACTTTGAACCAAGTGGACTGCTGATAAACTTGCAAAGCACAAATTGACTGGATGACTGCAAGAATACTGCGAATGGATCTTCATAAACATAGCTCTGGTCCAGATAATCTCCATACCTTGATCTTAAAATTTTCCTCACATCTGCGGTGCTTTTCTTTGGTGATTGCAGCAAGCTGTCAAAAGGATCCTGAAATTCATGAAAAATGAAACTCTGTTGCTGATTCCAGACTGAACAAAAGCCTCCTTTATCAATCTCCTCATATGAATGGAAATATTGACATGTGCTATGCAATGAACAATCTGTTAAACAAGACAATGAAGGTGACCTTTGAACAAGATTATCATCAAGATTCTTTTCGGGCACATGGTTAGCTAATGAAGCAGAATTTTTATAACAAACATCATCTAACACACGAGCAATGGGATCATCAAAAATTTGAGAAGAGTGCTGTAATGTATCCATTGAAACTGTATGACCTCCTTCTGGCTGTTCATCTTTTCCTTGAGATATATTATGAAGATTCTGCCTTATAAACTGAAATGCTTCAAAACAAAGGGTATAGAATCTTCCTGCATCATCAAATTATGTATTTCATCTTCCACAACTTCATCTGTAATCTGATCTTCAATTGCATTGGATGGCTGCAAATCTGATGTTACAAGCTGCTCATTTGAAGATTTACCATGCAATTTTTCTCTCAAAAACTGACATGATTCAAAACATAAAGGTACGGAGTCACCTTGAATCATTAAATCATGTGTGCCCACTTCCAAATCTTCAGCTGCAACTTGACAATCAATGACTTTTGGGGGCTGCAAATCTGAATATGAGAAGTTTTCGTTGCCCTCAAGACGATCCAGATCAAGACTTGTTGACGTTTGATTTCTGATTTCATGGAAGTTATCTCTAATGAACTGAAACGAATCAAAACACAAAGGCAAATATCCTTCACTTACATCAAAACTTTCTGCACTTTCCTCATCATTGCCATAGCTGATATGCATCGGTTGATCACTTATATAGGCCTCGCTTCTTGATGGTCAGTTTGGTAATGGCACAAGCAGTGCAGGATCTGATGTGCTTCTCGACATCCTTTCGAAGGTTCGGCCAATAGAAATACTTCTGCAGGATTGCTACTGTTTTCTCGACCCCGAAATGCCTAGCGACTCGACTGTAGTGTGCTTCCCATATCATCTTGGCACGCTCGCTTGAAGGAACACAAAGGTGTCCCATGTGACATAAAAGTGCATCTTGGAGGTGAAAATTTGGAACTTGCGTACCCCCCAAGAGTGCCTTGTAAGTGTGGCCGAATTCTGTGTCACTCTCATAGAGAAGCGGCCAATCAGAAGTCTCGTGCCCACAAGAGTTGAGCACAGTGGTGAGCGCCACGATCGGTGGTCGGTTGAGGCAGTCTGCAACATGATTGGTGCTACCCTTCTTATACTTGATGTTCAAATGAAACTGTTGCAGATATGTAGACCACTTCTGATGGCGATCATTCTGCAACTTCCCTTGTGTCTGTATGAACTGCAGGGGCCTGTGGTCTGTATGGATGATTGATTCCTTCCCCAAAATGTAATGCTTCCATTGTCGACAAGCTTGCCTTTTTTAGCACTCAAATCTACCTCGGGCTGAAATGAAGTAAAACTCAAGGCTACATCAAACCACGCTCAGCCTCGTAGCTAGCCCTACGAGGACAGGAGAGGGCTCTCTCCGTCAATCTCAAGAAAATAAGCAATAGGATGCGAGATGACTTACAATAAGAACTGATTTTAGGCTAGTAAATAGATAGGTATGTTTGATTTTTGGTTTTTTGGGTTTTCGCTGGAGTAATGGGAAAACAAATTTTGGGTCCGGGGATAAGGTCAGACCTTTGCAGAGTTCAAGCTGGGGCGAGGTAGGTGATGATCTTGATGCTTTAAATTGGATATATGAATAGATTAGACAGACGAGGAGCTGAAGAGGGCAAAGAAGATCTTGGATCCTCTTCAAACAGTCGAAAACATATAGAACTAAATGAATTCAAAGGCAGAGCACGGTAAACGATGGATTCAACCTCATCTACTCATTCAATTTAGTTCAGAAGCATATGAAAGGATGGCATACATTTAAACATGAAGAAACTTACAGTAAACAAAGAAGAAACACCATCAAGAGCAGAACACCACAAGGATCCCAACAAGTGCCGCAAAACCTCTGATCTTTCCTTAGCCAAAATGTGAAAAATATGTACAATGATATCAAAAGTATCCCAAGAGTCCAACCTCTCCAACCTCTGAAAATGATTGAGAAATTACATCATATAGACCATCCTAACCCCTTCCCATGCCTCTAGGGGTCAAGCTCATCCTTCTAGGGGCTGTTTCAACCAATTCTAAACATGGAACTAAAATCTAGGCAGCCAAACAACTTACCTCTATATGCTAGGAAACTGATCCATTCACTTAATTTTCACTTATTAGTGAATGAATCCTCTAGAACCAATAAAAACATGCCAAAAGTTATGCCAAACATGAATTTACATCATAAAAACCCAAGAATTCTATCCACAAGCAAAACTGGTCCATACTAGGCGAAAAACTGAGCTGGCAGCTGAAAATTCAGGAAAAATTTCAAGTGGGTCGCTCCTGAGCCGTGTGGGTCGCTCATGTTCCAGGCTGAATTTGAGGTACTTCCTGGCATCCAAATTGAGCTCATGATAGCTCGTTGGAAAGCCCTGGATGTCTACTTTCCAACCCAAGTGGAATTTCTGAATTTGGAGTTGATTTGACCCTCCAAAACCTCATTCTCCCAGAGGTACTCCCTGCTGGTGCAAAAGGTGGCAGCAAGGTGGTTTTCATGGTGTTTTTGAGCTGTTCGACCATCCAGATTTTGTTGAAATGCTAAGTTGACTTCAGAGGATGCATAATTAACCATGAAAAATCCAAAAATGTAAAAATCTCCTCCAGCAAGTGTCTCAAAAAAAAAGCGAGCGCATGAGCGCGCGACCCACGTAGCTGCAAAACCTGTTTTTTTAGACCAAAAAATTTCAAAATGACAAAATTTTCTCCGAATTTGCTCAAATTCGGAGCGAAGACCCTCCATCATGTATCTTGCTCAGTAAATGAAGCTTCGGCCAAAATCCGGAGTGGATCAGGCCTTTTCCGCCATTTTAGTGCTTTCCTGGTGCATGCAGCCCCTGTGATGAAAACACTGTCTCGGTTGTATGATGTGTTGTTGTCAGTCATGATGTAGCAATGTGTATGTTCAACCTGTTGAAAATGAGAAATGGGACCTTGGTGTCTTTGTCTCCATCATGATCCTGTGAATGTACCTACGCTGATGAAGAAGGCGAGACCCCTTCCACGCCATGTGGAGATAGTACTCTTCGTGATGCTACAAACAAAGCTCTGTGGCCTCTCTGATATGCTACCACTACTGGCGCACTGCTATGCTCCATCTCAGTACATCAACCTCAACGATTGAGTCACTGTCCGAATCCTGCTCATATTCTGACTCTATCTCTGACATGGCTGCGAACAAGATATGTGCAATATGTATACTGATATAGATGCAGTGAAGGAAAAGTTATAATGTATGTTTCAAACACCCAACAAATATCCCCACCGTCAAAACACCATAAGGAAACAAACCATGATAATATCTCTGTTTTAAATGGATTGGAAAAGAGGCACAATCTCTGTGTTTAAATGCAAGTGAAATTTTGATCAAAGGGAGCGGGCAACTTCAAAATATTGAACAAATCTTATCAAAGGAGAGCATGGCATCAATAGAATGTGTTTGTCTATGAGTAATAACAACAAAGGTGTCAATGGGCAGTTTGAAACAAAGTCATGAGAATATTTTTACATTGGGCAGTGAGACATAGTACAACCACAGTCACCATGGAACAAAGGTTTTAAACATGGTATAATAATAGCAATGGTCACAATGACATAATGGGCATGAGAACAATATGGTTTTGATATTATATGCAAGGCTGGATGTGTCACTGATATAAGATAGAAAACAAACTCATGCAACCATTCATTTTCATTTTAAAACCCTGAAAACGATCATGCTATGACTGTGGGGTTTAAATCCTCCGTTTGAAACGTTTGAAACCACCAATGATGCCACCAATGCATTCAAAACATCAAGCAATTGATAGAAACCTGTTTGAAGGCCAGTTGAAGAAATCCCAAACAAGACTGGGCGCTCAAAATGATTTTTTGGACCTTTTTTGATGAGTGGGTCGCTCTGCCCAGGTGGGTCGCTCCTGTGAAAATTTACACTATGAAAAATGCCCAGGTGGGTCGCTCTGCCCAGGTGGGTCGCTCCTGTTCCCTCTTGCCACATAGTGCATTTTTCAGAAAGCTTTTGGAGGCCTTCCCGGTGTCCAAATCGGGCGTGTGATAGCTCGTTGGAAAGATATTGGAGTATAATTTCCAACAAAAGTGGAATTATGCAATTTGGATTCCATTTACCCTGTCAAAAATCAAATCTCCCAACACTAGTCAAAATGAGCAGAATGAGGCTGCCTCAAGGCAGAGCGCTGTTGCAATCGACTTTTGAAGGTCTTCCTCAACTCCAAATTGAGCTCATGATAGCTCATTGGAAAGGTCTTTCTCTCTAGTTATCATTTGACTCATCAAGAAAGTCATTTTGCCAAACATGCTAGGAGAAAACTTGATTTTCCCAAGGTCACTTCAGAGGTGCATTCAATTCTCCTGAGGCAACGGAATTTTTGACATTTCTCTAAAACCATGATACCTGTGTAAAAAGTGAAGGATTTTTTTCTTCCTTGGCATGTTGTGAACAAAAACCTCTCTCCGTTTTCTAAAATTCATCTTTTATGGCTCTGAAACATCTTTTGAGTGAAACTTACCCCGATGTGTGAAACAAGGAATTTTGTCGAAATGAAGCGAAATGAAGGGGATAGGGGGCTTCTAAATTCTTGGGGAAATTTTGGGAAGTAGGGAGGGATGTTAGGAAGTAGGGGGAAGTGGAATCACAGAGATTGAGTGAGGGGAAGGGGTACAAAAGGGCAAAACACAGGCCTAGCCTAGGAAATTGCCAAGTTTTGGCTAGAAACTAGGGTTTGTGCAAAAATGAGGAATTTGGGGGATCTCAGTGATGGGAAGTGTTTAATTAGGTGAATTAATGATAGGGGAAGGTGTATGAACATCAAGATACAAGTTTTTCAGATGATTTGACCATCCAAGAGGAATTACCTCCAAAACCCTAGGAGAGGGAAATGGACCTTACCTAGGCACAACTGAAGCATGAACGAGATGTAGAATGACCCAATGGAACTTGACATGATGATGAAAACTCTCTGAATGATGGTACACTCAGCTGAATGGTGACATGGACTGACATTTGGACAAATTTGAAAAGAGTGAAGACCAACCCTAGACCTAATGCCTAGTGATCAAATTTTGCTTGAAGACTCATTGAAATGACAAAATTTGACCTTGACATTTTAAAATCACTTTGAAAGAGCATGTTTGATCACTGGAGGAAGGCTGCAAAGGCTGACTCTAACATTGGCTCCAATGGGGATGGTAGCTCCTTGGAGGTGCCAAGAACGGCAGATCTTTGGGAGAGCAGACCAGTGCCTTATCCATTGGGCAATGGAATCAAAAACTCAAACTGAAATGCATGACTGAAAACTTATGAATTGATGACACAAATTGACTCTCACTCAACTAAGAACTGACTCGATACTTAAACACAACCGAAAAACTGGAAATATGCTCAAAGTAGAGCTTATTCAATACAACCTACTCTAACAATTTCATTTCACCACCTGATCAAGTAAAATGGAATAGCCAATGCAACCATGTAAGCATGCTGGCTGCTGTTTGATTTCTTCCCACATGCTTACTGATGCACAGGAAAAGGAAAGAATCGAAAGGCAACTCCCATGGAAACTTTGAACCAAGTGGACTGCTGATAAACTTGCAAAGCACAAATTGACTGGATGACTGCAAGAATACTGCGAAAGGATCTTCATAAACATAGCTCTGGTCCAGATAATATCCATACCTTGATCTTAAACTTTTCCTCACATCTGCGGTGCTTTTCTTTGGTGATTGCAGCAAGCTGTCAAAAGGATCCTGAAATTCATGAAAAATGAAACTCTGTTGCTGATTCCAGACTGAACAAAAGCCTCCTTTATCAATCTCCTCATATGAATGGAAATCTTGACATGTGCTATGCAATGAACAATCTATTAAACAAGACAATGAAGGTGACCTTTGAACAAGATTATCATCAACATTCTTTTCCAGCACATGGTTAGCTAATGGAGCAAAAATTTTATAACAAACATCATCCAACACACGAGAAATGGGATCATCAAAAACTTGAGAAGACTGCTGCACTGTATCCCTTGAAACTGTATGACATCCTACTGGCTGTTCCTCTTTTCCTTGAGATATATTATGAAGATTCTGCCTTATAAACTGAAATGCTTCGAAACAAAAGGGTATAGAATTTTCCTGCATCATCAAATCATGTATTTCATCTTCCACACCTTCATCTGTAATCTGACCTTCAATTGCATTGGATGGCTGCAAATCTGATGCTACAAGCTGCTCATCTGAAGATTTACTATGCAATTTACCCTTCAAAAACTGAAATGATTCAAAACAGAATGGTACGGAGTCACCTTGTATCATTAAATCATGTGTGCCCACTTCCAAGTCTTCAGCTGCAACTTGACAATCAATGACTTTTGGGGGCTGCAAATCTGAATATGAGAAGTTTTCGTTGCCCTCAAGACGATCCAGATCAAGACTTGTTGACGTTTGATTTCTGATTGCATGGAAGTTATCTCTAATGAACTGAAACGAATCAAAACACAAAGGCAAAGATCCTTCACTTACATCAAAACTTTCTGCACTTTCCTCATCATTGCCATAGCTGATATGCATCGGTCGATCCTTAGGCCTTGCTTCTTGATGGTCGGTTTGGAAATGGTGCAAGCATTGCAGGATCTGATGTGCTAGAGCATTCCTTTCGAAGGTTAAGCCAATATAGCCAATAAATACTTAAGGATTACTCATTTTCTGAAACCCCGAAATGCCTAGCGACTCGAATGTAGTGTGATTCCCATATCATCTTGGCACACTCGCTTGAAGGAACACAAAGGTGTCCCAGGTGACATAAAAGTGCATATTGGAGGTGAAAATTTGGTTCTTGTGTACCCCCCAAGAGTGCCTTGTAAGTGTGGCCAAATTCTGGGTCACTCTCGTAGAGAGGCGACCAATCAGAAGTCTCGTGCCCACAAGATTTGAGAACGATGGTGAGTGCCACGATCGGTGGTCGGCTGAGGCAGTCTGCAACATTATTGGTGCTACCCTTCTTTTACTTGATGTTCAAATGGCCCCAGTGGAATATATGGACCCACTTACGATCGCGATCATTACGCACGCTTCCACTTGTGTTTGTATGAACGCAGGGCACAGTACATGTGGATGATTGTTTCCTTCCCCAAAATGTAATGCTTCCATTGTCGACAGGCTTGCACAATGGAATACATTTCTCTTATTACTTCTCTGGTGCTACTATCAGTACATGTCAATGAATGTCCTGCTTTGTGAAATGCCACTGGATGTCCCTGTTGAGTAAGAACTGCCCCAATAGCATAGTCGGAGGCATCTATCTCGATCTCAAATGGCTGCTACAAGTCTGGTAAAGTGAGCACTAGGGCAGAACAGAGGCGGTTTTTCAGTTCTATGAACGCCTTCTGTTGAGGTTCTGACCAAAAAAATTTTGCTCTCGCTCCTCCCTTGGTGACTTGACTCAAGGGCCAAGTGATATGAGAGAATCCCAACACAAACCTCCGATAGAAATTAGCAAGACCCAGAAAGCTGCGAAGCTCTGTTATAGTGGTTGGGGCTGGCCAATCCCGAATGACTTGGATCTTGGCTGGATCCACATGCACCCCCTTTCATCAATAATGTATCCCAGATATTGAACCTGGGTCATGCCAAAAGTGCACTTCTCCAAATTGGCACACAACTTGTGTTGCCGCGGTGTTTGGAGGACTTGTCGGATGTGGTGAAGGTGCTCTTCCCAAGTCTGGCTGAAGATCAGAATATCATCCAAGTACACCACTACAAATGAGTTGGTGAATGACCGCAAGATGTCATCCATCATCCTCATGAAGGTGGCGGGAGCATTCGTCAACCCGAAAGGCATGACCAGCCATTCGAAAAGGCCTTCCTTGGCTTTGAAGGCAGTCTTCCACACATCGGAGGGTTCAATCGGTACCTGGTGATACCCAGACTTCAGGTCGATCTTGCTGAAATATTTTACACCTTTGAGTTGGTCCAGAAGGTCATCAATCCATGGGATTGGGTACCTATTCCGGACAGTGATCTTGTTCAGCGCCCGATAGTCAATACAGAGTCTCCACGTCCCATCCTTCTTCTTTACCAACACGATCGGGCTCCCACAGGGCGATGAACTTGGTCTGATGTGACCTTTCTGCAACAGCTCCTGAATCTGCCTCTTGATTTCATCATTCTCCAGAACAGAGCACCGATAGATCGGTCCATTAGGTAGCGGTGCACCGGGGGTCAGATCAATCAGGTGCTTGACCTGACAGTGCAGAGGAACCCCTGTGGGTGAGGTGAATATGTCCCCGTACTCCTCCAAAACCTTATCCATTTGTTGTTGTTGTGCAGAGGAGCCCTGTCTGGAGGTCGTGGCCACAGTCTTCTTCTTGCCCTGGGGGCGGATCATCAGGAAAACGAATTTCCTGGTTTGGGAAATGAGCTTACTGCATTGTTTTGCAGTAACCAAAGAGATAGTCGTAGGAGGTGGTACCTCTGGTATCATGTACAACTTATTTCCCAAAGTAATAATAACAACACGAGGTCGAGACTCATACATAGCATGACGCTTCCACAAGTATGGTTGTCCTAATAATACATCAGAAACATCAATAGGAGCAACGTCACATAATACCTCATCCGTGAAGGGCTTGATGCTATAGGGAAGGCGACACTGCCGGCTGACGCGGAGATCCCGTCCTTGGTGAAGCCAACCGATGGTGTATGGATGTGGGTGAGCTGTGGTCGGCAAGCCCAACCGCTTCACGGCGTCTGCTGAAATGAGGTTCTTTTGGCTCCCATTGTCGACAATGAACTGTACAGGGGAGCCCTTTACCCACATCTGGGAGTGGAAGAGACGTTCCTCCTCCTCTGGATCTTCCGGTTCCTCCTTCTGGACCTTTGTAGTGGCAACGGTGGCGTTGGGCTCCGCATCAATAATCTGTTTCCCTTTTTCATTCCCCTTTTCAGGTTCTGATTCGGAGTCGGAGCATGCATCTGACTCAGAAGCCCTCATCTCGGCCAATAGCGACTGCTTGGCCCGACACTCACTTGTGTTGTGAGTGGAGCTCTTATGGAACTCACACCACTTTCCCGTGTCCTTCTTTGGCTTTGAGGTGCTGTTCTTTTCTTGTGGCTTCGATGAGTTGTCTTTAGCCGCCATGCCTTGGCTCGGTCCTTTGTTCTGCGGTTTGGAAGCACCTTTCCCTTGCTTTTGATTCGCAGATCCAAAGTCTCGCTTCTTCTACTTGAATTTCTGCTCAATCTTGGCAGCATACCGGTATGTCGTACCAAGCGAGGAGATGTCAAGGAACTCCATTTCCTCCTGAATGTATTTGTGCAGACAGCTGCGATACTTTAGCACCAGATTTTTCTCTGAATCTTTGATACCCAACTTTGTGCGCAGGGTATGGAACAGATTCGTCAGCTCATGCACATCTTGATCCCTTTGTTGTCGCAGCGTGGTCCATTGTATGTACTTGTCCTCATAGCTCCCCACAGGATAGTACTGTTCCTTGACAGCGTCTCGGAAATAATTCCAAGTTGGTACGGCCAAGAACAGAGAGGGTTCTGTCTGGTCCTTGTTCTCACAGTAGGTTTCCCACCAGTCCTTAACATGGGGGGTAGCTTTGAGGAGTGCAAAAATAATCTTCTCCCGGTCTGAAAATTCATGAACCGAGAAATATCCTTCTAACAGATTCAACCATCTATCTACGGCATCTGCATCTATTTGACCCTCAAATATGGGAATGTCAAAATTTACTTGTACCTTAAAAGGAGTCGCGCCTCCAGAGTGGCTGCT